>CM064066.1:22028857-23248219 GCA_032594955.1 Panicum miliaceum | reverse complement strand
TGCCATAGTGCATCCACAAGATTTGCAATGCTTATGATAAACAAAAGCATCTACAACCATCCTTCTAAACGTTTTGCTAGAAAGGGCCGAGAGGAGGTTGTGATCCTGGTGGGAGCACATGGTGCTTGGCAAGATGGACTTTGGAGACTCCTTATGCGAGCACGAATCTTGAGGAAATTCGAAAAAGAAGTTTTCATGCTCGTTTGTTGAATTCGTTTTCTCATCCTCCAGAGTTGATGTATCGGGAGTGTTCTTGGCACAAAATTTCTCCTTCTGGAGAGATTCATCATGAAAGATCGGACTAGAGGGACAAGGCTTAAACATAAACGAGGGAGATGAAGGTCGTTCTGTTTCATAAGGATGAAAAACAGGCTTAGGTGAAATGAACGGGGATACAAACTTCACCTCCTCGAGTAGGTCCTGATCAAGATAATGCTTTGCCATTAGAATTTCTGGGCAAGAGATAGGAGTGGCGAAAGAAGATTTCCCAAATTCATTATTGAGGCTCTCTTGTGATAATTGGGGATACAAACTTCACCTCCTCGAGTAGGTCATGATCAAGATAATGCTTTGCCATTAGAATTTCTGGGCAAGAGATAGGAGTGGCGAAGGAAGATTTCCCAAATTCATTATTGAGGCTCTCTTGTGATAATTTTTCTTGAAGAAGTTTTTTTATAGGGTAGCCTACGAGAAGATCAAAATCAAGGATGGGATAGATGTGGAAGTCTAGCTGAACCTCGATTTTTTTCTACCTTGATCAGCACTGCCCTTGCGATCCCTCAACATTCATAGGTAAGTCTTGAGGGACTTGTGAAGAGTTTTTCGGTCGGGACTAGAGGCATGCTTCCTATGAACGTGTCCGTGAGGAATTCGGATATGATACAAGCCTCGGTTGCGGGGTCGTGAAGGGATTCTATGGTAGTTCCTCTCATAGAGCAAAGAATGGTTGTGGAAGATAGGCTAATCCGAATTGCTTCAGAAGAGGGTCTTACTTCCTTTGACCATTCCTTCTTCATGGCCTTCTCAAGAAGTGCATTGTTGGGAGGAGACGGAGGTATCGTAGGTCTCCTCTCATAGAGGTAACTTGAGGTGTGTTTAAGGAATTCATAAGGGTCATCCTCGAATGGGGAAGAGAACTTCGAAGGTTTAATTTCTTCTTCCTTCATTGTTCGTGGTTCGGGAGAGGGCTCAACACACAAATCTTGGGATGTGGAAGGTAATGGGTTGGATTTGGCTGATGAGGGCCTCTCATGGTGCGACTTGGACTCCTGCTGGGGCACGCAAAGATAGGTGAGAAAAGAAGAGTTCCCTAAGATGTGATCTAGAATCTTCTTTCCTTCTTTTCTGTGACAACCCTGGTAATTACTCTTCCAAAATCAATGTCATTAGCCTAACTCTATGATTAAACCAACTAATGAAAGGGTGGAAAGAATTAAAACGAGTTCAGTTGGAATTCAAATTTAATTTGAGCACATTGGTTACTTTTGAACATTTAAATTTAACTTTCAAACCATAAGCCAAATGAGATTTTGCCTGAAACCAAAGTTGTAGAAATTTTTATTTTGAACAACTTTCGTGTTCAAAATTTTTTGAAATTCAAATCAGAAAGAGGAGAAAACGCCCTGTTTGCACCCAGCCCCCTGAAGTTTTTCGAATTCTTGCACTTAGGTCCCTCCCTCACCCCTCCCTCCTCTGCTGCACCGCACGCTCGCCCGACCGCCGCCGGCCACCTGGCCCTCGACGCCTGCGCGGCCCCAGGCGCCGAGCCAACCTCGGCGCCCTGCCTGCTGCCCGCCCCCGCTCGGCCAACCGCGGCCGCGCTTTCTTCTCCCTCCCGCACGGCATGCCCTGCACCACCGCACTGCCTTCCAGTCGCTGGCCGCCGCCGCCTGCCCAATAGCGCACCTCCACCCACCGCCGGCAGCGCCCAATGCCTCTGCTCGCCACCCAGCTCGCCCAACCGTGGCCGTGCCCTCCTTCTTCCTCACACGGCAGCCCGCACGGCCAGTACGACGCCACCGCCCCGACGCCCAATGGCGTGCCGCACGCCGCACGCCTCTGGCCGCCGCCCCCTTCACCCTGTGCCCCCGTCGTGCCGCCCGAGCTCCCCAACCGCCCGCCCGTGTCGCCTACACGCGACGTCGCGCCCCAGGCGCGCCCAGCGCACGCACGCCACGCGCACGACGCGCCTCTGGCCGCTGGTCACCGCCGGCCGCACCAATGGCGCCCAGCCTCGCCGCCCCCCTCCACCTCGCGCGCCGGCCGTGCCAAGCCCGCCCCCATGAGCTTCACCGGCTATAAAGCCCGGCGCAGCGCCCCTCCCTCCCCTCCTTTCTTCTTCCCCGCAGAACAGAGAGCTCCATTGCCGCCGGCGCCCCCACCTCGCCGTGGAACCCCCTGCTCCGGCCCACCTCCGCCCGAGACAAGCGCTGAAACGGGTCCCCCTCAGTGCGCTGAAGCTCCCCAGCCCGAGCCCCGCCGCCCTCATCGCCGGAGCGCCGCCGTCCGCGCCGCCCCACCGCCGCCGCCCCTGCTCGCCGCGGGCAGCCCTGCTCAGACCACCTCCGCCCCAACCGTGACCACCCAAAGGTAGCCCCCAACCTCCTCTTGCTCCTCCCCCACCTTGCCCTCGCCGCCGGCGACCGAGCTCGCCGGAATTTGGCCGGACAGGATGACCCCGCCGTGAAATTGCGACCAGGGACCACATTGCAAGCGCCCAAATCTTTCTAGGGGGTTTTCTGCTAGTTTTCAGGGACCCCTCTGTAAAGAAAGTTTTAACCAAATCAGTGAACTTGTAAAATTTGTATAAAATCGTAGGAAATTCAAACAAATGCAAACTCAACTGTTCTGGAATCCTTAGAAGAAACTCTACAACTTTTGTTACATAAAGATCCTCAGATTCTAAATATATTTTTCTCTAGATTAAATGGAAGGTTTAATGGACTTCTTTTGTACCCACTGTTGTAGATCATTGCTGACCCTAATTTTTGGGCAGTGAGTTACTTGCTTAATATTTAGGGCTGTGTAAAAAGATCAGGACCAAAAGCCATCTCTAGATACACCTTTTGTCCAACCTTGTTATATGCCATAAAGTGTTAGAACTAATTTTTTCCTGCTGTTCTGTGATGATTAATGACATGAAACTTTTTCTGTGTTGTTTTAGTAATACCTAGAGGCCACAGAAAAATTTAGAAACATTTTTACTATATGTAACCTGTTCATATGAATTTGTGGTAGGAAAACTTCACTAATTCAAAATAATTAGTAAAGCCCTTATAAAATGTTCATCTTTTTACTATGAAACACAATAGAGTAGCTTAACCTGTACAAAATGTTTCATACATAGAAACCCTGTATAACATCCTGTAGAAAATAATCTTTAATAACATGAACGTAGCTTGTCCCATTTATTATGCTCTTAATCATGTACAAAAAAAATCTGAAAAATTTACAGTAGCACAAATATGGTTATAGCAACACCATGTAAAATTTTTAGCATCAATACTTGCATGGGTTGTTCTGTAGAAAAATAACTAGATTGTAGCAGTGGCTGTGTATTACATTTTTCATATTTAACGTGCTACACAAAAATGTCTGAAATTTTTACAGTGACCTTATCTCTGCATAATGTACTTTGAATAAAAATTTTATTACCAGAAGCTAACTATATTAGTAATTGTGTTCAACTCATGTTTGTGTTTAAAAAGAAACTAAGTTTTCAATATAACACAACCCCTTCTTCTTTAATGAAGTTAAATAGATTAAGATAAACTCTATTAACGATTGCCCAGGAAATGTTAAAGTAAATAACTTCACAGCAAAACTTATGTCTTATGAACTGCAACTTTATCGTGAAGGAAATAATGCCGTTTACCATCACCACTACTTAAACTTGTGCATTCATGTAGAAACGACGACTCTCACCGACGGAACGTACGAGTTGGTGCCCGCGTCCGAGAGTGAGCAGCGTGAAGCTCAAGTGAATCTAACTGAAGTTGCTGAAGACCCGAGCCCAAGTTCGGAAGAGCCCCGGACTAACTTTTCGCAAGAAGGCAAGCCCCGGAGCATAACCCATTTCTTTTCCTAAATTGTGCAACTCACTACTCTTTTACTTGTGCATTAAGTTTATAGGAGTTGAATGAAAACTTAGTTGCATGATGTTAGGAACCCATGCTTGAAAACTAGACGTAAGGATCGATAGAATGCTGTGCTAATAGGACTCCAGTAAAAGTCGAGTGATTTCCTGTCACTCGCGAGAAAATAGGAGTTGAATGTTTACTACACGCTGCAATCATAAGGACACGGACGGGCTATGGAACGATGGTTACGATTGAGGCCCGTCTGTCTAGTGAAAAATGCTAAGGCCGTAGGGTGTGGTAGTGATGGTTAAGTCTTTGAACGTACTAAACACATGCCGAGATTATGGGAATCGGTAAGCTTAAGTACCTGATTGGCCCGGCAAGGGGACGGCATCCTACCCTTTGAACTTCGGTCCCACTATATGGAGAGTGCACGAGTGGTCACGACCCGGCGCCGAACCGTGGCGTGGGGCTCGTGTACTCTCGGAGGGTAGCCCCGATCCCCGGCCCGGAAAGAAAGGGGAAAAGTTGCACGTGTGACTCTGTGAGTAACCACGTGACGTGTGTTTAGGTTTCCCTTGCAAGGTTAAGAAATTCGATTCGAATCGTCCGTTTCTCACGGCTATTGAGACTGCTTAACCATTTTTACCCACAGAGTAAGAAGAGAAACAATGATGATGAATGAACTTGTGGGATGAAATTTAATGTTTCACCATGTATGATATTGGATAGTTGCTTACCTAGAATGGATAATGAAACTAGAATCTTGAGCTAAAAGTTGAAAGTAAGGATCCACTCGTAGACGCTTTTTGGCAAAACAAACCCCTCAAGCCAAAAGCCTCGCATGTCTAGGAGTCGGCTAAGTATACCTCAGTAGTCGGGTAAGCCTTGCTGAGTATTAGTATACTCAGCCTTGCTTGTGGCTTGTTTTCAGGTGAGACCTTCGAAGACATGATTGCTAGTTGACTTGGCCTTCTACCCTCCCTCCTGGTTGGTCGGTGGAATGGGATGCGCCCCCGTCCAACGGAGATAAGGCCGAGTGATGTCTCGTACGGGCTTCATCGAGACATCCTGTATCGTCGAGTAGTTTCCGTTGTTTATTTCCGCTGCAACTTAACTCTGAAGAACTTATTTATGTTAATTGAAGTACTTGTTTTCTAAACTCAGGACTTGGTCTGTAATATTTACTTATGTTAATGTTGTAATATTCGCTGGAATGTGGTATTCTCTGGGCTCATCGTCGCATGAGCATTTGTATGTACGGCGCTCGATCCGTTCACCGTGGTTGTATCGGGAGGTTATACCCGACAGACCAGTGGATTACTCCGTTTCAAGTGTAAGGTTAACCGAGGATGCCTTAATGGTGAGGGTTAATACACTTGAGCCGGATTAATTCAGGTGGTTCTGCCACAGCTGGTATCAGAGCCGTAGCTGGTGCCACAGCTGGTATCAAAGCCGTAGCTGGTGCCACAGCTGGCAACAGCGGACACCAGAGCCGAAATACATACGCCAGAGAATGCTACAAGCCTTAAAAACTCATTTTACTAAAACTTGACTAGAAGGTTGTGTTGCGAAATGCGTTGGTACGTTAAGGATGGTGCCTAGTTCGTAAAGCCCTAAGGGATTATGGGAAAGTTACTAGGTGACTATCTAACTTCTATATATATTATCAACTGACTTCCAGCACATTACCTTCTGTCAAAACTTACTTTCATGCACAACCGACCTTAAATTCTGTAACGACGCACTCGTTGCTAAGGTAAGAAGGTAAGGATCCTCAGCCAACTGAGGGAGCTTGGCCTTCCTGTCGGTGATGCGAACCGAACGCTGCCCTCAAGCAGTGGCTTACTTGAGGTGCTGCCAATATGCCAACTGTTAGTTGAACATATTGGGAGTAGAAGGTTTGGCGCAGGGTATGGCGATCGCTGTTCATGCCCCCGTCTCATGACGGTACCCCCGTGAATACGCTATCTCGATAGCGTATGTTAACGTCGTCTGTACGGCGGAAATTGTACAGATATCGTTTCTATAAGTAAACGGTAATGAATACGGACGCTTTCATGAGTGCTGGCATGAAAGGTTCATGAAATATATATATGCTTTGTCAATCTTCTGCAGGTACACTAACCGCGATTACGATAAGTTAAGGGACGAGTAGAAAGACTCGACTAGCTATTATAGGAGAGCTGTATTGTGTAAGCCACCGAAGCTATCTTCGTAAGACCAAAGCTATTTGGCAATTGTTTTATTTTGTGAGGACGAATAGGACGTGCATACATCATAAACATATGTATCTGAAATCAAAAATGCGTTGTGTGAGAGTGGAAAGGTTCTTGCGTATCTAAGCGTGGTTTGCATAAGGACTATCTAGCGAAACTGTCCGAAATCTGCCGTCACCAAAAAGAGCGATTTATTGGCCCAAGAAAATGACCTTTTCTGGAGAAGTTTGTGTTGAAAGAATTGTTCCAAATTTTGTGTTCTATCTCCTGTTCAAAAATGAAAAATTCTGAACTTATGAATAATAAGAAATAACAGAAACCTTGGAGCGTCAGATTTCTGTCCAGAATAAGCACTTCTGCCCCTTAAATTTTTAGGCCCCCTTCCTGCGGTTTTCTGCAAAAGAGCACAACACAGAACTTGTTCCAAATTTACCCAGGTAGCTTCTGTTAAAATTTGGTAAATTTGGGCTGGGTAGATTTTCCCTGGAGTACGAAACTCTAGCCCTCTGTTCACTGAAAATTCTGGGTAGACAGTAAGGTAAAACCTGAAAAGAAAGACCATCTTAGAGACCTATTCAGCTCTGGAGTTGACTAGCAAAGTTGTTCAAAAATATCTTAGGAGTGATCTGGTGAAATTTGAGAATTTTTGGATGAGAAATGTGGGAGTTATGATTATTTTTGCACACTATACAGAATCTGTCCTTGTGCTGTTCACAGTTTTTCGCTATCTCACTCCATTTGATCTTTTGTTCAGATGGCCGAGCCTGTTGATATGATGGTGGATGAGGATGGACGCGTACACTCACAGTGTCTCCACTGGGAGGGCTTTCCCTCTATTTTGTGGGATGTTCTGCGTACCGCGGGCTATCTAATTCCCCCACGTTACGCCGGACTGGAGTTTGCAGAAAATGGAGTTACCCAGTGCCGTGTCAACGTGACTATCTTTCCGCACCCGCTACACCCGGAGCGGCCCGCCTTGGAGCTTGAGGCTGTTGGTTGCCGTTTGGCCGATACTTAGGAGCTCACTCTCCTACTCACAGCGAATCGTCCGTCAACGACTTGGATGACTTCTAGATGATGACCTAGAAGGACTTTTGCACATACTCCTCGATAGGGTAGCCTGACTTTTGGCAAGTGTTGTAATAGGCTAACTAGGAGCTGAGTAACTCTTTCGTGATGGGTACACCTGAACCATGTGGATACCCTCAGCGTGTAAGGAACGGCGATAAACTTGGGTGATTTCGTTGTAAGTTGGTAAAACGATGAAATCCACAATCGCTGAAACTTGTCGGGAATTTTGTCCATGTCTCCTTACATTTCTGAGCTGTGAGTTGACTACCAAACCTGTCAGGAATTCTGTGATCTAGGGTCTCACAAAATTTCAACCCTATTGGATCTTGCTAGTTTGAGTTATAGGCCAGATACTATAACTCGCTCTGCCGAAAAACAGCCAAAACAGGGAAGCAAAGAGTGAACCGTTTGACCATCCTAGCCATCGATTTAGCATCTTGGCTGAATACCAAAGTGGTACATCTTTAAACTCCCTATCCACTGCCAAAATATGAGAAACTTTGGATGAACCTACCAGGAGTTACAAAATTCTTATGGCAGACAGTTTTTATGCCTGTGATTCCATCCAGGACCTTTTGGAAGTCTACTATTCTGCGTTAGAGCTTTTTGAGTCATGGAAGCAATATGGATCACATTGCTAATGAAGAACATTCGCCTTTTCAGATGGTTGGAGCAACCCGTGGTAACCCGGATGGTTTTGGTGCTAGCGCAAGTGGATCACAACCACAGCCGCCACCACCACTCAGTTTGGTGGAAGTAATGGCCGCTCAAACTGAGATACTTCGTCAGCTTGTCAAGGGGCAGGAAGCGATTTTTCAATGCCTGCAGCAACAACACCATCAAGGGGATGGGTGCAATGTCCACCATCCTCAGGTTGCTAGCTATCCCGAGCTCAATAACAAGATGATGGACACAAGAGACGTTTACTCAGACTCCTTATTGCCCCCATCACAACTTCCGATGAAACTTAAGGATCACCAAGTAAAGCGTCGGACTCTCAAGCCTGACCCATGCAGCATAGACTTGACTGGATGGGAAATTACCTGCACAGAATTCATCCCACGGGGCCGACGTCAAGTTAGCAAAACTACTGACGCCGGCACAGTCCTTCGAACACAAACTCGCTCACCTGTTCCGGAAAAGATAGACCCTGCCAAATGCACCACACCCAAGGGAGGTTCATTGGGTATGCCAGTAGCGATATCTTCAGATAACAAACAACCCCGTCGTCCAAGTGACAAAAACCGTTGCTTCAATTGTAGCAGTGCTAGCCATTTCGCTCGAGAATGCCCTCAGCCTAGGAAGCCAAAGCAGGGCCAAGGTTCTAGCCAAACCCATCAGAACAAGCGTAAAAGACAGAGGAACAAGAGCAAATGACAAATTGATCAGCTTGAAGCGCTCTCTAAAGGTGCACCCTTAATAACACGCACATCCTCTATTTTAATAACAAGCCTGCAGTTATATTATTTGATTCTGGTGCATCGCATAGTTTCATAAGTGCAAAATTCGGTGCAAAAGTAGGCTTGGATGTTTGTCACACAAAAGGGTCATATATGATATCAACACCGGGTGGTAAAATTGCTTCAAACCAAATGGTCAGACAAGTACCAGTCAAATTGGGTAGTAAAACCATTGACACGGACCTTGTCCTTTTACCCCTTGACGGCATGGACATTATTTTGGGAATGAACTGGATGGCTATGCATGGAGTCACACTGGACCTTTCTTCCCGAGCCGTTGAGATAAATTCACCTAGTCACGGAGCCACTACCCTTTACCTACCATTCATAGATTGCACGAATTCCTGTGCTTACAAGATGGAAGGACTTAAGTTAGATGATATTCTTGTGGTAAACGAGTATGCCGATGTTTTCCCGGATGACTTACCCGGAATGCCCCCGGATAGGGACATTGAGTTCGTTATTGAACTACAACCAGGCACTGCACCTATATCCAAAAGACCATATAGGATGCCCCCTAAAGAATTGGCCGAGCTGAAACTTCAACTCCAAGAACTATTGGACAAAGGTTTCATTCGCCCTAGCGCGTCACCTTGGGGATGTCCAGCCCTATTCGTAAAGAAGAAGGATGACAGTTTGAGATTATGTGTGGACTACCGACCTCTCGATGCGGTAACAGTTAAAAATAAATACCCACTTCCTCGCATCGATGTACTCTTCGATCAATTAGCTGGAGCCAGAGTCTTCTCAAAGATTGATCTTCGTTCGGGATATCATCAGATCAAGATTCGCCCGTGCGATATTCCTAAGACTGCCTTCTCCACACGATATGGACTATATGAATTCTTGGTCATGTCCTTTGGACTCACCAATGCCCCTGCCTACTTCATGTATCTCATGAATTCGGTATTCATGCCCGAACTTGAGAAATTCGTCGTAGTGTTCATCGACGACATTCTTATCTATTCCAAGGATGAGGAAGAGCATGCCAAGCACCTTCGCATTGTTCTTCAGCGACTCAGAGACCATCAGCTCTATGCTAAGTTTTCTAAGTGTGAATTCTGGTTGGATACTGTAAAGTTCTTAGGTCACACGATCTCCAGCGAAGGCATAGCTGTTGACCCCAGCAAGGTACAAGAGGTGATGGATTGGAAACCCCCTACCTCTGTTCATCAGATTCGCAGTTTTCTCGGCTTAGCCGGTTACTACCGTCGCTTCATCCCGGATTTCTCTCGAATTGCTAAGCCCATGACGGAACTATTGAAGAAGGAAGTAAAGTTTATATGGAATGAGAAGTGTGAGGAAGCCTTCCACACTCTCAGAGAGCATCTGACTACTGCACCTGTGTTAGCTCAACCCGATAATACCAAGTCATTCGATGTGTATTGTGACGCATCAGGTACTGGTCTAGGATGTGTGCTTATGCAAGAGAATCGAGTGATTGCATATGCCTCACGAGCCCTTCGGCCCCACGAACAGAATTATCCCACGCATGACCTTGAGCTCGCAGCCGTCATTCACGCTCTGAAGATATGGAGGCACTATCTCATGGGTACGCAGTGCAATATCTACACGGATCATAAGAGTCTCAAGTACATCTTCACACAAGCCGATCTGAATATGAGACAACGAAGATGGCTAGAATTAATCAAAGATTATGACCTTGAAGTGCACTATCACCCCGGTAAGGCTAATGTAGTCGCGGATGCACTAAGCCGCAAGTCCCATTGCCATTGCTTATCCATGGAGTCCTACCATGAGACATTATGTGCAGACATGAGGAAGCTTAACTTGGAAATGGTTTCCCAAGGCACTCTAGATCACATCTCAATTGAGCCCACTCTTCACGACCAAATCGTCATGGCACAACTACATGATGAAGGAATCAAGATCATCAAACAAAAACTCTCTCTAGGTGAGGAGAAGTATAAGTGTTTCCGCCAGGACCATAAGGGAGTTCTATGGTTCGAAAGTCGTATAGTCGTTCCGAAGAATCGTGAACTCCGCAAGCAAATTCTCGATGAGGCCCACCTTTCCAAATTCTCTATCCACCCCGGCAGTAGCAAAATGTATCAAGACCTAAGGCAAAACTTCTGGTGGACGAGAATGAAAAGAGAAATTGCTACGTATGTCTCGGAATGTGACACGTGCCAGAGGGTAAAAGCCAGCCACTTGAAGCTAGCCGGTACACTACCACCGTTACCTATACCATCATGGAAATGGGAGGACATAAGTATGGACTTCATCGTGGGACTACCAAACACTTCCCAGAAACATGATTCCATATGGGTTATCGTTGATAGACTCACGAAGACGGCACATTTTCTTCCGGTGCACACCACCTATTCTACCAAGAAATATGCCGAGATTTACCTCGATCGTATTGTTTGCCTGCATGGAATACCTAAGACAATTATCTCCGATCGTGGTCCTCAGTTTGTAGCACGCTTTTGGGAACAACTGCAAACGTCTCTTGGTACCAAACTGATTCGCAGCTCAGCATACCATCCTCAGACTGATGGACAAACGGAAAGAGTAAACCAAATCCTTGAGGACATGCTGAGAGCTTGCGTCATCCACTATGACAAGAATTGGGACAAATGCCTACCCCTAGCAGAGTTCTCGTACAACAACAGCTATCAGACGAGTTTGAAAATGGCACCATTTGAGGCCCTGTATGGACGAAGGTGTCGAACTCCTTTGAGCTGGTCACAAACCGGAGAACGTAAAATCATTGGACCCGACCTGGTAATCGAGGCAGAGGAAAAAGTAAAAGTAATACAAGCAAATCTTAAAGCCGCACAAGCCCGACAAAAGAGCTATTCTGACAAAAGGAGAAAGCCCCTAAATTTCGTAGATGGCGATCATGTCTATCTTCGAGTTTCACCAACCAAGGGAGTGCGAAGATTTGGAATCAAAGGCAAACTAGCTCCCCGTTATATTGGTCCCTACGAAATCATCGAGAGCTGCGGACCCGTAGCCTACAAATTACGACTGCCCCCTCAGCTCACGGCCACCCATGATGTCTTCCACGTATCTCAACTCGAGAAGTGTATTCGAGTCCCTACTGAGATTGTGGAACAACAAGAAATATCGTTGGAACCCGACCTCTCGTATGTCGAACACCCAGTTAAGATTTTTGATCAAAAAGAAAGAGAGACCAGGAGGAAAGTGATTAGAATGTATAAAATACAATGGAATCACCACACGGAAGAAGAAGCCACCTGGGAAACGGAGAGCTACCTGAACCAACATTTCCCTGGGTTTCTTATCTCGACCACTGGTACGTGCACCCACGCCCACACTAAGAATTACCGAATCTCGGGGCGAGATTCTTGTTAAGGGGGGAAGGCTGTGACAACCCTGGTAATTACTCTTCCAAAATCAATGTCATTAGCCTAACTCTATGATTAAACCAACTAATGAAAGGGTGGAAAGGATTAAAACGAGTTCAGTTGGAATTCAAATTTAATTTGAGCACATTGGTTACTTTTGAACATTTAAATTTAACTTTCAAACCATAAGCCAAATGAGATTTTGCCTGAAACCAAAGTTGTAGAAATTTTTATTTTGAACAACTTTCGTGTTCAAAAGTTTTTGAAATTCAAATCAGAAAGAGGAGAAAACGCCCTGTTTGCACCCAGCCCCCTGAAGTTTTTCAAATTCTTGCACTTAGGTCCCTCCCTCACCCCTCCCTCCTCTGCTGCACCGCACGCTCGCCCGACCGCCGCCGGCCACCTGGCCCTCGACGCCTGCGCGGCCCCAGGCGCCGAGCCAACCTCGGCGCCCTGCCTGCTGCCCGCCCCCGCTCGGCCAACCGCGGCCGCGCTTTCTTCTCCCTCCCGCACGGCATGCCCTGCACCACCGCACTGCCTTCCAGTCGCTGGCCGCCGCCGCCTGCCCAATAGCGCACCTCCACCCACCGCCGGCAGCGCCCAATGCCTCTGCTCGCCGCCCAGCTCGCCCAACCGTGGCCGTGCCCTCCTTCTTCCTCACACGGCAGCCCGCACGGCCAGTACGACGCCACCGCCCCGACGCCCAATGGCGTGCCGCACGCCGCACGCCTCTGGCCGCCGCCCCCTTCACCCTGTGCCCCCGTCGTGCCGCCCGAGCTCCCCAACCGCCCGCCCGTGTCGCCTACATGCGACGTCACGCCCCAGGCGCGCCCAGCGCACGCACGCCACGCGCACGACGCGCCTCTGGCCGCTGGTCACCGCCGGCCGCACCAATGGCGCCCAGCCTCGCCGCCCCCCTCCACCTCGCGCGCCGGCCGTGCCAAGCCCGCCCCCACGAGCTTCACCGGCTATAAAGCCCGGCGCAGCGCCCCTCCCTCCCCTCCTTTCTTCTTCCCCGCAGAACAGAGAGCTCCATTGCCGCCGGCGCCCCCACCTCGCCGTGGAACCCCCTGCTCCGGCCCACCTCCGCCCGAGACAAGCGCTGAAACGGGTCCCCCTCAGTGCGCTGAAGCTCCCCAGCCCGAGCCCCGCCGCCCTCATCGCCGGAGCGCCGCCGTCCGCGCCGCCCCACCGCCGCCGCCCCTGCTCGCCGCGGGCAGCCCTGCTCAGACCACCTCCGCCCCAACCGTGACCACCCAAAGGTAGCCCCCAACCTCCTCTTGCTCCTCCCCCACCTTGCCCTCGCCGCCGGCGACCGAGCTCGCCGGAATTTGGCCGGACAGGATGACCCCGCCGTGAAATTGCGACCAGGGACCACATTGCAAGCGCCCAAATCTTTCTAGGGGGTTTTCTGCTAGTTTTCAGGGACCCCTCTGTAAAGAAAGTTTTAACCAAATCAGTGAACTTGTAAAATTTGTATAAAATCGTAGGAAATTCAAAAAAAATGCAAACTCAACTGTTCTGGAATCCTTAGAAGAAACTCTACAACTTTTGTTACATTAAGTTCCTCAGATTCTCAATATATTTTGCTCTAGATTAAATGGAAGGTTTAATGGACTTCTTTTGTACCCACTGTTGTAGATCATTGCTGACCCTAATTTTTGGGCAGTGAGTTACTTGCTTAATATTAGGGCTGTGTAAAAAGATCAGGACCAAAAGCCATCTCTAGATACACCTTTTGTCCAACCTTGTTATATGCCATAAAGTGTTAGAACTAATTTTTTCCTGCTGTTCTGTGATGATTAATGACATGAAACTTTTTCTGTGGTGTTGTAGTAATACCTAGAGGCCACAGAAAAATTTAGAAACATTTTTACTATATGTAACCTGTTCATATGAATTTGTGGTAGGAAAACTTCACTAATTCAAAATAATTAGTAAAGCCCTTATAAAATGTTCATCTTTTTACTATGAAACACAATAGAGTAGCTCAACATGTACAAAATGTTTCATACAAAGAAACCCTGTATAACATCCTGTAGAAAATAATCTTTAATAACATGAACGTAGCTTGTCCCATTTATTATGCTCTAAATCATGTAAAAAAAAAATCTGAAAAATTTACAGTAGCACAAATATTGTTATAGCAACACCCTGTAAAATTTTTAGCATCAATACTTGCATGGGTTGTTCTGTAGAAAAATAACTAGATTGTAGCAGTGGCTGTGTATTACATTTTTCATATTTAACGTGCTACACAAAAATATCTGAAATTTTTACAGTGACCTTATCTCTGCATAATGTACTTTGAATAAAAAGTTTATTACCAGAAGCTAACTATATTAGTAATTGTGTTCAACTCATGTTTGTGTTTAAAAAGAAACTAAGTTTTCAATATAGCACAACCCCTTCTTCTTTAATGAAGTTAAATAGATTAAGATAAACTCTATTAACGATTGCCCAGGAAATGTTAAAGTAAATAACTTCACAGCAAAACTTATGTCTTATGAACTGCAACTTTATCGTGAAGGAAATAATGCCGTTTACCATCACCACTACTTAAACTTGTGCATTCATGTAGAAACGACGACTCTCACCGACGGAACGTACGAGTTGGTGCCCGCGTCCGAGAGTGAGCAGCGTGAACCTCAAGTGAATCTAACTGAAGTTGCTGAAGACCCGAGCCCAAGTTCGGAAGAGCCCCGGACTAACTTTTCGCAAGAAGGCAAGCCCCGGAGCATAACCCATTTCTTTTCCTAAATTGTGCAACTCACTACTCTTTTACTTGTGCATTAAGTTTATAGGAGTTGAATGAAAACTTAGTTGCATGATGTTAGGAACCCATGCTTGAAAACTAGACGTAAGGATCGATAGAATGCTGTGCTAATAGGACTCCGGTAAAAGTCGAGTGATTTCCTGTCACTCGCGAGAAAATAGGAGTTGAATGTTTACTACACGCTGCAATCATAAGGACACGGACGGGCTATGGAACGATGGTTACGATTGAGGCCCGTCTGTCTAGTGAAAAATGCTAAGGCCGTAGGGTGTGGTAGTGATGGTTAAGTCTTTGAACGTACTAAACACATGCCGAGATTATGGGAATCGGTAAGCTTAAGTACCTGATTGGCCCGGCAAGGGGACGGCATCCTACCCTTTGAACTTCGGTCCCACTATATGGCGAGTGCACGAGTGGTCACGACCCGGCGCCGAACCGTGGCGTGGGGCTCGTGTACTCTCGGAGGGTAGCCCCGATCCCCGGCCCGGAAAGAAAGGGGAAAAGTTGCACGTGTGACTCTGTGAGTAACCACGTGACGTGTGTTTAGGTTTCCCTTGCAAGGTTAAGAAATTCGATTCGAATCGTCCGTTTCTCACGGCTATTGAGACTGCTTAACCATTTTTACCCACAGAGTAAGAAGAGAAACAATGATGATGAATGAACTTGTGGGATGAAATTTAATGTTTCACCATGTATGATATTGGATAGTTGCTTACCTAGAATGGATAATGAAACTAGAATCTTGAGCTAAAAGTTGAAAGTAAGGATCCACTCGTAGACGCTTTTTGGCAAAACAAACCCCTCAAGCCAAAAGCCTCGCATGTCTAGGAGTCGGCTAAGTATACCTCAGTAGTCGGGTAAGCCTTGCTGAGTATTAGTATACTCAGCCTTGCTTGTGGCTTGTTTTCAGGTGAGACCTTCGAAGACATGATTGCTAGTTGACTTGGCCTTCTACCCTCCCTCCTGGTTGGTCGGTGGAATGGGATGCGCCCCCGTCCAACGGAGATAAGGCCGAGTGATGTCTCGTACGGGCTTCATCGAGACATCCTGTATCGTCGAGTAGTTTCCGTTGTTTATTTCCGCTGCAACTTAACTCTGAAGAACTTATTTATGTTAATTGAAGTACTTGTTTTCTAAACTCAGGACTTGGTCTGTAATATTTACTTATGTTAATGTTGTAATATTCGCTGGAATGTGGTATTCTCTGGGCTCATCGTCGCATGAGCATTTGTATGTACGGCGCTCGATCCGTTCACCGTGGTTGTATCGGGAGGTTATACCCGACAGACCAGTGGATTACTCCGTTTCAAGTGTAAGGTTAACCGAGGATGCCTTAATGGTGAGGGTTAATACACTTGAGCCGGATTAATTCAGGTGGTTCTGCCACAGCTGGTATCAGAGCCGTAGCTGGTGCCACAGCTGGTATCAAAGCCGTAGCTGGTGCCACAGCTGGCAACAGCGGACACCAGAGCCGAAATACATACGCCAGAGAATGCTACAAGCCTTAAAAACTCATTTTACTAAAACTTGACTAGAAGGTTGTGTTGCGAAATGCGTTGGTACGTTAAGGATGGTGCCTAGTTCGTAAAGCCCTAAGGGATTATGGGAAAGTTACTAGGTGACTATCTAACTTCTATATATATTATCAACTGACTTCCAGCACATTACCTTCTGTCAAAACTTACTTTCATGCACAACCGACCTTAAATTCTGTAACGACGCACTCGTTGCTAAGGTAAGAAGGTAAGGATCCTCAGCCAACTGAGGGAGCTTGGCCTTCCTGTCGGTGATGCGAACCGAACGCTGCCCTCAAGCAGTGGCTTACTTGAGGTGCTGCCAATATGCCAACTGTTAGTTGAACATATTGGGAGTAGAAGGTTTGGCGCAGGGTATGGCGATCGCTGTTCATGCCCCCGTCTCATGACGGTACCCCCGTGAATACGCTATCTCGATAGCGTATGTTAACGTCGTCTGTACGGCGGAAATTGTACAGATATCGTTTCTATAAGTAAACGGTAATGAATACGGACGCTTTCATGAGTGCTGGCATGAAAGGTTCATGAAATATATATATGCTTTGTCAATCTTCTGCAGGTACACTAACCGCGATTACGATAAGTTAAGGGACGAGTAGAAAGACTCGACTAGCTATTATAGGAGAGCCGTATTGTGTAAGCCACCGAAGCTATCTTCGTAAGACCAAAGCTATTTGGCAATTGTTTTATTTTGTGAGGACGAATAGGACGTGCATACATCATAAACATATGTATCTGAAATCAAAAATGCGTTGTGTGAGAGTGGAAAGGTTCTTGCGTATCTAAGCGTGGTTTGCATAAGGACTATCTAGCGAAACTGTCCGAAATCTGCCGTCACCAAAAAGAGCGATTTATTGGCCCAAGAAAATGACCTTTTCTGGAGAAGTTTGTGTTGAAAGAATTGTTCCAAATTTTGTGTTCTATCTCCTGTTCAAAAATGAAAAATTCTGAACTTATGAATAATAAGAAATAACAGAAACCTTGGAGCGTCAGATTTCTGTCCAGAATAAGCACTTCTGCCCCTTAAATTTTTAGGCCCCCTTCCTGCGGTTTTCTGCAAAAGAGCACAACACAGAACTTGTTCCAAATTTACCCAGGTAGCTTCTGTTAAAATTTGGTAAATTTTGGCTGGGTAGATTTTCCCTGGAGTACGAAACTCTAGCCCTCTGTTCACTGAAAATTCTGGGTAGACAGTAAGGTAAAACCTGAAAAGAAAGACCATCTTAGAGACCTATTCAGCTCTGGAGTTGACTAGCAAAGTTGTTCAAAAATATCTTAGGAGTGATCTGGTGAAATTTGAGAATTTTTGGATGAGAAATGTGGGAGTTATGATTATTTTTGCACACTATACAGAATCTGTCCTTGTGCTGTTCACAGTTTTTCGCTATCTCACTCCATTTGATCTTTTGTTCAGATGGCCGAGCCTGTTGATATGATGGTGGATGAGGATGGACGCGTACACTCACAGTGTCTCCACTGGGAGGGCTTTCCCTCTATTTTGTGGGATGTTCTGCGTACCGCGGGCTATCTAATTCCCCCACGTTACGCCGGACTGGAGTTTGCAGAAAATGGAGTTACCCAGTGCCGTGTCAACGTGACTATCTTTCCGCACCCGCTACACCCGGAGCGGCCCGCCTTGGAGCTTGAGGCTGTTGGTCGCCGTTTGGCCGATACTTAGGAGCTCACTCTCCTACTCACAGCGAATCGTCCGTCAACGACTTGGATGACTTCTAGATGATGACCTAGAAGGACTTTTGCACATACTCCTCGATAGGGTAGCCTGACTTTTGGCAAGTGTTGTAATAGGCTAACTAGGAGCTGAGTAACTCTTTCGTGATGGGTACACCTGAACCATGTGGATACCCTCAGCGTGTAAGGAACGGCGATAAACTTGGGTGATTTCGTTGTAAGTTGGTAAAACGATGAAATCCACAATCGCTGAAACTTGTCGGGAATTTTGTCCATGTCTCCTTACATTTCTGAGCTGTGAGTTGACTACCAAACCTGTCAGGAATTCTGTGATCTAGGGTCTCACAAAATTTCAACCCTATTGGATCTTGCTAGTTTGAGTTATAGGCCAGATACTATAACTCGCTCTGCCGAAAAACAGCCAAAACAGGGAAGCAAAGAGTGAACCGTTTGACCATCCTAGCCATCGATTTAGCATCTTGGCTGAATACCAAAGTGGTACATCTTTAAACTCCCTATCCACTGCCAAAATATGAGAAACTTTGGATGAACCTACCAGGAGTTACAAAATTCTTATGGCAGACAGTTTTTATGCCTGTGATTCCATCCAGGACCTTTTGGAAGTCTACTATTCTGCGTTAGAGCTTTTTGAGTCATGGAAGCAATATGGATCACATTGCTAATGAAGAACATTCGCCTTTTCAGATGGTTGGAGCAACCCGTGGTAACCCGGATGGTTTTGGTGCTAGCGCAAGTGGATCACAACCACAGCCGCCACCACCACTCAGTTTGGTGGAAGTAATGGCCGCTCAAACTGAGATACTTCGTCAGCTTGTCAAGGGGCAGGAAGCGATTTTTCAATGCCTGCAGCAACAACACCATCAAGGGGATGGGTGCAATGTCCACCATCCTCAGGTTGCTAGCTATCCCGAGCTCAATAACAAGATGATGGACACAAGAGACGTTTACTCAGACTCCTTATTGCCCCCATCACAACTTCCGATGAAACTTAAGGATCACCAAGTAAAGCGTCGGACTCTCAAGCCTGACCCATGCAGCATAGACTTGACTGGATGGGAAATTACCTGCACAGAATTCATCCCACGGGGCCGACGTCAAGTTAGCAAAACTACTGACGCCGGCACAGTCCTTCGAACACAAACTCGCTCACCTGTTCCGGAAAAGATAGACCCTGCCAAATGCACCACACCCAAGGGAGGTTCATTGGGTATGCCAGTAGCGATATCTTCAGATAACAAACAACCCCGTCGTCCAAGTGACAAAAACCGTTGCTTCAATTGTAGCAGTGCTAGCCATTTCGCTCGAGAATGCCCTCAGCCTAGGAAGCCAAAGCAGGGCCAAGGTTCTAGCCAAACCCATCAGAACAAGCGTAAAAGACAGAGGAACAAGAGCAAATGACAAATTGATCAGCTTGAAGCGCTCTCTAAAGGTGCACCCTTAATAACACGCACATCCTCTATTTTAATAACAAGCCTGCAGTTATATTATTTGATTCTGGTGCATCGCATAGTTTCATAAGTGCAAAATTCGGTGCAAAAGTAGGCTTGGATGTTTGTCACACAAAAGGGTCATATATGATATCAACACCGGGTGGTAAAATTGCTTCAAACCAAATGGTCAGACAAGTACCAGTCAAATTGGGTAGTAAAACCATTGACACGGACCTTGTCCTTTTACCCCTTGACGGCATGGACATTATTTTGGGAATGAACTGGATGGCTATGCATGGAGTCACACTGGACCTTTCTTCCCGAGCCGTTGAGATAAATTCACCTAGTCACGGAGCCACTACCCTTTACCTACCATTCATAGATTGCACGAATTCCTGTGCTTACAAGATGGAAGGACTTAAGTTAGATGATATTCTTGTGGTAAACGAGTATGCCGATGTTTTCCCGGATGACTTACCCGGAATGCCCCCGGATAGGGACATTGAGTTCGTTATTGAACTACAACCAGGCACTGCACCTATATCCAAAAGACCATATAGGATGCCCCCTAAAGAATTGGCCGAGCTGAAACTTCAACTCCAAGAACTATTGGACAAAGGTTTCATTCGCCCTAGCGCATCACCTTGGGGATGTCCAGCCCTATTCGTAAAGAAGAAGGATGACAGTTTGAGATTATGTGTGGACTACCGACCTCTCAATGCGGTAACAGTTAAAAATAAATACCCACTTCCTCGCATCGATGTACTCTTCGATCAATTAGCTGGAGCCAGAGTCTTCTCAAAGATTGATCTTCGTTCGGGATATCATCAGATCAAGATTCGCCCGTGCGATATTCCTAAGACTGCCTTCTCCACACGATATGGACTATATGAATTCTTGGTCATGTCCTTTGGACTCACCAATGCCCCTGCCTACTTCATGTATCTCATGAATTCGGTATTCATGCCCGAACTTGACAAATTCGTCGTAGTGTTCATCGACGACATTCTTATCTATTCCAAGGATGAGGAAGAGCATGCCAAGCACCTTCGCATTGTTCTTCAGCGACTCAGAGACCATCAGCTCTATGCTAAGTTTTCTAAGTGTGAATTCTGGTTGGATACTGTAAAGTTCTTAGGTCACACGATCTCCAGCGAAGGCATAGCTGTTGACCCCAGCAAGGTACAAGAGGTGATGGATTGGAAACCCCCTACCTCTGTTCATCAGATTCGCAGTTTTCTCGGCTTAGCCGGTTACTACCGTCGCTTCATCCCGGATTTCTCTCGAATTGCTAAGCCCATGACGGAACTATTGAAGAAGGAAGTAAAGTTTATATGGAATGAGAAGTGTGAGGAAGCCTTCCACACTCTCAGAGAGCATCTGACTACTGCACCTGTGTTAGCTCAACCCGATAATACCAAGTCATTCGATGTGTATTGTGACGCATCAGGTACTGGTCTAGGATGTGTGCTTATGCAAGAGAATCGAGTGATTGCATATGCCTCACGAGCCCTTCGGCCCCACGAACAGAATTATCCCACGCATGACCTTGAGCTCGCAGCCGTCATTCACGCTCTGAAGATATGGAGGCACTATCTCATGGGTACGCAGTGCAATATCTACACGGATCATAAGAGTCTCAAGTACATCTTCACACAAGCCGATCTGAATATGAGACAACGAAGATGGCTAGAATTAATCAAAGATTATGACCTTGAAGTGCACTATCACCCCGGTAAGGCTAATGTAGTCGCGGATGCACTAAGCCGCAAGTCCCATTGCCATTGCTTATCCATGGAGTCCTACCATGAGACATTATGTGCAGACATGAGGAAGCTTAACTTGGAAATGGTTTCCCAAGGCACTCTAGATCACATCTCAATTGAGCCCACTCTTCACGACCAAATCGTCATGGCACAACTACATGATGAAGGAATCAAGATCATCAAACAAAAACTCTCTCTAGGTGAGGAGAAGTATAAGTGTTTCCGCCAGGACCATAAGGGAGTTCTATGGTTCGAAAGTCGTATAGTCGTTCCGAAGAATCGTGAACTCCGCAAGCAAATTCTCGATGAGGCCCACCTTTCCAAATTCTCTATCCACCCCGGCAGTAGCAAAATGTATCAAGACCTAAGGCAAAACTTCTGGTGGACGAGAATGAAAAGAGAAATTGCTACGTATGTCTCGGAATGTGACACGTGCCAGAGGGTAAAAGCCAGCCACTTGAAGCTAGCCGGTACACTACCACCGTTACCTATACCATCATGGAAATGGGAGGACATAAGTATGGACTTCATCGTGGGACTACCAAACACTTCCCAGAAACATGATTCCATATGGGTTATCGTTGATAGACTCACGAAGACGGCACATTTTCTTCCGGTGCACACCACCTATTCTACCAAGAAATATGCCGAGATTTACCTCGATCGTATTGTTTGCCTGCATGGAATACCTAAGACAATTATCTCCGATCGTGGTCCTCAGTTTGTAGCACGCTTTTGGGAACAACTGCAAACGTCTCTTGGTACCAAACTGATTCGCAGCTCAGCATACCATCCTCAGACTGATGGACAAACGGAAAGAGTAAACCAAATCCTTGAGGACATGCTGAGAGCTTGCGTCATCCACTATGACAAGAATTGGGATAAATGCCTACCCCTAGCAGAGTTCTCGTACAACAACAGCTATCAGACGAGTTTGAAAATGGCACCATTTGAGGCCCTGTATGGACGAAGGTGTCGAACTCCTTTGAGCTGGTCACAAACCGGAGAACGTAAAATCATTGGACCCGACCTGGTAATCGAGGCAGAGGAAAAAGTAAAAGTAATACAAGCAAATCTTAAAGCCGCACAAGCCCGACAAAAGAGCTATTCTGACAAAAGGAGAAAGCCCCTAAATTTCGTAGATGGCGATCATGTCTATCTTCGAGTTTCACCAACCAAGGGAGTGCGAAGATTTGGAATCAAAGGCAAACTAGCTCCCCGTTATATTGGTCCCTACGAAATCATCGAGAGCTGCGGACCCGTAGCCTACAAATTACGACTGCCCCCTCAGCTCACGGCCACCCATGATGTCTTCCACGTATCTCAACTCGAGAAGTGTATTCGAGTCCCTACTGAGATTGTGGAACAACAAGAAATATCGTTGGAACCCGACCTCTCGTATGTCGAACACCCAGTTAAGATTTTTGATCAAAAAGAAAGAGAGACCAGGAGGAAAGTGATTAGAATGTATAAAATACAATGGAATCACCACACGGAAGAAGAAGCCACCTGGGAAACGGAGAGCTACCTGAACCAACATTTCCCTGGGTTTCTTATCTCGACCACTGGTACGTGCACCCACGCCCACACTAAGAATTACCGAATCTCGGGGCGAGATTCTTGTTAAGGGGGGAAGGCTGTGACAACCCTGGTAATTACTCTTCCAAAATCAATGTCATTAGCCTAACTCTATGATTAAACCAACTAATGAAAGGGTGGAAAGGATTAAAACGAGTTCAGTTGGAATTCAAATTTAATTTGAGCACATTGGTTACTTTTGAACATTTAAATTTAACTTTCAAACCATAAGCCAAATGAGATTTTGCCTGAAACCAAAGTTGTAGAAATTTTTATTTTGAACAACTTTCGTGTTCAAAAGTTTTTGAAATTCAAATCAGAAAGAGGAGAAAACGCCCTGTTTGCACCCAGCCCCCTGAAGTTTTTCAAATTCTTGCACTTAGGTCCCTCCCTCACCCCTCCCTCCTCTGCTGCACCGCACGCTCGCCCGACCGCCGCCGGCCACCTGGCCCTCGACGCCTGCGCGGCCCCAGGCGCCGAGCCAACCTCGGCGCCCTGCCTGCTGCCCGCCCCCCGCTCGGCCAACCGCGGCCGCGCTTTCTTCTCCCTCCCGCACGGCATGCCCTGCACCACCGCACTGCCTTCCAGTCGCTGGCCGCCGCCGCCTGCCCAATAGCGCACCTCCACCCACCGCCGGCAGCGCCCAATGCCTCTGCTCGCCGCCCAGCTCGCCCAACCGTGGCCGTGCCCTCCTTCTTCCTCACACGGCAGCCCGCACGGCCAGTACGACGCCACCCGCCCCCGACGCCCAATGGCGTGCCGCACGCCGCACGCCTCTGGCCGCCGCCCCCTTCACCCTGTGCCCCCGTCGTGCCGCCCGAGCTCCCCAACCGCCCGCCCGTGTCGCCTACATGCGACGTCACGCCCCAGGCGCGCCCAGCGCACGCACGCCACGCGCACGACGCGCCTCTGGCCGCTGGTCACCGCCGGCCGCACCAATGGCGCCCAGCCTCGCCGCCCCCCTCCACCTCGCGCGCCGGCCGTGCCAAGCCCGCCCCCACGAGCTTCACCGGCTATAAAGCCCGGCGCAGCGCCCCTCCCTCCCCTCCTTTCTTCTTCCCCGCAGAACAGAGAGCTCCATTGCCGCCGGCGCCCCCACCTCGCCGTGGAACCCCCTGCTCCGGCCCACCTCCGCCCGAGACAAGCGCTGAAACGGGTCCCCCTCAGTGCGCTGAAGCTCCCCAGCCCGAGCCCCGCCGCCCTCATCGCCGGAGCGCCGCCGTCCGCGCCGCCCCACCGCCGCCGCCCCTGCTCGCCGCGGGCAGCCCTGCTCAGACCACCTCCGCCCCAACCGTGACCACCCAAAGGTAGCCCCCAACCTCCTCTTGCTCCTCCCCCACCTTGCCCTCGCCGCCGGCGACCGAGCTCGCCGGAATTTGGCCGGACAGGATGACCCCGCCGTGAAATTGCGACCAGGGACCACATTGCAAGCGCCCAAATCTTTCTAGGGGGTTTTCTGCTAGTTTTCAGGGACCCCTCTGTAAAGAAAGTTTTAACCAAATCAGTGAACTTGTAAAATTTGTATAAAATCGTAGGAAATTCAAAAAAATGCAAACTCAACTGTTCTGGAATCCTTAGAAGAAACTCTACAACTTTTGTTACATTAAGTTCCTCAGATTCTCAATATATTTTGCTCTAGATTAAATGGAAGGTTTAATGGACTTCTTTTGTACCCACTGTTGTAGATCATTGCTGACCCTAATTTTTGGGCAGTGAGTTACTTGCTTAATATTAGGGCTGTGTAAAAAGATCAGGACCAAAAGCCATCTCTAGATACACCTTTTGTCCAACCTTGTTATATGCCATAAAGTGTTAGAACTAATTTTTTCCTGCTGTTCTGTGATGATTAATGACATGAAACTTTTTCTGTGTTGTTGTAGTAATACCTAGAGGCCACAGAAAAATTTAGAAACATTTTTACTATATGTAACCTGTTCATATGAATTTGTGGTAGGAAAACTTCACTAATTCAAAATAATTAGTAAAGCCCTTATAAAATGTTCATCTTTTTACTATGAAACACAATAGAGTAGCTCAACATGTACAAAATGTTTCATACAAAGAAACCCTGTATAACATCCTGTAGAAAATAATCTTTAATAACATGAACATAGCTTGTCCCATTTATTATGCTCTAAATCATGTAAAAAAAAAATCTGAAAAATTTACAGTAGCACAAATATTGTTATAGCAACACCCTGTAAAATTTTTAGCATCAATACTTGCATGGGTTGTTCTGTAGAAAAATAACTAGATTGTAGCAGTGGCTGTGTATTACATTTTTCATATTTAACGTGCTACACAAAAATATCTGAAATTTTTACAGTGACCTTATCTCTGCATAATGTACTTTGAATAAAAATTTTATTACCAGAAGCTAACTATATTAGTAATTGTGTTCAACTCATGTTTGTGTTTAAAAAGAAACTAAGTTTTCAATATAACACAACCCCTTCTTCTTTAATGAAGTTAAATAGATTAAGATAAACTCTATTAACGATTGCCCAGGAAATGTTAAAGTAAATAACTTCACAGCAAAACTTATGTCTTATGAACTGCAACTTTATCGTGAAGGAAATAATGCCGTTTACCATCACCACTACTTAAACTTGTGCATTCATGTAGAAACGACGACTCTCACCGACGGAACGTACGAGTTGGTGCCCGCGTCCGAGAGTGAGCAGCGTGAACCTCAAGTGAATCTAACTGAAGTTGCTGAAGACCCGAGCCCAAGTTCGGAAGAGCCCCGGACTAACTTTTCGCAAGAAGGCAAGCCCCGGAGCATAACCCATTTCTTTTCCTAAATTGTGCAACTCACTACTCTTTTACTTGTGCATTAAGTTTATAGGAGTTGAATGAAAACTTAGTTGCATGATGTTAGGAACCCATGCTTGAAAACTAGACGTAAGGATCGATAGAATGCTGTGCTAATAGGACTCCGGTAAAAGTCGAGTGATTTCCTGTCACTCGCGAGAAAATAGGAGTTGAATGTTTACTACACGCTGCAATCATAAGGACACGGACGGGCTATGGAACGATGGTTACGATTGAGGCCCGTCTGTCTAGTGAAAAATGCTAAGGCCGTAGGGTGTGGTAGTGATGGTTAAGTCTTTGAACGTACTAAACACATGCCGAGATTATGGGAATCGGTAAGCTTAAGTACCTGATTGGCCCGGCAAGGGGACGGCATCCTACCCTTTGAACTTCAGTCCCACTATATGGCGAGTGCACGAGTGGTCACGACCCGGCGCCGAACCGTGGCGTGGGGCTCGTGTACTCTCGGAGGGTAGCCCCGATCCCCGGCCCGGAAAGAAAGGGGAAAAGTTGCACGTGTGACTCTGTGAGTAACCACGTGACGTGTGTTTAGGTTTCCCTTGCAAGGTTAAGAAATTCGATTCGAATCGTCCGTTTCTCACGGCTATTGAGACTGCTTAACCATTTTTACCCACAGAGTAAGAAGAGAAACAATGATGATGAATGAACTTGTGGGATGAAATTTAATGTTTCACCATGTATGATATTGGATAGTTGCTTACCTAGAATGGATAATGAAACTAGAATCTTGAGCTAAAAGTTGAAAGTAAGGATCCACTCGTAGACGCTTTTTGGCAAAACAAACCCCTCAAGCCAAAAGCCTCGCATGTCTAGGAGTCGGCTAAGTATACCTCAGTAGTCGGGTAAGCCTTGCTGAGTATTAGTATACTCAGCCTTGCTTGTGGCTTGTTTTCAGGTGAGACCTTCGAAGACATGATTGCTAGTTGACTTGGCCTTCTACCCTCCCTCCTGGTTGGTCGGTGGAATGGGATGCGCCCCCGTCCAACGGAGATAAGGCCGAGTGATGTCTCGTACGGGCTTCATCGAGACATCCTGTATCGTCGAGTAGTTTCCGTTGTTTATTTCCGCTGCAACTTAACTCTGAAGAACTTATTTATGTTAATTGAAGTACTTGTTTTCTAAACTCAGGACTTGGTCTGTAATATTTACTTATGTTAATGTTGTAATATTCGCTGGAATGTGGTATTCTCTGGGCTCATCGTCGCATGAGCATTTGTATGTACGGCGCTCGATCCGTTCACCGTGGTTGTATCGGGAGGTTATACCCGACAGACCAGTGGATTACTCCGTTTCAAGTGTAAGGTTAACCGAGGATGCCTTAATGGTGAGGGTTAATACACTTGAGCCGGATTAATTCAGGTGGTTCTGCCACAGCTGGTATCAGAGCCGTAGCTGGTGCCACAGCTGGTATCAAAGCCGTAGCTGGTGCCACAGCTGGCAACAGCGGACACCAGAGCCGAAATACATACGCCAGAGAATGCTACAAGCCTTAAAAACTCATTTTACTAAAACTTGACTAGAAGGTTGTGTTGCGAAATGCGTTGGTACGTTAAGGATGGTGCCTAGTTCGTAAAGCCCTAAGGGATTATGGGAAAGTTACTAGGTGACTATCTAACTTCTATATATATTATCAACTGACTTCCAGCACATTACCTTCTGTCAAAACTTACTTTCATGCACAACCGACCTTAAATTCTGTAACGACGCACTCGTTGCTAAGGTAAGAAGGTAAGGATCCTCAGCCAACTGAGGGAGCTTGGCCTTCCTGTCGGTGATGCGAACCGAACGCTGCCCTCAAGCAGTGGCTTACTTGAGGTGCTGCCAATATGCCAACTGTTAGTTGAACATATTGGGAGTAGAAGGTTTGGCGCAGGGTATGGCGATCGCTGTTCATGCCCCCGTCTCATGACGGTACCCCCGTGAATACGCTATCTCGATAGCGTATGTTAACGTCGTCTGTACGGCGGAAATTGTACAGATATCGTTTCTATAAGTAAACGGTAATGAATACGGACGCTTTCATGAGTGCTGGCATGAAAGGTTCATGAAATATATATATGCTTTGTCAATCTTCTGCAGGTACACTAACCGCGATTACGATAAGTTAAGGGACGAGTAGAAAGACTCGACTAGCTATTATAGGAGAGCCGTATTGTGTAAGCCACCGAAGCTATCTTCGTAAGACCAAAGCTATTTGGCAATTGTTTTATTTTGTGAGGACGAATAGGACGTGCATACATCATAAACATATGTATCTGAAATCAAAAATGCGTTGTGTGAGAGTGGAAAGGTTCTTGCGTATCTAAGCGTGGTTTGCATAAGGACTATCTAGCGAAACTGTCCGAAATCTGCCGTCACCAAAAAGAGCGATTTATTGGCCCAAGAAAATGACCTTTTCTGGAGAAGTTTGTGTTGAAAGAATTGTTCCAAATTTTGTGTTCTATCTCCTGTTCAAAAATGAAAAATTCTGAACTTATGAATAATAAGAAATAACAGAAACCTTGGAGCGTCAGATTTCTGTCCAGAATAAGCACTTCTGCCCCTTAAATTTTTAGGCCCCCTTCCTGCGGTTTTCTGCAAAAGAGCACAACACAGAACTTGTTCCAAATTTACCCAGGTAGCTTCTGTTAAAATTTGGTAAATTTTGGCTGGGTAGATTTTCCCTGGAGTACGAAACTCTAGCCCTCTGTTCACTGAAAATTCTGGGTAGACAGTAAGGTAAAACCTGAAAAGAAAGACCATCTTAGAGACCTATTCAGCTCTGGAGTTGACTAGCAAAGTTGTTCAAAAATACCTTAGGAGTGATCTGGTGAAATTTGAGAATTTTTGGATGAGAAATGTGGGAGTTATGATTATTTTTGCACACTATACAGAATCTGTCCTTGTGCTGTTCACAGTTTTTCGCTATCTCACTCCATTTGATCTTTTGTTCAGATGGCCGAGCCTGTTGATATGATGGTGGATGAGGATGGACGCGTACACTCGCAGTGTCTCCACTGGGAGGGCTTTCCCTCTATTTTGTGGGATGTTCTGCGTACCGCGGGCTATCTAATTCCCCCACGTTACGCCGGACTGGAGTTTGCAGAAAATGGAGTTACCCAGTGCCGTGTCAACGTGACTATCTTTCCGCACCCGCTACACCCGGAGCGGCCCGCCTTGGAGCTTGAGGCTGTTGGTCGCCGTTTGGCCGATACTTAGGAGCTCACTCTCCTACTCACAGCGAATCGTCCGTCAACGACTTGGATGACTTCTAGATGATGACCTAGAAGGACTTTTGCACATACTCCTCGATAGGGTAGCCTGACTTTTGGCAAGTGTTGTAATAGGCTAACTAGGAGCTGAGTAACTCTTTCGTGATGGGTACACCTGAACCATGTGGATACCCTCAGCGTGTAAGGAACGGCGATAAACTTGGGTGATTTCGTTGTAAGTTGGTAAAACGATGAAATCCACAATCGCTGAAACTTGTCGGGAATTTTGTCCATGTCTCCTTACATTTCTGAGCTGTGAGTTGACTACCAAACCTGTCAGGAATTCTGTGATCTACGGTCTCACAAAATTTCAACCCTATTGGATCTTGCTAGTTTGAGTTATAGGCCAGATACTATAACTCGCTCTGCCGAAAAACAGCCAAAACAGGGAAGCAAAGAGTGAACCGTTTGACCATCCTAGCCATCGATTTAGCATCTTGGCTGAATACCAAAGTGGTACATCTTTAAACTCCCTATCCACTGCCAAAATATGAGAAACTTTGGATGAACCTACCAGGAGTTACAAAATTCTTATGGCAGACAGTTTTTATGCCTGTGATTCCATCCAGGACCTTTTGGAAGTCTACTATTCTGCGTTAGAGCTTTTTGAGTCATGGAAGCAATATGGATCACATTGCTAATGAAGAACATTCGCCTTTTCAGATGGTTGGAGCAACCCGTGGTAACCCGGATGGTTTTGGTGCTAGCGCAAGTGGATCACAACCACAGCCGCCACCACCACTCAGTTTGGTGGAAGTAATGGCCGCTCAAACTGAGATACTTCGTCAGCTTGTCAAGGGGCAGGAAGCGATTTTTCAATGCCTGCAGCAACAACACCATAAAGGGGATGGGTGCAATGTCCACCATCCTCAGGTTGCTAGCTATCCCGAGCTCAATAACAAGATGATGGACACAAGAGACGTTTACTCAGACTCCTTATTGC
This sequence comes from Panicum miliaceum, assembly GCA_032594955.1. Taxonomy (NCBI): domain Eukaryota; kingdom Viridiplantae; phylum Streptophyta; class Magnoliopsida; order Poales; family Poaceae; genus Panicum; species Panicum miliaceum. The sequence goes on along the minus strand of CM064066.1, from coordinate 23,218,231 downwards.
CCCCATCACAACTTCCGATGAAACTTAAGGATCACCAAGTAAAGCGTCGGACTCTCAAGCCTGACCCATGCAGCATAGACTTGACTGGATGGGAAATTACCTGCACAGAATTCATCCCACGGGGCCGACGTCAAGTTAGCAAAACTACTGACGCCGGCACAGTCCTTCGAACACAAACTCGCTCACCTGTTCCGGAAAAGATAGACCCTGCCAAATGCACCACACCCAAGGGAGGTTCATTGGGTATGCCAGTAGCGATATCTTCAGATAACAAACAACCCCGTCGTCCAAGTGACAAAAACCGTTGCTTCAATTGTAGCAGTGCTAGCCATTTCGCTCGAGAATGCCCTCAGCCTAGGAAGCCAAAGCAGGGCCAAGGTTCTAGCCAAACCCATCAGAACAAGCGTAAAAGACAGAGGAACAAGAGCAAATGACAAATTGATCAGCTTGAAGCGCTCTCTAAAGGTGCACCCTTAATAACACGCACATCCTCTATTTTAATAACAAGCCTGCAGTTATATTATTTGATTCTGGTGCATCGCATAGTTTCATAAGTGCAAAATTCGGTGCAAAAGTAGGCTTGGATGTTTGTCACACAAAAGGGTCATATATGATATCAACACCGGGTGGTAAAATTGCTTCAAACCAAATGGTCAGACAAGTACCAGTCAAATTGGGTAGTAAAACCATTGACACGGACCTTGTCCTTTTACCCCTTGACGGCATGGACATTATTTTGGGAATGAACTGGATGGCTATGCATGGAGTCACACTGGACCTTTCTTCCCGAGCCGTTGAGATAAATTCACCTAGTCACGGAGCCACTACCCTTTACCTACCATTCATAGATTGCACGAATTCCTGTGCTTACAAGATGGAAGGACTTAAGTTAGATGATATTCTTGTGGTAAACGAGTATGCCGATGTTTTCCCGGATGACTTACCCGGAATGCCCCCGGATAGGGACATTGAGTTCGTTATTGAACTACAACCAGGCACTGCACCTATATCCAAAAGACCATATAGGATGCCCCCTAAAGAATTGGCCGAGCTGAAACTTCAACTCCAAGAACTATTGGACAAAGGTTTCATTCGCCCTAGCGCGTCACCTTGGGGATGTCCAGCCCTATTCGTAAAGAAGAAGGATGACAATTTGAGATTATGTGTGGACTACCGACCTCTCAATGCGGTAACAGTTAAAAATAAATACCCACTTCCTCGCATCGATGTACTCTTCGATCAATTAGCTGGAGCCAGAGTCTTCTCAAAGATTGATCTTCGTTCGGGATATCATCAGATCAAGATTCGCCCGTGCGATATTCCTAAGACTGCCTTCTCCACACGATATGGACTATATGAATTCTTGGTCATGTCCTTTGGACTCACCAATGCCCCTGCCTACTTCATGTATCTCATGAATTCGGTATTCATGCCCGAACTTGACAAATTCGTCGTAGTGTTCATCGACGACATTCTTATCTATTCCAAGGATGAGGAAGAGCATGCCAAGCACCTTCGCATTGTTCTTCAGCGACTCAGAGACCATCAGCTCTATGCTAAGTTTTCTAAGTGTGAATTCTGGTTGGATACTGTAAAGTTCTTAGGTCACACGATCTCCAGCGAAGGCATAGCTGTTGACCCCAGCAAGGTACAAGAGGTGATGGATTGGAAACCCCCTACCTCTGTTCATCAGATTCGCAGTTTTCTCGGCTTAGCCGGTTACTACCGTCGCTTCATCCCGGATTTCTCTCGAATTGCTAAGCCCATGACGGAACTATTGAAGAAGGAAGTAAAGTTTATATGGAATGAGAAGTGTGAGGAAGCCTTCCACACTCTCAGAGAGCATCTGACTACTGCACCTGTGTTAGCTCAACCCGATAATACCAAGTCATTCGATGTGTATTGTGACGCATCAGGTACTGGTCTAGGATGTGTGCTTATGCAAGAGAATCGAGTGATTGCATATGCCTCACGAGCCCTTCGGCCCCACGAACAGAATTATCCCACGCATGACCTTGAGCTCGCAGCCGTCATTCACGCTCTGAAGATATGGAGGCACTATCTCATGGGTACGCAGTGCAATATCTACACGGATCATAAGAGTCTCAAGTACATCTTCACACAAGCCGATCTGAATATGAGACAACGAAGATGGCTAGAATTAATCAAAGATTATGACCTTGAAGTGCACTATCACCCCGGTAAGGCTAATGTAGTCGCGGATGCACTAAGCCGCAAGTCCCATTGCCATTGCTTATCCATGGAGTCCTACCATGAGACATTATGTGCAGACATGAGGAAGCTTAACTTGGAAATGGTTTCCCAAGGCACTCTAGATCACATCTCAATTGAGCCCACTCTTCACGACCAAATCGTCATGGCACAACTACATGATGAAGGAATCAAGATCATCAAACAAAAACTCTCTCTAGGTGAGGAAAAGTATAAGTGTTTCCGCCAGGACCATAAGGGAGTTCTATGGTTCGAAAGTCGTATAGTCGTTCCGAAGAATCGTGAACTCCGCAAGCAAATTCTCGATGGGGCCCACCTTTCCAAATTCTCTATCCACCCCGGCAGTAGCAAAATGTATCAAGACCTAAGGCAAAACTTCTGGTGGACGAGAATGAAAAGAGAAATTGCTACGTATGTCTCGGAATGTGACACGTGCCAGAGGGTAAAAGCCAGCCACTTGAAGCTAGCCGGTACACTACCACCGTTACCTATACCATCATGGAAATGGGAGGACATAAGTATGGACTTCATCGTGGGACTACCAAACACTTCCCAGAAACATGATTCCATATGGGTTATCGTTGATAGACTCACGAAGACGGCACATTTTCTTCCGGTGCACACCACCTATTCTACCAAGAAATATGCCGAGATTTACCTCGATCGTATTGTTTGCCTGCATGGAATACCTAAGACAATTATCTCCGATCGTGGTCCTCAGTTTGTAGCACGCTTTTGGGAACAACTGCAAACGTCTCTTGGTACCAAACTGATTCGCAGCTCAGCATACCATCCTCAGACTGATGGACAAACGGAAAGAGTAAACCAAATCCTTGAGGACATGCTGAGAGCTTGCGTCATCCACTATGACAAGAATTGGGACAAATGCCTACCCCTAGCAGAGTTCTCGTACAACAACAGCTATCAGACGAGTTTGAAAATGGCACCATTTGAGGCCCTGTATGGACGAAGGTGTCGAACTCCTTTGAGCTGGTCACAAACCGGAGAACGTAAAATCATTGGACCCGACCTGGTAATCGAGGCAGAGGAAAAAGTAAAAGTAATACAAGCAAATCTTAAAGCCGCACAAGCCCGACAAAAGAGCTATTCTGACAAAAGGAGAAAGCCCCTAAATTTCGTAGATGGCGATCATGTCTATCTTCGAGTTTCACCAACCAAGGGAGTGCGAAGATTTGGAATCAAAGGCAAACTAGCTCCCCGTTATATTGGTCCCTACGAAATCATCGAGAGCTGCGGACCCGTAGCCTACAAATTACGACTGCCCCCTCAGCTCACGGCCACCCATGATGTCTTCCACGTATCTCAACTCGAGAAGTGTATTCGAGTCCCTACTGAGATTGTGGAACAACAAGAAATATCGTTGGAACCCGACCTCTCGTATGTCGAACACCCAGTTAAGATTTTTGATCAAAAAGAAAGAGAGACCAGGAGGAAAGTGATTAGAATGTATAAAATACAATGGAATCACCACACGGAAGAAGAAGCCACCTGGGAAACGGAGAGCTACCTGAACCAACATTTCCCTGGGTTTCTTATCTCGACCACTGGTACGTGCACCCACGCCCACACTAAGAATTACCGAATCTCGGGGCGAGATTCTTGTTAAGGGGGGAAGGCTGTGACAACCCTGGTAATTACTCTTCCAAAATCAATGTCATTAGCCTAACTCTATGATTAAACCAACTAATGAAAGGGTGGAAAGGATTAAAACGAGTTCAGTTGGAATTCAAATTTAATTTGAGCACATTGGTTACTTTTGAACATTTAAATTTAACTTTCAAACCATAAGCCAAATGAGATTTTGCCTGAAACCAAAGTTGTAGAAATTTTTATTTTGAACAACTTTCGTGTTCAAAAGTTTTTGAAATTCAAATCAGAAAGAGGAGAAAACGCCCTGTTTGCACCCAGCCCCCTGAAGTTTTTCAAATTCTTGCACTTAGGTCCCTCCCTCACCCCTCCCTCCTCTGCTGCACCGCACGCTCGCCCGACCGCCGCCGGCCACCTGGCCCTCGACGCCTGCGCGGCCCCAGGCGCCGAGCCAACCTCGGCGCCCTGCCTGCTGCCCGCCCCCGCTCGGCCAACCGCGGCCGCGCTTTCTTCTCCCTCCCGCACGGCATGCCCTGCACCACCGCACTGCCTTCCAGTCGCTGGCCGCCGCCGCCTGCCCAATAGCGCACCTCCACCCACCGCCGGCAGCGCCCAATGCCTCTGCTCGCCGCCCAGCTCGCCCAACCGTGGCCGTGCCCTCCTTCTTCCTCACACGGCAGCCCGCACGGCCAGTACGACGCCACCGCCCCGACGCCCAATGGCGTGCCGCACGCCGCACGCCTCTGGCCGCCGCCCCCTTCACCCTGTGCCCCCGTCGTGCCGCCCGAGCTCCCCAACCGCCCGCCCGTGTCGCCTACATGCGACGTCACGCCCCAGGCGCGCCCAGCGCACGCACGCCACGCGCACGACGCGCCTCTGGCCGCTGGTCACCGCCGGCCGCACCAATGGCGCCCAGCCTCGCCGCCCCCCTCCACCTCGCGCGCCGGCCGTGCCAAGCCCGCCCCCACGAGCTTCACCGGCTATAAAGCCCGGCGCAGCGCCCCTCCCTCCCCTCCTTTCTTCTTCCCCGCAGAACAGAGAGCTCCATTGCCGCCGGCGCCCCCACCTCGCCGTGGAACCCCCTGCTCCGGCCCACCTCCGCCCGAGACAAGCGCTGAAACGGGTCCCCCTCAGTGCGCTGAAGCTCCCCAGCCCGAGCCCCGCCGCCCTCATCGCCGGAGCGCCGCCGTCCGCGCCGCCCCACCGCCGCCGCCCCTGCTCGCCGCGGGCAGCCCTGCTCAGACCACCTCCGCCCCAACCGTGACCACCCAAAGGTAGCCCCCAACCTCCTCTTGCTCCTCCCCCACCTTGCCCTCGCCGCCGGCGACCGAGCTCGCCGGAATTTGGCCGGACAGGATGACCCCGCCGTGAAATTGCGACCAGGGACCACATTGCAAGCGCCCAAATCTTTCTAGGGGGTTTTCTGCTAGTTTTCAGGGACCCCTCTGTAAAGAAAGTTTTAACCAAATCAGTGAACTTGTAAAATTTGTATAAAATCGTAGGAAATTCAAAAAAATGCAAACTCAACTGTTCTGGAATCCTTAGAAGAAACTCTACAACTTTTGTTACATTAAGTTCCTCAGATTCTCAATATATTTTGCTCTAGATTAAATGGAAGGTTTAATGGACTTCTTTTGTACCCACTGTTGTAGATCATTGCTGACCCTAATTTTTGGGCAGTGAGTTACTTGCTTAATATTAGGGCTGTGTAAAAAGATCAGGACCAAAAGCCATCTCTAGATACACCTTTTGTCCAACCTTGTTATATGCCATAAAGTGTTAGAACTAAATTTTTCCTGCTGTTCTGTGATGATTAATGACATGAAACTTTTTCTGTGTTGTTGTAGTAATACCTAGAGGCCACAGAAAAATTTAGAAACATTTTTACTATATGTAACCTGTTCATATGAATTTGTGGTAGGAAAACTTCACTAATTCAAAATAATTAGTAAAGCCCTTATAAAATGTTCATCTTTTTACTATGAAACACAATAGAGTAGCTCAACCTGTACAAAATGTTTCATACAAAGAAACCCTGTATAACATCCTGTAGAAAATAATCTTTAATAACATGAACGTAGCTTGTCCCATTTATTATGCTCTAAATCATGTACAAAAAAAATCTGAAAAATTTACAGTAGCACAAATATTGTTATAGCAACACCCTGTAAAATTTTTAGCATCAATACTTGCGTGGGTTGTTCTGTAGAAAAATAACTAGATTGTAGCAGTGGCTGTGTATTACATTTTTCATATTTAACGTGCTACACAAAAATATCTGAAATTTTTACAGTGACCTTATCTCTGCATAATGTACTTTGAATAAAAATTTTATTACCAGAAGCTAACTATATTAGTAATTGTGTTCAACTCATGTTTGTGTTTAAAAAGAAACTAAGTTTTCAATATAACACAACCCCTTCTTCTTTAATGAAGTTAAATAGATTAAGATAAACTCTATTAACGATTGCCCAGGAAATGTTAAAGTAAATAACTTCACAGCAAAACTTATGTCTTATGAACTGCAACTTTATCGTGAAGGAAATAATGCCGTTTACCATCACCACTACTTAAACTTGTGCATTCATGTAGAAACGACGACTCTCACCGACGGAACGTACGAGTTGGTGCCCGCGTCCGAGAGTGAGCAGCGTGAAGCTCAAGTGAATCTAACTGAAGTTGCTGAAGACCCGAGCCCAAGTTCGGAAGAGCCCCGGACTAACTTTTCGCAAGAAGGCAAGCCCCGGAGCATAACCCATTTCTTTTCCTAAATTGTGCAACTCAATACTCTTTTACTTGTGCATTAAGTTTATAGGAGTTGAATGAAAACTTAGTTGCATGATGTTAGGAACCCATGCTTGAAAACTAGACGTAAGGATCGATAGAATGCTGTGCTAATAGGACTCCGGTAAAAGTCGAGTGATTTCCTGTCACTCGCGAGAAAATAGGAGTTGAATGTTTACTACACGCTGCAATCATAAGGACACGGACGGGCTATGGAACGATGGTTACGATTGAGGCCCGTCTGTCTAGTGAAAAATGCTAAGGCCGTAGGGTGTGGTAGTGATGGTTAAGTCTTTGAACGTACTAAACACATGCCGAGATTATGGGAATCGGTAAGCTTAAGTACCTGATTGGCCCGGCAAGGGGACGGCATCCTACCCTTTGAACTTCGGTCCCACTATATGGCGAGTGCACGAGTGGTCACGACCCGGCGCTGAACCGTGGTGTGGGGCTCGTGTACTCTCGGAGGGTAGCCCCGATCCCCGGCCCGGAAAGAAAGGGGAAAAGTTGCACGTGTGACTCTGTGAGTAACCACGTGACGTGTGTTTAGGTTTCCCTTGCAAGGTTAAGAAATTCGATTCGAATCGTCCGTTTCTCACGGCTATTGAGACTGCTTAACCATTTTTACCCACAGAGTAAGAAGAGAAACAATGATGATGAATGAACTTGTGGGATGAAATTTAATGTTTCACCATGTATGATATTGGATAGTTGCTTACCTAGAATGGATAATGAAACTAGAATCTTGAGCTAAAAGTTGAAAGTAAGGATCCACTCGTAGACGCTTTTTGGCAAAACAAACCCCTCAAGCCAAAAGCCTCGCATGTCTAGGAGTCGGCTAAGTATACCTCAGTAGTCGGGTAAGCCTTGCTGAGTATTAGTATACTCAGCCTTGCTTGTGGCTTGTTTTCAGGTGAGACCTTCGAAGACATGATTGCTAGTTGACTTGGCCTTCTACCCTCCCTCCTGGTTGGTCGGTGGAATGGGACGCGCCCCCGTCCAACGGAGATAAGGCCGAGTGATGTCTCGTACGGGCTTCATCGAGACATCCTGTATCGTCGAGTAGTTTCCGTTGTTTATTTCCGCTGCAACTTAACTCTGAAGAACTTATTTATGTTAATTGAAGTACTTGTTTTCTAAACTCAGAACTTGGTCTGTAATATTTACTTATGTTAATGTTGTAATATTCGCTGGAATGTGGTATTCTCTGGGCTCATCGTTGCATGAGCATTTGTATGTACGGCGCTCGATCCGTTCACCGTGGTTGTATCGGGAGGTTATACCCGACAGACCAGTGGATTACTTCGTTTCAAGTGTAAGGTTAACCGAGGATGCCTTAATGGTGAGGGTTAATACACTTGAGCCGGATTAATTCAGGTGGTTCTGCCACATTTTCGAGTTTTATGTGCAAACGAACTTCCAGCGGCTATGTCAAGATCTTTGGCAAAGTCCATGTCTAAAGCTGTGTAAAAGATGTGCAAAGATATATCATCGGGTATAGACCAGTCCGGGCTTGATGATAAAAGGTGTGTGAATCCAGCCCAGGCTGCACCTATGAATTCCTTCTCTAATTATTCAAATGCAAGGATGTCACTTCGGAGAGAGGCTAGGTGGGATAAAGAAGAGAACGAGTGATAAAAGTCATTTCGGAGATCTTCCCAATCACCATTCATACTCCTCACGTCGTGAGTGTACCATTGTTCCGCCTTCTCCACGAGAGAGAAAGGGAATAACTTCCACCTCATGGTTTTCTATTTCATGCCTGGGATTACCAAGCACGAAAATAGTTACTTGAACTCTTGCAAATGACGGTGGGGATCTTCATTTTCTAATCCAGAGATGGTTTCTCCCGAACCATGGCAATGATGTCAGGATGGAGTTCATAGCCAGAAGCTGTGATAGGTTTCGGAGAGGGTGATGGCTCTAAGAACTCATCCTCGGGAGCAGAGAGTTGATGGATAGAAGGGTTTCCATGGTATAAGGATAAAACAAAAGAAAGGATAAAAGAAAGAGAAAGGTAAAATAAAGGATACACGGGCAAACTAGGTTCGAAGACAACTACAACAACTGTTCCCCAGCAACGGCGCCGAAGAGTATTCATGGTATCGTATATTTCTCAGGGAACGGAGGTGTAATGGTCTTCTAGCTAGTTTATCCAAGGAAAAGGAGGAAGATAGGATGGTCCTCGGTAGTGTGGTTGACTAAGGATAGAGACCCTCAGGAAGGATAAGCTTAGCTACTACTCGCTTGCTTCGGGCACCGGTTTACACCTGGTCTGCCAAGTGCCTCCGGCTATTAGCTCTACGCCCAACCTGAACGTGGAGGGATATTAGGGACGAACAGGGCTGTCACCACCTGCCGCCTACCTCTCAGACCATGGGGAAGGGTAGCAAACAAAGGTAACTTCAAGCCTAGACACCACGTCTACGCTATCGATTACTACTTCTAGCCCCGGCCAGACTCCGTCTTAAGACTCAAGTCCTTAAGCTAGAAACAACCGTTCAAGAATAGACATTGATCCCGCAAGCGAATGATAACAAAAACTTAGCTTTAATAAGAACTGACCACCGTAGACAAACTTTGATACTTACTCAATAGGAGGTTCGTATCCGCCGAGGTACAAGTAGAGGGAGGCCGACCACTTTGGCTCTCCTCTTGGACTTCTCCTCACACTCTCTTTAACCTACTCTACTAAGTAGATCTAAAAGGTGGAGTCCCCCTTCTCTTCCTCTTCTCCAAATTGGTGTGTTTTGTGGGGGGTCTCCTCTCTTCCTTTTACAGCTTGGATAAGTCAGTTCCCGGGGAAGTTTTGTATGGAAACATTGGCAACCGACTTTAGGAGGATAAGATCAAATCTCCCGCTAATGTGCACCTAGACGGGTGCTGTCCAGGATCGGCCGACCCTTGGGATCGTCCGACCCCCAGGTGGCCCCCCTGGTCACCGCCTTCGCATGGTGCACTAACAGGTGGTCCCTGTACTATCCCATGAGTGTTTGCCGCCTTTGTAAGTCAGTTTGTTCTGCCAAATGGCCCCTTTTATCCATGTGAACCACAGGGTGTGACCTTCTGTGAATTCTTCTACGTTCTTCAGTGTTTTCCCTTGGTATTCATTTATGGGTGCTTGCGTATCACGACTCACCAAAGCTTGTGGAAATGGTTAGAGTTAAACCCCTATCTCTAGGTTTTGGTGGTTATTTATCTTTGAATGCAGCAGAAGTTGACGATCGGATTTCTTAGTTATGGACCGTCAACAGAGATACCAACATCGCACACTTGACTTTTGGTGTCCTGAGACACAAAAGTCCCAGTGTGGGGGAAGTCGGTGAGCATCTCGCTACAAGTTCCAGTTATACCAAGGAATATCCTAGTTTAAAGTAGGTGTTAGCTCTGGCATGCCTATAAAAAAAGGGAGATAAGAAGAGATGAAAAAAAATGGAGAGGAAGGAAAGAGTGAGAAGAGAGCCAGCAAGCTCCACATGGATCGAAGGCCACATTGTGAGCATGCCTTCAAGTTGTGGCATTACACATTGGTAGAAAACATTTTGCCGCTTGGATCTATCTTTCCTTGCTCCCGCGTGTATGTTGGCATTTCTTAGCGTCATCACCAGGATTGTAAGTCCTTAGCGATGGCACAAAGAAACACCATGGTGGTATGTCTTAACGATTACAAAATGGATCTGCAAGCGCACAGATATACCATTGTAGCATTTCACCCAGAGAGTACTCGGGTTTTGTTATTTATATTTTCCCGTAGGATGGCATGGTGTAAAAGAGTTTACTAGGTACATAAACAGGACATTATGAATAAGCTATAGACTATATTTCATATAGGGGTAAGTTCTGATAGAAGATATGAATAAGGGTAATGTGACACAGACACACAAGCCAAACTCAAGATAAAGAATAATGAATAAACCAAAGGTTAGCGGAAGCATAGGCATACAAAGAATGTCCTAAAAGCATCTATTCATACAAGCAAGGGTTACACAAGATACATGGTTAGGGCTTAGAGCTAAGGCTCGGGATATCATGGAGAATGTCCCGCACCGGTGTACAACCAGTCCCGTTACATCTTTCAGAACTCCTACGCCATACCCGAATGTGGGAGACTGCACCGTCAATAACCTGCCATCTACCCCTACAACACCGTGGAGCAAGGTCATATCCGAAGGATCCCTCATACCCGGGCACCATGCTTGTGTATGAGGTCACTACCCTAGCACTCCCGGGTCTCCCACCCTAAGGATGGACAAGTAAAACGCTAAGACAAGCCCAAAGGCACAACAAACCGATATCCTTACTTAGAACATCTGGCCTAACCACATATAAAGCATAACTTATGAAAGAACAAGGCATGGTATGATAAACTATCAAGATAGCATAGCAACCATAACTAAGCTCTGCATTATGAATAGGATACTGACAAGTAAAATACAAAGCCATACCAGAGGTTGAGGATTGCTCAACGACCTCGAGGACGACTGGATTCGCTAAAGAGAGGTTCTAGCCTAGCTCCACTACCCTAAGGATTACAAGTCATAAAGTGAGAGAGGCTCTAATGTGTGGTGTGTGTGAATGAGGGGGGAGGAGGCCTCCTTTTATAGCCTCCATGGGCAGTTCCCACCATCTTTATGTATGGAAACCTTAGCCAGGGCCTTGAGGAAGTGTAGGGGGTACTCCACGTCAAAATGCACTTTGACGGGAGTCCATCTGGGTTCAGCCAACCCAGGGATTCGGCCAACCCCAGGTGGAGCCTCCCCGGCTCTGCCTTCCTCTAGCTAGGTAACATGTGGGCCCCGGCGATGATCCTTGGTGATTTGTGGGCCCTCTTTGTGGGCCCTCTTTGTAAGTGTGACGCAGGATATGTTCTTCTACGTACTTCTATTGCATCTTCTGCGTGTTTTCTTCTTATTCCGGACTTGTATCCCTGAAATCAAATATCTTCCAATACATGTGGATCTAGGTTATTATAAATGAAATATGTTAGTAAGAGGTATGGTTTTCTTTTATTTGTGAGTATAGTTGACGGTCAGATTTCGCATTTAAGGACCGTCAACAACACCCCCAAGCTAGCCCTTTGCTCGTCCTGAGCAAAGTCTGGGCTTAAGTCGTTGATCAGGAGTTGCTGCAATGTTGCATCTCCAACTTATACCATAGGCACAACTAGGTGTTCCTACCATGATTTTGAATAAGTTGGCATTGAACATACCTCTTACCAAACTGTTGTGAGGCGTATAGCTTTACCTTATCCTTGGCGGTTGAGAATCAGAACGGCTTTCTAGAGCACCAATTTTTCTCATTCCTTTTGTTCAACCGTCAATCCGGAGGTTTTGTAAAGTTTTCCAAAGAAATTGTAAAGTCCTCGATTGATCTCTCGAATCGCTCATTGTGTTTGATTCCTCATCAAGGCTTTTATTTTGCCTCTCCTTCCCATCCCACTCCTAAAGGCTTGTTTTGGTGGAGATTTAGGTATGGGAAATTTGAAGGAACACTTGTTTCTCATATTTTGCTAAGTCAAAAACGGATCCAAAGGAGAAACAAGTCATGAACCTTGATCAAGATGTGCATGTGTGTCGATATTTTTGGTGGATGGTGTATGAACTCCTTTTCGTGGACCATCTCTCCTTTATTCTTTTTCTTGGATATGGGCTATCTTTCTTTCTTTCTTTCTCTCTCTTTTTTTTGGACCTTCATGTGTCCAATTCTTTCTTTTCTTCTCATGCTTTCTTGAGCATGTCCTTTATTTCTCTTTTTTTTAGCCCATATCCTTTTTCTCATGATAACTTTGGAGAGAGAGAGAGAGAGTGGTCATGAAACAACGTGGAGTTTTATTTCGTGGGTTTATGGATGGAGTGCTAGCTATCTTCCAGTGTAGAAGCTTAGCATATGGTGGAGACGTGTACGTGATCTTGATCATGGGAGTATGAAATGTATCTCACAAAGGGTCACATCAATTTGACAAAGCTCAATGAGAAAGTTGCATATGTAGAAGATTTTTCAATTTGGGTCAACATATGTGTGACACCCTAGGTGTCTAAAAGACTAAACAAAGACCCAAACCATAAAATCACGCATAAAAGAGTAAGAAAGAGATAAAACAACCTATCAAATCTACCTTTTAAGCATGTGAATATGTGTGTATATGCATAAACATTTGAACTCTTGCAAACAAACCCTTGTAACTTTTAACGTTGATCACAACTGACTCTAAGAATTTAATGGCACATCTATCATATCAAGAGCAACAAAAGTCTAGTTTAACTCAAAGGCTAACAGTGCAAAAATTCACATGAAATGATGTGTCATTTAAATACTTGTTTTTGGAATTTCAAAATAACTTTTTATACATTGCTCAAATGGACATAGTTATAAAAGAGAAAAATGTCTATCTAGAAAAGTTGAACAAAAATTGCATTGAAATGTTTTTATTTTGACCTTGGGAAGACTGAGTTTAAGCTCCTTTTTCACCTAGGCCTCCGCTGCTTTTGCTTCCTGCACATAAGTCCCATCATCTTCTCCCTCCTCTCTCCTCCCCTTGCCCTGTCCCATCGCCGGCAGGCCAGCTGGCCGGCGCAGCCTAGCGCAGCTGAGGCTGCCCGGCGAAGTGGGCCTGCCAGCGCACTGGAAATCTTTCACGGACCCACAAAATCTCGCGCTACCCCCTCAGGAAGCCTCCACGCGGCGGCTTTCCTCTGCCGCGGGCGCTGCTGGCGCCACGGCGAGCCCCGTCGGCGCCCGCAAGGTGGATGCGCCCTCGGTTTTGCCCCTGGTCTCGCCTTCCCCTGCGGCTCGAGCCCAGGCCACCATCCCTCCCCTCGCGCCTATAAAAGCCCGACCATAGGCCCCTGAGCTCGACACCCCAACACCAACTCCGGCGAGCAGTCACCCGTGTGTGGACACACCACTCCACCCCCACATTGCTCATACCAACCCTTCCACCACCTTCTCCGCCTCACCCCGAAGCTGCACAGCCGGTCTCCGCGCCCTCTTCCTCACCGAAGCACCACCACCACCACCGGCACCCGCCACCGACCCTGTGCAACTGTCGGCAAGCTGCCTCGGTCCACCCCTTCCCCACCCAAGACCTCAAACAGGTGTGGTTTGTTCCCCTCTTGCATCTCCCATCTTCGCCCCTCACCACCGGCAACCCTAGTTGCCGGATTTTGGCCAGCAGTCGCCGTTCCCCTGTGCAAAGGACCCATTTGCTTCGATTTCAATCCTTCCGAGAAGATTTTTGTAAAATCTCAGGGACTCATCTGTAAACCAGGAACAAGAACTTTGAAAACCAATCTATTAACTTTGGAGGTGCAAAACAACTCACAGAAAAATCCTAAGAAAACAAACTAAGATGTTCCGGACTCCTTAAGTTAAGATCTACAACTTTGTAAAATGATCTTGAACTATTTCCACATAATTTTAGCTATGGATTTAAATCAAGTTTAAATGTCTTTTTTTTGTTCCAAGAGTTTCAGGAAAGAACTGCTCATGAAATTTGGATGGTACCTTCTATACTAAGAGTTTAGTCTTTCATAAAAACCTCATGCTCTGAATCCAATCACAACCAGTTGTTTCGAGTACTTTTGTGATAGGCTAGATCCTTTTAAACTAAAATGTTAGCCATTGTTTCTAGCATAAGAAAAATCTTCAAAATTTGCAGTAAACTACTCATGCGAGTAGGTTTGTTCAGTAAAAGGTTGAGCACCAGTTCTTGCATGGTTTGTTCTGTGCAAATAGATCTTCATCCTAGTAGTAACCGTTTAATGAACTTTTCATGATTAACCTACTGAATAAAAATGGCTAAAACTTTTACTATGAGTTTGCACTTAAATAACAAGTTCTGCATAAAAATCTCAAAATACCTCTACAAGTAGTTTTGCATGAGCTTTGCATAAAAAAAAATCTCAACCCAGAAACTATCTCTACGAGTAGTTATGGTTAACCAATGCTTTCTGTGGGAAATGACCGTTTACAACATGCAAAACCACTCGCTCACTTCATAAAGTTAGTTAATCAAGATAAGTACTCGATAAATGACTGCCCAGGGAAAAGAAAATAAAGTGCTTGACTACTTAACTTAAGTTTTGACTACTTTATGGTGAAATAGTTGTTTGTCTTGTTCCTCAAAACCACTCATACATGTGCATTCATATAGACTCGACTACTCTCACCGACGGAACCTAAAATCTGGTGCTCGAGTCTGAGAGTGAGCAGCACGAAGCTCAGGTTAATCAAACAAAAGTCGCTGAATACCTGAACCAATGTTCGGTAGAACCCCCGACTAATTTTGCTCAATTAGGCAAGCCTCGGTGCATGATCCCAGTTTTTAATTTATGCAACTGTTGTTCCTTTTTACATGTGCATTTAAGTTCATAGGAGTTGATTGGAACCCTAGCTTCATGATCCTAGGCACCAATGTAATGAATACTAGAACAGGAAGTTCGAGTAGTTGCTCTGCTAATATGTACGGTAAAAGTCGAGTGGTTTCCAGCCACTCGCGAGAATTATAGGAGTTGAATGTTTTACCGCATACTGCTACTATAAGGTCGATAGGCGGGGCTGTGGTAGGGTACTCATGGTTGAGGCCCCGTCTGAGTAGTGAAAAATGCTAAGGCCGCACTGTGTGGTAGTGGTGGTTAAGCGTTTGAAAGTACTAACCACATGCCAAGAATATGGTAATCGGTAAGCTTAAGTACTCGATTGAACCGGTGCGTGGACAGCACCCACCGTCTTGATGCTGCTCCCATGGGCCCAATGGTGAGTGCAAGACCAGCCATGGCCTGGCGTCGTCCGTGGTTCGTGGACCTTTTGTACTCGAGCACGGTGGCCCTGATCCATGAAATGGGAATAAAGGAGAAATGTTGCATGTGTGACTCTAGGAGTAACCACATGACGTGTGTTTAGATTTACCTTGCAAGGTTAAGAAATTCGATTCGAATCGTTCGTTTCTCGCGGTAATGAAGACTGCTTAATACTTCTGCCACATAGAGTAACAAGAGGAACTATGGCTATGATGAAACTTGTTGGATGATTAA
This sequence comes from Panicum miliaceum, assembly GCA_032594955.1. Lineage (NCBI taxonomy): Eukaryota > Viridiplantae > Streptophyta > Magnoliopsida > Poales > Poaceae > Panicum > Panicum miliaceum. The sequence goes on along the minus strand of CM064066.1, from coordinate 23,202,575 downwards.
ATGTTTCCACTATGTTTGATTAGAGATAGATGCTCACCTAGACTGGTTAAATGAACTAGAATATTGAAAGCTAAACTATGAAATTAAGGACTTACTCTTTGTTGCTTTTCAGCAAAAAGAAACCATGCATGCTTAGTGGTCGGTATTTGCATACCACTAGTCGGGTAAGCCTTGCTGAGTATTAGTATACTCAGCCTTGCTTGTGGCACTATTTTCAGGTGTGTCTTTTGAAGATATGATAGCTGGTTTGGCTTGGCTGAGTACTTTGCCGACTGGTTGGTCCATGGAGTGGGATCCGTCCCCGGCCAACAATGACTCAACCGAGTGATGCCACGTATGGGCTTCATCGTTGTATCCAGATCGACGCTAGATGATCGTGTTTTCTTTCCACTGCTGTTAAACTCTGAATAAAGGTTTATGTTTGAACTTAAAATTACTCGTTTGATGAACTCGACTCGTAATAATTGATGTCAGACTTGTGAGATAAAAGCTATGGAATGTTGTAATCTCTGACTTGCCTTCGTGCGAGTTATGTGTACGCTTTGTTTCTATCGAAATATTAAATGGTCGCATTAGGATTTACCCGATAGACCGTCGGATTACACCGTTTGAAGTGCATGGTAGCCGGTTCATCTTTATGGATGAAGGTTAGTGCACTTGAGCCGGGTTAATTCTGGCGGTTCTGCCACAGCTGGTATCAGAGCGAAAGGTGTACAGTAGAGTATGCAACAAACCTTAAAAATAAGTTTTCTAAAACTTGACCGGTCGTGCATGCTGCATATCTTTAAATTCAAATAAAGAAATTGAGTTATGGATGAACTATACAAAAATCCACCCCAAAATAGCTAAATCATTACCCAAAGTTCAACTAAGTTCCTCTTGTTTTCAATCCAATCTAAGGATATAGTTATCTTAGAGTATGATCTAGGTTTGGGTTTGTCCAGCAAAGTTGTGCACGAGTACTTTAGCAAAGCTCTGGTAACTTTTGCGACTTGTTGCATATCACCTACAGAAGTTATGCTCAGTTTTATGCACTGTCCAGAATTTGTTTATTTGATTGAGCATCAGTTTTCGTTATCTCACCCTTTAAGCTTGTGAATCAGATGGTTGATCCGGTTCTTATGGTGGTTGATGAGGAAGGACATGCACACTCAGCGTGCCTGCATTGGGAGGGCTTCCCCTCCATCTTGTGGGGCGTGTTGCGCACCGCTGGTTACCCGAATCCGCCTCTTTATGTGGGGCAGGAATTCATGGAGACGGGTGTCCGTCGGTGCCATGTGCGCATGACCATTCCCCCAGCACCCACTCAACCCCGCGTGGCTCGCCATTGAGATAGAAGTAGTCGGACACCACCTCATTGACTCGTGGGAGGCGGCAGCAATGAAGGCGCTCACCACATTTGTGAGTAGCACCCATTGGAGGTGATCTTGGCTCTAGCTGGTCTGTTTCCGGCAGTCAGCAACAGCGACCCTCTGTGGCTTGATAGATTTTCACATTTAGGCCACTTGGTGGATCAGATTCCTGCCGAGACCATACTCTTTTCAGCCCGGTGCATGAATGCACTCTACCGACTGCAGGCACTTCAGAGTAAAGGGATGGCACAGGTGATAGACCTTGCTCAGTCCTTCTAGTGGGCAGTTAACTTGAGGGACGAGTAGATGCAGGACTTGGTTGAGGAGATTGGTGATCGAGATGCTAGAATTGGCCAGCTTGAAGGCCAAGTGCAGACACTAGAGACCACCGTGGGTGAGCACGAGGCAATGATCGAGTTCTTGAAAGAGCAGATCCATGACCTCTACGTCGATTTGGAGGATGCCAATGGACATATCGACATGCATCACGCACAGCAGGCAGCCCTTCACGTTCCACCAGACGTGATGGATGTTGACAGTCACGAGGAACCCGAGGAGATAGAGGGTGTCTCTGACCTTGACTACGATGTTGTAGCCCTGCAGCCCGCACAAATGGGAGCTCACTCCCCCGTGTGCAGTGAGTCATCTGTCAACAACCTTGACGACTACTAAGCGACAACTTTGGAGTACATTTGTATATACTCCTCTTAGTGTAGCCTAACTTTTGTGCAGGTAGTAATAGGCTAGCTTAGAGCTGAGTACCACCAGATACAAGGAGTGTAGCCTAGAAGCTAGAGCACTCGAATTAGGTAGGCTTTAGTGAAGGACTGGATGTATGTGTATATTGGCAAGCAGTTGGAAATCAGAGATGTAGTAGTCGAAGTGGTCAAATTTGCAGACATAGTAGTCGGAAGTGTCACTCAAGCAGCCGGAAAAGTAGTCGACATATCGAAAAAGTAGTCGTACTAGTCGGAGATACAGTAAAAGCAGGCCATGGTGTAGTCGTAGTAAGCGGAAGTATAACTTAGGCAGTCGGAGATGCAGTCGAAGTAGTCATGGATATAGTGTAGACGAAGTTGTAGCCGTATTAGATAGAGGTGCAAGTGAAGCAGCCGGAGGTATAGTCGTAGTAGTCGGAGACAAGGCGGAAGCAGTCAGATGTGCAGTTGAGGTAGTCGAAGATACAATGTAGTTGAACTGTAGCCATAGCAGATGATGGTACAGTTCAAGCAGTCGAAGATGTAGACGAAGGAGTAGTAAATGTTGTCGAAGCAGTCAGCAATGTAGTCAAAGAAGCCGTATGGTAGTCGATGTAGTCGATGAGGGAGCCATAGCAGTCGGAGTTGTGGTCCTGGCATACGGAAATGCAGACGAAGTAGTCAGTGATGCAGCCATAGTAGTTGGATTAGTAGTCCTGGTAGTCGGAAATGCAGTCGAAGATGGAGTAGTCGGAGGTGTTTTGAATGCCACAATTTTAGGCCACTACATTTCCTAATCACCACCAACCTTTGAAAGGTTTTAGATAAACAAAACGTGAGCTGTGAAATTTCTCCTAACCAGCTGCAGATTGCACACCCGTTTGTATCAAAACAATCAAGTTCTATATTTTTTTCCGTACTATCTTTTTGAATCATGGGAGAATTATGAAGCCTTTCCTGATATTAAACCTCCATGTTTCAGATGGTTGGGGCAACACGTGGCAATCCTGATGGATTTGGAGCGAGCGGTAGCAGGTCGCACCAGACGCCACCACCGCCACCGCCACCTAGTCTGGTAGAGGTGATGGCCACTCAAACTGAGTTACTCCAACAGATTGTCCAGGGGCAGCAATCGCATCATCAACAGCGGGGTGTGCCCAATGCACCCCAACCTCAAGTTGCTGGTTACTTGGAATTCTTTGGAACGCAGCCCCCTGTGTTTCACAAGATGGAGGAACCATTGGATGCAGACGCTTGGATTCGTACCGTTGAATCCAAGTTCACCTTATTGACACTGCCATGTTCTGAAGCCAACAAAGCTCGATTTGCCGCGCAGCAGCTTCGCGGTACTGCGGGCATATGGTGGGACAACTATTTTGCCATGCCTCAGGCGGATCATGTTGTCACTTGGGACGAATTCAAGAATGCGTTCCGAGCCCACCATATTCCTGAAGGTCTCATGGAAAGGAAGTTGAATGAGTTTCTGGCTCTTACTCCGGGTACCCGCACTGTACTTCAGTACGCTCAAGCATTCAACAACCTTTCTCGGTATGCGGGTTATCATGCTGACACGGATACCAAGAAACATGATCGTTTCCGATGAGGTCTTAATACCAAGCTTAAGGAACGACTAAATCCCATCAGAACGGACACATACAATGAGCTGGTTAATTTGGCAATCACCGAAGAGGATTGCATTTTGGCCCATCGTGCAGAAAAGAAGAGGAAGGATCCAGCTAGACCCTCGAGTGCTCAGCCACTGAGGTATCGTTTAGTGCAGAATGCAGCACCTAAAGCTCTTCAGAATGCCCCTCCCATGGCGTTGGATTATCAGGCCCCCTCAGCAACAGGGTGTGGCAAGACCCCTTGCTCCACAGTCAATGGTCCAAGGCGAATACACAGCAGCCACCCTGCCAGAGTAACACCAACCGATGTTTCAATTGTGGGAGTTCTACTCACTTTGTTCGAGATTGCCCTCAGTCCAGACAGCAAGCTCAGGGCCAAGGCTCCAATACCAACAACAAAAACCAGGGCAAGAAACAGACTATTCAAGTGAAGCGAGGGCGGATCAACTTCACCACCCTGGCAGAGCTTCCTGATGGTGCACCAGTAATGACGGGTACATTTTCTATCCACCGCGAGCCCGCTGTTATATTATTTGACTCTGGTGCATCACATAGTTTCATTAGTGCAAAATTCGGTGCAAAAGTGGGTTTGGATTTCTGTCACACGAGAAAGTCGTATAAGATAGCTACACCGGGTGGTAAAATTGCTTCAAATCAACTCATAACAAATGTGCCAATTAAATTGGGTAGCAAAGTCATCAACACCGACTTGATTCTCTTGGCACTTGAAGGCATCGATATCATTTTGGGAGTAGATTGGATGACTCACCATGGAGTAACCTTAGATCTTTCCTCCCGAGCCGTTGAAATAAATTCCCCGACCCAAGGAGCTACCACTCTATTTTTGCCCTTCTGAGAATGCACAAATTCATGTGCTCTCATTAAGGTTCACTCCGAATTAGAAGAAATCCCGGTGATACTCGAGTATGCCGATGTTTTCCCGGATGACTTACCCAGCATGCAACCAGATCGAAAGATAGAGTTTGTCATTGAACTGCAGCCAAGCACTGCACCTATCTCTAAATGACCCTATCGAATGCCACCCAAGGAATTAGCAGAATTAAATATACAGTTGCAAGAACTTCTAGACAAAGGCTATATTCGTCCAAGTGCCTCACCTTGGGGTTGCCCAACCCTATTTGTGAAGAAGAAAGATAATAGTTTGAGGTTATGTGTAGACTACCGGCCTCTCAATGCGGTGACTATCAAAAACAAATATCCACTTCCTCGCATTGATGTTCTTTTCGGTCAGTTATCTGGAGCAAAAATCTTTACCAAGATTGATCTTCGTTCTGGATATCATCAAATCAAGATTCGACCATGTGATATTCCAAAGACCGCTTTCTCCACTCGATATGGACTATATGAGTACTTAGTCATGTCTTTTGTCTCACAAATGCTCCTGCCTACTTCATGTATCTCATGAATTCGGTTTTCATGCCGGAGCTTGACAAGTTTGTCGTGGTTTTCATCGACGACATTCTTATTTATTCCAAGGACGAGGAGGACCATGCTAAACATTTGCACATTGTTCTCCAACGCCTCAGAGACCATCAATTATATGTAAGTTCTCTAAATGTGAGTTCTGGTTGGATAGTATGAAATTTTTGGGTCATACTATCTCCAGCAATGGTATCTCAGTTGACCCTAGTAAAGTTCAAGAGGTGATGGATTGGAAACCTCCCACGTCCGTTCATCAGATTTGTAGTTTTCTAAGTTTAGCAGGTTATTATCGCTGCTTCATTCCGGATTTCTTCAGAATTGCTAAACCTATGACCGAACTGTTGAAGAAAGGAGTGAAATTTGTGTGGGATGAAGATTGTGAAAAAGCTTTCCACACTCTTTGTGAACACTTCACTACAGCCCCAGTCTTAGTTGAACCTGACAATACCAAACCATCTGACGTTTACTGTGACGCTTCTGGTATGGGTTTAGGTTGTGTACTTATGCAAGACAACCAGGTTACTGCCTATGCTTCACGAGCACTTCGGTCCCATGAAAAGAATTACCCAACCCATGATCTTGAGCTAGCAGCTGTCATTCATGCTCTCAAACATTTGGAGGCACTACCTTATGGGCACCCATTGCTATATATATTCAAATATTATGATCTTGAGGTGCACTACCATCCAGGCAAAGCTAATGTAGTAGCGGATGCACTCAGTCGCAAAGCTCATTGCAGTTGCCTATCTGCTGCATCATACCATGAGACGTTATGCTCTGAAATGCGGAAACTTAGGTTGGAAATGATTCCTCAAGGAACCTTGAATCACATCGCTATTGAACCCACTCTTCATGACCGTATCATCATGGCACAATTACACGATGAGGGTGTTAAGATCATCAAGCAGAAACTATCCCAAGGAGAGGAGAAGTACAAATGTTTTCATCAGGATCACAAGGGAATTTTTTGGTTTGAAAGTTGCATTGTTGTTCCGAAAAATCACGAACTCCGGAAGCAGATTCTTGATGAAGCACATCTTTCCAAATTCTCTATTCATCCAGGCAGTAGCAAAATGTATCAGGACCTCAAACAAAATTTCTGGTGGACCAGGATGATGGGGGAAATTGCCCAATATGTAGCAGAGTGTGACACTTGTCAACGAGTGAAAGGTAGCCACTTAAAAGTAGCTGGTACTCTTCAACCTCTGCCAATACCATCCTGGAAATGGGAAGATACCAGTACGGACTTCATTGTTGGTGTGGCAGAACCACCTGAATTAATCCGGCTCAAGTGTGTTAACCATCACCATTAAGGCAATCTCGGTTAACCTTACACTTCAAACAGAGTAATCCACTGGTCTGTCGGGTATAACCTCCCGATACAACCACGGTAGGGCGGATCGAATGCCATACATACAAACGCTCATGCGACGATGAGCCCAGAGAATACCACATTCCAGCAAATATTACAACATTATCATAAGTAAATATTACAGACCAAGTTTTAAATTTAGAAACCAAGTACTTCAATGATCATAAATAAGTTCTTCAGAGTTTATGTTGCAGCGGAAATAAACAACGGAAGCTACTCGACGATACAGGATATCTCGATGAAGCCCGTACGAGACATCACTCGGCATTATCTCCGTTGGACGGGGGCGTATCCCATTCCACCGACCAACCAGGGGGAAGAGTGCAGGGCCAAGTCAAGCTAGCAATCATATCTTCGAAGGTCTCACCTGAAATGAGCCACAAGCAAGGCTGAGTATACTAATACCCAGCAAGACTTACCCGTGTAGTGGAATCTACTCCACCGACTCTAGACATGCAAGGCTTTTTGGCTCAGGGGTTTGTTTTGCCGAAAAGCATCTACAAGTGGGTCCTTACTTTCAACTTTTAGCTCAAGATTCTAGTGTCATTAACCATTCTAGATAAGCAGCTATCCAAAAGCATACATGGTGAAGCATTAAATTTTCATCCAACCAGTTCATTCATCATCCTTGTTCCTCTTCTTACTCTGTGGGTAAAAATGGTTAAGCAGTCTCAATAGCCGTGAGAAACGGACGATTCGAATCGAATTTCTTAACCTTGCAAGGGAAACCTAAACACACGTCACGTGGTTACTCCCTAGAGTCACACGTGCAACTTTTCCCCTTTCTTTCCGGGTCGTGGATCGGGGCTACCCTCCGAGAGTACAAGAGCCCCACGCCACGGTTCGGCGCCAGGTCGTGACCACTCTCTGCACTCGCCATATGCACATGGGACCGAAGTTCAAAGGGTAGGATGTCGTCCCCTTGCCGGGCCAATCAGGTACTTAAGCTTACCGATTCCCATAATCTCGGCATGTGTTTAGTACGTTCAAAGACTTAACCATCACTACCACACCCTGCGGCCTTAGCATTTTTCACTAGACAGACGGGCCTCAATCGTAACCATCGTTCCATAGCCCGTCCGTGTCCTTATGATTGCAGCGTGTAGTAGACATTCAACTCCTATTTTCTCGCGAGTGACAGGAAATCACTCGACTTTTACCGGAGTCCTATTAGCAAAGCATTCTATCGAACCTTACGTCTAGTTTTTAAGCAAGGGTTCCTGATATCATGCAACTAAGTTTTCATCCAACTCCTATAAACTTAATGCACAAGCAAAGAGTAATGAGTTGCATAATTTCGGAAAGAATGGGTTATGCTCCGGGGCTTGCCTTCGCAGTTCGCTTGGGGCTCTTCCGAACTTGGGCTCGGGTCTTCAAGAGCTTCAGTTAGATTCGCTTGAGCTTCACGCTGCTCACTCTCGGACGCGGGCACCAGCTCGTAAGTTCCGTCGGCGAGAGTCGTCGATTCTACATGAGTGCACAAGTTTAGGTCGTGGAAATGGTACTCGATACGATTCAAGAGTAATTACTACAATGGATAGTTTCTGGTCATGAACTTTCGGATTTAGGCACATCAAGGAAAGATGCGCTTACTGTAAAATTTTCAGCCAATTTTATGTAACAGATTAATTATGAAAAATATATTACTTAGTTGCTGTTAGATCCTTCTTCTTTTTGTACAGAACAATTGGTGCTACAACTGGGTCTAAGATTTTTACAGAGCTTTCACTTAAGCATGCAGAAGCTACTGTAATTTTTGTAGGATTTATCATGCAGTATTCAGAGCATAGAATTTATGACATTCTACACCTAGGCTATTCAAGGATTCATTTTTACAGGACCCTACATAGGGTTTTCATCCCTGGAACTTTTTACACAGCAACCACTACCACAGTGTATCTCCTAGTAAAACTTTGGGAATTTTCCAAGCTAAGATACTATTTTCTTGATTTAATGTATGTTATTAGCACATAAATCAAATAAGTAGGTTACTGTGAGATAAAAAGTCTCCTAATTTTTCTCTGGCTTCTAGGTCCAATATATTAGCATAGAAAAAGTTTCATTGGGTGATTCACCACCTAACTGCAGGGATAAAACATTCTACTTAAACATGATATAAAACTAAGTTTAACAAACAGTAAAGCTAGAGATGGAATTTGGGCCTGATCTTTTTACACAGTCCTAATCATCAAGCAACTAACTCACTGCCCAAAATTTAGGGTCAGCATTGTTCTAGAACAGTGGGTACAAACTAAGTCCATTAAAGCTTCCATTTAATGTAGAGCAAAATATGTTGAGATTCTGAGAAACTTTTTGTAACAAAAGTGGTAGAGTTTGTTCTAAGGATTCCAGAACAGTTGAGTTTGTGTTTTTCTTAATTTTCTACGATTTTATACGAATTTTACAAGTTCACTGAATTTGAATCTAGATTTGAAACTTTCTTTTACAACTAGGTCCTTGAATCTTACGCGCAGACCCTTCTAAAGATTTAAATTCTTGCAATTGGGTCCTCGGGCGGCTCGGGTACGGCGGCCGCCCGAAATTCCGGCGAGGGGCTCGCCGGCGGCGAGGGGTGAGGGTCGGGGAAGGTTCAGGGGTGCGAGGGCTACCTCGTGGGGGTGTTGTTCAGGTGGGGGACGGCCGGGAAGGGCTCGCCGGCGTTGGAGCAGAGGCGGCGGCGGCGCGGCACGCGTCGACGGCGGTGCTTCGGCGGGCTTGGGGCGGTGTGGTCCGGTCGGCGAGCTTCAGCGGCGCGTGGGGAAGCTGCTCAGGGGCTCGGCTTGGACGGAGGAGGTCGGGGTCGTGCTGTCCACGGCGAGCAGGGGCGGCGGCGGCGGCGGCAGCGCGGGCGGCGGCGCTCCGGCGGTCCTGGGCGGCGTTGGGTGGGTCGGCGAGCTTCAGGGGGATGATGTAGTGGTGGCTGAAGCGTCAGTTTGGGCGGTGGGCGGCGGTGGAGAGCTGTCCACGGGCGGGCGGCGCTCGGCGGCGGCAATGGCGACGGCGAGTGCGTTCTGGGCGCTGGGGCTCGCGCGCGTGGCCGGGCGGGGCTTTTATAGGGGCCGGAGGGGGAGCGGAGGGGCCTGGGCAGCGCGCGGGGCGAAGGCACGGCACGGCGCGCACTGGCCACGGCGGGCGGCAGTGGAACGCCGGCGCGGCGTGCGGCGTGCGGGCGCGGTGATTGGGCGGCCAGAGATATGGCGTGGGCGCGGTGGGATAGCGCTGGGCGAGGAGTGGTGGAGCAGCAGCGGCAGCGGCTCGGGTGAAGGGCGGGCGCGGCGACTGGCGGGGCGCGGGGGCCGGGGCGGCACGACGGAGCGCGGCGACTGGGCGCGACGGACGGCGGGGCTGGACGCGGCAGCGTCGCGTGCACGCGCGGGCGTTCACTGGCCGCGCGGCGTGGGGGGGGGGGGGCAAAGCCGGCCGTGGCGGGGTGGTGCGGCGGCCACTGGCCTGGCGCCTCGCGCCGGTCAGGCGTCGCCGGCGACCTGGCGCGCGGCGGTCGGGCGGGGAGGAGAGAGAGGGGGGGACGCGAGGGCCTGGATGCGAGAATTTGGAAAACTTCAGGGGGCTGGGTGCAAACAGGGCATTTTCTCCTCTTTCCGATTTGAATTTCAAAAACTTTTGAGCACGAAAGTTGTTCAAAATAAAAAGTTCTACAACTTTGGTTTCAGGCAAAAACTCATTTGGCTTATGGTTTGAAAGTTAAATTTAAAAGTTCAAAAGTAACCAAATGTGCTCAAATTAAATTTGAATTCCAACTGAACTCGTTCCAATTCTTTCCACCCTTTCATTAGTTGGTTTAAGCATAGAGTTAGGCTAATGACATTGATTTTGGAAATGTAATTACCAGGGTTGTCACAGCCTTCCCCCCTTAACAAGAATCTCGCCCCTAGATTCGGTAATTCTTAGTGTGGGCGTGGGTGCACATACCAGTGGTTGAGATAAGAAACCCAGGGAAATGTTGGTTCAGGTAGCTCTTAGTTTCCCAGGTGGCTTCTTCTTCCGTGTGGTGATTCCATTGTACTTTATACATTCTAATAACTTTCCTCCTGGTCTCTCTCTCTTTTTGATCCAAAATCTTAACTGGGTATTCGACATATGAGAGGTCGGGTTCCAACGATATTTCTTGTTGTTCCACAATCTCTGTAGGGACTCGAATACACTTCTTGAGTTGAGATACGTGGAAGACATCGTGGGTGGCCGTGAGCTGAGGGGGCAGTCGTAATCTGTAGGCTACGGGCCCGCAGCTCTCAATGATTTCGTAAGGACCAACATAACAGGGAGCTAGTTTGCCTTTGATTCCAAATCTTCGCACTCCCTTGGTGGGTGAAACTCGAAGATAGACATGATCGCCAACTTCGAATTTTAGGGGCTTTCTCCTCTTGTCAGAATAGCTCTTTTGTCGAGCTTGTGCGGCTCTAAGATTTGCTTGTATTACTTTTACTTTCTCCTCTGCCTCGATTACCAGGTCGGGTCCAATTATTTGACGTTCTCCGGTTTGTGACCAGCTCAAAGGAGTTCGACACCTTCGTCCGTACAGGGCCTCAAATGGTGCCATTTTCAAACTCGTTTGAAAGCTATTGTTGTACAAGAACTCTGCTAGGGGTAGGCATTTATCCCAATTCTTGCCATAGTGAATGACGCAGGCTCTCAGCATGTCTTCAAGAATTTGGTTTACTCTTTCCGTTTGTCCATCAGTCTGAGGATGGTATGCTGAGCTGCGAATCAGCTTAGTGCCAAGAGACGTTTGCAGTTGTTCCCAAAAGCGTGCTACAAACTGAGGACCACGATCGGAAATAATCGTCTTAGGTATTCCATGCAGGCAAACAATACGATCGAGGTAAATCTCGGCACATTTCTTGGTAGAATAGGTGGTGTGTACCGGAAGAAAATGTGCCGTCTTTGTGAGTCTATCCACGATAACCCATATGGAATCATGTTTCTGGGAAGTGTTTGGCAGTCCAACGATGAAGTCCATACTTATGTCTTCCCATTTCCAGGATGGTATAGGTAACGGTTGTAGTGTACCTGCTACCCTCAAGTGGCTAGCTTTTACTCTCTGGCACGTGTCACATCCCGAGACATACGCAACAATTTCTCTTTTCATCCTAGTCCACCAGAAGTTTTGCCTTAGGTCTTGATACATTTTGCTACTGCCGGGGTGGATAGAGAATTTGGAAAGGTGTGCCTCATCAAGAATCTGCTTGCGGAGTTCACGATTCTTCGGAACGACTATACGACTTTCGAACCATAGAACTCCCTTATGGTCCTGGCGGAAACATTTATACTTCTCCTCACCTAGAGAGAGTTTTTGTTTGATGATCTTAATTCCTTCATCATGTAGTTGTGCCATGACGATTTGGTCGTGAAGAGTGGGCTCAACTGAGATGTGATTTAGAGTGCCTTGGGAAACCATTTCCAAGTTAAGCTTCCTCATGTCTGCACACAATGTCTCATGGTAGAACTCCATGGATAAGCAATGGCAATGGGACTTGCGGCTTAGTGCATCAGCGACTACGTTAGCCTTGCCGGGGTGATAGTGCACTTCAAGGTCATAATCCTTGATTAATTCTAGCCATCTCCGTTGTCTCATATTCAGATCGGCTTGTGTGAAGATATACTTGTGACTCTTATGATCCGTGTAGATATTGCACTGTGTACCCATGAGATAGTGCCTCCATATCTTCAGAGCGTGAATGACGGCTGCAAGCTCAAGATCATGAGTAGGATAATTCTGTTCGTGGGGCCGAAGGGCTCGTGAGGCATATGCAATCACTCTATTCTCTTGCATAAGCACACATCCTAGACCAGTACCTGATGCGTCACAATACACATCGAATGACTTGGTATTATCGGGTTGAGCTAACACAGGTGCAGTAGTCAGATGCTCTCTGAGAGTGTGGAAGGCTTCTTCACACTTCTCATTCCATACAAACTTTACTTCCTTCTTCAATAGTTCCGTCATGGGCTTAGCAATTCGAGAGAAATCCGGGATGAAGCGACGGTAGTAACCGGCTAAGCCGAGAAAACTGCGAATCTGATGAACAGAGGTAGGGGGTTTCCAATCCATCAGCTCTTGTACCTTGCTGGGGTCAACAGCTATGCCTTCGCTGGAGATCGTGTGACCTAAGAACTTTACAGTATCCAACCAAAACTCACACTTAGAAAACTTAGCGTAGAGCTGATGGTCTCTGAGTCGCTGAAGAACAATGCGAAGGTGCTTGGCATGCTCCTCCTCATCCTTGGAATAGATAAGGATGTCATCGATGAACACTACGACAAATTTGTCAAGTTCGGGCATGAATACCGAATTCATGAGATACATGAAGTAGGCAGGGGCATTGGTGAGTCCAAAGAACATGACTAAGAATTCATATAGTCCATATCGTGTGGAGAAGGCAGTCTTAGGAATATCGCATGGGCGAATCTTGATCTGATGATACCCCGAACGAAGATCAATCTTTGAGAAGACTCTGGCTCCAGCTAATTGATCGAAGAGTACATCGATGCGAGGAAGGGGGTATTTATTTTTAACTGTTACCGCATTGAGAGGTCGGTAGTCAACACATAACCTCAAACTGTCATCCTTCTTCTTTACGAATAGGGCTGGACATCCCCAAGGTGACGCGCTAGGGCGAATGAAACCCTTGTCCAGTAGTTCTTGGAGTTGAATTTTCAGCTCTGCCAATTCTTTAGGGGGCATCCTATATGGTCTTTTGGATATAGGTGCAGTGCCTGGCTGTAGTTCAATAACGAACTCAATGTCCCTATCTGGTGGCATTCCGGGTAAGTCGTCCGGAAAAACGTCGACATACTCGTTTACCACAGGAATATCATCTAGCTTAAGTCCTTCCATCTTATAAGCACAGGAATTCGTACAATCTAGGAACGGCAGGTAAAGGGTAGTGGCTCCGTGACTAGGTGAATTTATCTCAACGGCTCGGGACGAAAGGTCCAGTGTGACTCCATGCATAGTCATCCAGTTCATTCCCAAAATAATGTCCATGCCGTCAAGGGGTAAAAGGACAAGGTCTGTGTCGATGGTTTTACTACCCAACCTGACTGGTACTTGTCTGATCATTTGGTTTGAAGCGATTTTACCACCCGGTGTTGATATCATATATGACCCTTTTGTGTGACAAACATCCAAGCCTACTTTTGCACCGAATTTTGCACTTATGAAACTATGCGATGCACCAGAATCAAATAATATAACTGCAGGCTTGTTATGGATAGAGAATGTACCCGACATCACTGGGGCTCCTTCTGGAAGCTCTGCAAGCGTGGTGAAGTTAATCCATCCTTGCTTGACTTGCAGGGTTTGTCTCTTGCCCCTGTTCTTGGTGTTCGGGTTGGATCCTTGACCTTGGTTGGGCTGTCCAGACTGAGGGCATTCTCGTGCGAAGTGGCTGGAACTCCCGCATTTGAAACAGCGATTCGCGAGGCTAGGTCGAAGAGACTGTTGAAGAATGGGCCTCGGACCATTCTGTGGAGGCATCGGGGGTCGTACCATGCCTGCCTGCTGTGGGGGTCTGGCAATCCATCTTCCTGGCTGCGGGGCCCTTGGTGGAGCTGTGGGTGCGGTATTTTGCACGATGCGATACCTTGGTGGTTGGGCACTTGATGGTCCCGCGGGTGCCTTTCTCTTCTTCTCTGCCCGGTGTGCCATGATACAGTCTTCCTGGGTAATGGCCATATTGACCAATTCGTTGTAGGTGTCAGCCCTGGCTAGGTTCAGACGTTCCTTGAGCTTGGTATTCAGACCTCGGCGGAAACGATCACGCTTCTTGGCATCCGTATCAGCGTGATAGCCCGCATACTGGCACAGGTTGTTGAATGCTTGGGCGTACTGTAGCACGGTGCGGGTGCCCTGGGTGAGTGCCAGAAACTCGTTCAACTTCCTCTCCATGAGACCCTCGGGGATATGATGTGCCCGGAACGCGGTCTTGAATTCATCCCAGTCGACTACATGATCAGCTGGGAGCATCGCAGAATAGTGGTCCCACCACAGACGAGCGGTACCGCGAAGCTGTTGCGCGGCAAAACGAGCCTTGTTGGCCTCTGAGCACGGGGCCACAAGTAAGGTGAACTTGGATTCGATGGTGCGAATCCATGCATCTGCGTCCAGGGGTTCCTCTGTCTTATGGAATAAGGGCGGCTGGGTCCCTAGGAAATCCGTGTATCCTGCAGCTTGGGGTTGGTGAGCATTGTGCCCACCCCTCTGCTGGTGTTGTCCTTGCACAATCTGACGCAGCAGCTCGGTTTGAGCGGCCATCACTTCCACCAAACTAGGCGGGGGTGGTGGCGATTGTCGCGGTCGGCTGCCACCGGCACCAAAACCATCGGGGTTGCCACGTGTTGATCCAACCATCTGAAACGTGAAAGGTTACCATTAGTAACGCGATCCATATTACTTCCTTGATTCATAAATGATTGGTGTAGTCAAAGACTTCCGAAATCACAGCTAGAAGTATGGACAGAATCTTCGTTTGCTACGAGAAAAATCATAGCTTGCTGTGGGTCCATCCAAAATATCTCAAACTTTTGCAGTAGTCAGAGAATTTAGGAATGCACCACTTTGGTATTTAACTCCGGTGCTAGAACTATGGCTAAGGTGGTCGAAAAGCTCGTCCTTTGCCTTACTGCCTTAGCTGTTTTCAGCAGATTGATCGGTACGGTTTCGCCTATATCTTAAACTAGCGAGGTCCAATGATGCTAAATTTTTGTGAGAACCCAGATCACAAAATTTAGCACAAGTCTGGTATTCAACACCCAGCCAAGAAATGCAAGGAGACATGGGTAAAAATTCCGACAAGTCTCAGCGATTGTGGATTTCATCGTTTACCAAATTACAACGAAATCACCCAAGTTTATCGCCGTTCCTTACATGCTGAGGGTATCCACATGGTTCAGGTGTACCCAACACAAAAGAGTTACTCAACTCCTAGTTAGCCTATTACAACACTTGCCAAAAGTTAGGCTACCCTATCGATGAGTATGTGCAAAAGTCCTCCTAGGTCGTCATCTAGAAATCATCCAAGTCGTTGACGGACGACTCGCTGTGAGCAGGAGAGTGAGCTCCCATCTGAGGTGCCTGTGGTACCTCACCCTCGAAATCCATACCGGAGATACCATCAATCTCCTGTGGCTCCTCCTCGTCTTCCTCCATGTCCTCCTCATGGGGATGGTCATTCTGATCATGGTGCCACTGAATGTGCTCATTAGCATCCTCCAACTCAAGGCTCAGATCATGGAGCTGCTCCTCCAACTGTGCTATCGTGGCATCTCTCTCACCCATGAGAGTGTCCTGCTCCTGAATTTGGCCCTCAAGTTGGCCAATCTGAGCATCTCTGTCCTCAAGATCCTGACTGAGCTCCTTAATCTGCTCATCCCT
Organism: Panicum miliaceum; assembly: GCA_032594955.1. Classification (NCBI taxonomy): domain Eukaryota; kingdom Viridiplantae; phylum Streptophyta; class Magnoliopsida; order Poales; family Poaceae; genus Panicum; species Panicum miliaceum. Next base: position 23,186,691 of record CM064066.1, on the reverse strand, counting down.
GGTATCTGCCATCATGTGGTAGGCCTGAGCAAGATCAGTGAGCTGCTCAAGTGCCTGACTCTGAAGAGTCTGAAGCCGGTAGAGTGCACTCATGCACCGCACGGAGGTATGAATAGTTTCCTGGGCATGAAAGTCTACCAAGTACTGTGCGTGCTGCACCCTGTTGAGCCAAAAGGGGTCGTTGTCCTGGGCAGCAGGAAACAAACCAATGGGAGCGAGCGTGACAACCTCGGGACGCTGCGCACAAAAAGTGGTGAGCGCCCTCATGGCTGCAAGCTCCCAAGTATCGGCCAAACGGCGACCAACAGCCTCAAGCTCCAAGGCGGGCCACTCCGAGTGTAGCGGGTGCGGGAAGATAGTCACGTTGACACGGCACTGGGTAACTCCATTTTCTGCAAACTCCAGTCCGGCGTAACGTGGGGGAACTAGATAGCCCGCGGTACGCAGAACATCCCACAAAATAGAGGGAAAGCCCTCTCAGTGGAGACACTGCGAGTGTACGCGTCCATCCTCATCCACCATCATAGCAACAGGCTCGGCCATCTGAACAAAAGATCAAATGGAGTGAGATAGCGAAAAACTGTGAACAGCACAAGGACAGATTCTGCATAGGGTGCAAAAATAACCATAACTTCCACAGTTCTAATCCAAAAATTCTCAAATTTCACCAGGTCACTCCTAAGGTATTTGTGAACAACTTTGCTAGTTAACTCCAGAGCTAGATAGGTCTCTAATATGGTCTTTCTTTTCGGGTTTTACCTCTCTGTCTACCCAGAATTTTCAGTGAACAGAGGGCTAGAGTTTCGTGCACCAGGGAAAATCTACCCAGCCAAAATTTACCAAATTTTAACAGCAGCTACCTGGGTAAATTTGGAACAAGTTTCGTGTTGTGCTCTTTTGCAGAAAACCGCAGGAAGGGGGCCTAACAATTTAAGAGGCAGAAGGGCTTATTCTGGACAGAATTCTGACATTCCAAGGTTTCTGTTATTTCTCACTATCCATAGGTTCAGAATTTTTCATTTTTGAACAGAAGATAGAACACAAATTTTGGAACAATTTCTTGAACATGAACTTTATCAGGAAAGGTCATTTTTTTTGGCCAATAAATCGCTCTTTTTGGTGACGGCAGATTTCGGACAGTTTCGCTAGATAGTCCTTATGCAAACCATGCTTTAGATACGCAAGAACCTTACCACTCTCATACAACGCATTTCGATTTCAGATACATATGGTCATGATGCATGCACGTCCTATTCGTCCTCACAAAATAAAATAACTGCCAAATACTTTTGGTCTTATGAAGATAGTTTCGGTGGCATACATGATACGGCTCTCACTATAATAGCTAGTCGAGTCTTTCTACTCGTTCCTTAACTTATCGTAATCGCGGTTAGTGTACCTGCAGAAGATTGACAAGCATATATATTTCATGAACCTTTCATGCCAGCACTCATGAAAGCGTCCGTATTCATTACCGTTTACTTATAGAAACGATATCTGTACAATTTCCGCCGTACAGACGACGTTAACATACGCTATCGAGATAGCGTATTCACGGGGGTACCGTCATGAGACGGGGGTATGAACAGCGATCGCCATACCCTGCGCCAAATCTTCTACTCCCAATATGTTCAACTAACAGTTGGCATATTGGCAGCACCTCAAGTAAGCCACTGCTTGAGGGCAGCGTTCGGTTCGCATCACCGACAGGAAGGCCAAGCTCTCTCAGTTGGCTGAGGATCCTTACCTTCTTACCTTAGCGATGAGTGCGTCGTTACGGAATTTAAGGTCGGTTGTGCATGAAAGTAAGTTTTGACAGAAAGTAATGTGCTGGAAGTCAGTTGATAATATTTCGTAAGTCAGATAGCCACCTAGTAAACTTTCCCATAATCCCTTAGGGCTTTACGAACTAGGCACCATCCTTAACGTACCAACGTATTTCGCAACACATCCTTCTAGTCAAGTTTTAGTAAAATGAGTTTTTAAGGCTTGTCGCATTCTCTGGCGTATGTATTTTGGCTCTGGCGCCAGCTGTTGCCAGCTGTGGCACCAGCTACGACTCTGGTCCTGAATTAATCCGGCTCAAGTGTGTTAACCATCACCATTAAGGCAATCTCGGTTAACCTTACACTTCAAACGGAGTAATCCACTGGTCTGTCGGGTATAACCTCCCGATACAACCACGGTAGGGCGGATCGAATGCCATACATACAAACGCTCATTCGACGATGAGCCCAGAGAATACCACATTCCAGCAAATATTACAACACTAGCATAAGTGAATATTACTCGACGATACAGGATATCTCGATGAAGCCCGTACGAGACATCACTCGGCATTATCTCCGTTGGACGGGGGCGTATCCCATTCCACCGACCAACCAGGGGGAAGAGTGCAGGGCCAAGTCAAGCTAGCAATCATATCTTCGAAGGTCTCACCTGAAATGAGCCACAAGCAAGGCTGAGTATACTAATACCCAGCAAGACTTACCCGTGTAGTGGAATCTACTCCACCGACTCTAGACATGCAAGGCTTTTTGGCTCAGGGGTTTGTTTTGCCGAAAAGCATCTACAAGTGGGTCCTTACTTTCAACTTTTAGCTCAAGATTCTAGTGTCATTAACCATTCTAGATAAGCAGCTATCCAAAAGCATACATGGTGAAGCATTAAATTTTCATCCAACCAGTTCATTCATCATCCTTGTTCCTCTTCTTACTCTGTGGGTAAAAATGGTTAAGCAGTCTCAATAGCCGTGAGAAACGGACGATTCGAATCGAATTTCTTAACCTTGCAAGGGAAACCTAAACACACGTCACGTGGCTACTCCCTAGAGTCACACGTGCAACTTTTCCCCTTTCTTTCCGGGTCGTGGATCGGGGCTACCCTCCGAGAGTACAAGAGCCCCACGCCACGGTTCGGCGCCGGGTCGTGACCACTCTCTGCACTCGCCATATGCACATGGGACCGAAGTTCAAAGGGTAGGATGCCGTCCCCTTGCCGGGCCAATCAGGTACTTAAGCTTACCGATTCCCATAATCTCGGCATGTGTTTAGTACGTTCAAAGACATAACCATCACTACCGCACCCTGCGGCCTTAGCATTTTTCACTAGACAGACGGGCCTCAATCGTAACCATCGTTCCATAGCCCGTCCGTGTCCTTATGATTGCAGCGTGTAGTAGACATTCAACTTCTATTTTCTCGCGAGTGACAGGAAATCACTCGACTTTTACCGGAGTCCTATTAGCACAGCATTCTATCGAACCTTACGTCTAGTTTTTAAGCAAGGGTTCCTGATATCATGCAACTAAGTTTTCATCCAACTCCTATAAACTTAATGCACAAGCAAAGAGTAATGAGTTGCATAATTTCGGAAAGAATGGGTTATGCTCCGGGGCTTGCCTTCGCAGTTCGCTTGGGGCTCTTCCGAACTTGGGCTCGGGTCTTCAAGAGCTTCAGTTAGATTCGCTTGAGCTTCACGCTGCTCACTCTCGGACGCGGGCACCAGCTCGTAAGTTCCGTCGGCGAGAGTCGTCGATTCTACATGAGTGCACAAGTTTAGGTCGTGGAAATGGCACTCGATACGATTCAAGAGTAATTACTACAATGGATAGTTTCTGGTCATGAACTTTCGGATTTAGGCACATCAAGGAAAGATGCGCTTACTGTAAAATTTTCAGCCAATTTTATGTAACAGATTAATTATGAAAAATATATTACTTAGTTGCTGTTAGATCCTTGTTCTTTTTGTACAGAACAATTGGTGCTACAACTGGGTCTAAGATTTTTACAGAGCTTTCACTTAAGCATGCAGAAGCTACTGTAATTTTTGTAGGATTTATCATGCAGTATTCAGAGCATAGAATTTATGACATTCTACACCTAGGCTATTCAAGGATTCATTTTTACAGGACCCTACACAGGGTTTTTGTCCCTGGAACTTTTTACACAGCAACCACTACCACAGTGTATCTCCTAGTAAAACTTTGGGAATTTTCCAAGCTAAGATACTATTTTCTTGATTTAATGTATGTTATTAGCACATAAATCAAATAAGTAGGTTACTGTGAGATAAAAAGTCTCCTAATTTTTCTCTGGCTTCTAGGTCCAATATATTAGCATAGAAAAAGTTTCATTGGGTGATTCACCACCTAACTGCAGGGATAAAACATTCTACTTAAACATGATATAAAACTAAGTTTAACAAACAGTAAAGCTAGAGATGGAATTTGGGCCTGATCTTTTTACACAGTCCCAATCATCAAGCAACTAACTCACTGCCCAAAATTTAGGGTCAGCATTGTTCTAGAACAGTGGGTACAAACTAAGTCCATTAAAGCTTCCATTTAATGTAGAGCAAAATATGTTGAGATTCTGAGAAACTTTTTGTAACAAAAGTGGTAGAGTTTGTTCTAAGGATTCCAGAACAGTTGAGTTTGTGTTTTTCTGAATTTTCTAAGATTTTATACGAATTTTACAACTTCACTGAATTTGAATCTAGATTTGAAACTTTCTTTTACAACTAGGTCCTTGAATCTTACGCGCAGACCCTTCTAAAGATTTAAATTCTTGCAATTGGGTCCTCAGGCGGCTCGGGTACGGCGGCCGGCCGAAATTCCGGCGAGGGGCTCGCCGGCGGCGAGGGGTGAGGGTCGGGGAAGGTTCAGGGGTGCGAGGGCTACCTCGTGGGGGTGTTGTTCAGGTGGGGGATGGCCGGGAAGGGCTCGCCGGCGTTGGAGCAGAGGCGGCGGCGGCGCGGCACGCGTCGACGGCGGTGCTCCGGCGGGCTTGGGGCGATGTGGTCCAGTCGGCGAGCTTCAGCGGCGCGTGGGGAAGCTGCTCAGGGGCTCGGCTTGGACGGAGGAGGTCGGGGTCGTGCTGTCCACGGCGAGCAGGGGCGGCGGCGGCGGCGGCAGCGCGGGCGGCGGCGCTCCGGCGGTCCTGGGCGGCGTTGGGTGGGTCGGCGAGCTTCAGGGGGATGATGTAGTGGTGGCTGAAGCGTCAGTTTGGGCGGTGGGCGGCGGTGGAGAGCTGTCCACGGGCGGGCGGCGCTCGGCGGCGGCAATGGCGACAGCGAGTGCGTTCTGGGCGCTAGGGCTCGCGCGCGTGGCCGGGCGGGGCTTTTATAGGGGCCGGAGGGGGAGCGGAGGGGCCTGGGCAGCGCGCGGGGCGAAGGCACGGCACGGCGCGCACTGGCCACGGCGGGCGGCAGCGGAACGCCGGCGCGGCGTGCGGCGTGCGGGCGCGGTGATTGGGCGGCCGGAGATATGGAGTGTTGGAGCAGCAGCGGCAGCGGCTCGGGCGGAGGGCGGGCGCGGCGACTGGCGGGGCGCGGGGGCCGGGGCGGCACGGCGGAGCGCGGCGACTGGGCGCGACGGGCGGTGGGGCTGGACGCGGCAGCGTCGCGTGCACGCGCGGGCGTTCACTGGCCGCGCGGCGTGGGGGGGGGGGGGGGGGGCAAAGCCGGCCGTGGCGGGGTGGTGCGGCGGCCACTGGCCTGGTGCCTCGCGCCGGTCAGGCGTCGCCGGCCACCTGGCGCGCGGCGGTCGGGCGGGGAGGAGAGAGAGGGGGGGACGCGAGGGCCTGGATGCGAGAATTTGGAAAACTTCAGGGGGCTGGGTGCAAACAGGGCGTTTTCTCCTCTTTCCGGTTTGAATTTCAAAAACTTTTGAACACGAAAGTTGTTCAAAATAAAAAGTTCTACAACTTTGGTTTCAGGCAAAAACTCATTTGGCTTATGGTTTGAAAGTTAGATTTAAAAGTTCAAAAGTAACCAAATGTGCTCAAATTAAATTTGAATTCCAACTGAACTCGTTCCAATTCTTTCCACCCTTTCATTAGTTGGTTTAAGCATAGAGTTAGGCTAATGACATTGATTTTAGAAATGTAATTACTAGGGTTGTCACAGCTGGTTTGCCCAATACATCTCAGAAACACGAATCTATATAGGTTATTGTAGATAGGCTTACAAAGACCGCTCATTTTATACCCGTACACACCACTTATAATGCCAAGAGATACGCTGAGATATATCTGGATCGAATTGTTTGTCTACACGATGTACCAAAGACAATCATTTCTGATCGCAGCACTCAATTCGTAGCATGCTTTTGGGAACAATTTGCAAGAATCCCTTGGTACCAAATTAATCCAAAGCTCAGCTTATCATCCTCAAACCGACGGCCAAACTGAAAAAGTAAATCAAATTCTCGAAGACAGGCTTAGAGCTTGTGTCATTCATTATGACAAGAATTGGGACAAATGTTTACCTTTAGCAGAGTTGTCATATAACAACAGCTATCAAGCAAGCCTAAAGATGGCACCGTTCGAGGCACTGCATGGTCGAAGGTGTCGAACTCCTTTGAGCTGGACACAAACTGGAGAGCGCAAAATTTTTGGACCAGACTTGGTAGTCAAGGCAGAAGAAAAAGTGAGAGTTATTCAAGAAAATCTTAAAGCAGCCCAATCTAGACAAAAGAGCTACTTTGACAAGAGGAGAAAACCCTTGAAATTCGACGTTGGTGATCATGTCTACCTTCGGGTTTCACGAACCAAGGGTGTGCAACGATTTGGACTGAAAGGTAAGTTAGCCCCTCATTATGTTGGTCCGTATGAAATCATTGAAGAATGTGGACACGTGGCCTATAGATTGCGACTTCCTTCGCAGCTTGCAGCCATTCATGATGTTTTTCATATCTCTCAACTAAAGAAATGTGTGAGAGTTCCTACCGAAATTGTTGAACAACTAGGAATCATGGTAGAACCAGACCTCTCCTATGTTGAGAAACCCATCAAAATCCTTAACCAGAAGGAAAGAAGTACCCGAAGAGCAGTGATTAAAATGTATAAAATCCAGTGGAACCATCACACTGAAGAAGAAGCCACATGGGAAACGGAAAGTTATCAAAAGTTTTCTGGTTTTCCTGGTTCCATCCAAGGTACACACTTTCCTTACTTAGTTTTTATCCGAATCTCGGGATGAGATTCTTTTTAAGGGGGGTTGGCTGTGACACCCTAGGTGTTTAAAAGACTAAACAAAGACCCCAAACCATGAAATCAGGCATAAAAGAGCAAGAAAGAGATAAAATAGCCTATCAAATCTACCTTTTAAGCAAGTGAATATGTGTATATATGCATAAACATTTGAACTCTTGCAAACAAACCCTTGTAACTTTCAAAGTTCATCACAACTGACTCTAAAATTTAATGGCTCATCTGTCATATCAAGAGCAACAAAAGTCTAGTTGAACTCAAAGGCTAACAGTGCAAACATTCACATGAAATGACATGTCATTTAAATACTTGTTTTTGGAATTTCAAAATAAGTTTTTATACATTGCTCAAATGGACATAGTCATAAAAGAGAAAATGTATATCTTGAAAAGTTGAACAAAAATGGTATTCAAATATTTTTGTTTTGACCTTGGGAAGACTGAGTTTTAGCTAATTTTTCACCCAGGCCCCAGCTGTTTTTGCTTCCTGCACATAAGTCCCATCATCTTCTGTCTCCTCTCTCCTCCCTTTGCCCTGTCCCATCGCCGGCAGACCAGCTGACCGGTGCAACCCAGCGCAGCTGAGGCCGCCCGGCCATGTGGGCCTGCCAGCGCACTGGAAATCTTCCACGGACCCACAAAATCTCGCGCTACCCCCTCAGGAAGCCTCCACACGGCGGCCTTCCTCTATTGCAGGCGCTGCTGGCGCAACGGAGAGCCCCGCCGGCACCAGCAACGCGGCTGCGCCCCCGATTTTGCCCTGGTCTCGCCTTCCCCTGCAGCTCAAGCCCAGGCCACAAGTCCTCCCCTCGCGCCTACAAAAGCCCCGCCAAAGGCCCCTGAGCTCGACGCCCCAACACCAACTCCGGCGAGCAGTCACCCGTGTGTGGACGCACCACTCCGCCCCCACATTGCTCAAACCAACCCTTCCACCACCTTCTCCGCCTCACCCCGAAGCTGCACAGCCGGTCTCTGCGCTCTCTTCCTCACCGAAGCACCGCCACCACCACCAGCACCCGCCGCCGGTCCTGTGCCACCATCGGCATGCCGCCTCGGTCCACCCTTCCCCACCCAAGATTCAAACAGGTGCGGTTTGTTCCCCTCTTTCATCTCCCATCTTTGCCCCTCACTACCGGCAACCCTAGTCGCCGGATTTTGGCCGGCAGTCGTCGTTCCCCAGTGCAAAAGACCCATTTGCTTCGATTTCAATCTTTCCGAGAAGCTTTCTGTAAAATCTCAGGGACTCATCTGTAAACCAGGAACAAGAACTTTGAAAACCAATCTATTAACTTTGAAGGTGCAAACCAACTCACAGAAACTAAGATGTTCTGGACTCCTTAAGTTAAGATCTACAACATTGTAAAAGGATCTTGAACTGTTTCCACATAATTTTAGCTGTGGATTTAAAGCAAGTTTAAATGTCTTTTTTGTTTCAAGAGTTTTAGGAAAGAACTGCTCATGAAATTTGGATGGTACCTTCTATACTAAGAGTTTAGTCTTTCATAAAAATCTCATGCTCTGAATCCAATCACAACCAGTTGTTTCGAGTACTTTTGTGAGAGGCTAGATCCTTTTAAACTAAAATGATAGCCTCTGTTTCTTGCATAAGAAAAATCTTCAAAATTTGCAGTAAACTACTCATGCGAGTAGGTTTGTTCAGTAAAAGGTTGAGCTACAGTTCTTGCATGGTTTGTTCTGTGCAAATAGATCTTGATCCTAGTAGTAGCTGTTTAATGAACTTTTCATGATTAACCTGCTGAATAAAAATGGCTAAAACTTTTACTATGAGTTTCCACTTAAGTAACAAGTTCTGCATAAAAATCTTACTTCTATGAGTAGTTTTGCCTAAAAATCTCAACCCAGAAACTACCTATACAAGTAGTTTTGCACGAGCTTTGCATAAAAAAAAATCTCAACCTAGAAACTATCTCTACGAGTAGTTATGGTTAACCAATGCTTTATGTGGGAAATGACCGTTTACAACATGCAAAACCACTCGCTCACTTCATAAAGTTAGTTAATCAAGATAAGTACTCGATAAATGACTGCCCAGGGAAAAGAAAATAAAGTGCTCGACTACTTAACTTAAGTTTTGACTACTTTATGGTGAAATAGTTGTTTATCTTGTACCTCAAGACCACTCATACATGTGCATTCATATACACTCGACTACTCTTGCCGACGGAACCTACAATCTGGTGGTCGAGTCCGAGAATGAGCAGCACAAAGCTCATGTTAATCTAACAAAAGTCGCTGAAGACCCGAACCAACGTTCGGAAGAACCCCCGACTAATTTTTCTCAAGAAGGCAAGCCCCGGTGCATGATCCCAGCTTTTAATTTATGCTGCTGTTGTTCCTTTTTACCTGTGCATTTAAGCTCATAGGAGTTGATTGGAACCCTAGTTGCATGATCCTAGGCACTAATGTAATGAATACTAGAACAGGAAGTTCGAGTAGTTGCTCTGCTAATAGGTACGGTAAAAGCTGAGTGGTTTCCTGCCACCTGCGAGAATTATAGGAGTTGAATGTTTTACTGCATACTGCAACTATAAGGTCGACAGGTGGGGCTGTGGTACAGTACTCATGGTTGAGGCCCCGTCTGAGTAGTGGAAAATTCTAAGGCTGCAGTGTGTGGTAGTGGTGGTTAAGTGTTTGAAAGTACTAACCACATGCCGAGAATATGGTAATCGGTAAGCTTAAGTACCCGATTGAACCGGCGTGTGGACAGCACCCACCGTCTTGATGCTACTCCCATGGGCCCAATGGTGAGTGCAAGAGCAGCCATGGCCTAGCGTCGTTCGTGGTTTGTGGACTTCTTGTACTCAAGGACGGTGGCCCTGATCCATGAAACGGGAATAAAGGAGAAAAGTTGCACGTGTGACTCAGGGACTAACCACGTGACGTGTGTTTAGGTTTACCTTGCAAGGTTAAGAAATTCAATTCGAATCGTCTATTTCTCGCGGTAATTGAGACTGCATAATACTTATGCCACATAGAGTAACAAGAGGAACTATGGCTATGATGAACTTGTTGGATGATTAAATGTTTCCACCATGTTTGATTAGAGATAGATGCTCACCTAGACTGGTTAAATGAACTAGAATATTGAAAGCTAAACTATGAAATTAAGGACTTTCTCTTTGTTGCTTTTCAGCAAAAAGAAACCCTAGAACCCTAGACCATGTATGCTTAGTAGTCGGTATTTGCATACCACTAGTCGGGTAAGCCTTGCTGAGTATTAGTATACTCAACCTTGCTTGTGGCACTGTTTTCAGGTGTGTCTTTTGAAGATATGATAGCTGGTTTGGCTTGGCTGAGTACTTTGCTGACTGGTTGGTCCGTGGAGTGGGATCTGTCCCCGGCCAACAATGACACAACCTAGTGATGCCACGTATGGGCTTCATCGTGGTATCCAGATCGACGCTAGATGATCGTATTTTCTTTCCACTGCTGTTAAACTCTGAATAAAGTTTTATGTTTGAACTTAAAAGTACTCGTTTGATGAACTCGACTCGTAATAATTGATGTCAGACTTGTGAGATAAAATCTATGGAATGTTGTAATCTCTAGACTTGTCTTCGTGCGAGTTATGTGTACGCTTTGTTTCGATCCAAGTATTAAGTGGTCGCATCGGGATTTACCCGACAGACTGTCGGATTACTCCGTTTGAAGTGCATGGTAGCCGGTTCATCTTTACGGATGAAGGTTAGTGCACTTGAGCCGGGTTAATTCGGGCGGTTCTACCACAATATGGCTTAGGATAGGAATTTTTATATCATCGAGGAACTTTATTTGTTTTTATGTTTTCAAAAATTAAATACTCCGGATATCAAGCATCACATTAGGAAGAGATCGTAGCAGCTCTATTTCAACCATATCATAACTCCCAACAACCTAGATTTGGATCATGCTTTTGCTACCCAAAAGTTTCAAGCTCAAGGTTTGAACATTTAGCCAACAAACTAGGTAGAGCACTAAGTTGTAACTAGGCATACGAAGGAAATTAAAAGAGCAACATTTATCATCTCAACAAGGAAAACTACACATGATTACTACACAAAAGAAAGCAAGTAAATATTTTTGGCCTTTTCTTAGTTTTGCAAATTTTTTTTTTTTGGTTTGCAGATTTTTATTTTATTTCATGCATAAGGTTTTGAAAGCGGTAAAGAAAATAAGATACAAGATACCTCTCGTGGGCGTCCTCCCCCAAGCTAGCTTCAGGCTCACTGTTGTTGGTCGGGGTTGTGCCCCCTCCAACGGAAGTAAGCCCTCCACTCCTCCTCTCTTCGTGTGTTTCTGCCATGCTTGGTTGGTCTGGATGTGCTGGTTCATCGGCTCCTCGATGTCGTTGGCCTGGACCTTGAGCTCGCCTAGCTGCTGAGTGACCGAGCTGAAGTCTCGGGTCGAGGCCGTACATCGTGCGAGGTGTGAGACCCCGCTGGAGCTGCAACTGGTGGACCGACACCCTGGGGCTTATCGTGCCCATTCGTTAGTGCTTGCGCTATGCTAGGACGATCCACCTGCCTCATGCGTAAGTTCTGGTTGAGGCTGTGGAGGTGGTGGTGTCAGCTCAACTTCCCTTCTAGCCCTGCTTCTCGTCATCCTGCCAGGTAAACAAGAAACACTATGCCTGCGGGCCACCACTTGTGGGACAAGAGGGTGGTTAGCGACTGGCAGTTATACAACTGGTATCCCACGTTTGACAACAGAATCTTATTTGCATAGCCAAGAGAGAAGAAAATCAAAGAGTCATTCGAGCCTTTCTTGAGTGTGTGACCATAAATCAAATAAGACTCGTCAATAAGAACACGGGGGTCCTCAATGAAAGGAATGACATTCCCATCTAAGATCACTATGCTCGAAGCGATGCGAGTGATCAAAGAAGTGCACTTAATAGGACCCATCATCTTGAAATTCATAAGCCATTGCTTAATCATTGCCTTCATGTGGGAGATTTTGATCTTGTTGATCATGGCGTATAGGATTATCAACTCATTGTTGTGCACGGGGCGAACATCATTCCACGGGAAGAGGGTGATGGCCAACCATTTGTGCATCAAGCGAAGAGTTGGATTTTGAATATCATTGCACCAAGGTGCAAACTTTCCATGGAAAACTTGACACAAAATCTAACCCCAAAATTCATGGCGATTAGAACCGCGGCAAGCTTGTTCAAGAGAAATTGGCTGGCGCGTGGCAAAACCAAGGTGGTGACTCAAATTTTTCCAAGTAAGATAAAATTCATTTCCAAAGAGTCGAAAAGAAATTCCGCCATCCACCTCCCGAAGAGTGCAAAGAAACTAGATGGTGAGGAGTCGAGAACCATTCTCCTCAACGGGCACAAAGCCATCCCATCCTACCGCATGCCAAACGTGAGCAAAGTCTACGTCCATACCTGTCTTCTCGAGGAGGTCCGGGTCGAAGGCTTTGGTGTGCCCAAAGTCCCGACGCTTGAGGAAGGCATAGGCTTGCCTCTCGCGGATGTCTTGTAAGTCGAGGTACGACGCGTCATCATCGTCTATCTCCATGTCCTCGACTTACGGTTCGGCTTGTTCCTCTTGCTCGTCTTGTTCTTCTTCATAGTCCATCATGCTTGGGCTCGGCATAGGTTCAGGAGTGTGGTGAGAGCTTGAGCTACGCCGAGAATGGGACGAGCTCGTGTCCGTCATCTTCTTCAATGAACCGAAAATCTTCCGACCCATGCCCTTCTTGCTTGAAGAACAAGAATGAGAAAGAACAACTCAAAACGGGTTACATTAGTGAAACTGAATGGAAATGCTTACCCAAGAGCTGTTTATCCAAATGTGGGATTATTCTTGCAGCAAAGAAATGAGAGAGAGAGGTTTCTTGAATCCAAACTTGAGCAAACATCCAATGAAATCCCAAGAGCAAAGAGTGAGAGAGGGAGTGAGTGAGTGAAGTGTTGGATTAGAGCTCAACACCCACCCCTCGGGCTCTATTTAAAGGGAACGAGCACAAAACACCCGAGGAGGCGCCGGGCACAATGGCAAGTAGCCGTTGGAGGAAGTGGGGCCCAAGAGCCGTTGGCCCTGGTTCGGCCAACCCCATGGTTCGGCCGAACTCTAGGTGGCTCCCATGGCTGACAGCCGGGGCCCATTACCCCTCCAACGGTCACTTGCTTTTATGCTTTGGTGCCCGGGCAGACTTTGCTTCGAAAATATGTTCCAAAAATATTTTTCAAAGGATTTTGATGCTTAGAAATAGTTTTTTAGGATTTTTGTAAAAGCAGAAAAAGGCTAGAAAAATTCCAGCATGCAAGAGGTGTTGTAAAAATTCAAATATGCAGTGAGAATTAGATGAGGACGAGCTTTCCACCTTTCGCCACACCTTCTTTGTCTACATTCTTTTTTATTGGGTGGTTGGTGGACTATCAAGTCCGTCGTGACTTTGATGAATCATGAATCTCCGTTCCTTCCTGTATTGGAATTTAAAGAATATATTGTTGACCTCGATGCGGAAACGGATTTCTCCGGTCCCGACATCTATCCTTACCTAAACGTCCCTCAGGAAGGTCGTCCAAGGATAAGCTATACGCCTAGGTCGCCCTCCATGTCGAGCATGACAAAGTTGGCGAGGACGAAGGAGTTCTTGACTCACACTAGTAGATTTTCGACTACCCCTTCGGGATATCGAATGGTTGAATTGGCAAGCTGCACGTACATTAGGGTCGGAGAGAGAGCAGGATATTGTAGTTGTTCAAATATTACCTTGGGTGTAATGTTTATGCTTGCCCCAAGGTCACTGAGGGCCTGATCGTAGTGGCAGTCGTAGATCGAACAACTAATCATTGGAACCCCTGGATCTCAGTGTATCGCTGCTGTTAGTCCTCCCCACGCATTCGCCCTTTGGTGCATGGGTCTTCTTGCATGGTTAGTGCGGGTTAGCCTCCGGGATGGGTTGCCTCATCCGGTGGCCACCATGCCTACAATATCAACAGGAGCTTCGGGTTGCCCCGGAATCTTCTCAGAATCAACCACAGGAACAGCAGCAACAATTTGCGCAAGTTGACTTTCAATCATTTTAATTTTAGTTGGTTTTTCAAAGCAGAAGATAAAGTTTCAATTTTTATATTTATACTTTCCAAAGTTTTATCATTGCCCAAAAGCTTTTTATTCAAAGATTCATTAATTTTAGTTTGGCCAAGAACAAGATCTTTCAAGGAGGGTTGGTTTGAATTGAAATTCGAACTGAAATTGGAGTTGTAGTTGTTACCTCCTTGATATGGTGGGCGCAACTGGTTCCACGCCTGGCCTCCTTGTGGATGGTACCAATTGTTGTTGTTGTTGAAGAATGTAGCATCTTCACGGGTCTCGGGGTAGTCGTTCCTCGAGTGTCCACCATTTCCACGGACTTCGCATGTGGGAGGGGGCGTCTATGGCTTTAGCATAGTTGTTCGTGTGCTCCTTGAATTTCTCCCTCTCGTCCAGGCCTTTCAGTAGGAGGTCCATCTTTGCAGCAAGCATGTCTGTCTCCTTGACGGTATGCATGCCTTTGGTTCGGGGTTGGAGGCATTCTTCACTCCACCGTTGGATGGAGACCATCTTCTTGACCAGCGCTGTAGCTTTGGTGATTGTGAGGTCGAGGAAGGCTCCTCTAGCAGCAGCGTCGATGTGGGCTCTTAATGTGGGAGTCAGCCCATTATAGAAGCTTTGGAGGATGAGCCATTCGTCCATCCCATGATGAGGATAGGCGAGGATGTATTCTTGCAGCCTCTCCCAAGCTTCAGGGATTGACTCTATCCCTGTATGCTGGAAACTTGAAATTTTCCCGCGTAGGGCTTTGGTTTTGCCAAGCGGGAAGAACTTCGCGAGGAACACCATGGAGTCCATGTCTGAACCCGTGTAAAAGATGTGCAAAGATATATGATCGGGTATAGACTGGTCCGGGCTTGATGCTAAAAGGTGTGAGAATCTAGCCTAGGCTGCACCTATGAATTCCTTCTCTAATTATTCAAATGCAAGGATGTCACTTCGGAGAGAGGCTAGGTGGGATAAAGAAGAGAACGAGTGACAAAAGTCATTTCGGAGATCTTCCCATTCACCTTTCATACTCCTCACGTCGTGAGTGTACCATTGTTCTGCCTTCTCCACGAGACATAAAGGGAACAACTTCCACCTCAAGGTTTTCTATGTCATGCCAGTAATTACCAAGCAGGAACACAGTTCCTCGAACTCTTGCAAATGATGGTGGGGATCTTCATTTTCTAATCCGGAGAAGGTTTGTCCCCGGACCATGGCAATGATGCCAGGATGGAGTTCATAGCCAGAAGCTGTGATAGGTTTTGGAGAGGGTGATGCCTCTAAGAACTCATCCTCAGGAGCAGAGAGTTGACGGATAGAAGGGTTTTCCATGGTATAAGGATAAAACAAAAGAAAGAATAAAAGAAAGAGAAAGGTAAAATAAAGGATACACGGGCAAACTAGGTTCGAAGACAATTACAACAACCGTTCTCCAGCAATAGCGCCGGATATGCTTGTTGGTATTTTTTAACGTTGATGAATAGAATCCGCAAACGCACGGATATACCGCTGTAGCACTTCACTCGGAGAGTATTTAGGGTATCGTATATTTCTCAGGGAATGGAGGTGTAATGGTCTTGTCACTAGTTTACCCAAGGAAAAGGAGGAAGATAGGACGGTCCTGGGTAGTGTGGTTGACTAAGGATAGAGACTCTCAGGAAAGATAAGCTTAGTTACTACTCGCTTGTTTCGGGCACCGGTTTACACCTAGTCTGCCAAGTGCCTTTGGCTATTAGCTCTATGCCCAACCCGAACGTGGAGGGATACTAGGGACGAACAGGGCTGTCACCACTTGCCGCCTACCTCTCAGACCGTGGGGAAGGGTAGCAAACAAAGGTAACTTCAAGCATAGACACCACGTCTACGCTATCAATTACTGCTTCTGGCCCCGGCCAGACTCCATCTTAAGACTCAAGTGCTTAAGCTAGAAACAACCGTTCAAGAACGGACAATGATCCTGCAAGCGAATGATAACAAAGACATAGCTTTAATAAGAATTGACCACCATAGATGAACCTGGATACTTACTCAATAGGAGGTTCATATCCACCGAGGTACAAGTAGAGGGAGGCCGACAACTCTGGCTCTCCTCCTGGACTTCTCCTCCACACTCTCTTTATCCTCTCTACTAAGTAGCTCTAAAAGGTGGAGTCCCCTTCTCTTCCTCTTCTCCAAATTGGTGTGTTTTGTGGGGGAACTCCTCTCCTCATTTTATAGCTTGGATAGGTCGGTTCCCGGGGTAGTTTTGTATGGAAACATTAGCAACCGACTTTAGGAGGATAAGATCAAATCTCTAGCCAAAGTGCACCTGGATGGGGGCTGTCCAGGTTCGGCCGCCCCTAGGGATACAAACAATAATGAATAAACCAAACTCAAGATAAATAATAATGAATAAACCAAAGGTTAACAGAAGCATAGGCATACAAAGAATGTCCTAAAAGCATCTATTCATACAAGCAAGGGTTACACAAGATACATGGTTAGGGATCAGAGCTAAGGCTTGGGATATCAGGGAGAATGTCACGCACCGGTGTACAACTAGTCCCGTTACATCTTTCAGAACTCTTACACCATACCCAAACGTGGGGGACTACACTAACCATGGCAAAGCTGGCGTAGCGGACGGACAGGGCTGTCACAACCTGCCGTCTACCCCTACAACACCGTGAAGCAAGGTCATATCCGAAGGATCCCTCATACCCGGGCACCATGCTTGTGTATGAGGTCACTACCCTAGTGCCCTCGGGTCTCCCACCCTACAGATGGATATGTAAAACGCTAAGACAAGCCCAAAGGCACAACGAACCAATATTCTTACTTAGAACATTTGGCCTAATCACATATAAAGCATAACCTATGGAAGAACAAGGCATGGTATGATAAACTATCAAGATAGCATAGCAACCATGACTAAGCTCTTGTCACACCTTGGAATTGTTGGATTTTAGGATGTCATCAGAAAGAAAAGTAAAGCAACAATTTTCTCATAATTTTAAAATTTTCTCAACATTTATTTTCTTGAAAAATTTAGTATAGGAAAATAACTGTCTGTTTTTCTAAATTAAATGAGGTTACTCTATTGGTCTTGCATTCATGCAGTTTGCATTGGTTCTTGCTTGATTATGTGTTTGAGTTTGCCAACCAAAAAATACCCAAAAACCACCCCAGAATCCTTTTCTTTCTCTTCCCTATCTCTTTTGGCCCGGCTCATCTCTCTCTCTCTTTTTCTCTCTATCTTTTCCTCTCTCGCTCTCTCCTCTCCGACCTAGCCAACCTCTCTTTCGTCTCTCCTTATCTTTTCTCTCCTGCACAGCATGACCGGCCCAGCCCAACTTCCCCACCGGCCAATTCCGCCTCTCTCTCGTGCAGCTGATAGGTGGGCCCCGCCTGTCAGGGTCGTCCCCTACCTCCGACCGCTTCCTCTCCCCACCGCAACATGCGTCGCCGGCCGCCCGAGTCCCCGCGCCCGCTCGCCTACCTCCCCTCTGTATCCGCCGCCTTCAATGCCTTGAATGGCCGCCACCACCCCCTCTCCTTGCCTCCTCTCTTAGCCGGTAACGGCCGCTGGCATGACTACCTTCATGGCCGGCACGCGAGCGCATTCAACCCCTTGCCGCCGGCCTTCTCTCTCCCCTCCCTCGGCCTATATAAGATGCATCGAGCCCTGCCGTCCACCCTGCCTTCCTCCCTCACCCTCGCTCGCTCGCTCTCCCTCTCGCTTGTGCCACCGCCGTCCCCAGCTCTCGAGCTCGACGTGGATCCGATGCTCCACCACCTCTCCTCGATGTCCGAGCGCCGACGGAGCTCTGCGTCGTGGTGAGGAGCACTGCTGGCCCTTTTTCCCCCTCCCTCTCTCTCCCGTGGGCGCAATTGCTCACTGAACTTTCGCCCGAGCCGCTTCACCGTCGTGCGCCCCCTTTGCCGTTGTCGGTGTTTTACCGCCATGCCCATCGAGGGATACCCCCAAGGTGGTGAGTTTGTAGGTAGGGTGTCGCCGAGATCAGGAACTCGAAGGTGCAAGGAACACAAGGTTTAGATAGGTTCGGGCCGCCGAGAGCGTAATACCCTACATCCTGTGTGATTTGTATTTTCTTAGGTGATGATCGGGTGATCTCCTATTTGGAACGGGTCCCTGTCTGCCCTTATATAGTCTTGGGGGACAGGTTCACATGGAATTCCAAGTCGGGTACAAGCCCAGGAGTCCTACCCGAGTACTTTTCGGGTATTTTCCTACCGTGTTCGACTAGTTCTACTACTGTATGAGTAGTCCTACAACACTACGAGTAGTTACAACAGATGTAGGGCATGGGCCATGTCCCATCCCTTATTGTAGGAAAAGTACGCTATGTGCACAGTCCCGTGGGCCCGGGTGTGACAAGCCCCCAAGCTCTTCGTAGTCGAGTGCTGCAGGCATCTTCGAGTTCCCCCGAAGTTCATCTTGAAGGTTTCTTCCGAATACTTCCTTGGCTGCATCGAGGATGCGAGGTGCTCATGCCCCGAGTAGTTGTCAAGTCTTCTTTTATATGGGGTGCGATTAAACTCGCACTCCATATGGAGTAGCTCCCGAGCCTTAGGTTGACTCATAGAATCAAGCTGAGGGTCAATTTAATTTTGAGTCTTCTGTCCTTATCTTCCAACAGATTTGAAAAATAAATCGCTGATGACACGTGTCCCGCAGCCCCGAGCCTTGAATCTAAATCCCCAAGTTTTGGAATAAAGGATCCAAAGAATCGTGGCATGCAATATATAACAGTAGAATTTGATGATTAAGATGGGCAAATTGGTTTAGTAAATTAGAAAATGTGACACCCTAGGTGTCTAAAAGACCAAACAAAGATCCAAAACATGAAATCAGGCATAAAAGAGCAAGAAACATATAAAACAACCTATCCAAAATCTACCTTTCAAGCAAATGAACATGTGAACTCTTGCAAACAAACCCTTGCAACTTTCAACATTGATCACAAATGACTCTAAAAATTTAATGGCACATCTGTCATAACAAGAGCAACAAAAGTCTAGTTGAACTCAAAGGCTAACAGTGCAAAAATTCACATGAAATGACGTGCCATTTAAATACTTGTTTTCGGAAATTCAAAATAACTTTTTATTCATTGCTCAAATGAGCATAGTCATAATAGAGAAAATGTATATCTTGAAAAGATGAACAAATTTGGTATTCAAATGTTTTTGATTTGACCTTGGGAAGAATGAGTTTTAGCTCCTTTTTCCACCCAGACCCCTGCTGTTTTCGTTTTTCACTGTTAAGTTCCATCATCTTCTCCCTCCTCTCTCCTCCTCAGCCCCCTGTCGCAGGACCGTGGCGCCACCTAGCCGCCGGCGCTAATGAGGCAACTGCGCCCCCAGTTTTGGCTCCTGGTTTCGCCTTCCCTGCTGCCCGAGCCCAGGCCACCATCCCTCCCCTCGCGCCTATAAAAGCCCACCCGAGGTGTCTGAGCTCGACGCCCCAACCTCCAACCCCGGCGAGCCGCCACCCGTGCGTGGACACACCACTCCGCCCCCACATTGCTGAAACCAACCCTCCCACCACCTTCTCCACCTCACCCCAAAGCTGCACAGCCGAGCCCCTTCCTGCACGCACACCCGAAACAACCGCCATTGCCACTGGCAAGCTCGAGTTCATCGTGGAGCTCCCACCCCCGACCCCCCTCCGCACAAAATAACCCTCCAGCGAGCTTCCCCACCTCTCACTGGAGCTTCCAAGCCCGGCCGCGCCACCCCTACCCCGCCGGAACAGTACCAGCGCCGCCCCCAACTACCACCGCCTACTGTCCACCAGGGAGGACCCTGCTCCGGCCGTCCCCAAGCCCCACCAACGCCACAAATCGGTGCGCCCCGGGCCCCTCTCCGTTTCCCCCACCATCCTCCTCGCCGCCGACTAGTTTCCTCGCCGGAATTTTGGCCAGCAGTTGCCATTCCCCTGTGCAAAGGATCCAATTGCTTCGATTTCAATCTTTCCGAGAAGCTTTCTGTAACTCTCAGGGACTCATCTGTAAACTAGGAACAATAACTTTGAAAACCAATCTGTTAACTTTGAAGATGCAAAACAACTCACAGAAAAATCCTAAGAACACAAACTAAGATGTTCTGGACTCCTTAAGTTAAGATCTACAACTTTGTAAAAGGACCTTGGAACTGTTTCCACATAATTTTAGCTGTGGTTTTAAATCAAGTTTAAATGTCTTTTAATAGTTCCAAGAGTTTCAAGAAAGAACTGCTCTTGAGTTTTGGATGGTAGCTTCTATGCTAAGAGTTCAGTCTTTCATAAAAATTTCATGCTCTAAATCCAAGCAAAGCTAGTTGTTTTGAGTACTTTTGTTATAGGCTAGATCCTTAAAAACTAAAATGTTAGCCTCTGTTTCTTGCATGGGAAAATCTGCAAAGTTCACAATAAACCACTCATGCCAGTATGTTTGTTCAGTAAAAAATTGAGCACCAGTTCTTGCATGGTTTGTTCTGTGCAAATAGATCTTGATCCTAGCAGTAGTCGTTTAATACACTTTTCATGATTAACTTGCTCAATAAAAATGGCTAAAACTTTTACAGTGAGTTTTTACTTAAGTAACAAGATCTGCATAAAAATCTCAAACTATGTCTGCGAGTAGTTTGCATAAAAATCTCAACCCAGAAACTACCTATACGAGTAGTGTGCATAAAAATATCAACCCAGAAACTACCTCTACGAGTAGTTTTGGTTAACCAGTGCTTGCTGTTAGAAATGACCGTTTACAACATGCAAAACCACTCGCTCACTTATTGAAGTCACTTAATCCAGATTAGTACTCGATAAATGACTGCCCAGGGAAAAGAAAATAAAGTGCTCGACTTGTACCATTAAAACCACTCATACGTGTGCATTTATATAGACTCGACTACTCTCGCCAACGGAACCTACAATCTGGTGCCCGAGTCCGAGAGTGAGCAGCGCGAAGCTCAGGTGAATCTAAGACCCGGACCAACATTCAGAAGAACCCCCGACTAGTTTTGCTCAAGAAGGCAAGCCCCGGTGCATGATCCCAGTATTTAATTTATGCAACTGTTGTTCCTTTTACCTGTGCATTTAAGTTCATAGGAGTTGATTGGAACCCTAGCTGCATGATCCTAGGTACCTTTGTAATGACTACTAGAACAGGAAGTTCGAGTAGTTGCTTTGCTAATAGGTACGGTTAAAGTCGAGTGGTTTCCTGCCACTCGCGAGAATTATAGGAGTTGAATGTTTTACCGCATACTGCAACTATAAGGTCGACGGGCGGGGCTGTGGTAAAGTACTCCTGGTTGAGGCCCCGTCCAAGTAGAGAAAAATGCTAAGGCTGCAGTGTGTGGTAGCGATGGTTAAGCGTTTGAACGTACTAATCACATATCGAAAATATGGTACTCGATAAGCTAAGTACTCGATTGGCCTGGCAAGTGGACTTTACTTTCACCCTACTTGAACGAAGTTCAGATGGGTATACACATGCGACTGCAGAGCGTGGCTCTGTAGTCGGGGAGGGTGACCCTGATCCATAACCCAGAAAGAAAGGGGAAAAGTTGATTGGGGTGACCCTTCGGTACTCCAGATGTGTGTTTTAGGTTTACCTTGCAAGGTTAAGATATTCGATTCGAATCATCCGTTTCTCGTGGTAATTGAGACTTTCATAATACCCTTGCCACATAGAGTAACAAGAGGAACTATGGCTATGATGAAACTTGTTGGATGATTAATTGTTTTTCCACCATGTTTCATTAGAGATAGTTGCTCACTTAGACTGGTTAAATGAACTAGAATATTGAAAGCTAAAATATGAAATTAAGGACTTACTCTTTGTTGCTTTTTAGCAAAAAGAAACCCTGGAACCTTAGAGCCATGCATGCTTAGTAGTCGGTATTTACGTACCACTAGTCGGGTAAGCCTTGCTAAGTATTAATATACTCAGCCTTGCTTGTGGCAATGTTTTCAGGTGTGCCTTTTGAAGATATGATAGCTAGTTTGGCTTGGCCGTGTACTTTGCTGACTGGATGGACCGTGGAGTGGGATCCGTCCCCGGCCAACAATGACTCTACCAAGTGATGCCACGTATGGGCTTCATCGTGGTATCCAAATCGAAGATAGATGATCGTGTTTTCTTTCCGCTGCTACTTTAACTCTAAATAAAGTTTCTATATTTGAACTTTAAAGTACTCGTTTGTTGAACTCAACTTGTAATAATTGATGTCCTTACTTGTGAAGATAAAAGCTATGGAATGTTCTAATCTCTTAACTTGCTTTCGTGCGAGTTATGTGTACGCTCTGTTTCGATCAAAATCTTAAGTGGTCGCATCGGGATTTACCCGACAGACTATCGGATTACTCCGTTTGAAGTGCATGGTAGCCGATTCATCTTTATGGATGAAGGTTAGTGCACTTGAGCCGGGTAAATTCGGGCGGTTCTTCCACAGCTGGTATCAGAGTGAAAAGTGTAC
This sequence comes from Panicum miliaceum, assembly GCA_032594955.1. Classification (NCBI taxonomy): domain Eukaryota; kingdom Viridiplantae; phylum Streptophyta; class Magnoliopsida; order Poales; family Poaceae; genus Panicum; species Panicum miliaceum. Next base: position 23,164,197 of record CM064066.1, on the reverse strand, counting down.
ACCAGAGTATGCAACAAACCTTAAAATAAGTTTTCTAAAACTTGACCAGAAAACTCCTATTTGAAAAATTGCGTTGGTTTATATCTAGCTCGTAAAGCCCTATGGGAATATAGGAATATAGCTAGGTGGCAATATAAATTAGGATACCTATGAGTGTTCCTGCAGGTACACTAACCGCAAGTACGATAGGTTAAGAATGAAGAGAGCTCGACTAGTTATTATAGGGAGAGACGTGCTATTTAAGCCACCGAAATAACTCTGTAAGGCCAAGTTAATGGCAACTGTGAAGTTGGGAGGACGGAAAGGTCGTGCATGATGCATATTCTTAAATTCGAATAAAAATTGAGTTATGGATGAACTGTACAAAAATCCAACCCAAAACAGCTAAATCATTGACAAAAGTTCAACTAAGTTCCTGTTGTTTTCAATCCAATCTAAGGATAAAGTTATCTTAGATTCTGATCTAGCTTTGGGTTTGACCAGCAAAGTTGTGCACGTGTACCTTAGGAATGCTCCGGTAACTTTTGAGACGTTTTGCTCATCACCTGCAGAAGTTACAGAAGTGGTCAAAAATGTAGTCATATTAGTCGGAAGTGTCATCCAAGCAGCTGGAAATGTAGCCGACGTATCGAAAAAGTAGTCGTACTAGTCGGAGATGAAGTAAAAGCAGGCCATGATGTAGTTGTAGTAAATGGAAGTGTAACGGAGGCAGTCGGAGATGCAGTCGAAGCAGCCATAGATGCAGTGTAGTCGAAGTTGTAGTCGTGCTAGACAGAGGTGCAACTGAAGCAGTCGGAGGTATAGTCGTAGTAGCCGGAAACAAAGTGGAAGCAGTCGGGTGTGCAGTTGAGGTAGTCGAAGATACAGTGCAGTTGAACTGTAGCCGTAGCAGATGATGAAACAGTTCAAGCAGTCGGAGATATAGTTGAAGTCGTGGTAGATGTTGTTAAAGCAGTCGAAGATGTAGTCGAAGGAATAGTAGATATTGTCGAAGCAGTCGGCAATGTAGTCAAAGAGGCCATATGGTAGTCGATGTAGTCGATAAGGGAGCCATAGCAGTCGGAAATGTGGTCTTGGCATATGGAAATGTAGACCAAGTAGTCGTTGATGCAGCCATAGTAGTCGGATAGTAGTCCTGATAGTCGGAAAAGCAGTCAGAGATGGGTTAGTCGGAGGTGTTTCGAATGCCACAGTTTTAGACCACTAAATTTCCTAATCACCACCAACTTTTGTAAGGGTTCAGAGAAACAGAACGTGAGTTATGAAATTTTTCATAACTAACCACCCGTTTGTATCAAGCCTATCAAGTTCTACATTTTTCCGTACTATCTTTTTGAACTATGGGAGAATTATGAAGGCTTTGCTGATATTAAACCTCCATGTTTCAGATGGTTGGGGCAACACGTGGAAATCCTGATGGATTCGGAGCAAGCGATGGGGGGCGCAGCAGACGCCCCCACAGCCACCGACACCTAGTCTGATGGAGGTGATGGCCGCTCAAACTGAGTTGCTCCGATAGATTGTCCAAGGGCAGCAATCCCATCATCAGCAGCGGGGTGTGCACAATGCACCCCAACCCCAGGTTGCTGGTTACTCGAATTTCTTTGGAACGCAGCCCCCTCTGTTTAACAAGATGGAGGAACCATTGGATGCTGATGCTTGGATTCATACCATTGAATCCAAGTTGGCCTTATTGACCCTGCCATGTTCTGAAGCCAACAAAACTCAATTTGCCGCGTAGCATCTTCGCGGTACTACGCGTATATGGTGGGATAATTATTTTGCCATGCTTCCGGCAGATCATGTTGTCACTTGGGATGAATTCAAGAATGTGTTCCGAGCCCACCATATCCCTGAAGGTCTTATGGAAAGGAAGTTGAATGAATTTCTGGCTCTTACTCAGGGTACACGCACTGTACTTCTGTACGCTCAGGCGTTCAACAACCTTTCTCAGTACGCGGGTTATCATGATGTTACGAATAAAAAAGAAACTTGATCGTTTCCGCAGAGGTCTTAATACCAAGCTCAAGGAACGACTAAATCCCATCAGAACGGACACATACAATGAGCTGGTAAATTTGGCAATCACCCAAGAGGATTGCATTTTGGACCATCGTGCAGAAAAGAAGAGGAAGGCTCTAGCTGGACCCTCGAGTGCTCAACCACTAAGGTATCGTATAGTGCAGAATGCAGCACCTAAAGCTCTTCAGAATGCCCCTCAGCCAGGATGTTGGATTATCAGGCCCCCTCAGCAACGGGTTGTGGCAAAACTCCCTGCTCCACAGCCAAATGGTCCAAGGCCGAATACATAGCAGCCACCTCGCCAGAGTAAAACCAACCGATTCAACTGTGGGAGTTCTACTCACTTTGTTCGAGATTACCCTCAGTCCAGACAACAAGCTCAGGGCCAAGGCTCCAATACCAACAACAGAAACCAAGGCAAGAAATAGAATATTCAGGTCAAGCGTGGGTGGATCAATTTCACCACCCTTGCAGAGCTTCCTCATGGCGCACCAGTAATGATGGGTACAGTTTCTATCCACCGCAAGCCCGCTGTTATATTATTTGACTCTGGTGCATCGTATAGTTTCATTAGTGAAAAATTCGGTGCAAAAGTGGGTTTGGATTTCTGGCACACAAAAGGGTCATACATGATAGCTACCCCGGGTGGTAATATTGCTTCAAATCAATTCATAAGAAACGTGCCAATTAAATTGGGTAGCAAAATCATCAAAACCGACTTGGTTCTCTTGGCATTTGAAGGCATCGATGTTATTTTGGGAGTAGATTGGATGACTCGGCATGGAGTAACCTTAGATCTTCCCTCCTGAGCTGTTGAAATCAATTCCCCGACCCAAGGAGCTACTGTGGCAGAACCACCTGAATTAATCCGGCTCAATTGTATTAACCATCACCATTAGGGCAATTTCGGTTAACCTTACACTTCAAACGGAGTAATCCACTGGTCTGTCGGGTATAACCTCCCGATACAACCACGGTAATTGGATCGAGCGCCATACATACATACAAATGCTCACGCGACGATGAGCCCAGAGAATACCACATTCCGGCAAATATTACAACATTATCATAAGTAAATATTACAGACCAAGTTTTAAATTTCGAAACCAAGTACTTCAATGATCATAAATAAGTTCTTCAGAGTTTTAAGTTGCAGCGGAAATAAACAACGAAAGCTAGTCGACGATACAGGATGTCTCGATGAAGCCCGTACGAGACATCACTCGGCCTTATCTCCGTTGGTCGGGGGCGCATCCCATTCCACCGACCAACCAGGGGGGAGAGTGCAGGGCCAAGTCAAGCTAGCAATCATATCTTCGAAGGTCTCACTTGAAAACGAGCCACAAGCAAGACTGAGTATACTAATACTCAGCAAGACTTACCCGTGTAGTGGAATCTACTCCACCGACTCTAGACATGCAAGGCTTTTTGGCTCAGGGGTTTGTTTTGCCGAAAAGCATCTACAAGTGGGTCCTTACTTTCACTTTTAGCTCAAGATTCTAGTTTCGTTAACCATTCTAGATAAGCAGCTATCCAAAAGCATACATGGTGAAGCATTAAATTTTCATCCAACCAGTTCATTCATCATCATTGTTACTCTTCTTACTCTGTGGGTAAAAATGGTTAAGCAGTCTCAATAGCCGTGAGAAACGGACGATTCGAATCGAATTTCTTAACCTTGCAAGGGAAACCCAAACACACGTCACGTGGTTACTCCCTAGAGTCACACGTGCAACTTTTCCCCTTTCTTTCCAGGTCGTGGATCGGGGCTACCCTCCGAGAGTACAAGAGCCCCACGCCACGGTTCGGCACCGGGTCGTGACCACTCTCTGCACTCGCCATATGCACATGGGACCGAAGTTCAAAGGGTAGGATGCCGTCCCCTTGCCGGGCCAATCAGGTACTTAAGCTTACCGATTCCCATAATCTCGGCATGTGTTTAGTACGTTCAAAGACTTAACCATCACTACCACACCCTACGGCCTTAGCATTTTTCACTAGACAGACAGGCCTCAATCGTAACCATCGTTCCATAGCCCGTCCGTGTCCTTATGATTGCAGCGTGTAGTAGACATTCAACTCCTATTTTCTCGCGAGTGACAGGAAATCACTCGGCTTTTACCGGAGTCCTATTAGCACAACATTCTACCGAACCTTACGTCTAGTTTTCAAGCAAGGGTTCCTAACACCATGCAACTAAGTTTTCATTCAACTCCTATAAACTTAATGCGCAAGCAGAGAGTAGTGAGTTGCATAATTTAGGAAAGAGATGGGTTATGCTCCGGGGCTTGCCTTCACAGTTAGCTTGGGGCTCTTCCGAACTTGGGCTCGGGTCTTCAAGAGCTTCAGTTAGATTCACTTGAGCTTCACGCTGCTCACTCTCGGACGCGGGCACCAGCTCGTAAGTTCCATCGGGGAGAGTCGTCGATTCTACATGAATGCACAAGTTTAAGTCGTGGTAATGACAATCGATACGATTTAAGAGTAATTACTACAATGGATAGTCTCTGGTCATGAAATTTTTGGATTTAGGCACATCAGGGAAAGATGTGCTTACTGTAAAATTTTCAGCCAATTTTATGTAACAGATTAATTATGAAAAATATATTACATAGTTGCTGTTAGATCTTTGTTCTTTTTGTACAGAACAATTGGTGCAACAACTGAGTCTAAGATTTTTACAGAGCTTTCACTTAATCATGCAGAAGCTACTGTAATTGTTGTAGGATTTATTATGCAGTATCCAGAGCATAGAAAATATGACATTGCACACCTAGGTTATTCAAGGATTCATTTTTACAGGACCCTACACAAGGTTTTTGTCCATGGAACTTTTTACACAGCAACCACTACCACATTGAGTCTCCTAGTAAAAATGTGAGAATTTTCCAAGCTAAGATACTATTTTCTTGATTTAATGTATGTTATTAGCACATAAATCAAATAAATAGGTTACTGTGAGATAGAAAGTCTCCTAATTTTTCTCTGGCTTCTAGGTACCAATCCACTAGCATAGAAAAAGTTTCATTGGGTGATTCATCACCTAACTGCGGGGATAAAATATATCTAGCCACCTAAGGTATGAAACTAAGTTTAATAAACAGTGTAGTTAGAGGTGGAATTTGGGCCTGATCTTTTTACACAGTCCTAAACATCAAGTAACTAACTTACTGCCCAAAATTTAGGGTCAGCATTGTTCTACAACAGTGGGCACAAAATAAGTCCATTAAAGCTTCCATTTAATGTAGAGCAAAATATGTTGAGATTCTAAGAAACCTTCTGTAACAAACGTGGTAGAGTTTGTTCTAAGGATTCCAGAACAGTTGAGTTTGCATTTTTCTAAATTTTCTTCGATTTTATTCGAATTTTACAAGTTCACTGAATTTGAATCTAGATTTGAAACTTTCTTTTACAACTAGGTCCTTGAATCTTACGCGCAGACCCTTCTAAAGATTTAAATTCTTGTAATTGGGTCCTCGGGCGGCTCGGGTACGGTGGCCGGCCGAAATTCCAGCGAGGGGCTCGCCGGCGGCGAGGGGTGAGGGTCGGGGAAGGTTCAGGGGTGCGAGGGCTACCTCGTGGGGGTGTTGTTCAGGTGGGGGACGGCCGGGAAGGGCTCGCCGGCGTTGGAGCAGAGGCGGCGGCGGCGGTGGCGCGCGTCGACGGCGGTGCTCCGGCGGGCTTGGGGCGGCCTGGTCCGGTCAGCGAGCTTCGGTGGTGCGTGGGGAAGCTGCTCAGGGGCTTGGCTTGGACGGAGGAGGTCGGGGTCGAGCTGTCCACGGCGAGCAGGGGCGGCAGCGGCGGTGACCGTGCGGGCGGCGGCGCTCCGGTGGTCCTGGGCGGCATTGGGTGGGTTGGCGAGCTTCAGGGGGATGATGTAGTGGTGGCTGGAGGCTCAATTTGGGCGGTGGGCGGCGGTGGAGGGCTGTCCACGGGCGGGCGGCGCTTGGCGGCGGCAATGGCGACGGCGGGGCGTTCTGTTTGCGGTGGCTCACGCGCGTGGCCGGGGCGCGGCTTTTATAGGGGCAGGAGGGGGTGTGGAGGGGCCTGGGCGGCGCGCGGGGCGGAGGCACGGCACGGCGCGGCACTGGGCACGGCGGGCGGCAGCAAAACGCCGGCGTGGCGTGCGGCGGGCGGACGCGGGCGACTGGGCGGCCGGGATTTGGCGTGGGCGCGAGGGGATAGCGCGGGGCGTGGAGTGGTGGAGCAGCAGCTTCAGCGGCTCGGGCGGAGGGCAGGCGCAGCGACGGGCGGGGCGCGGGAGCCGGGGCGGCACGGCGGTGTGCGGTGGTTGGGCGCGGCGGGCGGCGAGGCGGAACGCGGCAGCGGCTTGCGCACGCGCGGGCGGCTACTGGGCAGCGCGGCGTGGGGAGGGGGCAAAGCCGGCCGTGGCGGAGTGGCGCGGCGGCCACTGGCCTGGCGCCTCGCGCCGGTCAGGCGTCGCTGGCCACCTGGCGCGCGGCGGTCGGGCGGGGAGGAGAGAGAGGGGGGGGGGGGGGGGGGGGTGGGCGCGAGGGGCCTGATTGCGAGAATTTGAAAAACTTCAGGGGGCTGGGTGAAAACCGGGCGTTTTCTCCTCTTTCTAATTTGAATTTCAAAAACTTTTGAACACGAAAGTTGTTCAGAATAAAAAGTTCTACAAGTTTGGTTTCAAGCAAAATCTCATTTGGCTTATGGTTTGAATGTTAAATTTAAAAGTTCAAAAGTAACCAAATGTGCTCAAATTAAATTTGAATTCCAACTGAACTCGTTCTAATTCTTTCCACCCTTTCCTTAGTTGGTTTAAGCATAGGGTTAGGCTAATGATACTGATTTTAGAAATGAAATTTTTACCAGGGTTGTCACAGCTACCACTCTATATTTGCCTTTCCGAGAATGCACAAATTCATGTGCTCTCATTGAGGTTCGCTCCGAAATAGAAGGAATTCCGGTGGTACGCGAGTATGCCGATGTTTTCCCGGATTACTTACCCGGCATGCCACCAGATCGAGATATAGAGTTTGTCATTGAACTGCAGCCAGGCACTGCACCTATCTCTAAACGACCCTATCGAATGCCACCCAAGGAATTAGCAGAATTAAAAATACAGTTGCAAGAACTTCTAGACAAAGGCTATATTCGTCCAAGAGCTTCACCTTGGGGTTGCCTAGCCCTATGTGTGAAGAAGAAAGATCATAGTTTGAGGTTATGTGTAGACTACCGGCCTCTCAATGCGGTGACAATCAAAAACAAATATCCACTTCCTCGCATTGATGTTCTTTTTGATCAATTGTCTGGAGCAAAAATCTTTTCCAAGATTTATCTTCGTTCTAGATATCATCAAATCAAGATTCGACCATGTGATATTCCAAAGTCCGCTTTCTCCTCTCGATATGGACTATATGAGTAATTAGTCATGTCTTTTGGTCTCACAAATGCTCCTGCCTACTTCATGTATCTCATTAATTCGGTTTTTATGTCGGAGCTTGAAAAGTTTGTCGTGGTTTTCATCGACAACATTCTTATTTATTCCAAGGACGAGGAGGACCATGCTCAACATTTGCACATTGTTCTCCAGCACCTCAGAGACCATCAGTTATATGCTATGTTCTCCAAATGTGAATTCTGATTGGATAGTGTGAAATTATTTGGCCATACTATCTCCAGTAATGGTATCTCAGTTGACCCTAGTAAAGTTCAATAGATGATGGATTGGAAAACTCCCACTTCTGTTCATGAGATTCGTAGTTTTCTTGGTTTAGCTGTTATTATCGCCGTTTCATTCCGGATTTCTCCAGAATTGATAAACCTTTGACCGAACTATTGAAGAAAGGAGTAAAATTTGTGTGGGATGAAGATTGTGAAAAAGCTTTCCACACTCTTCGTGAACATTTGACTACAGCCCCGGTCTTAGCTCAACCTGACAATACCAAACCATTTGACGTTTACTGTGACGCTTATGGTACGGGTTTGGGTTGTGTACTTATGCAAGACAATTGGGTTATTGCCTATGCTTCATGAGCACTTCGGCCGCATGAAAAGAATTACCCAACCCATGATCTTGAGCTAGCAGTTGTCATTCACGCTTTCAAGATTTGGAGGCACTATCTTATGGGCACCCATTGCAATATTTATACCGATCATAAGAGTCTCAAGTATATATTCACACAAGCCGACCTGAATACGAGACAAAGATGATGGTTGGAATTAATTAAAGATTATGATCTTGAGGTGCACTATCATCCAGGCAAAGCTAATGTAGTAGTGGATGCACTCAGCCGCAAAGCTTATTGCAATTGCCTATCTACCGCATCATTTAACGAGACATTATGCTCTAAAATGCAGAAACTTTGAATCACATATCTATTGAACCCACCCTTCATGACTGTATCATCATGGCGCAATTACATGATGAGGGTGTGAGGATCATCAAGCAGAAACTATTTCAAGGAGAGGAGAAGTAAAAATGTTTTCATCAGGATCACAAGGGAATTTTATGGTTTGGAAGTTGCATTGTCGTTCCGAAAAATCATGAAGTTCGAAAGAAAATTCTTGATGAAGCACATCTTTCCAAATTCTCTATTCATCCGGCAGTAGCAAAATGTATCAGGACCTTAAACAAAATTTCTAGTGGACCCGGATGAAGAGGGAAATTACCCAATATGTTGCAGAATGTGACACTTGTCGGCGAGTGATAGCTAGCCACTTAAAAGTAGCTGGTACACTTCAACCTCTGCCTATACCATCCTGGAAATGGGAAGACATTAATATGGACTTCATTGTTGGTTTGCCCAATACATCTCAGAAACACGATTCTATATGGGTTATTGTAGATAGGCTTACAAAGACCGCTCATTTTATTCCCGAACACACCACTTATAAGGCCAAGAGATACACTGAGATTTACCTGGATCGTATTGTTTGTCTACACGGTGTCCCATTGACAATTATTTTGGATCGTGGCACTTAGCTCGTAGCACGCTTTTGGGAATACTTGCAAGAATTCCTTGGTACCAAATTAATCCGAAGCTCAGCTTATCATCCTCAGACTGACGGCCAAACTAAAAGAGTAAATCAAAATCTTGAAGACATGCTTAGAGTTTATGTCATTCATTATGACAAGAATTGGGATAAATGTTTACCTTTAGCAGAGTTCTCATATAACAACAGCTATCAAGCCAGCCTAAAAATGGCACCATTCGAGGCATTGTATGGTCGAAGGTGTCGAACTCCATTGAGCTGGTCACAAACTGGAGAGCGCAAAATCTTTGGACCAGACTTGGTAGTAGAGGCAGAAGAAAACGTGAAACATATCCAAGGAAATCTTAAAGCAGCCCAATCTGGACAAAAGAGTTATTTTGACAAGAGGAGAAAACCCTTGAAATTCGACTTTGGTGATCGAGGCTGCATCGAGGCTGCGAGGTGCTCATGCCCCGAGTAGTTGTCAAGTCTTCTTTTATATGGGGTGCGATTAAACTCGCACTCCATAGGGAGTAGCCCCCGAGCCTTAGGTTGATACGTAGAATCAGGCTGAGGGTCAATTTAATCTTGAGTCTTCTATCCTTATCTTCCAACAGATTTGAAAAATAAATCGCTGATGACACGTGTCCCGCAGCCCCCGAGCCTTGAATCCAAATCCCCAAGTTTTGGAATAAAGGATCCAAAGAATCGTGGCATGCAATATATGACAGTAGAATTTGATGATTAAGATGGGCAAATCGATTTAGTAAAATCAAAAATATGACACCCTAGGTGTCTAAAAGACCAAACAAAGATCCAAAATATGAAATCAGGCATAAAAGAGCAAGAAAGATATAAAACAACCTATCCAAAATCTACCTTTCAAGCAAATGAATATGTGTATGTGTATTTATGGATATACATGTGAACTCTAGCAAACAAACCCTTGGAACTTTCAACGTTGATCACAAATGACTCTAAAAATTTAATGGCACATCTTTCATAACAAGAGCAACAAAAGTCTAGTTGAACTCAAAGGCTAACAGTGCAAAAATTCACATGAAATGACGTGCCATTTAAATACTTGTTTTCGGAAATTCAAAATAATTTTTTATACATTGCTCAAATGAGCATCGTCATAATAGAGTAAATGTATATCTTGAAAAGATGAACAAATTTGGTATTCAAATGTTTTTGATTTGACCTTGGGAAGAATGAGTTTTAGCTCCTTTTTCCACCCAGACCCCTATTGTTTTCGTTTTTCACTCTTAAGTACCATCATCTTCTCCCTCCTCTCTCCTCCTCAGCCCCCTATCGCACGACCGTGGCGCCACCTGGCCACTGGCGCTAGTGAGGCAACTGCGCCCCCGGTTTTGGCTCCTAGTTTCGCCTTCCCTGCTGCCCGAGCCCAGGCCACCATCCCTCCCCTCGCGCCTATAAAAGCCCACCCCAGGTACGTGAGCTCGACGCCCAAACCTCCAACCCCGATGAGCCGCCACCCGAGTGTGGACACACCACTCCGCCCCCACATTGCTGAAACCAACACTCCCACCACCTTCTCCACCTCACCCCGAAGCTGCACAGCCGAGCACCTTCCTGCACGCACACCAGAAACAACTGCCATTGCCGCTGGCAAGCTCGAGTTCATCGTGGAGCTCCCACCCCCGACCTCCCTCCACCCAAAATAACCCTCCAGCGAGCTTCCCCACCTCCCGCTGGAGCTTCCAAGCCCAGCTGTGCCACCCCTACCCCGCCGGAACAGTGCCAGCGCCGCCCCCAACTACCGCTGCCTACTGTCCACTGTGGAGGACCGTGCTCTAGTCGTCCCCGAGCCCCACCAATGCCACAAATCGGTGCGCCCCGGCCCCCTCTACATTTCCCCCACCTTCCTCCTCGCCGCCGACTAGTTTCCTCGCTGGAATTTTGGCCGACAGTTGTCGTTCCCCTATGCAAAGGACCCAATTGCTTCGATTTCAATCCTTTTAAACTAAAATGTTAGCCTCTATTTCTTGCATGGGAAAAATCTGCAAAGTTCACAATAAACCACTCATGCAAGTATGTTTGTTCAGTAAAAAGTTGAGCACCAATTCTTGCATGGTTTGTTCTGTGCTAATAGATCTTGATCCTAGCAGTAGTCGTTTAATACACTTTTCATGATTAACCTGCTGAATAAAATCTCTAAAACTTTTATAGTGAGTTTGTACTTAAGTAACAAGCCCTGCATAAAAATCTCAAACTACCTCTACGAGTAGTTTGCATAAAAATATCAACCCAGAAACTACCTATACGAGTAGTGTGCATAAAAATATCAACCCAGAAACTACCTCTACGAGTAGTTTTGGTTAACCAGTGCTTGCTGTTAGAAATGACCGTTTACATCATGCAAAACCACTCACTCACTTAGTGAAGTCAGTTAATCCAGATAAGTACTCGATAAATGACTGCCTAGGGAAAAGAAATAAAGTGCTCGACTTCTTAACTTAAGTTTTGACTACTTTATAGTGCAATCTCGTACCATTAAAACCACTCATACATGTGCATTCATATAGACTCGACTACTCTCGCCGATATAACCTACAATCTGGTGCCCGAGTCTGAGAGTGAGCAGCGTGAAGCTCAGGTGAATCTAACAGAAGTCGTTGAAGACCCGGACCAACGTTCAAAAGAACCCACGACTAGTTTTGCTCAAGAAGGCAAGCCCCGGTGCATGATCCTAGTATTTAATTTATGCAACTGCTGTTCCTTTTACTTGTGCATTTAAGTTTATAGGAGTTGATTGGAACCCTAGCTGCATGATCCTAGGTACCTTTGTAATGACAACTAGAATAGGAAGTTCGAGTAGTTGCTTTGCTAATAGGTACGGTAAAAGTCGAGTGGTTTCCTGCCACTCGCGAGAATTAGAGTTGAATGTTTTACCGCATACTGCAAGAATAAGGTCGACGGGCGGGGCTGTGGTAAAGTACTACTTGTTGAGGCCCCGTCCGAGTAGAGAAAAATGCTAAGGTCGCAGTGTATGGTAGCGGTGGTTAAGCGTTTGAATCTACTAACCACATGTCAAAAATATGATACTCGATAAGCTAAGTACTCGATTGGCCTGGCAAGTGGATTTTACTCTCACCCTACTTGAACAAAGTTCAGATGGGTATACACATGCGAGTGCAGAGCGTGGCTCTATAGTCGGGGAGGGTGGCCCTGATCCACAACCCGGAGAGAAAGGGGAAAAATTGCTTGGGGCGACCCTTCGGTACTCCAGGCGTGTGTGTTAGGTTTACCTTGCAAGGATAAGAAATTCGATTCGAATCGTCCGTTTCTTGCGGTAATTGAGACTGCTTAATACCCTTGCCACATAGAGTAACAAGAGGAACTATGGCTATGATGAAACTTGTTGGATGGTTAATTGATTTTCCACCATGTTTCATTAGAGATAGATGCTCACTTAGACTGGTTAAATGAACTAGAATATTGAAAGCTAAAATATGAAATTAAGGACTTACTCTTTGTTGCTTTTCATCAAAAAGAAACCCTGGAACCTTAGAGCCATGCATGCTTAGTATTTTGTATTTACATACCACTAGTCGGGTAAGCCTTGCTGAGTATTAGTATACTCAGCCTTCCTTGTGGCAATGTTTTCAGGTGTGCCTTTTGAAGATATGATAGCTGGTTTGGCTTGGCCGAGTACTTTGCCGACTGGTTGGACCGTGGAGTGGGATCCGTCCCCGGCAACAATAACTCTGCCAAGTGATGCTACGTATGGGCTTCATCGTGGTATCCATATCGACGATAGATGATCGTGTTTTCTTTCCGCTGCTACTTTAACTCTAAATAAAGTTTCTCTGTTTGAACTTTAAAGTACTCGTTTGTTGAACTCGACTTGTAATAATTGATGTCCGACTTGTGAAGATAAAAGCTATGTGTTGTAATCTCTGGACTTGCCTTCGTGCGAGTCATGTGTACGCTTTGTTTCGATCGAAATCTTAAGTGGTCGCATCGGGATTTACCCGATAGACTGTCGGACTACTCCGTTGAAGTGCATGGTAGTCGGTTCAATGTTTATGGATGAAGGTTAGTGCACTTGAGCCGGGTTAATTCGCGTGGTTCTGCCACAGAAAACCTCTTTTTTGGGGAAGAATTCCCTGAAAAAATGGTTAAACAAATAACTTCTCCAAAAAACGCCCAAAATTACCTCTCAAATCATATCCTGTTCCCTAAGTCAATGACTAAATAAGACCTCTGGGTAATAATCTGAAAGAACCCTTTATTTCGGAATAAAATCCCTAAAATAATGGTTAACAATCATCTTTCGAAGATAAATCTTCAAAAGCCTCTTGAATCGAGAACTTCCGAGTAGTTTTATAGCGTTCAGCATTAAAGCATGAGAGCTGTCACTAAAATCACGCTCAGTACCTTGTCGCATCCAGCCTCTGAGCCAGGGAGCTAGATGAGTAGAATAGTGTATACCTAGCAGTCGGTAGCGCTAGCCCCCGAGCCGAGATAATGGCTAAGTTGCCGCTAGATCTTGAATCAATCGATGAAGCCGTCTAGCCGGAGTCGAGTCCGGCTAAATTTGTAAGCGAGACGAGTAGTCGAAGTATTCGAACAGGTGTGGAACTAGTCGTAAACTAGTAAAACGCCTTGTTATGGGAGCGGGGCAACTTCAGTAACATAGGATACTAGTCGGAAACTAGTAATCTGTTACTGGAAGTATGGGAGCGAGGCCCCTTCAGCAAACCTGCGCGTGATACTAGTCGTAAACCAGTAAAACGGAGTTATACTGGAAGTATGAGCGCGAGGCTCCTTTAGTAACATAGGATACTAGTTGGAAACTAGTAATATGTTACTGGATGTATGGGAGCGAGGCCCCATCAGCAAACCTGCGTGTGATACCAGTCGTAAACCAGTAAAACGGAGTTATATTGGAAGTATGAGCCCGAGGCTCCTTCAGTAACATAGGATACTAGTCGGCAACTAGTAATCTATTACTGGAAGTGTAGGAGCGAGGCCCCTTCAGCAAACTTGCGCGTAATACCAGTCGTAAACCATTAAAATAGAGTTATACTGGAAGTATGAGCGTGAGGCCCCTTCACTAACATAAGATACTTGTCGGAAACTAGTAATTTGTTACTGGAAGTATGGGAGTGAGGCCCCTTCAGCAAACTTGCGCGTAATACCAGTCGTAAACTAGTAAAATGGAGTTATACTAGAAGTATGAGGGCAAAGCCCCTTCAGTAACATAGGATACTAGTCGGAAACTAGCAATCTGTTACTAGAAGTATAGGAGCGAGGCCCTTCAGCAAACCTGCCCATAATACCAGTCGTAAACCAGTAAAACTGAGTTATACTGGAAGTATGAGCATGAGGCCCCTTCAGTAACATAGGATACTAGTCGGAAACTACTAATCTGTTACTGGAAGTATTGGAGTGAGGCCCCTTCAACAAACTTGCGCGTAATACTAGTCGTAAACCAGTAAAATGGAGTTATACTAGAAGTATTGACCTCTAGGCACCGTTAGAAGATGTCTTGGTTGATTAAGGATGAAAACAGTGTAGATGCTCGATATTCTAGGAATTAGGAACCTCGTGGCCATCAGGGTACTGTAAGCGATACGACCCAGGGCCAGTAACCTTGTGCACGAAGAAAGGCCCTTCCCATCGCGTGTTAAGCTTGTGTAACCCGATGTCATCCTGGATTCGTCGAAGAACCATATCTCCAACATTAAAAGAGCGTCGTTGAATGTTCCAGTCGTGGTAACGACGGACACCTTGTAAGTTGCGGGCCGACTGGAACAAGATGTTGCATCTAATTTTCTCAACTTAGTCGAGCTTGAGATGTCTTGTGGTGTCAGCCTTGCCTTCTTCAAACATCTCTAGTCGACGAGACTTCCATATCACGTGAGCTGGTAATATAGCTTTAGACCCGTATACGAGGAAGAAAGGTGACTGTCATGTGGCTTTGCTTGGTTGTGTGCAAAGCCCCCAGACTACTGATGAGATCTCGTCGATCCACTTGCTGCCCTTTTTGCTGTTCTCATCATAGAGTCTTTTCTTCGACCCATCAAGAATCAAGACGTTGGCGCGCTCAACCTGGCCGTTGGCCCGCGGGTGAGCCACTGAAACGTATTTGACTTCAATGGAACTACGTTCACAGAGATCCCAGAACTGATGCGGGTGGAAATTGTATCTCAGGTCCGTAATGATGGTGTTGGGGAAGCCAAAATGGTGTAGGATGTCGCAGATGAAGGTAACCACTCAATCTGCAGGGAGCGTTGTGATTGGTTTGTACTCGATCCACTTGGTAAACTCGTCAATGGCCACCAACACGTGTGTAAAATCACTCGGCGCAGTGGTCAGGGGCCCTATCATGTTCAGGCCCCAGCATGCAAACAGCCATGAAGGTGGTATGGTGATGAGGTTGTGAGCCGGGACATGGGGCTGTTTGCTGAAGAACTGGCAGTTTGTACACCGGCGAACGAGTGCTTCGGCATCTGCCAAAGCAGTCGGCCAGTAGAAACCAGATCTAAAAGCCTTGCCGACTAGTGTGCGAGAAGCCATGAGGTTCCCGCACACGCCTTCGTGAATCTCTTGGAGTATCTCACTGCCCTCCTCCGTGCGGACACACTTCATGAGTATGCCTGGCGCTGATCCACGCTTGTACAGGTTACCCCCGACTAGAACGTACCTTTTACTACACCTTAGGATGCGAGTAGCTTCAGCGCTTTTTGGATCGACGCCGATGGGTAGTTTGTGCTCCTGGATGTAGTCGATGAAGGTCACCCTCCAATCGACCTTGATTATCAAGACCTCTCGGTCGGGTTCCTTTGGACCCTAAGCGATGGAACTTGAGTGTGGTGCCTTGATGGAAGGGAGATGCAACTCATGAACGAAAACTACCGGTGGGACGTTAGCTCGATCAAAACCCAGTTTGGAGACCACATCCGCTCCCACATTGTTGTCGCGAATCACATGGTGGATTTCCAGTCCCACACCACCGCCACCGAGCTTGAGTGAGCCATCAAAGTACATGACCCAATGCTCTCGCTGGTTTGGCTGGGGCTTCCACTTGGTTTTCTCGCCACTCCGCCATGAAATCGACTAGTGCCTATGACTTGATGGTCGCCCGGGGCTTGAAGTCGAGGATGTGGGCCCCTAGCTCCACTACCCACTTGGAGATGCACCCGGTGGCATCCCGATTGTGGAGGATATCCGCCAATGAGAAGTCGGTAACCACCAAGATGTTGCTGTGGTAGAACCACCTGAATTAATCCGGCTCAAGCGCGCTAACCATCACCTCGAGGGCAATCAGGGCTAACTCGCACTTCATATGGAATAATCCATTGGTCTGTCGGGTAACCTCCTGATACAACCACGGTTTTTGCCGATCGAAACCACACATACATGTACTCACACGAAGGTGAGCCCAGAGGATACAACATTCCACAATTTTACACCACTGGGTTTATCATAAATTATTATTACAACTGAGTTCAAATTTGTAAAACAAGATACTTCAGGGTTCAAAGTAATGGAGTTCTTCAAAGTTCAATGCAGCAGAAAAAAATAACGATAAACTACTCGACGATACACGATGTCTCGATGAAGCCCGTACGAGACATCACTCGGAATTATCATCGTTGGCCGGGGGCACATCCCATTCCACCGACCAACCAGGAGGAAGGGTACACGGCCAAGTCAAACTAGCGATCATATCCTCGAAAGTATCACCTGAAAACGAGCCACAAGCAAGGCTGAGTATACTAATACTCAGCAAGGCTTACCCGACTAGTGGAATATACTTAGCCGACTCCTAGATATGCACGGCTTTTTGGCTTGAGGGGTTTGTTTTGCCAAAAAGCATATACAAGTAGGTCCTTACTTTCAAATTTAGGTCCAGATTCTAGTTTTCTTTACCATTCTAGGTAAGCAACTATCCAATATCACACATGGTGAAGGAATTAATTTTTCATCCAACAAGATTAATCATCATCATTGTTCCTCTTCTTACTCTATGTGGTAAAAGGGTCAAGAAGTCTTAATAACCGCGAGAAACGGACGATTCGAATCGAATTTCTTAACCTTGCAAGGGAAACCTAAACACATGTCACATGGTTACTCACGGAGTCACACATGCAACTTTTCCCTTCAATTCCCGCTTCACGGAACAGGCCCACCGCCCTCGACTACACGTCTCCATGGACCCGGCCATGGCGGCACATGCACCCGCCATTAGCTAGATGTGAACGAATTCAAGACGGTGGGGAGTATATTCCGGCCTTGGTTCAATCCGATACTTAAGCTTACCGATTACCATATTCTCGACATGTGGTTAGTACGTTCAAAGACTTAACCACCACTACCACACACTGCGGCCTTAGCATTTTTCACTAAACAGACGGGGCCTCAATCATCAACATAAACATCGTACCATAGCCCCATCCGTCGATCTTATGATTGCAGCATGTAGTAAACATTCAACTCCTATATTCTCGCGAGTGACAGGAAATCACTCGACTTTTACTGGAGTCCTATTAGCATAGCATTCTATCGAACCTTACATCTCGTGTTCAAAGCATGGGTACCTAGGATCATGCAACTAAGTTCTCATTCAACTCCTATAAACTTAATGCACAAGTAAAGTAGAGTAATAAGTTGCATAATTTAGAAAATAGGGTTCATGCTCCGGGGCTTGCCTTCTTGGGTAAAGTTAGTTTGGGGCTCGTCCGAACTCAGGTTCGGGTCTTCGAAAGCTTCAGTTAGATTCACTTGAGCTTCACGCTGCTCACTCTCGGACGTGGGCACCAGCTCGTACGTTTCGTCGGCGAGAGTAGTCGATTCTATATGAATGCACAAGTGTAAGTTGTAGTGATAGTATATGATGATTATTTTCCTTCATGATAAAGTTGCAGTTCACAATAACATAGATTTGGTTGTGAAGTTACTTAGTTAAGATCTCTTTGGGAAATTGTAATAGAGTATAACTTAAACTAATTAACTCCATTAAACAAGAAGGGGGTTGGGGGTTGTGTTCTTTTGGAAACTAATTTTTCTAAGCACAACATGGATTAAACACAACTTCTGGACTAGGTAACTTCTAGTGATAAAATTTTTATTCAGAGTACAATATGCAGAGACAACAGCACTGTAAAATTTTAGGCATTTTTATGCAGCAGAAAAATTATGAAAAATGTATTACACAGGCACTGCTAGAACCTAGTTATTTTTATATAGAACAAACCATGCAAGTGTTGATGCCAAAAAGTTTACAGGGGGTTAATCTATCCATATATTTGTTACTGTAAATTATTCAGATTTTACTATGCAAGATACAAAGCATAATAAATAGGACAAGATACACCTATTTTAATAAAGATTAATTTCTACATGATGTTTTACAGGGTTTCTGTCTATGAAACTTTTTATACATCAAGAGCTACTCTAAGATGTCCCATAGTAAAAAGTTGAACATTTTCAAAGTGCGGACACTAATTATTTGAATTAGTGCATTTTTCCTACCACAAAATTATATAAATAGGTTACAGAAAGGAAAAAGGTTCTAAACTTTTTCTGTGGTATTTAGGCATCACTATAATGGCTTTAGAAAAGTTTCACAACATGAATCACAATTTAACAGCAGGTACAAATTAGTTCTATTATTTCATGGCATGGACAAAGTTTAACAAAACGTTTAGCTAGAGATGGGTTCTGGTCCTAATATTTTTACACTTGCTTACACATCAGCAACCAATCTACTGTCCAAAAATCAGATTAAGAACTGGTCTACAACAGTGGGTACAATTAAAGTCTATTAAAATTTCTATTTAATTTAGAGCAAGATTTAGCATGAAACTGAAGAAAAACATGTAACAAAAGTTGTAGATTTTCTTCTAACAATTCAAGAACAGTTGAGTTTGTATTTTTCTGGTTTTTCTATGATTTTATATGAATTTTACAAGTTTTCTGTTTTTGAATTCAAAGTTTAAACACAGGTTTACAGTTATGCCCCTGGAAACTTGCGTGCAGAATCTTTTAAAGATTTCAATTGTTGCAATTAGGTCCCTGGGCGGCGCTGGAACGGCGGCCAGCCAGATTCCGACGAGGGGGCTCGTCGGCGGCGAGGGGAAAAGGGTCGGGGAGATCCAGGGAGGTGAGAGCTACCTTGGGGTGGCCTTGGTCGGGGTTGGGGGTGGCCGGAGGTGGCTCGTCGGCACGGAGCAGAGGGGCGACGGCGGTGCGGAGCGTCGGCGACGGTGCTCCGGCGAGGAGGGGAGGGCTTGGGCTGGTCGATGAGCTTCACGGCGTCGAGGGGAAACCGTTTCGAGGCTTGGCTTGGACGGAGGAGCTGTGGAGTGGGCTGTCCGTGGAGCAGCAGGGGAGCGGCGGCGGCGCAGGCGGCGCTGGTGGTGCTCCGGCGGTCGAGATGGCCGGGGAAGAGGCCAGTGAGCTTCAGTGGAGGGAGGGCAAGCTCGCTGGGTGATGGGTTTGGGCAGTGGGAGGCTGGAGGATCGGACTCCACGGGCGGGTGGTGCACGGCAGCGGCAAGGGCAGCGGCGACGGCGTTCTGGTGGGTTGAGGCGCGCGCGAGTGGCCTTGTGTCACCTTTTATAGGCTGCAGGAGGGAGGGAGAGGACCGGGCAACACTGGGGAGGGGCGGCACGACGGGGGCGCGTTACTGGTCGCGGTGGGCGGCGAGCAGAGCCAGCGCGGCGTGCGGCGGGCGCGGGTAGGGGATTGGGCACTGAGGATTTAGCGTGGGGAGCGGGAGATCGCGCGGCGCGCGTGTTGGGCGAGGAGCTGCAGCAGCTGGCTTGCCGGGCGGCGAGCGCGGCGACTGGCGGAACGCAGCGGGGACACGGGCATGGCGCGGACTGGCCATTGGGCACGGCGGGCGGCGAGCAGGGGCGCACGTCGCCGGCGTGCGCGTGGCGTGCGCGGACTGGGCATGGTCGCGGCGTGGGGAGGAACGCGTGCGAGCAGGACGCAGCGAGGAATTGGCTTGGCGCCTAACGTCGGTGAGGCATCGCCGACCAAGTGGCCAGCGGCGATTGTGCGGCGGGCGAAAGGTCGGGCGAAGCGAAGGGTCGGGCGAGCGTAGGGTCGGGCGAGCGTAGGGTCGGGCGGAACGGAGAAGAAGGGTCTGCAGCGACTGCGCGTCGGAGGGTCGGGCAGGGCGGAGAAAGAAGGGTCTGCAGTGAAAATATGAGAAAAGGTAGGGGCTGGTTTGCAAATTCAAGTGTTTCTCAAATTGTCGTGTGGCAACTCAAAAATCTCTGAACATGAAAGTTGTTCAAAATGAAAAGTTACACAAGTTTGGTTTCATGCCAAAGTTCATTTGAGTTCTAGTTTAGAAGTTATTTTGAAAACTCAAAAAGTATGATTCGGAGGGCACGTCAATTCCTGGGCAAATATTTGTATTCTCTCCTGGGCTTCAACTAGACTTTTGTTTATCCTGTCGTCGATGGTGTGTCTATTAAATTTCACCGTCAAGTGCGTTGAGGTGAGAGTTATTTAATTTGTTTGATTAAAGTACATGTATTTATGCACATATACACATCTATTTTTAATTCAAAGGGAAACCAATTTATAATTCGTTTCTTTTAAACTTTTCTTAGTTATCTATGCATCGTTTTAAGCTAATGAGGCTTATTTCATAATTTAAACACCCGAGGTGTTACAGCCTTCCCCCCTTAAAAAGAATCTCGCTCCGAGATTCGGGCAATAGGCTTAGTGTGGGCAATGTGTGTACCTTCGGTAGAGTTGAGAAAACCCGGGAAATTTTGGTTTAGATAGCTTTCAGTTTCCCACGTGGCTTCTTCCTCCGTGTGATGATTCCATTGAATTTTGTACATTTTAATCACTTTCCTTGTAGTGCTTCTTTCTTTTTGATCCATGATTTTGATAGTATACTCAACATATGAGAGGTCGGGCTCTACCACTACTTCTTGTTGTTTAATAACCTCGGTAGGGACTCGAACACACTTCTTGAGCTGAGACACGTGAAAGACATCATGGATGGCTGCAAGCTGAGGGGGCAGTCGTGTTCTATAGGCTACGGGTCCACAGCTCTTGATGATTTCGTAGGGACCAACATAATGGGGAGATAGTTTTCCTTTGACTCCGAATCGTTGTACACCCTTGGTTGGTGAAACTCGAAGGTAGACATGGTCACCAACTTCAAATTTTAGTGGCTTTCTCCTTCTGTCGAAATAGCTGTTTTGTCTGGATTGTGCGGCTCTAAGGTTTTCTTGTATTACTCTCACTTTTTCTTCTGCCTCGATTACCAAGGCTGGTCCAAATATTTTACGTTCTCCGGTCTATGACCAACTCAAAGGGGTTCGACACCTTCGTCCGTATAAGGCCTCAAATGGTGCCATTTTCAAACTCGCTTGATAGCTATTGTTATATGAGAACTCTGCTAGGGATAGGCATTTGTCCCAATTCTTGTCATAGTGAATGACGCAAGCTCTAAGCTTGTCTTCAAGAATTTGGTTCACTCTTTCAGTTTGTCCGTCAGTTTGAGGATGATAGGCTGAGCTTCTAATCAATTTAGTACCAAGAGAAGCTTGCAATTGTTCCCAAAATCGTGCTACAAACTGAGTACCACGATCGGAAATAATAGTCTTTGGTACTCCATGTAGGCAAATGATACGATCGAGATAAATCTCGGCATATTTCTTGGCAGTATAGGTGGTGTGTACCAGAAGAAAATGTGCCGTCTTTGTGAGCCTATCAACGATAACCCATATGGAATCATGTCTATGTGCGGTACTTGGCAATCCAACAATGAAATCCATACTTATGTCTTCCCATTTCAATGAGGGTATAGGCAAAGGTTGAAGTGTACTGGCTACTTTCAAGTGGCTGGCTTTTACTCTCTGGCATGTGTCACATTCTGAGACATATTTAGCGATTTCTCTTTTCATTCTAGTCCACCAGAAATTTTGCCTAAGATCTTGATACATTTTGCTACTGCCGGGGTGAATAGAAAATTTGGAAAGGTGTGCCTCATCAAGAATTTGCTTACGGAGCTCATGATTCTTTGGAACGATGATGCGACTTTCCAACCATAGAATTCCCTTATGGTCCTGGCAGAAACATTTGTATTTTTCTTCTCCTAGAGAGAGTTTTTGTTTGATGATCTTAACTCCTTCATCATGTAGTTGCGCCATGATGATCTGGTCGTGAAGAGTGGGCTCAACTGAGATGTGATTCAGAGTGCCTTGGGAAATCATTTCCAAACTAAGCTTCCTCATTTCTGAACATAATGTCTCGTTATAGAATTCCACTGATAGGCAATGGCAATGGGCCTTACGGCTGAGTGCATCCGCGACTACATTGGCCTTGCCGGGGTGATAGTGCACCTCGAGATCATAATCCTTGATTAATTCTAGCCATCTTCTTTGTCTCATATTCAGATCGGCTTGGGTGAAGATATATTTGAGACTCTTGTGATCGGTGTAGATATTACAATGAGAGCCCATGAGATAATGTCTCCATATTTTTAGAGCATGAATGATTGCTGCTAATTCGAGATCATGGGTCGGATAATTCCGCTCATGGGGCCGAAGGGCTCGTGAAGCATAGGCGATAACTCGATTTTCTTGCATAAGCACACAACCAAGACCAGTGCCAGAAGCGTCACAGTAAACATCGAACGGCTTGGTGTTATCGGGTTGAGCTAACACAGGGGCTGTAGTCAAATGTTCTCTAAGAGTGTGGAAAGCTTCATCACATTTCTCATCCCACACAAACTTTACTCCCTTCTTCAATAGTTTAGTCATAGGCTTAGCAATTCTGGAGAAATCCGGAATGAAACGGCGATAGTAACCGGCTAAACCAAGAAAACTACGAATCTGATGAACAGAGGTAGGAGGTTTCCAATCCATCACTTCTTGTACCTTGCTGGGGTCAACGGCTATGCCTTCGCTGGAAATAATGTGACCCAAGAATTTCACATTATCCAACCAGAATTCGCACTTAGAAAATTTAGCATAGAGCTGATGGTCTCTGAGACGCTGAAGAACAATGTGCAAGTGCTTAGCATGCTCTTCCTCATTCCTGGAATAGATAAGGATGTCATCAATGAAAACTCTAGCATGAAATAGGCAGGGCATTGGTGAGACCAAAGGACATGACCAAGAATTCATATAGTCCATATCGTGTGGAAAAGGCGGTCTTAGGAATATCGCATGGACGAATCTTTATCTGATGATATCCAGATCGAAGATCAATCTTTGAGAAACTCTAGCTCCAGATAATTGATCAAAGAGAACGTCAATGCGGGGAAGTGGGTATTTATTCTTACGGTTACCGCATTGAGAGGTCGGTAGTCCACACATAATCTTAAACTGTCATCCTTTTTCTTTACAAAAAGGGCTGGACATCCCCAAGGTGATGCGCTAGGACGAATGAAGCCTTTTTCCAGTAGTTCTTGGAGTTGTGTTTTCAGTTCGGCCAATTCCTTAGGTGTCATTCTATAAAGTCTTTTGGAGATAGGTGCGGTGCCTGGTTGCAGTTCAATAAGAAACTCAATATCCCTATCTGGTGGCATTCCTGGCAAATCATCCGGAAAAACGTCGGCATACTCACATACCACTAGAATATCCTCTAGGTTGATTCCTTCCATCACGAAAGCACAAGAATTCGTGCACTCCCGGAATGGTAGGTAAAGGGTAGTGGTTCCGTGACTAGGTGAATTTATTTCAACAGCTCGGGAAGAAAGGTCCAGTATGACTCCGTGCACAGTCATCCAATTCATACCCAAAATAATATCCATGCCTTCAAGGGGTAAGAGAACAAGGTCCATGCTGATGATTTTACTACCCAATTTTATCGGTACTAGTCTTATTATTTGGTTGGAAGCAATTTTACCACCCGGTGTTGATATCATATACGATCCTTTTGTGTGACAAACATCCAAGCCTACTTTTGCACCAAACTTTGCACTAAGGAAACTATGTGATGCACCAGAATCAAACAATATAACTATAGGCTTGTTGTTAAATAGAGAATGTATGTGTCATTATTGGTGCACCTTTAGGGAGCGCTTCAAGCTAATCAATCTGTCTTTTGCTCTTGTTCCTCTGTCTTTTGCTCTTGTTCTGATGGGTTTGGCTAGAACCTTGGCCCTGATTTCACTGTATGGCCTGGGGGCATTCTCGAGCAAAGTGGTTAGCACTTCTACAAATGAAGCAACGGTTTGTGTCACTTGGACGACCGGGCTGTTTGTTATCTAAAGATGTCACTACTGGCATAGCTACTGAACCTTTCTTGGGTGTGGTGCATTTGGCATGGTCTATCCTTTCCTGAACAGGCGAGTGAGTTCGTGTTCGTAGGACTGTGCCGGCGTCAGTAGTTCTGCTAACTTGACGTCGACCTCGTGGGATGAATTCTGTGCAGGTAATTTCCCATGCAGTCAAGTCTATGTCGCATGGGTCATGCTTGAGAGTCCGACACTTTACTTGGTGATCCTTAAGTTTCATCGTAAGTTGTGATGGGGGCAATAAGGAGTCTGAGTAAACGTCCCTTGTGTCCATCATCTTGTTATTGAGCTCTGGATAGCCTGCAACCCGAGGATGGTGGACATTACACCCACCCCATTGATGGTGTTGTTGCTGCAGGTATTGAAAAATCACTTGCTGCCCCTGCATGAGCTGACGAAGCAACTCGGTGCGGGGGCCTGCATGAGCTCCAGTTTGTTGAGGCACAGGGGGTCGTACAACACCTTGTTGCTGCGGGGGCCTGACAATCCAACGCCTTGGCTGAGGGGCCTTCTGTGGAGCTGTAGGCACAACATTTTGCACTAAGCGATACCTCGGTGGCTGAGCTCCCGAGGGTCCAACTGGCGCGATGAGGCACAATACAATCCTCTTGGGTAATTGCCATGTTTACCAGCTCATTATATGTATCGGCCTTGACAAGGTTCAGTCGCTCCTTGAGTTTGGTACTCAATCCTCTGCGGTAACGATCCCGCTTCTTAGCATCCGTGTCTGCGTGATAGCCTGCGTACTGGCACAGATTGTTGAAGGCCTGAGCATACTGAAGTACAGTGCGGGCACCCTGAGTAAGTGCTACAAACTCTTTTAGCTTTCTTTCCATAAGACCTTCTGGGATATGGAGGAGAATGAATCTTGTGTTTCTTCCAGGATGAAATTTTCATGCTCATCATTGCCTTCCGTACCCGACATGGAGTTTGCTACCTCAAGAATATCCATAGAGCAAATATTTTCAAAAGCATGCTCTAGCCTATAGTATTCATGAGGCGTGTCATAATCTAGCCTTCGACATAGCAGTCCTTGGAATACTCCGGGTCAAGAAGAAAACAGTTTTCCTTGAGGTCACAGAATGGATCAAGGCATTGATATGATTCTTGGAGTTTTGATGAACTTGGGGAGATGGGGGCTTCGAACTCATTTTCAGACCCGGGCCTATGGGACTGTGCACGTAGCATGCAGTTTCTAGGATAAGGGATGAGACATGGCCCACGCCCTACATCTATTGTAACTACTCGTAGCGTAGTAGGACTACTCATACAATAGTAAAAGTAGTCGGAGATGATAGGAAACTACCCGAAAAGTACTCGGGTAGGACTTCTGGGCTTGTACCCGACTAGGACTTCCATGTAACTCTGTCCCTCCGCACTATGTAAGGGCGGACAGGGACCCCCTCCAAAAAGGGAATCACCCAGGAGATCACCCGATCACCACCTAAGGCAATACAAACCACACAGGGTATTACTGTGGACGAACCGCCCGAATTAATCCAGCTTACGTTCACTAGTCATCACCATAGAGGCAATCCAGGCAAACACGCACTTAAAACGGAGTAAAACGACAGCCTGTCGGGTAACATCCCGATGCAACCATTGGAATTTCAATTGAAACAATGCATACATACAACCCACACGAAGGTGAGCCCGGAGATTACAACAATCCACAAATTTTACAACATAGAGATCAACATGAATTATTATTACAAACCAAGTTTGAATTCATGCATAAACAAGTACTTTCAGAGTTTAATAGTGCAGCGGAAAATAAACGATAGTTCTATCGACGATACAAGATATCATGATGAAGCCCGTATATGACATCACTCAGCGTTATCATCATTGGCTGGGGACGTATCCCATTCCACCGACCAACCAGAAGGAAGAGTACACGGCCAACTCAAACTAGCAACCATGTCCTCAAAGGTCTCACCTTAAAACAAAGCCACAAGCAAGGCTGAGTATACTAATACTCAGCAAAGCTTACCCGACCATTTATATATACTTAGCCGATTCCTAGACATGCAAGGCTTTTGGCTGAGGGTCGTTTTTGCCAAAAAGCATCTAAGAGTGAGTCCTTGCTTTCAAGTTTTAGCTTCAAGTTCTAGTTGATTAACCATTCTAGGTAAGCAACTATCCAAATCACACATGGTGGAAATTAATTAACTGAGGATCCAACTAGGTTAATCAGTACTTAAGCTTACCGATTACCATATTCTCGGCATGTGGTTAGTACGTTCAAAAACTTAACCACCACTACCACACATTGCAACCTTAGCATTTTCACTAAACAGACAGGGCCTCAATCATCAACAGGAATATCATAATATAGCCCCGTCCGTTAACCTTATGATTCCAACATAGGTAAAACAAGCAACTCCTATATCTCGCGAGTGACATGAAATCACTCGACTTTTACCGGTGTCCTATTGGCATGGCAATCTAGCGACCGATACAAACTACTGTTCATATCATAGGTACTAGGATCATGCTACTAGGGTTTCAATCACTCCTAAAAACTTAATGCACAATACCATATATAAATAATAGTTGCATAAGTTTAAAAGTAGGGGTTATGCTCCGGGGCTTGCCTTCCTGAGCAAAACTAGCCGTGGGCGCTTCCAAACTTTAGTTCGGATCTTCAGCAACTTCAGTTAGATTAACTTGAGCTTCGCGCTGCTCACTCTCGGACTCTGGCACCAGCTCGTAGGTCCCGTCGGCGAGAGTCGTCGATTCTATATGAATGCATATGTATGAGTGGTTTTAATGGTGCAAGATAAATAACTATTTTACTGTAAAGTTGTAATTCAACAAAACTCAAGTTAAGTTGTAAAGCACTTCATTTTCCTTTCCTTGGGCAGTCATTTAACAAGTACTTATCTGGATTAACTAACTTCATTAAGTAAGTGAGTGGTTTTGTCATTTCATAAACGGCCATTTTCAAAAGTAAGCATGGATTAAACAAAACTACTCGTAGAGATAGTTTCTGGTGTTGAGATTTTTATGCAGAGCACATTACTTAAGTACACTCTCACTGTAAAATTTTCAGCCATTTTTCATTAAACGGATTAATCATGAAAATTACATTAAACAGCTACTGCTAGGATAAAGATCTATTTATATAGAACAAACTATGCAAGAACTAGTGCTTAACATTTTATTAAGTACTCCTAAACTTATGGTGAGTCTATTGTAAAGTTTTCAGGTTTTAGTGTGCAAGATTCAGAGCATAGAAAATAAGTCAAGATACATCTACATTAATCAAGATTTGTTTCTACATGTAGTTCCACAAAGTTTCTGTGTCTCAAACTTTTCCAACATGATAAACTACTCAAAGGGAGTCTCTGGTTAAAATTTCATATTTTTCTAGGGAACAGAACTAGTTACTTTGATTTAATGTAGTTTTCAAAAACATATGAGCAAGGTAGACAGAAGTAAAAAGTTCGAAACTTTGTCCATAGCATTTATGCATCAAGGTTACTCTACTGTAAAAGTTTCAACCTTAATATATCCATAGAACATCATGAACAAATAACTCTAGCAAAATAGCACATCAAACAAGATCCCCCAAAAAAT
This sequence comes from Panicum miliaceum, assembly GCA_032594955.1. Classification (NCBI taxonomy): domain Eukaryota; kingdom Viridiplantae; phylum Streptophyta; class Magnoliopsida; order Poales; family Poaceae; genus Panicum; species Panicum miliaceum. The sequence continues at coordinate 23,136,401 of CM064066.1, read as the reverse complement.
ACTCGTAGAGACATGTTCTGGCCTTGAAATTTTTACACAAGTCTTAACAAGTAGAGACTAGCTTACAGTCCAAAAATCATTCACAATACTATCCTATATCAAGAGATACATTTATGGGAAATTTAAAACATGATTAATTTTAGATCAAGTTTTAGTTTGTAATTAGTCATCCATCTGTGAAAAAGTAGTCGGATTCATCAAGAGGTTCACAACAAATTTTAGTTTGCATTTTTTGATTTTTCTATGATTTTGGATTGATTTTACAAGTGACAGCCTCTTGAAAACAAAATTACTCGGGTTCTCATAGATAGGTCCCTCGATCTAGCAAAAAGGACCCTAACAAGAACTCGGCGATTCAATGTAGTCCCTAGGCGGGGCTGGGCTGTTTCGGCCAAAATCCGGTGAGGGAACTAGTCGGTGGCGAGGGGAAATGGGTGGGGGAGCACGAGGAGGTCGAGGGAAACCTGTTGGTGTGCTCGGTTGGGGCTGGGGTGGCTGGAGTTGGACTGCCGGCGGTGAGCAGGAGCTTTGCCGAGGTGCGGGCGATGGGTGGCGGTGTTCTGGCGAGGGAGGGCGGCCTGGGGAAGTCGGGGAGAACCAGCAGGTTGAGGGTGACCCGTTTAGAGCCTCGGTTTGGGCGGAGGAGGAGCAGAAAGTGGGGCTCGACGGCGAGGTCGAGTGGCGGCGCTAACGGCGGGGTGGTGGTGGTACTCGGGCGCGTGCGAGCAGGGCCTCGGTGCAGCCCTCTAATAGATGCACAGGGAAGGGGAGGTGGAGCTGGACACGACACAACGGAGGGAGGCGCAACCGGGACAAGGTCGCGGCAAGGGTGCGGCATCGCCGGCGTGGCGTGGCTCAGCCGTCGGGAATCGACGGCCGCGTGGCACGCGCAAGCTGGCAAGGGCGAGATACGGGGTGGGGCAATACACCGGCAGCAGACCCGGTCGGTGGTTGGTCGCGGCCCATTGCGGGTTGCGCCTTGGCGGGGCTTGCCGGGGTAGGCATCGTCGGCCAGGTGGCCGGCGGCCCCTGCCCCTCGACAGGACAGAACACGGGAAGGGAGAAAAAAGGGAGAGGAGAGAGAGATGGGCCAGGATTTAAATTAAATTTTCTCCAAATTTCGAACAGAAATATGAAAAACTTTGAACACGAAAGTTATTTGAAAATCTACAACTTTTGTTTTAGCCAAAAGTTCATTTGAGCCACGGTTTAAAAGTTATTTTAAATTCAAGACTACTAGGATTTGAATTACTATTCATTTCTTGTGTTAAATTATGAATTTGCAAAAGGTGTTTTAGGTACACGTTGTAAGGTACTAAAATATGAGTGTGTTTTTATGATACATTTTTCATGAAGAGTGGAGCATGAAAGGTTATAAACACAAAATGAACAAATCTCACATACACACATACATACACATGCACATACGCATTCATACACATGCATATGCACACACATAATTAAATGCATTGTTTCAATGATTCTGGGTTATTATGCATGATGCTATGTTTAGATTTTCTTGCTTAGGGTTCTAAACACCTAGGGTGTTACAATTACGCTCTCGGCGGCCCGAACCTATCTAAACCTTGTGTTCCGTGCACCTTCAAGTTCCTGATCTCGGCGACATCCTACCAACAAACTCACCACCTCGGGAGTATCCCTCGGTGGGCGTGGCGGTAAAACACCGACACTCATCACCAGAAATTTCAAACTCATCCTCCAAGAATTGGAACTCCAAGTCATGGGATGATGAATCCTCCTTTACTTGATCGGTGTCGGACAAGGATTCTTCCTCGGGATCGGGAGTCAATACCTTAGATTCTATATAATAAGCATCACTTTCTTCCCTTGGTGATGATGAGACATCACCGTCCACTGTTGATTCATCATCGTCAAACATGGACAAGAAGAAAGGTCGATGATCTTCATTGAAGGGCTTAGGATCTGAGACAAGAGGTTCTGGTTTGGCAATCCTTTGTGGGCAGGGTGTTGGAGTTTCGGCAAAAGGTTCCGCTCTTTCAGTAGGCTCTCGAGTTTCTTCAGGTGGGTCATCATATATTCCAGTATTCTTAAGGATCCTATCAAGGATGGCTTTCCCCTCGCTTACAGTTTTGTGCAAGAAGGACCCCTCGTAGGCCGTGTCTAAAAAGATTGCACCATCTGTTCTAAGGCCACCGGCAAAGTGCTGTAGGTGCATAGCCTCGGGCATACCCAAGTCTGGCCCTGAAGAAATCAGCTCGGTGTAACGAGCCCAAGCTACTCCCAGAAGTTCTTCCTCTCATTGCTTGAAAGTTACGGCTTCTAAACGAAGGGCAATGACCCTAGATAAGAGGAAGAAATGGAAACATAACTTCTCTTTTAGAATATTCCAATCGCAATCTACCTTTCCTACGGTTTGGAAATACCATTCTTTGGCAGCACCAATCAAAGAGAATGGAAAAACCTTCCATTTCACCGTTTTGTGGTGCACGCCTAGTATTGAGATGATAGAGCAGTCCTGCTCGAATTCTCGTAGGTGAGTGTAAGGATTTTTATCCTTGTGCTCAGAGAAAGATTGTGATCGAACCATGGCTATGAGACTAGGGCGGATCTCATAGCCTGGTGTGAGGATGGGGTGAGATGAAGGTGCAGGCTCAAAATGGTGAGGCCCGAGAGCCGAGAAGTTACAGATAGATATAGAATCCATGTGGAAGGTGGAATGATACAAGGATAAACTAGAATTGATACTAGTACAACTACGGTTCCCCGGCAATGGCGCCAGAAAGCTTGTTGGCAGTCCTTAGCCTAATAGAATAAATCCGCAAGTGTACGGATGCCGATGTAGCTTTCACCTAGGAGTATTCCAGGGTATCGAATCCACAAGGAATGATAAGTGCACTAGTAGTGACTCTTGTTTATCTAGGGGATATGACGGGCATGAAGAGGTCCAGATAAGATAGGTAGAGGTGTTCTAACGTTGTCTTCTCCTATCAAGAATACTTGACTCTAGCTACTTCAGCGGCTGGAAGAGGAAGGACTTCAGAAAGGGGTGAGAGGGGAGTCCAATGGCAACCTGCTACTACTGCTATGAAAATATCCGAACGTGGTGGACTACGAGGAACGGACAGGGCTGTCACTACCTGCCGCCTACCACACTATTCTGTGGGGTGGAACACAACCCAAGGTAACTATGAAGCCTAGGCACCATGCCTAAACTGTCTAATCACTTACTCCTACCATGATCAGGGTAGAGAGCACTCGCAAATAAGTAGGACTTGCTACTTACATCGACAAGGGATCCCGCAACTAGAGAGAGCAAGTATTTAAGTACTAATAAAGTAAAGGAGAGAAAGCAATATTACCAATGAAAGAGGAGGAAATTAGTCAAACCGAAGCTTTATTCCTCGGAGGTATAAAGTTCGAGAGGGGCCGACACTCCGGCTCCTCTCTGGACTCTCACCTTGCCTCTCTCCCTATTTTCCAAGGATATGTGGGCAGCGCTATGCTTCACCTTGGACTTGCTCCAATTCTCCGTGTCTTGAAATGAAGGAGGGGGCAGGTATTTATAGCTCTCCAAGGTCGGTTCTTGCTGAGTTGCTTATCTTGGATGCAGGCTTGGCGGTTAAGGAAGCCGTCATCCGAAGGAGGACGCATGGCGATGCAAGTTGGAGCCGGCCGGCCTCCCCCAGGCTGGCCAGCCTTCCGATCCGCCGACTTTTGATTGTGCGCCCAGGATTTCTCTTACAACGTCAGTTGGAGTAACTGCCAAGTTGAATTGGTCCGAACAGCCACAAAGTGAGACCGGCCGGCCTAGGTGAGGCTGGCCGGCCTGGGAATTTGTCTCCAGGCATTGGATCAACCGCCATTGTTTGATGGACGGTGTGGAGTAGCTCTTCCAAGGCAGTTTGCAGTCGGTTGGACATTATCCATGCGGAAGGTGGGCCCTTTGATCCATGTGAAAAGCTCATCCATCCCTCCACTTGTGTTACATTCCATCCAATGGTTGTTATTGATCCTCTTTGTGTTTCTTTGCATGTAGGTGCAGGTCCAACCTTGCGTGATCAGCCCAACTTCGAGTGCCACTTTGGGAGCCCATTAGAGGGACATATGAGGCCTTCCGACCATACCTTCGCTTTGGGAATGTCTCCCAAGTGTTTGGGGGTCCATTGGTGAGTCCCCAAGGGTGTGATGATGACTGGGAAGTGTTTTGGGAAGGTGAAGGGCCGGCCGGCCTAGTTCAGGCCGGCCAGCCTGGCAGGGCCGTGTCGGTGATCTTCCCGGAAGCATAACTTTTCCATCCGAAATCCGAATCGGGTGATCCAAGTGTCCATTTCGATCATCTCAGAGAGCTCTTCAATATGGTGCAGTCTAATATATTATCCGAGTAACCTTGGCACCATGTCCATGTGTCCTTTGTGTCGAAATGTCTAAATGAACCTTCATTCGTATGGCCTCAACTGCTACTTCACCAATAATGGTATTTATGCACCATATTTCCTATATTTCTTGCACAACATGTTTGGACACAAAACTCGTGGAACTCTTAGTTTAGATAAAACTTTATGTCAGCATTACTTCAAGTTCCATCATTATTTGAAATGGTTGGCGGCCAAAATAATGGCCGTCAACACCAATGATGAAGAAGTAGAGGAGCAGGCGATGGCCCAGCTAACTCTGGATCCAATGTCGGCCACGTTCGACAAACCGGAGGAAAAGGTGCGTCAACATCTGAGGCCCCTGTACATCAAGGGATATGTGGATGGCCGACCGATGACCAAGATGTTAGGTGATTGTGGGGCCGCCGTCAATGTGATGTCGTACGCCACGTATCGGAAGATCGGGAAAGGTGAAGAAGATATAATCAAGACCAATATGATGCTCAAAGACTTCGAGGGTAAAGCTTCGCTGGCTCGGGGGGCAATCAATGTTGAATTGATGATTGGAAGTAAGATTATCCCCACCACTTTCATCGTCATTAATGGCAAGGGTTCATACAATTTGCTCTTGGACCGGGATTGGATCCATGCCAACTGTTGTATTCCATCCACCATGCATCAATGTCTTATCCAATGGCTGGAGGATACTGTCGAAGCGGTGTACACCGATTCATCGCTCAGCATTGTGATGGATGATCCTCAAATCTGGGGATATGATGGCGTGGAGTGCATATCAGGCAAGGTTTGGGAAGGTGGTTTTCTGAAGTTGTCTGATTTTGGTCTAAAGCTGATCCAAGCAGTCGGCTCTGAAGAATTATCCTAATGTATGATTCCTTGATAGATGATGAAGGCAAGCTAGGGCATGGATTTACATCAGATGATGAATTAGAGGAAGTTGATATTGGGGATGGTAACAAACCTAGGCTGACGTTTATCAGTGCTAAGTTAGACTCTAAATGTAAACAAGAACTGGTTGAATTGTTAAGAGAATTCAACGATTGTTTTGCTTGGGAGTATTATGAAATGTCTGGATTAGACCGATCGATTTTTGAACATCGGTTGCCAATTAAACTTTGATATTGTTCGTATCAACAGGGTCCTTGGCGATGCAAGCCAGAGGTGTTGCCCGACATCAAAGTTTATTCGACAGTGCCGATATGCTGAGTGGATATCCAATGTGGTCCCTGTGTATAAGAAGAACAGTAAATTGTGAGTGTGCATTGACTTCAGGAACTTGAATAAGGCCAAGCCGATGGATGGTTATCCGATGCCAGTGGTTGACTTATTGATTGATGCCGCTTCGGGACATAGGATCATCAGCTTTATGGATGGAAATGCTGGATATAATCCGATCTTAATGGCATAAGAAGATATTCCAAAGACTGCATTTAGATGCCCTGGACATGTTGGCTTGTATGAGTGGGTTGTCATGACTTTTGGCCTAAAAAATGTTGGCACCACATATCAGAGGGCAGTGAATTATATATTTCATGATCTCATCAGCAAGATTGTGGAAATTTATATTGATGATGTTGTGGTCAAGTCAAAAGGATTCTAGGAGCATTTGGCCGATCTGCGCAAGACCCTAGAGTGCATGGCGGCATGGATTGAAGATGAACCCACACAAGTGTGCTTTTGGCATATTGGCTGGATAGTTTTTGGGTTTCATCGTCCACGAACGAAGAATTGAGATTGGGCAAAAGATCATCGGTGCAATTAATAAGGTGATTGCTCCAGAAAATAAGCAGCAGCTCCAGTCATTGATCGGCAAGATCAATTTCATTAGGAGGTTTATATCGAATATATATAGGAAAATACAACCGTTCAGTCCATTATTGAAGCTGAAGGCTGATCAAGAATTCATTTAGGGGGAAGAATAGTGGAGGGCTCTCGATGATATAAAACATTACTTTGTGAATCCACCAGTGTTGGTCCCACCCCAGAAGCACAAGCCATTAAAATTATATTTGTCAGCTGATGAACATGCCATTGGATCAGCCCTTATTCAGGAGTTTGAGGGAAAAGAGCGCGTGATCTATTATGTTTATGCTTACATTTTTCAAGCACTAAGGTTAGACATTATTTATTATCAGCAGAATGCATCGTTGTGTGTAAAGACGATGTTGTTAAATACATGTTATCATTCCCAATATTAAATGGGAGAATTGGAAAATGGATTCTAGCTCTATTAGAATTTGATTTGCGGTATGAATTGGCTAAAGCGGTTAAGAGGCAAGTTATGGTCGATTTCGTTACTCATCATTGTGGTCCAGATGTTTTTGTTGTGGAGCCTGCTCCATGGACTTTGTTTTTCAATGGATCATCTTGTGGGAAAGGTTGCGGTATCGGTGTCGTTCTCATATCACCTCGGGGGGGGGGGGGGGGGCAAGCTTTGAATTTTCATTGCCGATTCCTGCTACATCAACCAATAATCAGGCAGAATATGAAGTTGTTCTCAAGGGTATAAAATTATCGAGGGAAATCAAAGCCGATGCTATTGAAATATTTGGGGATTCTATGCTTGTTGTGAATCAGCTAATTGGAAAATATGATTGCAACAATGATGTTCTGAGTATCTATCATAAAGAGTGTCTCAAGTTGTTAAAGGAATTCAAGATGGTTTCTGTTGAGCACATCGTCAAGATGCATAACAAAGATGCTAACAAGCTGGTGCAGAACGCCTCTGGTTATCGGCCGATATGCGATATCACGGCTTCAGAGTTATCGGCTGATGATTGGAGGAAAGAACTCACTGATTATTTGAAGAATCCCTCACATAAGGTCTCCAGGCAGCTAAGATGATCTATATTATCGGACGATTGATGGTGTTCTGCTCAAATGCCTTGGTGTTGAGGAATCCAAAAGTTTAATGGATGAAATACATGAAGGTGTGTGTGGGGCGCATCAATCGGCTTTCAAGATGAAGTGGATGATAAGGAGGAATGGATATTTTTGGCCAACAATTCTTGAGGATTGCTTCGAGTATTATAAAGGATGTCAAGACTATCAAAAATTTGGTAATGTCCAAAGAGCTCCACCATCGGCTATGAATCCTATTATAAAGTTGTGGCCTTTTAGAGGATGGGGCGTCGATTTGATCGGCTAGATTATCCATCATCAAGTAAGAATCACAAGTTTATATTGGTGGCAACTGATTATTTCACCAAGTGGGTTGAAGCCATTCCGTTGAAAACTGTTACATCCAAGAACATGATCGATTTCGTCAAAGAGCACATAATCTATCGGTTTGGTATTGCTCATACTATTACGACCGATCAGGAGACTATGTTCACTTCAGGAGAATTTGAAGAATTTTCCACCAGTATGGGAATTAAATTGTTAAATTCCTCTCCTTATTATGCTCAAGCCAATGGGCAAGCAAAGGCTTCCGATAAAGGAATTGTTGACGCCAGATTTTGACACGTATTGAATCGGCGTCAGAAGAAGAAGATTGGCCGATGCGGCAGATCTGGGAGCTACAGTAAGGAATCGGCCGATCGGGGTATCAGTTGAAAATCGGCCGATTGGTGGCGCAGCCCACACCGACAGGATAGGATTATTCCAGAAGATCCTGGTCAAAAGCTGGTCAACGAGGTATGCTAAGACGGCCGAAAAGCAATTGAAGAGGTTCTGACTGGATTAGGAAGCGGCGGCGGAAGATTCTGCGGGAGTCCGTTTCCTTTTTTAAAGTTATTATAGATATAGTAGTTTTCCTGTTTTAAATAAGGTTGTAACAAGTCGTGATCGACCAGGAGTCCTAGTTTCAGGGTATAAATAGGAGTCGCTAGGGTTTTGCAAAGAGAACCAACATCAATCAACAAAATACTTCTACTTTTTACCAGTACTTTACCTTTTAAGTCGGCGACTTCGCCAATATTTTCTTATTTTACGAGTTCGTACGGATTGGCAGGGCTGCATCAACCTGATCTCCGGCCAATTGGTAGGTTCCGATTATCGAGTAATATCCGAGCTTTAACTACGGGCGCATCGCTGTGGTTTTGTTTGGATTTATTCACAAGTTATCGATATTTACTAAAATTGCAAGTTCTACCTGTTATTCTAGTATTATCACCAGTTATCCAGCTTGAGATCAGGGTAATCGGCTTCGTCATCGTTCTCCTTCGATTCATCGCCATATAGCCGATTAGATCTGTTTCAAGTGTTGCCTCTATAGTAATTGTTTAGATTGCTCCATCAGTTTTTACAATTACCATACGATCATCGGCTGACTCATAGCCGATCATCTCTACAGCAAATCGGCCGATTCACCGCCGACGCGCTCCTCAGGACAGATCGGAAATCCGGCCGATCGACGCGCCTGGAATTTAATACTCTATTTCCTTGTCAATCAACAGGTCAGATTGACTGGCACGCCGCGCGAACCGCACCAGGGCGATAACCCGAACAGGAGCTAAGCAGATTCTCCCGGGTCGTGTGTCCGACGCTGAAGACCCATCGGCCGATTCCTATCCGGCCGATTTTAGCGCCAACGCACTTTTGGCACGCCCGGTGGGACCATCCAGGACCTGATATGTCAAACAACGCAGAAATCTCTGACAGCAACATCATTGGGGTCACAGAAGCTGATCTCAAGGACGACCAGAGGGAGGAATTTGCCAAACATCTAGAAGATTACAAGAAGATATACCTCCAGTCGTTCAGTCGTACCAGAAGCGGGGAAGCAGTTAGGAAGGCCCCTATTCCAGCACCTCGCCACATCACCATCGCTGAAGAGTCGGGCAAGATGTCAGAGATGATTCAGCAGTCCGTATATCAAGCGTTCATTGACCAATCCTCGGTGATGAGCAACACGGTGTATAACGCCGTCGTCAACTCTCTGGCCAGCGGAGCCGTTCAAGGTTATCAGGGACCGGCATATGCCCCTCCAACTACCCTGCCGGCCAGAAGCTTACCCTACACATCCCAATCGGCTTCTCAGCCGATGTTGACGCAGCGCGAGGGGTACAGCTCTCCACCACTTCCGGCGTCTCCAAGATATAGCGGTGCACCATGTCTCCCGTCGCGAGCGCCGCTTCAACCCGTCCAGATGGCTTCGGTGCAAACACTGCCTACAAGCTCAGTGCCTTGGGGGGCATCAGCCACGACGTATTTCCCCGAGCCAGCGGACGGGCATCGCACTTACCCGTTCCAGGTGCCGTACCAATCGGCAGCCCGGCCAACGGTCTCCCAGTACCAGCCGATTTTACCAGAGATCGGCAGGGGGGCATCAGCCACGACGCATTTTCCCGAGCCGGCGAACGGGCATGGCACTTATCCGTTTCAGGTGCCGTACCAATCGGCTGCCCGGCCAACGGTCTCCCAGTACCAGCCGATTTTACCAGAAGTCGGCAGGGGGTCAAGCACTGTGGAGGCATTCAGAGCCGTGGCGCCAGCAGCAACGTACGAAGGGGGTGCGGACGCGTTTCGCCAGCAGTTATCGGCCGTTCAGCAAACTTCGCCAATTCATCACCTGGCTGAACCAGCCCTTCAACACGTGCCCGCACCGCGAACAACTGTTCATCAGCAGCAGGTGGATTGGACGGCAAGAATAGCAGAAGTAATTCAAGATCAGTTTGGGCTGAAGCCGAAAGTTCAAACTTATACTTACAAGACGTCGTATCCATCGGCCTATGACTCGTTACCGTTCCCACACCGCTACAAGGTTCCTGATTTCTCCAAGTTCTCAGGGACGGATGACACATCCACTGTGGAGCACATCAACAGATTCATCATCCAGTGCGGTGAAGCTGCCACGCAAGACGCACTGAGGGTACGGTTATTTTCATCATCTCTATCCGGATCGGCCTTCCAGTGGTTCACCACTTTACCGCCAAATTCTATCGTCACGTGGGCCGATCTGGAGAAACAATTCCACAAGTACTTCTATGCAGGGGTACACGAGATGAAGCTTTCGGATCTAACCAGCCTCAGGCAGAGGAACAATGAGCCGGTGACAGGGTATATACAGAGATTCAGAGAGATCAAAAACAAGTGCTACAGCCTGGCCCTGACCGATGCACAGTTGGCCGATATCGCTTTCCAGGGCCTCTTACCGCAAATCAGAGAAAGATATGCCGCCCAAGAGTTTGAGAGCCTGAGTCAAATCGTCCACCGACTGTCAGGGCAAGAGATCCGACCGTTTGAACGGCGGGGAAGCTTTCAGAAGAAGGTGGCGTATTTGGAGGGATCTGAATCTGACGCAGAGGAGGAAATCGGCCTGGCGGAATGGGTAAAAGGGAAAAAACCAATATCCTGCCCCTTTGGCAAGAAGGAGCCAGAGACATTCGGCTTTGACACGTCAAAAGCCGATAAAATTTTTGATCTACTGCTTCAGGAGGGACAGATCAAGCTGTCGCAACATCATACCATCCCTACGGCCGATCAGCTGAAGAAGATGAAGTACTGCAAGTGGCACAACGCTACTTCTCATGACACCAACGAATGTAAAGTCTTTCGTCAGCAGATACAATCGGCCATTGAACAAGGGCGGCTCAAATTTGAGACTCCAACCAAATCGGCAATGCCGATGAAGATAGATCAGCATCCCTTCCCGGCCAACACGGTCAACGCTGGAGAAGAGTCAAGTCAAACCAAGGTGCTGACATCAGAATCGGCGAGAAGAGGTGGCGTCGTCGATCCCAAGAGGCAGATCACGACGGAAGAAATCAGAAGGGATAGGCGAGGACCAGAACGGCCACACAGGCCTGTCACCTCCCGATTTCTACTCAGTAAATATCGGCGGCAGCAAGAACAAGCACAACACCAAGAAGAGATGATACGCCGGCATGAAGATCACTGGCAGTGTCCCTTCTTCATCCACTGCTGGGAGAACGATATCAGACTGCCCTCTGCCGATAACTGTCCGGAGTGCAATGGATCAAACCGCAGCGATCGCCCGAAGCCACACTCTAGGGACAGAGGATCAGAGCCGATCAACAGAAATCGGCGCGAAGAACGGCGCGTTTCGGTGCATGATCGGCTGGGGGGCAGAGTTGACCAGTACGGCAGGTCAAAAACCAAGATCGGCCAGCAAGATGGACTGGGGGGCAGGATCAGCGCGCACGATCGGCTGGAAGAGGTGGCCTATGATAGGGTATCAGACGAAGATCCCCTAGGGAAAGAACCAAAGTGGGAACACGCCAGATCATCGGCCAAACCAGTAAATCCCAGGTGGTGTCCTGACGGCTTATCCAGATCCCAGAAGCGAAGGATCCAACGCCTACGCCAGTGGGAACATCGAGAAGAAGAACAAAGACACGTGCCAGAAAGAAGGAATGTGAAATCTCGAATTTGGCGCCCAAAGAAAAATGATCAGGAAGCAAACAGCCAAGAATCGGCGGCCGAAATCAATATGGTTTTCATACTACCGATGGAGTTCATGGCGCCAAGCGATCGGGACAAAGTGACAAATACAGAGGAAGAGCAAATAGCACAACTGGTGTTGGAGCCGATGACGGCTATGTTCGAGAAGCCAGAGGAAGAAAAACGACAGCACCTCAAAGCGCTGTTTCTCAAGGGCTATGTCAACGGAAGACCCGTCACCAGACTACTGGTAGATGGAGGCGCGGCAGTCAACATCATGCCGTATGCCATGTTCCGCAAGCTGGGCAAGGGCGAGGACGACCTCACCAAGACGGACATGATGCTGAAGGACTTCGAAGGCAACGTGTCGCCTGCCCGCGGGGCATTCTGCGTCGACCTCACCATCGGCAGTAAGACCCTCCCCACTACTTTCTTCGTCATTAATGGCAAGGGGTCCTATAATATGCTGCTCGGTCGCGACTGGATACATGCAAATTGCTGTGTCCCATCTACTATGCATCAATGCCTTGTGCAATGGGTCGGCGACAGTACAGAGGTGGTAGCTGCCGATTCCATTTACAGCGTTGCAGCGGCCGACACACAACAGTGGAGCTGCGAGCACGTCAAGTGTATATCTGGCAGGACTTGGGACACTGACTTCCTGAGAGTGTCCGATTTCGGTCTACAGCCGATCCAAGCAGTCGGCTCCGAAGATTCAGAATAAATGGATCAGCTCATCCGAGGAGATGGGAAGCTAGGACACGGGTTCACGTCGGCCGATTTGTTAGAGATGGTAGATTTGGGAGATAGCAGCAAATCGAGGCCGACGTACGTTAGTGCCAATTTGGATCCTGAGTACAAATGCAAATTGATAAAATTATTGAAAGAGTTTAGGGATTGCTTTGCTTGGGAATATCACGAGATGCCAGGACTAGACCGGTCTATTGTTGAACACCGGTTACCTATAAAATCAGAATATCGGCCGTATCAGCAACCTGCACGACGGTGTAACCCCAAAATTCTACCTGACATAAAGGCAGAGATTACAAAGTTGATTGAGGCAGGATTTATTCGGCAGTGCCGCTACGCCGAATGGATTTCTAACATTGTGCCTGTATACAAGAAGAATGGAAAGTTGCGTGTGTGCATCGATTTCAGGAATTTAAATCAGGCGACGCCAATGGATGGTTATCCAATGCCAACGGCCGATATCTTGGTGGATGCTGCCGCAGGCCACAAAGTCATAAGTTTCATGGATGGGAATGCCGGGTACAATCAGATATTAATGGCCGAAGAAGATATTTCGAAAACGGCTTTTAGGTGCCCAGGCCATCTTGGTTTATTTGAATGGGTAGTTATGACTTTTGGTTTGAAAAACGCCGGCGCTACATATCAACGGGCCATGAACTACATCTTCCACAAACTCATTGGTTCATCAGTAGAAATTTATATAGATGACGTCGTGGTCAAGTCAAAAGGTCACCAGGATCATCTGGCCGATTTACAAGAAGTGCTGGAGTGCACAAGGAAGCATGGGCTGAAGATGAACCCAAACAAGTGTGCGTTTGGTGTATCGGCCGGACAATTCTTGGGATTTATGGTCCACGAGCGTGGGATAGAAGTCAGCTGCAAGACTATAGACGCCATCAATAAAATAGTGGCCCCACAGAATAAAACTGAACTACAGTCCCTCATCGGCAAGGTCAATTTCATCAGAAGATTCATATCCAATCTATCGGGACGTATTCAGGCTTTTACTCCTTTGTTGAAATTAAAGCCCGACCAAGAGTTCACATGGGGAGAAGAGCAACGCAAGGCACTGGAGAGTATCAAGCAGTATCTGGTCTCAACTCCGGTGTTAGCCCCGCCACAGCCTGGTAAGCCGTTCAAGTTATATTTATCGGCTGATGAGCAGGCTATTGGATCGGCGTTGGTACAGGAGTTTGAGGGGAAAGAACGAGTGGTGTACTACGTCAGCAGAACGAGTGGATCAGCTGAATCTACACGCCAAATCCTGTTACCGGATTCCATGTCATAAACCTGATTCTAGAAAAAGATCAGATGCAGAGGGAAAGGTAACACAACTGATTCCGAGGTTTACTCCTGTCGCAATGGGGAAGCTTAGAGAGAAGGATTAAAGAAAGAGTTTCGAAGAAAAAGTTATATTTTACTCCGAAACTGGGGGGCATGTGTTGACGCCAGATTTTGATACGTATTGAATCGGCGTCAGAAGAAGAAGATTGGCCGATGCGGCAGATCTGGGAGCTACAGTAAGGAATCGGCCGATCGGGGTATTAGTTGAAAATCGGCCGATTGGTGGCGCAGCCCACACCGACAGGATAGGATTATTCCAGAAGATCCTGGTCAAAAGCTGGTCAACGAGGTATGCTAAGACGGCCGAAAAGCAATTGAAGAGGTTCTGACTGGATTAGGAAGCGGCGGCGGAAGATTCTGCGGGAGTCCGTTTCCTTTTTTAAAGTTATTATAGATATAGTAGTTTTCCTGTTTTAAATAAGGTTGTAACAAGTCGTGATCGACCAGGAGTCCTAGTTTCAGGGTATAAATAGGAGTCGCTAGGGTTTTGCAAAGAGAACCAACATCAATCAACAAAATACTTCTACTTTTTACCAGTACTTTACCTTTTAAGTCGGCGACTTCGCCAATATTTTCTTCTTTTACGAGTTCATACGGATTGGCAGGGCTGCATCAACCTGATCTCCGGCCAATTGGTAGGTTCCGATTATCGAGTAATATCCGAGCTTTAACTACGGGCGCATCGCTGTGGTTTCGTTTGGATTTATTCACAAGTTATCGATATTTACTAGAATTGCAAGTTCTACCTGTTATTCTAGTATTATCACCAGGTATCCAGCTTGAGATCAGGGTAATCGGCTTCGTCATCGTTCTCCTTCGATTCATCGCCATATAGCCGATTAGATCTGTTTCAAGTGTTGCCTCTATAGTAATTGTTTAGATTGCTCCAGCAGTTTTTACAATTACCATACGATCATCGGCTGACTCATAGCCGATCATCTCTACAGCAAATCGGCCGATTCACCACCGACGCGCTCCTCAGGACAGATCGGAAATCCAGCCGATCGACGCGCCTGGAATTTAATACTCTATTTCCTTGTCAATCAACAGGTCAGATTGACTGGCACGCCGCGCGAACCGCACCAGGGCGATAACCCGAATAGGAGCTAAGCAGATTCTCCCGGGTCGTGTGTCCGACGCTGAAGACCCATCGGCCGATTCCTATCCGGCCGATTTTAGCGCCAACAGGAATTATCAAGTTGATTAAAAGAAAGATCAATGAGCAACCGAGATGATGGCATACTTCTCTGAATGAAGCTATATGGGCGTATCAGATGGATTGTCATGAGCTAAAAAAGTTTCTCCTTATTTGTTAGTTTATGGGATTGAAGCCGTTCTTCCTTGGGAATTGAAAACTGACTCGAGGCGTATTTCTTTGCAAGATGAGCTGACAGCCGATGAATATACATGCTTGGTGAAAGAGGAATTAGAAGATTTGGCTTGTAATTGGCTAAGGGCTTTGGTTAACGTTGAAGCAAATAAAGCGAGAGTGGCCACATGGTATGACAACAAGGTTAAACTCAAAGAATTTTCTCAAGGGGATATGGTTTGGAAATTAATTTTGTCGATAGCGTCTTGAGATAAAAAATAAGGCAAGTGGTCCCCTACATGGGAAGGTCCCTATCGGATAAATCAGTGTGTTCCTGGCAATGCTTATATTTTGGAAACGCTTGAAGGAGAAAGGTTTCCCCGGGTTTTGAACGACAAATATTTAAAAAAGTATTATCCTAGCATATGGGTGGACGCATGAAAAAGCCACTCGAAAGATTGGTTGAAGATTATAGTCGATATGGAAAGTATCATCTTTAGAATAAAAATATATGGATAAGAGAAAGCATGAAGTAAATGTGCTCGATTAGACAATGGTGCTTGGATACTGTTGATGCCAGATTTTGACACGTGTTGAATCGGCGTCAGGAGGAGAAGATTGGCCGATGCGGCAGATCTGAAGGCTACAGTAAGGAATCGGCCGATTGAGATAATAGTTGGAAATCGGCCGATTGGTGATGCAGCTTGCACCAATAGGATGGGACTACTTCAGAGGGTCCCGGTCAAAAGTTGGTCAACAGAGCGACGCTAAGTCGGTCAGGAAGCAATTGAAAAAGTCCTGGTTGGATTAGGAGACGGCGGCGGAAGATTCTGCGGGAGTCCGTTTCCTTTTTAAAAGATATTATAGATATAGTAGTTTTCCTATTTTTAAATAAGGTTGTAACAAGTCGTAATCGACTAGGAGTCCTAGTTGTAGGGTATAAATAGGAGTCGTCAGGGCTTTGCAAAACAAAAACGCATCAATCAACAACAATACTTCTACTTTTTCCAGCTATTTACATTCAAGTCGGCGACTTCGCCAATACTTTTCTTCTTTCACGAGTTCGTACGGATTAGCAGGGCTGCATCAACTTGATCTCCGGCCAATTGGTAGGTTCCGCTTATCGAGTAATATCCGAGCTTTAACTACGGGCGCATCGCTGTGGTTTTGTTTGGATTTATTCACCAGTTATCGATATTTACTAGAATTGCAAGTTTTACCTGTTGTTCTAGTATTATCACCAGTTATCCAGTTTGAGATCAGAGTAATCGGCTTCATCATCGTTCTTCTTCGATTTATCATCTTACAGCCGATTAGATCTATTTCAAGTGTTGCATCCGTAATAATTGTTTAGATCGCTCCAGCAGTCTTCTTTACAATTATTACGCGATTATCGGCTGATCCATAGCCGATCATCCTTACAGCAAATCGGCCGATTCGCCGACGCGCTCTTCAGGACAGATCGGAACTCCAGCCGATCGGAGCGCCTGGAATTTAATACTCTTATTTCCTTGTCAATCAACAGGTCAGATTGACTAGCACGCCGCGTGAACCGTACCAGGGCGATAACCCGAATAGGAGCTAAGCAGATTCTCACGGGTCGTGTGTCCGACGCTGAAGACCATTGGCCGATTCCTGTCTGGCCGATTTTAGCGCCAACACACTTTTGGCACGCCCAGTGGGACCACTTCAAGATCTGATATGTCGAAGAACGCAGAAATTTCCGACAGCAACATCATCGAGGTCGCAGAAGCAGATCTCAAGGACGATCAGAGGGAAGAATTAGCTAAACATCTAGAAGATTACAAGAAGATATACCTGCAGTCGTTCAGTCGTACCAGAGGCGGAGAGGCTGTCAAGAAAGCTCCTATTCCAGTTCCCCACCACATCACCATTGCTGAGGACTCGGGCAAGATGTCCGATATGATCCAACAGTTCGTCTACCAGGCGTTCATCGACCAGTCCTCGGTGATGACCAACACGGTGTACAACGCCGTCATCAGCTCTCTGGCCAGCGGAGCAGTTCAAGGCTAACAGCGGCCGGCGTATGCCCCGCCGATTACGCTTCCAGCCAGAAGCTTACCAAGCACGTCCCAATCGGCTCCTCAGCCGATACTGAAGCAACGCGAGGGGTACAACACTCCGTTGCCTCCAGCGTCTCCAAGATACAGCGGCACACCATGTTTCCCATCACAGGCACCGCTTCAACCCGTCCAGATTGCTTCTGTGCAATCGCTACCCACAAGTTCAGTGCCCTGGGGGACATCAGCGACAATGGTTTTTCCCGAGCCAACAACCAGATACGGGAGCTATCCAATCCAGGCACCGCACCAATCGGCCGTCCGGCCGACGGTCCCTCAGTATCAGCCAATCTCATCAGAAATCGGCAGAGGGGCGAGCGCTATAGAAGCACTCAGAAGCACGGCGCCAATGATGACGTACGACGGAGCGGCGGATTCACTTCGCCAACAACTATCAGCTGCTCAGCAAAATTCGCCGCATGCTTCGATTCATCACCCAGCCGTACCAGCCCTTCAACATATGCCGGCACCGCGAATGGTCGTTCATCAGCAGTAGGTGGACTGGACGGCAAGAATAGCAGAAGTGATTCAAGACCAGTTTGGGTTGAAGCCAAAAGTGCAGACTTACACATACAAAACGCCATACCCATCGGCCTATGACTTGTTGCCGTTTCCACACCGATACAAGGTGCCCGATTTCTCCAAATTTTTAGGGCTGGACCATACATCCACCGTGGAGCACATCAACAGGTTCATAATCCAGTGCGGAGAAGCTGCCACGCAAGATGCTCTGAGGGTGCGGCTATTTTCATCGTATCTGTCCGGATCGGCCTTCCAGTGGTTCACCACTTTGCCACCAAATTCTATTGTTACTTGGGCCGATCTGGAGAAACAGTTCCACAAGTACTTCTACGTAGGAGTACATGAATGAAGCTCACAGATTTAACCAGCCTCAGACAGAGAAGCGATGAACCGGTAACTGGATATATACAGAGGTTCAGAGAAGTCAGAAACAAATGCTACAGTCTGGCTCTGACTGATGCACAGTTGGCCGATATCGCTTTCCAAGGCCTCCTGCCACAAATCAAGGAAAGATATGCTTCGCAGGAGTTTGAAAGTCTAAGCCAGATCGTTCACCGATTGGCAGGACAGGAAGTCCGTCCGTTTGAGCAACGGAGGAATTTCCAGAAGAAGGTGGCATATATAGAAGGATCTGAATCAGATGGAGAAGAGGAAATCGGCCTGGTAGAGCGGGTGAAAGGCAAAAAACCAATATCATGCCCTTTCGGAAAAACAGAGCCAGAGATATTCGGCTTTGACACATCAAAAGCCGATAAAATTTTCGACTTATTACTCCAGGAAGGGCAAATTAAGCTTTCTCAGTACCATACCATCCATACGGCCGATCAGCTCAAGAAGATGAAGTACTACAAGTGGCACAACGCCACGTCTCATGATACGAATGAATGCAAAGTCTTCCGTCAGCAGATACAATCGGCCATCGAGCAGGGGAGGCTCAAATTTGAAATCCTGGCTAAATCGGCAAAGCCGATGAAGATAGATCAGCATCCCTTCCCGGCTAACATGGTTGACACGGGGGGAAATTCATGTCAAACCAAGGTGTTGACGTCAGAATCGGCAAGAAGGGGCGGCGCCGTCGATTCCAGGAGGCAGATTACAGCGGACGATATCAAAAGGAATAGGCGGGGTTAGAACGACCACGCAAACCCGTCACCTCCCAGTTCTTGCTCAGAAAATATCGACAGCAGCAGGAGCAATCAAGATACTACGATGAGATGATACGCCGGCATGAAGACCACTGGCAATGTCCGTTCTTTATCCATTGCTGGGAGAACGACATCAGATTGCCGTCAACCGATAACTGTCCTGAGTGTAACGGATTGAGTTGCAACGATCGCTCGAGGTCATGCTCTAGGGACAGAGGATCAGAGCCGATCAGCAAAAATTGGCGCGAACAAGAGGGACAGCGCATTTCAGTGCATGATCGGCTGGGGGGCAGAGTTGACTAGTACCACCGGTCAAAAGGCAGGATCAACCAACAGGATGGACTGGGGGGCAGAATCAGCGTGCACGATCGGCTGGAAGAGATGGCTGATGATAGGGTGTCAGATGAAAACCCCCTAGGAAGGGAACCAGATTGGGAACACGCCAGATCATCGGCTAAGCCAGTAAACCCCAGGTGGTGTCCCGATGGCCTCTCTAGATCTCAGAAACGAAGGATCCAACGCTTGCGCCAGTGGAAACAACAAGAAGAAGAGCAGAGGCAGGTGCCGGAGAAAAGAAACGTTAAGTCTCAGGTTTGGCGCCCAAAGAAAAACAACAGTCAAGAAGCAGACAATCAAGAATCGGTAGCCAACATCAACATGGTGTTCATATTGCCGATGGAATTCATGGCGCCTGACGATCGAGACAAAGCGACAAGAATAAAAGAGCAAATGGCACAACTGGTGTTAGAGCCGATGACAGCTACTTTTGAGAAACCAGAAGAAGAAAAACGGCAACATCATAAGGCGCTGTTTCTCAAAGGCTACGTTGACGGGCGACCCGTTACCAGATTACTAGTAGATGGAGGCGCCGCACTCAACATCATGCCGTATGCTATGTTCCGCAAGCTAGGCAAGAGCGATGAAGATCTCACCAAGACGGACATGATGCTAAAGGACTTCGAAGGCAACGTGTCTCCCGCCCGTGGAGCACTCTGCGTCGACCTCAACATCAGCAGTAAGACCCTTCCTACCACCTTTTTCGTTATTAATGGTAAGGGATCCTACAACATGCTGCTCGGTCGCGACTGGATACATGCAAACTGTTGTGTCCCATCTACAATTCTTCAATGCCTCATGCAATGGGTCGGTGACAGTACAGAGATAGTCACCGCCGATTCCGCCTACAGCGTCGCAGCGGCCGATACACAACAATGGAGCTACGAGCACGTCAGGTGTATATCTGGCAGGATTTGGAACACTGACTTCCTGAAGGTGTCCGATTTCGGTCTACAGCCGATCCAAGCAGTCGGCTCTAAAGATTCGAAATAGATGGATCAGCTCGTTCGAGAAGACGGGAAGCTTGGGCATGGATTTACGTCGGCCGATTCATTGGAGATGGTAGATTTGGGAGATAACAGCAAATCAAGGCCGACGTATATTAGTGCTAATTTGAATCCTGAGTATAAGTGTAAATTGATAAGCTTACTAAAAGAATTCAAGGATTGCTTTGCTTGGGAATATCATGAGATGCCAGGTCTAGACCGGTCCATTGTTGAACACTGGTTACCTATAAAATCTGGATATCGGCCATATCAGCAACCTGCACGACGGTGCAACCCCAAGATTCTACCTGATATAAAGGCCGAGATCACAAAGTTAATTGAAGTAGGATTTATTCGGCAGTGCCACTACTCCGAATGGATTTCTAATATTGTGCCCGTGTATAAAAAGAATGGAAAGTTGCATGTGTGCATCGATTTTAGGAACTTAAATCAGGCCAAACCAATGGATGGGTATCCGATGCCAACGGCCGATATTTTGATAGATGCTGGCGCAGGACACAAAGTCATCAGTTTCATGGATGGTAATGCAGGGTACAATCAGATATTAATGGCCAAAGAAGATATCTCGAAGACGGCTTTCAGGTGTCCAGGTCATCTTGGTTTATTTGAATGGGTTGTAATGACCTTTGGGTTAAAGAACACCGGTGCCACGTATCAGCGGGCCATGAACTATATCTTCCACAAGCTTATCGGTACATCAGTGGAGATTTATATAGATGATGTCGTGGTCAAATCAAAAAGTCACCAAGAACATCTGGCCGATTTACAAGAAGTACTGGAGTGCACAAGGAAGCATGGGTTGAAGATGAACCCGAACAAGTGTGCATTTGGTGTATCGGCCGGGCAATTCTTAGGATTCATGGTTCATGAGCGCGGGATAGAAGTCAACCGGAAGACCATAGACGCCATCAACAAAGTTGTAGCCCCACAAAATAAAACTGAGCTACAGTCCCTCATCGGCAAGGTCAATTTTATCAGAAGGTTCATATCCAACCTGTCAGGGAGAATTCGAGCTTTTACTCCTCTGTTGAAATTAAAGCCTGATCAAGAATTTATATGGGGAGAAGAACAGGAGCATTGGAAGATATTAAGCAATATCTGGTTTCACCTCCAGTGTTAGTCCCGCCACAGCCTGGTAAGCCGTTCAAATTATATTTATCGGCTGATGAACAGGCCATTGGATCGGTGTTGGTACAGGAGTTCGAATGAAAAGAACGGGTGGTATATTATGTTAGCAGAAGACTCCTGGACGCCGAAACAAGATATTGCCCGGTGGAGCGGCTATGCTTGTGTTTATACTTCTCATGTACCAAGCTCAGGCACTATTTGTTATCGGCAGAATGCATAGTTATATGCAAAGATGACGTGGTGAAATATATGCTATCATTGCCGATTTTGAAAGGACGGATTGGAAAATGGATCCTGGCTCTATCAGAATTCGACTTAAGGTACGAATCGGCCAAAGCTGTCAAAGGTCAAGTCATGGCCGATTTTGTAGCTCAGCATTGTGGACCAGAAATTGTCGTCGTTGAACCGGTTCCATGGACTCTGTATTTTGATGGTTCTTCGTGTGGGGCCGGGTCAGGAATCGGCATCGTTCTTGTATCGCCTCGGGGGGCAAGTTATGATTTCTCTCTGCCGATAGAAGCATCCGCAACCAATAATCAGGCGGAATATCGAGCCATTCTAAAAGGAATCCAATTATTAAGGGAAGTTAAAGCTGATGCTGTCGAAATTTTTGGAGATTCCATGCTCATTGTGGATCAGTTGACGGGGCGATCTGAGTGCAAGGATGATATCTTGAGGATTTATTATGAAGATTGCCTTCAGCTTTTAAAGGAGTTCAAGTCTGTAATAATTGAGCACATTCCCAGAAATTATAATGAAGAGGCCAACAGGCTGGCCCAACATGCGTCCGGGTATCGGCCGATTCAGGGAGCGATGATGTTAGAGCTCGCAGCCGATGATTGGCGAAAGGAAATCGCCGATTACTTGAAGGATCCCTCCCGGAAAGTGGATCGGCGAATACGTTTTCAAGCTACAAAGTATGTGTTACTTGAAGTTTATTTATTTTACCGGACGATTGATGGAGTTCTTCTCAAGTGCCTGGGAACTGAAGAAGCAAAGGTTCTCATGGGAGAAATACATGAAGGCGTATGTGGAGCCCATCAATCGGCTCACAAAATGAAATGGATGATCAGAAACAATGGGTATTATTGGCCAACTATCCTTGAGGACTATTTCAAATATTATAAAGGATGCCAAGACTGTTAGAGGTTTGGCAATATACAGCGCGCGCCAGCATCGGCTATGAATCCAGTGATTAAGCCGTGGCCGTTCAGAGGTTGGGGAATAGACCTCATCGGACAGATTCACCCTTCATCGAGCAAAGGGCATAAGTTCATATTGGTAGCCACGGATTATTTCACTAAGTGGGTGGAGGCAGTTCCTTTAAGGAACATGACATCGACCGATATGATTGAGTTCGTTAAGAACCACATTATCTATCGATTTGGTATTCCTCAAACCATCACAACTGACCAGGGAACAATATTTACTTCCGGAGAATTCGGAGAATTTACCGCCGATATGGGGATTAAATTATTAAATTCTTCTCCGTATTATGCTCAAGCCAATGGCCAACCAGAATCGTCCAATAAAGGGGTAATCAAGCTAATCAAGAGAAAGATAGAAGAACAACCCAAAAGGTGGCATATGTCTTTGGCTGAATCTTTATGGGCTTATAGGATGGCTTGTCATGGAGCCACTAAGATATCTCCTTATCAGCTGGTTTATGGTCATGAAGCAGTCTTTGATGAGGACATCACTCCTACGGATATACACGAGGCTTCTTCGCTGGACATCCAAACCATTCAAGGTCCAATCACAAGAGCTCGCGCGCGACAATTAAATTTAGAGGTGAGCTCGCTCCTAAGTGTTTCTCTTAATAGTTTCGAGAATAGTTTGCTACCTAATGTTTATATTGTGATTAGAAACCAAGGAGAAGATAAGATGACACATGGAGAGGAGCATGGAGTCGTGGAGGGACAGCAAGGGACGTCCAAGCTACGTGGAGGCCCAATACAACTCAACTTCGAGTCCACCTCGGAGTCCAGGAGCAGTTTGACTTGAATTGGACACCCAGGCCGCATCCGAAGTCCGATTTCGACAATCTACATATGGGTGGAAAGACAATTTGATAGAGCTTCCAATGGCGTTGGTTTGAGGCCCAAATTCATTATGAGTCGTCGGGAATCGTCCGAGGAAGTTGGCGTCCAGAATCTGTCCCGGTGCTGCGTCACCGTATTTTGGCCTTTGGGCCGTGTATCGTCGTCGAGTCCTTTAGGGTTGCGTCCAGGTACTTGGACACGACCCTAAAACCTATATATCAGTAGCCGCCGCCCTCGTTAGGATTCGGGTTTTACTTAGAATATTCTGTCAAGAACAGTTTCGCCGTACTCGGCTTGTGAGACCCCAACTCGTGAGCTAATCATCCATCTGCAATTGGTTTGCAATCTTCCTTGTTCTTGCTTGTGTTCTTCGATTCGCAGGCAGGGATTAGCCTTCTTGGCGAGGTCGACCGTGTATTCGCCGGTCGATAACCTGAGGAGACATGGTGCTACGATTGCGGGGTTTCGGGACGTGTTGCCGGAAGCCGGATCGATTCGTGTCGCGACTCCACCAAATCGAGAGTTATCAGAACCTTTCGGAAGATCGGGAACCCTCGTTCACATTAAGTGGTATTCAGAGATAGGTTTACCGTCAGGTTCGCTCTTACCTTTGTTTTCACCTTTGTCCTATAGTCCATAGAACAGCCGCAACACAAAAAATTTGTAGTTAGGTTTTTCCCGTCCTAGACCGTGTTTAGCCTTTTGCATAATTCTCTTTCAGAGTCCGCAGTGTTGAGTTTGTGTCCTATACTCGTCTTTTTGTGCTGGTTGAGTCCGTGTCTTTGGTTCGGTTTTGTGCATCCACTTTCCCCGGCTAACATCCCACAAAAAGTTTCCCACCGATTCGCATCCGTTTCACCAACGCCATCACAAAAACCTAATTCGGAGGGTCCTCCTTAAAACGGGCATAACTTTCGGCTCGGACCTCCGATTGAGGTGTTCTTTTTTTCCCGGAAAGATCTCAAAATTTTGCACATACGATTCACCCGCTTCGCCGGTCACGAAAAATTCAAAAAACTCAAAAAAAATTCAGAAGGTCCTTGATTCGAGCTCTGAAGTTCCATCTACAGTTTTTGGGAACAATCGTGATTTTCTCCAGATCACGTCTTACCTCTGATTGAGTTGATTCTTTGTGGTGTACCTATTTTTGTGCCCCTGGTTGTGAAAAAAATAGAAGAAAAATAAAAGCAAAAAAAACAAAAAATTGATTTCTACTAGTGCTAAAAGACAAAACAGGGAAGCACATAGAGAGGGTACAATTGCTGTTTTATGTGTTGTGGCTGGTTCATTGCTGATTTTCTCTCATTGCTGATCATCCTTTTCATCTTACCTCCTTGTTTGTTGGCACTACTGACTAAGGACTCGGTTAGACCAGCACCTAAGGACAAGTACCTTTGGACATTTATTCAGCATTGCTATCTGCTAGTGAATTGTGTTCCACTTACATATTTTTGGCCTTCCTAGAACTCCACATACTACTTCTGTGCAGCACCGGTTCTTAACCCTTGCAATCGTGGCCTAACCTTGCCCCTGATTTGGCTGCCAAGGCTAGGGGCTTTCTCGTGCAAAGTGGCTAGAACTCCCACAATTAAAGCAACGATTTGCGTTGCTCGGATGAGCTGCTGAACAATTGGCCTTGGGCCAGTCTACTGAGGCATAGGGGGTCATGCAACGCCCTGCTGCTGTGGGAGTCTGAAGACCTAATGCCCTTGTTGAAGGGCCTTCTAAGGAGCTTTGGAAGTAGCATTCTGCACCAAACGATACCTCTATGGCGGAGCACTAGAGGGTCCAGCTGGTGCCTTCCTCTTCTTCTCAGCACGATGAGCCAAAATACAATCTTCCTGAGTGATTGCTAGATTGAACAGCTCATTATAAGTGTCTACCTTGATGGGGTTTAAGCGGTCCTTGAGCTTGGTACTAAGGCCTCTGCGGAAGCGATCACGCTTCTTAGCATCGGTGTCAGCGTGATAGCCTGCATACTAACAAAGGTTATTGAAAGCCTGGGCATACTGGAGTACGGTGCGGGTACCCTGAGTAAGAGCCAGAAATTCATTCAACTTCCTCTCCATAAGCCCTTCTGGAATATGGTGGGCTCTGGATGCATTCTTGAATTACTCCCAAGTGACAACATGATCAGCCGGGAGCATAGCGAAGTAATTGTCCCACCACAGACGTGTCGTACCGCGAAGTTGCTGTGCGGCAAAACGGGCCTTATTTTCATCGGAACATGGCGCCACAAGGAGAGAAAACTTGGACTCGATTGTGCGAATCCAAGCGTTCGCATCCAAGGGCTCCTCCGTCTTGAGAAACAAAGGGGGCTGACTGCCTAAGAAATCCAGGTAGCTAGCAGCCTGAGGTTGGTGGACATTGTGCCCACCCCGCTGCTGCTGGGATTGCTGAAAAGCTTGCTGCCCTTGAACAAGCTGACGGAGCAACTCAGTCTGGGCAGCCATCACTTCAGCCATGTTGGGGGGTGGTGGCGGCTGCTGTGGTTGTCCGCTACCACTAGCGCCAAAACCACTCGGGGTGCTGCGGGTCCCTTGAACCATCTGCAAGGTGCAAATTTTCATTAATTCGGGAATTCATAATACCACCAAGGCTGAGTGTCATAAGTGCGGAAGATTTAGAATTCAAGAATTCCCAGATAAATTATGGTCAGAATACTGCTGGTTGCAAGAAAAATCGTAACTCCGAGTCTGCTCAACCAACTCTTACAAATTTTGGCGGTGATTAGGAATTTAGTGGCCTACATCTGTGGTATTCCAATACACCTCCAAAAACTACATTTCCGACTACTTCGACTACATTTCGAATTAGCACGACTACTTCTCCGACTACTACGGCTGCATCACCGACTACTTTGTCTACATTTCCGTATACAAGGACTACAATTTTGACTGCTACGGCTTCGTCATCGACTACATCGACAACATCTCTGACTGCATTGACTACTATACGACTACTTTAACCATATCGCCGACTTCTTCCTTATATCTATGACTTCTTTCGATTACATCTCCGACTGCATTGACTACTGCACGGCAATTTTGACCATATCACCGACTTCTTCCTTACATCCATGACTTCTTTCGACTACATCTCCGACTGCATTGACTGCTATACGGCTACTTTTTGTGACATCACTACATTTTTGATACCCCGGCTGTATCACCGACTGCTTCAAGTACATTTCTGACTACTACAACTATACTGTGACTGCTTCCACTATAACTCTGACTACTACGGCATAATTTTTGACTGCACTGCAACTTTGACTATTTCAAGTGCTCTCCGACTGCATCAACTTTATTTCTGACTATAACGACTACGCCTCCAACTGTTTCAGTTGTACCCCTGCCTAGTACGACTACAACTTCGACTAAACTGCATCTATGACTGCTTCGACTGCATCTTTGACTGCCTCAATTACACTTCCGACTACTACGACTAACTCATGGACTGCTTATATTGCATCTCCGACTAGTACGACTACTTTTTCGATACCTTGACTACATTTCCGACTACTTGAGCTACACCCCGACTACTACGACTACATGTTCGACCACTTCGACTACATCTTTGCTTCTCTATTTTGGCGGTTCTTTAGCAGACCGAGCTATAGTATTTTGCCTATAACCTTGACTACAAAAGTCTAATGATGCTGAAATTTTATAAGCAGCTAGATCAGGAAATTTATGACAACTTTGTTATTCACCGCACAGCCCAGAAATGTAGGAAAACATGGATTAAAAATTCAGACATTTTTCTGCAACAGCAGGTCCATCATTTACAACTAGTCCACTAAGTCTTTAACCATGGCCTACATGATTAGGGTGTTCATACGGTCGAGCTGCACTCATTAAAAAAGAGGTACTCAACTCTCAGTTAGCCTAGTGCAACAATTGCCAAAAGTTAGTGTGGTAGAACTGCCTGAATTAACCCGGCTCAAATGCACTAACCATCATCCTTGAAGATGAACTGGCCACCAGGCACTTCAAAGGGATTAATCCGACAGTCTGTCGGGTAGATCCCGATGCAACCACTTAATATTTCGATCAAAACAAAGCATACACATTACTCGCACGAAGGCAAGTCCAGAGAATACAACATTCCATATAATTTATCTTAACCAGTCAGAAACAATTATTACAAGAGGAAAGTACCACTCGAGTACTTTTAAAGTTCAACATAAAAACTTCATTCAGAGTTTTAATCTGTAGCGGAAAGAAAAACATGATCAACTAGCATCAGCAGAGTCATTGCTATTCGGGGAAGGATCCCACTGTACTGTCCAACTAGTCGGCAAAGCTCTCGGCCAAGCCAAACAAGCTACCATATCTTCAACAGACATACCTGAAAACACTGCCACAAGCAAGGCTGAGTATACTAATACTCAGCAAGGCTTACCTGACTAGTGGTATGTAAATACCAACTACTAAGCATGCATGGCTCTAAGGTTCTAGGGTTTTCTTTTTTTTGCTGAAAGGCAACAAAGAGTAAGTCCTTAATTTCATATTTAGCTTTCAATATTCTAGTTCATTTAACCAGTCTAGAGGAGCTTTTATCTCTAATCAAAAATTATGAAAAACATTTAATCAACCAACAAGTTTCATCATAGCCATAGTTCCTCTTGTTACTCTATGTGGCAGAAGTATTAAGCAGTCTCAATTACCGCGAGAAACGGACGATTCGAATCGAATTTCATAACCTTGCAAGGGAAACCTAAACACATGTCACATGGTTACTCCAAGAGTCACACGTGCAACTTTTCCCCTTTATCCGCGCTTTATGGATTAGGACCACCGGCCTCGAGTAGAAAAGGTCCATGAACCACGGGCGACGTCGGACATGACCCTATTGCACTCACCATTGGGCCCATGGGACGGTGGGACCTGTCCACGCACCGGTTCAATTGAGTACTTAAGCTTACCTATTACCATATTCTCAGCATGTGGTTAGTACTTTCAAAAGCTTAACCACCACTACCACGCACTGTGACCTTAGCATTATACATTATTTAGACGGGGCTTCAACCACAAGTACTTTACCACAGCCCCGCCTGCCAACTTATAGTTGCTGTATGCGGTAAATCAATCAACTCCTATAGTCCTCGCAAGTAGCAGGAAACTACTCGAATTTTACCGTACCTATTAGCATAGCATCTACTCGATATCACTGTTCTTGTAGCCATTACAAAGGTACCTAGGATCATGTAGCTAGGGTTCCAATCAACTCCTATGAACTTTAAATACACAGGCAAAAGGAAAAATAGTTGCATAATTTATAAACTGGGATCATGCACCTGGGCTTGCCTTGTGTAAAACTAGTCGGGGCCTCCTCCGAACATTGGTTCGGGTCTTCAGCGACTGCTGTAAGATTAGCCTGAGCTTCATGCTTCTCACTTTCGGACTCGGGCACCAGATTGTAGATCCCATCAGCGAGAGTAGTCGAGTCTATATGAATGCACATGTATGAGTGGTTTTACTTGGTATAAGATTGCATAATAAAGCAGCCAAAACTTAAGTTAAGTAGTCGAATACTTCATTTTCTTTTCCCTGGGCAGTTATTTATCGAGTACTTATCTGGATTATCTGACTTCATTAAGTGAGCGGGTGGTTGTGCATGTTGTACGGCCATTTTTTGCAGGGAGCACTGGTTAACCGAAACTACTCGCAGGGGTAGTTTCTGGGTTGAAAAACCACTCGTAAAGGTAGCTCCTGAGTTGAGATTTTTATGTAGAGCTTGTTACTTAATTACAACCTTACTGTAAAAGTTTTAGTTATTTCTTTATTCAGCAAGTTAACATGAAAAGGTTATTAAACATCTATTTTTATGATTAAGATCTACTTGCACAGAATAACCCATGCAAGAAACTGGTGCTCAACTTTTTACTGATCAAACCTACTCGCATGAGTAGTTTACTTCACATTTTTGTAGAGTTTTCTTGTGCAAAAAACAGAGGTTAACATTTAGTTTTAAAAGGGATCTAGCTTATAACAAAAGCACTCGAAACCACTGGTTGTGCTTTGATTTAGAGCATGAAATTTTAATGGAAGATTTTACCCTTAGCACTAAAGCTACCATCTAAGTTTCATGAGCAGATCTTTCCTGAAACTCTTGGAACAAATAAAAGCCATTTAAACTATATTTAAATCCAAATCTAAAAACATGTGGAAACAGATCCAAAGTCCTGTTACAAAGTTGTAGATCTCAACTTAAGGATTCCAGGACATCATAGCTTGTATTTTTAGGATTTTTCTGTGACTTATTATGCATCTTCAAAGTTAATAGATTGGTTTTCATGTTCTTGTTCCAGGATCATAGATGAGTCCCTAAGATTTACAGAAAACTTCTCATAAAGATTGAAATCGAAGCAATTGGGTCCGTTGCATAGGGGAAACGGCTACCGCCGGCCAAAATCCGGCGACTAGGGTGGCCGGTGGTGAGGGGTGAAGATGGGAGAGGCAAGAGGGGAACAAACCGCACCTGTTTGAGGTCTTGGGTGGGGAAGGGATGGACAGTGGCACAGAGCCGGTGGCGGGGGCGGATGGTGGGGGCGACGGTCCGGTGAGGGTGATGGCACCAGGAACGGCTGTGCAGCTTCGGGATTAGGTGGAGAAGGTGGTGGAAGGTTTGTTTTGGGCAATGCGGGGGTGGATTGGTGCGTCCACGCACGGGGAACTGCTCGCTGGAGTTGAAGGTTGGGGGCGACGAACTGAGGTGCCTCGGGGTGGCTTTTATATGCGCTGGAGGGGGAATGGCGGCCTAGGCTCGAGCCTCAGGGGAAGGTGAGACAGGGGGCAAAACCGGGGGCGGATGGCCTAGCTGGCGCCGTCGGAGGCTCGCCATGGCGCCAGCAGCGCCTGTGACAGAGGAAACACGCCACGTGGAGGCTTCCTGAGGGGTAGCGCAAGATTTCGTGGGGCTTTGGATGATTTCCGATGCGCTGGTAGGACCACATGACCGGCGGGCTCGGTTGCGCCGGTTCGCGCCGGCCAGCTGGCCTGCCGGTGGTGGGACAGGGTAGGGGAGGAGAGAAGAGGGAGAAGATGATGGGACTGACGTGTGAAAAACAAAACAGCAGCGGTCTGGTTGAAAAAAAGTTAAAACTCATCCTTCCTAAGGTCAAAAAAAACTTTTGAATACCATAGTTGTTCATCTCTTCAAGACAAACATTTTCTCTTTTATGACTAAGTTCAGCTGAGCAAAGCATAAAAAGTTATTTTGAACTTCCGAAAACAAGTATTTAGATGGCACGTCATTTCATGTTGATTTTTGCACTGTTAGTTTCTGAGTTCAACTAGACTTTTGTTGCTCCTTTTATGACAAAGGTGCCATTAAATTTACAGGTTCAAATGTGATCAAATTTGAAAGTTACAAGAGTTTGCTTGTACGGGTTCAATTGTTTTATGCTGATATACATATACCCATATTTATTTGGCTGAAAGGTGTAATTGAGAAGTTGTTTCAAACTTTTCTTGCTCTTTTGTGACTGATTTCATGGTTTGGATCTTTGTTTAGTCTTTTAGACACCTAGGGTGTCACAGCCAACCCCCCTTAAAAAGAATCTCACCCCAAGATTGGGATGAAAACTAAGTGCGGAAAGTGTGTACCTTGGATGGAACTAACAAAATCAGGAAACTTTTGATTGAGATAACCTTCAGTCTCCCATGTGGCTTCTTCTTCAGTGTGATGGTTCCACTGGATTCTGTACATTTTAATCACCGCTCTTCGGGTACTTCTTTCCTTCTGGTCGAGGATTTTGATGGGTTGCTCCACATAAGAGAGATCTGGTTCTACCATGATTTCCTATTGTTCCACAATGTCGGTAGGAACTCTGACGCATTTCTTTAGTTGAGAGACATGAAAAATGTCATGAATGGCTGCAAGCTCCGAAGGAAGTCGCAACTTATAGACCACGAGTCCACATTCTTCAATAATCTCATACGGACCAACATAACGAGGGGCTAATTTTCCTTTTTCTCCAAATCGTTGCACACACCTAGTTGGTGAAACCCGAAGGTAGACATGATCACCAACGTCAAATTTCAAGGGTTTTCTACTCTTGTCAAAGTAACTCTTTTGTCTAGATTGAGGTGCTTTAAGATTTCCTTGGATAACTTTCACTTTTCCTTCTGCCTCTACTACCAAGTCTGTCCAAAGATTTTGCGCTCTCCTGTCTATGACCAACTCAAAGGAGTTCGACACCTTCATCCGTACAATGCTTCGAATGGTGCCATTTTTAGGCTTGCTTGATAGCTGTTGTTATAGGAGAACTCTGCTAAAGGTAAACATTTGTCCCAATTCTTGTCATACTGAATGACACAAGCTCTAAGCATGTCTTCGAGAATTTGATTTACCCTTTCGGTTTGGCCGTCGGTCTGAAGATGATAAGCTGAGCTTCGGATTAATTTGGTACCAAGGGGTTCTTGCAATTGTTCCCAAAAGCATGCCATGAACTAAGTGCTGCGATCAGAAATGATGGTCTTTGGTACACCGTGTAGACAAATAATTCGATCCAAATATATCTCAGCATATCTTTTGGCATTATACGTGGTGTGCATGGGAATAAAATGGGCGGTCTTTGTAAGCCTATCTACAACAACCCATATAGAGTCGTATTTCTGAGATGTATTGGGTAAACCAACAATGAAGTCCATACTCATATCTTCCCATTTCCAGGATGGTATTGGCAAGGGTTGAAGTGTACCAGCTACTTTTAGGTGGCTAGCCTTCACTCGCTGACAAGTGTCACACTCTGCAACATATTGGGCAATTTCCCTCTTCATCCTAGACCACCAAAAATTTTGCTTGAGATCCTGATACATTTTGCTACTGCCTGGATGAATAGAGAATTTGGAAAGATGTGCTTCATCAAGAATCTATTTTCGGAGTTCGCGATCTTTTGGAATGACAATGCAATTTCCAAACCATAAAATTCCTTTGTGATCCTGATGAAAACATTTGTACTTCTCCTCTCCTTGAGATAATTTCTGCTTGATGATCTTAACACCCTCATCGTGTAATTGTGTCATGATGATACGGTCATGAAGAGTGGGTCCAATAGAGATGTGATTCAAAGTTCCTTGAGTAATTATTTCCAAACTAAGTTTCCGCACTTCATAGCATAACGTCTCATTGAATGATGCGGCAGATAGGCAATTGCAATGAGTCTTGCGGCTGAGTGCATCCGCTACTACATTAGCTTTGCCTGGATGGTAGTGCACCTCAAGATCATAATCCTTGATTAATTCCAACCATCGTCTTTGTCTCATATTCAGGTCGGCTTGTGTGAAAATGTATTTGAGACTCTTATGATCGGTATAAATATTGCCATGGGTGCCCATAAGGTAGTGCCTCTAGATCTTAAGAGCGTGAATGACGGCTGCTAACTCAAGATCATGTGTTGGGTAATTCTTTTCATGGGGCCAAAGTGCTCGTGGAGCATAGGCAATAACCCTGTTGCCTTGCATAAGTACACATCCCAAACCAGTACCAGAAGCATCATAGTAGACGTCGAATGGTTTGGTAGTGTCAGGTTGAGCTAAGACTGGGTCTGTAGTCAAGTGTTCGCGAAGAGTGTGGAAAGCTTTTTCACAATCTTCATCCCGCACAAATTTTTCTCCTTTCTTCAACAGTTCGGTCATAGGTTTAGCAATTCTGGAGAAATCCGGAATGAAGTAGCGATAATAACCAGCTAAACCAAGAAAACTACAAATCTGATGAACTGAAGTGGGAGTTTTCCAATCCATCACTTCTTGAACTTTACCGGGGTCAACTGAGATACCATTACTGGAGATAGTATGGCCCAAAAATTTCACACTATCCAACCAGAATTCACATTTGGAGAACTTAGCATATAACTGATGGTCTCTGAGACGTTGGAGAACAATGTGCAAATGTTTAGCATGGTCCTCCTCGTCCTTGGAATAAATAAGAATGTTGTCAATAAAGACCACGACAAATTTGTCATGCTCCGGCATAAAAACCGAATTCATGAGATATATGAAGTAGGCAGGAGCATTTGTGAGACCAAAAGACATGACTAAGTACTCATATAGTCCATATCGAGTGGAGAAAGCGGTCTTTGGAATATCACAAGGTCAAATCTTGATTTGATGATACCCAGAACGAAGATCAATCTTGAAAAAGATTTTTGCTCCAGACAATTGATCAAAAAGAACATCAATGCGAGGAAGTGGATATTTGTTTTTGATAGTCACCGCATTGAGAGGTCGGTAGTCTACACATAACCTCAAACTATTATCTTTCTTCTTCACAAGAAGAGCTGGGCAACCCCAAGGTGAGGCACTGGGATGAATATAGCCTTTGTCTAGAAGTTCTTGCAACTGTATTTTCAATTCTGCTAATTCTTTGGGTGGCATTCAATAGGGTCATTTGGAGATAGGTGCAATGCCTAGCTGCAGTTCAATGACAAACTCTATGTCTCGATCAGGTGGCATGCCGGGTAAGTCATCTGGGAAAACATCGGCATACTTGCGTACTACCAGAATTCCTTCTAATTCTGAATGGACCTTAGTAAGAGCACATGAATTTGTGCATTCTCGAAAGGCAAATATAGAGTTGTAGTTCCTTGGGTCGGGGAATTGATTTCAACAGCTCGGGAGGCAAGATCTAAGGTTACTCCATGCCGAGTCATCCAGTCTACTCCCAAAATAACATCGATGTCTTCAAGTGCCAAGAGGATCAAATCTGTGTCGATGACTTTCCTACCCAATTTAATTGGCACGTTTCTTATGAGTTGATTTGAAGCTATTTTACCTCCTGGTGTAGCTATCATATACGACTTTCTAGTGTGACAGAAATCCAAACCCACTTTTGTACCGAATTTTGCACTAATGAAACTATGTGATGCACCAGAGTTAAATAATATAATAGCGGGCTTGCAGTGGATAGAAAATGTACCCGTCATGACCGGTGTGCCATCAGGAAGCTCTGCCAGAGTGGTGAAATTTATCCACCCACGTTTGACCTGAACAGTCTGCTTCTTGCCTTGGTTTTTGTGGTTGGTCTGGAGCCTTGGCTTTGAGCTTGTTGTTTGGACTGAGGGCAATCTCAAACAAAGTGAGTGGAACTCCCATAGTTGAAGCATCAGTTGTTGTTATTCTGGCAGGGTGGCTGCTGGTTATTCGGCCTTGGACCATTTTGCTGTGGAGCAGGGGGTCATGCCACACTCTGTTGCTGAGGGGGCCTGATAATCTAAGGCCCTGGCTGAGGGGCATTCTGAAGAGCTTAAGGTACTGCATTATGCACTATTCGATACCTCGGTGGCTGAGCACTCGAGGGTCCGGCTAGAGCCTTCCTCTTCTTCTCTGTATGATGGGCCAA
Organism: Panicum miliaceum; assembly: GCA_032594955.1. NCBI lineage: Eukaryota > Viridiplantae > Streptophyta > Magnoliopsida > Poales > Poaceae > Panicum > Panicum miliaceum. Next base: position 23,101,671 of record CM064066.1, on the reverse strand, counting down.
AATGCAATCCTTATGGGTGATTGCCAAATTAACTAGCTCGTTGTATGTGTCCATTCTGATAGGATTAAGTCGTTCCTTGAGCTTGGTATTTAGATCTTTGCATAAACGAACACGCTTCTTGGTATCCGTGTCAGCATGATATCCCGCGTACTCAGTAAGGTTGTTGAACGTCTGAGCGTACTGAAGTATGATGCGGGTACCTTGTGTAAGCGCCAGAAACTCATTCAGCTTCCTTTCCATGAGACCCTCAGGGATATGGTGGGCTCGGAATGCACTCTTGAATTCATCCCAAGTAACAACATGATCTGCCTGAAGCATGGCAAAGTAGCTGTCCCACCATATACGCACAGTACCGTGAAGCTGCTGCGCGGCAAATCGAGCTTTGTTGGCCTCAGAACATGGTAGTGTCAATAATGCAGACATGGATTCAATGGTACGATTCCAGGCGTCCACAACCAAAGGTTCCTCCATCCTGTTAAACAGAGGGGGCTGCATCCCAAGGAAATCCGAGTAACCAGCAACCTAAGGCTGGGGTGCATGGTGCACGCCCTGCTGCTGATGATGATGCTGCTGCCCCTGAACAAGTTGTCATAGCAATTCGGTTTGAGCGGCCATCACCTCCACCAGACTGGGTGGTGGTGGCAGCACGACGTCTGCTGCAACCTGCTGCCGCTCACTCCGAATCCATCGGGGTTGCCACGAGTTGCCCCAACCATCTGAAACATGGAGTTTTAATATCAGTAAAGGCTTCATAAATCTCCCATGATTCCAAAAAGATAGTACGTGGAAACAAAGTATAGAACTTGATAGGCTTGTTACAAACGGTGTGCAATCTGCGGTTGGTTAGGAGACATTTCCTAGCTGCTTTGGTTGGTAGTAATTAGGAAATGGAGTGGCCTGAAACTGTGGTATTCAAAACACCTTCGACTACTCCATCCTCGACTGCACTTCCGACTACCAGGACTACCGATCCGGCTACTATGGCTCCCTCATCGACTACTTCGACTACCATACAGCTTTTTCAACTACATTGCCGACTGCTTCGACAACATCTGCCAGGATTTTAGCTATATCTCCGACTGCTTGAATGGTTCCATCATCGGCTACGGCTACAGTCAACTACACGGGGCCTTCGACTACCTTGACTGCATATCCGACTGCATACACCTTACCTCCGGTTACTACGATTATACCTCTGGCTGCTTCAGTCGCGCCTCTGCTTAGCACGACTACACCTTCATTTACTCTATATCCACGACTGCTTCGACTACTGAAGTTATACGTCCGTTTACTATGATTACCCATGGTCTGCTTTTACTGTATCCCCGACTAGTATGACTACTTTTTCGATACGTCGACTACTTTGCTGGCTGCTTAAGTGACACTTACGACTACTATATCTGCGGATTCATTCACTTCGACGACTTCAACTCTGATTTCTAACTGCTTGCCAAACTATACTTCCAGTCTTTCCCTAAAGCCTACCTACTTTGAGTGCTCTTAGCTTCTAGGCTACACTCCTTGCATCGGGTGGTACTCAACTCTAAGCTAGCCTATTACTACCTGCACAAAAGTTAGGCTACACTAAGAGGAGTGTATACAAAAGTACTCCTAAGTCATCTCCTAGTAGTCGTCAAGATTGTTGACAGACGACTCGCTGCGCGCAGGGGAGTGAGCTCCCATCTGTGCGGGCTACGAGACTATTACATCGTAGTCAAGATCAGAGACACCCTCCATTTCCTCGTGTTCTTCCTCACTATCAATGTCCATCACGTCCGGTGGAACGTGAAGGGCTGCCTGCTGTGCGTGATGCATGTCGATATGTCCGTTGGCCTCTTCCAGATCAATGTTGAGGTCATGGATCTATTCCTCCAAGAACTCGATCATTGCCTCGTGCTCCCCCACTGTAGTTTCTAGTGTCTGCACTTGGCCTTCAAGCTGGCCAATCCTAGCGTCTCTATCACCAACCTCCCCAACTAAGTCTTGCATCTGCTCATCCCTTAGGTTATCTGCCCACTGGAAGGATTGAGCAAGGTCTATCACCTGTGTCATCCCTTTACTTTGAAGTGCTTGTAGTCGGTATAGTGCATTCATGCACCGGGCTGAAAAGATGATAGTCTCAACTGGAATTTGATCTCCCAAGTGACCCAGATGAGCAAACCTGTTCAGCCATAGTGGATCACTCTCGTTGACTGCCGGAAACAGACCCGCTGGAGCCAGAATCACCTCTAATGGTGCTCACAAAATGTGGTTAGCGCCTTCATGGTTGCTGCCTCCCATGAGTCAATGAGGCGGTGCCCGACTACTTCCGTCTAAATAGCAAGCCACGCAAGGTTGAATGGGTGCTGGGGAATGGTCATGCGCACCCGGCACCGACGGACACCCGTCTCCATGAACTCTTGCCCCACATAGAGAGGCGGGTTTGGGTAATCGGCGGTGCTCAACACACCCCACAAGATGGAGGGGAAGCCCTCCCAGTGCAGGCACGCTGAGTGTGCACGGCCCTCCTCATCAACCACCATAAGAACTGGATCGGCCATCTGATTCACAAACTTAAAAGGTGAGATAACGAAAATTGATGCTCATTCAAATAAACAAATCTGGACAGTGCACAAAACTGAGCATAACTTCTGTAGGTGATAGGTAACAAGTTGCAAAAGTAACCAGACCATTCCTAAAGTACTCATGCACCACTTTACTGGTCAAACCCAAGGCTGGATCATACTCTAAGATAACTATATCCTTAGATTGGACTGGAAACACAGAAACTTAGTTGAACTTTGGTTAATGGTTTATCTGTTTTGGGTGGATTTTGCACAGTTCATCAATAACTCAATTTCTTTATTTGAATTTAAAGATATGGAGCATTCATGACCTTTCCGTCCTCACAACTTCACAGTGGCCATCATCTTGACCTTACAAAGTTAATTCGGTGGCTTAATTAGCACGTCTCTCTCTATAAAAACAAGTCGAGCTCTCTTCGTTCTTAGCCTATTGCACTCATGGCACTCGTGGCTAGCGTTCCTGCAGGAACTCTCCTAGATATCCTAATACATATTGCCACCTAGACATATTCCCATAGGGCTTTACGAACTAAATATAATCCTTAACGAGTCCAACTCATTTTTCGAATAGAAGTTTTGTTGCCAAGTTTTTAGTAAACTTATTTTTTAAAGGTTTGTTGCAGACTCTGGTGTATGCTTTTCGCTCTGATACCTGCTGTGGCAGAACCGCCTGAATTAACCTGGCTCAAATGCACTAACCATCATCCTTGAAGATGAATTGGCCACCAGGCACTTCAAACAGATTAATTCGACAGTCTGTCGGATAGATCCCGATGCAACAACTTAATATTTCGATCGAAACAAAGAATACACATAACTCGCACAAAGGTAAGTCCAGAGAATACAACATTACACATATTTTATCTTAACCAGTCGGAAACAATTATTACAAGATGAAAGTACCACTTGAGTACTTTTAAAGTTCAACATAAAAACTTCATTCAGAGTTTTAATCTGCAGCGGAAAGAAAAACACGATCAACTAGCGTCAGCAGAGTCATTGCTATTCGCGGCAGGATCCCACTCCACTGTCCAACCAGTCAGCAAAGCACTCGGCCAAGCCAAACCAGCTACCTTATCTTCAATAGACATACCTGAAAACATTGCCACAAGCAAGGCTGAGTATACTAATACTCAGCAAGGCTTACCCGACTAGTGGTATGTAAATACCGATTACTAAGCATGCATGGCTCTAAGGTTTTAGGGTTTTCTTTTTTTGCTGAAAAGCAACAAAGATTAAGTCCTTAATTTCATATTTTAGCTTTCAATATTCTAGTTCATTTAACCAGTCTAGATGAGCTTTTATCTCTAATCAAACATGGTGGAAAACATTTAATCAACCAACAAGTTTCATCATAGACATAGTTCCTCTTGTTACTCTATGTGGCATAAGCATTAAGTAGTCTCAATTAGCGCGAGGAACAGACGATTCGAATCGAATTTCTTAACCTTGCAAGGGAAACCTAAACACACGTCATGTGGGTAGTCCAAGAGTCACACGTGCAACTTTTCCCCTTTATCCCCGTTTTATGGATCAGGACCACCAGCCTAGAGTACAAAAGGTACATGAACCACGGGCGTCGCCAGAACATGAGCCCTCTTGCACTCACCATTGGGCCCATGGGACAGCGTCAAGACGGTGGGACCTGTCCATGCACCGATTACCTTATTCTCAGCATGTAGTTAGTACTTTCAAAAGCTTAACCACCACTACCACACACTGCGACCTTAGCATTTTTCAGTACTCAAACGGGGCTTCAACCACGAGTACTTTACCACAGCCCCGCCTGCCAGCCTTATAGTTGCAGTATGCGGTAAATCAATCAACTCCTATAGTTCTCGCGAGTAGCAAGAAACTACTCGACTTTTACCGTACCTATTAGCATAGCATGTATTCGATCTCCCTGTTCTAGTAGCCATTAAAAAGGTACCTAGGATCATGCAGCTAGCATTCCAATCAACTCCTATGAACTTTAAATGCACGGGCAAAAGGAACAACAGTTGCATAATTTAAAAACTGGGATCATGCACCGGGGCTTGCCTTCTTGTGTAAAACTAGTCGGGGCTTCCTCCGAACGTTGGTCCGGGTCTTCAGCGACTGCTGTTAGATTAACCTGAGCTTCATGCTGCTCACTCTCGGACTCGGGCACCAGATTGTAGATCCCGTCGGCGAGAGTAGATGAGTCTATATGAATGCACATGTATGAGTGGTTTTACATGGTATAAGATTGCATTATAAAGCAGTCAAAACTTAAGTTAAGTAGTCGAGTACTTCATTTTCTTTTCCCTGGGCAGTCATTTATCGAGTACTTATCTGGATTATCTGACTTCATTAAGTGAGTGGGTGGTTGTGCATGTTGTACGTCCATTTTTCGCTGGGAGCACTGGTTAACCGAAACTACTCGTAGGGGTAGTTTTTGGGTTGAAAAACCACTCGTAAAGGTAGCTTCTGAGTTGAGATTTTTATGTAGAGCTTGTTACTTAATTACAACCTTACTGTAAAAGTTTTAGTTATTTTTTTAATTCAGCCTAGTTGTGGAGCTGTCAAGATGGGGGGCAACTGCAGATGATGCTTTAGGTTTTCCAGCGCGTGCTTCGCCTCCTCGGTCCACTGGAACTTGTCGTGTCATTTGAGCAATTTGAAGAAGGGTAATCCCTGTTCTCCAAGTCGCGAGATAAATCTATTCAGGGCCGCCATGCAGCCTGAGAGCTTCTTGACTTCCTTCATTGTCCGTGGAGCGTCCATGTCTGTAATGGCGGTAATCTTCTCCGGGTTCGCTTCAATTCCTCCGTGACTAACGATGAAACCAAGTAGTTTCCCTTGTGGTACATTGAAGACGCACTTGGTTGGGTTGAGCTTCCACCAAAACTTGCATAAGCTGTTGAAGGTTTCCTTGAGATCAGGGATGAACTTGTCGTGGACTCTGGTCTTGATGACCACGTCGTCCACATAGGCTTCAACATTGCGATGTAGCTGATCAGCAAGGCATAATTGGATAGCCCACTGATAGGTGGCTCCTGCGTTCTTCAACCCGAAAGACATAGTTGTGTAGGCATATGCTCCAAAGGGGGTGATGAATACTGTATTAATCTGGTCTTCTTCCTTGAGAGCAATCTGATGGTAATCCAAGTAGTAATCAAGGAAAGAGAGTAGGACACAACCAGCCATAGAGTCAATGACTTGGTCGATGCGTGGGAGCACGAAGGGATCCTTCGGGCAGTGTCTGTTGAGATCAGTGTAATCCACACACATCCTCCATTCACTATTATTCTTTTTTAGATTACAGAATTGGCTAACCACTCGGGGTGGTAGACTTCTTTAATGAAACCAGCCACGAGTAGTCATGCTAGCTCCTTCTTGATGGCCTCCCTCTTGTCTGAGGCGAAGCATCGTAGTCGCTGCTTCTTCGGGGTGGCTTTTACGATTGACTTTTAGGCAATGCTCAATCAACTCCTTGGGCACGCCGGGCATATCCGCTGGTTTCCACGCGAATATGTCACGGTTGGCCTTAAGGAAGCTGATGAGCGCGCTTTCCTATTTGTCTTTCAAGCCGCCTCCAATCAAAGCAGTCTTGGACGAGTCGCCTTCTTGCAGCTGGATGGCCTTGATGCCGACGTCGCTGGGGTTGGGTTTTACCCAGGACTGGCTAGGCCTCTGATTGGGAATCTCCATCTCTGAGTCAGTGAGCTTTTGCGCGGCCCCAAAGACTTCCTCAAGAAGGTTCTGGCACGTGTGATGTCACGGCGTACTCGATCGCCTCTTGGTCGCAGTCGTACGATTTCTTCAAGTCGCGATGGAACGTGAGTACACCTGTCCTGCCTATCATGTTGAGTAGTAAGTAGACGTAGTGAGGCACGGCCATAAATTTGGCCAAAGCTGGTGTGCCGAGGATGGCGTGGTATGACGACTCAAAGTAAGCCACCTCGAACCTTATGTACTTCGTGCGGTAGTTGTCTTTCATCCCAAACGTGATTGGCAGGACCACTGAACCGAGTGGTGTAGCCGCGTTTCCCAGGACGATGCCGTAGAACGGAGGTCTACTAGGGGTAAGCATCTTGGGGTCTTGGAAGTCTTGAGCCCCAGACTTGTCTCCCTCATCGTCGTCCCCCAGATCCTTCCGCTTTCCATCTTGAGGAAGGAGTAGGGCGTTGAGTGACTTGCCAAGGCTGACACACTCGAAGAGCGTATGCTGTGACTTCGGGTGCATCGAGCATCATTTGTGCAGGATTTTCTCAAACTGTGCTTGATTGTTCCCAGACTTCTTGTCCCGTGGATTGCGCTTAACAGTCGCGACTTCTTGTTCTGACTTGCTTTTCGAGGATTCACCGAGTTGTTCCGCTGGCCTTTGTCAAAATGGTTGTTGCTATTGCCCTGCTTGTCATTGTTGCGCTTAGGGAAGCGATCATTCTTCTCGTCCTCCTGGTCAGCCCACCATGCAATCATGTTGCGCAGTTCCACGGCAGCAGTCGGGCGGTTGCGTCAGAAGTTGTGGTAGGTGTGCTTCGAGAAGAGGCCGTTCTGGAAGCAGCGGATGACATCCTTGTCGGTGATGTTAGCAATGGTGGCTCGCATCTCAAAGCAATGCCGAGTCTCTGGGTCTTGTTCAGCTCCTGCTTAACCTGGGACAAATCATGACGAGTACCTGCTCGGATCTTGGATGATGAGGACATCAACACCAACGATACATCCACTCCGACACAAGTACCTATTGCTGGTCCTATTACTCGTGCTCGTGCTCGTGCTCGTCAACTTAATCATCAGGTGAGTTCAAATCTAAGCTCATGTACATCATGTTTAGACCATGGAGACCCGTGTACTCTTGTTTTGCTTAGGAACCAAGGAGGCGACCGAAAGGGAAACGGATTCGCGCAGGCTGGATTCGGACTGCAGAACAGTACCAAATTGTGACGGACATCACGGTCGCATATAAACTCGGATTGGGGCGTTTAAGTACTGCGTGGAAAGCTTATGAAGTCTTCTTTCAAACAGATCCGGCTTCATATCCATATCTGTTACGAGTCGGCCGCAATCGTAAAATTAATACAGAGTCCTTTTCTGCCCATGGTGCTGCGTCACCTTATTTTGGCCCAATGGGCCGTGTATCAAGTTGAGTCCATTACGGACGCGTCCTAGGGTTGGAGTACGACCCCAGCACCCCTGTGGTCGTCCTCCCACGTACTTATACCCCTTAGCCGCCACCAAGGATGCTTGGATTTTGTTTAGATCAAGTTTAGCCTCCGCTACTTGCTTGCGAGCGCGCGTGCTGGATCAGCCGCCCATCTTCTTGTCTTCGGAACCCCACCATTACTGAGATTGCGTGTGAAACCTTCATTTACATCTAGTAAATTCAGTACTTGTCATACTTGTTCTTGCTAGTTCTTCGATTGCTTGCAGGACGAGTGCCCTAGTGGCCGGGTGTCGCGCTCCACAAGATCACGACAGCCATTGAACGGGGTGTATCGGTTGCTAAGGTGCAGCTTGGAAGGCTGTAGTCGGGCCGTGAACATCGCCTCCATCAACCAATCGAGTTATCCACGCCTCTCTATCGAAAGATCGGGAATCAAACCCTAGCGGGTCGCCATTAGTTGGTAATTACAGCAAGGTTTATCGGTGAGAGACTTCTAATTCTTCACTGTTTTATTTTTCCTATAGTCCAGAAAAGCCAAAAAAATAGTAGATTAGTTTACCTTCAATCCTATAAACTCGTTTGAGTCTTTGCTAGCACTGCTTAGTTAGGGCTTGTTGAACTTTCGGTTGCATCGGTTGCGTCGAGTTGCTGGTCTTAGTTTTAGTCCTTTAAAATTTCGAGTTCTTGTCACGTTCTAGTCACAACCGTGCGCTACCATACATACTCCGTGTTGGTGGAATCCGAGTCCATATTCGTGTTCAAGTCCGAGTTTGATTCTGTGTTGGTTTGTGACCGAATCGCACGTGGTGCTGTGATTCGAGTAGGGATTGGTTTCCGAGTTCGAATTGGTTATTGCGCCGTGTTATAAAATTCCATTGCTATTCGCACTTGTACTGCGTATTTTGTAGCACTCCAGAAAGGCAGAAGTAGTCTCGGCTTACTCAAACCGCAACTTTGCACGAATACATATAGTCTCGGCTTTACCCCTACCCTTTCGGGAAAAGTTTGTGTGCTGTGTGGCTCTTTTGAAGTCTTTTAGGTTATATAATCAGTTTTGAGGATCCCCTGAAAAAAAAAGAAAAAAAAAGAAAAGAAAAAAAAGAAGAAGAAGAAAAAGAAGGGAAGAAAAAGGGGTTGTTCTTTGTGCATCTTTTTTGTTCTTCGATGGTGTCTCATGACTTCATTTGTGTCCAGGCTCGCGTCTCTAGCACGGTCTAGGCTAGGACCAGCATAGTGCCGCCGTTGAACGATTCTTCAGCTTGCTTTCGTAACTAACGTGGTGCTAGTTCATCCTTGTTTCAGCCCCCCTATAGCTCCACATATCCGACTACAGCTTGACAGGTCCTGTTGTTGCGGCACCGATACACTTCATCCCACGGTTGCAGACTTGTTGGTTGCCGTCCCCTCCTGTTGAGCAAGGTAAGAATTGGTAAGAGCTTGTGTAACAGGTTGAGGGTGAGCGCCTTGCAGTAGCTACATCCCATTAGTTGTAGGATCTTATTTCTTCACCTATTTTCGTGTTTCCTTTGTTCATCTAACCATGACTGGATCAGAGGGTGATGGGAGTTTAGGTCACTCTCCTCGTACAAAGGAAATCTGTTGGCGCTAAAATCGGCCGGATAGGAATCGGCCGATGGTCTTCAGCGTCGGACACACGACCCGGGAGAATCTGCTTAGCTGCTGTTCGGGTTATCGCCCTGGTGCAGTTCGCGCGGCGTGCCAGTCAATCTGACCTGTTGATTGACAAGGAAATAAAGTATTAAATTCCAGGCGCGTCGATCGGCTGGAGTTCCGATCCGTCCTGAGGAGCGCGTCGGCGGCGAATCGGCCGATTTGCTTGTATGTATGGCGCTCGATCCGCTTACCGTGGTTGTATCGGGAGATTATACCCGACAGACCAGTGGATTACTCCGTTTGAAGTGTAAGGTTAACCGAGAATGCCTTAATGGTGATGGTTAATACACTTGAGCCGGATTAATTCAGGTGGTTCTGCCACAATAATGGATGATACAAGCTCTAAGCATGTCTTCAAGAATTTGGTTCACTCTTTCGGTTTGCCCATCCATTTGAGGATGGTAAGCTGAGCTTCGAATCAGTTTGGTGCCAAGAGTAGCTTGTAAGTGTTCCCAAAAATGTGCTACGAATTGAGCACCACGATCTGAAATAATCATCTTGGGTACTCCATGTAAGCAAACGATGCGATCGAGGTAAATCTCGGCATATTTCTTGTCAGTGTAGGTAGTGTGTTCCAGAAGAAATTGTGCCATTTTCGTGAGTCTATCCACAATCTCAAAAATATCTGGCTTGTCAATCACCTACTTCGGGTATTGATATCCACCTTCGCCAGATAATCTCCATTCATACCACAGCCCAAAATCTCCATAGTAAACCTATCCATCCAAGAAAGGTCTACTCAAACAAACACTCCCTCTCAATATCCATTGGCTGTCATGAGAATATGGGTCATCTTCAAAAAAAAAGCAAGGCAAAAAGGAGATAAGACCCATATCTCTCCACGATTTCATAGAATCAAGGGATGAAAATAAAAAGAACATTTCCCAAGTGTGAGTACATTCTCTCCCTCTCCCCTGAACATCATATCTTCCATAAGATCGGGTACCAATCTCTTGCGAACCACTCTTCGGCTTGGCAACAAAGGTAACCAAGGTATGCAATACTCTTCCTACCTATGAACTCCACATATCAGCCTTAGAAGTTGGAAGAAGATGGTCAATTTCCGACCATGGTGAGGACTATACACCTTGAGCGACTTTGAGAGCACCGTTGGGGAATCTTAAGCCATCCTTTTGAAAACTTGCAAAAAGAAATCTGAGGAAGGAACTTGAATAGGAAGCAGGAAAACTCCGGTGGAAACTGTTAAGTCTCTCAACCGCTCAAGACGAGGGATGAAATGCGGGTAAGCCCCACACTTAGAACCAAGGTACGAGCCAACATTCTCAAGGTACATACGGGTTAGAGTAATATGTTATGCACAAGGTACCTGCAGGGGGTGAACATTGACACAACTCCAGATCCGCCGAGCCTAAGTTTCAGCCTTGCTCGAGGACGAGCAAGAGTTTAAGCTTGGGGGTGTGTTGACGGCCATTAAATCACACCTTGTACATCAACTTCTCTGGAATAAATAGAGCTATGCATCATGTTACATACATATTTTGTTTATTCTAATAAAGTTCCACAAGTTTTGGATTAGTTGTGAATGCAGGGACAGGTGTATCAAAAATGAGGCAAAATGGGAAAAAACACAGGCCGACCGGCCTCACCTAGGCCGGCCAGCCTGGCTCGGGACCCAATCTCCACGTCATCAACACAGGGGCAAGGAAACACACTTACCTTGATCCTGAGCCGTGCACTTGAAGTCGGTTTGATCAGATGACCCGAAAGGCTTCACCCATGGATTGAAGGGCCCACCTGCATGCAAGACTTGGGCAAAATCCTGAGATTCGCCTCCCTGGACAAAGCACAAGCGTTGGTTATCAAGTCGGTAAAATGGAGAGACGAAACACGCCGAGGTCAGACCGGTCGGCCTTGACCAGGCCGGCCGGCCCCTAACTATCAAACCTCGGACCAACGCAAATGCCACCGACACCAGGAGAGCATCAGGGATGTGCACGACAAGGGCCGTGCCAAGTGGCACAAATCCCATGCTGGCCGGCTTGGGGGAGGCCGGCTGGCCCCACTTTGCAGCCTCTCGAGCTCCACTTCGCGTGGAAGTTACCTCAACCGATGAAGTGGCGTCCAAGCTAAGCATCAACCTCAGCACCGACCTGCAAGAACTGTAAATACAGGGTCACCCATCACTGGTAACACACACCAAGGAGTTCTCACTCATTTCACTTTCTAGAGTTAGGTTTAGTAGCCCGCGAGTTAGAGTCGAGTTGAGCTTGTCTCAGGATTCCAGAGTCGTCATCGGAAGTCTAGTATAAGCTCTTCTTGTATCTTTCCCTTTGATATTTATCAATATAAGTTATGTTCTTTATCTTATCGAGTCAGCTTTACTTTCCGCATTTATTTATCTTTCCAAGTTATTCAGCTTGTGTGCGGAAGTTCTGTCCTCTAGTTTATGCTTTGTTATCTTCCTTATTTTATCGGGATCCTACCTTACGGATTTTCTCACCCGGACTAGGGAGCTTAAGTCAGGTCCCTAGGTTGAGGGGGATTTCTCTTGAAGGCCTCAAGAGAAATCCTAACATCGAGTGCAGACGTGGTGTCTAGCTTAGTGTTAGTTAGGAAGTGTATTCCACCCCACAGAACAGTGTGGTAGGCAGCAGGTGGTGACAGCCCTGTCCGTCCCTTGTAGTCCACCACGTTCGGGTGTTTTCGTAGCAGTAGTAGCAGGTTGCCGTTGGACTCCCTCTCACCCCTTTCTACAGTCATTCCTCTTCCACCCACCGAAGTTAGCTCAAGGTTCCCGATAACTAGTTAGAAACAAGGTTTAGTCTAGGGAGGCTAGCCCATTAGTGTAGAAGTGTTTTAGGAGTCTTTCTTGCTTGTTGTCCTCCCAGCTACTTACCGCTCTAAGGTTTAGAGTCTCCTGTGTCAAACGGTCATTGCCTGGCCATTTATCCTATCTTATTATATCTGGCTTAACCCCACTAAGTTGGTCGGTGGATATTTCCAGTAAAGTTTATCACTTGTTCATTCGATACTCTTTAGAACCATAGTGCTTCCCCTTGGAAATTTACGATACCCTGGAATACTCCAAGGTGAAGTGCTACAGTGGTGGATTATGTGCGCTTGCGGAATACATATTTTATTGGGCATAAGAAACGTCAATAGTCGGCACCCTTACTTCTTACGTAACAGACTCAACCACTGAACCTTCTCCCAAACAAGGTATAATGGAGGAAAGAAATTCAACCTCCAGAGTTCCCTTTTGAATTCAAGGATGATTTATTCGAAGATTTCGGAAATACCTCAAATTACTTCTACCAGAAAAGACCCCCAGTTCCAGTTGGCCCTACTGAACCTCTCGATAAGGCTTTCCTTAAAGAGATGGTTAGGGACCTAACTGCTGTTATGAAAAGCAAATGGGTACAAGAAGGGGAGTTATCCTCGGAACCACTTCAGATCATCACCCCCTCTTTAACCATTCAATGCTTTATCCAAGGAACTTTTGGGAAGGCCATATATAATCCCACGGTTGGAGCAAACATCATGGCAGCCTCCTATGCATTCACGCATTTAGAGCACTCCTTGGTTCCAACTAAGAAAACTGTCAGAAACACACCAGGATCCATCCTAGAGGGAGTTGGGGTAATTCATGATGTACTTTTACGACATGATGATCTAGAGGTTGCCCTTAATTTTCATATCTTTGATGTGTATGACTTCGATGTCTTAATTGGGCACCCCTTGGAGAAGTTGTTCCTAGATGCTCCTATTCTAGGAATCCTTGATGTGAAACTGGGGAGAGAGACATTCTCGATTCCGATTTCTCAGACAAAGAATTCTCCCACTGAACTTCTCCCCCAGTTGAAGCTGGTTGAGGAAGTGATGGCCATTTCACCCTTCGAGTCCTCTAAGTCATCTTTAGAAAATGATGCTGAACTCTTCATCCAAGAAGAGGATGATTTAGAAGAAACTCTTGATCTCCCAACTCATGACCAGCCAACATAACCACCGATCGAGTTGAAACCCCTTCCTTCTGGCCTTCGCTATGCTTTCCTGAATGGTGACACGGAGTCTCTCATCATCATTAGCGATAGTCTTTCTAGGGTAAGGAGACAGCGAAGCTGTTAGCCATCTTAGAAAATCATAGGTCTGTTTTCAGTTACTTGCTCTAGGACCTTAAGGGAAGGAGCCCAACCCTCTGCACTCACCGCATCCCCTTAGACCCAGCCAACACACCTTCTAGGGAGGCTCAGCGTAGGCTTAATAATGCGATGAGAGAGGTAGTCAAGAAAGAGATTCTCAAGCTTTTGCATGCCGGGATAATCTATGTCGTGCTTCATAGCGAGTGGGTGAGCCCCGTTCTAGTAGTGCTGAAGAAGGGAGGAATGACGGTTGTTGAGAATAGTGAAATCGAGCTGATCCCACAACGAACCATCACGAGGTGAAGGATGGGCATAGATTACCAAAGCTCAACTCGGTAACAAAGAAAGATCACTTCCCGCTGCCCTTCATTGACGAAATGTTAGAGCGGCTAGCGAAGCACTGTTTCTTCTGTTTCCTTCCAAATAGATTTGAAAAATAAGTCGCTGATGACACGTATCGTGCAGCCCCCAATCGTTGAATCCAAATCCTAAATGTACATCCTAGGTGTCTAAAAGGCTAAACAAAAATCCAAATCATGAAATCAGTCACCAAAGAGCAAGAAAAGTATGAAACAACCTATCAAATATACCTTTCAGCCAAATAAATATGTGTATATGTATATATGCATAAAACAATTGAACCCGTACAAGCAAACTCTTGTAACTTTCAAAATTGATCACATTTGAACCTGTAAATTTAATGGCACCTCTGTCATGAAAGGAGCAACCAAAGTCTAGTTGAACTCAAAGGCTAACAGTGCAAAAATTCACATGAAATGACGTGCCATCTAAATACCTATTTTTGGAATTTCAAAATAACTTTTTCTACTTTGCTCAGCTGAACTTAGTCATAACAGAGAAAATGTTTGGCTTGAAAAGCTGAACAATTTTGGTATTCAAATGTTTTTGTTTTAAAATGGGGAAGAACGAGTTTTAGCTTCTTTTTCCACCCAGACCCCTGCTGTTTTGTTTTTCACACATCAGTCCCATCATCTTCTCCCTCCTCTCTCCTCCCCTGCCATGTCCCATCACTGGCAGGCCAGCTGGGCGGTGCTCCACGGAAGCCTCCACGCAGTGTTTTTCCTCTGCCGCAGGCGCTGCTAGCGCTACGGCAAGCCCCCGCCAGCGTCAGCTAGGCCAATGCGCCCCCGGTTTTGCCCCCATCTCGCCTTCCCCTAAGGCTCGAACCAAGGCCGCCATTCCTCCTCCCGCGCCTATAATAGCCAACCCGAGGCCCCTAAGTTCGTCGCCCCAAACCTCCAACTTCGGTGAGCAGTTCCCCGTGCGTGGACGCACCACTCTGCCCCCACATTGCCCGAAACAACCCTTCCACCACATTCTCCACCCTACCCCGAAGCTGCACAGCCGTTCCCCCCGCCATCTTCCTCACCAGACCGAGCCCCCACCATCCGTACCCACCGCCGGCTCTGTGGCACCGTCGGCAGGCCATTTCGGTCCACCTCTTCCCCACCCAAGACCCCAAACAGGTGTGGTTTGTTCCTCTCTTGCATCTCCCACCTTCACCCCTCACCATCGGCAACCCTAGTTGCCGAATTTTGGCCGGCAGTAGCCGTTCCCCTGTACCAAGGACCCATCTGCGTCGATTTCAATCTTTCTGAGAAGTTTTCTGTAAATCTCAGAGAGTCATCTGTAAACCTGGAACAAGAACTTGAAAACCAATCTATTAACTCTGAAGATGCAAAACAACTCACAGAAAAATCCTAAAAATACAAGCTAGGATGTTCTGGAGTCCTTAAGTGGAGATCTACAACTTTGTAACAGGGCCTTGGAACTGTTTCCACATGTTTTTAGTTGTAGATTTGAATCAAGTTTAAATGGCTTTCATTTTGTTCCAAGAGATTCAAGAAAGAGCTGCTCATGAATTTTGGATGGTAGTTTCAGTGCTAAGAGTAAAGTCTTTCATAAAAATCTCATACTCTGAATCCAACCACAACCAGTGGTTTTGAGTACTTTTGTTATAGGCTAGGTCCTTTTAAACTAAAATGATAACCTCTTTTTCTTGCATAAGAAAAATCTACAAAATGTGCAGTAAACTACTCATGCGAGTAGGTTTGTTCAGTAAAAAGTGGAACATCAGTTCATGAATGGGTTTTTCTATGCAAACAGATCTAGAATCTAGCAGTAGCCATGTAATGAACATTTCATGTTTAACTTGCTGGATAAAAATGGCTGAAACTTATACTGTGAGTTTGTTGTTAAGTAATAAGCTCTGCATAAAAATCTCAACCCTAGAAACTACCTCTACGAGTAGTTTTCAATAAAAATCTCAACCCAGAAACTACCTCTACGAGTAGTTCTGCAACCCAGAAACTACCTCTACGAGTAGTTTTGGTTAACCAATGCTTCCTATTAGAAATGACCGTTTAAAACATGCAAAACCACTAACTCACTTAATGAAATCAGTTGATCCAGATAAGTACTCAATAAATGACTGTCCAAGGAAAAGAAAATAAAGTGCTCGACTACTAAACTTAAGTTTTGACTACTTTATAATGCAATCTTGTACCAGTAAAACCACTCATACATGTGCATTCATATATACTCGACTACTCTCACCAACGGGATCTACAATGTGGTTCCCGAGTATGAGAGTGAGCAGCACGAAGCTCAAGTTAATCTAACAGCAGTCGCTGAAGACCCGGACCAACGTTCGGAGGAACCCCCGACTAGTTTTTCACCAGAAGGCAAGCCCCGATGCATGATCCCAGTATTTAAATTATGAAACTGTTGTTCCTTTGACCTGTGCATTTAAGTTCATCGGAGTTGATTGGAACCCTAGCTGCATGATCCTAGGCACCAATGTATTGAATACTAGAATAGGAAGTTCGAGTAGTTGATCTACTAATAGGTACGGTAAAAGTCGAGTGGTTTCCTGTCACTTGTGAGAACTATAGGAGTTGAGTGTTTTACCGCATACTGCAACTATAAGGTCGACGGACGGGGCTGTGGTAAAGTACTCATGGTTGAGGCCCTGTCTGAGTAGTGAAATATGCTAAGGCCGCAGTGTGTGGTAGCAGTGGTTAAGCGTTTGAAAGTACTAACCACATGCCGAAAATATGGTAATCGGT
Source organism: Panicum miliaceum (assembly GCA_032594955.1). Lineage (NCBI taxonomy): Eukaryota > Viridiplantae > Streptophyta > Magnoliopsida > Poales > Poaceae > Panicum > Panicum miliaceum. The sequence goes on along the minus strand of CM064066.1, from coordinate 23,085,116 downwards.
AAGCTTAAGTACTCGATTGAACCGGTGCATGGACAGGCTCCACCGTCTTGACTCTGTCCCATGGGCCCAATGGTGACTGCATGAGGGCTCATGGCCTGGCGTGGTCCGTCATTCGTGGACCTCTTATACTCGAGGCCGGTGGCCCTGATCCATAAAACGAGAATAAAGGGGAAAAGTTGCACGTGTGACTCTTGGAGTAACCACGTGACGTGTGTTTAGATTTACCTTGCAAGGTTAAGAAATTCGATTCGAATCGTCCGTTTCTCGCGGCAATTGAGACTGCTTAACACTCTTGCCACATAGAGTAACAAAAGGAACTATGGATATGATGAAACTTGTTGGATGATGAATTGTTTCCACCATGTTTGGTTAAAGATAGGTGCTCATCTAGATGGTTAAATGAACTAGAATATTGAAAGCTAAAATATGACCTACTCTTTGTTGCTTTTCAGCAAAAAGAAAACCCTAGAACCTTTGAGGCGTTCATGCTTAGTAGTCGGTATTTGTATACCACTAGTCGGGTAAGCCTTGCTGAGTATTAGTATACTCAGCCTTGCTAGTGGTAATGTTTTCAGGTGTGTCTGTTGAAGATATGGTAGCCGGTTTACCTTGGCCGAGTGCTTTGCCGACTGGTTGGACAGTGGAGTGGGATCCGTCCATGGCTAGCAATGACTCTACCGACGCTAGTTGATCGTGTGTTTCTTTCTGCTACAGTTAAAACTCTGAATAAAGTTTTATGTTGAACTTTAAAAGTACTCGAGTGATGATTTTGACTTGTAATAAATGATGTCCGACTAGTGGATATAACAATCTGTGGAATGTTGTAACCTCAGGATTTGCCTTCGTGCGAGTTATGTGTATGCTTTGTTTCGATCGAAATATTAAGTGGTTGCATCGGGATCTACCCGACAGACTGTCGGATTAATCCGTTTGAAGTGCATGGTAGCCATTCATCTTTAAGAATGATGGTTAGTGCACTTGAGCCGGGTTAATTCAGGCGGTTCTGCCACACTAAATTTGGAAAAAGGATCCAAAAGAACGTGGCATGCATTGTAGAATTTTGTAGAATCTAATTGATGGTTAAAATACCGCTTAAAACAGATCTTATCCCAAAGGACCCTTAGGCCGCCGCTGGTTTTTTAACCACGCAGCAACCTAGGGTTACATTTTTCGCCTTCAGTCCTCACATGAGTCAGCATCCGAGTAGTTTTGCGGCAACCAGCCCTCGAGCTTACAAGGTAGGAGAGCCGTAGAAGCCACGTCGAGTAGTTATTGGTGTCCAGCCCCCGAGCATGGGAGCTAGCGAAGCCTTGATGGCGCACCGAGCGGCCTGGAGAGTTATCGCCTGAAAAAAGACAATGCCAACATTATGTAGCATAATGTTTGGTATTGAATATACCAAAATTTATTAGATGTAAAAACAAATTTGCTATGTCGAGCTCTTGTTTAGGCCATATAAATCTCCCAAGTAGGCCTCCTCTTACGTTTAAGCACTTGTCCTGTTTTAGCCATTGCTCATAGCGTGTATGAGATCTTTGTCCCATGTACGCACAGAGGCGTTAGGCATGATAGAAGAGCCGAGGTTTCACGGATTAAAACATGGGCTACCTGAGAAGATCTTTGTCCTATGTACGCGCAGAAATAAGAAGTCGGCATTGTGACAAAGAGAATGCTCATTGGCATAAAGTAGTCGATGAGAGTGCGTGTTGCAGCGCGCATTGTGGCAGAACCGTCTGAATTAATCCGGCTTAAGTGCGCTAACCATCACCATAGAGGCAATCCGGGCTAACATGCACTTAAACCGGAGTATAACGACAATCTATCGGGTAACATCCCGATGCAACCACTGGAATTTTGATCGAAACAATGCATACATACAACCCACACGAAGGTGAGCTCAGAGATTACAACAATCCATAAATTTTACATCACAGAGTTCAACAGGAATTATTATTACAAACCAAGTTCGAGAATATTCATAGACAAGTACTTTCAGAGTTTAATAGTGCAGCGGAAAATAAACGATAGTTCTAACAATGATACAAGATATCATGATGAAGTCCGTACATGACATCATTCAGCGTTATCATTGTTGACCGGGGATGCATCCCATTCCACCGACCAACAAGGAGGAAGAGTACATGGCCAAGTCAAACTAGCAACCATGTCCTCAAAAGTCTCCCCTGAAAACAAAGCTACAAGAAAGGTTGAGTATACTAATACTCAGCAAGACTTACCCGACTAGTGGTATATACTTAGCCTACTTCTAGACATGCAAGGCTTTTGGCTGAGGGTTGTTCTTGCCAAAAAGTATCTAAGAGTGAGTCCTTGCTTTCAGATTTTAGCATCAAGTTCTAGTTGATTAACCATTCTACGGAAGTAACTATCCAAATCACGCATGATGAAAATAATTAATTGAGCATCCAACCAGATTAATCATCATCATTATTCCTCTTCTTACTCTATTGGTAAAAGGGTCAAGCAGTCTCAATGGGCGTGAGAAACAGTCGATTTGAATCGAATTTCTTAACCTTGCAAGGGGAAACCTAAACACACGTCACGTGGTTACTCCTAGAGTCACACGTGCAACTTTTCCCCTTTCTTCCCGGGTTGTGGATCAGGGCCACCCCCTCGAGTACAGAGATCCACGAACCACGAAACGACGCTGGGCCGTGGCTGCTCTTGCACTCACCATGTGCCCATGGGAATGACGTCAAGAGGGTGAGGGTAAAGTCCACTCACCGGTCCAATCAGGTACTTAAGCTTACCGATTACCATATTCTTGGCATGTGGTAAGTATGTTCAAAAACATAACCACCACTACCACACACCGCGACCTTAGCATTTACACTAAACAGACGGGGTCTCAATGATCAACAGGAATATCGTAACATAGCCCCGTCCGTCGACCTTATGATTCCAACATAAGTAAAACAACAAAATCCTATATCTCGCGAGTGACAGAAAATCACCCGACTTTTACCGGAGTCCTATTAGCATGGCAATCTAGCGACCAACACAGGCTAGTGTTCATATCATAGGTACCTAGGATCATGCAACTAAGGTGTTGACGCCAGATTTTGACACGTGTTAAATCGGCGTCGGGAGAAGAAGGTTGGCCGATGCAGCAGATCTAAAGGCTACAGTAAGGAATCGGCCGATTGAGGTAACAGTTGGAAATCGGCCGATTGGTGATGCAGCTTGCGCTAACAGGATGGGACTATTTCGGAAGGTCCTGGTCAAAAGTTGGTCAACAGAGCAACGCTAAGTCAGTCAAGGAGCAATTGAAAAGAGTCCTAATTGGATTAGGAGACGGCGGCGGAAGATTCTGCGGGAGTCCGTTTCCTTCAAAAAATATTATAGATATAGTAGTTTTCTCATTTTTTAAATAAGGTTGTAACAAGTCGTAATCGACCAGGAGTCCTAGTCTTAGGGTATAAATAGGAGTCGTCAGGGGCTTACAAAAAGGATCAACACATCAATCAACAACAATACTTCTACTTTTTCAGCAATTTACTTTCAAGTCGGCGACTTTGCCAATACTTTTCTTCCTTCACGAGTTCGTACGGATTGGCAGGGCTGCATCAACTTGATCTCCGGCCAATTGGTAGGTTCCACTGATCGAGTAATATCCAAGCTTTAACTACGGGCGCATCGCTGTGGTTTCGTTTGGATTTATTCACCAGTTATCGATATTTACTAGAATTGCAAGTTTTACCTGTTATTCTAGTATTATCACAAGTTATCCATCTTGAGATCAGAGTAATCGGCTTCGTCATCGTTCTTGTTCGATTTATCATCTCACAGCCGATTAGATCTATTTCAAGTGTTGCCTCTGTAGTAATTGTTTAGATCGCTATAGCAGTTTTCTTTACAATTACTAAACGATTATCGGCTGATCCATAGCCGATCATCTCGACAGCAAATCGGCCGATTCGCCGTCGACGCGCTCCTCAAGACAGATCGGAACTCCAGCCGATCGGAGCGCCTGGAATTTAATACTTTATTTCCTTGTCAATCAACAGGTCAGATTGACTGGCACGCCGCGCAAACCGCACCAGGGTGATAACCCGAACAGGAGCTAAGCAGATTCTCCCAGGTCGTGTGTCCGACGCTGAAGACCACCGGCCGATTCCTGTCTGGCCGATTTTAGCGCCAACACACTTTTGGCACGCCTGGTGGGACCCTTCAAGATTTGATATGTCGAAGAATGCAGAAATCTCCGATAGCAACATCATTGAGGTCACAGAAGCAGATCTCAAGGACGACCAGAGGGAAGAACTAGCTAAACATCTAGCAGATTATAAGAAGATGTATCTGCAGTCGTTCAGTCGCACCAGAAGCGGGGAGGCTGTCAAGAAGGCTCCTATTTCAGTTCCCCGCCACATCACCATTGCTGAGGACTCGGGCAAGATGTCCGATATGATCCAACAGTCCGTTTATCAGGCATTCATTGACCAATCCTCAGTGATGACCAACACGGTGTATAACGCCGTCATCAGTTCTCTGGCCAGCGGAGCAGTCCAAGGCTATCAGGGACCAGCGTATGCCCCGCCAATCACGCTGCCAGCTAGAAGCTTACCATGCACATCCCAATCGGCTCCTCAGCCGATATTGACGCAACGCGAGGGGTACAACACTCTGTTGCCTCCAGCGTCTCCAAGGTACAGCGGTGCACCATGTTTCCCATCACAGACACCGTTTCAACCCGTCCAGATCGCTTCTGTACAATCGTTGCCTACAAGCTCAGTACCCTGGGGGATATCGGCGACAACGACTTTCCCCGATCCATCAACCGGGCATGGAAGCTATCCAACCCAGGTGTCTCACCAATCGGCCATCCAACCGACGGTCCCTCAGTTTCAGCCGATCTCATCAGAAATCGGCAGGGGGCAAGCGCTGTAGAAGCATTCAGAGGCACGGTGCCAATGACGACATACGATGGAGCGGCGGATTCACTTCGCCATCAATTATCAGCTGCTCAGCAAAATTCACCGCATGCTTTGATTCATCACACAGCCGTGCCAGCTCTTCAACACATGCCCACGCCGCGAACAATCGTTCAACAGCAGCAGGTGGACTCGACGGCAAGAATAGCAGAAGTGATCCAGGACCAGTTTGGATTGAAGCCAAAAGTGCAGACTTATACCTACAAGACGCCATACCCATCGGCCTATGACTTGCTGCCGTTCCCACACTGCTACAAAGTTCCCGATTTCACCAAATTTTCGGGGACGGATGACACATCCACCGTAGAGCACATCAATAGATTCATCATTCAATGCGGGGAGGCTGCCACGCAAGATGCTCTGAGGGTGCGTCTATTTTCATCGTCTCTGTCCGGATCGGCCTTCCAATGGTTCACCACTTTGCCACCAAATTCTATTGTTACGTGGGCCGATTTGGCAAAGCAGTTCCACAAGTACTTCTACGCAGGGGTACACGAGATGAAGCTCTCAGATTTGACCAGCCTCAGGCAGAGGAGCGATGAACCAGTAATGGGATATATACAGAGGTTCAGAGAAGTCAGAAACAAATGCTACAGTCTGGCTCTGACCGATGCCCAGTTGGCCGATATCACTTTCCAAGGCCTCCTGCCACAAATCAAAGAAAGATATGTTGCGCAAGAGTTTGAAAGCCTAAGCCAGATCGTTCACCGATTGTCAGGACAGGAAGTCCGCCCGTTTGAACAGCGGAGGAATTTCCAAAAGAAAGTAGCATACCTAGAAGGGTCAGAATCCGATGGGGAGGAGGAAATCGGCCTGGCACAATGGGTGAAAGGGAAAAAACCGATATCATGCCCTTTCGGAAAGGAGCCAGAAACATTCGGCCTTGACACATCAAAGGCCGATAAAATTTTCGATTTATTGCTCCAGGAAGGACAGATTAAGCTATCTCAGCATCACACCATCCCTTCGGCCGATCAACTCAAGAAGATGAAATACTGCAAGTGGCACAACGCCACGTCTCATGATACGAATGAATGCAAAGTCTTTCGTCAGCAGATACAATCGGCCATCGAACAGGGGAGGCTTAAATTTGAAACCCCAGCTAAATCGGCAGAGCCGATGAAGATAGATCAGCATCCCTTCCCGGCCAACATGGTTGACACTGGAGGAAATTCACGCCAAACCAAGGTGCTGACGTCAGAATCGGCAAGAAAAGGCGGCGCCGTCGATCCCAGGAGGCAGATCACGACGGAAGAAATCACAAGGAACAGGCGGGGGCCAGAACGACCACGCAAACCCGTCACTTCCCAGTTCTTGCTCAGCAAATATCGGCAGCAGCAAGAACAATCAAGATACCACGACGAGATGATACGCCGGCATGAAGATCACTGGCAATGTCCGTTCTTCATCCATTGCTGGGAGAACGACATCAGATTGCCGTCTGCCGATAACTGTCCGGAGTTTAATGGATTGAGTTGCAACGGTCGCCCGAGGCCACACTCTAGGGACAGAGGATCAGAGCCGATCAGCAGAAATCGGCGCGGACGAGAGGAACAGCGCGTTTCGGTGCATGATCGGCTGGGGGGCAGAGTTGACCAGTACCACCGGTCAAAAGGCAGGACCAACCAACAAGATGGACTGGGGGGCAGAATCAGCATGCACGATCGGCTGGAAGAGATGGCTGATAATAGGGTGTCAGATGAAAATCCCCTAGGAAGAGAACCAGATTGGGAACACGCCAGATCATCGGCCAAACCAGTAAATCCCAGGTGGTGTCCCGATGGCCTATCCAGATCCCAGAAATGGAGGATCCAATGCCTACGCCAGTGGGAGCATCAAGAGGAAGAACAGAGGCAGGTGCCAGAGAAAAGAAATGTTAAGTCTCGGGTGTGGCGCCCAAAGAAAAACGATCAGGAAGCAAACAATCAAGAATCGGCAGCCGAAATCAACATGGTGTTCATATTACCGATGGAATTCATGGCGCCTGACGATCGAGATAAAGCAACAAGAATGGAAGAACAAATAGCACAACTGGTGTTAGAGCTGATGACGGCTACTCTTGAGAAACCAGAAGAAGAAAAACGGCAATATCTTAAAGCGCTATTTCTCAAAGGCTATGTTAACGGATAACCCGTCACTAGATTACTAGTAGATAGAGGTGCCGCAGTTAACATCATGCCGTATGCCATGTTCCGCAAGCTAGGCAAGGGCAATGAAGACCTCACCAAGACGGACATGATGCTGAAGGATTTTGAAGGCAACGTGTCTCCCGCCCGTGGAGCGCTCTGCGTCGACCTCACCATCGGCAGTAAGACCCTTCCTACCACTTTTTCCGTTATTAATGGCAAGGGATCCTAAAACATGCTGCTTGGTCACGACTGGATACATGCAAACTGTTGTGTCCCATCTACAATGCATCAATGCCTCGTGCAATGGGTCGGCGACAGCACAGAGATAGTCACTGCTGATTCCGCCTACAGCGTTGCAGCGGCCGACACGCTACAGTGGAGCTGGGAGCATGTCAAATGTATATCTGGCAGGACTTGGAACACTGATTTCCTGAAAGTGTCCGATTTTGGTCTACAGCCGATCCAAGCAGTCGGCTCTGAAGATTCAGAATAGATGGATCAGCTTGTCCGAGAAGACGGCAAGCTTGGGCATGGATTTACGTCGGCCGATTTATTTGAGATGGTGAAGGGTCTACTTATAAAGGAAAGAGAGGTAGATGGATGGTGAGACACATCCTATCGGAGTAAAAGCGTACATAAATGCAAAGCTGACTAAAGAAACAGTTCAGGATCAAATCAGCGCTGTAGCATTGAAGGAGCAATAAATGTTTACAGTATTCTTTACAACCTAAGGAAAGCATCTATGGCTGCAATAGCTTGTCACCTAATTTGATCGGCCGAGTCTAGTACTCTCTGGTCATCATCGGCCGATCCTGGGACTTCTGACACACGGCGATGAAGCTTTATCGTTTCACGGGCCAAGTGCTGCCTCTCTTGCTTCAGCTCACTGATGATGGATGGGAGTCCTTGAAGTTTCTTTTCTTTAGCAGCTATCTCTTTGGTTATCTGCTCCATCTCCTTGTCCAGCTCTGCTCTTCTCCGTTTGAGCCGATCTATCGTGCCGACGATGTCCGGACGGCAGCTTTCGAGGAAGTTGATCTTTTGGTGTACCTCTTGAGTCCGGTGCTTGTATGAATCGGCCTCTTCCTGGGTTTTTGCCATCTGAGCACGATCGACCATGTGGCGCAGCGCCCTGGAAACCAGAATATGCATATGCTCTATACAAGCAGCATGCGCCAAGTTTTCTGATGTTTCTTCCGGGATTCGACCCTTGATATCGTTGAAAAGTCATCATATCGGCGAAGCGTCTTCTACCAATCGGCCGATGTCGTCTTGAAGGAGAATACGCATGCTTTCGAGCTTGGCGCGGACATCATCGGAGGCAGAGCTCGACGAAATTGGGTGTGAAGCTATTTCCTCGTCATCAGGCAAGGAGACGGCAAAGGAGAAGATGCTGTTGTTAGGAGTGTCTTGCTCCTGTGGGGAAATAAAGAGAAGGGTTGGCAAGCAGTAGAGGGGAATCGGCTGATTCCAAGGGTAAGTTTGTTACCTCCTTAAAACGAACTTCTCTTGGTTGTGTCGGTGGAAGCGTCTCCCTTGTCTCAGGGGCTGGTGCAGTTGGCTCGCCAGAAGAAGAAGATTCAACAATTATCAGTGCTCCGCTTGGACCAGCTTCCTGAAAAGACATGGAAAACAGTTCCTGTAAGTATGCTATGGGAAATTGAAATAAGGTGGTATGAGAAATTTGCCATGCCTCTGTTGATCTTCCGGCTGGTGTTTGTTGTGGGGTTATAGCCAGCATACCCAAATCGGCCTGCATCAGGATCGGTTAAGTTCTTTGAGAATTAAGAGATCAAGGTAAGAGATCATTTACCTCGACGGGAGGAGCTGCTGGAGTTTCGGCTTCTACTTGGGATGTAGCCGATTGCTGCGGAGACTGCGGTTGAATAGCTTGTGCAGCCTGGCAGAGGGAGAGAGTTAATGGTAGTGGAAGACTTGAAGAATATATGAGATAAGCAAGATCACCTGAACAGCTTCTACTAGTAGTGATGCCGCAGCTGCCCCGACTTTGGCGGTGACTCGAGGATCGGCTATTTCGGCAGCTGGCAAGGGTAAAGGGATTGGAGTCTCGGCTGGTGCCACCGCCGTCTGGTCCGCCGATCCGATACGGGGAGTCTCGGCCGATGCTACCGCCATCTGGTCGGCCGATCCGATGCGGGCTCGCACTCGACGGCTTGTTATCTTCGAGGTTGGCCTTTTCGGTGCTCGTTTCGATCGGCCAGTGGAGATGTCCTTGATGGTTGGAGCGTGGAAGCCGATAAGTGGATATGGTGTATATGGATGGTGACTGTCTATCGGCCTGCCGCTTCGGCTCCGCATCGGAGGGACCTGGCTTTCAGACTAAGGAAATAAATGCGAGTGAATGATAAAATGAAAGTGTGGAAAGAAATGGTATTGGAATCGGCTGGGAAAAAGGGCATACCGCTGCATTTGGGTTGATATTTTCTGGATCCAGAATGTTGCAATAAATTGATGGAGATTTGCAGAAAAGGTATTGCTTCCATTCTGCCCACCATAATTTAAATTGTTGGGTGGCAAAAGAGGCAACTGACCAATTATTCAGATCAATAGTGCTGGAATCTGGTACTAGATTGCAGAGCCGATTGTAGTCAAGACTTGAAGTCAGCCCATCTCTGAATTTCGCTTGACCGGCAAAGTAGACCCGAATCGGCAGTTGGCCAAAACCCAGTTGCCTTGCTGCAGCCGATGGATTGTAGAACTCATAGGTGGGAGAGTCCTTTCCTGAGAAGAAATTGGCTGGCAGAATCCCTGGCTTGATCAAGATATCCATAAGCTCCCTGTCAAAGGTATGAGTGGAGAAGTCGTAGCTCATGGGTAATTCGAAAATCGGCTCCACTGCTTGATACGGATACCAGCTAACAGTCTCTTCACTAAGGCCATTGTAGAGGCATCTGAAGTACTCAGCTGTACAGGTAGCGGTAAACTGACAGCCAGGGAAGGCCGATGCCGCCTCTCCAAAAGATCTGCAGCGTCGTCGGACAAATGGATTCTCCTCTGACTCGATGTTAGGGAAAGTTTTGGTCTCTATCCGTTGCTGAGAGACCTTGCTCATATATAAATTGAGCCAGAGGGTGATAAACCACCAGGGACCGCCAGGGTTCCCAATCGGCTCCCCCTTCGACAGCTTAGTGCTGATTTGGTGCATCAGGTGATAGGCCGATCCTAGCAGATGTTTTCCAAGGGGGATGGCCGATCCTTGTGACAAAGCCTCTGCTAAAGCTTGGGTGTTTGAAGAGGGTCCAACTGCTCTACCACAGAAAAAGTGCTTTTCTAGCCACATCATCAGAAAAGCAGTATGCTCCCTCTCTGAAACTATCCCGGTCTTCATATTCTTGCTAATATACCCCTTCCACCCGCCGATTCCTTTGGTCTCTAGCCGATGTGATGGTTTAAACAGATAGTTGAAAGGGATATCGGCGGAGGAGATATCGAGGCTGGTCAACAATAGAACATCGGCCAAAGTCGGGGTCATGGGTCCATGTCCAAAAAGGAACGCATTGAGTGCATCGGACCAAAAATAAGAAGCTGCCATGACCAGAGGTTCATTCCTTTCCATCTGAGACAGAGATAGGTCTATGCACTGGCCGATTTTTTGTTCCTCCCACTGAACCTTCCTAGATCTGGCTATTCTTTAGTACCATTCTCTCCAGCCGGGGGTTTCATTTGGCCAGGATCTAAAGGTACCTACCCACTGATCTAGGTTCATTGGCGATTGCTTGAAAGGGATTCTGTGAGTCTCTAGACTGATCAGGTCAGTTGGATCGGGGTTCCCCATAGGGCCTAAGCAGATAAGGTCAAGGGATTCTGAGAGGGGGATTGTGATTCGGTGCCTAAGTGCCTAAAAAGGGAGAAAAGGGGAAGAAACTGAGAAAAGATCCGGAAAGTACTGAAGCAGTAGAAAAATGAAAGAGGAAAAATTTCAAGCATTTACCTCTGAGATGGAGATCATCGTCGCCGATGGGGCTGCCAGAGGAGCCGCCGATTGGGCCGCCGCCGCTGAAGGGGTCGCCGATAGAGTTTCCGTGGATGGAGTAGTCGCCGATGGTGACGCCATTGGAAGGTTGGAGCAGGTCGCGAATGAGATCGCCGAAAGGGGGGAAACGTTTGGAGATCGAGAGAGCTCAGATGATGACGAACAATGGTTCGCTGGAAGAAAATGCTAGATTTGTGGAGAAAAGTAGGCGGAGAAGGCCAGCACTTAAGGAAAAACGGGAGGGCAAGGGTAAAAAACGGTATTCTTGCCGCGCTGTCTACACGAATTCCAGGGGAGCGGTCGTTTCACGCGCTCGGTCTGAGGAAATTGCAATCATTGTGCCGCGGAACGGAAGGAGATTTTTACTGCGCCCGTTTCAGAGGAAAGGATTAAAAAAAGAGTTTCGAAGAAAAAGTTATGTTTTACTCCGAAACTGGGGGGCATGTGTTGACGCCAGATTTTGACACGTGTTAAATCGGCGTCGGGAGAAGAAGGTTGGCCGATGCAGCAGATCTAAAGGCTAAAGTAAGGAATCGGCCGATTGAGGTAACAGTTGGAAATCGGCCGATTGGTGATGCAGCTTGCGCCAACAGGATGGGACTATTTCGGAAGGTCCTGGTCAAAAGTTGGTCAACAGAGCAATGCTAAGTCGGTCAAGGAGCAATTGAAAAGAGTCCTAATTGGATTAGGAGACGGCGGTGGAAGATTCTGCGGGAGTCCGTTTCCTTTAAAAAATATTATAGATATAGTAGTTTTCCCATTTTTTAAATAAGGTTGTAACAAGTCGTAATCGACCAGGAGTCCTAGTCTTAGGGTATAAATAGGAGTCGTCAGGGGCTTGCAAAAAGGATCAACACATCAATCAACAACAATACTTCTACTTTTTCAGCAATTTACTTTCAAGTCGGCGACTTCGCCAATACTTTTCTTCTTTCACGAGTTCGTACGGATTGGCAGGACTGCATCAACTTGATCTCCGGCCAATTGATAGGTTCCGCTGATCGAGTAATATCCGAGCTTTAACTACGGGCGCATCGCTGTGGTTTCGTTTGGATTTATTCACCAGTTATCGATATTTACTAGAATTGCAAGTCTTACCTGTTATTCTAGTATTATCACCAGTTATCCAGCTTGAGATCAGAGTAATCGGCTTCGTCATCGTTCTTGTTCGATTTATCATCTCACAGCCGATTAGATCTATTTCAAGTGTTGCCTCTGTAGTAATTGTTTAGATCGCTCCAGCAGTTTTCTTTACAATTACTACACGATTATCGGCTGATCCATAGACGATCATCTCTACAGCAAATCAGCCGATTCGCCGCCGACGCGCTCCTCAAGACAGATCGGAACTCCAGCCGATCGGAGCGCCTGGAATTTAATACTTTATTTCCTTGTCAATCAACAGGTCAGATTGACTGGCACGCCGCGCGAACCGCACCAGGGCGATAACCCGAACAGGAGCTAAGCAGATTCTCCCGGGTCGTGTGTCCGACGCTGAAGACCACCGGCCGATTCCTGTCTGGCCGATTTTAGCGCCAACATAAGGTTTCAATCAACTCCTACAAACTTAATGCACAATACCATATATAAATAGAAGTTGCATAAGTTTAAAAGTAGGGGGTTATGCTCCGGGGCTTGCCTTCCTGAGCAAAGCTAGCCTTGCGCTCTTTCAAACCATAGTTTGGGTCTTCAGCAACTTCAGTTAGATTAACTTGAGCTTCGCGCTGCTCACTCTCAGACTCTGGCACCAGCTCGTAGGTTCCGTCGGCGAGAGTCGTCGATTCTATATGAATGCATATGTATGAGTTGTTTTAATGGGACAAGATAAATAACTATTTCACTATAAAGTTGTAATTCAACAAAAATCAAGTTAAGTTTTAAAGCACTTCATTTTCTTTTCCTTGGGCAGTCATTTATCGAGTAGTATCTGGATTAACTAACTTCATTAAGTAAGTGAGGGGTTTTGTCTTTTCATAAATGGCCATTTTTCAAAAGTAAGCATGGATTAAAAGCAAAACAACTACTAGAGATAGTTTCTGGTGTTGAGATTTTTATGCAGAGCATATTACTTCAGTACAAACTCACTGTAAAGTTTCCAACCATTTTTATCAGCAGATTAATCATGTAAAATACATTAAACAGCTACTGCTAGGATCAAGATCCATCTATATAGAACAAACCTTGCAAAAACTGGTGCTCCACATTTTACTGAGTACTCCTAAACTTATGGTGAGTCTACATAAATTTTTCAGGTTTTAGTGTGCTAGATACAGAGCATAGAAAATAAGTTAAGATACATCTACATTAATCTAGATTTATTTTTACAGTCAGTTCCACAAAGTTTCTGTGTCTCAAACTTTTTCAACATGATAATCTCTCAAATGTAGTCTCTGGTTGAAATTTCTTATTTTTCTAAGCACCAGAACTAGTTACTTTGATTTAATGTAGTTTTTCTTAACTAAAAATATATGAGCAAGTTAGATAGAAGTCAAAAGTTCCAAACTTTGTCCATAGCATTTATGCATCGAGGTTACTCTACTGTAAAGTTTCAACATGTCAGTGGCAAAATAACTCTAGCAAAATAGCACATCAAACAAGGTCCAGCAAAAACTACTCGTAGAGACTTGTTCCAGCCTTGAGATTTTTACACAAGTCTTAACAAGCAGAGACTAGCTTACAGTCCAAAAATCATCCACGGTACTGTCCTAGATCAAAAGATACATTTATGCGCTATTTAAAATAAGATTAATTTTAGATCAAGTTATATTTTGTAACTAGTCATTCTTCTGTGCAAAAGTAGTAGGATTCATCAAGAAGGTGACAAAAAAATTTAGTTTGCATTTGTCTAATTTTTCTATGATTTTAGATTGATTTTACAATTGATATCCTCTTGAAAACAAAAGTTAACTCGAGTTCTCGCAGATAGGTCCCTGGATCTAGCAGAAAGGACCCTAAAATGAACTTGGCGATTGAAATGTAGTCCCTGGGTGGTGCTGCCATGGTTAGTCGTCAAATTCCAGCGAGGAGGCTTGCCGGTGGCGAGGGGAAAGTGGTGGGGGAGCACGAGGAGGGCCTTGGCTAGGGTGGAGGCGGTTGGAGATGGGCTAGCCGTGGGAGCAGCAGCTCCGACAGTGGTGCGGCGGTGCTCCGGTGATGGTGGCGGTCGGAGTGGTGGGGCTGCGGCTTGGGAAGCTTTAGGGACGCGAGGGAAACCGATTCAGTGGGTTTGTTGGGATGGAGGAGGTGCGGGGACGGGGGCTCGGCGTGGAGGAGCTAGGCGGCGGCCATGGCGGTGGCAGCTCTGCGCGAGGCAGGCAAGGGCAGGGGGAGCCGACCTGCCCTTTTATAGGTAAGCGAGGGAGAGGGGAGAGGAGAGGTGGAGCTGGGCGCGGCACAACGGAGGGAGGCGCGGCCGGGACAAGGCCGCGTGGCATGCGCGCGTCGGGCATGGGTGGATTCGGGGCAGGGGAGGGCGATTCGGCCGCGGGCCTATCGGGGCGCTGCCTTTTGGCACGGCTCGCCAGCAGGCATCACCGGCTAGGTGGCCGGCGGCTGCTGCCCCTCGACCGGACAGAACAGGGGAGGGAGAGAGAGAAGGAGAGTAAAGGAAGAGAGAAAAAGAGTGAGAGCACGGGTTCAAATGAATTTTTCTCAAAAGTTTGCAAGGAAACTTTGAAATCTGCCAACATGAAAGTTGTAGGGAATTTGAAACTCTAGGACTTTCGTTTTGGCTCAAAGTTTATTTGAGCTTTTGTTTAGAAGTTATTTTAAATTCAAGACTACTAGGATTTGAATTTCTATTCATCTCATGTGTTTAAAATTTGAATTTGCAAAATGGTGTTTGAAGTACACTTTGTAAGGTACTAAATATGAGTGTGTTTTTATGCGACATTTTTTTATGACAAGTTGAGCATGTATGGTTATGAACATATTTATGAAAAACCTCATATGCACACATACATGCACATGCATTCCTAAAAGAGATGCATGATTTGAATTGTTCTTGTTTATTATGCATGATGCTAAATTCATGACCATTGCTTTAGCATTTTAAATACCTAGGGTGTCACACGCATGTCTGTAGGGCGTAGTCGCAGTGAGCCCGACACAACTCAGTGTACCAAGTGCGTGGGCGGTTCCCTACAAACTCGATGTACCGAGCGTGTGGGCTGTTAGTCAGCAAACCCTAGAAGTAGTCGATCATGGTGTAGCCCCCTGAGGGTAATTCCCATGGAGAGGCGTACCCAAAATAGAAACCGATCCTGCAAACAATGCACAAAAGATCGTTCGCTGCATCACACTTACAAGGAGGACCCACCTGACAGACCAAACAGGCGCGCCAAGGCACGAATCACCGAGGATCCGAGCCTGGGCCCACCTACCAGCCAGCCAGAGGAAGGTGCACCTGGGGGAGCACCACCTGGGGTCGGCCGAACCACAGGATCGGCTGAACCCAGACAGGTTCCCGTCCAGGTGCCCTTTGATGTGGAGTGGCACCTACTCTTCTTGATCCCAGTGGCTAAGGTTTCCTTATGAAGGAATGGCAGGAACCGCCCTTGGAGACTATAAAAGGAGGCCTCCACCCCCCCCCCTCATACACACACACACCACATCTTCGAGCCTCTCTCCCTCTCTCACTTGTAACTTGTAATCCTTAGGCTAATGGAGCAATCCTCGGCCCTGGGTAATGGCTTTGTATTCGACTTGTCAGTACTCTATTCATAATGCAGAGCTTAGTCATGGTTGTTATGCTATCTTGGTAGTTTATCATGCCATGCCTTGTGCTTCCATGAGTTATGCTTTATATATGCTTAGGCCAGGTGTTCTAAGTAAGGATATTGGTTCGTTGTGCCTTAGGGCTTGCCTTAGCGCTTTACTTGTCCATCCGAAGGGTGGGAGACCCAGGGGCGCTAGGGTAGTGACCTCATACACGGGCGTGGTGTTCGGGTATGCGGGATCCTTCGGATATGACCATGCTCCATGGTGTTGTAGGGATAGGCGGCAGGTGGTGACAGCCCTATCCGTCCGCTACGGCAGCTTTGCCGTAGTTAGCGTAGTCCCCCACATTCGGTTATGGTGTACGAGTTCTGAAAGATGTAACGGGACTGGATGTACTTCAGTGCAAGACATTCTGCCTTATATCCTAAGCCTTAGCTCTGAGCCCTAATCATGTATCTTTTGTAACCTTTGCTTGTATGAATAGATGCTATTAGGACCTTGTTGTATGCCTATGCTCCTGCTAACCTTAGGTTTATTCGGTTATTCTTTATCTTGAGTTTGGCTCGAGTGTGTGTGTCATATTACCCTTATCATATCATTTATCATGACTTACCCTTGTATGAAATATAGTCTATAGCTTATTCATATCATCCTGATTATGTACCTAGTAAACTCTTTTACTCATGCCATCCTACGGGAAAATAAAAATAATGATACCCGAATACTCTCCAAGTGAAATGCTACAACGGTATATCCGTGCGCTTGCGGATCCATTCTGTAATCGTAAAGACATACCACCACGACATTTCTGGCATCGTTGCCCGGGACTAACAATCCTAGCGATGACACTAAGAAATGTTAACAAGCATTTCTTGCAAAGTAGAAGTTGTTGTAGGCGGGTCACCGAGCATCCTCGCGAAGTCGAAGTAGTTTGAAGATGAGGTCCTTCAAGCTCACCCAATGATCTCGTCGATCTGCCCCATGGTGGGCGCCAACTGTTGGTGTTTTTACTGTCAGCCTACCTAGGGATACCCTAAGGTAGGAGATTATTTTGTGAGGGATCACCGGATCTAGAACTTGAAGGTACAAATGAGGACACAAGATACAGATTTAGATAGGTTCAGGCCGCCAGAGTAGCGTAATACCCTACGTCCTGTTTGAGGTATTGTATATTGCGCCCTGCGCTTGGGTGTTGAGTTGCCTATTGGCTGCTCTGCTGATCTAGGTATCCATGCCCTCCTTTATATATCCCAAGGGGCGGGTTACTAGTCGGTTACAAGGTATGAGTCCTAGTAGGATTACAGGGTTGAGTCCTAGTAGAATCACAGAGGAATCCTAGTAGGAGTCTGACTTCATTTTCCCTGCGGGTAGCTTCCTTGCAGGTACCTGGGGATCTATCCCAGACACTATGCTGTTGGGGCGGTCCTTGGTTAAACCAAAGATAAAAAGCATCATGCAATCGCCTATGCAAGTAAAACTTTGACCGGAGCTCAATTAAATTGTGCAATCATTGAAAAAGAGCTCCTGGTTGTTGTGTTTGCAATCGATAAGTTTAGATCTTACGTGGTTGGTGCAAAGGTTATCATTTTTAACGATCATGCTACTTCGAAATACTTGCTCACCAAGAAAGATGCTAAACCTTGCTTGCTAAGATGGATCTTGCTACTCCAAGAATTTGAATTAGAAATCAAAGATAAGAAAGGAGTAGAAAATACTGTTGCCGGTCACTTGTCGCGTATGCTTGTCAGTAACACGTAGGATCTTCCCATCAATGATTTCCTGCACGACGACATGCTGTTGAAGGTAACGGACTCCAACCCGTGGTACACAAACATCGTGAATTTTATGGTTTCAGGATACGTACCACCAGGGGAAAATAGGAAGAAGTTGTTGTACGAGAGCAGACGCAACCTGTGGGATGCTCCGATCGTCTGCTCCGAAGATGTGTTCCCACAGCTGAAGGTGCCCAGATCATTGAAAAGTGCACCGTATGGAGGCCACTTTGGTATATTTCGCACTCAAGCAAAAATATGGCAAAGTGGATTCTACTGGCCGTCATGTATGAGGACACTCGAGAATTCATCCAACGATGCTGGAAGTGCCAGATGCATGGTGGCATCACCACTCGTGATGAGATGCCCTTTAACTACAACCTTAGGGTTGAGTTGTTCGACGTATGGGGCATCAACTTCATGGGACCATTCCCAAAGTCCAAAGACTGTGAGTACATCCTGATCGCTGTCGACTACGTGTCTAAATGGGTGGAAGCATTACCATGCAGAGTTGCAGTGCCAAGCATGCCCGCAAGATGTTCCACGAGATCATTTTCCCTCGTTTCGGAACTCCCAAGATGGTCATAAGTGATAGAGGGTCTCATTTCATTGATAAGACCTTTCGGAACTTTTTGAGGGAGCTTGGGGCACAACATAACATCGCAACTCCATACCATCCACAGACCAGCGGCCGAGCAGAAACATCCAATAAGCAAATCAAGAACATTCTGCATAAGACGGTGAATGAAATGGGGGAGGGATGGAAGAATAAGCTACCTGATGCACTCTTGGCATACAAGAAGCATTCGAGACCCCCATAGGCATGTCACCATACCAGCTGGTTTACAGGAAAAACTGCCATTTACCAGTCGAGCTAGAGCACAAGGCTCACTAGGCTATCCGAACATGGAACATGGATAGCAAGCTGTTAGGAAGAAATAAGAAGATCCAATTATCCCAGCTGGAAGAGTGGAGAGAAAAAGCTTACCACAGTGCCAAGATATACAAAGATAGAACAAAGAGATGGCACGACAAGAGGATCAGGCCCAAGGAATTCAAAGTTGGAGATAAGGTACTTCTATTTAATTCTAGGGTGAAGCTCTTCGGGCATGAAAGACTACGCAGCAAATGGACATCTCTAGATGCGGCAATCACGATCGAGGATGACGAGGGTAAGATATCCAAGGTAAATAGTCATCGTTTAAAAGTTTTCCTTATGCTTTCTAATTTAAATGAAGTGGTAGATATTATAAAATTGGTTGATTTTGAAAATATTCATCTTCTAGACCAAAATTTCATTTTCCCTTCATTGTAATTTACCCTCATATTTAAATTAAATAAAAATTTGAACTCTCCGGGATTCAAACTTTATAGGGAAGCCTTGTCTCCACTTGTGTCTCTTGTCTTTGAATAAAAATAGGTACAGAAATAAGTGTGGGGGAGGACCTCCCCTTGACACGTTGCATAGACCAGTGGACAGCAACACACTAAAGCCCACGGCCTAGAGGCCCACCTGTAGGTCGGCCGAACCCATTGTGACAACCCTGGTAAAAATTTCATTTCTAAAATCAGTATCATTAGCCTAACCCTATGCTTAAACCAACTAATAAAAGGGTGGAAAGAATTAGAACGAGTTCAGTTGGAATTCAAATTTAATTTGAGCACATTTGGTTACTTTTGAACTTTTAAATTCAACTTTCAAACCATAAGCCAAATGAGATTTTGCCTGAAACCAAACTTGTAGAACATTTTATGCTGAACAACTTTCGTGTTCAAAAGTTTTTGAAATTCAAATCAGAAAGAGGAGAAAACGCCCTATTTGCACCCAGCCCCCTGAAGTTTTCCAAATTCTCGCATTCAGGCCCTCGCACCCCCCCCCCCCCCTCTCTCTCCTCCCCGCCCGACCGCCGCGCGCCAGGTGGCCGGCGACGCCTGACCGACGTGAGGTGCCAGGCCAGTGGCCGCCGCGCCACCCCGCCACGGCCGGCTTTGCCCCCTCCCCACGCCGCGCGGCCCAGTGAGCGCCCGCGCGTGCGCACGCCGCAACCGCGCCCAGCCTCGCCGCCCGCCGCGCCCAGTCACCACGCCCCGCCGTGCCGCCCCGGCTCCCGCGCCCCGCCCGTCACTGCGACCGCCCTCCGCCCGAGCCGCTGCAGCTGCTGCTCCACCACTCCACGCCCAGCGCTATCCCCTCGCGCCCACGCCATATCCCGGCCGCCCAGTCACCGCGCCCGCACGCCGCACGCCGCGCCGGCGTTCCGCTGCCGCCCGCCGTGGCCCGTGCGCGTCGTGCCGTGCCCCCGCCCCGCGCGTTGCCCAGGCCCCTCCACACTCCCTCCTGCCCCTATAAAGGCCGAGCTCCGACCGCCCGCGCGAGCCACGCACCCAGAACGCACTCGCCGCCGCCATTGCCGCCGCCGAGCGCCGCCCGCCGTGGACAGCCCTCCACCGCCGCCCACCGCCCAAACTGAAGCTTCAGCCACCACTACATCATCCCCCTAAACCTCGCCGACCCACCCAACGCCGCCCAGAACCGCCGGAGCGCCGCCGCCCGCGCTGCCGCCGCCGCCGCCGCCCCTGCTCGCCGTGGATAGCTCGACCCCGACCTCCTCCGTCCAAGCCAAGCCCCTGAGCAGCTTCCCCACGCGCCGCCGAAGCTCGCTCACCGGACCAGGCCGCCCCAAGCCCGCCGGAGCACCGCCTTCGACGCGTGCCGCGCCGCCGCCGTCTCTGCTCCAACGCCGGCGAGCCCTTCCCGGCCGTCCCCCACCTGAACAACACCCCCACGAGGTAGCCCTCGCACCCCTGAACCTTCCCCGACCCTCACCCCTCGCCGCCGGCGAGCCCCTCGCCGGAATTTCGGCCGGCCGCCGTACCCGAGCCGCCCGAGAACCCAATTGCAAGAATTTAAATCTTTACAAGGGTCTGCGCGTAAGATTCAAGGACCCAGTTGTAAAATAAAGTTTCAAATCTAGATTCAAATTCAGTGAAATTGTAAAATTCGTATAAAATCGCAGAAAATTCGGAAAAATGCAAACTCAACTGTTCTGGAATCCTTAGAACAAACTCTACCACTTCTGTTACAAAAAGTTTCTCAGAATCCTAACATATTTTGCTCTACATTAAATGGAAGCTTTAATGGACTTAGTTTGTACCCACTGTTGTAGAACAATGCTGACCCTAAATTTTGGGCAGTGAGTTAGTTGCTTGATATTTAGGATTGTGTAAAAAGATCAGGCCCAAATTCCATCTCTAGCCTTACTGTTTATTAAACTTAGTTTCATACCATGTTTAAGTAGAATGTTTTATCCCTGCAGTTAGGTGATGAATCACCTAATGAAACTTTTTCTCTGCTAGTGTATTGGTACCTAGAAGCCAGCGAAAAATTAGGAGACTTTTTATCTCACAGTAACCTATTTATTTGATTTATGTGCTAATAAAATACGTTAAATCAAGAAAATAGTATCTTAGCTTGGAAAATTCTCAAATTTTTACTAGGAGACACACTGTGGTAGAGGTTTCTGTGTAAAAAGTTCCATGGACAAAAACCCTGTGTAGGGTCCTGTTAAAAAATGAATCCTTGAATAACCTAGGTGTGTAATGTCATATTTTTCTATGCTCTGGATACTGCATAATAAATCCTACAAAAATTACAGTAGCTTCTGAATTCTTAAGTGAAAGCTCTGTCAAAATCTTAGACTCAGTTGTTGCACCAATTGTTCTGTACAAAAAGAACAAGGATCTAACAGCAACTATGTAATATATTTTTCATAATTAATCTGTTGCATAAAATTGGCTGAAAATTTTACAGTAAGCACATCTTTCCCTGATGTGCCTAAATCCGAAATTTCATGACCAGAAACTATCCATTGTAGTAATTACTCTTAAATCGTATCAAGTACCATTACCACGACATAAACTTGTGCATTCATGTAGAATCGACGACTCTCGCCGACGGAACTTACGAGCTGGTGCCCGCGTCCGAGAGTGAGCAGCGTGAAGCTCAAGTAAATCTAACTGAAGCTCTTGAAGACCCGAGCCCAAGTTCGGAAGAGCCCCAAGCTAACTGTGAAGGCAAGCCCCGGAGCATAACCCATCTCTTTCCTAAATTATGCAACTCATTACTCCTTGCCTGTGCATTAAGTTTATAGGAGTTGAATGAAAACTTAGTTGCATGATGTTAGGAACCCTTGCTAGAAAACTAGAAGTAAGGTTCGATAGAATGCTGTGCTAATAGGACTCCGGTAAAAGTCGAGTGATTTCCTGTCACTCGCGAGAAAATAGGAGTTGAATGTCTACTACACGCTGCAATCATAAGGACACGGACGGGCTATGGAATGATGGTTACGATTGAGGCTCGTCTGTCTAGTGAAAAATGCTAAGGCCGCGGGGTGTGGTAGTGATGGTTAAGTCTTCGAACGTACTAAACACATGCCGAGATTATGGGAATCGGTAAGATTAAGTACCTGATTGGCCCGGCAAGTGGACAGCAACCTACCCTTTGAACTTCGGTCCCATGTGCATATGGCGAGTGCAGAGAGTGGTCACGACCCGGCGCCGAACCGTGGCGTGGGGCTCTTGTACTCTCGGAGGGTAGCCTCGATCCACAACCCGGAAAGAAAGGAGAAAAGTTGCACGTGTGACTCTGGGAGTAGCCACGTGACGTGTGTTTAGGTTTCCCCTGCAAGGTTAAGAAATTCGATTCGAATCGTCCGTTTCTCACGGCTATTGAGACTGCTTAACCATTTTTACCCACAGAGTAAGAAGAGGAACAATGAGGATGAATGAACTGGTTGGATGAAAACTTAATGTTCCACCATGTATGCTTTCGGATAGTTGCTTATCTAGAATGGTTAACGAAACTAGAATCTTGAGCTAAAAGTTGAAAGTAAGGACCCACTTGTAGATGCTTTTCGGCAAAACAAACCCCTGAGCCAAAAAGCCTTGCATGTCTAGAGTCGGTGGAGTAGATTCCACTACACGGGTAAGTCTTGCTGAGTATTAGTATACTCAGCCTTGCTTGTGACTCGTTTTCAGGTGAGACCTTCGAAGATATGATTGCTAGCTTGACTTGGCCCTGCACTCTTCCCCCTGGTTGGTCGGTGGAATGGGATACGCCCCCGTCCAACGGAGATAATGTCGAATGATGTCTCATACGGGCTTCATCGAGACATCCTTATCGACGAAGTAGTTTCGCTGTTTTATTTTCCGCTGCAACTTAAACTCTGAAGAACTTATTTATGATCATTGAAGTACTTGGTTTCTAAATTTAAAACTTGGTCTGTAATATTTACTTATGATAATGTTGTAATATTTGCTGGAATGTGGTATTCTCTGGGCTCATCGTCGCGTGAGCATTTGTATGTATGGCGCTCGATCCAATTACCGTGGTTGTATCGGGAGGTTATACCCGACAGACCAGTGGATTAGTCCGTTTGAAGTGTAAGGTTAACCGAAATTGCCCTAATGGTGATGGTTAATACACTTGAGCCGGATTAATTCAGGTGGTTCTGCCACAGCTGGTATCAGAGCCGTAGCTGGTGCCACAGCTGGCAACAGCTGGCGGCAGAGCCAAAATACATACGCCAGAGAATGCGACAAGCCGTAAAAACTTATTTTCATAAAACTTGACTAGAAGGTGTGTTGCGAAATGCGTTGGTACGTTAAGGATGGTGCCTAGTTCGTAAAGCCCTAAGGGATTATGGGAAAGTTACTAGGTGGCTATCGAACTTCTATATATTATCAACTGACTTCCAGCACATTACCTTCTGTCAAAACTTACTTTCATGCACAACCGACCTTAAGTTCTGTAACGACGCACTCATCGCTAAGGTAAGAAGGTAAGGATCCTCAGCCAACTGAGAGAGCTTGGCCTTCCTGTCGGTGATGCGAACCGAACGCTGCCCTCAAGCAGTGGCTTACTTGAGGTGTTGCCAATATGCCAACTGTTAGTTGAACATATTGGGAGTAGAAGGTTTGGCGCAGGGTATGGCGATCGCTGTTCATACCCCCGTCTCATGACGGTACCCCCGTGAATACGCTATCTCGATAGCGTATGTTAACGTCGTCTGTACGGCGGAAATTGTACAGATATCGTTGCTATAAGTAAACGGTAATGAATACAGACGCTTTCATGAGTGATGGCATGAAAGGTTCATGAAATATATATGCTTTGTCAATCTTCTGCTGGTACACTAACCGCGATTACGATAAGTTAAGGAACGATTAGAAAGACTCGACTAGCTATTATAGGAGAGCCGTATTGTGTATGCCACCGAAACTACCTTCGTAAGACCAAAAGTATTTGGCAGTTATTTTATTTTGTGAGGACGAATAGGACGTGCATGCATCATAACCATATATATCGGAAATTGAAAATACGATGTATGAAAGTGGTACGGTTCTTGCGCATCTAAGCATGGTTTGCCTAAGGACCATCTAGCAAAACTGTCCGAAATCTGCCGTGACCGAAAAGAGCGATTTATTGGCCAAAGAAAATGACCTTTTCTGGTAAAGTTCATGTTGAAGAAATTGTTCCAAATTTTGTTTTCTATCTTCTGTTCAAAAATGAAAAATTCTGAACTTATGGATAGTGAGAAATAACAGAAACCTTGGAATGTCAGAATTCTGTCCAGAATAAGCCTTTCTGCCTCTTAAATTTTTAGGCCCCCTTCCTGCGGTTTTCTGTAAAAGAGCACAACACGAAACTTGTTCCAAATTTACCCAGGTAGCTGCTGTTAAAATTTGGTAAATTTTGGCTGGGTAGATTTTCCCTGGTGCATGAAACTCTGGCCCTCTGTTCACTGAAAATTCTGGGTAGACAGTAAGGTAAAACCTGAAGAGAAAGACCATCTTAGATACCTATCTAGCTCTGGTGTTGACTAGCAAAGTTGTTCAAAAATACCTTAGGAGTGATCTGGTGAAATTTGAGAATTTTTGGATTAGAACTGTGGAAGTTATGGTTATTTTTGCACCCTATGCAGAATCTGTCCTTGTGCTGTTCACAGTTTTTCGCTATCTCACTCCATTTGATCTTTTGTTCAGATGGCCGAGCCTGTTGCTATGATGGTGGATGAGGATGGACGCGTACACTCGCAGTGTCTCCACTGGGAGGGTTTTCCCTCTATTTTGTGGGATGTTCTGCGTACCGCGGGCTATCTAGTTCCCCCACGTTACGCCGGACTGGAGTTTGCAGAAAATGGAGTTACCCAGTGCCGTGTCAACGTGACTATCTTTCCGCACCCGCTACACCCGGAGTGGCCCGCCTTGGAGCTTGAGGCTGTTGGTCGCTGTTTGGCCGATACTTGGGAGCTTGCAGCCATGAGGGCGCTCACCACTTTTTGTGCGCAGCGTCCCGAGGTTGTCACACTCGCTCCCATTGGATTGTTTCCTGCTGCCCAGGACAACGACCCCTTTTGGCTCAACAGGGTGCAGCACGCACAGTACTTGGTAGACTTTCACGCCCAAGAAACTATTCATACCTCCGTGCGGTGCATGAGTGCACTCTACCGGCTTCAGACTCTCCAGAGTCAGGCACTTGAGCAGCTCACTGATCTTGCTCAGGCCTACCACATGATGGCAGATACCAGGGATGAGCAGATTAAGGAGCTCAGTCAGGATCTTGAGGACAGAGATGCTCAGATTGGCCAACTTGAGGGCCAAATTCAGGAGCAGGACACTCTCATGGGTGAGAGAGATGCCACGATAGAACAGTTGGAGGAGCAGCTCCACGATCTGAGCCTTGAGTTGGAGGATGCGAATGAGCACATTCAGTGGCACCATGATCAGAATGACCATCCCCATGAGGAGGACATGGAGGAGGATGAGGAGGAGCCACAGGAGATTGATGGTATCTCCGGTATGGATTTCGAGGGTGAGGTACCACAGGCACCTCAGATGGGAGCTCACTCTCCTGCTCACAGCGAGTCGTCCGTCAACGACTTGGATGATTTCTAGAGGACGACCTAGGAGGACTTTTGCACATACTCCTCGATAGGGTAGCCTAACTTTTGGCAAGTGTTGTAATAGGCTAACTAGGAGTTGAGTAACTCTTTTGTGTTGGGTACACCTGAACCAGGTGGATACCCTCAGCATGTAAGGAACGGCGATAAACTTGGGAGATTTCGTTGTAATTTGGCAAACGATGAAATCCACAATCGCTGAGACTTGTCGGAATTTTTATCCATGTCTCCTTGCATTTCTTGGCTGAGTGTTGAATACCAAACTTGTGCTAAATTTTGTGATCTAGGTTCTCATAAAAATTCAGCATCATTGGACCTCGCTAGTTTGAGATATAGGCGAAACAGTACCGATCAATCTGCTGAAAAACAGCTAAGACAGTAAGGCAAGGGACGAGCCTTTCGACCACCCTAGCTACAGTTCTAGCACCGAAGTTAAATACCAAAGTGGTGCATTCCTAAATTCTCTGACTACTGCAAAAGTTTGAGATGTTTTGGATGGACCCACAGCAAGCTATGATTTTTCTCGTAGCAAACAGAGATTCTGTCCATACTTCTAGCTGTGATTTCGGAAGTCTTTGACTACACCAATCATTTATGAATCGAGGAAGTATTATGGATCGCGTTGCTAATGGTAACCTTTCACGTTTCAGATGGTTGGATCAACCCGTGGCAACCCCGAGGGTTTTGGTGCCGGTGGCAGCCGCTCGCGACAATCGCCACCACCCCCGCCCAGTTTGGTGGAAGTGATGGCCGCTCAAACCGAACTGCTGCGTCAGATCGTGCAAGGACAGCACCAGCAGAGGGGTGGGCACAATGCTCACCAACCCCAAGCTGCAGGATACACGGATTTCCTGGGGACCCAGCCGCCCTTGTTCCATAAGACCGAGGAACCCCTGGACGCAGATGCATGGATTCGCACCATCGAATCCAAGTTCACACTACTTGTGGCCCCATGCTCAGAGGCCAACAAGGCTTGTTTTGCCACGCAACAGCTTCGCGGTACCGCTCGACTGTGGTGGGACCACTATTCTGTGATGCTCCCGGCTGACCATGTGGTCGACTGGGATGAATTCAAGACCGCGTTCCGGGCACATCATATCCCCGAGGGTCTCATGGAGAGGAAGTTGAATGAGTTTCTGGCACTCACCCAGGGCACCCGCACCGTGCTGCAGTACGCCCAAGCATTCAACAACCTATGCCAGTATGCGGGCTATCACGCTGATACGGATGCCAAGAAGCGTGATCGTTTCCGCCGAGGTCTGAATACCAAGCTCAAGGAATGTTTGAACCTAGCCAGGGCTGATACCTACAACGAATTGGTCAATATGGCCATTACCCAGGAAGACTGTATCATGGCACACCGGGCAGAGAAGAAGAGAAAGGCACCCGCAGGACCATCAAGTGCCCAACCACCGAGGTATCGCATCGTGCAAAATGCCGCACCCGCAGCTCCACCAAGGGCCCCGCAGCCAGGGAGATGGATTGCCAGACCCCCACAGCAGCCAGGCATGGTACGACCCCCGATGCCTCCACAGAATGGTCCGAGGCCCATTCTTCAACAATCTCTCCGACCTAGTCCCGCGAATCGCTGTTTCAAATGCGGGAGTTCTAACCACTTTGCACGAGAATGCCCTCAGTCTGGACCGCCCAACCAAGGTCAGGGATCCAACCCGAACGCCAAGAACAGGGGCAAGAGACAAACCCTGCAAGTCAAGCAAGGACGGATTAACTTCACCACGCTTGCAGAGCTTCCTGAAGGAGCCCTAGTGATGTCGGGTACATTCTCTATCCATAACAAGCCTGCAGTTATATTATTTGATTCTGGTGCATCGCATAGTTTCATAAGTGCAAAATTCGGTGCAAAAGTAGGCTTGGATGTTTGTCACATAAAAGGGTCTTATATGATATCAACACCGGGTGGTAAAATTGCCTCGAATCAAATGATCAGACAAGTACCAGTCAAGTTGGGTAGTAAAACTATCAACACAAACTTGATTCTTTTACTCCTTGACGGCATGGATCTTATTTTGGGCATGAATTGGATGGTTTTGCACAAAGTCACACTAGACCCCTCATCCAGAGTTGTGGAGATAAATTCACCTAGTCACGGAGCCACTACCCTTTTCCTACCATTCCTGGATTGCACGAATTCCTGTGCTTACAAGATGGAAGGACTTAAGCTAGAGGATATTTCCGTGGTAAACGAGTATGCCGACGTTTTTCCGGATGACTTACCAGGAATGCCACCAGATAGGGATATTGAGTTCATCATTGAACTACAACCAGGCACTGCACCTATATCCAAAAGGCCATAAAGGATGCCCCCTAAAGAATTGGCAGAACTGAAAATTCAACTCCAAGAACTACTGGACAAAGGTTTCATTCGCCCTAGCGTGTCACCTTGGGGATGTCCAGCCCTATTCGTAAAGAAGAAGGATGACAATTTGAGATTATGTGTGGACTACCGACCTCTCAATGCGGTAACAATTAAAAATAAATACCCCCTTCCTCGCATCGATGTACTCTTCGATCAATTAGCTGGAGCCAGAGTCTTCTCAAAGATTGATCTTCGTTCGGGATATCATCAAATCAAGATTCGCCCCTGCGATATTCCTAAGACTGCCTTCTCCACACGATATGGACTATATGAATTCTTGGTCATGTCCTTTGGACTCACCAATGCCCCTGCCTACTTCATGTGTCTCATGAATTCGGTATTCATGCCCGAACTGGACAAATTCGTCGTAGTGTTCATCGACGACATCCTTATCTATTCCAAGGATGAGGAAGAGCATGCCAAGCACCTTCATATTGTTCTTCAGCGACTCAGAGACCATCAGCTCTATGCTAAGTTTTCTAAGTGTGAGTTTTGGTTGGATACTGTAAAGTTCTTAGGTCACACGATCTCCAGCGAAGGCATAGCTGTTGACCCCAGCAAGGTACAAGAGGTGATGGATTGGAAACCCCCTACCTCTGTTCATCAGATTCGCAGTTTTCTCGGCTTAGCCGGTTACTACCGTCGCTTCATCCCGGATTTCGCTCAAATTGCTAAGCCCATGACTGAACTGTTAAAGAAGGAAGTAAAGTTTGTATGGGATGAGAAATGTGAAGAAGCTTTCCACACTCTCAGAGAGCATCTGACTACTGCACCTGTGTTAGCTCAACCCGATAATACCAAGCCATTCGATGTGTATTGTGACGCATGAGGTACTGGTCTAGGATGTGTGCTTATGCAAGAGAATCGAGTGATTGCATATGCCTCACGAGCCCTTCGGCCCCACGAGCAGAATTATCCCACTCATGATCTTGAACTTGCAGCGGTCATTCACGCTCTGAAAATATGGAGGCACTATCTCATGGGTACACAGTGCAATATCTACACGGATCATAAGAGCCTCAAGTATATCTTCACACAAGCCGACCTGAATATGAGACAACGAAGATGGCTAGAATTAATCAAGGATTATGACCTTGAAGTGCACTATCACCCCGGCAAGGCTAATGTAGTCGCGGATGCACTAAGCCGCAAGTCCCATTGCCATTGCTTATCCATGGAATCCTACCATGAGACATTGTGTGCAGAAATGAGGAAGCTTAACATGGAAATGGTTTCCCAAGGCACTCTAGATCACATCTCAGTTGAGCCCACTCTTCACGACCAAATCGTCATGGCACAACTACATGATGAAGGAATTAAGATCATCAAACAAAAACTCTCTCTAGGTGAGGAGAAGTATAAATGTTTCCGCCAGGACCATAAGGGAGTTCTATGGTTCGAAAGTCGTATAGTCGTTCCGAAGAATCGTGAACTCCGCAAGCAAATTCTTGATGAGGCACACCTTTCCAAATTCTCTATCCACCCCGGCAGTAGCAAAATGTATCAAGACCTAAGGCAAAACTTCTGGTGGACTAGAATGAAAAGGGAAATTGCTACGTATGTCTCGGAATGTGACACGTGCCAGAGAGCAAAAGCTAGCCACTTGAAGGTAGCCGGTACACTACAACCGTTACCTATACCATCATGGAAATGGGAAGACATAATTATGGACTTCATCGTTGGACTAGCAAACACTTCCCAGAAACATGATTCCATATGGGTTATCGTGGACAGACTCACGAAGACAGCACATTTTCTTCCGGTACACACCACCTATTCTACCAAGAAATATGCCGAGATTTACCTCGATCGTATTGTTTGCCTGCATGGAATACCTAAGACAATTATTTCCGATCGTGGTCCTCAGTTTGTAGCACGCTTTTGGGAACAACTGCAAACGTCTCTTGGCACTAAGCTGATTCGCAGCTCAGCATACCATCCTCAGACTGATGGACAAACGGAAAGAGTAAACCAAATTCTTGAAGACATGCTGAGAGCTTGCGTCATCCACTATGACAAGAATTGGGACAAATGCCTACCCCTAGCAGAGTTCTCGTACAACAACAGCTATCAAACGAGTTTGAAAATGGCACCATTTGAGGCACTGTACGGACGAAGGTGTCGAACTCCTTTGAGCTGGTCACAAACCGGAGAACGTCAAATAATTGGACCCGACCTGGTAATCGAGGCAGAGGAGAAAGTAAAAGTAATACAAGCAAATCTTAGAACCGCACAAGCTCGATAAAAGAGCTATTCTGACAAAAGGAGAAAGCCCCTAAGGTTCGAAGTTGGCGATCATGTCTATCTTCGAGTTTCACCAACCAAGGGAGTGCGAAGATTTGGAATCAAAGGCAAACTAGCTCCCCGTTATGTTGGTCCTTACGAAATCATTGAGAGCTGCGGACCCGTAGCCTACAGATTACGACTGCCCCCTCAGCTCACGGCCACCCATGATGTCTTCCACGTATCTCAACTCAAGAAGTGTATTCGAGTCCCTACCGAGGTTGTGGAACAACAAGAAATATCGTTGGAACCCGACCTCTCATATGTCGAACACCCAGTTAAGATTTTGGATCAAAAAGAGAGAGAGACCAGGAGGACAGTGATTACAATGTATAAAGTACAATGGAATCACCACACGGAAGAAGAAGCCACGTGGGAAACTGAGAGCTACCTGAACCAACATTTCCCTGGGTTTCTTATCTCAACCGCTGGTATGTGCACCCACGCCCACACTAAGAATTACCGAATCTCGGGGCGAGATTCTTGTTAAGGGGGGAAGGCTGTGACAACCCTGGTAAAAATTTCATTTCTAAAATCAGTATCATTAGCCTAACCCTATGCTTAAACCAACTAATAAAAGGGTGGAAAGAATTAGAACGAGTTCAGTTGGAATTCAAATTTAATTTGAGCACATTTGGTTACTTTTGAACTTTTAAATTTAACATTCAAACCATAAGCCAAATGAGATTTTGCCTGAAACCAAACTTGTAGAACTTTTTATGCTGAACAACTTTCGTGTTCAAAAGTTTTTGAAATTCAAATCAGAAAGAGGAGAAAACGCCCTGTTTGCACCCGGCCCCCTGAAGTTTTCCAAATTCTCGCATTCAGGCCCTCGCAACCCCCCCTCTCTCTCCTCCCCGCCCGACCGCCGCGCGCCAGGTGGCCGGCGACGCCTGACCGGCGCGAGCCGCCAGGCCAGTGGCCGCCGCGCCACCCCGCCACGGCCGGCTTTGCCCCCTCCCCACGCCGCGCGGCCCAGTGAGCGCCCGCGCGTGCGCACGCCGCAACCGCGCCCAGCCTCGCCGCCCGCCGCGCCCAGTCACCGCGCCCCACCGTGCCGCCCCGGCTCCCGCGCCCCGCCCGTCACTGCGTCCGCCCTCCGCCCGAGCCGCTGCAGCTGCTGCTCCACCACTCCACGCCCAGCGCTATCCCCTCGCGCCCACGCCATATCCCGGCCGCCTAGTCACCGCGCCCGCACGCCGCACGCCGCGCCGGCGTTCCGCTGCCGCCCGCCGTGGCCAGTGCGCGCCGTGCCGTGCCCCCGCCCCGCGCGTTGCCCAGGCCCCTCCACACTCCCTCCTGCCCCTATAAAGGCCGAGCTCCGACCGCCCGCGCGAGCCACGCACCCCGAACGCACTCGCCGCCGCCATTGCCGCTGCCGAGCGCCGCCCGCCGTGGACAGCCCTCCACCTCCGCCCACCGCCCAAACTGAAGCTTCAGCCACCACTACATCATCCCCCTGAAGCTCGCCGACCCACCCAACGCCGCCCAGAACCGCCGGAGCGCCGCCGCCCGCGCTGCCGCCGCCGCCGCCGCCCCTGCTCGCCGTGGATAGCTCGACCCCGACCTCCTCCGTCCAAGCCAAGCCCCTGAGCAGCTTCCCCACTCGCCGCCGAAGCTCGCTGACCGGACCAGGCCGCCCCAAGCCCGCCGGAGCACCGCCGTCGACGCGTGCCGCGCCGCCGCCGTCTCTGCTCCAACGCCGGCGAGCCCTTCCCGGCCGTCCCCCACCTGAACAACACCCCCACGAGGTAGCCCTCGCACCCCTGAACCTTCCCCGACCCTAACCCCTCGCCGGAATTTCGGCCGGCCACCGTACCCGAGCCGCCCGAGGACCCAATTGCAAGAATTTAAATCTTTAGAAGGGTCTGCACGTAAGATTCAAGGACCCAGTTGTAAAAGAAAGTTTCAAATCTAGATTCAAATTCAGTGAACTTGTAAAATTCGTATAAAATCATAGAAACTTCGGAAAAATGCAAACTCAACTGTTCTGGAATCCTTAGAACAAACTCTACCACTTCTGTTACAAAAAGTTTCTCAGAATCCCAACATATTTTGCTCTACATTAAATGGAAGCTTTAATGGACTTATTTTGTACCCACTGTTGTAGAACAATACTGACCCTAAATTTTGGGCAGTGAGTTAGTTGCTTGATGTTTAGGATTGTGTAAAAAGATCAGGCCCAAATTCCATCTCTAGCCTTACTGTTTATTAAACTTAGTTTCATACCATGTTTAAGTAGAATGTTTTATCCCTGCAGTTAGGTGATGAATCACCTAATGAAACTTTTTCTCTGCTAGTCTATTGGTACCTAGAAGCCAGAGAAAAATTAGGAGACTTTTTATCTTACAGTAACCTATTTATTTGATTTATGTGCTAATAACATACGTTAAATCAAGAAAATAGTATCTTAGCTTGGAAAATTCTCAAATTTTTACTAGGAGACACACTGTGGTAGAGGTTTCTGTGTAAAAGGTTCCATGGACAAAAACCCTGTGTAGGGTCCTGTTAAAAAATGAATCCTTGAATAACCTAGGTGTGTAATGTCATATTTTTCTATGCTCTGGATACTGCATAATAAATCCTACAAAAATTACAGTAGCTTCTGAATTCTTAAGTGAAAGCTCTGTAAAAATCTTAGACTCAGTTGTTGCACCAATTGTTCTGTACAAAAAGAACAACGATCTAACAGCAACTATGTAATATATTTTTCATAATTAATCTGTTGCATAAAATTGGCTGAAAATTTTACAGTAAGCACATCTTTCCCTGATGTGCCTAAATCCAAAATTTCATGACCAGAAACTATATATTGTAGTAATTACTCT
This sequence comes from Panicum miliaceum, assembly GCA_032594955.1. Lineage (NCBI taxonomy): Eukaryota > Viridiplantae > Streptophyta > Magnoliopsida > Poales > Poaceae > Panicum > Panicum miliaceum. Next base: position 23,052,104 of record CM064066.1, on the reverse strand, counting down.
TAAATCGTATCAAGTACCATTACCACGACATAAACTTGTGCATTCATGTAGAATCGACGACTCTCGCCGACGGAACTTACGAGCTGGTGCTCGCGTCCGAGAGTGAGCAGCGTGAAGCTCAAGTAAATCTAACTGAAGCTCTTGAAGACCCGAGCCCAAGTTCGGAAGAGCCCCAAGCTAACTGTGAAGGCAAGCCCCGGAGCATAACCCATCTCTTTCCTAAATTATGCAACTCATTACTCCTTGCCTGTGCATTAAGTTTATAGGAGTTGAATGAAAACTTAGTTGCATGATGTTAGGAACCCTTGCTAGAAAACTAGAAGTAAGGTTCGATAGAATGCTGTGCTAATAGGACTCCGGTAAAAGTCGAGTGATTTCCTGTCACTCGCGAGAAAATAGGAGTTGAATGTCTACTACACGCTGCAATCATAAGGACACGGACGGGCTATGGAACGATGGTCACGATTGAGGCCCGTCTGTCTAGTGAAAAATGCTAAGGCCGCAGGGTGTGGTAGTGATGGTTAAGTCTTTGAACGTACTAAACACATGCCGAGATTATGGGAATCGGTAAGCTTAAGTACCTGATTGGCCCGGCAAGTGGACAGCAACCTACCCTTTGAACTTCGGTCCCATGTGCATATGGCGAGTGCAGAGAGTGGTCACGACCCGGCGCCGAACCGTGGCGTGGGGCTCTTGTACTCTCGGAGGGTAGCCTCAATCCACAACCCGGAAAGAAAGGGGAAAAGTTGCACGTGTGACTCTGGGAGTAGCCACGTGACGTGTGTTTAGGTTTCCCTTGCAAGGTTAAGAAATTCGATTCGAATCGTCCGTTTCTCACGGCTATTGAGACTGCTTAACCATTTTTACCCACAGAGTAAGAAGAGGAACAATGAGGATGAATGAACTGGTTGGATGAAAACTTAATGTTCCACCATGTATGCTTTTGGATAGTTGCTTATCTAGAATGGTTAACGAAACTAGAATCTTGAGCTAAAAGTTGAAAGTAAGGACCCACTTGTAGATGCTTTTCGGCAAAACAAACCCCTGAGCCAAAAAGCCTTGCATGTCTAGAGTCGGTGGAGTAGATTCCACTACACGGGTAAGTCTTGTTGAGTATTAGTATACTCAGCCTTGCTTGTGACTCGTTTTCAGGTGAGACCTTCGAAGATATGATTGCTAGCTTGACTTGGCCCTGCACTCTTCCCCCTGGTTGGTCGGTGGAATGGGATACGCCCCCGTCCAACGGAGATAATGCCGAATGATGTCTCGTACGGGCTTCATCGAGACATCCTTATCGACGAAGTAGTTTCGCTGTTTTATTTTCCGCTGCAACTTAAACTCTGAAGAACTTATTTATGATCATTGAAGTACTTGGTTTCTAAATTTAAAACTTGGTCTGTAATATTTACTTATGATAATGTTGTAATATTTGCTGGAATGTGGTATTCTCTGGGCTCATCATCGCGTGAGCATTTGTATGTATGGCGCTCGATCCGATTACCGTGGTTGTATCGGGAGGTTATACCCGACAGACCAGTGGATTACTCCGTTTGAAGTGTAAGGTTAACCGAAATTGCCCTAATGGTGATGGTTAATACACTTGAGCCGGATTAATTCAGGTGGTTCTGCCACACCCATGGTCCGGTCGAACCAAGGCAAAGCCCACAAGGCCCCAAGCTTCCTTCAAACACACTGGTTTGCACTTCAAACTCACACACCTCCATGTTCAAATAAAATTGTGACTCTAAAAGTTTAGATATAAAATCTATAAAGTGGCTCTTGCAGTCCATGCACTTCATGATAAACATGCATGGTCTTTATTCCTAGACTTTCACCTTGTGCTTGTGAACAAAAACTTTATAGGGAACCCTTGTTGTCTAATATTTGACTTTTGTGATATGGTTAGATGAAGGGAACCAAAATTCTTCCTTGCAAAGTAATTGGTTAACTTTTATGAAAAGTTTTCCAAAATCCTCTAGCTCAGCTCCTCAGTTGTTAAATTCCTACCAAATCCAAAGAACGACCACCTTGCAAAAACCTTATGATCATGCTACTTGTCTTTCATTTGAGCTTTGTCAAACTCTGTGACCCTTGCTAGAAACCTTTCATGCTTTCATAATCAAGATCACGTACACTCCACTAATTTATATGTCGACTTCTACACTGGAAGTTGGGCAAAAAAATGCCATCCATCAATCTCTTGTGCACTGGAAGACTCCATGCGGAATATGACTCTCTCCCAAGTACAAAAGAAAGATATGGGCTATGTAAAAGAAGAAGAAAAAATTATGGAGAAATAAAAGCTTGCTCAAGAGCATAATTTGGACATATTCAAGTCCAAGAAAAAAAGAGATAGAGAAAAAAAGATAGCCCATATCCAAAAAAAGGGGGAGACAGAGTCATAAAAAAAGAGGAGTTCATACAAAAATCCACAAAATTTCCACACACTTGCACATCCTGATAAGATTGCATGACTTGTTTCTTCTCGGATCCAACTTTTGACTTAGTAATATATGAAAAGCAAGTATGCCTCTTCATCCCTACCCTGAGCTCCACATAAGCCTGATTAGCGGTAGGAGTGCCTTGGTGAGAATTTTCAAACACAAAGAGAGATTCGAGAGAACAATTTGAGGAGCAAAGCTATCTCTTGTTCCAAAAGTAAAAACCCAAGTTTCTAAGCAAGGAAGGCTAAGGGTCCTGAAGTCTGCACCATTCCAAACCTCAATCACCAAGATAAGCTTGGCAGGCACTCAAAAACTTCACATGTTAAGGAGAAACTTGGAATAACTTGTATGCAGGTTACATTCAAAGGAGTTGTGTCCACCTTAATCCTTCAACCTTTACTCGAGGACGAGCAAAGGGCTAAGTGTGGTAATCATGGATGGTGACGAAGATAATGCCTCTTAGATTAAAGGTCTGCCGTGTAAAACCATCAAAGATACCGATACCCTCCTTCCATAGAGTTTCCATCTCTTGCATCAGAGGCTCAAGGAAAACATCAATATCGATGCCAGGATGCTTGGGGCCTGTATAAGGATCGATAGCAAATGATACTTTCTCTTCTAGCACAACCATGTAGGAAGGTTGTACATTGTCAAGATCACTGGCCATGTGCTGTTGAGTGCTAGTTCTATCACCAAACGGATTCATTCCATCTGTACTCAACCCAAACCGAACATTCGTTAGGTCCTTTCCAAATTCCAGATAATACTGCTCATCAAACTTCTTCCATTGGCGAGCATCAGCTAGATGTCGGATTTTTCCGTGGCCCTTCTTGCACTTATCCGAATCCAACCCCCGCATCAGTTTAGCATTGGGAGGTACCACATAACCAATGCAGGAATTCTGATCTACTTCTCAGAAATGCCTAAAGTAGTGTTTGCTAACTCAACAGAGGCAACACTATTCCTTGCACCCTTCATCTTCCTTTTATTCCCATCACCTGAATCTTGAATGTCGCCACCACAATAACCGGAATTGTTTTTGTATCGACTTGCAGAACAAATAGGGCATTTGTCCAAGTCTTTCAAAGTATACCCATGATACAAAATAAAATGATTTGGACATGCATAGATTCTTTCTACACCCATCGTAAACGGACTGACAAGCTTCTTTGCTCGATAGGTGTTGGCGGGCACTTTATTTGGCTTTGGGAACAACCAAGTCAACATACGCAGGAGATCATTGAAACTACTATCTAACCAACCATGCTTAGCCTTTAGAGTCAACAACTCAAGTATGAAACGAAGCACAGTCCAGTGTTTCGGACATCCCTTCGATCGCTCATATATATTTTTCTCCGCTGATTTTTTTCACCATCTCAAAGTTTGCTAACCCCTTTGCAGTACCTACCAATAGCTCTGCTTTGGTGTGGCGCAACAACTGGCTAAGGAAATCGCCATCATCAAGTTCGTCATCACTACCATCATCACTACCACCATCGATGGGCCCCTCGCCGACACCATCACCATCATCATCGCCGACATCCGCACAAAATTCATCATAAGTATCAAACAATCTATCAAACTCGACGTCTTCTATCATTCATCGAGAGTATTCTCCGTTGAAGGGTGTGCTTTCTTGCCATGATACGTCCAGATCATGTAATTCTCAACAAAACCACCCACCAACACATGCGATCTGATTGTAGTTGTGTCGCTGAATACTCTCATATTCTTGCATATTTTGCACGGGCAAGGTATCCTCTGTGTCTTCTCATTTCTTACGTGGTTTTCTGAAGCTTGAATGAATTTATCCATCTCTGAACATCAACAAATAATTTAAATGGATTAAAACAATCTCTTCAATAGTTTTTAAAATATATACCTAGCTTTATATACGCGTAGATATGCATATGTGTAAATATAGAAAAAAACTCAAATCTTCTTCTATCTCCTCCATGGATCTAGGAAATTGGTTACTTAGAAATGAGGCTAAAACATAAAGATTAGGTCCAAATGATTACATAAATTTGTTGTCCTACTAAAATATAATAACTTCATCCAAAAGTTTGAGGCAAATAGAGCCCAAAATGACCATAAATATATAATTTTATATATACATAGATATTCAAAAATTTCAATTTAACATGTAAAAACAAAAAAAATAAAAAACCAACCTATTATTGAAATACTAAATTTTGTTGAAAAAAGCTATCATGCATGTGTGTAAATATAGAAAAAAATAAAGCTTCTTTTCACTCCTATATAGATCTATGAATTTGTTTACTTAGGAACAAGGCTAAAACATAAAGATTTGACTCAAATGATTACATAATCTTGTTCTCCTACAAAAATAACCTAAATTCATCCAAAAGTTTGAGGTAAATGAAGCCCCAAATGATAAATCCACACAATGTATATCTAGATCTAGCTAGAGGTAAGAGAGCTCCATTTGAGCCTTAAAACAATCCAAAAAGCTTAGAAAAGATATTGGATTAACATCAACTTAGCTCCTAGAGTCCCCAACTCGAAGGAAATCAAGTTTAAAACCTTCCCTCCCATTTTGCCTTTTTTTCGATTTTCGGAAACCACCTCCCTCGAGCAAACACTGTGCTGTCGGGAGGAGGAAGAATGATGGCCTCACCCGCCCCTAAAAATGCATTTCCAGGGGTGGGTGATGCCATCACTCGGGCCTTAAAATGAGCTCTATTTTTAGGGGCGGGTGAAGGCGCCATCCGCTCCTAAAGATGGAATTCCAAGGGCGGGTCAGCTACTACAGTATCCCCGCTCCTTTTGTAGGAATGGGTTACATTTTGACCCGCCCCTGGAAAAAAACAAGGCATTGCTACAAATCATTTTTGTTGTAGTGACAACTCGTCGTAACATACGAGTGCAATGCTCACACACAATTTCAAAGTCATCGTGTGCATGAATGTATATGTCGTCTAACGTGGATAGAGAAGGTAGGGGGACTGTCTCTCCACTAATGAGATTCTCGATATGCATGGAGCACCCTTTGTGTGAGATGATGATCCAGTCATCCTTCCCACCGACCCATATCCTGTTCTTCAACTTTTGCTTGTTGACGTAGTGCTTCAAAAGACTTTTCTTTTCCTTCTTTCGATGACTTGGGCTCAAAAATTAGGAAGGTTCAGTCTGTGAAGAAGTCTTTTCTTCGAAGGTTCTGGAGGGTCTCTAGCCGAGAGGCCATGAGGGTTATTTTAGCAGCCCATCTTGAAGAGGTTTTGGTTTTTTTTTCATAGTAGTTGATCTATTTATTTGCATCGAATCTTGTCTAACATTTTCCTTTGTTTTGACCAGCTGAACGCAAGAGAGAAGGTTGATGTCGCCGAAAGCTCCAAGGCTAACAAGCCTAAAGTTGCTGATGCGGGCCATGCCAAAGGTTCTCGTGATGGAGACAAGTATCCAGAACAGGTGTAGAGCAAACTCTGCGTGGGGGAGATGGTTTGTGATATTTTTTTTGGTGAACAAAACACTAATGTAAATATTCCTATCTGTTGGCCTGCACAAGCGATTATTACTGTGTAAACTGTGCTTGATATACTTCCGGTTCGCATGGTGAGCAACGGGTTAATTGTGCTAGGATCCTCTTGGGAATGATATCATCAGGAGCATCCTAGAAGTAGCTTCTGCAACTTTTGGCTTCAATGTAGCTGTGTGTGTTCTAATGATGAATGATTTGCAAACGCAATGGTTACATGTTGTGATGTTTGCGAAGGTTAAGGAATGTGTGGTTGTTGTGATGTGTGCTATGATGTATGTGATTTCTGTGCAACTGTTTGCCTCGAGTCACAAAGACTTGTCTTACCGTTTTGCTTTAAAAAATGTCTCCCCCCTCCCTAGTCTTTGTGGCACAGAGGTTACGTTGCATGGGCGGATGTCATGCTACTGCCTCTTGTCACAGTATAGACTTGGTAGTTTTTTGGTACAAAATGTCTCCCTCCTCCCTAGTCTTTGTTGCGTGAAGGAGGCATTAGGTAGAGAGTGCTATTTATGAGCCGAAAGGTGTTTTGTTTTTGAACACTTGGGCCTTGGAGCCCTTGGGCGTTTGGGTGTTTATTTTTGGAGCCGAAGGTGTTTTGGCTTTTGAGCCCCTTCGGGTCGATATCCCCTTGGCTTTTGAATTCTTAATTCGCTTTTAACTTGGGCCGAAGGTGTTTTGGCTTTGAGACCCTTGGGTTTGACAGGCCCTTGGTATTCGAGTGCTTGTTGCACGTTTAGTTTTGAGCCGAAGGTGTTTTGGCTTCCTAACTCTTAGGTTCGGTAGCCCCTTGGGGTCGATAGCCCCTTATCTTTCGAATGCTTAATTCGCTTTTAATTTTAGCCGAACGTGTTTTGGCTTCGAGACCCTTGGGTTCGACAGCCCCTTGGCATTCGAGTGCTTGTTGTATGTTTAGTTTTGAGCCCAAGGAGTTTTAGCTTCGTAACTCTTAGATTTGGTAGCCCCTTAGGGTCGATTGCCCCTTAGCTTTCGAATGCTTAATTCGCTTTTATTTTTAACCAAAGGTGTTTTGGCTTCGGGACCCTTAGGTTCGATAACCCCTTGGCTTTTTAGTGCTTGTTGCGCGTCTAAATGTTTAGCCAAAGGTGTTTTGGCTTCGAGACTCTTAGGTTCGATAGCCCCTTGGCTTTTTAGCGCTTGTTGCGCGTCTAATTTTTTGGCCGAAGGTGTTTTGGCTTCAAGACCCTTAGGTTCGATAGCCCCTTGGCTTTTTGGCTCTTGTTGCGCTTTTAGATAAGTATGCAAAGTTTGCGCGGAACACATACTTTGGTGGCTTATACAACTATAGCCTTTGAGAAGCGATGGTCGATGTTTGCAACTCTATTGCTTTGACACAAGACAAGCTTTTGGGGAAGGTAACTCTCTATTCATTTGGAGAGTTATTACAAAGGATCCGCCTCATTAAATACCTCACCTCCAAAGTGGAGCCCCCTTTGTGAGGAAAAGAGTACGATCCTTGGAAATTTTTGAAAGGAAAACGTAATAGAAAGTGAACTACTGAGTTTGGGTCTACTTATAGTTCCACAGCCCGATCTCGTTACATGGGATCCTACACGTAGTATTTCTTTAAGCTGTCAGCATCCCAAGAATGCTGCAGATCACAACCTTTGTTGTCCGCCAGGTAGAAAGAACCCGGCCAATTGCTTCTCACCACAAAAGGAATGGTCTGTCCCATTTGGACTGTAGCTTTCCGATGGTTTCAGCGTTGGGCTTTCTTTTGAGAACCCAATCGCCTACTGAGATTCTTTTTTGGTAACCTTCTTGTCTCTCCATTTTCTTGTTTCCTGTTGATACTTGTTGAGATTTTTGGTTTCTTGTAAGATGTCGAGCTCGATCAAATCGGCTTCGCTCGAAGGTTGTGTTTTCTTTTCTTGGAACTACGCCCATAGGCTTCTGTTTTTGAGTTCCTCAGGGCTCATTTCTTCGGCTCAATATAGCAGTCTGAATGGAGTAAATCTGGTTGCTCTTGACTTGGAGGTGTTACGTGACCATACAAGATTCGGGAGTTCGTCTGCCCATTTGCCCTTCTTTTGGTCGAACACGCATTTTTTGATACTGGAGAATGTTAGTCCATTCGCTCTTTCCAATGCTCTGATAGATTGCGGGTGGTAGAAAGAAGCGAACATAACCTTCGTGCCAACACTGTGACAAAATTTTTTGAAGAGGTCAGAGTCGAATTGTTTCCCATTATCAACAGTTAGTTTCTTAGATACTTTGAATCTGCATATGATATTTTGCCAGAAGAATTTTCTGACTGCTTTGGAGGTTATATTCACTGGTGGCTTAGCTTCTATCCACTTAGTGAAATATTCCACTGCGACTATGGCGTACTTGTAGTTCCCTTGGGCTGTGGGTAGGGGGCCGACAAGGTCCATGCCCCATCTTTGGAGTGGCCATGCTCGAGGTATGAGATGTGAAGGTTGTGAGGGCCTGTTGGATTTCAGATCCATCATTTGGCATGCTCCACAAGTTTTCATGATTTTCTCTACGTCTTTCAATGCCAAGGGCAGAAGAATCCCTGTCTGATGGCTTTTTCCATGAGAGGCCTCACCCATGGTGGGAGCCACAGAGCCCAGAGTGGATTTCGTTCAGCAGCTCTCTGCCCTGCTCGATGAGTATGCACTTAAGCCAGGGTGCGGTGACGCTGGGTTTGTATAATTCACCTTCGGATACAAGGTAGCCCCTTGCCCGCTGGGACATTCTTTTTCACCTATTTTGTCTGTTGGTTCAAAGTGACCCTAAAGGTATGCCATTATCGGAGACCTCCAATCTTCGCTGAAGATGGCGTTGATTTGTTTTTCTTTCTTTTGTCGCACTGAAGGTCTTATGATTTCTTCGTAGAAAACATCTGGAGGCAGGGGTTGTTTTCTGGCTGCTTCCTTCGCCAGTTTGTCTGCTTCATCATTCTGCACTCTTGGTATATGGACAATTGAGAAGCCATTGAAATGATTTCCTATTGCCCTGACGGCCTCTAAGTAGTTTATCATCTCGGGCCCTCTGGCCTCTATGGCAGAACCGCCTGAATTAACCCGGCTCAAGTGCACTAACCATCATCCTTAAAGATGAACTGACTACCATGCACTTCAAATGGATTAATCCGACAGTCTATCGGGTATATCCCGATTCAACCACTTAATATTTTGATTGAAACAAAGCATACACATAACTCGCAAGAAGGCAAGTCCAGAGAATACAACATTCCACATATTTTATCTTAACCAGTCGGAAACAATTATTACAAGATGAAAGTACCACTTGAGTACTTTTAAAGTTCAACATAAAAACTTCATTCAGAGTTTTAATCTGCAGCGGAAAGAAAAACATGATCAACTAGCGTTGGTAGAGTCATTGCTATTCGGGGAAGGATCCCACTCCACTCTCCAACCAGTCGGCAAAGCACTCGGCCAAGCCAAACCAGCTACCATATCTTCAATAGACATACCTAAAAACAATGCCACAAGCAAGGCTGAGTATACTAATACTCAGCAAGGCTTACCCGACTAGTGCTATGTAAATACCGACTACTAAGCATGCATGGCTCTAAGGTTCTAGGGTTTTCTTTTTTTTGCTGAAAAGCAACAAAGAGTAAGTCCTTAGTTTCATATTTTAGCTTTCAATATTCTAGTTCATTTAACCAGTCTAGATGAGCTTTTATCTCTAATCAAACATTGTGGAAAATATTTAATCAACCAACAAGTTTCATCATAGCCATAGTTCCTCTTGTTACTCTATGTGGCAGAAGTATTAAGCAGTCTCAATTACCGTGAGAAATGGCCGATTCGAATCGAATTTCTTAACCTTGCAAGGCAAACCTAAACACACGTCACGTGGTTACTCCAAGAGTCACCCGTGCAAGTTTTCCCTTTTATCCCCGTTTTATGGATCAGGACCACCGGCCTCGAGTACAAAAGGTCCATGAACCACGGACGATGTTGGAACATGACCCCTCTTGCACTCACCATTGGGCCCATGGGACAGTGTCAAGACGGTGGAACCTGTCCACGCACCAGTTCAATCGAGTACTTAAGCTTACCGATTACCATATTCTCGGCAAGTTGTTAGTACATTCAAAAGCTTAACCACCACTACCACACACTGCGATCTTAGCATTTTTCACTACTCACGGGGCTTCAACCACGAGTAGTTTACCACAGCCCTGCCTGCCAACCTTATAGTTGCAGCATGCGGTAAATCAATCAACTCCTATAGTTCTCGCGAGTAGGAGGAAACTACTCGACTTTTACCCTACCTATTAGCATAGCATCTACTCGATCTTCCAGTTCTAGTAGTCATTACAAAGGTACCTAGGATCATGCAGCTTGCGTTCCAATCAACTCCTTTGAACTTTAAATGCACACGCAAAAGGAACAACAATTGCATAATTTAAAAACTGGGATCATGCACCGGGGCTTGCCTTCTTGTGTAAAACTAGTCGAGGCTTCCTTCGAACGTTTGTCTGGATCTTTAGCAACTGCTGTTAGATTCACCTAAGCTTTGTGCTGCTCACTCTCAGATTCGGGCACCAGATTGTAGATCCCATCAGCGAGAGTAGTCGAGTCTATATGAATGCACATGTATGAGTGGTTTTACTGGTACAAGATTGCATTATAAAGTAGTCAAAACTTAAGTTAAGTAGCCGAGTACTTCATTTTCTTTTCCCTGGGCAGTCATTTATCGAGTACTTATCTAGATTATCTCACTTCATTAAGTGAGTGGGTGGTTGTGCATGTTGCTCGGTTATTTTTAACAGGGAGCATTGGTTAACCGAATCTACTCGTAGGGCTAGTTTCTGGGTTGCAAAACTAGTCGTAAAGGTAGCTCCTGAGTTGGGATTTTTGTGTAGAGTTTGTTACTTACGTATAACCTTACTGTAAAAGCTTCATTCATTTTTATTCAACCGTTTACTCAAGAAAAAGCTTATTAAACACCTATTGCTATGAGCAAGATCTACTTGCACAGAACAACCATGCAAGAAACTGCTGCTCAACTTTTTACTGATCAAACCTACTCGAATGAGTAGTTTACTTCACATTTTTGGAGAGTTTTCTTGCGCAAGAGACAGAGGTTAACATTTAGTTCTAAAAGGGATCTAGCTTATAACCAAAGCACTCGAAACCACTCGTTGTGCTTGGATTTAGAGTATGAAATTTTTTTGAAAGGCTAAACTCTTAGCACTAAAGCTACCATCCAAGTTTCATGAGCAGTACTTTCTTGAATCTCTTGGAACAATTAAAAGCCATTTAAACTTGATTTAAATCCACATCTAAAATCATGTGGAAAAAGATCCTAGGTCCTGTTACAAAGTTGTAGATCTACACTTAAGGATTCCAGCACATCAGAGCTTGTATTTTTAGGATTTTTCTGTGAGTTTTATGCATTTTTAAAGTTAGTAGATTGGTTTTCAAGTTCTTGTTCCAGGTTTACACATGAGTCCCTGAGATTTACAGAAAACTTCTTAGAAAGATTGAAATCGACGCAGATGGGTCCTTGGTATAGGGGAACGGCTACTGCCGGCCAAATTCCGGCGTGTAAACTAGTCGGCCGCGAGGAGGAAGGTGGGGGAAAAAGAGAGGGGATCGGAGCGCACCGATTTGTGGCGTTGGTGGGGCTCGAGGATGGCCAGAGCAGGGTCCTCCATGGTGGACAGTAGGCGGCAGTAGATGGTGGCGGCACTAGCATTGTTCCGTCGGGGCAGGGGTGGCGTGGCCGGGCTTGGAAGCTCCAGTGGGAGGTGGGGAAGCTCGCTGGAGGATCATTTTGGGCGGAGGGAGGTCGGGGGTGGGAGCTCCACGATGAACTCGAGCTTGCCAGCAACAATGGCAGCTGTTTCGGGTGTGCGTGCAGGAAAGGGGCTCGGCTATCCCTTTTATAGGCAGGGCGATGTGGCAACACCACCTGAATTAATCCGGCTCAAGTGCGCTAACCGTCACCTCGAGGGCAATCAGGGCTATCTCGCACTTCAAACGGAAGAATCCATTGGTCTGTCGGGTAACCTCCTGATACAACCACGGTTTGCCGATCGAAACCACACATAAAAAAATTACTCGCACGAAGGGGAGCCCAGAGAATACAACATTCCACAAATTTTACATCACAGGTTTCAACATAAATTTATTATTACAGACCAAGTTGAAATCCGTAAAACGAGTACTTCAGAGTTTAAAGTAAACGGGTTCTTCGGAGTTCATTGCAGCGGAAAAACAACGATAAACTACTCGACGATACATGATGTCTAGATGAAGCCCGTACGAGACATCACTCGGCATTATCATCATTGGCCGGGGACGCATCCCATTCCACGGACCAACCAGGAGGAAGAGTACACGGCCAAGTCAAATTAGCAACCATGTCCTCAAAAGTATCACCTCAAAACAAGCCACAAGCAAGGCTGAGTATACTAATACTCAGGAAGGCTTACTTGACTAGTGAAATATACTTAGCCGACTCCTAGACATGCAAAGCTTTTTGGCTTGAGGGGTTTGTTTTGCCGAAAAGCATATACAAGTAGGTCCTTACTTTCAAATTTTAGCTCCAGATTCTAGTTTTCTTTAACCATTCTAGGTAAGCAACTATCCAATATCTTACATGGTGAAAGAATTAATTTGCATCCAAGAAGATTAATCATCATCATTGTTCCATTTCTTACTCTACGTGGTAAAAGGGTCAAGCAGTCTCAATAACCCTGAGAAATGGACGATTCGAATCGAATTTCTTAACCTTGCAAGGCAGACCTAAACACACATCACGTGGTTACTCCCGGCGTCACACGTGCAACTTTTCCATTCAATTCCCGCTTCACGGAATAGGCCCACCGCCCTCGACTACACGTCCCCATGGACCACGGACCCGGCCGAACCATGGCGGCACATGCACCCGCCATTAGCTAGATGTGAACGAATTCAAGACGGTGGGGAGTATATTCCAGCCTCGGTTCAATCCAGTACGTAAGCTTACAAATTACCATATTCTCGGCATGTGGTTAGTACGTTCAAAGACATAACCACCACCAACACGAACATCGTACCATAGCCCCGTCCGTCGACCTTATGATTGCAGCATGTAGTAAACATTCAACTCCTATATTCTCGCGAGTGACAGGAAATCACTCAACTTTTACCGGAGTCCTATTAGCATAGCATTCTATCGAACCTTATATCTAGTGTTCAGATCTTAGGAACCTAAGATCATGCAACTAAGTTTCCATTCAACTCCTATAAACTTAATGCACAAGTAAAATAGAGTAATAAGTTGCATAATTTTAGAAAAATAGGGTTCATGCTCCGGGGCTTGCCTTCCTGAGCAAAGCTAGCCTTGGGCTCTTCCGAACTCGGGTTCGGATCTTCAAAAGCTTCAGTTAGATTCACTTCAGCTTCGCGCTGCTCCCTCTCGGACTCGGGCACCAGCTCGGACGTTCTGTCAGAGAGAGTAGTCGATTCTATATGAATGCACAAGTATTACTTGTAGTGATGGTATATGACATTTATTTTCTTCACGATAAAGTTGCAGTCCACAAAAACATAGATTTGGTTGTGAAGTTACTTAGTTCAGATTTCTTGGGCAATCGTTAATAGAGTATAACTTAAACTAATTAACTCCATTAAACAAGAAGGGGGGGTCGTGTTCTTTTGTAAACTAAATTTTCTAAGCACAACATGGATTAAACACAACTTCTGGACTAGGTAACTTCTGGTGATGAATTTTTATTTACAGTACATTATGCAGAGACAACAACACTGTAAAAATTTCAAAAATTTCTATGCAGCAGATTAATTTTGAAAAATATAATACACAGCCACTGCTAGAACCTAGTTATTTTTATAGAGGACAAACCATGCATGTATTGATGCTAAAACGTTTACAGGGTGTTAATCTATCCATATATGTGTTACTGTAAAGTTTTCAGATTTTATTGTGCATCATACAGAGCATAATAAATAGGACAAGATACACCTATTTCTTTAAGGATTAATTTCTATAGGATGTTTTACAGGGTTTCTGAGTATGAAACTTTTTATACAGCATGTTCTAACCCAAAGTATCCTATAGTAAAAATATAAACATTGTCCACCACAAAAAATTACATAAGTGGTTACAGACAGGTAAAAAGTCCCTAAATATTTTTGTGGGATATAGGCATCAATATAACGGCTCTGGAAAAGTTTCACAACATAAATCACAACATAACAGTAGGTGAAATTAAATCTACCCATTTATGGCATCAACCAAAGTCTAACAAAAAGCTTAGATAGAGATGGGTTTTGGTCCTGATATTTTTATATTGGCCTACACATCAAGAAACTAAGCCACTGTCCAAAAATCAGATGCAGCACTGGTCTACAACAGGGGGTTCATTTAAATGATATTTAACATTCCATTTAATATAGAACAATATATAGCAAGCTACTGAAGGTCCCTTTTCAAGATATCAATCGTTGTAATGTGGTCCCTAGGCGGCGCTGGCATGGCAGCCGGCCAAATTCCGGCGAGGGGGCTCATCGGCGGCGAGGGAAAAAGGGTTGGGGAGAACCAGGGAGGCAAGAGCTACCTTGTGGGGGCCTTGGTCGGGGTTGGGGATGGCCGGAGGTGGCTCCTCGGCGCGGAACAGGGGGCGGCAACGGTGCAGCACGTCGGCGACGATGCTCCAGCGAGCTAGAGCCTGCGGGGGCGGGTCGGTGAGCTTCGTGGCGTCGAGGGGAACCCGTTCCGAGGCTTGGCTAGGGCGGAGGAGGGTCGGAGCTGGGCTGTCCACGGCGAGGTGGGGTAGGGCGGCGGTGGAGGCAGCGCCGGCGGCGCTCTGGCTGAGGTGAGCGGCGATGGGCGGGGCAGTGAGCTCCGGTGGGGCGGTGTGGTGGCAGTTGGAGGCTCAGCTCTGGCAATGGGTGGCCGGAGAGGTGAGCTCCACGGCGAGCTTGGCACGGCGGCGGCAATGGCAGCGGCGGGGAGCTTCTGGTGAGTCTGGGCACGCGCGAGCGGCTTCGTGCTGCCTTTATAGGGGCACGGCGGGGGAGAGGAGGGAGTGGGGAGGTTCGGGAGCGCGTGAGGGAGACTGGGCGGTGCGGAGGCTCGGCATTGGCTGCGACCGCCAGTGGACAGCGTCGGCGCGGCGTACGGCAGTTACACGGGCACGGGTTGGGCGCCGGGGATTTGGCGTGGGGGAGGGGGAGATCACGAGGGCGTGGGTTGGGCAAGCAGCTGCAGTAGCGGGCTGGTCGGGCGGCGAGCGCGGCGACTGGCGGGATGCGGCGGGGGCTCGGGCACGGCGCGGCCTGGCCATTGGGTGAGGCGGGCGGCGAGCAGAGGCGGGCGACGACGTCGCACGCGTTGCACGCTCAGGCTGGGCAGGCTTCGCGGTGTGGGGGAAGAGCGCGTGCGGCAGGGGTGCGGCCAGCCATTGGCTTGGCACAGCGCGGGCGGCAGGGATGCCCTGCCAGGTGGCCGGGGCCTCTACGCGGCGGTCGGGTGAAACAGGGGAGGGAGGAGGGACTGGACTGCAAGAATTTGCAGAAGTTTAGGGGTCTAGTCATAAAAACAAAATTATCTACCATTTTTATGTCGCAACTCAAAAATCTCTTAATATGAAAGTTGTTCAAAACGAAAAGTTACACAAGTTTTGTTTCAGGCCAAAGTTCATTTGAGTTCTAGTTTAGAAGTTATTTTAAAATCTCAAAAAGTATAATTCGGAGGGCATGTCATGTCCTGGGAAAAAATTTGTATTCTCTCCTAGGCTTCAACTAGATTTTTGTTTATCATGTCACTGATGGTGTGCCTATTCAATTTCATAGCCATATTTGCTTTGATGTGCAAGTTATTTAATTTGTTTGATTAAAGTACATGTACTTATGCACATATAAACATATTTGTTTGATTAAAGTACATGTACTTATGCACATATACACATATAGGCTACGGGTCCACAACTCTCGATGATTTTATAGGGACCAACATATCGGGGAGCTAATTTTCCTTTGACTCCGAATCGTTGTGGACCCTTGGTTGGTGAAACTCGAAGGTAGACGTGGTCACCAACTTCAAATCTCAAAGGCTTTCTTCTTCGGTCGAAATAGCTCTTCTGCCTGGATTGTGCGGCTCTAAGATTTTCTTGTATTACTCTCACTTTTTCTTCTACCTCGATTACCAAGTCTGGTCCAAATATTTTGCGTTCTCCGATTTGTGACCAGCTCAAAGGAGTTCGACACCTTCGTTCGTACAAAGCCTCAAATGGTGCCATTTTCAAACTCGTTTGATAGCTATTGTTATATGAGAACTCTGCTAGGGAGAGGCATTTTTCCCAATTCTTGTCATAGTGAATGACGCAAGCTCTAATCATGTCTTCAAGAATTTGGTTCACTCTTTCAGTTTCTCCATCAGTTTGAGGATGATAGGCTGAGCTTCAAATCAATTTAGTACCAAGAGATACTTGCAATTGTTCCCAAAAGCGTGCTACAAACTGAGTACCACGATCGGAAATAATAGTCTTCGGTACTCCATGTAGGCAAACAATGCGGTCGAGATAAATCTCGGCATATTTCTTGGCAGTATAGGTGGTGTGCACCAGAAGAAAATGTGCCGTCTTTGTGAGCCTATCAACGACAACCCATATGGAATCATGTTTCTGTGCGGTACCCGGCAATCCAACAATGAAATCCATACTTATGTCTTCCCATTTCCAGGAGGGTATAGGCAAAGGTTGAAGTGTACCGGCTACCTTTAAGTGGCTAGCTTTTACTCTCTGGCATGTGTCACATTCTGAGACATATTTAGCAATTTCCCTTTTCATTCGAGTCCACCAGAAGTTTTGCCTAAGATCTTGATACATTTTGCTACTGTCGGGGTGAATAGAAAATTTGGAAAGATGTGCCTCATCCACAATTTGTTTGCAGAGCTCAGGATTCTTCGGAACGAATATGCGACCTTCGAACCATAGTACTCCCTTATGGTCTTGGTGGAAACATTTATACTTCTCTTCTCCTAGAGAGAGTTTTTGTTTGATGATCTTAACACCTTCATCATGTAGTTGTGCCATGTTGATTTGGTCGTGAGGAGTAGGCTCGACTGAGATGTGATTTAGAGTACCTTGGGAAATCATTTCCAAACTAAGCTTCCGCATTTCTGAACATAATGTTTCATTATAGAGTTCCACTGATAGGCAATGGCAATGAGCCTTGCGGCTTAGTGCATCCGCGACTACATTAGCCTTGCCTGGGTGATAGTGCACCTCGAGGTCATAATCCTTGATTAATTCTAGCCATCTTCTTTGTCTCATATTCAGATCGGCTTGGGTGAAGATATATTTGAGACTTTTGTGATCGGTGTAGATATTACAATGAGTGCCCATGAGATAATTTCTCCATAATTTTAGAGCATGAATGACTGCTGCTAGTTCGAGATCATGGGTCGGATAATTCTGCTCATGGGGTCGAAGGGCTTGTGAGGCATAAGCAATAACTCGATTTTCTTGCATAAGTACACATCCAAGACCAGTGCCAGATGCATCACAGTAAACATCGAACGGCTTGGTGTTATCGGGTTGAGCTAACACAGGGCCTGTAGTCAAATGTTCCCTAAGAGTGTGGAAAAGCTTCTTCACATTTCTCATCCCACACAAACTTTACTCCCTTTTTCAATAGTTCAGTCATAGGCTTAGCAATTCTGGAGAAATCTGGAATGAAACGGCGATAGTAACTGGCTAAACCAAGAAAACTACGAATCTGATGAACAGAGGTAGGAGGCTTCAAATCCATCACCTCTTGCACCTTGCTGGGGTCAACGGCTATGCCTTCGCTGGAAATTGTGTGACCCAAGAATTTCACACTATTCAACCAGAATTCGCACTTAGAAAATTTAGCATAGAGCTGATGGTCCCTGAGACGCTGAAGAACAATGTGCAGGTGCTTAGCATGCTCTTCCTCATTCTTAGAATAGATAAGGATGTCGTCAATGAAAACTACGATGAATTTGTGAGCTCAGGCATGAATACCGAATTCATGAGATACATGAAATAGGTAGGAGCTTTGTGAGACCAAAGGACATGACCAAAAATTCATATAGTCCATATCGTGTGGAAAAGGCAGTCTTAAAAATATCGCATGGACGAATCTTTATTTGATGATATCCAAATTGAAGATCAATCTTTGAGAAAACTCTAGCTCCAGATAATTGATCAAAGAGAACATCAATGCGGGGAAGTGGGTATTTATTCTTAATGGTCACCGCATTGAGAGGTCGGTAGTCAACACATAACCTCAAACTATCATCCTTTTTCTTTACAAATAGGGCTGGACATCCCCAAGGTGATGCGCTAGGACGAATGAAACCTTTGTCTAGCAGTTCTTGGAGTTTTATTTTTAGTTCGGCCAATTCCTTAGATGGCATCCTATAGGGTCTTTTGGAGATAGGTGCAGTGCCTGGTTGCAGTTCAATAATGAACTCAATATCCCTATCTGGTGGCATTGCTGGCAAATCATCCGGAAAAACATCGGCATACTCACATACCACTGGAATATCCTCTAGTTTGATTCCTTCCATCATGAAAGCACAAGAATTTGTGCACTTTCGGAATGGTAGGAAAAGGGTAGTGGCTCCGTGACTAGTGAATTTTTTTCAACAGCTCGGGAAGAAAGGTCTAGTATGACTCCGTGCATAGCCATCCAATTTATACCCAAAATAATATCCATCCTTTCAAGGGGTAAGAGAAAAAGGTCTGTGTTGATGATTTTACTACCCAATTTTATCGGTACCAGTCTTATTATTTGGTTGGAAGCAATTTTTCCACCCGGTGTTGATATCATATACGACCCTTTTGTGTGACAAAAATCCAAGCCTAATTTTGCACCAAATTTTGCACTAATGAAGCTATGTGATGCACCAGAATCAAACAATATAACTGCAGGCTTGTTATGGATAGAGAATGTACAACTTTGGTATTCAATTCAGACGCTAAATCGATGGCCAAGATGGTCGAAAGATTCACTCTTTGCTTCGCTGGTTTGGCTGTTTTTCAGCAGAACGAGTTATAGTATCTTGCCTATAACTCAAATTAGCAAGATCCAATAGTGCTGAAATTTTGTGAGAACCGAGATCACAAAATTTAGGACAAGTTTGGTATTCAACACTCAGCCCAGAAATGTAAGGAGACATGGGTAAAAATTCCGACCAGTTTCTGCAATCGCAGATTCAACTACTTTCCAACATCACAATCAAACCACCAAGTTTTTAGCTATGGCCTACACGATTAGAGTATCCAATAGTCGAGATGCACTCATCTCTAAAGAGGTACTCAACTCTTAGTTAGCCTATTACAACACTTGCCAAAAGTTAGGCTACACTATCGAGGAGTATATGCAAAAGTCGTTCTAGGTCATCAACTAGAAATCGTCGAGGTCGTTGACGGATGACTCGCTGCTAGTAGGAGAGTGAGCTCCCATCGGAGGTGGCTGCGGTGCTTCACCCTCAAAGTCCATGCTTGAAACACCGTCAATCTCCTGTGGCTCCTCAACATCTTCCTCCATAGCCACCACATCGTGAGGGGCATTCTGACCATGGTGGCACTGAATGAGCTCATTCGCATCCTCCAACTCAAGGTTCAGATCATGGAGCTACTCCTCCAAGTGATCTATCATGTCATTTCTCGGCCTTGAGAGTGTCGTGCTCCTGAATTTGGCCCTAAAGTTGACCAATCCGAGCATCCCTATCCTCAAGATCCTTGTTGAGCTCCTGAATCTGCTCATCTCTGTTGTTGGCCATTATGTGATAGGCCTGTGCAAGGTCAGCGAGCTGCACAAGTGCTTGACTCTGGAGAGCCTGGAGTCAGTACAGTGCATTCATGCACTGCACTGAGGTGTCGATGGTCTCCTGAGCATGAAATTCCACCAAGTACTGAGAGTGTTGCACTCTGTTGATCCAAAAGGGGTCGTTGTCCTGGGCAGCAAGAAACAAGCCAATAGGAGTGAGCGTGATGACCTCGGGGCGCTGCGCACAGAAAGTGGTGAGTGCCCTCATGGCAGCAAGCTCCCAAGTATCAGCCAAACGGTGACCAACAGCCTCAATCTCCAAGGCGGGCCACTCCGGGTGTAGTGGGTGCAGAAAGATGGTCACGTTAACACGGCATTGGGTAACTCCATTCTCTGCAAACTCCCGTCCCGCGTAACGTGGGGGAATTGGATAGCCCGCGGTGCTCAGAACATCCCACAAGATAGAGGGAAAGCCCTCCCAGTGGAGACACTGCGAGTGAACGCATCCATCCTCATCCACCATCATGGCAACAGGCTCGGCCATTTGAACAAAAGATCGAATGGGTGAGATAGTGAAAAGCTGTGAACAACATAGTGGACAGGTTCTGGATAGTGCGCTAAAATAGCCATAGCTTCAACAGTTCTTGTCCAAAAATTCTCAAATTTTTCCAGAACATTCCTAAGGTATTTGTGCACAACTTTGCTAGTCAACTCCAGAGCTAAATCAGGCTCTATGATGGTTTTTCTCTTAAGGTTTTACTTTACTATCTACCCAGAAAATTCAGTGAACGGTGAGCCAATGTTTCGTTCACCAGGGAAAATCCAATAAGCCAAAAATTACCAAATTTTAATAGTAGCTGCCTGAGTAAATTTGCAACAAGTTTTGTGTTGAATACTTTTGCAGAAAACTGTAGTAAGAGGGCATAAAAATTTATGTGTCTGAAGTGCTCATTTTGGACAGAAAACTGACATCTCAAGGTCTTTTTTGTTTCTCATTATCCATATGTTCAGAATTTTTCATATTTAAACAGGAGGTGGAATACAATTTTTGGAACACAACTTTCGACATGAGCTTCTTCAGAAGGGATCATTTTCTATGCTCAACAATTTCATCTTTCCAGACACGACAGAAAGAGACAGATTGCTAGATAATCCTTACGTAAGACAATCTTGTGCACGCATGAACCTTACCACTCTCAAGCATCGCATTTTCAATTTCAGATTTATATGGTCATGATGCATGCATGTCATATTCGTCCTCACAAAATAAAATAATTGCCAAATAGCTTTGGTCTTACGGAGTTAGTTTCCGTGGCATACACAATACGTCTCTCACTATAATAGCTAGTCGAAAATTCTCTAACCGTTCTATAACTTATCGTAATCGCGGTTAGTGTACCTGCAGAAAATTCATAGAGTATATATCTATTGAACCTTTCATGCCAGCACTCATGAAAGCGTCCGCATTCATTACCGTTCACTATAGAAACGGCATCCGTACAATTCCCGCCGTATAGACGATGTTAACATACGCTATCGAGATAGCGTATTCACGGGGGTACCGTCTTGAGACGGAGGCATGAACAGCGATCGCCATACCCTGCGCCAAACCTTCTACTCTGTAACACCCAAAAATATAGGAATTAAAACTTTAAAAATATATTTTTATAAAAGCCACAAGATAAAATTGTGCATGCATCTTTATTTCTTTTTCTTCTCCCACTCTTTTCTTTCAGCCCAGCCCAAACCTCTCTCTCCTCTCCTTCTTTTCTTTTCTTCCCCGCCGCCCAAGTCAGACGGCCTAATCCGCTCACTCACCCTCACCTATCTCTCACCGCCAACTGGGACCCACCTGTCGGCGCCTTCTCTTTTCCTTCCTTTCTTCCTCCTCCGCACCGCTCCCCTGTTTCCTTTCTCCGCCGCGACGCCAGACGCGCCGCCGCGCTCCCTCCCTTTCCTTTTTCCTTCCTCACCCCGAGTTCGGATTGACTCCGCGCCGTCGCCCGCGTCTCTCCTTCCTTCCCCGCGACGCTGGATGCCTTACTAGCCGCGGATCCGCCCCTTTCCTTCGCAGGCCACCGCGTGAGCCGCCACCTTCCTTTTTCCCTGCCACTCCGCCCCTATAAAACCCCGCCGGAGCACCGCTTTGCACCCAGAGCCACCATCAACCCTTTACTCTACTCTACACCGTCGCACGCCGCTAGAATTCGCACACCAGAGGAACGCCGCCACCCCGGGTCGCCGCCTCTTCGTCGACTCGCCGTCCCGCTGCTTCTCCGCCGCCTTCAACTCTAGCCGGAGTTCCGCGTGGTGGTGAGCATCAAGCCACACCCGTTTCCCCTCTCTCTCTCGCTCCGCCGCAACCCCAATTCCTAGACGGAGATCTGTTTCCGCCCGCCGTTGTGGCCGCCGGTCTACAGTCACCGCACAGCCGTCCCGTGACCACCAACACCTTCGCCGTGTCGCCCACTCTCTCCCCGGCATAACCCCAGCCCGAACCAAGCCCCGGAACACCGGATTCGGTGAAGCTCCGGCCGTCCGCCGCTGCACTCGCTCGCCGCCGGCGTCCAGAATAGCGCCGATTCACCCAACCCTTTTCACCCCGTCGAGCTGACCCTCGTCCCGCCGTCCGATCTAAATCTCACGGCCAGAACCAGGCTGAGCCGTGCAACAGACGCCGCATTCGCCCGACCCTTAACCCGCCGCCCGATTCTGATCCAACGGACAAGATTCACCCGACCCTAGCCGTTCCCAGAACTTTTGCGGAAAACCCCTAGGTTTTCCGGAAATCAACCCGCAGTCCAGATCAGTAGAAAACTAATTAGAGTTGAGCCCTTTCTTTTTCTGTTCCGACCCCTGACTTTTCTAGAATTAGTACCCGCCGTCCAGAACCTCTAGTTTTGCACCCCGACCCTCTGTTTAAGGTTTAATTATGTTTTAGGCCCTGATTTCTTCCGATTTAGCCCCTGGAAGTTCAAAACTCTCGCAGTTAGGTCCCTAGATCACTGTTTTAGCCATATCTTCATCGTTTCAACTCCGATTTCAACGATTCTTGCTTGCGCCCACACGATCCTTGCATCATGAACTACAACTTTAGCATCTTTTTACTCTCTGTTTGTACTGTTTCTTATTTGTTTGTGTGATCGCGTAGACAACGTGACGTTCGAGCAAAATCAAGAGCAAGCTTACGAGGAAGAGAACCAGCAGCTGTTTGAGGAAGGCAAGTGGATTTCCCCCCCTGCATATTCTATTTTGTCCCAACAACAGCATGATAATCCACTTTACTTTAATGTTGCTTGCATAAACTTGATGGGTTACCTATGCTAAGGACATACCTAGTCTTTTACCCCAAACCTTGAAACACCTGGGTTTAGTATTCATGTTGGGTAGTCATGCTTAGTTGCATACTTTGGGATTTGTATTGGTTTACTCTTATGTCAATGTTGATCACGTTTCATATTGTTGTTATACCGCGTTAATTCAAGATCAGCTTTGTTTAATGGGAACATGGAGAACCACCCAAGAAAACAGTGCAACCACAAAGTCATATGGCTCTGACCTTAGCCAATTAATTAGATGTGTAGTTTGCTGGTGGCCTTACCGAAAGGGCAAGGAGGGGGTCGGTGATAGGGGTCATAGCCCGATCCTCTTGGGGTAGCTGCCTTTGCTAAGGAGCTGACCATTAGGGAGGTTTATGGACCACACTGCTACTGAAACTCTAGCGGGCTGCCTAGCTCTCGACATGTCTTTGTAAAGGCTTCGTAGTGTACCCTCGCCACTCACCTCGGAAGTATTTAAGGGCCTTGCAAACTCGGGCGACTCAGGGAAACACGATTTATGGGTAAAGTGTACAACCTCTGTAGAGTGTAAAACTGTTATAATAGCCGTACTCACAGTTAAGAGTGGCTTGGACCCTCCCATGATAATGAAACTTGAAGATTAATTAAATTGTGGTTCGTGGATTATGTTATTGGTGATGGAATCCTTATGATTTTACTAAAGTGGGTCGGTATAAACTTAAACCTAGTTAATAGGTGCTCGCTAATAAATACTTGACCAACTAAAAGTGACCGCTGCTGCAAACCTTAGCCTATCCTTGATGGCCTTGCATTTTCACCCCACTTGCTGAGTACCAACCATAAGAGTACTCACCCTTGCCCCCTGCTGTTCAGAAGAGAACTTTGAAGAGGAGAACTTCGACGACTTCGAGGAGTTCTAGGCTTTGCGTTCACCAGTCATCGCCTGTGGAAGACGGAGTTGTTGCAGACTTCGTATAGGGTATATCGGTGTATCGTTTAAAGACCTTTGTGTCTCTTTTATTCAGAGTGTAATATGGTTAAATACTTTATTTAGTTATTTTTTTGAACATTGTCTTTGATATATTACACTTTCCGTCTATCATATGTGTGTGAACATGATCCTGGCGCACATATGAGATGCATCCGGTTCTTTCTAGAATCGGGTGTGACATGCTCCCAATATAATCAACTAATAGTTGGTATATTGGCAACACCTCAAGTAAGCCACTACTTGAGGGCAGCGTTCGGCTCGCATCACCGACAGGAAGGACAAGCTCTCTCAGTTGGCTGAGGATTCTTACCTTCTTACCTTAGCGATGAGTGCGTCGTTATAGAAATTTATAGGTCGGTTGTGCGTAAAGTAAGTTTTGACATAAAGTAATGTGCTGTAAGTTAGTTGATAATATACATAAATTAGATAGCCACCTAGTAACTTTTCTGTAATCCCGTAGTGCTTTACGAACTAGGTACCATCCTTAACGAACACACACATTTTGTAAACGTATTTTTTTTGGGTCAAGTTTTATCAAAACAAGTTTTTAAGGCTTGCCGCATTCTCTGGGTATGCATTTCGGCTCTGATACCAGCTGTGGTAGCACCACCTGAATTAATCCGGCTCAAGTGCGCTACCGTCACCTCGAGGGCAATTAGGGCTATCTCGCACTTCAAATGGAAGAATCCATTGGTCTGTCGGGTAACCTCCCAATACAACTACGGTTTGCTGATCGAAACCACACATACAAAAATTACTTGCAGGAAGGCGAGCCTAGAGAATACAACATTCCACAAATTTTACATCACAGGTTTCAACGTAAATTTATTATTACAGACCAAGTTGAAATTCGTAAAACAAGTACTTCAGAGTTTAAAGTAAACGGGTTCTTCAGAGTTCATTGCAACGGAAAAACAACGATAAACTACTCGACGATACATGATGTCTAGATGAAGCCCATATGAGACATCACTCGGCATTATCATCATTGGCCGGGGACGCATCCCATTCCACCGACCAACCAGGAGCAAGAGTACACGGCCAAGTCAAACTAGCAACCATGTCCTCAAAAGTATCACCTGAAAACAAGCCACAAGCAAGGCTGAGTATACTAATACTCAGCAGGGCTTACCTGACTAGTGGAATATACTTAGCCGACTCCTAGACATGCAAGGCTTTTTGGCTTGAGGGGTTTATTTTGCCGAAAAGCATATACAAGTAGGTCCTTACTTTCAAATTTTAGCTCCAGATTCTAGTTTTCTTTAACCATTCTAGGTAAGCAACTATCCAATATCATACATGGTGAAAGAATTAATTTGCATCCAACAAGATTAATCATCATCATTGTTCCATTTCTTACTCTATGTGGTAAAAGGGTCGAGCAGTCTCAATAACCGCAAGAAACGGACGATTCAAACTGAATTTCTTAACCTTGCAAGGCAGACCTAAACACACGTCACGTGCAACTTTTCCCTTCAATTCCCGCTTCACGGAACAGGCCCACCGCCCTCGACTACACGTCCCCATGGCCCACGGACCCGGCCGGGCCATGGCGGCACATGCACCCGCCATTAGCTAGATGTGAACGAATTCAAGACGGTGGGGAGTATATTCCGGCCACGGTTCAATCCAGTACGTAAGCTTACCGATTACCATATTCTCGGCATGTGGTTAGTATGTTCAAAGACTTAACCACCACTACCAAACACTGCGGCCTTCGCATTTTTCACTAAACAGACGGGGCCTCAATCATCAACACGAACATCGTACCATAGCCCCGTCCGTCGACCTTATGATTGCAACATGTAGTAAAAATTCAACTCCTATATTCTCATGAGTGATAGGAAATCACTCGACTTTTACCGGAGTCCTATTAGCATAGCTTTCTATCGAACCTTATATCTAGTATTCAGATCATAGGAACCTAAGATCATGCAACTAAGTTTTCATTCAACTCCTATAAACTTAATGCACAAGTAAAATAGAGCAATAAGTTGCATAATTATAGAAAAATAGGGTTCATGCTCCGGGGCTTGCCTTTCTGAGCAAAGCTAGCCTTGGGCTCTTCCGAACTCGGGTTCGGGTCTTCGAAAGCTTCAGTTAGATTCACTTGAGCTTCACGCTACTCACTCTCGGACTCGGGCACCAGCTCGTACATTTCGTCAGAGAGAGTAGTCGATTCTATATGAATGCACAAGTATGAGTTGTAGTGATGGTATATTACATTTATTATCTTCATGATAAAGTTGCAGTCCACAAAAACATAGATTTGGTTGTGAAGTTACTTAGTTAAGATTTCTTGGGCAATCGTTAATAGAGTATAACTTAAACTAATTAACTCCATTAAACAAGAAGGGGGGGTCGTGTTCTTTTGGAAACTAAATATTCTAAGCACAACATGGATTAAACACAACTTCTGGACTAGGTAACTTCTTGTGATGAAATTAGTATTTAGAGTTGTTGACGCTAGATTTTGACACGTTTTGAATCGGTGTCAGGGAAGGAGGAGATTGGCCGATGCGGCAGATTTAAAGGCTACAATTGGGAATCGGCCGATTGGCGCTACAGTTAGGAATCGGCCGATTGGCGCTGCAGTGTTTCGGACGATTGGCGAATGGAGTTGGTGGGGGTCGGCCGATTGAAAGGCTGGAGCATTTGGGCCAATATGGGTTTGTGCCAACAGATAAATTATTTATAGAAGGAGGATGAAGCCAATGGAATCCCAAGAGGGGATGTTGAGTCAAGATGACAGAGGATCCCAGTCAAAGATAACATGACGTTGGTCAAAGAACGACGCCGACTCGGTCGAGGAGCAATGGAAGGAGTTCGGATTGGACTAGGAGATGGCAGCAGAAGATACTGCGGGAGTCCATTTCCTTTAGGAGAGTCTTATAGATATAGTAGTTTTTATATTTAAGTCAAGTTTGTCACGGATCGCGACACATCAGGAGTCTTAGTCCTAGGGTATAAATAGAAGCAGTCAGGGTTTTGTAAAGCGGACACATCAATCAATACAAACAATCTACTTTTTCATCGTACTTTACTTTCAAGTCCGCGACTTCGCCAATACATCTTCTTTTTTCACGAGTTCGTACGGGTTGGCAGGGCTGCATTGACACGATCTCCGGCCGATTGGTAAGTTCCGTTTATCGAATAATATCTAAGCTTAAACTTCAGGCGCATCGCTGTTGTTTCGTTTAGATTTATTCACCAGTTATCGATATTTACTATAATTATAGGTTTTACCTATTGCTCTAGTTTTATCACCAGTTATCCAGCTTGACATCAAACTGTCGGCTTTATCATTATTTTTTGTTATTTATCGTCATATAGGCGATTGTTTAATTTGCTCCAGTAGTTTCTTTGCAATCGCTACGTAATTATCGGCTGATCTATAGCTGATCATCTTCATAGCAAATAGGCCGATTCGCTGATACACTTTTTGAGACAGATCGGAACTTTAGCCGATCAAGACCCCCAGAATTTAATACGTTTCTTTCCTTGTCAATCAACAGGTCAGATTGACTGGCACGCCGCGCGAACCGCACCAGGGCGATCACCCGAACAGGAGTTAAGCAGATTCTCCCGGGTCGTGTGTCTGACGCTGAAGGTCATCGGCCGATTTTTAGCGCCAACACACTTTTGGCACGCCCGGTGGGACCACCTCAATATCCAACATGTCTAAGACCGCCGAAATCTCCGAGAACAACGTCATCGAGGTTACAGAGGCAGATCTCAAGGACGACCAGAAAGAAAAATTGGCAAGACACCTAGAAGACTACAAGAAGGTATACCTGCAATCTTTCAATCGTACCAGAAGCGGGGAGACCATCAAGAAAGCTCCTCTTCCAACCCCCCGCCAGATCACCATCGCTGAGGACTCGGGCAAGATGTCCGATATGATTCAACAGTCCGTTTATCAGGTTTTCATCGACAATCCTCAGTGATTACCAACACGGTATATAATGCCGTCATCAGTTCTCTGGTCAGCGGAGTAGCTCAGGGATATCAGGGGCCAGCATATGCCCCACCTATTGCAGCTCCAGTCAGAAGCTTACCAGGCATATCTCACTCGGCTCCTCAGCCGATATCAACACAACATGGAGGATATAACACTTCATTGCCTTCAATGCCTCCAGGATATAACGGTGCGCCATGCTTTCGATCACAAACGCTGCCTCAGCCTGCCCAGATTTCTTCCGTGCAATCACTGCTGTCAAACTCAGTACCTTGGGGGGCACCAACAACGACGACTGTTCTGGACCAATCAACTGGTCATGGGGGCTCTCCGATCCAGGCACCGTTCCATTCGGCTATCCGGCCGAGGGCCGCCCAATATCAACCGGCCACGTCAGAAATCGGCAGGGGGGCAGATGCTGCGGAAACACTCAGAAGCGCGGCGCCGATGATGCTGTACGATGGGACGACAGATTCGCTACGCCACCAGCTATCAACTGCTCAGCCGGCCACGCTGCCGCAAAATCCGCCACACGCTTTGATCCATCACCCGGCCGTCCCACTGCCGATCCATCAACATGTGCCGATCCCCCAACCAGTTGTTCATCAGCAACAAGTGGATTGGATAGCAAGGATAGCGGAGGTGATTCAAGACCAATTCGGGTTGAAGCCGAAGGTACAAACCTATACGTACAAAACGCCATACCCACCTGCCTACGATCTACTGTCGTTTCCCCATCGGTACAAAGTTCCTGATTTCACCAAGTTTTCGGGGCTGCATGACACCTCAACTGTGGAGCACGTGAATAGATTCATCATCCAGTGCGGGGAGGCTGCCACACAAGATGCTCTGCGGGTGCGTCTGTTCTCGTCGTCTCTATCTGGGTCGGCTTTCCAATGGTTCACTACGCTACCACCAAATTCCATCATTACTTAGGCCGATCTGGAGAAGCAATTCCACAAGTACTTCTACGCGAGAATCCACGAGATGAAGCTTTCAGATCTGACCAGCCTCAGGCAGAGGAGTGACGAACCAGTAACTAATTACGTACAGAGGTTCAGAGAGGTCAGAAACAAATGCTATACCCTAGCCCTAACTAATGCTCAGCTGGCCGATATCGCCTTCCAAGGTCTCCTGCCACACATCAAGGAGAAGTACACCTCACAGGAGTTTGAAAGTTTAAATCAGATCGTTCATCGATTGGCCGGTCAAGAAGTACGTCCGTTTGATCAGCGGAGGAATTTTCAGAAAAAGGTGGCATATTTAGAGGGATCTGAATCTGAAGAGGAAGCGGAAATCAGCCTAGCAGAATGGGTCAAAGGGAAGAAGACGATATCATGCCCTTTCGGGAAGAAAGAACCAGAAGCGTTCGGTTTTGACACGTCAAAGGCCGACAAAATCTTCGACTTACTTCTCCAAGAGGGGCAGATCAAGCTCTGACCTTACCACACCATTCCGTCGGCCGAGCAGCTCAAAAAGATGAAATATTGCAAGTGGCACAATGCCACGTCTCACGACACAAACGACTGCAAAATCTTCCGTCAGCAGATACAGTCGGCCATTAAGCAAGGCAGACTCAAATTCGAAGTCCCGGCGAAGCCAGTAAAGATGATGAAAATTTATCAGCATCCTTTCCCTACTAACATGGTTGACACAGGAAGAAACGCGCTTCAAACTAAGGTGCTGACGTCGGAATTGGCTTAAAGAAGCGGGGCCGTGGACCCCAGAAATCAGGCAACGATGGACGATGTGAAAGGGAAAAGATGGGTTGAAGACGAGGGCGAAGGATCAGAGCGATCGCGTAGACCCGTTACCTCCCAATTCTTGCTCAACAAATATCAGTGGCAGCAAGAAAGTTTAAGACACCGCGAAGAGATGATACGCCAACACGAAGATCATTCGCGATGCCTGTTCTTCATCCACTGCTGGAAAAATAACCTCAGATTACCATCAGCTGATAATTGCCCTAAGTGCAGCGGACCATATCGCAACGATTGCCCGCTCAAGAGGTCACGCTCCAGAGACAGAGGATCAGAGCCGATCAGCAGAAACTGGCGCGAACAAGAGGATCGGCGTGTTTCAGTGCATGATCGGCTGGGGGGCAGAGTTGATCAGTATGATCGGCCAAGGGGCAGGCGGGGCAGGATCGACCAGCACAAGTGATTGGGGGGCAGAGCCAACGCACACGATCGGCTAATGGCCGACGCTAGGGTGTCAGATGAGAACCCCCTAGGACAGGAACCAGACTGGGAGCGTGCCAAACCGCCGGCCAAACCGGTGAACCCCAGGAGGTGCCCTGATGGACTGTCCAAATCCTAAAAATGAAGGATCCAACATCTGCGCCAATGGGAACAACAAGATGAAGAGCAGAGGTAGATGGTGGATAAGAAAGACAACAGGTCTCGAGTCTGGCGCCCCAAACGAAACAACAATGAGGAAGGCGACAATCAAGAATCGGCAGCTGACGTCAGCATGGTCTTGCCGATGGAGTTCATGGCGCCCGCCGATCGAGACGACGTGACAAAGATGGAGGAGCAGATGGCGCAATTGGTTTTGGAGCCAATGACAGCCACTTTTGAGAAACCGGAAGACGAAAAATGACAACATCTCAAGGCTCTATTCCTCAAAGGACACGTTAACGGACGACCTGTCACCGAGCAACTAGTAGATGGAGGTGCTACAGTCAACATCATGCCGTATGCCATATTCCGGAAGTTGGGCAAAAGCGACGTAGATCTGACCAAGACAGACATGATGCTCAAAGAATTCGAAGGCAACGTGTCTCCCGCCCGCGGAGCGCTCTGCGTCGACCTCACCATCGACAGTAAGACCCTTCCCACTACCTTCTTTATTATTAATGGCAATGGGTCCTACAACATGTTGCTCAGTCGCGATTGGATACACGCGAATTGTTGCGTCCCGTCTAAAATGCACCAATGCCTCGTACAGTGGGTCGGCGACAATACCGAGATAGTCACCGCCGATTCCGCCTACAGTGTTGCTGCGGTCGATACGCAACAGTGGAGTTGCGAACACGTCAAGTGTATATCTGGTAGAACTTGGGACACCGATTTCCTGAAAGTGTCCGATTTTGGCCTACAGCTGATCCGAGCAGTCGGCTCTGAAGATTCAAACTAGATGGATCAGTTCGTCCGAGAAGACGGGAAGCTTGGGCACGGATTTATGTCGGCCGATTCATTAGAGATGGTGGATTTAGGAGATGGTAGCAAGCCAAGGCCGACGTATATTAATGCTAGCTTGGGTCCAGAGTACAAGTGTAAATTGACAAGTTTATTAAAAGAATTTAAAGATTGTTTTGCTTGGGAATACCATGAGATGTCTGGTCTAGACCGGTCCATTGTCGAACACCGGTTACCTATAAAACCAAGATATCGGCCGTATCAGCAGCCTGCACGACGATGCAACCCTAAAATTCTACCTGATATAAAGGCCGAGATTACAAGATTGATTGAAGCGAGATTTATTCGGCAGTGTCGTTACGCCGAGTGGATTTCTATTATTGTACCCGTATACAAGAAAAACAGAAAGTTGCGCGTATGAATCGACTTCAGGAACCTAAATTAGGCTACACCAATGGACGAGTATCCAATGCCGACAGCCGACGTTTTGATAGATGCCGCCGCAGGACATAAAGTCATCAGTTTCATGGACGGTAATGCTGGGTACAATCAAATATTAATGGCCGAAGAAGATATTTCGAAAACAGCTTTCAGGTGTCCGGGCCACCTCGGTTTATTCGAGTGGGTGGTAATGACCTTTGGATTAAAGAACATCGGCGCTACATACCAACGGGCTATGAATTATATCTTTCACAAGCTTATTGGTGTATTGGTGGAAATCTACATCGACGATGTTGTGGTCAAGTCAAAAGGTCATAAGGAACATCTGGCTGATTTATGAGAGGTGTTGGAGTGCATAAGGAAGCATGGGTTGAAAATGGACCCGAACAAGTGTGCATTCGGTGTGTCGGCCGGACAATTCCTAGGATTCATGGTCCATGAGCACGGGATAGAAGTCAACCGGAAGACCATAGCTGCCATCAACAAGGTTGTGGCCCCGCAGAATAAAACTTAGCTGCAATCCCTAATCGGCAAGGTCAACTTTATCAGAAGATTCATATCCAACTTGTCCGGGCGTATTCAAGCTTTCACTCCTTTGTTGAAATTGAAACCCGATCAGAAATTCGTGTGGGGAGAAGAACAACGCAAAGCATTAGAAGACATCAAGCAATATCTAATTTCGCCACCTGTATTAGTCCCGCCACAGGCTGACAAGCCGTTCAAACTATACTTATCGGCCGACGAGCGGGCTATCGGATCGACGCTGGCACAGGAGTCTAAAGGAAAAGAACGGGTAATATATTATGTCAGCAGAAGACTCCTGGACGCCAAAACTAGATATTCCCCGGTGGAACGGCTGTGCCTGTGTCTACATTTCTCGTGTACCAAGCTCAGGCACTACTTGTTATCGGCAGAGTGCATAGTCGTATGCAAGGATGACGTGGTGAAATACATGCTATCATTGCCAATTTTGAAAGGACGGATTGGAAAGTGGATCCTGGCTCTGTCAGAGTTTGACCTAAGGTATGAATCGGCCAAAGCTGTCAAGGGTCAAGTCATGGCCGATTTCGTGGCTCAGCATTGTGGACCGAAAATCGCTGTCGTTGAACCAGTTCCATGGACTCTATACTTCGATGGTTCCTCATGTGGGGCCGGATCGGGAATCAGCATCGTTCTCATATCGCCTCGGGGCGCAAGTTATGATTTCTCTCTGCCGATAGAGGCGTCCGCGACCAACAACCAGGCGGAATACCGAGCCGTCCTAAAAGGTATTCAACAATCAAAGCCGATGCGGAGGAAATTTTTGGAGATTCCATGCTCATTGTGGATCAATTAACGGGGATATTTGAATGCAAAGATGATGTCTTAAGGATTTACTACGAAGATTGCCTCCAACTGTTAAAAGAATTCAAGTCTGCAATTATTGAGCACATTCCCAGAAATTACAATGAAGAGGCCAATAGGCTTGCCCAACACGCGTCCAGGTATCGGCCGATTCAAGGCGCCATGACTCTGGAACTTGCGGCCGACGATTGGCGAAAGGAGATTGCCGATTACTTGAAAGATCCGTCCAAGAAAGTGGATCGGCGAGTGCATTTTCACGCCACGAAATATGTGTTGCTCGAAGACGATTTGTTTTACCGGACAATTGATGGGGTTCTACTCAAATGCCTGGGAACGGAAGAAGCAAAGGTCCTGATGGGAGAAATCCATGAGGGTGTATGCGGAGCTCATCAATCGGCTCACAAGATGAAGTGGATGATCAGAAACAACGGGTATTATTGGCCGATGATTCTTGAAGATTGTTTTAAATATTATAAAGGTTGTCAAGACTATCAAATGTTTGGCAATGTGCAGTGCGCACCAGCCTCGGCTATGAATTCGATAATCAAACCATGGCCGTTTAGAGGTTGGGGGATAAACATCATCGGACAGATTTACCCTCCATCAAGCAAAGGGCACAAGTTTATATTAGTAGCCACTGACTATTTTACCAAATGGGTGGAGGCAGTTCCGTTAAAGGCCACGACATCGGCCGCTATGATCGATTTCGTGAGGGACCATATTGTTTATCGGTTCGGCATTCCTCAAACCATCACAAGTGATCAAGGAACGATGTTCACCTCAGGAGAGTTCAAAGAATTCACCGCCGATATGGGGATTAAATTGTTGAATTCTTCTCTGTATTATGCTCAAGCCAACGGCCAGGCCGAATCGTCCAATAAGGGGATAATCAAGTTGATCAAGAGGAAGATAGAGGAACAACCCAAGAAGTGGCACTTGTCTTTAACCGAATCTCTATGGGCTTACAGGATGGCTTGCCACGGGGCCACTAAGATATCTCCTTATCAGTTGGTATATGGTCACGAGGCAGTATTGCCTTGGGAATTAAGGACGGGGTCAAGGCGCACATCACTTCAAGATCAGTTGACGGCCGATGACTATTCCCTCCTCATGAAGGGAGAGCTCGACGATTTGGCGGGTCAGCGATTAAGGGCCCGGATCAGCATTGAAGAAAACAAGAAAAGGGTGGCCAGGTGGTACGACAAGAAGGTCAAGGTCAAACAATTCTCCTAAGGAGATTTTGTATGGAAGTTGGTGCTGCCGATAGGGTCTAAGGATCCAAAATTCGGTAAATAGTCGCCCACTGGGGAAGGGCCGTATAAAATCGGCCCATATGTTCCGGGAAATGCATATATACTAGAAACTATCGAAGGGGAAGAATTCACAAGAGCCTTAAACGGAAGATATCTGAAGAGGTACTATCCTAGTATATGGGTGGGTGCATAACTTACGATAGGGTGCATCAAGACAACGTGGCCAACTCCTATTGGGTCGTGTCTATATAGCCGATGCAAAGATAACATCGCCTTAAGGACGAAACATTCAATTAGTCTGACCGATTTATTATTCGGTAAGAACAGCAGGGTACATGGCCGACACGGTACAAGTCGCCCTTAGAACAAAAGTACCAACATATTTATTGACCACGCTTTTTTCTTAATCTCCCTCTCGATCCGGCCTAATTCTATCAAGAGGCGGATGCTCTTTTCCTCCAGATCCTCCACGGCGGCTTCAACCTCAACTTGACGAGGGAGTGGGTGGCTCCTGTCGAGAGGTGGTTGGGATGTCCCCGCCGCAGCATCTTCAAGGGCGACTGGGCGAGGGAGTGGATGACTCCTTTCAGTTGGCGGCCGCCTGGAGCAGAGATCTTCTGGACGTCAGCGAGGATATGATCTTTGAGTTCTTCGCGATGAGCCCTGATCAGATCTCTGTCCGCCTGCGACAGTTGTCCGTCTGAATGCATGACTTCAATCGCTCGTTCCAGACTGGGGCTAAGGCGTTTCAGCTAAAAGGGGAGCAAACAACCACCCAGCGTCAGATTGATTGAAATGTCAAGAGATGGAACAAAGAAAGATTTCGTACTTGGTTGACGGAAAAGGGAAGAACTAAGAATAGATCTAAAAGATGCATGGGCGGTAAAAAGTAAAAAGGAAAAGTTTCGGATGTTTACCTCCGGGATGAAGCTCATCGTCGTTGATGGAACTGCCGTCGCCGATGGAGTTGCTTGCGAAGCCTCCGTGGCTGGTGGAGTTGTGTGGCAGAACCACCTGAATTAATCCGGCTCAAGTGTATTAACCATCGCCATTAGGGCAATCTCGGTTAACCTTACACTTCAAACGGAGTAATCCATTTGTCTGTCGGGTAACCTCCCGATACAACCACGGTAAAGCGGATCGAATGCCATACATACAAATGCTCATGCGACGATGAGCCCAGAGAATACCACATTCCAGCAGATAATATAAAAATTATCATAAGTGAATATTACAAACCAAGTTTGAGTTTAGTAACCAAATACTTCAGTGATCATAACCAATAAGTTCTTCAGAGTTTAAGTTGCAGCGGAAATAAAATAACGAAAACTACTCGACGATAAGGATGTCTCGACGAAGCCCGTACGAGACATCACTCGGCATTATCTCCATTGGTCGGGGGCGTATCCCATTGCACCGACCAACCAGGGGGAAGAGTACACGGCCAGGTCAAGCTAGCGATCATATCTTTGAAGGTCTCACCTGAAAACGAGCCACAAGCAAGGCTGAGTATACTAATACTCAGCAAGGCTTACCCGACTAATGGGGTATACTTAGCCGACTCCTAGACATGCGAGGCCTTTGGCTTGAGGGGTTTGTTTTGCCGAAAAGCATATGTAGTAGGTCCTTACTTTCAGATTTTAGCTCCAGGTTCTAGCTTTCTTTAACCATTCTAGGTGAGCAACTATCCAATATCATTCATGGTGAAGCATTAAATTTCATCCAACAAGTTTATTCATCATCATTGTTCCTCTTCTTACTCTGTGGGTAAAAGTGATTAAGCAGTCTCAATAGCCGTGAGAAATGGACGATTTGAATCGAATTTCTTAACCTTGCAAGAGAAACCTAAACACACGTCACGTGGTTACTCCAAGAGTCACACGTGCAACTTTTCCCTTCAATTCCCGCTTCACGGAACAGGCCCACCGCCCTCGACTACACCTCCCCACAGACCTCGGTACGTCGGGTTGTGGCGGCCGATGCACCCGCCATTAGCTAGATGTGAACGAATTCAAGACAGTGGGGAGTATATTCCGGCCTCGGTTCAATCCAGTACTTAAGCTTACCGATTACCATATTCTCGGCATGTGGTTAGTACGTTCAAAGACTTAACCACCACTACCCCACACTGCGGCCTTAGCATTTTTCACTAAACAGACGGGGCCTCAATCATCAACATAAACATCATACCATAGCCCCGTCCGTCATCCTTATGATTGCAGCGTGTAGTAAACAATCAACTCCTAATTTCTCGCGAGTGACATGAAATCACTCGACTTTTACCGAGTCCTATTAGCATAGCATTCTATCGAACCTTGCATCTAGTGTTCAGAGCATGGGTACCTAGGATCATGCAACTAAGTTTTCAATCAACTCCTATCAACTTAATGCACAAGTAAAGTAGAGTAATAAGTTGCATAAGTTTAGAAAATAGGGTTCATGCTCCGGGGCTTGCCTTCTTGTGAACAGTTAGCTTGGGGCTCTTCCGAACTTGGGCTCGGGTCTTCAAGAGCTTCAGTTAGATTTACTTGAGCTTCACGTAGCTCACTCTCGGACGCGGGTACCAGCTCGTACGTTTCGTCGGCGAGAGTCGTCATTTCTACATGAATGCACAAGTTTAAGTAGTGGTGATGGTAAGCGACATGATTTCCTTCACGATAAAGTTGCAGTCTGTAAAACATGAGTTTTGTTGTGAAGTGAGTTACTTTATCATTCGTGGGCAATCGTTAATAGAGTAGAATAGTACAATAAGTCACATCGTTAAGCAAGGTGGGGTGTGTGTTCATGGGAACGTATGTTCCTCATGGAAACATGATTTAAGTGTAACTACTACAGCGAGTAGTTTCTGGTCATGAAACCTCGGATTTAGGCACATCAGGGAAAGATAAGCTTACTGTAAAATTTTCAGATATTTTCGTGCAGCAGATTAATTATGAAAAATATAATACATGGTTGCTGCTAGATTCTTGTTCTTTTTGTTCAGAACAAATGGTGCAAAAACTGAGTCTAAGATTTTTACAGGGCTTTAATTTAATCATGCAGGAGCTACTGTAGTTTTTATAGGATTTATTATGCAGTTTTCAGAGCATAGTAAATATGACATTACACTCCTAGGTTATTCAAGGATTTATTTTTACAGGATTCTACACACGGTTTTTGTCCATGAAACTTTTTACACAGCATCCTCTACCACTTAGTATCTTCTAGTAAAACCATGAGAATTTTCTAAGCTAAGATACTATTTTCTTGATTTAATGTATGTTATAAGCACATAAATCAAATAAATAGGTTTCTGTGAGATAAAAAGTCTCTAAATTTTTCTATGGCATCTAGGTACCATTATACAAGTACAGCAAAAGTTCCATTAGGTGATTCATAACCTAACTGCAGGGATAAAAATATTTAGCCATTCATGGTATGAAACTAAGTTTAACAAACAAGTATAGCTAGAGATGGCTTTTGGTCCCGATCTTTTTACACAGTTCTAAACATCAAGCAAATAACTCACTGCCCAAAATTTAGGGTCAGCATTGATCTACAACAGTGGGTACAAAAGAAGTCCATTAAAACTTCCATTCAATGTAGAGCAAAATATATTGAGAATCTGAGAAACTTTTCGTACCAAAAGTTGTAGAATTTGTTCTGAGGATTCAAGAACAGTTTAGTTTGCATTTTTCTGAATTTTCTACGATTTTATACGAATTTTACAAGTTCACTGATTTTGAATCTAGGTTTGAAACTTTCTTTTACAACTAGGTCCTTGAATCTTACGTGCAGACCCTTCTAAAGATTTCAATTACTGCAATTGGGTCCTCAGGCAGCTCGGGTACGGTGGCCGGCCAAAATTCCGGCGAGGGGCTCGCCGGCGGCGAGGGGTGAGGGTCGGGGAAGGATCAGGGGTGCGAGGGCTACCTCGTGGGGGTCTTGTTCGGGTGGGGGACGGCCGGGAGTAGCTCGCCGGTGTTGGAGCAGGGGCGGCGGCGGCGGCGGCACGCATCGATGGCGGTGCTCCGGCGGGCTTGGGGCGGCCTGGTCTGGACGGGGAGCTTCAGTGGCGCGTGGGGAAGCTGCTCGGGTGCTTGGCTTGGGTGGAGGAGGTCGTAGTCGAGCTGTCCGCGGTGAGCAGGGGCGGCGGCGGCGGTGACAGCGCGGGCGGCGGAGGCGGGTGACAGCGCGGGCGGCGGCGCTCCAGCGGTCCTGGGCGGTGTTGGGCGGGTCGGCGAGCTTCGGTGGGATGATGTAGTGGTGGCTGGCACTTCAATTTGGGCAGGGGGCGGCTGTGGAGGGATGTCCACGAGCGGGCGGAGCTCGGCGGCGACAATGGCGGCGGCGAGCGTGCTCTGGCTGCTGGTGGCTCGCGCGGGCGGCCTGGGGGCGGTTTTTATAGGGGCAGGAGGGAGGTAGGGGTGCCGGGCGACGTGCAGGGGTGGAGACACGGCAAGGGCGTGCCACTGGCCACGGTGGGCGGCTCGGTTCGCCGGCGCGGCGTGCGGCGGGCGGGAGCGAGCGACTGGTGGCCGGGGATTTGCGTGGGGGAGCGAGAGATAGCGGAGCACGGGGATTGGAGGGACAGCTGCAGCAGCGGCTCGGGCGGGCGGCAAGGTCAGCGACGGGCGGGTCGCGGCGGGCGGGACGGCACGGCGCGGCGCGGCGGTTGGGCAGCGGCGGGCAGCGAGCAGAGGCGCGGCGCGGCGTGGCGCACGCGCGAGCGCGGACTGGGCAGCGCGGCGGTGGGGGCGGGGGCAAAGCCAGGCTTGGGGGCGAGGAAAGGCGGCCACTGGCCTGGCGGCTCGCGCCGGTCAGGCGTCGCCGGCCACCTGGCCGTGCTGTCGGGCGGGGAGGGGAGAGAGAGAGAGAGGAGCGAAGGACCTTTTTGCGAGAATTTGAAAAGTTTCAGGGGGCTGGTTGCAAACAGGGTATTTTCTCCACTTTCTAATTTGAATTTCAAAAACTTTTGAACATGAAAGTTGTTCAGAATAAAAATTTCTACAAGTTTGGTTTCAGGCAACACCTCATTTGGCTTGTGGTTTGAAAGTTAATTTAAAAATTCAAAGGTATTCATATGAGCCCAAATTAAATTTGAATTTCAACTTAACTTGTTCTAATTCTTTTCACCCTTTTATTAGTTGGTTAAGCATTGGGTTGGGCTAATGACATTGCTTTAGGAGTGTAATTTATCATGGTTGTTACAGCCTTCCCCCCTTAACAAGAATCTCGCCCCGAGATTCTGTAAATCTTAGTGTGGACATGGGTGCACATACCAGTGGTTGAGATAAGAAAACCAGGGAAATTTTGGTTTAGGTAGCTCTCGGTTTCCCAGGTGGCTTCTTCTTCAGTGTGATGATTCCATTGAACTTTATACATTTTAATCACTTTCCTCCTGGTCCCTCTTTCTTTTCGATCCAAAATTTTAACCAGGTGTTCGA
The DNA here is from genome assembly GCA_032594955.1 of Panicum miliaceum. NCBI lineage: Eukaryota > Viridiplantae > Streptophyta > Magnoliopsida > Poales > Poaceae > Panicum > Panicum miliaceum. The sequence continues at coordinate 23,012,558 of CM064066.1, read as the reverse complement.
CATACGAGAGGTCGGGTTCTACCAATATTTCTTGTTGTTCCACAATCTCGGTAGGGACTCGAATACACTTCTTGAGTTGAGATACGTGGAAGACATTATGGGTGGCCGTGAGCTGAGGGGGCAGTCGTAATTTGTAGGCTACGGGTCCGCAGCTCTCAAGGATTTCGTAAGGACCAACATAACGGGGAGCTAGTTTGCCTTTGATTTCGAATCTTTGCACTCCCTTGGTGGGTGAAACTCGAAGATAGACATGATCGCCAACTTCGAATTTTAGGGGCTTTCTCCTTTTGTCGGAATAGCTCTTTTGCCTGGCTTGTGCGGCTTTAAGATTTGCTTGTATTACTTTTACTTTCTCCTCTGCCTCGATTACCAGGTCGGGTCCAATTATTTTACGTTCTCCGGTTTGTGACCAGCTCAAAGGAGTTCGACACCTTCGTCCGTACAGGGCCTCAAATGGTGCCATTTTCAAACTCGTTTGATAGCTATTGTTGTACGAGAACTCTGCTAGGGGTAGGCATTTGTCCCAATTCTTGTCATAGTGAATGACGCAAGCTCTCAGCATGTCTTCAAGAATTTGGTTTACTCTTTCCGTTTGTCCGTCAGTCTGAGGATGGTATGCTGAGCTGCGAATCAGTTTAGTACCAAGAGACGTTTGCAGTTGTTCCCAAAAGCGTGCTACAAACTGAGTACCACGATTCGAAATAATTGTCTTAGGTATTCCATGTAGGCAAACAATACGATCGAGGTAAATCTCGGCATATTTCTTGGTAGAATAGGTGGTGTGTACCGGAAGGAAATGTGCCGTCTTTGTGAGTCTATCAACGATAACCCATATGGAATCATGTTTCTGGGAAGTGTTTGGTAGTCCAACGATGAAGTCCATACTTATGTCTGCCCATTTCCAGGATGGTATAGGTAACGGTTGAAGCAACGATGAAGTCCATACTTATGTCTTCCCATTTCCAGGATGGTATAGGTAACGGTTGAAGTGTACCGGCTACTTTCAAGTGGCTAGCTTTTACTCTTTGGCACGTGTCACATTCTGAGACATACGTAGCAATTTCTCTTTTCATTCTAGTCCACCAGAAGTTTTGCCTTAGGTCTTGATACATTTTGCTACTGCCGGGGTGGATAGAGAATTTGGAAAGATGTGCCTCATCAAGAATTTGCTTGCGGAGTTCATGATTCTTCGGAACGACTATACGACTTTCGAACCATAGAACTCCCTTATGGTCCTGGCGGAAACATTTATACTTCTCCTCACCTAGAGAGAGTTTTTGTTTGATGATCTTAAGTCCTTCATCATGTAGTTGTGCCATGACGATTTGGTCGTGAAGAGTGGGCTCAACTGAGATGTGATTTAGAGTGCCTTGGGAAATCATTTCCATGTTAAGCTTCCTCATTTCTGCACACAATGTCTCATTGTAGGATTCCATGGATAAGCAATGGCAATGGGACTTGCGGCTTAGTGCATCCGCGACTACATTAGCCTTGCCGGGGTGATAGTGCACTTCAAGGTCATAATCCTTGATTAATTCTAGCCATCTTCGTTGTCTCATATTCAGATCGGCTTGTGTGAAGATATACTTGAGACTCTTATGATCAGTGTAGATATTGCACTGTGTACCCATGAGATAGTGCCTCCATATTTTCAGGGCGTGAATGACAGCTGCAAGCTCAAGATCATGAGTGGGATAATTCTGCTCATGGGGCCGAAGGGCTCGTGAGGCATATGCAATCACTCGATTCTCTTGCATAAGCACACATCCTAGACCAGTACCCGATGCATCACAATACACATCGAACGACTTGGTATTATCGGGTTGAGCTAACATAGGTGCAGTAGTCAGATGCTCTCTGGGAGTGTGGAAAGCTTCTTCACATTTCTCATTCCATACAAACTTTACTTCCTTCTTTAACAGTTCAGTCATGGGCTTAGCAATTCGAGAGAAATCTGGGATGAAGCGACGGTAGTAACCAGCTAAGCCGAGAAAACTGCAAATCTGATGAACAGAGGTAGGGGGTTTCCAATCCATCACCTCTTGTACCTTGCTGGGGTCAACAGCTATGCCTTCGCTGGAGATCGTGTGACCCAAGAACTTTACAGTGTCCAACCAGAATTCACACTTAGAAAACTTAGCATAAAGCTGATGGTCTCTGAGTCGCTGAAGAACAGTGCGAAGGTGCTTGGCATGCTCTTCCTCATCCTCCTCCATGTCCTCCTCATGGGGATGGTCGTTCTGATCATGGTGCCACTGAATGTGCTCATTAGCATCCTCCAACTCGAGGTTCAGATCATGGAGCTGCTCCTCCAAGTGTACTATCATGTCATCTCTCTCACCCATGAGAGTGTCCTGCTCCTGAATTTGGCCCTCAAGTTGGCCAATCTGAGCATCTCTGTCCTCAAGATCCTTACTGAGCTCCTTAATCTGCTCATCCCTCGTATCTGCCATCATGTGGTAGGCCTGTGCAAGATCAGTGAGCTGCACAAGCGCCTGACTCTAGAGTGCCTGCAGTCGGTACAGCGCATTCATGCATCGTACGGAGGTCTGGATGGTCTCCTGGGCGTGAAAGTCCACCAAGTACTGTGAATGCTGCACCCTGTTGAGCCAAAAGGGGTCGTTGTCCTGGGCAGCAGGAAACAAACCAATGGGAGCGAGTGTGACAAACTCGGGACGCTGCGCACAAAAAGTGGTGAGCGCCCTCATGGCTGCAAGCTCCCAAGTATCGGCCAAACGGCGACCAACAGCCTCAATCTCCAAGGCGGGCCACTCCGGGTGTAGCGGGTGCGGAAAAATGGTCACGTTGACACGGCACTGGGTAACTCCATTCTCTGCAAACTCCAGTCCGACGTAACGTGGGGGAATTGGATAGCCCGCGGTGCGCAGAACATCCCACAAAATAGAGGGAAAGCCCTCCCAGTGGAGACACTGCGAGTGAACGCGTCCATCCTCATCCACCATCATGGCAATGGGCTCGGCCATCTGAACAAAAGATCAAATGGGTGAGGCCAAGAAAAGTGTGAAAAGCACAGGGACAGATTCTGTATAGAGTGCAAAAATAACCATAACTTCCACAGTTCATATCCAAAAATTCTCAAATTTCACCAGAACACTCCTAAGGTATTTGTGCACCACTTTTCTATTCAACACTTTGGCGGGATTAGGCTCTAAGATGGTTGTTCCCTTAAGGTCTTACTTCTCTGTCTACCCAGAATTTTCAGTGAACAGAGGGCTAGAGTTTCGTGCATCAGGGAAAATCTACCTGGCCAAAAATTACCAAATTTTAACAGCAGCTACCTGGGTAAATTTGGAACAAGTTTTGTGTTGTACTCTTTTGCAGAAAACTGTAGGAAGGGGGCCTAAAAATTTAAGGGGCAGAAGTGCTTATTCTGGACAGAAATCTGACATTCCATGGTTTCTGTCATTTCTTATTATCCATAAGTTCAGAATTTTTCGTATTTAGACAGGAGGTAGAACACAAAATTTGGAACAATTCTTTCAACATGAACTTTACCAGAAAAGGTCATTTTCTTTGATCAATAAATCTCTCATTTTGGTCATGGCAGATTTGTGACAGATTCGCTAGATAGTGCTTATGCACAATCACGCTTAGATACGCAAGAACCTTACCACTCTCATTCAACGCACTTTCAATTTCAGATATATATGGTCATGATGCATGCACGTCCTATTCGTCCTCACAAAATAAAATAATTGCCAAATAGCTTTGGTCTTACGAAGTTAGTTTCGGTGGCATACACAATACGGCTCTCCCTATAATAGCTAGTCGAGATAACTCCAACCGTTCTTTAACCTATCGTAATTGCGGTTAGTGTACCTGCAGAAGATTGATAGAGCACATATATTTCATGAACCTTCCATGCCAGCACTCATGAAAGCGTCCGTATTCATTACCGTTTACTTATAGAAACGATATCTGTATAATTTCCGCCGTACAGACGACGTTAACATACGCTATCGAGATAGCGTATTCACGGGGGTACCGTCATGAGACGGGGGTATGAACAGTGATCGCCATACCCTGCGCCAAACCTTCTACTCCCAATATATTCAACTAACAGTTGGCATATTGGCAGCACCTCAAGTAAGCCACTGCTTGAGGGCAGTGTTCGGTTCGCATCACCGACAGGAAGGCCAAACTCTCTCAGTTGGCTGAGGATTCTTACCTTCTTACCTTAGCGATGAGTGCGTCGTTACAGAATTTAAGGTCGGTTGTGCATGAAAGTAAGTTTTGACAGAAAGTAATGTGCTGGAAGTCAGTTGATAACATATAGAGGTTAGATAGCCACCTAGAAATTTTCCCATAATCCCTTAGGGCTTTACGAACTAGGCACCATCCTTAACGAACCAACGCATTTTCCAACACAATTTTTGTGGTCAAGTTTTTAGGAAAACAAGTTTTTAAGGTTTGTTGCATTCTCTGGCGTATGCATTTCGGCTCTTGTGCCCGCTGTTACCAGCTGTGGCACCAGCTACGGCTCTGATACCAGCTGTGGCAGAACCACCTGAATTAATCCGGCTCAAGTGTATTAACCATCGCCATTAGGGCAATCTCGGTTAACCTTACACTTCAAACGGAGTAATCCATTTGTCTGTCGGGTAACCTCCCGATACAACCACGGTAAAGCGGATCGAATGCCATACATACAAATGCTCATGCGACGATGAGCCCAGAGAATACCACATTCCAGCAGATAATATAAAAATTATCATAAGTGAATATTACAAACCAAGTTTGAGTTTAGTAACCAAATACTTCAGTGATCATAACCAATAAGTTCTTCAGAGTTTAAGTTGCAGCGGAAATAAAATAACAAAAACTACTCGACGATAAGGATGTCTCGATGAAGCCCGTACGAGACATCACTCGGCATTATCTCCATTGGCCGGGGGCGTATCCCATTGCACCGACCAACCAGGGGGAAGAGTACACAGCCAGGTCAAGATAGCGATCATATCTTCGAAGGTCTCACCTGAAAACGAGCCACAAGCAAGGCTGAGTATACTAATACTCAGCAAGGCTTACCCGACTAATGGGGTATACTTAGCCGACTCCTAGACATGCGAGGCTTTTGGCTTGAGGGGTTTGTTTTGCCGAAAAGCATATGTAGTAGGTCCTTACTTTCAGATTTTAGCTCCATGTTCTAGCTTTCTTTAACCATTCTAGGTGAGCAACTATCCAATATCATTCATGGTGAAGCATTAAATTTCATCCAACAAGTTTATTCATCATCATTGTTTCTCTTCTTACTCTGTGGGTAAAAGTGATTAAGCAGTCTCAATAGGCGTGAGAAACGGACGATTCGAATCGAATTTCTTAACCTTGCAAGGGAAACCTAAACACACGTCACGTGGTTACTCCAAGAGTCACACGTGCAACTTTTCCCTTCAATTCCCGCTTCACGGAACAGGCCCACCGCCCTCGACTACACCTCCCCACAGACCACGGTACGTCGGGCTGTGGCGGCCGATGCACCCGCCATTAGCTAGATGTGAACGAATTCAAGACAGTGGGGAGTGTATTCCGGCCTCGGTTCAATCCAGTACTTAAGCTTACCGATTACCATATTCTCGGCATGTGGTTAGTACGTTCAAAGACTTAACCACCACTACCACACACTGCGGCCTTAGCATTTTTCACTAAACAGACGGGGCCTCAATCATCAACATAAACATCGTACCATAGCCCCGTCCGTCATCCTTATGATTGCAGCATGTAGTAAACAATCAACTCCTAATTTCTCGCGAGTGACAGGATATCACTCGACTTTTACCGAGTCCTATTAGCATAGCATTCTATCGAACCTTGCATCTAGTGTTCAGAGCATGGGTACCTAGGATCATGCAACTAAGTTTTCAATCAACTCCTATCAACTTAATGCACAAGTAAAGTAGAGTAATAAGTTGCATAAGTTTAGAAAATAGGGTTCATGCTCCGGGGCTTGCCTTCTTGTGAACAGTTAGCTTGGGGCTCTTCCGAACTTGGGCTCGGGTCTTCAAGAGCTTCAGTTAGATTTACTTGAGCTTCACGTAGCTCACTCTCGGACCCGGGTACCAGCTCGTACGTTCCGTCGGCGAGAGTCGTCGTTTCTACATGAATGCACAAGTTTAAGTAGTGGTGATGGTAAGCGACATGATTTCCTTCACGATAAAGTTGCAGTCTGTAAAACATGAGTTTTGTTGTGAAGTGAGTTACTTTATCATTCGTGGGCAATCGTTAATAGAGTAGAATAGTACAATAAGTCACTTCGTTAAGCAAGGTGGGGTGTGTGTTCATGGGAACGTATGTTCCTCATGGAAACATGATTTAAGTGTAACTACTACAGCGAGTAGTTTCTGGTCATGAAACCTCGGATTTAGGCACATCAGGGAAAGATAAGCTTACTGTAAAATTTTCAGATATTTTCGTGCAGCAGATTAATTATGAAAAATATAATACATGGTTGCTGCTAGATTCTTGTTCTTTTTGTTCAGAACAAATGGTGCAAAAACTGAGTCTAAGATTTTTACAGGGCTTTCATTTAATCATGCAGGAGCTACTGTAATTTTTATAGTATTTATTATGCAGTTTTCAGAGCATAGTAAATATGACATTACACTCCTAGGTTATTCAAGGATTTATTTTTACAGGATTCTACACACGGTTTTTGTCCATGAAACTTTTTACACAGCATCCTCTACCACTTAGTATCTTCTAGTAAAACTATGAGAATTTTCCAATCTAAGATACAATTTTCTTGATTTAATGTATGTTATAAGCACATAAATCAAATAAATAGGTTTCTGTGAGATAAAAAGTCTCTAAGTTTTTCTATGGCATCTAGGTACCATTATACAAGTACAGCAAAAGTTCCATTAGGTGATTCATAACCTAACTGCAGGGATAAAAATATTTAGCCTTTCATTGTATGAAACTAAGTTTAACAAACAAGTATAGCTAGAGATGGCTTTTGGTCCCGATCTTTTTACACAGTCCTAAACATCAAGCAAATAACTCACTGCCAAAATTTAGGGTCAGCATTGATCTACAACAGTGGGTACAAAAGAAGTCCATTAAAACTTCCATTCAATGTAGAGCAAAATATATTGAGAATCTGAGAAACTTTTTGTACCAAAAGTTGTAGAGTTTGTTCTGCGGATTCCAGAACAGTTTAGTTTGCATTTTTCTGAATTTTCTACGATTTTATATGAATTTTACAAGTTCACTAATTTTGAATCTAGGTTTGAAACCTTCTTTTACAACTAGGTCCTTGAATCTTACGTGCAGACCCTTCTAAACATTTCAATTACTGCAATTGGGTCCTCGGGCGGCTCGGGTACGGTGGCCTGCCAAAATTTCGGCGAGGGTCTCGCCGGCGGCGAGGGGTGAGGGTCGGGGAAGGATCAGGGGTGCGAGGGCTACCTCGTGGGGGTCTTGTTCGGGTGGGGGACGGCCGGGAGTAGCTCGCCGGCGTTGGAGCAGGGGCGGCGGCGGCGGCGGCACGCGTCGACGGCGGTGCTCCGGCGGGCTTGGGGCGGCCTGGTCTGGACGGGGACCTTCAGTGGCGCATGGGGAAGCTGCTCGGGTGCTTGGCTTGGGCGGAGGAGGTCGGAGTCGAGCTGTCCGCGGTGAGCAGGGGTGGCGGCGGCGGTGACAGCGCGGGCGGCGGCGCTCCGACGGTCCTGGGCGGTGTTGGGCGGGTCGTCGAGCTTTGGTGGGATGATGTAGTGGTGGCTGGCACTTCAATTTGGGCAGGGGGCGGCTGTGGAGGGTTGTCCACGAGCGGGCGGAGCTCGGCGGCAACAATGGCGGCGGCGAGCGTGCTCTGGCTGCTGGTGGCTCGCGCGGGCGGCCTGGGGGCGGTTTTTATAGGGGCAGGAGGGAGGTAGGGGTGCCGGGCGACGTGCAGGGGTGGAGACACGGCAAGGGCGTGCCACTGGCCACGGTGGGCGGCTCGGTTCACCGGCGCGGCGTGCGGCGGGCGGGAGCGAGCGACTGGCGGCCGGGGATTTGCGTGGGGGAGCGAGAGATAGCGCAGCACGGGGATTGGAGGGACAGCTGCAGCAGCGGCTCGGGCGGGCGGCAAGGTCAGCGACGGGCGGGTCGCGGCGGGCGGGACGGCACGGCGCGGCGCGGCGGTTGGGCAGCGGCGGGCGGCGAGCAGAGGCGCGGCGCGGCGTGGCGCACGCGCGAGCGCGGACTGGGCAGCGCGGCGGTGGTGGGGGGGGGGGGCAAAGCCGGGCTTGGGGGCGAGGAACGGCAGCCACTGGCCTGGCGGCTCGCGCCGGTCAGGCGTCGCCGTCCACCTGGCCGTGCTGTCGGGCGGGGAGGGGAGAGAGAGAGAGGAGCGAAGGACCTTTTTGCGAGAATTTGAAAAGTTTCAGGGGGCTGGTTGCAAACAGGGTATTTTCTCCACTTTCTAATTTGAATTTCAAAAACTTTTGAACATGAAAGTTGTTCAGAATAAAAAGTTCTACAAGTTTGGTTTCAGGCAACACCTTATTTGGCTTGTGGTTTGAAAGTTAATTTAAAAATTCAAAGGTATTCATATGAGCCCAAATTAAATTTGAATTTCAACTTAACTTGTTCTAATTCTTTTCACCCTTTTATTAGTTGGTTAAGCATTGGGTTGGGCTAATGACATTGCTTTAGGAGTGTAATTTATCAGGGTTGTTACAAGTTGCTGATGGTGCCGCCATTGAAGGAATGAAGCGGAATGTAGACGAAATAAGGATCACCGGAGAATGCGGTTGGAGGCCAAAAGGGCGCTGGGAGAAGATAGAAAGTGATTCGCTGGGGAGAAAGTTACTGAGCTCGTGGAGAAGAAGCGGCACGGAACGCCAGTATTTAAAGACTGTTCGAGAGAAGGGATAAAGGCGGGATTTTTACCGCGCCGTCTACACAAATTCCGGGGGAACGGTTGTCTCAGGCGCCCAGTTCGAAAAGATTGCAATCATCAAGTAGAAGACCGCGAAATAGAAGGAGATTTTTGCCGCGTTTGTTTTGGAGGAGAGATTAAAAATGAATTTCGAAGTAAAAGTCATGTTTTACTCCGAAACTGGGGGGCATGTGTTGACGTCAGATTTTGACACATTTTGAATCGGCGTTAGGGATGGAGGAGATTGGCCGATGCAGCAGATTTAAAGGCTACAATTTGGAATCGGCCGATTGGCACTACAGTTAGGAATCGGCTGATTGGCGGTGCAGTGTTTCGGACGATTGGCGAATGGAGTTTGTCGGGGTCGGCCGATTGAAAGGCTGGAGCGTTTGGGCCAATATGGGCTTGCGCCAACAGATAAATTATTTATAGAAGGGGGATGAAGCCAATGGAATCCCAAGAGGGGATGTTGAGTCAAGATGACAGAGGATCTTAGTCAAAGATAACATGACGTTGGTCAAAGAACGACGTCGACTCGGTCGAGGAGCAATGGAAGGAGTTCGGATTGGATTAGGAGATGGCAGCAGAAGATACTGCGGGAGTCCATTTCCTTAGGAGAGTCTTATAGATATAGTAGTTTTTATTTTTAAGTCAAGTTTGTAACGGATTGCGACAGATCAGGAGTCTTAGTCCTAGGGTATAAATAGAAGCAGTCAGGGTTTTGTAAAGGGGACACATCAATCAATACAAACAATCTACTTTTTCATCGTACTTTAGTTTCAAGTTGGCGACTTCGCCAATACATCTTCTTTTTTCACGAGTTAGTACGGATTGGCAGGGCTGCATCGACATGATCTCCGACCGATTGGTAAGTTCCATTTATGAAATAATATCTAAGCTTTAACTTCAGGCGCATCGCTGTTGTTTCATTTAGATTTATTCACCAGTTATCGATATTTACTAGAATTATAGGTTTTACCTATTGCTCTAGTTTTATCACCAGTTATCCAGCTTGAGATCGAACTATCGTCTTTATCATTATTTTTTATTATTTATCTTCATATAGCCGATTAGATCTATTTCAAGTGTTGCATCTGTGGCGATTGTTTAATTTGCTCCTGTAGTTTCTTTGCAATCGCTACGTAATTATCGGCTGATCTATAGCCGGTCATCTTCATAGCAAATCGGCCGATTTGCTGATATGCTTTTCGGGACAGATCGGAACTTTAGCCGATTGAGACCCCCGAAATTTAATACGTTTCTTTCCTTGTCAATCAACAGGTCAGATTGACTGGTACGCCGCGCAAACTGCACCAAGGCGATCACCCGAACAAGAGTTAAGCAGATTCTCCCGGATCGTGTGTCCGACGCTGAAGGTCATCGGCCGATTTTTAGTGCCAACAAAAGTACATTTTGCAGAGACAACAGCACTGTAAAAGTTTTAGAAATTTGTGTCCAGCAGATTAATTTTGAAAAATGTAATACACAGCCACTGCTAGAACCTAGTTACTTTTATACAGGACAAACCATGCATGTATTTATGCTAACACTTTTACAGAGTGTTAATCTATCCATATAAGTGTTACTGCAAATTTTTCAGATTTTATTGTGCATGATACAGAGCATAATAAATAGGACAATATACACCTATTTCTTTAAGGATTAATTTCTACACGATGTTTTACAGGGTTTGTGAGTATGAAACTTTTTATTCAGCATGTTCCAACCCAAAGTATCCTATAGTAAAAGTATAAACATTTTCCAAGCGTAATAACTAATAACTTTGATTTAATGCATTTTTCCACAACAAAAAATTACATAAGTGGTTACAGACAAGTAAAAAGTCCCTAAATATTTTTGTGGGATCTAGGCATCAATAGGTGAAATTAAATCTACCCATTTATGGCATCAACCAAAGTCTAACAAAAAGCTTAGATAGAGATTGGTTTTGGTCCTGAGATTTTTACATTGGCCTAAACATCAAGAAACTAAGCCACTGTCCAAAAATCAGATACAACACTGGTCTATAGCAGTGGGTTCATTTAAATGCTATTTAACATTCCATTTAATATAGAAAAAATTATAGCAAGCTACTGAAGGAATGCATGTAACAAAAGTTGTAGAGTTTCTTCTAAAGATTCCAGGACAGTTGATTTTGTATTTTTCCGATTTTTCTACAATTTTATATGAATTTTAAAGTTCGTTGTTTTTTAAACTAAAGTTAAAACACTGGTTTGCAGATATGCCCCTGAAAACTTGCGTGCAGACCCTTTTAAAGATTTCAATCGTTGCAATGTGGTCCTTGGGCGGTGCTGGCATGGCGGCCGGCCAAATTCCGGCGAGGCGGCTCGTCGGCGGCGAGGGAAAAAGGGTCAGGGAGAACGAGGGAGGCAAGAGCTACCTTGTGGGGGCCTTGGTCAGGGTTGGGGATGGCCGGAGGTGGCTCGTTAGCGCGGACCTGGGGGCGGCGGCGATGCTCCGGCGAGCTAGAGCCTGCGGGGGCAGGTCGGTGAGCTTCGCGGCATCACGGGGTACCCGTTCCGAGGCTTGGCTAGGGCGGAGGAGGGTCGGAGCTGGGCTGTCCACGGCGAGGTGGGTTAGGGAGGCGGTGGAGGCAGCGCCAGCGGCGCTCTGGCTGAGGTGAGCGGTGATGGGTGGTGCAGTGAGCTCCGGTAGGGCGGTGTGGTGGCGGTTGGAGGCTCAGCTCTGGCAATGGTTGGCCGGAGAGGTGAGCTCCACGGCGAGCTTGGCACGGCGGCGGCAATGGCAGCGGCGGGGAGCTTCTGGTGAGTCAGGGCGCGCGCGAGCGGCTTCGTGCTGCCTTTTATAGGGGCACGGTGGGGGAGAGAAGGGAGTGGGGAGGGTCGGGCGCGCGTGAGGGAGACTGGGCGGTGCGGAGGCTCGGCATTGGCCGCGATCGGCAGAGGACAGCGTCGGCGCGGCGTACGGCAGTGATTTGGCGCCGGGGATTTGGCGTGGGGGAGGGGGAGATCACGCGGGCGTGGGTTGGGCAAGCAGCTGCAGCGGCGGGCTGGTTGGGTGGCGAGCGCGGCGACTGGCGGGACGCGGCGGGGGCTCGGGCACGGCGTGGACTGGCCATTGGGCGAGGCGGGTGGCAAGCAGAGGCAGGCGACGACGTCGCGCGCGTGGCACGCTCGGGCTGGGCAGGCTTCGCGGCGTGGGGGAGGAGCGCGTGCGGCAGGGGCACGACCAGCCGTTGGCTTGGCACGGCGCAGGTGGCAGGGATGCCCTGCCAGGTGGCCGGGGCCTCTGCGCGGCGGTTGGGTGAAATAGGGGAGGGAGGAGGGATCGGACTGCAAGAATTTGCTGAAGTTTAGGGGTCTGGTCCTAAAAACAAAATTATCTCCAATTTTTATGTTGCAACTCAAAATCTCTGAACATGAAAGTTGTTCAAAACGAAAAGTTACACAAGTTTTGTTTCAGGCCAAAGTTCATTTGAGTTCTAGTTTAGAAGTTATTTTAAAAACTCAAAAAGTATGATTCGTAGGGCATGTCATTTCCTAGGAAAAAATTTGTATTCTCTCCTAGGCTTCAACTAGATTTTTGTTTATCATGTCACTGATGGTGTGCCTATTCAATTTCATAGTCATATTTGCTTTGATGTGCAAGTTATTTAATTTGTTTGATTAAAGTACATGTACTTATGCACATATACACATAATTTCAAATCCAAGCAAAACCAACTCATAATTTATTTCCTTTAAATTTCTCTTAGTTAGTTAAGCATATTGTTATGCTAATGAGACTTGTTTAGTAATTTAAACACCTGACATGTCACAGACGAGGGGAGGGAAAATGAGCTGGGCAGCTGGCGCGGCCTTAATGGCGGGAAGGGCCGGTCGGGCAGAGTGGTGACTCGCTGGAGGGGTTGGGGCGTCGAGCTCAGGGGCCTCTGGTGGGGCTTTTATAGGCGCAAGGGGAGGGATGGTGGCCTGGGCTCGAGCCACTGGGGAAGGCGAAACCAGGGGCAAAACCAGAGGTGCAGCTGCCTTGCTGGCGCCGGCATCCAGGTGGCGCCGCGGTCGTGCGACAGGGAGGCAAGGGGCTGAGGAGGAGAGAGGAAGGAGAAGATGATGGGAGTTAAGAGTGAAAAACAAAAATAGCAGGGGTCTGGGTGGAAAAAGGAGCTAAAACTCATTCTTCCCAAGGTTAAAACAGAATCTTTTGAATACCAATTTTGTTCAACTTTACAAGATATACATTTTCTCTTTTATGACGATGTTCATTTGAGCAATGTATAAAAAGTTTTTTTGAAATTCCGAAAAAAGGTATTTAAATGACACGTCATTTCATGTGAATTTTTGCACTATTATCCTTTGAGTTCAACTAGACTTTTGTTGCTCCTGTTATGACAGAGGTGCCATAAATTTACAAGTTTAAATGTGATCACTTTTTGAAAGTTACAAGAGTTTGCTTGTACGGGTTCAATTGTTTTATGCATATATACATATACACATATTTATTTGGCTGAAAGGTATATTTGATAGGTTGTTTCATACTTTTCTTGCTCTTTTGTGACTGATTTCATGATTTGGATTTTTGTTTAGCCTTTTAGACACCTAGGGTGTCAAAGCCTACCCCACTTAAAAAGAATCTCGCCCCGAGATTCGGATAAAAACTAAGCGCGGAAGGTGTGTACCTTGGATAAAACTAAGAAAATCAGGAAACTTTTGATTGAGATAACTTTCAGTTTCCCATGTGGCTTCTTCTTCAGTGTGATGGTTCCACTGAATTTTATACATTTTAACCTCTGCTCTTCGGGTACTTCTTTCCTTCTGGTCAAGGATTTGGATGGGCTGCTCAACATAAGAGAGGTCTTGTTCCACCGTGATTTCTTGCTTTTCAACAATTTCGGTAGGAACTCTGACACATTTCTTTAGTTGAGAGACATGACAAACATCATGGATGGCTGCAAGCTGCGAAGGAAGTCGCAATCTATAGGCTACGGGTCCACATTCTTCGATAATCTCATACGGACCAACATAACGAGGGGCTAACTTTCCTTTTACTCCAAATCGTTGCACTCCCTTGGTTGGTGAAACCCGAAGGTAGACATGATCACCAACATCAAATTTCAAGGGTTTTCTCCTCTTGTCAAAATAACTCTTTGGCCTAGATTGGGCTGCTTTAAGATTTCCTTGGATAACTTTCAGTTTTTCTTCTGGCTCTACTACCAAGTTTGGTCCAAAGATTTTGCGCTCTCCAGTTTGTGACCAGCTCAAAGGAGTTCGACACCTTCGACCAAACAGTGCCTCGAATGGTGCCATCTTTAGGCTTGCTTGATAGCAGTTTTTCTAATTCTGCTAATTCCTTCGGTGGCATTCGATAGGGTCGTTTAGAGATAGGTGCAGTGTCGGGCTGCAGTTAAATGACAAACTCTATATCTCGATCTGGTGGCATGCCTGGTAAGTCACCCGGGAAAACATCGGCATACTCGCGTACCACCGGAATTTCATCTATTTGTGAGCGGACCTCAATGAGATTGAATTTGTGAATTCTAGGAAAGGCAAAAATAGAGTAGTAGCTCCTTGGGTCGGGGAATGATTTCAACGGCTCGGGAGGAACGATCTAAGGTTACTCCATGTCGAGTCATCCAATCTTCTCCCAAAATGATATCGATGCCTTCAAGTGCCAAGAGAATCAAGCTGGTTTTGATGATCTTGCTACCCAATTTAATTGGCACGTTTCTTATGAGTTGATTTGAAGAAATTTTACCACCCAGTGTAGCTATCATATACGATCCTTTGGTATGGCAAAAATCCAAGCTCACTTTTGCACCAAATTTTGGACTAATAAAACTATGGGATGAACAAGAATCAAATAATATAATTGCAGGCTTGTTGCAGATAGAGAAGATTCCTGACATCACTGGTGCACCCTCTGGAAGATCAGCTAGTGTAGTAAAATTGATCCTTCCCTGCTGAACTTTAACAGTCTGTCTTTTTCCCTTGTTCTTATTGTTTTGACTAGAACCTTGCCCCTGATTTGGCTACCTAAGCTGGGGGCATTCTCGGACAATGTGGCTAGAACTCCCACAATTAAAGCAGCGCTTTGTGTTGCTCGGACGACCAGGCTGGTTGTTTCCCAAGGAAGTCCTTACTCGCATACCTACTGAGCTTTTCTTGGGTGTGGTGCATCTGGTGTGGTCCATGTTTTCCCTAACAGGTGAGTGAGTTCTTGCTCTTATGACTCTGCTGGCGTTAGTAGTATTGCTGGTTTGCCTTCTACCACGTGGAATGAATTCCGTGTAGGTAATTTCCCATCCACTTAAGTCTACATCGCAGGTGTCGTGCTTGAGAGTCCAACATTTTACTTGGGGATCCTTAAGTTCCATTGGAAGTCATGCTAGTGGCATTAGGGAGTCCGAGTAAACATCCCTTATCTCCTTCATTTCCTCATTGAGCTCTTGATAGCCCGCAACCTGAGGTTGGTGGACATTGCGGCCATCCCGTTGATGGTGTTGGTGCTGCAGGAATTGATGAATCGCTTGCTGCCCTTGAACAAGCTGTCGTAGCAACTCGGTTTGAGTGGCCATTAATTCAGCCATATTGGGCGGTGGTGACGGCGGCTGCGGTTGTCTACTACTACTAGCACCAAACCGCTCGGGGTGTTGCGGGTCCCTTGAACCATCTGAAATGTGCAAATTTTTCATGAATTCAGGGATCCACAATACCACCAAGGCTGAGTGTCCTAAGTGCGGAAGATTTAGAACTTAAGGATTCATAGATAAAGCGTGGGCAGAATACTGCTGGTTGCAAGAAAATTCATAACTCCCATTCTGTTCATTCCATTCCTTACAAATTTTGGCAGTGACTAGGAAAATTGGTGGCCTAAAACTGTGGCGTTCAAAACACCTCTGACTACTGCATCTCTTACTACCTTTCCGACTACCACAACTACAAATCCGAGTTCTTTGGCTGCATTCTCGACTACTTCGTTTTCATTTCCATATACCAGGACCACAACTCCGACTGTATGGCTCCCTCATCGACTACATCAACTACATTTCCGACTGCATCGACTACTATACGACTGCTTTGACTACATCAACGACTGCTTCATTACATCTACAACTCCTTCAACCAAATCTTCGACTGCTTCGACAACGTTTCCCACGGCTTCAACTAAATCTCCGATTGCTTGAGCTATACCTTCAGCTGCTACGGCTATAGTTCAACTACACAGTATCTTCGACTACTTGACTGCACCTCCGACTGCTTCCACCTTGCCTCTGGCTACTGCGACTATACCTCCGGCTGCTTTGGTTGTACCTCTGTCTAGTACGGCTACAACTTCGACTATACTGCATCTATGGCTGCTTCGACTGCATTTCCGACTGCTTCATCTACATCTGTGACTACTACGTCTATATCTTTGACTGCTTCATCTATACCTCCGACTGCATGGTCTATTTTTTTCGATTACACTGCATCTTCCACATACTTTGACTGCCCCTTCGTCTGTTTCAATTGTACTTCCGACTACTACGACTACATCTTCAGCACTTGGACTATAGTTCCAACTCCTTTAATGATATGTCTGACTACTAAGACTTCGTCGGTGACTACTTCAGTTACTCCTCCATCTTTTACGACTACATCTTCATCTAATTAGACTGCATATTCGCTACTCTGATTACATCTCCAACACCACGACATTATTTTCGACTGCTTCAAGTACTCCTCCAACTACCATGACTACATCTCCGAGTGCATCTGTGTTTTGGCGGTCTTTCAGTGGACAGAGAGCTAATATTTTGATCATCAGGGAAAATCTACTCAACCAAAACTTTCCAAATTTGAATAGTAGCTGATTGAGTAAGTTTGCAGCAAGTTTCATGTTGAAAACTTCTGCAGAAGAATTCTCTAAGAGACTCAAAAAATTTAGGTGGCAGAAGTGCTCAAACTAGTCAGAAAGACTGAGGTGTGGAAATTTCTACTGTTGCCCACTGAGCACTAGTCCAAAAATTCTCAAAGTTCAGCAGCTAAAAGGGGGCAAAATTTTAAGCAACTTCCCTGGTTAGCTTCTCCTCAGGTAATGTCATTTCTAAAACCTAATTTATTCCTCTATCTTGATATGCCAAAAAAAGACAGATTTCTAGATAGCCCTTAAGTGAGTGCTCAAACGTGCTCTAGTGCAGCTTACTCCCTTATATTTGGTGGTACTCAACTCTAGCTAGCCTATTACTACTTGCACAAAAGTTAGGCTACACTAAGAGGAGTATATACAAAAGTACTCCCAAGTCATCGCCTAGTAGTCATCAAGGTTGTTGACAGACGACTCGCTACGCGCGGGGGAGTGAGCTCCCATTAGTGCGGGATGTGGGACTACCATATCGTAGTCAAGGTTAGAGACACCCTCTATCTCCCCGGGTTCTTCATCACTATCAATGTCCATCACGTTCGGTGGAACGTGAAGGGCTGCCTATTGTGCGTGATGCATGTTGATATGACCGTTGGCATCTTCCAAATCAATGTTGAGGTCATGGATCTGTTCTTCCAAGAACTCAATCATTGCCTCGTGCTCCCCCACAGTGGTTTCTAGTGTCTGCACTTGGCCTTCCAGCTGGCCAATCCTAGCGTCTCTATCATCAATCTCCTCAACTAAGTCTTGCATCTGCTCATCCCTTAGGTTAACTGCCCACTAGAAGGATTGAGCAAGGTCTATCACCTATGCCATCCCTTTACTTTGAAGTGCTTGTAGTCGGTATAGTGCATTCATGCACCGGGCAGAAAAGATGATAGTCTCGACTGGAATTTGATCTGCCAAGTGACCCAGATGAGCAAACCTGTCCAGCCATAGGGGATCACTCTCGTTGACTGCCGGAAACAAACCCGCTGAAGCCAGATCACCTCCAAGGGGTGCTACTCACAAAATGTGGTGAGCGCCTTCATTGCTGCTGCCTCCCACGAGTCAATGAGGTGGTGTCCGACTACTTCTGTCTCAATGGCAAGCCACGTGGGGTTGAGTGGTTGCTACGGAATGGTCATGCGCACACGGCACCGGCGGACACTCGTCTCCATAAATTCCTACCCCACATAAAGAGGCAGACTCGGGTAACCAGCAGTGCTCAACACACCCCACAAGATGGAGGGGAAGCCCTCCCAATGCAGGCACGCTGAGTGTGCATGTCGTTCTTCATCAGCCGTCTGATTAAAAGCTTAAAGGGCGAGATAACAAAAAACAGATGCTCACTCAAATAAACAGATTCTTGACAGTGCACCAAACTGAGCATAACTTCTGTAGGTGATTTGCAACAAGTCGCAAAAGTTACCAGAGCATCCAAAAGTACCCGTGCACAACTTTGCTGGTAAAACCCAAAGCTAGATCATACTCTAAGATAACTATATCCTTAGATTTCTATCGTACTGTTCAGTCTGAAATTCCAGAAAACTGAGACCTAGTGTTTGGTACAACTGGAAAAAATCAATCTGGCCAAAAACTACCAAATTATAACAGTAGCATATTTGCTCAATTTACAACCACTTTCGGGTTGAACTCCTGTAGATAAGGTCATTTGTTATGGTCAAAAATTTGATTTCCTTAGATTGGATAGAAACAACAGGAACTTAGTTGAACTTTGGTTAGTGATTTATCTACTTGGGGTGAATTTTTGTACAGTTCATCCATAACTCAATTTCTTTATTTTAATTTAAGGATATGCAGCATGCACAACCTTTCCGTCCTCAGAACTTCATAGTGGCCATTAACATGACCTTGCGGAGTTAATTCGGTGGCTTAATTAGTACGTCTCTCCCTATAAAAACTAGTCGATCTCTCTTCATTCTTAACCTATTGTACTCGCGGTTAGTATATCTGCAGGAACTCTCATAGGTATCCTAATACATATTGCCACCTATACATATTCCCATAGGGCTTTACGAACTAGATATAATCCTTAACGTGCCAACGCATTTTGTGGTCAAGTTTTAGAAAACTTATTTTTAAGGTTTGTTGCAGACTCTGGTGTATGCTTTTCGCTCTTATACTAGCTGTGGCAGAACCGCCAGAATTTACCCGGCACAAGTGCACTAACCATCATCCTTAAAGATGAACTGACTACCATGCACGTCAAACGAATTAATCCGATAGTCTGTCGGGTAGATCCCGATGCAACCACTTAATATTTCGATCGAAACAAAGCATACACATAACTCGCACGAAGGCAAGTCCAGAGAATACAACATTCCCCATATTTTTTCTTAACCAGTTGGAAACAATTATTACAAGATGAAAGTACCACTCGAGTACTTTTAAAGTTCAACATAAAAACTTCATTCAGAGTTTTAATC
The DNA here is from genome assembly GCA_032594955.1 of Panicum miliaceum. NCBI lineage: Eukaryota > Viridiplantae > Streptophyta > Magnoliopsida > Poales > Poaceae > Panicum > Panicum miliaceum. Next base: position 22,993,364 of record CM064066.1, on the reverse strand, counting down.
TGCAGCGGAAAGAAAAACACGATCAAGTAGCATCGGCAGAGTCATTACTAGTCGGGGAAGGATCCCATTCCACTGTCCAACCAGTCAGCAAAGCACTCGGCAAGGCCAAACCAGCTACCATATCTTCAACAGACATACCTGAAAACATTGCCACAAGCAAGGCTGAGTAAACTAATACACAGCAAGGCTTACCCGACTAGAGGTATGGAAATACCGACTACTAATCATGCAAGGCTCTAAGGTTCTAGGGTTTTCTTTTTTGCTGAAAAGCAACAAAGGGTAAGTCCTTAGTTTCATATTTTAGCTTTCAATATTCTAGTTCATTTAACCAGTCTAGATGAGCATCTAATTCTAATCAAACATGGTGGAAAACAATTAATCATCCAACAAGTTTCATCATAACCATAGTTCCTCTTGTTACTCTATGTGGCAGAAGTATTAAGCAGTCTCAGTTACCGTGAGAAACGGACGATTCGAATCGAATTTCTTAACCTTGCAAGGGAAACCTAAACAGACGTCATGTGGTTACTCCAAGAGTCACACATGCAACTTTTCCCCTTTATCCCCATTTTATGGATCAGGACCACCGGCCTCGAGTACAAAAGGACCATGAACCACGGACGATGCCGGAACATGACCCCTCTTGGACTCACCATTGGGCCCATGGGACAGTGTCAAGACGGTGGAACCTGTCCACGCACCGGTTCAATCGAGTACTTAATCTTACCGATTACCATATTCTCGGCATGTGGTTAGTACTTTCAAAAGCTTAACCACCGCTACCGCTGTGACAACCCTGGTAAAAATTTCATTTCTAAAATCAATGTCATTAGCCTAACCCTATGCTTAACCAACTAATAAAAGGGTGGAAAGAATTAGAACGAGTTCAGTTGGAATTTAATTTGGGCACATTTGGTTACTTTTGAAATTTTAAATTTAACTTTCAAACCATAAGCCAAATGAGATGTTGCCTGAAACCAAACTTGTAGAACTTTTTATTCTGAACAACTTTCGTGTTCAAAAGTTTTTGAAATTCAAATTAGAAAGAGGAGAAAACGCCCGGTTTGCACCCAGCCCCCTGAAGTTTTTCAAATTCTCGCAATCAGGCCCCTCGCGCTCGCTCTATCTCCCCTCCCCGCCCGACTGCCGCGCACCAGGTGGCCGGCGACGCCTGACCGGCGCGAGGCGCCAGGCCAGTGGCCGCCGCGCCACTCCGCCACGCCCGGCTTTGCCCCCTCCCCACGCCCCGCGGCCCAGTACGCGCCCGCGCGTGCGCACGCCGCTGCCGCGTCCCGCCTCGCCGCCCGTCGCGCCCAACCACCGTGACCCGCCGTGCCGCCCCGGTTCCCGCGCCCCGCCCGTCGCTGCGCCTGCCCTCCGCCCGAGCCGCTGCAGCAGCTGCTCCACCACTCCGCGCGCCACACTATCCCCTCGCGCCCACGCCAAATCTCCGGCCGCCAGTCACCCGCGCCCGCTCGCCGCACGCCGCGCCGGCGTTCTGCTGCCGCCCGCCGTGGCCAGTGCGCGCCGTGCCGTGCCTCCGCCCCGCGCGTTGCCCAGGCCCCTCCACACTCCCTCCTGGCCCTATAAAAGCCGCGCCCCGGGCGCCCGCGCGAGCCACGCACCCAGAACGCCCTCGCCGCCGCCATTGCCGCCGCCGAGCGCCGCCCGCCCGTGGACAGCCCTCCACCGCCGCCCCCTGCCCAAATTGAGCCTCCAGCCACCACCACATCACCCCACTGAAGCTCGCCGACCCACCCAACGCCGCCCAGGACCACCGGAGCGCCACCGCCCGCATGGTCGCCGTCGCCGCCGCCCCTGCTCGCCGTGGACAGCTCGACCCCGACCTCCTCGGTCCAAGCCAAGCCCCTGTGCAGCTTCCCCACGCGCCACTGAAGCTCGCTGACCGGACCAGGCCGCCCCAAGCCCGCCGGAGCACCGCCGTCGACGCGCGCCCTTCCCGGCCGTCCCCCACCTGAACAACACCCTCACAAGGTAGCCCTCGCACCGCTGAACCTTCCCCGACCCTCACCCCTCGCCGCCGGCGAGCCCCTCGCCGGAATTTCGGCCGGTCGCCGTACCCGAGCCGCCCGAGGACCCAATTGCAAGAATTTAAATCTTTAGAAGGGTCTGCGCGTAAGATTCAAGGACCTAGTTGTGAAAGAAAGTTTCAAATCTAGATTCAAATTCAGTGAACTTGTAAAATCCGTATAAATTCGTAGAAAATTTAGAAAAATGCAAACCCAACTGTTCTGGAATCCTTAGAACAAACTCTACAACTTTTGTTACAAAAAGTTTCTCAGATTCTCCACATATTTTGCTCTACCTTAAATGGAAGCTTTAATGAACTTATTTTGTACCCATGGTTGTAGATCAACGCTGACCCTAAAATTTGGACAGTGAGTTAGTTGCTTAATGTTTAGGGCTGTGTCAAAAGACCAGGCCCAAATTCCATCTCTAGCTGCACTGTTTATTAAACTTAGTTTCATACCATGATTAGGTAGAATATTTTTATCCCTGCTGTTAGGTTATGAACCACCTAATGAAACATTTTCTATGCTGGTGTAATGGTACCTAGATGCCAGAGAAAAATTGGGAGACTTTATATCTCACAGGAACCTAATTATTTGATTTATGTGCTAATAACCTACATTAAATCAAGGAAATAGTATCTTAGCTTGGAAAATTCTCAAATTTTTACTAAGAGATACACTGTGGTAGAGGTTGCTGTGTAAAAAGTTGCATGGCAAAAACTCTCTTAGTGTCCTGTAAAAATGAATCCTTGAATAACCTAGGTGTGTAATGTCATATTTTCTATGCTCTGAATACTGCATAATAAATCCTACAAAAATTACAGTAGCTCCTGCATGCTTAAACGAAAGCTCTGTAAAAATCTTAGACTCAGTTGTTGCACCATTTGTCCTGTACAAAAAGAACAAAGGTCTAACAGCAACTATGTAATATATTTTTCATAATTAATGTGCTACATGAAATTGTCTGAAAATTTTACAGTAAGCACATATTTCCCTGATGTGCCTAAATCCAAAGTTTCATGACCAGAAACTATCCACTATAGTAATTACACTTAAATCATGTCGATTACCATTACCACGACTTAAACTTGTGCATTCATGTAGAATCGACGACTCTCGCCGACGGAACTTACGAGCTGGTGCCCGCGTCCGAGAGTGAGCAGCGTGAAGCTCAAGTAAATCTAACTGAAGCTCTTGAAGACCCGAGCCCAAGTTCGGAAGAGCCCCGGACTAACTTTTCGCAAGAAGGCAAGCCCCGGAGCATAACCTATTTCTTTCCTAATTATGCAACTCATTACTCTTTGCTTGTGCATTAAGTTTATAGGAGTTGAATGAAAACTTAGTTGCATGATGTTAGGAACCCATGCTTGAAAACTAGATGTAAGGTTCGATAGAATGCTGTGCTAATAGGACTCCGGTAAAAGCCGAGTGATTTCCTGTCACTCACGAGAAAATAGGAGTTGAATGTCTACTACACGCTGCAATCATAAGGACACGGACGGGCTATGGAACGATGGTTACGATTGAGGCCCGTCTGTCTAGTGAAAAATGCTAAGGCCGCAGGGTGTGGTAGTGATGGTTAAGTCTTTGAACGTACTAAACACATGCCGAGATTATGGGAATCGGTAAGCTTAAGTACCTGATTGGCCCGGCAAGGGGACGGCATCCTACCCTTTGAACTTCGGTCCCATGTGCATATGGCGAGTGCAGAGAGTGGTCACGACCCGGCGCCGAACCGTGGCGTGGGGCTCTTGTACTCTCGGAGGGTAGCCCCGATCCACGACCCGGAAAGAAAGGGGAAAAGTTGCACGTGTGACTCTAGGGAGTAACCACGTGACGTGTGTTTGGGTTTACCTTGCAAGGTTAAGAAATTCGATTCAAATCGTCCGTTTCTCACGGCTATTGAGACTGCTTAACCATTTTTACCCGCAGAGTAAGAAGAGGAACAATGAGGATGAATGAACTGGTTGGATGAAAATTTAATGCTTCACCATGTATGCTTTTAGATAGCTGCTTATCTAGAAGGGTTAACGAAACTAGAATCTTGAGCTAAAAGTTGAAAGTAAGGACCCACTTGTAGAAGCTGTTTCGGCAAAACAAACCCCTGAGCCAAAAGCCTTGCATATCTAGAGCCGGTGGAGTAGATTCCACTACTCGGGTAAGTCTTGCTGAGTATTAGTATACTCAGCCTTGCTTGTGGCTCGTTTTCAGGTGAGACCTTCGAAGATATGATTGCTAGCTTGACTTGGCCCTGCACTCTTCCCCCTGGTTGGTCGGTGGAATGGGACACGCCCCCGTCCAACGGAGATAATGCCGAGTGATGTCTCGTACGGGCTTCATCGAGACATCCTTATCGTCGAGTAGCTTTCGTTGTTTTAATTTTCCGCTGCAACTTAAACTCTGAAGAACTTCTTAGTGATCATTGAAGTACTTGGTTTCTAAACTCAAAACTTGGTCTGTAATATTTACTTATGATAATATTGTAATATTTGCTAGAATGTGGTATTCTCTGGGCTCATCGTCGCATGAGCGTTTGTATGTATGACATTCGATCCGCTCTACCGTGGTTGTATCGGGAGGTTATACCCGACAGACCAGTGGATTACTCCGTTTGAAGTGTAGGGTTAACCGAGATTGCCTTAATGGTAATGGTTAATACACTTGAGCTGGAATAATTCAGGTGGTTCTGCCACAACCGCTCACTGCGACCTTAGCATTTTTCACTACTCAGACAGGGCTTCAACCACGAGTACTTTACCACAGCCCTGCCTGCCAACCTTATAGTTGCAGTATGCGGTAAATCAATCAACTCCTATAGTTCTCGCGAGTAGCAAGAAACTACTCGACTTTTACCGTACCTATTAGCTTAGCATCTACTCGATCTTCCTTTTCTAGTAGTCATTACAAAGGTACCTAGGATCATGCAGCTAGGGTTCCAATCAACTCCTATGAACTTTAAATGCACAGGCAAAAGGAAAAATAGTTCCATAATTTAAAAACTGGGATCATGCACCGGGGCTTGCCTTCTTGTGTAAAACTAGTCGGGGCTTCCTCCGAACGTTGATCCTGATCTTCAGTGACTGCTGTTAAATTCACCTGAGCTTCGTGCTGCTCACTCTCGGATTCGGGCAGCAGATTGTAGATCCCGTCGGCGAGAGTAGTCGAGTCTATATGAATGCACATGTATGAGTGGTTTTACTGGTATAAGATTGCATTCTAAAGTATTCACAACTTAAGTTAAGTAGCCGAGTACTTCATTTTCTTTTCCCTGGGCAGTCATTTATCGAGTACTTATCTGGATTATCTGAGTTCATTAAGTGAGCCGGTGGTTGTGCATGTTGCTCGGTTATTTTTAACAGGGAGCATTGGTTAACCGAAACTACTCGCAGGGGTAGTTTCTGGGTTGCAGAACTACTCGTAAAGGTAGCTCCTGAGTTGGGATTTTTGTGTAGAGATTGTTACTTACGTGTAACCTTACTGTAAAAGCTTCATTCATTTTTGTGCAACCGTTTACTCAAGAAAAAGCTTATTAAACACCTATTGCTATGAGGAAGATCTACTTGCACAGAACAACCATGCAAGAAACTAGTGCTCAACTTTTTACTGATCAAACCTACTCGAATGAGTAGTTTACTTCATATTTTTGGAGAGTTTTCTTGCGCAAGAGATAGAGGTTAACATTTAGTTTTAAAAGGGATCTAGCTTATAACAAAAGCACTCGAAACCACTGGTTGTTCTTGGATTTAGAGTATGAAATGTTTATGAATGGCTAAACTCTTAGCACTAAAGCTACCATCCAAGTTTCATGAGCAGTTCTTTCTTGAATCTCTTGGAACAATTAAAAGCCATTTAAACTTGATTTAAATACACATCTAAAATCATGTGGAAACAGATCCAAGGTCCTGTTACTATGGCAGAACCACCTGAATTAATCCGGCTCAAGTGTATTAACCATCACCATTAGGGCAATACTGGTTAACCTTACACTTCAAACGGAGTAATCCACGTGGTTCTGCCACAGCTGGTATCAGAGCCGTAGCTGGTGCCACAGCTGGCAACAGCTGGCGCCAGAGCCAAAATACATACGCCAGAGAATGCAACAAGCCATAAAAACTTATTTTCATAAAACTTGACTAGAAGGATGTGTTGCGAAATACGTTGGTACGTTAAGGATGGTGCCTAGTTCGTAAAGCCCTAAGGGATTATGGGAAAGTACTAGGTGGCTATCTAACTTATGAAATATTATCGACTGACTTCCAGCACATTACTTTCTGTCAAAACTTACTTTCATGCACAACCGACCTTAATTTCTGTAACGACGCACTCATCGCTGAGGTAAGAAGGTAAGGATCCTCGGCCAATTGAGGGAGCTTGGCCTTCCTGTCGGTGATGCGAACCGAACGCTGCCCTCAAGCAGTGGCTTACTTGAGGTGCTGCCAATATGCCAACTGTTCGTTGAACATATTGGGAGTAGAAGGTTTGGCGCAGGGTATGGCGATCGCTGTTCATACCGCCGTCTCATGACGGTACCCCCGTGAATACGCTATCTCGATAGCGTATGTTAACGTCGTCTGTACGGCGGAAATTGTACAGATATCGTTTCTATAAGTAAACGGTAATGAATACGGATGCTTTCATGAGTGCTGGCATGAAAGGTTCATGAAATATATATGCTTTGTCAATCTTCTGCATGTACACTAACCGTGATTACGATAAGTTAAGGAACGGTTAGAAAGACTCGACTAGCTATTATAGTGAGAGCCGTATTGTGTATGCCACCGAAACTATCTTCGTAAGACCAAAAGTATTTGGCAATTATTTTTCTTTGTGAGGACGAATAGGACGTGCATGCATCATGACCATATATATCTGAAATTGAAAATGTGTTGTATGAGAGTGGTAAGGTTCTTGCGTATCTAAGCGTAGTTTGCATAAGGACTATCTAGCGAATCTGTCACAAATCTGCCATGACCGAAAAGAAAGATTTATTGACCCAAGAAAATGACCTTTTCTGGTAAAGTTCATGTTGAAAGAATTGTTCAAAATTTTGTGTTCTATCCCCTGTTCAAAAATCAAAAATTCTGAACTTATGGATAGTAAGAAACAACAAAAACCTTGGAATGTCAGAATTCTGTCCAGAATAAGCACTTCTGCCACTTAAATTTTTAGGCCCCCTTCCTACAGTTTTCTGCAAAAGAGTACAACACAAAACTTCATCCAAATTTACCCAAGTAGCTGCTGTTAAAATTTGGTAAATTTTGGCTGGGTAGATTTTCCCTGGTGCACGAAACATTGGCCCACTGTTCACTGAAAATTCTGGGTAGACAGAGAAGTGATACCTTAAGGGAACAGCCATCTTAGAGCCTAATCCAGCCAAAGTGTTGAATACCAAACTTGTCCTAAATTCTGTGATCTAGGTTCTCACAAAATTTCAGCCCTATTGGATCTTGCTAGTTTGAGTTATAGGCCAGATACTATAACTCGTTATGCTGAAAAACAGCCAACCAGCGAAGCAAAGAGTGAATCGTTTGACCATCTTACCCATCGATTTAGCATCTTGGCTGAATATCAAAGTTGTACATCCCTAAAGTCCCTATCCACTGCCAAAAGAAGAGAAACTTTGGATGAACCTACCAGGAGTTATAAGATTCTTATGGCAGACAGTTTTTATGCCCGCGATTCCATCCAGGACCTTTTGGAAGTCTACTATTCTGCGTTAGATCTTTTTGAGTCATGGAAGCAACATGGATCACGTTGCTAATGAAGAACATTCGCCTTTTCAGATGGTTGGAGCAACCCGTGGTAACCCGGATGGTTTTGGTGCTAGCGCAAGTGGATCACAACCACAGCCGCCGCCACCACCCAGTTTGGTTGAAGTAATGGCCGCTCAAACAGAGTTGCTTCGTCAGCTGGTGCAAGGACAGCAACACCACCAGCAGGGTGGGCAAAATGTCCCCCACCCCCAAGCTGCAGGATATACGGATTTTCTGGGGACCCAGCCTCCCTTGTTCCATAAGACAGAGGAACCCTTGGACGCAGACGCATGGATTCGCACCATCGAATCCAAGTTCACACTGCTTGTGGCCCCATGCTCAGAGGCCAACAAAGCTCGTTTTGCCGCGCAGCAGCTTCGCGGTACAGCTCGTCTATGGTGGGACCACTATTTTGCTATGCTCCCCGCTGATCACATTGTCACCTGGGATGAATTCAAGACTGCGTTCCGGGCGCACCATATTCCCGAAGGTCTCATAGAAAGAAAGCTAAATGAGTTTTTATCTCTCACTCAGGGTAACCGCACTGTACTCCAGTATGCTCAGGCCTTCAACAACCTGTGCCAATACGCGGGCTATCACGCAGACACAGATGCCAAGAAGCGTGATCATTTCCGCCGAGGTCTGAGTACTAAACTCAAGGAACGACTGAATCTTGTCAAAGCCGATACATATAATGAGCTAGTCAACATGGCCATCACTCAAGAGGACTGTATTGAGGCTCATCGTGCTGAAAAGAAGAGAAAGGCACTAGCTGGACCCTCGGGTGCTCAGCCACCGAGGTATCGCTTGGTGCGAAATGCTGCGCCTACAGCTCCACCGAAGGCCCCTCAGCCAGGGCGTTGGATTATCAGGCCCCCGCAGCAGCCAGGCATGGTACGACCCCCGATGCCTCCACAGAATGGTCCGAGGCCCACTCTGCAACAGCCTCTTCGACCCAGCCCCGTGAATCGTTGTTTCAAATGCGGGAGTTCCGGTCATTTCGCTCGCGAATGCCCTCAACCCAGGCTGCCAAATCAGGGCCAGGACTCTAACCAGAACAATAAGAACAAAGGCAAGAAGCAGACCCTCCAGGTCAAACAAGGACGGATCAACTTCACCACCCTTGCAGAACTTCCTGAAGGAGCACCAGTGATGACGGGTACATTCTCTATCCATAACAAGCCTGCAGTCGTATTGTTTGATTCTGGTGCATCACATAGTTTCATCAGTGCAAGGTTTGGTGCAAAAGTAGGCTTGAATGTTTGTCACACCAAAGGGTCGTATATGATATCAACACCGGGTGGAAAAATTGCTTCCAACCAAATAATAAGGCTGGTACCGATAAAATTGAGAAGTAAAGTCATCAAAACGGATCTCGTACTTTAACCCCTTGACGGCATGGATATTATTTTGGGAATGAACTGGATGACTAGGCATGGAGTCACACTGGACCTTTCTTCCCGAGCCGTTGAGATAAATTCACCTAGTCACGGAGCCACTACCCTTTACCTACCGTTACGGGAGTGCACAAATTCTTGTGCTTTCGTGATGGAAGGGATCAACCTAGAGAATATTCCAGTGGTATGCGAGTATGCCGATGTCTTTCCGGACGACTTACCCGGAATGCCACCAGATAGGGACATTGAGTTCGTTATTGAACTGCAGCCAGGCACTGCACCTATGTCCAAGAGACCATATAGGATGCCCCCTAAAGAATTGGCAGAGCTGAAAATTCAACTCCAAGAACTACTGGACAAAGGTTTCATTCGCCCTAGCGCGTCACCTTGGGGATGTCCGGCCCTTTTTGTAAAGAAGAAGGATGACAGTTTAAGATTATGTGTGGACTACCGACCTCTCAATGCGGTAACTGTTAAAAATAAATACCCACTTCCTCGTATCGATGTACTCTTCGATCAATTAGCTGGAGCCAGAGTCTTCTCAAAGATTGATCTTCGTTCGGGATATCATCAAATCAAGATTCGCCCGTGCGATATTCCTAAGACTGCCTTCTCCACACGATATGGATTATATGAATTCTTGGTCATGTCCTTTGGACTCACCAATGCCCCTGCCTACTTCATGTATCTCATGAATTCGGTATTCATGCCCAAACTTGACAAATTCGTCGTAGTGTTCATCGACGACATCCTTATCTATTCCAAGGATGAGGAAGAGCATGCTAAGCACCTGCGCATTGTTCTTCAGCGTCTAAGAGACCATCAGCTCTATGCTAAGTTTTCGAAGTGTGAATTCTGGTTGGATACTGTAAAGTTCTTAGGTCACACGATCTCCAGCGAAGGCATAGCTGTTGACCCCAGCAAGGTACAAGAGGTGATGGATTGGAAACCCCCTACCTCTGTTCATCAGATTCGCAGTTTTCTCGGCTTAGCCGGTTACTACCGTCGCTTCATCCCGGATTTCTCCCGAATCGCTAAGCCCATGACTGAATTGTTAAAGAAGGAAGTAAAGTTTGAATGGAATGAGAAATGTGAAGAAGCTTTCCGCACTCTCAGAGAGCATCTGACTACTGCACCTGTGTTAGCTCAACCCGATAATACCAAATCATTCGATGTGTATTGTGACGCATCGGGTACTGGTCTAGGATGTGTGCTTATGCAAGAGAATCGAGTGATTGCATACGCCTCACGAGCCCTTCGGCCCCACGAACAGAATTATCCCACTCATGATCTTGAGCTTGCAGCTGTCATTGACGCTCTGAAAATATGGAGGCACTATCTCATGGGTACACGGTGCAATATCTACACGGATCATAAGAGTCTCAAGTATATCTTCACACAAGCCGATCTGAATATGAGACAACGAAGATGGCTAGAATTAATCAAGGATTATGACCTTGAAGTGCACTATCACCCCGGCAAGGCTAATATAGTCGCGGATGCACTAAGCCGCAAGTCCCATTGCCATTGCTTATCCATGGAGTCCTACCATGAGACATTGTGTGCCGAAATGAGGAAGCTTAACATGGAAATGGTTTCCCAAGGCACTCTAAATCACATCTCAGTTGAACCCACTCTTCACGACCAAATCGTCATGGCACAACTACATGATGAAGGAATTAAGATCATCAAACAAAAACTCTCTCTAGGTGAGGAGAAGTATAAATGTTTCCGCCAGGACCATAAGGGAGTTCTATGGTTCGAAAGTCGCATAGTCGTTCCGAAGAATCATGAACTCCGCAAGCAAATTCTCGATGAGGCACACCTTTCCAAATTCTCTATCCACCCCGGCAGTAGCAGAATGTATCAAGACCTAAGGCAAAATTTCTGGTGGACTAGAATGAAAAGAGAAATTGCTACGTAGGTCTCAGAATGTGACACGTGCCAGAGAGTAAAAGCTAGCCACTTGAAGGTAGCCGGTACACTACAATCGTTACCTATACCATCCTGGAAATGGGAAGACATAAGTATGGACTTCATCGTTGGACTACCAAACACTTCCCAGAAACATGATTCCATATGGGTTATCGTTGATAGACTCACAAAGACGGCACATTTTCTTCCGGTACACACCACCTATACAGCCAAGAAATATGCCGAGATTTACCTCGATCGTATTGTTTGCCTGCATGGAATACCTAAGACAATTATTTCTGATCGTGGTCCTCAGTTTGTAGCACGCTTTTGGGAACAACTACAAACGTCTCTTGGTACTAAACTGATTCGCAGCTCAGCATACCATCCTCAGACTGACGGACAAACGAAAAGAGTAAACCAAATTCTTGAAGACATGCTGAGACCTTGCGTCATTCACTATGACAAGAATTGGGACAAATGCCTAGCCCTAGCAGAGTTCTCGTACAACAATAGCTATCAAACGAGTTTGAAACTGGCACCATTTGAGGCCCTGTACGGACGAAGGTGTCGAACTCCTTTGAGCTGGTCACAAACCGGAGAACGTAAAATAATTGGACCCGACCCGGTAATCGAGGCAGAGGAGAAAGTAAAAGTAATACAAGCAAATCTTAAAGCCGCACAAGCCCGACAAAAGAGCTATTCTGACAAAAGGAGAAAGCCCCTAAAATTCGAAGTTGGCGATCATGTCTATCTTCGAGTTTCACCCACCAAGGGAGTGCAAAGATTCGGAATCAAAGGCAAACTAGCTGCGGACCCGTAGCCTACAAATTACGACTGCCCCCTCAGCTCACGGCCACCCATGATGTCTTCCACGTATCTCTCAACTCAAGAAGTGTATTCGAGTCCCTACCGAGATTGTGGAACAACAAGAAATATTGTTAGAACCCGACCTCTCGTATGTCGAACACCTGGTTAAAATTTTGGATCGAAAAGAAAGAGAGACCAGGAGGAAAGTGATTAAAATGTATAAAGTTCAATGGAATCATCACACTGAAGAAGAAGCCACCTGGGAAACCGAGAGCTACCTAAACCAAAATTTCCCTGGTTTTCTTATCTCAACCACGGGTATGTACACACACTGCCCACACTAAGCTGATTGTCCGAATCTCGGGGCGAGATTCTTTTAAGGGGGGAAGGCTGTAACACCTCAGGTGTTTTAATTGTTAAACAAGTCTTATTAGCATAATAAAATGCATCACTAACTAAGAAAATAAAAGGAATGGATTAAGTTTGGTTTTGCTTTTACCTTTAAAAGTTTGTATGTGGATAAATGCATGTACTTTAATGAAACAAATTGGATAACTTTCACATCAAAGCAAATATGGCTATGAACTTGAATGAGCACACCAGTATTAGCATGACCAATAAAAGTTAGTTGAAGCCTAGGGAAGAAAATGAAATTTTAAAATAAAATGACGCGCCCTCCGAATAGAGTTTTCTTTAAGTTTTTAAAATAACTTTGGAACTAAAGCTCAAATGCACTTTGGCCTGAAACGAAACTTGTAGAACTTTTTATTCTGAACAACTTTCATGTTCAAAAGATTTTGAAATTCAAATTAGAAAGTGGAGAAAACGTCCTGTTTGCAACCAGCCCCCTGGAAATTTTCGAATTTTCGCACTTAGGTCCCTCCCTCACCTCTCCCTCCTCTGCTACACCGCCCAGCTCGCCCGACCGCCGCCGACCACCTGGCCCTCGTCGCCTGCGCGGCACCAGGCGCCGAGCCAACCCACGGCGCCCTGCTGCACCGCCCCCGCTCGCCCAACCGCGGCCGCGCCTCCTTCTCCCTCCCGCACGCCTTGCCCCTGCCCAATCCGAGCGCCCCGGCCGCACCGCCGCCCAGTCGCTGGCCGCCGCCCCGCCACCCAACGGCGTGCCCCGTAGTGCCGCCCCAGCCCACCCAATCGCGCCGCGCACCATCTCCCTCGCCCACGCCGCTATCTCGCTCGCCCAGTCGCCTGCCCGCGCAGTTCGCACGCGACACAGCGCCTCTGGTCACCGCCGCCCCGCACCAATGGCGCCCAGCCTCGCCGCCCCCTCCACCCCGCGTTCTGGCCGTGCCAAGCCCGCCCCCATGAGCTCCACCGGCTATAAAGCCCGGCGCAGCGCCCCTCCCTCCCCTCCTTTCTTCTTCCCCGCCAGAGCAGAGCAGAGCCGAGCTCCGCCCCACGCCGCCGCCGTGGAACCCCTTGCTCCGGCCCACCTCCGCCCGAGACAAGCGCTGAAACGGGTCCTCCTCATTGCGCTGAAGCATCCCAGCCCGAGCCCCACCGCCCTCATCGCCGGAGCGCCGCCGTCCGCGCCGCCCCACCGCCGCCGCCCCTGCTCTCCACGGCCAGCCCGCCACCAGCCACCCCGAGCCACTCCAAGACCACCAATAGGTGCGCCCTGGTTCCCTCTCCGTGCTCCCCCACCTTGCCCTCGCCGCCGGCGACCGAGCTCGCCGGAATTCGGCCGGACAGGATGATCCCCGCCGTGAATCGCGACCAGGGACTACATTGCAAACGCCCAAATCTTTCTAGGGGGTTTTCTGCTAGTTTTCAGGGACCCCTCTGTAAAGAAAGTTTTAACCAAATCAGTGAACTTGTAAAATTCGTATAAAATCGTAGAAACTTCAAAAAAACGCAAACTCAACTGTTCTGGAATCCTTAGAAGAAACTCTACAACTTTTGTTACATAAAGTTTCTCAGATTCTAAATATATTTTGCTCTAGATTAAATGGAAGGTTTAATGGACTTCTTTTGTACCCACTGTTCTAGATCAATGCTGACCCTAAATTTTGGGCAGTGAGTTAGTTGCTTGATGTTTAGGACTGTGTAAAAAGATCAGGACCAAAAGCCATCTCTAGATACACCTTTTGTCCAACCTTGTTTTATGCCATAAAGTGATAGAACTAATTTTTCCTGCTGTTCTGTGATGTTTAATGTCATGAAACGTTTTCTGTGTTGTTGTAGTAATACCTAGAGGCCATAGAAAAATTTAGAAACATTTTTACAATATGTAACCTGTTCATATGAATTTGTGGTAGGAAAACTTCACTAATTCAAAATAATTAGTAAAGTGCTTAGAAAATGTTCATCTTTTTGCTATGAAACTCATTAGAGTAGCTCAAGCTGTACAAAAAGTTTCATACATAGAAACCATGTATAACATCCTGTAGAAAATAATCTTTAATAACATGAGTGTAGGTTGTCCCATTTATTATGCTCTAAATCATGTGCAATAAAATCTGAAAAATTTACAGTAGCACAAATATGGTTATAGCAACACCCTGTAAACTTTTTAGCATCAATACTTGCATGGTTTGTTCTGTATAAAAATAACTAGATTCTAGCGGTGGCTGGGTATTGCATTTTTTCATATTTAACATGCTACACAAAAATGTCTGAAATTTTTACAGTGACCTTATCTCTGCATAATGTACTTTGAATAAAAATTTTATTACCAGAAGCTTACTAGATTAGTATTTGTGTTCAACACATGTTGGTGTTTAAATATAACACAACCCCTTCTTCTTTAATGAAGTTAAATAGATTAAGATAAACTCTATTAACGATTGCCCAGGAAATGTTAAAGTAAATAACTTCACAGAAAAACCTATGTCTTATGAACTGCAACTTTATCGTGAAGGAAATCATGTCGTTTACCATCACCACTACTTAAACTTGTGCATTCATGTAGAAACGACGACTCTCGCCGACGGAACGTACGAGCTGGTACCCGCGTCCGAGAGTGAGCAGCGTGAAGCTCAAGTAAATCTAACTGAAGCTCTTGAAGACCCGAGCCCAAGTTCGGAAGAGCCCCAAGCTAACTGTTCACAAGAAGGCAAGCCCCGGAGCATGAACCCTATTTCCTAAACTTATGCAACTTATTACTCTACTTTACTTGTGCATTAAGTTTATAGGAGTTGGATGAAAACTTAGTTGCATGATCCTAGGTACCCATGCTCTGAACACTAGATGCCAGGTTCGATAGAATGCTATGCTAATAGGACTCGGTAAAAGTCGAGTGATTTCCTGTCACTCGCGAGAAATTAGGAGTTGATTGTTTACTACACGCTGCAATCATAAGGACACGGACGGGCTACGGTACGATGTTTACGATTGAGGCCCGTCTATTTAGTGAAAAATGCTAAGGCCGCAGTGTGTGGTAGTGGTGGTTAAGTCTTTGAACGTACTAACCACATGCCGAGAATATGGTAATCGGTAAGCTTAAGTACTGGATTGAACCGAGGCCGGAATATATTCCCCACTGTCTTGAATTCGTTCACATCTAGCTAATGGCGGGTGCATGTGCCGCCATGGCCCGGCTGCGTCCGTGGTCCATGGGGACGTGTAGTCGAGGGCGGTGGGCCTGTTCCGTGAAGCGGGAATTGAAGGGAAAAGTTGCACGTGTGACTCTTGGAGTAACCACGTGACGTGTGTTTAGGTTTCCCTTGCAAGGTTAAGAAATTCGATTCGAATCGTCCGTTTCTCACGGCTATTGAGACTGCTTAACCACTTTTACCCACAGAGTAAGAAGAGGAACAATGATGATGAATAAACTTGTTGGATGAAAATTTAATGCTTCACCATGTATGATATTGGATAGTTGCTTACCTAGAATGGTTAAAGAAAGCTAGAACTTGGAGCTAAAATCTAAAAGTAAGGACCTACTATATATGCTTTTTGGCAAAACAAACCCCTCAAGCCAAAAGCCTCGCATGTCTAGGAGTCGGCTAAGTATACCCCACTAGTCGGGTAAGCCTTGCTGAGTATTAGTATACTCAGCCTTGCTTGTGGCTTGTTTTCAGGTGAGACCTCCGAAGACATGATTGCTAGTTTGGCTTGGCCGTGTACTCTTCCCCCTGGTTGGTTGGTGGAATGGGATGCGCCCCCGTCCAACGGAGATAATGCCGAGTGATGTCTCGTACGGGCTTTATCGAGACATCCTGTATCGTCGAGTAGCTATCGTTGTTTTATTTTCCGCTGCAACTGAAAAACTTCTTAGTTGATCATTGAAGTATTTGGTTTCTAAACTCAAACTTGGTCTGTATTATTCACCTATGATAATTTTGTAATATTTGCTGGAATGTGGTATTCTCTGGGCTCATCATCGCGTGAGCATTTGTATGTATGGCATTCGATCCGCTCTACCGTGGTTGTATCGGGAGGTTATACCCGACAGACCAGTGGATTACTCCGTTTGAAGTGTAAGGTTAACCGAGATTGCCTAAATGGTGATGGTTAATACACTTGAGCCGGATTAATTCAGGTGGTTCTGCCACAGTTACAAAGTTGTAGATCTACAATTAAGGATTCCAGCACATCATAGCTTGTATTTTTAGGATTTTTCTGTGAGTTGTTATGCATCTTTAAAGTTAGTAGATTGGTTTTCAAGTTCTTGTTCCAGGTTTACACATGAGTCCCTAAGATTTACAGAAAACTTCTCAGAAAGATTAAAATCGACGCAGATGGGTCCTTGGTACAGGGGAACGTCTACTGCCGGCCAAATTTCGGCGAGTAAACTAGTCGGCGGCGAGGAGGAAGGTGGGGAAAACAGAGAGGGGACTGGGGCGCACCGATTTGTGGCGTTAGTGGGGCTCGGGGACGGCCGGAGCAAGGTTCTACACGGTGGACAGTAGGCTGCGGTAGATTGTGGTGGCACTGGCAGTGTTCCGTTAGGGCAGGGGTGGCGTGGCCAGGCTTGGAAGCTCCAGTGGGAGGTGGGGAAGCTCACTGGAGGATCATTTTGGGCGGATGGAGGTCGGGGGTGGGAGCTCCACGATGATCTCGAGCTTGCCAACGGCAATGGCGGCTGTTTCGGGTGTGCGTGCAGGAAAGGGGCTCGGCTGCCCCTTTTATAGGTAGGGTGAGGGGAGGGAAAACGAGCTGGGCAGCTAGCATGGCCTTAAGGGCAAAGGGAAGGGCCGGTCAGGCGGAGTGGTGACTCGCCGGAGTTAGGGGTTGGGGCGTCGAGCTTAGGGGCCTCTGGTGGGGCTTTTATAGGCGCGAGAGGAGGAATGGTGGTCTGGGCTCGAGCCGCTGGGGAAGGCGAAACCAAGGGCAAAACCGGGGGCGCAGCTGCCTTGCTGGCGCCAGCAGCCAAGTGGTGCCGCGGTTGTGCGACAGGGAGGCAGGGGGCTAAGGAGGAGAGAGGAGGGAGAAGATGATGGGAGTTAAGAGTGAAAAATAAAAACAGCAGGGGTCTGGGTAGAAAAAGGAGCTAAAACTCATTCTTCCCAAGGTCAAAATAGAAACTTTTGAATACCAATTTTGTTCAACTTTACAAGATATACATTTTCTCTTTTATGACCATGTTCATTTGAGCAATGTATAAAAAGTTATTTTGAAATTCCAAAAACAAGTATTTAAATGACACGTCATTTCATGTGAATTTTTGCACTATTATCCTTTGAGTTCAACTAGACTTTTGTTGCTCCTGTTATGACAGAGGTGCCATTAAATTTATAGGTTCAAATGTTATCACTTTTTGAATGTTACAAGAGTTTGCTTGTACGGGTTCAATTGTTTTATGCATATATACATATACACACATTTATTTGGCTAAAAGGTATATTTGATAGGTTGTTTCATACTTTTCTTGCTCTTTTGTGACTGATTTCATGATTGAATTTTTTTTAGCCTTTTAGACACCTAGGGTGTCACAGCCTCATATTCTTTTTCAACATGATCAGTTATAACATTCGAGTCTAATTTCACTATGAAGCTTTGGGTGGCCAAGAGCTTTCATCTTGCGAAGACTAAGTAGTAGAGCTTCGTACTCGGTGGTGTTGTTGCTGCTCGGATCTGGCTTGATGAAGTTTATTCAGGCTGCATATCTCATTTTGGCCCCCGAAGGTGACCCAATGATGGCTGATATCCCAACACCGTCGTTGCCCTATGCTCCGTCACAGTATATGACCCATGGCTCTATTGGTGCCTCTTCTTTAAAGCTTGGCGATGTCTAGTCTGCAATGAAGTCTGCGAGGACTTGAGATTTGATGGCGCTTCTTCTCTCAAAGTCTACGTAGAACTTTGAAAGCTCTGAGGCTTCTCTGTTGTTGAAGAGGTTGTGCAATGGCTGGTTAGTGACCACCACTACCTTGTGAGCTTTGAAGTAATGGTGAAGCCTCTTGGAGGACATGATGACAGCATACACTATCTTTTCCGACTCGGACTAGAAGAGCTTGGAGCCTAAGACTGCCTCTGAAACAAAGTACACTAGGACTTGCTTGAGGGATCCTTCAATCTCTCTTTCCAGCACTAGGGCCACACTGACAGCTAAATGTGAAGCTGAAATATATAATAGGAGTGTGTCCTTATAAAGTACTTGGAGTATTTTGAAGAATGGCAAGCTTCGGTCGGCAAAACGAGGGATGAATCTGTTCAAAGCTGTGATTCTTCCTGTGAGCTTTTGCATATCTCTGACAGTTTGTGGCTCTTCCATATTGGTTAGTGCCTTTATCTTATCTGGGTTAGCTTTGATGCCCTTGGCGGAAGATGCATTTTCCAGGGTTTAGGCTGAGGTTTGCTGCTTGAAGATTGGCGAAGGTTTCTGCCAAATCTGCTACATGATTTTGCCTTTCAGCACTGGTTACAACAATGTCGTCGACATGTGCCAGCACATTTCTTCTCAATTGAGGGCTCAGGACCTCTTTTGACATTCTGGAAAATGATTGTCCAACATTCTTGAGACCTTCGGGCATTCTGACAAAGCAGTAGGTGCCGAAGGGGGTAATGAAGCTTGTCTTTTCCTCATCTTCCTTTCTCATCCAGATTTCATGGTATCCAGAGAAGCAATCCAGTTGGGACATGAGTTGACTGTTAGCTGCGTCATAGTGTCAGACCCGGGGCCACGGGACGGCTCACATGGCATAGAATATTCTAGAATAAGGGATGGGGCATGTCCCATACCTTATATATGTTGTAAAGTAATTGGATACGAGTAAGACTAGTCAGTACGGAAGGAAACTACTCGAGAAGTACTCGGGTAGGACTCCTAAGCTAGTATCGATCTAGGATTCCATGTAACCCTGTCCCCTCCTAAGTATATAAGGGTGGGCAGGGACCCCTCCAAAGGACAACAAAAACAATCTGCACCTAATGTAACACCCTAGGTGTTTAAAATCCTAAGCAACAAAACCTAAACATAGCATCATGCATAATAACCCAGAATCATTGAAACAATGCATTTAATTATGGGTATGCATATGCATGTGTATTAATGTTTATGTGCATGTGCATGTATGTGTGCATATAAGGTTTTTCATAAATATGTTCATAACCATACATGCTCAACTTGTCATAAAAAAATGTAGCATAAAAACACACTTATATTTTAGTACCTTACAAAGTGTACTTCAAACACCATTTGCAAATTCAAATTTTAAACACATGAGATGAATAGGAATTCAAATCCTAGTAGTCTTAAATTTAAAATAACTTCTAAACTAAAGCTCAAATAAACTTTGATCCAAAATGAAAGTCGTAGAGTTTCGAATTCCCTACAAATTTTATGTTGGCAGATTTCAAAGTTTCCTTGCAAACTTTTGAGAAAAATTCGTTTGAACCCGGGCCCTCACTCTTTCTCTCTCTTCCTTCCCTCTCCTTCTCTCTCCCTCCCCTACTCTGGCCCGTCGAGGGGCAGCGACCACCGGCCACCTGACCAGCGATGCCTGCCGGCGAGCCGCGCCAAAGGACAGCGCCCTGACAGGCCCCGACAGGCCTGCGGCCAAATCGCCCTCCCCTACTCGAAATCCGCCCATGCCCGACGCGCGCGCACTACACGGCCGTCGATTCCCGACAACCGAGCCACGACGCGCCAACGACGACGTGCCCTTGCCGCGGCCTTGTCCTGGCCGCACCTCCCTCAGCTTGGCCATGCCCAGCCCCTCCTCCCCTTCCCTGTGCGCCTGTAAAAGGGCTGCACCGAGCCCCTGCTCACGCGCATTCGAGTACCACCATCGCCGCGCCATTCGCCGCCGCTCGACCTAGCCATCGAGCCCCACCTTCCGCTCCACTTCCACCTGAGTCAAGCCCCTGAATCGGTTTCCCATGGACCTCAAAAGCTCCCTGACTTCCCCGCACCGCCCCTGCCTTGCTGAACGGACGCCGGCGAGCCACCTCAACGCCGCGGCCCCACTGCTCCCGCGGGCAGCCCAACTCCGGCCATCTCCGGCCCCAACCGAGCCCACCTACAGGTAGCCCTCGCCGTCCTCGTGCTCCCCCACAACTTTCCTCTCGCCGCCGGCGAGCATCCTCGCCGGATTTCGGCCGGGAAACACCCAGCCCTGCCCAAGGACTACATTGCAATCACCAAGTTCTTTTTAGGGTCCTTTCTACAAGATCCAGGGACCTATCTGCGAGAACTCGAGTTAACTTTTCTTTTCAAGAGGCTATCAATTATAAAATCAATCTAAAATCATAGAAAAATTAGAAAAATGCAAACTAAAATTTGTTGTGACCTTTTTGACGAATCCTACAACTTTTGCACAGAAGGATGACCAGTTACAAATTATAACTTGATCTAAAATTAATCTTGTTTTAAATAGCCCATAAATGTATCTCTTGATCTAGGATAGTACTGTGGATGATTTTTAGAACGTAAGCTAGTCTCTTCTTGTTAACATTTGTGTAAAAATCTCAAGGCTAGAACAAGTCTCTATGAGTAGTTCTTATTGGATCTTGTTTGATGTGATATTTTGCTAGAGTTATTTGTTCATGTTGTTCTACTGATATGTAAGGGTTAAAACTTCTACAGTAGAGTAATCTTGAAGCATAAATGCTATGGACAAAGTTTGGAATTCTTTTACTTCTGTCTAGCTTGCTCATATCTTTTTAGTTAAGAAAAACTATATTAAATGAATGTAACTAGTTCTGGTGCTTAGAAAAAAAAATTTTAACCAGAGACTACCTTTGATTAGATCATAATGTTGGAAAAGATTGAGACACAGAAACTTTGTGGAACAGCCTGTAGAAATAAATTTTGATTAATGTAGTTGTATCTTGATTTCTTTTCTATGCTCTGTATCTTGCACACTAAAACCTAAAAAATTTACAGTAGACTCACCATAAGTTTAGGAGTACTCAGTAAAATGTTGAGCACCAGTTTTTGTATGGTTTGTTCTGTATAAATGGATCCTGATCCTAGTAGTAGCTGTTTAATGTATTTTTCATGATTAATCGGCTAAATGAAAATGGATGGAAATTTTACAGTGAGCTTGTACTTAAGTAATGTGCTCGGCATAAAATTCTCAACACCAGAAACTATCTCTAGGAGTTGTTTTGTTTTTAATCCATGCTTACTTTTGAAAAATGGCCATTTATGAAACAACAAAACCCCTCACTTACTTAATGAAGTTAGTTAATCTAGATACTACTCGATAAATGACTACCCAAGGAAAAGAAAATGAAATTCTTTACAACTTAACTTGAGTTTTGTTAAATTACAACTTTGTAGTGAAATAGTTATTTATCTTATACCATTAAAACAACTCATACATATGCATTCATATAGAATCGACGAATCTCGCCGACGGAACCTACAAGCTGGTGCTGGAGCCCGAGAGTGAGGAACGCGAAGCTCGGATCAATCTAACTGAAGTCATCAAAGACCCGAAACAAAGTTCGAAAGAGCCCAAGAATAGCTTTGCTCAGGAAGGCAAGCCATGGAGCATAACCCCTATTTTTAAACTTTCCAACTTTTACTTATATATGGTATTGTGCATTAAGTTTGTAGGAGTGGATTGAAACCCAAGATGCATGATCCTAGGTACCTATGATGTGAACACTAGTCTATGTCGGTCGCTAGATTGCCATGCTAATAGGACTCCGGTAAAAGTCGAGTGATTTCCTGATGCGAGATATAGGAGTTGCTTGTTTTACTTATGTTGGAATCATAAGGTCGACGGATGGGGCTATGTTACGATATTTCTGTTGATGATTGAGGTCCCGCCTATTTAGCGAAAATGCTAAACTCGCGGTGTGTCGTAGTGGTGGTTAAGTTTTTGAATGTACTAACCACATGCCGAGAATATGGTAATCGGTAAGCTTAAGTACCTGGTTGGACCGGCGAGTGGACATTACCCTCACCCTCTTGGCATTGTTCCCATGGGCACATGGTGAGTGCAAGAGCAGCCATGACCCGGCTTCATTCTGTGGTTCGTGGACCTCTGTACTCGAGGGGGGTGGCCTTGATCTACAACCTGCAAAGAATGGGGAAAAGTTGCACGTGTGACTCTATGAGTAACCACGTGATGTGTGTTTAGGTTTCCCCTTGCAAGGTTAAGAAATTCGATTCGAATCGTCAATTTCTCACAGCCATTGAGATTGCTTGACCCTTTTACCACATAGAGTAAGAAGAGGAACAATGATGATGATTAATCTGGTTGGGTGCTCAATTAATTATTTGTACCATGCGTGATTTGGATAGTTGCTTACCTATAATGGTTAATCAACTAGAACTTGTGCTAAATCTTGAAAGCAAGGACTCACTCTTAGATGCTTTTTGGCAAAAACAACCCTCAGCCAAAAGGCTTGCATGTCTAGGAGTTGGCTAAGTATATACCACTAGTTGGGTAAGCCTTGCTGAGTATTAGTATACTCAGCCTTGCTTGTGGCATTGTTTTCGGGTAAGACTTTTAAGGACATGGTTGCTAGTTTAACTTGGCCGTGTACTCTTCCTCCTGGTTGGTCGGTGGAATGGGATGCGTCCCCGGCAAATGATGATAACGCTGAATGATGTCATGTACGGGCTTCAACATAATATCTTGTATCGCCGTTAGGACTATCGTCTATTTTTCCGCTGCACTACCAAACTCTGAAAGTTCTTGTTTATGAATGAATTCGAACTTGGTTTGTAATAATAATTCATGTTGAACTCTGTGATGTGAAAATTGTGAATTGTTGTAATCTCTGGGCTCACCTTCATGTAGGCTGTATGTATGCATTGTTTCGATCGAAATTCTAGTGGTTGCATCGGGATGTTACCCGACAGACTGTCGTTTTACTCCGTTTTAAGTGCATGTTAGCTTGGATTGCCTCTATGGTGATGGTTAGCGCGCTTAAGCCGGATTAATTCGGGTGGTTCTGCCACACCTTAGGCATTTGGTCCCCTAAGTGGGTTTTGGTGTTGATGACCTACAAAATTCAGGAGCTAATGAGTTTATCGAGTTATGGACATGTTAAAATTCAATGAAATGAAAAAGAGCAAGAAAAGATGCCAAATTTGCTTAAACGACGGTGTTGGGCTTAAAAGAAGGTCTTTTAATATTTTCTATTTTGAATTTGAGTATAGGAAACACCGTACTATTACGAGGGATGTGAGGAGATGACTTGAAGATGTTAAAGTGCTTAATTGAGATTCTAACCTCCTATGAGAGACACAAAATCACACACTTGTGCACCTAGCTTTCTGACTGGTTCAGTGTGTGTCGGAAGTTCCGACACGGGGTTGGTAGTTCCGACACCTGTCGGAAGTTTCCAGTAACTTACGACAAGAGGTTCTCGGCCATCTAGTTTTAGCTGGGTTGGAAGTTCCGACCTTGTGTCGGAAGTTCCGACAATCACTTAACCAGTGCACTAACGGCTAGTTTTTGGGGCTCGGATATTTATACCCCCTCAGCCCCTCCTTCACTTATTGCTGACCTAACCCGAGACAAACACCTCCAAGAGCATTTATTACTCCTCCCCAATCCCTCCTTGAGCTAATCCTTTAGTTGATTTGAGCTAGGGCTTGGGTGACAGCAAGATTGAGGTGTGAGACTCAACCATTTTAAGTGAAAGGGCAGCCAAGTTCATCTCAAGAGCACTTGAAGCATCTTCATCCTTCGATTCGCGTTTGTTACTCTTGAAGCTTGCTTCTAGATAGTTTTGTGTCGCCCGTGGAGCGTCCTCTCATGTGTGTGCGCTCCGGGAAGTTTATATTACCCTATCCTTCGTGGATTTTATAGTAAGTGACTCAATCCTCCTTGGTGGTTGATTGAGTGAGGTAAAGGGTTAGTGCAAGACCCGGCTCTTTATGGGATCCTCAACGGAGACCTAGATTCCTCAGTGGAAGTGAACTTCGGGAACAAATCTCTTGTGTTGTGCTTATTGCATTTATTTAGTTCTTGTTGACCTAGAGTTTGTTTTGTGGCGATCTACGTACTCGAGTTGTTGTGCTTGCAAATATCACCTACAGAAGTCTCCTAATATCATTGTGCAACTTTTTTCAGCTAGGTTCTGCAGTTTCAAGTTTAATTTTGAATTTTGTATAAGAACTTTTGTTTTGTCGGAAGTTCCGGTCCAGTGTTGGAAGTTTCAACAGATTTCATTGTTGCAAAGAATTTTTCAGGTTTTACAGGTACGCCTATTAACCCCTGCCCCCTCTAGGCATCACCAAGATCCTTTCAAGGACGTAGGGTATTACGCACATCGCGGCCCTAACCTATCTAAACCTTGTGTTGCTTGCACCTTCAAGTTCCTGATCTCGGTGACACCCTATCTACAACCAACCATCGCAGGGATATCCCTCGATGGGCTTGGCGGTAAAACACCGACAGTTGGAGCGCCAGGTAGGGGTGTTCATCGAAGATCCCCTGGCGAGCTCGATGGCATCGTTCAACCTCACCGTCGTGCTGGAAGAAGGCACGGCTTTCATCTTCGGCTCCTGGATCTACATTGCCAATGGCTCTGGTAGCTTCGACAGCCACCTCGCCAACCCCAGGGAGCTGGAGGCAGCAACGCCAACATCCAGCCGCGACATCGATGAACTCGCCGACAATCTCGGCGAAACCAAAATTACCGATCTAATCGGAAATCACGAGAGTGAATCCGGGTCCAACTCGGCTCCTACTCGTGATGGGTCTGAAGTTGAGTCTCCATTCGGACTTCACATTATAACCACCGTTTATCAGCAGGCGCTATAGTTCAAGTCCCTATCTGCATTCGAAAAGGAGATGGATGATCTATTTCAACTTGGACTCCGACCTCAGCTCGCGCTGCAACATCAACATGCCGCTACTACTTCAACTTCACGAGGACGCTCAGTGACCTGCCGACGACTACTTTGACTACTCGTCTCGACTAGAAAACTAGTCGGGAGCGGGCCTCACACTGTCAATAACTAGTCGGAACAAATTCCAACTAGTCGGCTCAATCAACAACCGCCACGGCTTCGTCGACAATCGTCCACAAATGAAGCTAAGGGCCTTATACCTTCCTCGACTTGTTCTCCGCAAGATCAGCTTCTTATCTATGTATGTCTCTCGATGGGCAATGAAACCCTCTAGAGCTAAACTTCGCCGCCTACTTTTTGCGCAACATGCATTCTCTTTGTTGCATGCCAACTACTTATTTATAGTCGTTGTCCTCTCTTTTTGTTCGCTAATCTGCTCGGGTAGTATTTCACCTTATTCTGTGAAGCCTCGAGTTTTCGGTTTTGACCTAAGCGACTCATACACGGTATGAGTGAAGGCTAGAACATGGACCAGGTGATTAAACGTAAGAGATGGGCTACTTGAGGATTTAAATGGCCTAAAACAAGAGCTCAACACGGCAACTTCATTTTTACACCAAATAAATTTCGGTATTTTCGCATTATTACCGAATAAATTTTGGTATCTTCACATTATGCTACAAAATGTATGCATTGTCTTTTTTTAGATCGAGCTTTGGCAACAACTCTCTAGGCCGCACAGTGTGCCATCACAGCTTCGCCAGCTCCTAGGCTCGGGGGCTAGGTGCTAATAACTACTCTACGTGGCTCAATTAGGTCCCAGGCTTGGGGGGCCTGGGTGCCAATCACTAGTCGACGTGGCTCCTTCGGCTCTCCTGGCTCATAAGCTCGGGGGCTGGATGCTGCAAAAGTACTTGAAAGATGACTTATGTGAAGATTGAAAGTATAAAGGTAACCCTAGGATACTGTGTGGTTAAATAACCAGTGGCGGCCTAAGGGTCCTTTAGTATAAGATTTGTTTTGAGCGATAATTTAGGGCTTGTTGGAAAGTTATTTGTTTAACCATTTTTTCAGGGATTTTATCCCAAAAAGAGAGGTTTTCAAACTTCTAACCGAATGTCCTATCTTAACCATCAATTCAAGTTCATAAAATATTCTACAATGCATGCCACGTGCATTTGGATCCTTTCCCAAATCTTTGTGATCTGGATTCAAGGTTCGGGGGCTGCGGGATATGTGTCATCAATAGCTTACTTTTCAAAAATATTTGGAAGATAAGGAAAGAAGATTCAAGACTAATTTGACCATCAGCCTGATTCTTCGATTCAACCTAAGGCTCGGGGGCTACTACATACGGAGTGTGATTTTTCATCGCACCCCATATATAAGATTATTTCTGAAGACTGAAAAATTACTCGGGGCATGAGCACCTCACAGTCTCGAAGCAGCCAAGGAAGTACTCGGAAGATACCCTGAAGATGGAGGTTCAAAAGAACTCAAGGATGACTTCAGAAGTACTCAGAAGCCTGCAGTACTCGGCTCTGAAGAGCTCGGGGGCTTGTCAGGGCCACGAAACTACTCACATGGCATAGAATATTCTAGAATAAGGGATGGGGCATGTTCCATACCTTACATCTGTTGTAAAGTACTCGGATACGATTAGGACTAGTCGATACATAAGCAAACTACTCGCGTAGTACTCGGGTAGGACTCCTAAGCTACTATTGGGCTAGGATCCCATGTAA
This sequence comes from Panicum miliaceum, assembly GCA_032594955.1. Lineage (NCBI taxonomy): Eukaryota > Viridiplantae > Streptophyta > Magnoliopsida > Poales > Poaceae > Panicum > Panicum miliaceum. Next base: position 22,966,544 of record CM064066.1, on the reverse strand, counting down.
CCCTATCCCACCAGAGTATATAAGGGTGGGCAGGTGTAACACCCTAAGTGTTTAAAATCCTAAACAAGAAAATCTAAACATAGCATCATGCATAATAACCTAGAATCATTAAAACAATGCATTTAATTACGTGTGTGCATGTGCATGTGTATGTATGCGTGTATGTGAGTTCTGTTCTTTTGTGTTTATAACCTTTTCATGCTCCACATTTCATGACAAATATAGTATATAAACACACTCATATTTTAGTAACTTGCAACGTGTACTGCAAACCCCATTTGCAAATTCAAAATTTAACACAAGAAATGACTAGTAATTCCCATCCTAGTAGTCTTGAATTTAAAATAACTTTTAAACCGTAGCTCAAATGAACTTTGGGCTAAAACAAAAGTTGTAGATTTTCAAATTCTCTACAACTTTCATGTTTAGAGTTTTTCAAGTTCCTTTTCGTAATTTTGAGAAAATTTAACTTGAGTCCTGGCCCTTCTCTCTCTCCCTCTGTCTTCTTTCCCCTCCCCTGTTCTGTCACGTCGAGGGGCAGCGGCCGCTGGCCACCTGGCCGACGATGCCTGCCCCGACAAGCCACACCAAGGCGCGATCCCCAACGGGCCCCAACCAGCCACCAACCGAGCCTACTGCCGGCGATTTGCCGCGCCCCGTGTCCCGCCCCAGCCAGCTCGCACGTGCCATGGGGCCGTTGATTCCCAACGGCCGAGCCACGACGCGCCGGCGACGCCGCGCCCTTGCCGTGACCTTGTCCTGGCTGCGCCTCCCTCCGTTGTTTTGCACCCAGCTCCTCCTCCTCCCCCTGTGCGCCTATAAAAGGGCTGCAGTGAGCCCCTACTCACACAAGCCCAAGAACCACCACCACCCTGCCATTAACGCCGCCACTCGTCCTCGCCGTTGAGCCCCACTTTCCACTCCTCCTCCGCCCAAACCGAGGCTCTAAATGGGCGGCCTCGACCTGCTGGTCCTCCCTGACTTCCCCACGCCGCCCTCCCTCGCCAGACTACCGCCGCCCATCGCCCGTACCTCGGCAGAGCTTCTGCTCATCGCCGGCAGCCCAACTCCGGCCACCCCAGCCCCAACCGAGCACACCTACAGGTTCCGCTCGACCTCCTCGTGCTCCCCCGCCCCTTTGCCCTCGCCGCTGACTAGTTTCCTCGCCGGGATTTGACCGCCAACCATGGCAGCCCCGCCCAGGGACTACATTGCACTGGCAAAGTTCTTTTTAGGGTCCTTTCTGCTAGATCCAGGGACCTATCTATGAGAATCCGAGTACTTTTATTTCAAGAGGCTGTCACTTGTAAAATCAATCTAAAATCCTAAAAAATTAAGAAAAATGCAAACTAAAATTTGTTGTGACCCTCTTGACGAACCCGAGTACTTTTGCATAGTTGAATGACTAGTTACAAACTATAACCTCGGCTAAGATGAATCTTGTTTTAAATGGCCCATAAATGTATCTCTTGACCTAGGATAGTATTGTGAATGATTTTTGGACTCTAAGCTGGTCTCTACTTTTTAAGACTTGTGTAAAAATTTCAAGGCTAGAACATGTCTGTACGAGTAGTTTTTGTTGGATCTTGTTTGATGTATATTTTGCTAGAGTTATTTGTTCATGCAGTTCTAGAGATATTTTAGGGTTGAAACTTTTACAGTAGAGTAACTTTGATGCATAAAAGCTATGGACAAAGTTTGTAACCTTTTACTTCTGTCTAGCTTGCTCATATATTTGTAGTTAGGAAATACTACATTGAATCAAAGTAACTAGTTCTGGTGCTTATATGAAATTTTAACCAGAGACTAACTTTGAGTAGGTTATCATGTTGGAAAAGTTTGAGATACAGAAACCTTGTGGAACTACCTGTAGAAACAAATCTTGATTAATATAGATGTATCTTGACTTATTTTCTATGCTCTGTATCTTGCATACTAAAACCTAACAAATTTACAGTAGACTCACCATAAGTCTAGGAGTACTCGGTAAAATGTTGAGCACCATTTCATGAATGGTTTGTTCTGTATAAATAGATCTTGATCCTAGATGTAGATGTTTAATGTATTTTTCATTATTAATCTGCTGAATGAAAATGGCTAAAAATTTTACAGTGGGTTTGTACTTAAGTTATGTGCTCTGTAAAAAAATCTCAGCATCAGAAACTACCTCTATGAGTAGTTTTGTTTTAATCCATGCTTACTTTGAAAAATGGTCGTTTATGGAAGGACAAAACCACTCACTCCTTAATGAAGTTAGTTAATCTAGATAAGTACTCGATAAATGACTGCCCAAGGAAAAGTAAATGAAGTGCTTGACAACTTATCATGAGTTTTGTTGAATGACTACTTTATAGTAAAATAGTTATTTATCTTGTACCATTAAAACCACTCATACATGTGCATTCATATAGAATCGATGACTCTCGCCAACGGAACCTACGAGCTGGTGCTCAAGTCCAAGAGTGAGCAGCGTGAAGCTCAAGTTAATCTAACTGAGGTTGCTGAAGACCCAAACCAAAGTTTGGAAGAACCCCCGACTAGTTTTGCTCAAGAAGGCAAGCCCCGGAGCATAACCCCTACTTTTAAACTTATGCAACTTTTATTTATATATGGTATTGTGCATTAAGGTTTTAGGAGTTGATTGAAACCCAAGTTGCATGATCCTAGTACCTATGATATAAATACTAGTCTGTGTCGGTCGCTAGATTGCCATGCTAATAGGACTCCGGTAAAAGTTGAGTGATTTCCTGTCACTCGCGAGATATAGGAGTTGCTTGTTTTACTTATGTTGGAATCATAAGGTCGACAGACAGGGCTATGTTATGATATTCCTGTTGATGATTGAGGCCTCGTCTGTTTAGCAAAAATGCTAAGGTCGTGATTTGTGGTAGTGGGTGGTTAAGTTTTTGAACGTACTAACCACATGCCGAGAATATGGTAATCGATAAGCTTAAGTACCTGATCAGAACCAGCGCGTGGACAATATCCTCACCCTCTTGACGTCATTCCCATGGGCACATGGTGAGTGCAAGAGCAGCCACGGCCCGGCGCCGTACCGTGGTTCATGGACCTCTGTACTCGAGGGGGGGAGCCCTAATCCACAACCCGAGAAGAAAGGGGAAAAGTTGCACGTGTGACTCTGTGAGTAACCACGTGACGTGTGTTTAGGTTTCCCTTGCAAGGTTAAGAAATTCGATTCGAATCGTCCGTTTCTCGCGGCCATTGAGACCGCTTAACCCTTTTACCACATAGAGTAAGAAGAGGAACAATGATTATGATTAATCTGGTTGGATGCTCGGTTAATTATTTTCCACCATGTGTGATTTGGATAGTTGCTTACCTAGAATGGTTAATCAACTAGAACTTGATGCTAAAACTTGAAAGCAAGGACTCACTCTTAGATGCTTTTTGGCAAAAACTACCCTTAGCCAAAAGCCTTGCATTTTTAGGAGTCGGCTAAGTATAAACCACTAGTCGGGTAAGCCTTGCTGATTATTGTATACTCAGCCTTGCTTGTGGCTTTATTTTCAGATGAGACCTTTGAGGATATGGTTGCTAGATTGACTTGGTCGTGTACGCTTCCTCCTGGTTTGTCGGTGCAATGGGATCCGTCCCCAGCCAACAATGTTAATGTTGAATGATGTCATGTACGGGCTTCATCATGATATCTTTTATCACCGTTAGAACTAAAGTTTATTTTCCGCTGCACTATTAAACTCTGAAAGTACTTGTTTATGCATGATTTCGAATTTGGTTTGTAATAATAATTCATGTTGAATTCTATGATGTAAAATTTGTGGATTGTTGTAATCTCTGGGCTCACCTTCATGTGGTTCGTATGTATGCATTGTTTCGATCGAAATTCCAGTGGTTGCATCGAGATGTTACCCGACAGGCTGTCGTTTTACTCCATTTTAAGTGCGTGTTAGCCTGGATTGCCTCTATGGTGATGGTTAGTGCACTTAAGCCGGATTAATTCGGTCGGTTCTGCCACAACAAGGATCCCTCCAAAGAACAACAAAAACAATCTACACCTAAGGCAATACAAACCACCATACAAGACATAGGTTATTACGCACATCACGGCTCGAACTTGTCTAAACCTTGTGTTGCTTGCACCTTCAAGTTCCTGATCTCGGCGACACCCTACCTACAACCTACCACCTTGGGGATATCCCTCGATGGGCTTGATGGTAAAATACCGACACATCAACCACTCTGTCAATTCTTGGGAGTGGAAAATCATCATTTGGGCAGGCCTTGCTCAATCAGTGAAATTGATGCACATGTGTCATTTTCCATTTTTCTTTTTGACTGGCAAAGTGTTTGATAGCCTTGTAGGATACTTGACCTCTCTGATGACGTTGTCGTCTAGTAGCCTTTGTCGGTGTTTTACCGCCACGCCCATTGAGGGATACCCCTAAGGTGGTGAGTTTCTAGGTAGGGTGTGGCCAAGATCAGAAACTCGAACGTGCAAGGAACACAAAGTTTAGAAAGGTTCGGGCTGCCGAGATCGTAACACCCTACGTCCTTGTATGATTTGTATTTCCTTAGGTGTTGATCGGGATGATCTCCCATGAGGCACGAGTTGTCCCTCATGGTCCTGTTCGAGGAGGGTCCCTACCCGCCCTTATATAGTTTGGGGGGACAGGGTTACATGGAAATCCTAGCCAAATACAAGCTTAGGACTCCTACCCAAGTGCTACTCGGCTAGTTTTCTCCTATCCCGACTAGATCTACTACAGTACGAGTAGTTACAATTGGTGTAGGGTGTGGGCCATGTCCCATCCCCTATCCTAGAATATGTACGCCATGTGCACAGACCCGTGGCTCCAGGTCTGACAAGCCCCCGAGCTCTTCATAGACAAGTACTGTAGGCTTCCGAGTATTTCTAAAGGCGTCTTCGAGTTCTCCGAACTCCATCTTGAATGTGTCTTCTGAGTACTTCCTTGGCTGCATCGAGGATATGAGGTGCTCATGCCCCGAATAGTTGTCAAGTCTTCTTTTATATGGGATTGCGATTGAGCTCGCACTCCATATGGAGTAGCCCCCGAGCCTTAGGTTGACTCGAAGAATCAACCTGAGGGTCAAATTAGTCTTGAATCTTCTTTCCTTATCTTCCAAAAGATTTGAAAAATAAGTCGCTGATGACACGTGTCCCTGCAGCCCCCAAGCCTTGAATCCAAATCACAAAGGTTTTGATAAAAAGGATTCAAAGAATCATGGCGCGCAATATATGACGGTAAGAATTTGATGGTTAAGATGGGAAAATTGGTTCAGAAATTCGAAAATCGCTTTTTTCGGGATGAATTCCCTAAAAAAATGGTTAAACAAATAACTTCTCCAAAAAGCACCTTAAATTACCACTCAAATCAACCCTTTTCCTTGAGTCAATGGCTAGATAAGACCTCTGGGTTAAAAATTTAACAAACCCCTTATTTCGGGATAAAAATCCCTGAAATAATGGTTAAACAATTATCTTCCCGAGATAAATCGACAACAACCTCTTAAATCAGGTTCTTCCACGAATCTTCTAAGTAGTTTTGCAGCGTCCAGCTTTCAAGTGTGAGAGCTTAAACGATCCGCTGAAAGCATGCTGAGTGCCCTGTCGACCCCAGCCCCCGAGCATGGGAGCTAGAGGAGTGCGTCAAAAGCACTCAGAATGTCTTGTTTGCAGTTGAGACAAGGAATCATGGTAGTTGACGATGCGTAAAACTAGTCGGGAACTAGTAAACGCAGTGTTATGGGAGTGAGGCCCCTTCAGTAAACTACATGTAGTACTAGTCGAGAACTAGTAAACGGAGTAGTACTAGAAGTATGGGAACGAGGCCCCTTCAGTAAACTGCACGTAGAACTAGTCGAGAACTAGTAAACAGAGTAGTACTGGAAGTATGGGTGCGAGGCCCCTTCAATAAACTCCACATAATACTAGTCGAGAACTAGTAAATGGAGTAGTACTGGAAGTATGGGAGCGATGCTCCTTCAGTAAACTACACGCAGTACTAGTCGAAAACTAGCAAATGGAGTAGTACTGGAAGTGTGGGAGTGGTGACTGGAGATCGATTGACAAAGGAGAAACAAATCTTGCTAGTAGCTTAGTCGATTCCTTGGGCGGGCCATGAGAATTCACATGTTGCCATACGAAAATGTCACGGTTGGCCCGAAGGAAGTGACAACGAGGTCCTTCATGTGTTTTTGACCAGTTCCTTAGGCAGGCCAAGACAGGTCGTATGTTACCATGCGAAGATGTCTCGGTTGCCCTGAAGGAATAGATTACGCAATCCTTCACATGTGTTGTTATGAAAGTAGTCGTCGTGCAAAAATGACTCGATTGGCCCGAAGGAATTCCTTGGGCGGGCCAAGACAGTTCATATGGCGCTGAGATGTGGATGAAATGGACAAAGGTCCTGTTTTGTGTAAATTCATTGACTCCCTGACCGAGTGGTGGAACGAGTTCTTTGGGAAAAAACCCCTTGTGTCGAGATAAAACTAGAGACAATGGTTACATAAGTTCCCTAAAGATCTCCAAAAAACCTCCTAGAATCGGGACTCAGTCTTCACGTGGGCAGCCGTCAGGGTTGTGCGACATCTAGCCCCTGAACCTGGGACCTGGCGGAGCTGCCGAAAGCACACCAAGTGCCTTGTCACACCTAGCCCCCGAGCGTGGAAACCAGACGAGCGTGGATAGTTGTCGATCTTGATTCGTGGGCGATTGCTGACGAAGCCGTATCACTCATCGATGGAGCCGCGACGGTTTTTTGATGAGACCCGACTAGTTGGAATCAATTCCGACTAGTTATTGATGGAGTGAGTCCCAGTTGGAATCAATTCCGACTAGTTATTGATGGAGTGAGTCCCACTCCCGACTAGTTTTGTAGTCGAAGTAGTCATCGGCGGGTTGCCTCCGTGAATGGGATTTCTTCAATGAAAACCATAAAGACCTCGCGATCCGGCGAGGAGCTTTTGGCGATCCACCCCTCTTCTTCGTCGAAGGAATCAAGGGGGCTGCCTTCCTTTTTAAATCCGGTCCTAGTTTATAAATAAGTCACCACTCGGCTTTCCGTTGAATTGCGGAGCTCCCAGGGCCATTCGGAGAGTTTGACATTCAAACGCGGAATGCTTGCTCTTCGGGTGCCACGGGCATCGCCTGTGGAGGGCTTCCTCGAATCATTCCTTCGAACTGAGAGTCTTCTTTCTAAGGGTGGAATGTTCCCCAGCTTCTGGCTTGCGCTTCCGAGTTGTCTCCAGGTAGTCGGGAGGGATTTGATAGTGGGTGGGGCTGTAGGCTTCCACTTCTTCGCGCTCCTGGTGCATGGCAATGATGACATTGCGAGCGTCCCGGCCAACGTTGATGATGGTGCGAAGGTCGCCCGTGGAGGAGTCGTAGAGGTTGCCTTTCCCCCGCTGGTTCGTCTCGACCGCGCGGTGCCTGCGTTCGGCGCGCTTCGCATTGATGAGCTTACGGTGTTCCTTCTGGATGTCATCTGCATCTTCTATCTTGATGTTGTCTAGGAATTCAACACCCATTGTTACGTCCATATCTTCGTCGAGTGGATCAAAGAGGTATTCGTCGTAGTCGTCTAGCTGGACCCGCTCTAGGCCTTCACAGTCCTCGCCGGCGTGAATCATGAACACTTCTCGATTGGGGATGAAGCGTTTGGTGCTCTGCACCACCTAGCCCTCATCTTCATCGTTGGAAGGAGGGAGGGGTCTGCCTTCTTGAAAACGGAGTTCGCTGGGTGTGGTAATGGGTCATGGTGGACTTGATTTGAGAAACCTGGAGGGTTTCAAGCCCTTCCGATGCTCAAACCTGCCTGACCAATCTGATCCCCTTACCAGACCCTGGAGGTTACTTATTATAGGTGTCTTATGAGCAGCCGAATCCGAGTAGCTGTCGAAAACAGTAGCCCCCCGAAGCGTGGTGGCTTCTCCTTCTCTGAGTGGTAGTAGATGATCCAAATCCTCTTCCAATGCGAAGAGGGTCCTGGGTTGAACCACCTCAGACTGAACTGGACACGACATGGGGGTTTCAAGTTTACCGATGAAGTTGTCAAAGTCGTATTCGAAATCTTCCGGCTCCCTGGGGTTGATACGCCAAAGGATAGATTCTGCTAGAGTAATGCAATCCGCAATACCTTTGTCTTCGTGAAAAGGTAGTTCCTGCGTGAAGGCCACAAGGCGGGAGTCATATTCGAGTAACTCAGAGGGCTCTAAACCTTTCCAGTACACGAACCAGCCTTGCGGCATAGACGTTATGGTCAGACCCAAGTGACTACACAAAAAGGATTCGGGGTCATCATCTGAGTCCGAGTGGTTGTCAAAAACAGGGGCCCCCCGACAGGTGGTGGCTCCCTCGTCCTCGAGCTTGAGTAGACGGTCTAAGTCCTCCTCCAGGTTAGAGAGGGACTCAGGTCGTGTAGCCTCCTCGTTGACCGAAGTGGCATTGCGTAACCCGAAAGGGAATAGAGTACATGTCTCCTCAGATCGGTTTGAGTCCGATCCGACTGTTTCTGGTGCAGCGCGAGTTGAAGTCGCGTCGAAAACGAACATCCTCTCAATCTCCCCAGCGAGATCGAGGAGTAGCAACTCGTCGAGGTTGTCAGTGAACTCATCGAGGTTGCTGCGTCGACTTGCTGCAGAGGCCTCCAGCTTCCTAGAGTCGGTTAGGTGGCCGTTGAAACCACCTGAGCCATTGGCGATGCAGATCCAGGAGCTGAAAACGAACGTTGTGCCCTCATCGAGCACGGTGCTAGTGAAGATGAAAGACGCCATCGAGTTCTCCGGCGGATGCTCGATGAACACCCCTACCTGGCGCACCAGTTGTCGGTGTTTTACCACTACGCCTACTGAGGGATACCCCTGAGGTGGTGAGTTTGTCGGTAGGGTATCGTCGAGATCAGGAACTCGAGGGTGCACACAAAGTTTAGACAGGTCGGGCCACCGAGAGCGTAACACCCTACGTCCTGTGTGTGGTTTGTATTGCCTTAGGTGTTGATCGGGGTGATCTCCCATGAGGCACGAGTTGTCCCTCATGGTCCTATTCGAGGGTCACTGCCCGCCTTTTTATAGTCTATGGGGGATAGGGTTACATGGAAATCCTAGCCAAATACGAGCTTAGGAGTCCTACCCGAATACTACTCGGGTAGTTTCCTTCTGTCCGGACTAGTTCTACTATGGTACGAGAAGTTACAATTGGTGTAGGGTGTGGGCCATGTCCAATCCCCTATCCTAGAATATGTACGCCATGTGCGCAGTCCTAGAATCTGACAGCCTTTGAACGTCCGCCTTGATAGCTGCGACTTTGTTGTCAGACATCTTGTGCAGCTTTTGTTTTTTGGCTCTGATCGAAGGATCGATGTCAAGCCTATGCTCAATGATGTCTCTGCTAACTCCGTGAAGGTCGCTAGCAGACCATGCAAACACATCTTTGTTTTTGCAGAGAAATTCGAGTAGCTCTTTTTTTTTGTTTCGCCGAGGGTTGCGCTAATAGTTACCATCTTGTAAGGCATGTGCGTGTCAAGAGGGACCTTCTTTATTTGGCAAAATTTTTATGATCACTTCCCGAACCAAACATGAATCTTTCGATTCATTTGGCTCTCCCACTCCTTTGTTTCTCTTTTGCTATGTATTATAGCTATTTCCATATCTTTTTTTTATTTAATGAGCCTATCCTCTATCCTCTCTTTTCTGTTTGTACTTCTATATACCCAAACTTATATAAGATTAGATGAATATTAAGAGGACTCTTCCAACAAGATAAAAATCTATCATGCTCAGCAAAGTTGTTTCTTTATTTGTGTTTGCTCTATTAGTTAATAATTTCAATTTCATTAAGAAAAACAAACTAAATAAATGGAAAATTAAAATTGATACATTTCCTTTTAATTTTTCCATCAAATCCAAAAAATTATCTTTTTTTATACATAGGTCATCGATTCAGCATTGGAAAAAGGGTTGGGCCCTTCTAGTAAATAGTTCAAACTATTTTATCGATATGAGTGTTCTATATCAGATAAATTCCACACTAGCTATTTCCCGTTTAAAGAATTTCGAGACTAATACTAATGTTACTTCTTGTGTCGGAGATCGAGTTTCTCCACCTTCGAAGGTCCACGCCTGGGATCGGCTACTCTTCCGATCGCCGGGAGACCTTTGATCACTTCAGGCTTCAATGCGTAGATCGGAGGTTGCCATCTTTGCAGCCGTTCATCCTTGGTCCTTGGGATACCTTCGGTCGCCGAGGTGGTATTTCCTGCAAAAATGAGTTGACACAGCTAGAAATTGCTCCACCGAGGGTTGTTACAGTGAGTCTTTTGATGCCTCGGCTCGCCCGTAACCTCCAATCAGTCGTTACGGAGGTGGCGATCCCCAACACCTCCCCTTTCTCCAAATGGAAGGTTTTGTCAATCCTAGGGTTTCCATGCAGATGCCTCACCCAGAAGGTACCCAACCAACGTTGGAAAAGCATTATAAATACCCCTGAAGAATGCAATGAGGAGGGGGTTAATTAGGGTTTCATGAATAGACCGCTTTCTTCAGCCAAACCACCACCGCCTCAAGTGGAGGAATAGGGATTAGATTAGGTCATCACACCATGACTCGAAGGAGATGACGAGTAGGCAAAGGTACACCCTAGGCTGATCGGCATGGTGTTCAAGCCGATCAACTTGGGCACTTCTATTGTTCCATCGTCGCCATCATTGATCACGGCATTCTTCAGAGTCAGAACAACCTCTTTTATACATCAAGATCTATAAGATGATAGGGTAAAGTTTTTATCCTTTCTAGCATCATCGCCATCTTTGATCACGACGTTCGTCAGAATTAGAACAACCTCTTTATACATCAAGATCTATAAGATGATAGGGTAAAGCTTTTATCCTTCCTAGGATTGATTGGATCTTTGATATGTAAATGCTTCATGTACTTTATACCTATCAATGCTACATGGTCTATGTCCTTGTAATGATTATTTAATCACCAACAACACCCTCATCCGAGATGCATCTCCTATGATAAATCAGAGGTAAGTCATGTTCATCTGCCTCTTCAATGTGTTTGCTCCTGTTAGCTGTGCAAAAAGCACTTCTCCAATGTGGGTACATCAGAGATGTGCCCTATTTAGACATGTCTCAAATGATCGCCCTAGCATCGGAGACGATGTTCAGCCGTGCTCCAATGTACCATATCATCAGAGACACGGCTGAGTAGAGCATGTCTCCGATGATAGGAATGATCATGTGAGACGTGGACAAGGCAAGGCTTGTGGCCAAAAGCTATACTCAGAAATGAGATATTGGTTGGGCCTTGATAGTCAAATGTATAACCCTAACAATCTATACTTTTAGCTGCACCTAAGGTATTATTCTAAATTGCATTGGTTAGCTGCACCTAAAGTACACTTCTTGCAGAATATATTGTCCTCTATTGCTAGGAGTTTGTTAGAGCATGGCTAATAATTTAGCATGCTGCTAGTTTTATACTAGTACCATATCACTTACAGTCCGTCAAACAGCCAATTCGTATAATAGTCCATTGTTCATATAGGTTCCAACATTAATACGTGGCACACCTTATCCTCTCACAAAGTATCTTGAAACATGTGTCTCATTTGGCTATAAGCTTGCATCCCGTTTCTCCTCTCTCTAATCTTCTCTCTCCTCCACCTCAGCATTAATGTGACGTGATAACTCATACAGCCCGCCTACTCATCTCATAATACTTAGAGCCCCTTTGGCAGAGCTTTTGGAATGGCTTCACCTGAAGCTGTACCAAAGAGGCATTTTGGAAATGGCTACATGCATGAAGCATCTCGTGAAGCCGGAAACGGCTTACACTACACAGGAGGAGCTAGAAATACGCTTCACTGGCTTCACCTCTTCGATCCATTCATGAAAAATAGGGAGATGTCGTTTCGCCAAATGTTTTTCAAAATAGCTTCAGCTCCACCAGAGAAGCTGCTTCACCAGAGGAGCTGCAGTCGGAGTCGTTTTTGGAGGAACCACAGCCATGCCAAACGGGCTCTTACTCTTATCCTTTTAGTTCTATGATATGAATCAATGTGCAGATTTGTGATCTCCTTTTCATTTGTGTTTTTTGGCAGGTTTCCTAGGAGGCAGATCTTGGTTAATCCACTTGACAGTCACATCGCGTATCCAAGAAGAATAATAGCAGAGGTAATTGTGTCTAGATTCTATTTTATTTATTTTGCCTGGTTGGTACATCAACCTAGTGAGGATCTAGTTTCAAAGCAGTATGTTATGTGCTATTTCTTACTTTTCATCAAACAAGTGATACCTGTTGTAACTTTATGGTGATCTGAACATGCAGTATGTTGATAGATGATGGGTGGCTCAAGTAGCTATGCATGGGCTTTCTTTTTTAGGTCTTCTCCGGATATGCTAGTAGATATTAGTAAGGGTCTGGTTGTCAAATGTATGACCCTAACAGCTTACTATTAGCTGCACTAAATTATTATTTTCTAAACTGTATGGCCTATAGTATTGCTTATGACTTGGCTGCTCCAGCAAGTAACAATGCAAGTCCAACACGTGATGGCGGTGAATCTTCAAGCCGAGATGGTAACGGAAGGAAGAGAATTCGTGCGATGCTGGAAGATGATGATCCCGTGATATGAATGCCTAAAGAGTTTATGCTCTCTTAAGTATTTTGGTACAAATTATTTATGAATGATAATTTTCATTAGATAGATTTGTTATTTTTATTCATCCAAAAGTTACTGCGTTAATGTATCTGAGATGGATGCGAAAATTGTAACACAAAATGTAACGTGGGTTTAGATCTGTGTGCATGTAATTCTCTCTTGTACATTGGTTGTTTCCAGAACAGAACAGGTAATTAGCACCTTATTACTCATTCCCCCGACTAGACAGCGCACTGGTCCACTCTATTCCACAAACCAAACAACATATTGGTTCACTCCATTCCGCTAACCAAACGCAATCTTTAAAAACCATCCGACTCTGCAACTCTGCAAGGGACCAGTCCATGCCGGATCAGTTGATTCCGGATGGGGTCATTACACAAACCAAACAGGCCGTTAGTGTTATCATTCAAATGAAATACACTGCATTTTTTAGCATTCCACGTTCAAAATAGGCTTACAGCCTGACTCAAGTAGAATGATCTCGCTTATGGAAAACCTAACACTTTCGCAATTGTTACATGTGAAAAGATTTATCTAAAAATGCTATGTTTAGAACAAGGACACAAATGAAGATGGCATCGCATATGCAGAGCACATCTCACATTCCGTTATCGTTCCGTGTGAAAAGGGAAAATACTATGTTTAGAACAAGGAGACAAACGAAGAACCAGCACCGCAGCAGTACCACTGGGCCATGAACACCACCACTAACGGGCTGGGGTTTAAATTTACTCAGAACCAGCACATCCGTTCCCAAATTTTTGCAAACCTCCCGTGTGTCTGTTCAAGTCTAAAATAATCCAAAAGCAATTTAGTCTTCGGGACTAATGAGCATTTTTAGATATTTTAAGTGTAACAATTCGGAACTAAAGAGCAAGATTAGATTTACACAATCCTGTGCCGTATTTAAAATTTAAACTGGTACAACTCTAAAAACTGCTCGATCCCGATCTCTCCATAAAAAACTAGCAAGGAATGAAAACTGTAACTGTTCAACTACTTGCCAGACATAATCTCAGAAGTGCAAGGCTCGAGGAAGTCACATTATGCACATCAAACCCGAAACAGAAAGCAAAGTCCAATCTACCTTCACACATAATAACAACGTGTCGATCTTGCTCAATTACAACATTAATAACACAACGAACAAGGGATTGAGACCGTCCATTTATCAGCATGGCAGTGTCGATCTGTTACTGAGGCTAGAAGGAACTTTTCTTCAATCTAAAGGCCAAATTACAGGTACTCCAAAATTGGACTAAAACAATCAAACACTAAATATCAGACTAGTTAGCTTGACACCATCATTTGATCGCACGCCTGCAGTGCCTGGTTTGCATAGTATCTTACATCCACATCAGGATCCTCGCTGAGCTCAACAAGGCATGGCCTCACGGTCTTCTCCACGACCTGCAGTGTAAGTATTGATGATATTCCCCAATAACAGGAACTTCAAGTGTTGCACCTTAAAATAGGATAGTATAAAAACCATAGGAACTCACGGATTGATCAAGGATCGGTATAAGCGACTGCAGTACTTTTGCAACATTGAACTTGATGTTAGGAACCCTGAAAATTTAGAACGTCTGTGAGACATTGAAAAGATGTGATCCCTCTCAGAATGCTCTGGTCACTCACCTGTCCTTTGAGGAATTAATGACGACTGGAAGCAGCTTTTGACAGGTGATTTCTGCACCCATTACAGGGGCCAGTAATGAGATAGCTTCCAGAATTGTCATGCGATACAGGTAGTGCGGGTTGTTGATCTTTTCCAGCACCTGAAATATCAAACAAATGAGTTTTTGTGACTGGCAGAAATTCCATGCAACACAATAAATGAATGCAAATGCAGCACGTGTTCCCTGAAGTTAGCTATTCATTGCTGGATGCCAGGATAATATGCAGCAGCTGAGCAGCATGGAATTTGGAGGGTGGTCAATTCTTTTAGAGAATACGAATTTACTTCGTTTGGCATGATCAAACTTAATTAACATTTACAAAGGCGACAACATTTGCATACTGAGCCATAGTCGAACCTATTATTTACAACTTAATTAATATTTACAAAGGTTACAGCATTTGCGAATTAACTAATTGGCACCATTAGCATTCACAAGGTAACAAACACTCAGAGAAAACCTAAGCCATAGAATTATGTACTGGATGCTTAACGCCAAGGTCTATCAGAGATTAAACTATAACCTGAGGCACAGAAATGCATATCAGGTGTTCAGATAGTAGATAAATAACCTGAGGAATTATATGCTGCATCGCCCACTCAGGACCAAACTCCTCTGCAAGCCGCTTCAAGTTGTTAGCAGCAGCATCTCTGATTGAGAAGACCTGAAATTCAAATTTTTGTTAGTTAATCACACCGATCCAACCATCAGTCAATACATTACAATCTCCTACATGCCCTCAGGGATATAAGTAGAGATGCTCAAGAGAAATCCCCATGGAATTACAGTTATGATATCCAGCACATCCATAACTGTAATAATACAAACCTTATCTTCCAACCATTGCATGCAGAGTGCACCCAACTTGTCATCAAAAAACCCGACACCTAACTGACTTGCCAACAATGGGATATACTCAATTATTGCAAGCCGGACTCTCCAGTGCCTATCCTCTGCAAGTTCTACAATGGCTGGTAGCAGTGATTGAGACAGCAAATCAATTCCAATAACCTGAAAGATCAAAACAAATTCACAAATCATCAGAAAATTTGAAAAAAGAACACAAGGAACCCAACATACTTGTAGCTGGTAAAAGAACAGCTAATTTAAAGATAAACAGAGAGAAAAAAGACAGATTAACTCCAGTATCAAAAAATGGCACTAACCTGATTAACTTGATCAAGTTTGCTGATTATGTTGAGTCGAACATCAGGAAATTCATCCTTCAACAAAGAAAGAAAAATAGGAAGAAGTTGTTCAATGGTAGCATCCTGCCAAAAATCAGAAATTAAGATGGATCAGCTTTCATTGACTGCCAACAGTTTGCAGCAAATTCTAGAAACATTTGTTTGCATCACGGATAGCACCTTCCCCAATACAGGAGCCATCCCCATAATGACTGAAGCCAAAGCTGAACGAACATGCTGGGACGAATCTGATGACAATTCCTGTAAGTGCAGTTGGCATGAGTTAGTTCGCTGAGGAAAAAAGTGTAACAAAATGATGTTTGATAACTTCTTTCCACAACCTTAACACATGGAAGAATATGCTGGATTGCAAGCTGTGGACTTAATATGCGACAGAACTTAGTAACTTTTCCAGCAGCTGCTATCCGCACTTCAGCCTCGTTGTCACGAAGGAGACGAACATATGCAGGTACTAAATCAGCTCTATTACCAATAAAGAGAGTTAGTCCACTTGAAAAGTCATGGGTTAACATAGTACAGAAGAATTTAGTACATATGTTTTACTATCCTACTATGTATGTTAAATTCAGGTATCTTGTAACGAAAACACATAATACCTCGTAGGCTCAGGGCCAACAGCCTCACAGAGCTCATACAATTGATTGGCAACCATATAACGAACACGCCAGGATTTATCCTATCAAAGGAAACAAAGCAACTATAAGCATGTACCATATATCAGTGTGATGCATTGAACTGCAAAAAGTTGCAATCTTAAGACGCAACTCTGAGAAATTATGCAATCACAAATGTGTCTTCCGATAACATATCCAGGCTATGTAAACAAATTTGTTGCAATCTTGTATGGATGCAAAATGGGAGCAACGTACCTGGGAGAAATTGACAATAACTGGGAGAATATGAGCTGCACAATCTTGTGGTTCCAACAATTTACCAAGAGCAGCACAACCTTCAACAGCCAACAAACGCACTGAATCTTGATCTGAAAAATAAAGATCGTCAAGTTTAGACATAGTTCCAATGATGTTCAAAATGCATATAACAATGTGCATACACTAACTCATTGATTCAAGCCTGGTTCTAAAATATTGGTACACTTTAGGTCTAGTGTAGTGTGCCTTTCCGAGTAAATTCTGACTTCAAGACATTCAAGAACTAAAACATATCTTGAACTTTTACTCATTATAGGGTAAAAAAGGAAAGGCATGTTTCAGGCCCCAAGGACAGTTAAAGAAGCATAGGCAACATTATGAAAAGAAACATGTATAAACACATACAGTTATCTTGCAGTGAAAAATAAATGAAGCAACACAAAACAATTCATTAAGACATGTATTAAAAAAATACCATCTTGGGTTAAATCATCAAATATAGACATTATTTCTGTCTTCAGATGACTCTGTTCAACTGTGGCAGCAAACTTTCCAAGATTTGATGCAGCTGCTCTTCTGACCATAGGCATGTCATCCTGACATAACTGACCATAGATAGTCCTCAATTCTGTTTTCAGTTGGTCCAGTGCACTTGGATAGGCTATGTGGAAGAGACCACAGGACGATACCCGAGCTGTAAACCACTCACCTGCTGCTAGCCTCTGAACAGAGTAAAACATGGAAGAATTAAGTTCTTGGACATGATATGCAAGCACGAAATTAACATTCAGGGATTATTTCTATCAAGCACACTGAAGATTCCCCAAAATTGAATTGGTAAAATCATATTTTAACGAAAATCTGCATAAATAAGAGATCAAATAGAAAACTGGAACAAAAGCATGTGGAATCGCAAGGTGTGATAACATAAAATCTGCTAAGCAATGATGCCTCATAATCAACGTTTTGCATATATAATTCGACCTTTGAATTACACACCTGCGAAAGTACACTATCAGGAACTGTCAGTTGCTAGCGCACATGGTTCGGAAAACGATGCTAAGCTCAGCAGTTTAGGAATTGTTTAAGCCAATCAAAACAAGATATACTTAAATTGCTAAAGCATGGGAAGTGGGAAACAAAAGAGCCATACTTTAGTAGCAAGCTAACCATGCAAGACAAACATGGAAAATTAGATAAATAGTTGAAGGAAATATAATGTGGACGGTTTGAGCTAACAACATCCACAAATATTAAATGGATTATCAATGGCAGCATATTTATTTAGAACAACAACAAAAGAAGTACTTTCTGCTACTTATGAAACTCTTACCTTTACTACTGGAATGAACCAGTCGACAATGTCATTTTCCTTCATCTGTGCACCAATACGGCACAGAGATTCAACTGCCTTATCGCGGACACAAGTTTCCTCCACCGTACACAATGTCTCCAATGGTGGAAGCAAAACATGAGCATGTTCTACACCCCCAACATAAGGAATGAACACACCCAATTCCTCGGCCATTGCAAGAAGCACCTCATCTTCATCATCATTGTTTTCACTAAGAAATGGAATCAGTTCCTTTCTGGTTCTTTCTTCCCCAAGCGCCCGAGCAATTGTGGAAAGTCTTCTGATTGAGTTTAGACGCAATTGGATATCCTCATTCTTAAGCTCGTCAATCAGTACAGCAATTGGATACAGAGGCTCATCAATCATAGCCATCAGGTTTATCAAGGATTTCTGAATTTGTAAATGAGGAAACATAAGGAACTTTGTAATTCTAAAATTTTTAACAAATAAAAAGGAAAATTCATCATAACTTTGGTAGCATAAACAAAGAGAAGCAAATTAGAAAGGCATGATTGGATAAAAAAATCAACAATAAGATCCCTGATAACATAATCAAAGATTAGATGAACCAAACTATTGCAAAATTTACAATTCAAGAAGTCCCTGGGATTGACTTGCATGAACAATATAAGAACGCTACTGTGACATACATGGTCCCGAGAACCTATCCAAACAACAAGATGCCTACCTAAATAACCAATAGGGCACCGCCTTCCAGGCTCCCACACACCCGGCAACCAAATCCACCTCCACACACGCCGCCTAGCTCTCCCAACCAACAAGAATCCAAACCAGGACGAACAAGAAACTCCCGCAATCTCATCCAAAACCAGCGCAATCGAACCAAAACAACCCAGATCTGGAAGGGGAACCACCCGAAACCGCACGAAGGCGGCACAATCCCCCGACCCGCGGCGCCAGCGGTTGGATCGAGGACCGGCCGCGGCGATTGTGGAGCGTGGAACGCGAGAAGCAGATCTAGCGGTGGAAGCAGGGAGAGAGGAGCGGCGGATCATACCTGACCTCCGGGGGGGCTCGGATCGGGCTTCGGCGGCGGCGGCTAGGGCGGCCGGAGAAGGGGCAGGCAGGGGTACGAGCTCCCGAGGCGTCGCCGCTGTTAGAGAGAGAGAGAGAGGGAGAGGGAGAGAGAGGGGGGGCGGCGCGGGGGAGGTCAGGAGGTGCGAACGGTGTTGCGGAATGCGACGGGGAGGTCGAGACGGACGGGAGGCAGTGGACGCCTGGACAGGAAGAGGGGGGGCGGGGATCCACGGGAGATTGGTCAGGGTGTGGGCCGGGGCGGAGCGCCGCCGTCGGAAGGAGGAATGTCTGCCAGTTTGGTGTATCAAAGTATTGGGCTGAATTGGATTTCCGGTTTGAATTGGATTTCCGCTTTGTGGTATTTGGGCTCCCGATGGAATGCAGGGAAAAGTCCGGTCAAAAGTAGATTAATCTTAAACTACAAAACCGGATAACATACATCATCCAACTATCAAAATCATGCAAATTTGACCCTTTGGATAGTTTTAAAGGTGGTTTTATATTTTTTTTAAAAATATAAAAATAATTAATTAGATCTAAAAAATTAAAACTAATCCATTTTAAATCAGAAAAATATGAACTAGTATCAAAATTTTTCTAAAAGTGTAATCTATCTATTATTGCTCTATTTGAATCTTATTTATTCAAAAATTAATAGGCATAAGCATAAGCAATCAAATATTATGAACATAAAAAAATTGGATCCGAATAACTGATAAATAGAGTGACAATAGATATGTTACACTTTTAGAAAATTTTTGATACCCATTTCATATTTTTTATTTAAAATTAATTACTTATGATATTTTAGTTTAAATTTGAATATTTTTAATTTTCAGAAAATAAAAAACCACCTTTGAAACCACCCAAAGGGCCAAATTTGTCCGGTTTTGATATTTGGATAGCCTATGTTATCCGGTTTTGTAGTTGAAGGTTGAAAATCGAACTTTTGTAGTAGTTCGAGGGTGAAAATCACACCTTCCATGCGAGGGCTCGTTTCGAAGCATGAAACCCCACCGGGTTCCCTATCCTTTCCACTAGGAGGATGTTTGCATGGAATATTTCCATTGGCCAACTAATACGCGCCTTTGGAAACCAGTTTTGACGGGGTTCTCTGACCCAATCCCCGCGATTTCCAAATGCGGCAGGCTTGGAATCTTTCTCCTCCGTCTTGGTGGCCCCTTTTTGCCGGCCATCCTTGTTATCACGAGTCGCTTCACTCGCTTACGCTCGGGGGCTAAGGATTGGGGTGGCTGTTGGTGTTTTACCGTCACGCCTACCGAGGGATACCCCCGAGGTGGTGAGTTTGTAGGTAGGGTGTCGCCGAGATCAGGAACTCGAAGGTGCAAGGAACACAAGGTTTAGACAAGTTCGGGCCACCGAGAGCGTAATACCTTACGTCCTGTGTGGTTTGTATTTCCTTAAGTGGTGATTTCCAATTTGGAGGGGTCCTTGTCCGCCCTTATATAGTCTGGGAGGACAGGTTACATGGAAGTTCTAGTCGGGTACAAGCCTAGGAGTCCCACCCGAGTACTTTTCTGGTAGTTTCCTACTGTATCCGACTAGTTTTACTACTGTATGAGTAGTTCTACTACACTACGAGTAGTTACAACCAGTGTAGGGCGTGGGCCATGTCCCACCCCTTATCTTGTAAGATGTAGGCCATATGCGCGGTCCCGTATGCCCGGGTCTAACAAGCCCCCGAGCTCTTCATAGTCAAGTACTGCAGGCTTCCGAGTACTTCTGAAGGTGTCTTCGAGTCCTTCTGAACTCCATCTTGAAGTTGTCTTCCGAGTACTTGCTTGGCTGCATCGAGGCTATGAGGTGCTCATGCCCCGAGTAGTTGTCAAGTCTTCTTTTATACGCTGTGCGATTAAACTCGCACTCCGTATGGAGTGGCCCCCAAGCCTTGCAGCGTCTACCCTAGTCTTCAAGCTCCGAACCGCCTCCCTGAGTAACATGCATGCGTTGATCAACAAGGTGTGACATCCTGGGTGTCTAAAAGGCTAAACAAAGATCCATAACATGAAATCAAGCATAAAAGAGCAAGAAAAGTATAAAACAACCTATCAAAATCTACCTTTCAAGCAAATGAATATGTGTAGATATATATACGCATATACATGTGAACCCTTGCAAACAAACCCTTGTGCTTTCAAAGTTGATCACAAATGACCCTAAAAATTTAATGGCACATCTATCATAACAAGAGCAACAAAAGTCTAGTGAACTCAAGGGCTAAAAGTGCAAAAATTCACATGAAATGACAAGTCATTTAAATACTAGTTTTTGGAAATTCAAAATAAATTTTTATTCATTGCTCAAATGAACATAGTCATAAAAGAGAAAATGTATATCTTGAAAATTTGAGCAAAAATGGTAATCAAATGTTTTTTATTTGACCTTGGGAAGAATGAGTTTTAGCTCCCTTTTCACCCAGGCCCCTGCTGTTTTTGCTTCTTGCGCTTAAGTCCCATCACCTTCTCCCTCCTCTCTCCTCCATCTGCCCTGTCCCATCGCCAGCAGGCCAACTGGCCGGCGCACCCCGGCGCAACCGAGCCCGCCCGACCATGTGGGCCCACCAGCACCCTGGAAATCCCCCGCTGGCCCGCAAAATCCCGCTTTTCCCCTCAGGAACCCTCCACATGGCGGCATTTTTCTGCCGCCAGCGCTGCTGGCGCCACGGCGAGACTCGCCGGCGACAGCGAGGCAGCCGTGTGACACCCTAGATGTCAAAATAACAAAAACCAGATCATTAGTGTAATAATATAATAATATAAATGAAGAGCTAAGAAAAATTTAAATAAATGCCTCATACCTTGCTTCTACAGGATATGTACACATGTATGTGTATATGTGTGTATATGTGCATGTGTACATGTGCTTTAATCAAATGATGCAAATATGGCTACAAAATTGAATAAGCACATGATCAGTGACATGATAAACAAAAGTCTAGTTGAAATCTCGGGAAGAATATGAACTTTTGCCCATGAAATGACGCGCCATCCGAATCAAGCTTTTTGAGTTTTTAAAATAACTTTTTAACCATAACTCGAATAAATGTTTTCCTGAAACAAAAGTCGAAGATTTTGAAATTTTACGCAACTTTCATATTCAAAACTTTTTGAGCTGCCACACAATTTTTGGAGAAAAATTTGAATTTATGTTTCAGCCCCTAAACTTCCCTTCCTTTTCCCTTTAGGCTCCTCTCTTCCCCTGCTCTGCCCCGACCACCGATCAGAGGCCGCTGGCCACCTGGCCGGCGATGCCTGACCGGCGCTAGGCGCCAAGCCAGTCACCGGCTGAGCCTCCCGGCAAGCCGGCTGCCGCAGCTGCCCAACCAACCCTCGCGATCCTTTCCTCCCCATGCGGAATCATGCTCGTCCAACCCCCTGCCCGCTCCAGCCGCACGCCACGCCGGCGCTCTGCGCACCGCCCACGGCGGCCAATGCCGCGTGCCCATGCTGACCGGGTCATGCCCGAGCCGCTGCCCACCTTGCCCGGCGCATCCACCCCCTCCTCTTCCTCTCTGCCACCTACAAAAGGTAGCACAAAGCTCCTCGCACGTGCCATTGCCCAGACCGCCGGATCGCCATCGCCGTCGGCGCTGCTCGCCATGGAGCCCCGCCCTCCGGTCCTCTTCCGCCCGAGCCCAGCCCCGGAACGGGTTCCTCCCTCCCCACCGAAGCTCACTGGCCCAACCGCCCCTCCCCCAGGCCACGCCGTGGGCACGCCGCCTCAGGTCACCTCCGCCCCAACCGAAGCCCTACCGGGTAGCCCCCTACTCCCTCTCACTCCTCCCGCACCGGGCCCTCGCCGGATTATGCCAGCCGCCGCCGCCCCCATGGCCAAGGGCCACATTGCAGCGATTGCAATCTTTCCAGGGGCCTGCACGCAAGTTTCCAGGGGCATATCTGCGAACCAGTGTTTTGACCGTAGATTCAAAAATAGCGGACTTCTAAAATGCTTTAAAAATCGCAGAAAAATTGTAAAAATGTAAACTAAATTTCCCTGGGTTCCTTGTGAGTAGATCGACATCTTTTCTTACATGCGCTTCCTTAGTTTATAAATATTTTTGTCTCTAGGATAAATGGAAAAATAAATTGGTTTTAAGTGTACCCACTATTGTAGGCTAGTGCTGAACTTGATTTTTGGATGGTAGTTTAGATTCTAAATATCAAGATCAGTGTAAAACTTTGAAGGCCAGAACACACCTCTAGCTCATATTTTTGATAGATTTTGTTGTATTCCATGAAGGGATATATTTAATTGTTCCTGCTGTTATATTGTGATTTAGGTTGTGAAACTTTTTCTGTGATGTTATATTGATACCTAGATTCCACATAAAAAGTTTAGGACTTTTTACCTTTATGTAACCTACTTATATAATTTTTGTGGTGGAGAAATGGATTAAATCAAAGTAATTAGTTTTTGTGCTTGGAAAATGTTCATCTTTTTACTATGGGGCACTTTGGAGTAGATCATGCTGTATAAAAAATTTGATGCACAGAAACCAGGTAGAACATCATGTACAAATTGCTCTTTATTAAAGTAGGTGTATCTTGTCTTAATTCTTTTGCTCTGTATCATGCCCAATAAAATCTAAAAAATTTACAGTGACATTTATAGGGGTATTTTAGCACCTTTTAAAATTTTTAGCACCAGTACTTGCATGGTTTGTCCTGTATAAAAATAACTAGGTTCTAGCTGTGGCTGTGTATTACATTTTTCATACTTAATCTGCTGCATATAAAGAGCTGAAATATTTACAGTAATCTAGTATCTCAGAGGGGTATCTTGTATAAAAATATCAACACAAGAAAATGTTTCTAGTAGTGACTACGAATATTTCATACTTATTTTTGAAAGATAATAATTATAAATGTTAAAACACACATCTATATAATCAGGTTAATTGATCTAAGTAAATGACTACCCAAGGAACAGTAAAGAATAATGATTTAAGATAAACATGAAGTTTTATTGGATTGCAAGTTTATCGTGAAATAAGCTACAAATCTCTACATCACTACAACTTATACTTGCGCATTCATATAGAATCGACTACTCTCGCTGACGGAACGTACGAGCTGGTGCCTGAGTCCGAGGGTGAGCAGCGCAAAGCACAAGTTAATCTAACTAAAGTTGTCAAAGACCCGAACCAAAGTTTAGAAGAGCTCAAGGCTAGCTTAGCTCAGGAAGGCAAGCCCCGGAGCATGAACCCTATTTTCCAAATTATGCAACTTATTACTCTATTTTCCTTGTGCATTAAGTTTATAGGAGTTGAATGAAAACATAGTAGCATGATCTTAGGTTCCTATACTCTGAATACTAGATGTAAGGCTCAATAGAATGCTATGCTAATAGGACTCCGGTAGAATTCGAGTGATTTCCTGTCACTCATGAGAATATATGAGTTGAATGTTTACTACATGCTGCAATCATAAGGTCGACGGACAGGGCTATGGTGCGATGTTCATGTTGATGATTGAGGCCCCGTTTGTTTAGTGAAAATGCTAAGGTCGCAGTGTGTGGTAGTGGTGGTTAAGCGTTTGAATGTACTAACCACATGCTGAGAATATGGTAATCGGTAAGCTTATGTACTGGATTGAACCAAGACCGGAACATACTCCCCACCGTCTTGAATTCGTTCACATCTAGCTAATGGCGGGTGCATGTGCCGCCAGGGCCCGGCGTCGTACCGTGGTCCGTGGGGACGTGTAGTCGAGGGCGGTGGGCCTGTGCCGTGAAGCGGGAATTGAAGGGAAAGGTTGCTTGGGGTGACCCTTGCGTACTCTGGGTGTGTGTGTTAGGTTTCACCTTGTAAGGTTAAGAAATTCGATTCGAATCATACATTTCTCGCGGTATTGAGACTGCTTGACCCTTTTACCACATAGAGTAAGAAGTGGAATAATGATGATGATTAATCTTGTTGGATGCAAATAAGTCTTTCAACATGTATGATATTGGATAGTTGCTTACCTAGAATGGTTAAGGAAACTAGAATTTGGAGTTAAAATTTGAAAGTAAGGACCTACTTGTAGATGCTTTTCGGCGAAACAAACCCTTCAAGCCTTGGCCGTGTACTCAGCCTTGCTTGTGGCTTTGTTTTCAGGTGATACTTTTGAGGACATGATTGCTAGTTTGACTTGGCCGTGTACTCTTCCTCCTAGTTGGTCGGTGGAATGGGATGCGTCCCCGGCAAATGGTGATAATACCGAGTGATGTCTTGTATGGGCTTCATCAAGACATCATGTATCGTCGAGTAGTTTATCGTTTGTTTTCCGCTGCAATAAACTCTGAAGAACTCGTTTATTTTTAAACTCTGCAGTACTTTGTTTTATGAATTCGAACTTGGTCTGTAATAATAAATTTATGTTGAACCTTGTGATGTAAAATTTGTGGAATGTTGTATTCTCTGGGCTCGCCTTCGTGTGAGTACTTTGTATGTGTTGTTTCGATCGGCAAACCCGTGGTTGTATCGGGATGTTACCTGACAGACCTATGGATTACTCCGTTTGAAGTGCGAGCTAGTCCTGATTGCCCTCATGGTGATGGTTAGCGCACTTAAGCCGAATTAATTCAGGTGGTTTTGCCACAGCTGGTATCAGAACCGAAATGCACACACTAGAGAGTACGACAAGCCTTAAAAATTTGTTTCATAAAACATGACCACAAAAATCGTGTTTGCAAAATGCGTTGGTTCGTTAAGGATAGTACCTAGTTCGTAAAGCCCTAGGGGATTACGGGAAAGTTACTAGGTGGCTATCTAACTTATGTATATTATCAATTGACTTCCAGCACATTACTTTCTGTCAAAACTTACTTTTATGCACAACAGACCTTTAATTTTGTAACGACGCACTCATCGCTAAGGTAAGAATCTTCAGCCAACTGAGAGATCTTGACCTTCCTATCGGTGATGCAAACCGAATGCTGCTGTTAAGCAGTGGCCTACTTGAGGTGCTGCCAATATACCAACTACTAATTGATTATATTGGGAGTAGAAGGTTTCGTGCAGGGTATGGCGATCGCTGTTCATACCCCCGTCTCAAGATGGTACCCCCGTGAATACGCTATCGAGATAGCGTATGTTAACGTCGTCTGTACGACAGGAATTGTACGGATGCCATTTCTATAGTGAACAGTAATGAATGCGGACGCTTTCATGAGTGCTGGCATGAATGGTTCAATGGATATATATATGCTCTGTCAATCTTCTGCAGGTACACTAACCACGATTACGATAGGTTAAGATCGGTTAGGAATATTCGACTAGCTATTATAGTGAGAGACGTATTGTGTATGCCACCGAAACTAACCCCGTAAGACCAAAGCTATTTGGCAATTGTTTCATTTTGTTAGGATGAATAGGACGTGCATGCACCGTGATCATATCTGAAATTGGGAATGTATTGATTGAGAGTGGTAAGGTTCACGCGCGCACAAAATTGTCTCATATGAGGATTATCTAGCAAATCTGTCATATTTCTTTCATATTTGGAAAGATGAATTTATTGAGCATAGAAAATGATCTATTATGTAGAAGTTCATGTTGAAAGTTTTGTTCCAAAATTTATATTCTACCTCCTATTTAAATTTGAAAAATTTTGGACATGTAGATAGTGAGAAACAACAGAAACCTTGATATGTCAGTTTTCTGTCTAGAATAAGCACTTCTGCCACATAAAGTTTTATGTCCTCTTACTACAGTTTTCTGCAGAAGTGTTCAACACAAAACTCGTTGTAAATTTACTCAGGCAGCTACTGTTAAAATTTGGTAATTTTTGGCTTGGTAGATTTTCCCTGGTACACAAAACATTGGCTCTATATTCATTAAAATTTCTAGGTAGACAGTAAAGTAAAATATTAAGGGAAAAACCATCTTAGAGCCTGATCTAGCCAAAATGTTGACTAGCAAAGTTGTGCACAATTATCCTAGGAACACTTTAGTGAAGATTGAGAATTTCTGGATTACTCAAATTGGCGTTATGGAGTTTTGAAGTTGCTTCCAGAAATATTGAACTTTCATCCTCTAGTTCATATCCTATGGCATGATCTTTTCGAAACTTTTACCCTTTAAAGAAGGTCCTTCTGAGCAGCAAGTTAAATACCAAAGTTGTCAAGAATTTCATGTCCTGACAGCTCACAAATTTTCAGCACTATTGGACTTTGCTACTTTGAGTTATAGGTAAAATACTATAACTCGTTCTGCTGAAAAACAGCCAAAATAGAGAAACAAAGAATGAATTCTTCGACCATCTTGACTATCGATTTAGCCTCGGATCTGAGTACCAAAATTGTAGGTCACCAAATTCCCTAGTCAGTGCTAAAATATGAGCTATTTTTGATGAACCTACTGAGAGCTATGAATTTACTTGTAGCAAACAGTATTCTGTCCACGATTCTATCCATGATCTTTTGAAATTCTACATTTTTTGCACTATCCCTTTTGAATCGTTTAAGCAATATGGATCATGTTGCTAATGATAAACCTTCATGTTTCAGATGGTTGGAGCAACCCGTGGTAACCCGGATGGTTTTGGTGCTAGTGGTAGCGGATCGCAATAGCCGCCACCGCCACCACCCAGTTTGGTGGAAGTAATGGCCGCTCAAACCGAGTTGCTTCATCAGCTTGTTCAAGGGCAGCAGCTACAGCAGCAGCAGCACCACCAGCGGGGTGGGCACAATGTCCACCAACCTCAAGCTGCAGGTTACATGGATTTTCTTGGGACTCAACCTCCTTTGTTTCACAAGACGGAGGAGGCCTTGGATGCGGACGCTTGGATTCGCACAATCGAGTCCAAGTTTTCTCTACTTGTGGTCCCATGTTCGGATGCAAACAAGGCTCGCTTTGCCGCTCAGCAGCTTCGCTGTACAACTCATCTTTGGTGGGAACACTACTTTGCTATGCTCCTTGCTGATCACGTTGTCACCTGGGACGAATTCAAAACTGCGTTCCGGGCACACCATATTCCAGAAGGTCTTATGGAAAGAAAGCTAAATGAGTTTCTGGCTCTCACTCAAGGTACCCGCACTATACTTCAGTATGCTCAGGCCTTCAACAATCTGTGTCAGTACGCGGGCTAAGAAGTGTGATCGCTTCCATAGTGGTTTGTGTACCAAGCTCAAGGAACGACTGAACCTTGTCAAGGCCGATACTTACAATGAGCTGGTCAATATGGCAATCACTTAGGAGGATTGTATTGTGGCTCATCGTGCTGAAAAGAAGAGGAAGGCGCCAGCTGGACCCTCGGGTGCTCAGCCACCGAGGTATCGCTTAGTGCAAAATGCTACGCCTACAGCTCCTTAGAAGGCCCCTCAGCCAGGGTGTTGGATTGTCAGATCCCCACAGCAGCAAGGCGTTGTACGACCCCCTGTGCCTCAACAGACTGGCCCAAGGCCAGCTACTCAGCAGTCTCTTCATCCGAGCATCACAAATCGTTGTTTCAATTGTGGGAGTTCCAGTCATTTTGCTCGAGAATGCCCTCAGCCTAGGCAGCCAAATCAGGGCCAAGGCTCTAACCAGAACAATAAGAACAAAGGCAAGAGGCAGAACATTCAGGTCAAACAAGGGTGGATCAATTTCACCACTCTTGCAGAACTTCCTGAAGGAGAACCAGTGATGACGGGTACATTTTCTATCCACAACAAACCTGCAGTTATATTATTTGATTCCGGTGCATCGCATGGCTTCATTGGTGCAAAATTTGGAGCAAAAATGGGGTTCAATTTCTGTCACACCAAAGGGTCATATATGATCTCAACACTGGGTGGTAAGATTGCTTCCAACCAAATAATACGGGTGGTACCAATAAAATTGGGTAGTAAAACCATCAACAAAGACTTTATTCTCTTACCACTTGAAGGCATGGATATTATTTTGGGTATGAATTGGATGGCTCTGCACGGAGTCACACTGGACCTTTCTTCCCGAGTTGTTGAAATAAATTCACCTAGTCATGGAGGCACTACTCTTTACTTACCATTTCGGGAGTGCATAAATTCTTGCGCTTTCGCAATAGAAGGAGTCAAACTAGAAGACATCCCAGTGGTATGCGAAATTGAGGATGTTTTTCCGGATGACCTGCCAGACATGCCACCGGATAGGGACATTGAGTTTGTCTTTGATTTACAACCGGGCACTGCACCTATCTCCAAAAGACCCTATAGAATGTCACCCAAAGAGTTGGCCGAATTAAAAATCTAGCTCCAAGAGCTCCTTGATAAAGTCTTCATTCGTCCTAGCGCATCACCATGGGGTTGTCCAGCCCTCTTTGTAAAGAAAAAAGTTGAGTCCTTGAGGTTGTGTGTTGATTACCGGCCTCTCAATGCGGTGACTATAAAAAATAAATATCCCCTTCCCCGCATTGATGTTCTCTTTGATCAGTTATCTGGAGCTAAGGTTTTCTCAAAGATCGATCTTCGTTCTGGATATCATCAAATAAAGATTCGTCCATGTGATATTCCTAAGACTGCCTTTTCCACACGATATGGGCTATATGAATATTTGGTCATGTCTTTTGGTCTCACGAATGCTCCTGCCTACTTCATGTATCTCATGAATTCGGTGTTCATGCCCGAGCTTGACAAATTCTTCATAGTTTTCATTGATGACATCCTTATATACTCCAAACTTGAAGAAGAACATGCTGAGCACCTCCGCATTGTTCTCCAACATCTTAGGGATCACAAATTATATGCCAAGTTCTCCAAATGTGAATTTTGGCTGGATCGTGTAAAATTCCGGGGCCACACTATCTCCAGCGAAGGCATAGCTGTTGATCCTAGCAAAGTACAAGAGGTGGTGGATTGGAAACCTCCCACCTCCGTCAATCAGATTCGCAGTTTTCTTGGTTTAGCCGGTTATTATCGCCGCTTTATTCCGGATTTCTCCAGAATTGCTAAGCCTATGACGGAACTGTTGAAGAAAGGGGTAAAGTTTGTGTGGGATGAAAAATGTGAAAAAGCTTTCCACACTCTAAGGGAACTGTTGACTACCACACCTATCTTAGCTCAGCCCGATAACACCAAACAGTTTGATGTATATTGTGATGCATCTGGCATTGGTCTTGGTTGTGTGCTTATGCAAGATAATCGAGTTATTGCTTATGCCTCACGAGCTCTTCGGCCCCATGAGCAGAATTATCCGACCCATGATCTTGAATTAGCAGCTGTCATTCATGCTCTAAAACTATGGAGGCATTATCTCATGGGTACTCATTGCAATATCTACACTGATCATAAAAGTCTCAAATATATCTTCACCCAAGCCAATCTGAATATGAGACAAAGAAGATGGCTAGAATTAATCAAAGATTATGATCTCGAGGTGCACTATCACCCAGGCAAGGATAATGTAGTCGCGGATGCACTAAGCCGCAAGGCTAATTGCAATTACCTATCAGTGGAATTCTACAATGGAACATTATGTTCTGAAATGAGAAAGCTTACTTTGGAAATAATTTCCCAAGGCACTCTGAATCACATCTCAGTTGAACCCACCCTCCACGATCAAATCATCATGGCACAATTACATGATGAAGGTGTTAAGATCATCAAGCAAAAACTCTCTCAAGGAAGTTCTATGGTTTGAAAGTCGCATAGTCGTTCCAAAGAATCATGAGCTCCGCAAACAAATTTTTGATGAGGCACATCTTTCCAAGTTCTCCATTCACCCCGACAGTAGCAAAATGTATCAAGATCTTAGGCAAAACTTCTTGTGGACTAGAATGAAAAAGGAAATTGCTAAATATGTCTCCGAATGTGACACATGTCAGAGAGTAAAAGCTAGCCACTTGAAAGTAGCCAGTACACTCCAACCCTTGCCTATACCCTCTTGGAAATGGGAAGACATAAGCATGGATTTCATTGTTGGGTTGCCAAGCACCTCACAGAAACATGATTCCATATGGGTTATCGTTGATAGGCTCACAAAGACGGCACATTTTCTTTCAGTGCACACCACCTATACTGCCAAGAAATATGCCGAGATTTATCTCGACCGCATTATTTGCCTACATGGAGTACCAAAGACTATTATTTTCGATCATGGTGCTCAGTTTGTAGCACGCTTTTGGGAACAATTGCAAGCATCTCTTGGTACTAAATTGATTCAAAGCTCAGCCTATCATCCTCAAACTGACGGACAAACTGAAAGAGTAAACCAAATTCTTGAAGACATGCTTAGAGCTTGTGTCATTCACTATCACAAGAGTTGGGACAAATGCCTATCTCTAGCAGAGTTCTCATACAACAATAGCTATCAAGCGAGTTTGAAAATGGCACCGTTTGAGGCCTTGTACGATCGAAGGTGTCGAACTCCTTTGAGCTGGTCACAAACCGGAGAACGCAAAATATTTGGACCAGACTTGGTAATGGAGGCAGAGGAAAAAGTGAGAGTAATACGAGAAAATCTTAGAGCCGCACAATCCAGGCAAAAGAGCTATTTCGACAGGAGGAGAAAGCCACTAAAATTCGAAGTTGGTGATCATGTCTACCTTCGGGTTTCACCAACCAAAGGTGTACAATGATTCAGAGTCAAAGGAAAATTAGCTCCCCAATATGTTGGTCCCTATGAAATCATCGAGATCTGTGGACCCGTGGCCTATAGAGTACGATTGCCCCCTCAGCTTGCAGCCATCCATGATGTCTTTCACGTGTCTCAACTCAAGATGTGTGTTCGAGTTCCTACCGAGATTGTTGAACAACAAAAAATATTGGTAGAACCCGACCTCTCATATGTTTAGTATCCTATCAATGTCCTTGATCAGAAAGAAAGAGGCATTAGAAGGAAAGTGATTAAAATGTATAAAATTCAATGGAATCATCACACCGAAGAAGAAGCCACATGGGAAACTGAAAGCTATCTAAACCAAAATTTCCTCGGTTTTCTCAACTCTACCAAAGGTACACACACTATCCACACTAAGCTTATTGTTCGAATCTCGGGACGAGATTATTTTAAGGGGGGAAGGCGGTGACACCCTAGATGTCAAAATGACAATAACCAGGTCATTAGTGTAATAATATAATAATATAAAGGAAGAGCTAAGAAAAATTTAAATAAATTCCTCATACCTTGCTTCTACAGGATATGTATACATGTATATGTATATGTGCATGTGTACATGTGCTTTAATCAAACGAGTTAAATAACTCTCACATCGATGCAAATATGGCTACAAAATTGAATAAGCACATGATCATTGACATGATAAATAAAAGTCTAGTTGAAACCTCGGGAAGAATATGAACTTTTGCCCATGAAATGACGCGCCATCCGAATCAAGCTTTTTGAGTTTTTAAAATAACTTTTTAACCATAACTCGAATAAATGTTTTCCTGAAACAAAAGTCGAAGATTTTGAAATTTTACGCAACTTTCATATTCAAAACTTTTTGAGCTGCCACACAATTTTTGGAGAAAAATTTGAATTTACGTTTCAGCCCCTAAACTTTCCTTCCTTTTCTCTTCAGGCCCCTCCCTTCCCCTGCTCTGCCCTGACCACCGAGCAGAGGTCGCGAGCCACCTGGCCGGCGATGCCTGACCGGCGCTAGGCGCCAAGCCAGTCACCGGCCGAGCCTCCCGGCAAGCCAGCTGCCGCAACCGCCCGACCAACCCGCGCCCGCGTGATCCTTTCCTCGCCACGCCGAATCATGCTCGTCCAATACCGTGCCCGCTCCAGCTACACGCCACGCCGGCGCTCTGCGCACTGCCCATGGCGGTCAATGCCGCGCGGCCATGCTGACCGGGCCGTGCCCGAGCCGCTGCCACCTTGCCCGGCACATCCACCCCTCCTCTTCCTCTCTGCCGCCTACAAAAGGCAGCACAAAGCTCCTCGCGTGCGGCACCGCCCAGACCGCCGGATCGCCATCGCCGCCGGCGCTGCTCACTGTGGAGCCCCGCCCTCCAGTCCTCCTCCGCCCGCGCCCAACCCCAGAACGGGTTCCTCCCTTCCCACCGAAGCTCACTAGCCCAGCTGTGCCCCCCGAGGCCACACCGGAGCGCCGCCGCCACCGCTCGCCGTGGGCACGCCACCTCCGGTCACCTCCGCCCCAACCGAAGCCCTCCCAAGGTAGCCCCCTACTCCCTCTCACTCCTCTCGCACCGGGCCCTCGCCGCCGTCGAGCCTAGCTCGCCGGATTTGGCCGGCCGCCGCCGCCCCCATGGCCAAGGGCCACTTTGCAGCGATTGCAATCTTTACAGGGGCCTGCATGCAAGTTTTCATGGGCATATCCGCGAACCAGTGTTTTGACCCTAGATTTGAAAACAGCGGACTTCTAAAATGCTTTAAAAATCATAGAAAAATAGTAAAAATGTAAACTAAATTTCTTTGGGTTCCGTGTGAGTAGATCGACATCTTTTCTTACATGCACTTCCTCAGTTT
This sequence comes from Panicum miliaceum, assembly GCA_032594955.1. NCBI lineage: Eukaryota > Viridiplantae > Streptophyta > Magnoliopsida > Poales > Poaceae > Panicum > Panicum miliaceum. The sequence continues at coordinate 22,933,334 of CM064066.1, read as the reverse complement.
AAAAATAATTTTGTCTCTAGGATAAATGGAAAAATAAATAGGATTTAAGTGTACCCATTGTTGTAAGCTAGTGCTAAACTTGATTTTTGGATGGTAGGTTAGATTCTAAATATCAAGCTCAGTGTAAAACTTTGAAGGCCAGAACACATCGCTAGCTCATGTTTTTGATAGATTTTGTTGTATTCCATGAAGGGATAGATTTAATTGTTCCTGCTGTTATATTGTGATTCATGTTGTGAAACTTTTTCTGTGATGTTATATTGATACCTAGATTCCACATAAAAATTTTAGGACTTTTTACCTTTCTGTTACCTACTTATATAGTTTTTGTGGTGGAGAAATGCATTAAATCAAAGTAATTAGTTTTTTTGCTTGGAAAATATTCATCTTTTTACTATGGGACTCTTTGGAGTAGATCATGCTGTATAAAAAGTTTGATGCACAGAAACCCTGTAGAACATCCTGTAGAAATTGATATTTATTAAAGTAGGTGTATCTTGTCTTAATTCTTATGCTCTGTATCATGCCCAATAAAATCTGAAACATTTACAATGACATTTATATGGGTATTTTAGCACCTTTTAAAATTTTTAGCACCAGTACTTGCATGGTTTGTCCTGTATAAAAATAACTAGGTTCTAGCTGTGGTTGTGTATTACATTTTTCATACTTAATCTGCTGCATATAAAGAGCTAAAATGTTTACAGTAATCTAGTTGCTCAGAGGGGTATCTTGTATATAAATATCAACACAAGAAAATGTCTCTAGTAGTGACTACGAATATTTCATACTTGCTTTTGAAAGATAACAATTATAAATGACAAAACACACATCTATATAATGAGGTTAATTGATCTAAGTTATATTCAGTAAATGACTACCCAAGGAACAGTAAAGAACAATGATTTAAGATAAACGTGAAGTTTTATTGGATTACAAGTTTATTGTGAAATAAGCTACAAATCTCTACATCACTACAACTTATACTTGTGCATTCATATAGAATCGACTACTCTCGCTGATGGAACGTACGAGCTGGTGCCCGAGTCCGAGGGCGAGCAGCGCGAAGCACAAGTTAATCTAACTGAAGTTGTCGAAGACGCGAACCAAAGTTCAGAAGAGCCCAAGGCTAGCTTAGCTCAGGAAGGCAAGCCCCGGAGCATGAACCCTATTTTCCAAATTATGCAACTTATTACTCTATTTTACTTGTGCATTAAGTTTATAGGAGTTGAATGAAAACTTAGTTGCATGATCTTAGGTTCCTATGCTCCGAACACTAGATGTAAGGCTCAATAGAATGCTATGCTAATAGGACTCCGGTAGAAGTTGAGTGATTTCCTGTCACTCATGAGAATATAGGAGTTGAATGTTTACTACATGCTGCAATCATAAGGTCGACAGACGGGGCTATGGTGCGATGTTCATGTTGATGATTGAGGCCCCGTCTGTTTATCGAAAATGCTAAGGTCGCAGTGTGTGGTAGTGGTGGTTAAGCGTTTGAACGTACTAACCACATGCTGAGAATATGGTAATTGTTAAGCTTATGTCTGGATTGAACTGAGGACGGAACATACTCCCCATCGTCTTGAATTCATTCACATCTAGCTAATGGTGGGTGCATGTGCCGCCAGGGCCCGGCGTCGTACCGTGGTCCGTGGGGACATGTAGTCGAGGGCGGTGGGCCTGTTCCGTGAAGCGGGAATTGAAGGGAAAGGTTGCTTGGAGTGACTCTTTGGTACTCCGGCGTGTGTGTTTGGTTTCACCTTGCAAGGTTAAGAAATTCAATTCGAATCGTCCATTTCTCGCGGTATTGAGACGGCTTGACCCTTTTACCACATAGAGTAAGAAGTGGAATAATGATGATGATTAATCTTGTTGGATGCAAATAAGTCTTTCACCATGTATGATATTGGATAGTTGCTTACCTAGAATGGTTAAGGAAACTAGAACTTGGAGCTAAAATTTGAAAGTAAGGACCTACTTGTAGATGCTTTTGGGCGAAACAAACCCTTCAAGCAAAAAGCCTTGCATGTCTAGGAGTCGGCTAAGTATATTCCACTAGTCGGGTAAGCCTTGCTGAGTATTAGTATACTCAGCCTTGCTTGTGGCTTTGTTTTCAGGTGATACTTTTGAGGACATGATTGCTAGTTTGACTTGGCCGTGTACTCTTCCTCCTAGTTGGTCGGTGGAATGGGATGCGTCCCCGACCAATGGTGATAATGCCGAGTGATGTCTTGTACGGGCTTCATCAAGACATCATGTATCGTCAGTAGTTTATCGTTTCTTTTTTGCTGCAATGAACTCTTAAGGACTCGTTTACTTTTAAACTCTGAAGTATTTTGTTTTACAAATTCGAACTTGGTCTGTAATAATAAATTTATGTTGAACCCTGTGATGTAAAATTTGTGGAATGTTGTATTCTCTGGGCTCACCTTCGTGTGAGTACTTTGTATGTTTTGTTTCGATCGGCAAACCCGTGGTTGTATCGGGAGGTTACCCGACAGACCTATGGATTACTCCGTTTGAAGTGCGAGTTAGCCCTGATTGCCCTCGTGGTGATGGTTAGTGCACTTGAGCCGGATTAATTCAGATGGTTCTGCCACAAGCTGCGCCCCCGGATTTGGACCCCCTGGTCGCGCCTCCCCCATTAGCTCATGTCCAGGCAGCCATCCTCCCTCTCGCGCCTATAAAAGCCCCACCCAAGGCCCTAGAGCTCGCCACGCCCAACCCAACTACGGCGAGCCGCCACCCGCGCGTGGTCGCGCCCAGCTCCCCCTCCCCTTCCCTGTGCGCCTATAAAGGGGCTGCACCAAGCCCCTGCTCACACGCGCCCGAGTACCACCACCACCCTGCCATTAGCACCACCACTCGACCTCGTCATCGAGCCCCACTTTCTGCTCCTCCTCCGCCGAAACCGAAGCTTTAAACAGGTCGCCCTCGACCTACTGGTTCTCCCTAACTTCCCCACACCGCCCTCCCTCACCGGACCACCGCCACCCACCGCCCGCATCTCGCCGGAGCTCCTGCTCACAGCCGGCAGCACAACTCCGGCCGCCCCATCCCCAACCGAGCATACCCACAGGTTACCCTCGACCTCCTCGTGCTCCCCCACCCCTTCCCCTTCACCGCCGATTAGTTTCCTCGCCGGATTTTTGCCGGAAACAGCCCAGCCCCGCCTAGGGACTACATTGCAATCGCCAAGTTCTTGTTAGGGTCCTTTCTGCTAGATCTAGGGACCTATCTGTGAGAACCCGAGTGCTTTTGTTTTCAAGAGGCTATCAATTGTAAAATTAATCTAAAATCATAGAAAAATTAGAAAAATTCAAACTAAAATTTGTTGTGACCCTCTTGATGAACCCGACTAGTTTTGCACAGATGGATGACTAGTTACAAATAAAAACTTGATCTAAAATTAATCTTGTTTTAAATAGCCCATAAATGTATCTATTGATCTAGGATAGTACTATGAACGATTTTTGGACTGTAAGCTAGTTTCTGCTTGTTAAGACTTGTGTAAAAATCTCAAGGCCTGAACCTGTTCCTACGAGTAGTTTTTGTTGGATCTTGTTTGATGTGCTATTTTGCTAGAGTTATTTGTTCTTGCTGTTTTACTGATATTTTTAGGGTTGAAACTTTTACAGTAGAGTAACTATGGATGAAGTTTGGAACCTTTTACTTCTGTCTAATTTGCTCATATGTTTTTAGTTAAGAAAAACTACATTAAATCAAAGTAACTAGTTTCTGGTTCTTAGAAAAATATTAAATTTTAACCAGAGACTACCTTTGAGTAGATTATCTTGTGGGAAAAGTTTGAGACACAGAAACCTTGTGGAACTACCTATAGAAACAAATCTTGATTAATGTAGATGTATCCTGACTTATTTTCTATGCTCTGAATCTTGCACACTAAAACCTGAAAAATTTACAGTAGGCTAACCATGAGTTTAGGAGTACTCAGTAAAATATTAAGCACCAGTTCTTGCATGGTTTGTTGTGTACAAATAGATCTTGATCCTAGTAGTAGCTGTTTAATGTATTTTTCATGATTAATCTGCTGGATGAAAATGGCTAAAAATTTTACAGTGAGTTTGCACTTAAGTAACGTGCTCTACATAAAAATCCCAACCCCAAAAACTACCTCTACGAGTAGTTTTGTTGAACCCATGCTTAGTGTGGAAAATAGTCGTTTACGAAATGACAAAACCACTCGCTTACTTAATGAAGTTAGTTAATCTAGATAAGTACTTGATAAATGACTGCCCAAGGTAAAGAAAATAAAGTGCTTGACAAATTAACTTGAGTTTTGTTGAATGACTACTTTGTAGTGAAATAGTTATTTATCTTGTACCATTAATACTACTCATACATATGTATTCATATAGAATCAACGACTCTCGCCGATGGAACCTACGAGCTGGTGCCCGAATCCGAGAGTGAGCAGCGCGAAGCTCAAGTTAATCTAACTGAAGTTGCTGAAGACCCGAACCAAAGTTCGGAAGAACCCCCGTCTAGTTTTGCCCAAGAAGGCAAGCCCCGGTGCATGATCCCAGTATTTCAATTGATGCAACTACTGTTCCTTTTTACCTGTGCATTTAAGTTCATAGGAGTTGATTGGAACCCTAGTTGCATGATCCTAGGCACCTATGTAATGAATACTAGAACTGGAGTTCGAGTAGATGCTCTACTAATAGGTTCGGTAAAAGTCGAGAGATTTCCTATCACTCGTGAGAATTATAGGAGTTGAATGATTTACCACATACTGCAACTATAAGGTCGACGGGTGGGGCTGTGGTATGTTGCTCATGGTTGAGGCCCCGTCTGAGTAGAGAAAAATGCTAAGGCCCTAGTGTGTGGTAGTGGTGGTTAAGCGTTTGAACTTTCTAACCACATGTCAAAAATATGGTACTCGATAAGCTTAAGTACCTGATTGGCCCGGCAAGTGGACTTTACTTTCACCCTACTTGAATGAAGTTCAGATGCGTATACACATGCGAGTGCAGAGCGTGGCTCTATAGTCGGGGAGGGTGACCCTGATGCACAACCCGGAAAGAAAGAGGAAAAGTTGCTTGGGGTGACCCTTTGGTGCTCCAGGCGTGTTTGTTAGGTTTGCCTTGCAAGGTTAAGAAATTCGATTCGAATCGTCCGCTTCTCACGGTAATTGAGACTGCTTAATACTTCTGCCACATAGAGTAACAAGAGGAACTATGGCTATGATGAAACTTGTTGGATGATTAAATGTTTTCCATCATGTTTGGTTAGAGATAGATGCTCACTTAGAATGGTTAAATGAACTAGAATATTGAAAGCTAAAATGTGAAATTAAGGACTTACTCTTTGTTGCTTTTCAGCAAAAAGAAAACCTAGAGCCTTAGAGCCATGCATGCTTAGGAGTCGGTTATTTACATACCAATAGTCGGGCAAGCCTTGCTGAGTATTAGTATACTTAGCCTTACTTGTGGCATTGTTTTCAGGTGTGTCTTTTGAAGAAATGATAGCTGGTTTGACTTGGTCTTGTACCTTGCCGCTTGGTTGGTCCGTGGAGTGGGATCCGTCCCCGGCCAACGATAACTCTGCCGAGTGATGCCACGTACGGGCTTCATCGTGGTATCCAAATCAATGATAGATGATCATGTTTTCTTTCCACTGCTTTTAAACTCTAAATAAAGTTTCTATGTTTGAACTCTGAAGTACTTGTTTTATGAACTCGACTTGTAATAAATAATTGTCAGACTCGTGAGGTAAAAGCTATGGAATGTTGTAATCTCTGGACTTGCCTTCATGTGAGTTAAGTGTACGCTTTGTTTCGATCGAAATATTAAGTGGTCGCATCGGGATTTACCTGACAGACTGTCGGATTACTCCGTTTGAAGTGCATGGTAGCTGGTTCGTCTTTATGGACGATGGTTAGTACACTTGAGCCGGATTAATTCGGGCGGTTCCGCCACAGCTGGTATCAGAGCGAAAAGTGTTCACCAAAGTATGCAACAAACCTTAAAAATAAGTTTTACAAAACTTGACCACAAAACTCATATTTGAAAAATGCGTTGGACTCGTTAAGGATTATATCTAGCTCGTAAAGCCCTATGGGATTATGGGAATATAACTAGGTGGCAATGTAAATTACATTTTTCTGCAGGTATACTAACCGCGAATACGATCGGTTAAGAACGAAGAGAGCTCGACTAGTTATTATAGGGAGAGATGTACTAAATTAAGCCACCGAACTAACTCCGTAAGGCCAAGTTAATGGCAACTGTGAAGTTGTGAGGACGGAAAGGTCGTGCATACTGCATATCTTTAAATTCGAATAAAAATTGAGTTATGGATGAACTGGACAAAATTCACCCCCAAAATAGCTAAATCACTAACCAAAGTTCATCTAGGTTCCTGTTGTTTTCTGTCCAATCTAGGGAAATCAATTTATTAACCATAACAAATGACCTTATCTATAGGAGATCAACACGAAAGTTGTTGTAAATTGAGTAAATAAGCTACTGTTAAAATTTGGTAATTTTTGGCCAGATTGATTTTTCCAGATTTACAAAACACTAGCTGTCGGTTTTCTAAAATTTCAGACTAGACAGTAAGTTAGAAATGTAAGGATATAGTTATCTAGCTTTGGAGTTGACCAGAAAAGTTGTGCACAAGTATCTTAGGTATGCTCTGGTAACATTTGAGACTTTTTGCACATCACCTGCAGAAGTTATGCTTAGTTTAGTGCACTGTTCAGAATCTATTTATTTGATTGAGCATCAGTTTTCGTTATATCACCCTTTAATCTTTTTTCGGATGGCTGATCTGGTTCTCATGGTGTTGGACGAGGAAGGACATGCGCACTCAGCGTGCCTGCACTGGGAGGGCTTCCCCTCCATCTTGTGGGGCGTGTTGAGAGCCGCTGGGTACCCGAATCCGCCTCTTTATGTGGGGCAGGAGTTCATGGAGACGGGTGTCCGTCGGTGTCGTGTGCGCGTGACCATTCCCAGCACCCACTCAACTCCGCGTGGCTCGCCATCGAGATCGAGGTTGTCGGACACCGCCTCATTGACTCATGGGAAGCAGCAGCAATGAAGGCGCTCACCACATTTTGTGAGCAGCACCCATTGGAGGTGATCTTGGCTCCAGCTGGGCTGTTTCCGGCATTCAGCGAGAGCGACCCTCTATGGCTTGACAGGTTGGCACATCTAGGCCACTTGGTAGATCAGATTCCTGTCGAGACCATAGTCTTTTCAGTCCGGTGCATGAATGCACTTTACCGACTGCAGGCCCTTCAGAGTAAGGGGATGGCACAGGTGATAGACCTTGCTCAGTCCTTCCAGTGGACAGTTAGTTTAAGGGATGAGCAGATGCAGAACTTGGCTGAGGAGTTTGGTGATCAAGATGTTAGGATTGGCCAGCTTGAAGGCCAAGTTCAGACACTTGAGACCACCGTGGGTGAGCACGAGTCGATGATTGAGTTTTTGGAGGAGCAGATCCATGACCTCAACATCGAGTTGGAGGACGCCAATGGGCATATCGACATGCATCATGCACAGCAGGCACCCCTTCACGCGCCACCGGACGTGATGGATGTTGACAGTGACGAGGAGCCCGAGGAGATAGAGGTTGTCTTCAAGCTTGACTCCGAGGCTGTAGCCCCACAGCCCGCACGGATGGGAGCTCACTGCCCCGCGCGCAGCGAGTCATCTGTCAACAACCTTGACGACTACTAGGCAACGACTTCGGAGTACTTTTGCATATACTCCTCTTAGTGTAGCCTAATTTTTGGGCCTGTGGTAACAGGCTAGCTTAGAGTTGAGTACCACCTGATATAAGGAGTGTAGCCTAGAAGCTCGAACACTCGAAAGTATGTAGGCTTTAGTGAAGGACTTGATGGATGTATGTGAATATTGGCAGGCAGTTGGAAATCAATGATGCAGTAGTTCATCTAAAAACGGCCAAAACAGAGAAGCAGTGGAAGATGTAGTCGAAGTGGTCGAAAATGTAGTCGTTGTAGTCGGAAGTATCGCTCAAGCAGCAGGAAATGTAGTCGTTGTGTCGCAAAAGTAGTCATACTAGTCGGAGATACAGTAAAAGCAGGCCATGATGTAGTCGTAGTAAACGGAAGTGTAACTGAGGCAGTCGGAGATGCAGTCGAAGCAGTCATAGATGCAGTGTAGTCGAAGTTGTAGTCGTACTAGACAGAGGTGCAACTTAAGCAGTCCGAGACATAGTCATGATAGTCAGAGATAAAGTTGATGCAGTCAGAGAGTAGTCGAAGTAGTAAAAAATTGCAGTTTAGTCAAAATTTAAGCTTTAGTGGTCAGAGGTATAGTCGTAGTAGCCGGAGACAAGGTGGAAGCAGTTGGATGTGCAGTCGAGGTAGTCGAAGATATAGTGTAGTTGAACTGTAGCCGTAGCAGATGATGGTACAATTCAAGCAGTCGAAAGATGTAGTTGAAGTCGTAGCAGATGTTGTCGAAGCAGTCGAAGATGTAGTCGAAGGAGTTGTAGATGTAATGAAGCAGTCAGCGATGTAGTCAAATAAGTCATATGGTAGTCGATGCAGTCGGAGATGTAGCCGATGTAGTCGATGACGGAGCCGTAGGAGTCGGAGTTATGGTGCTGGTATACGGAAATGTAGACGAAGTAGTCGATGATGCAGCCATAGTAGTCGGATTAGTAGTCGTGGTAGTCGGAAATGTAGTCGGAGATGTAGTAGTCGGAGGTGTATTGAATGCCACAGTTTTAGGGCACTAAATTTCCTAATCACCACCAACATTTGTAAGGGTTCAGATAAACAGAATGTGAGTTATGAAATTTCTCATAACCAGCCGCAGATCGCACACCAGATTGTATCAAGCCTTTCAAGTTCTACATCTTCCTGTACTATCTTTTTGTATCATGGGAGAATTATGAAGCCTTTGCTGATGATAAACCTCCATGTTTCAGATGATTGGGGCAACACGTGGCACTCCTGATATGTTCGGAGCTAGCGGCAGCAGGTCGCAATAGACGCCGCCACCGCCACCACCACCTATTCCTGTGGAAGTGATGGCCGCTCAAACCGAGTTGCTCCGACAAATTGTTCAGGGGCAGCAACCCCATCATCAGCAGCGAGGTGTGCACAATGCACCCCAACCTCAAGTTGCTGGTTACCTGGAATTCTTTGGAACGTAGCCCCCTCTGTTTAATAAGATGGAGGAGCCATTAGATGCGGACGCTTGGATTCGTACCATTGAATCCAAGTTCGCCTTATTGACACTACCATGTCCTGAAGCCAACAAAGCTCGATTTGCCGGGCAGCAGCTTCGCGGTACTGCACGTATATGGTGGGACAACTATTTTGCAGTGCTTCCGACTGGCCACGTCATCACCTAGGACGAGTTTAAAATGCATTTAGGGCACACCATATTCCAGAAGGATTGATGGAAAGAAAGCTCAATGAGTTTCTGGCTATTACTCATGGTACCCTCAATGTACTTCAGTACGCTCAGGCGTTCAACAACCTTTCTCAGTTTGCGGGTTATCATGCTGACACGGATGCCAAGAAACATGATCGTTTCCGTAGAGGTCTTAATACCATACTCAAGGAACGTCTAAATACCATCAAAACGGACACTTACAATGAGCTGGTTAATTTGGCAATCACCCAAGAGGATTGCATTTTGGCCCATCGTGCAAAAAAGAAGAGGAAGGCTCCAGCCGGACCCTGGAGTGGTCAGCCACCGAGGTATCGTTTAGTGCAGAATGCAGCTCCTAAAGCTCTTCAGAATGCCTCTCAGCCAGGGCGTTGGATTTTCAGGCCCTCTCAGCAACAGGGTGTGGCAAGACCCCCTACTCCACAGCCAAATGGCCCAAGGCCGAATATACAGCAGCCACCCCGCCTGAGTAACACAAACTGATGTTTCAATTGTGGGAGTTCTACTCACTTTTCTCGAGAATGCCCTCAGTCCAGACAGCAAGCTTAGGGCCAAGGCTCCAATACCAACAACAGAAACTAGGGCAAGAAACAGACTTGTTGACGCCAGATTTTGGCACGTGTTAAATCGGCGTCGGGAGGAGAAGGTTGGCCGATGCAGCAGATCTAAAGGCTATAGTAAGGAATCGGCCGATTAAGGTAACAGTTGGAAACCGGCTGATTGGTGATGCAGCTTGCGCCAACAGGATGGGACTATTTCGGAGGGTCCTGGTCAAAAGTTGGTCAACAGAGCAACGCTAAGTCGGTCAAGGAGCAATTGAAAAGAGTCCTGATTGGATTAGGAGACGGCGGCGGAAGATTCTGCGGGAGTCCGTTTCCTTTAAAAAATATTATAGATATAGTAGTTTTCCCGTTTTTTAAATAAGGTTGTAACAAGTCGTAATCGACCAGGAGTCCTAGTCTTAGGGTATAAATAGGAGTCATCAGGGTCTTGCAAAAGGATCAACACATCAATCAACAATAATACTTCTACTTTTTCAGCAATTTACTTTCAAGTCGGCGACTTCGCCAATACTTTTCTTCTTTCACGAGTTCGTACGGATTGGCAGGGCTGCATCAACTTGATCTCCGGCCAATTGGTAGGTTCCGCTTATCGAGTAATATCCGAGCTTTAACTACAGGTGCATCGCTGTGGTTTCGTTTGGATTTATTCACCAGTTATCGATATTTACTAGAATTGCAAGTTTTACCTGTTATTCTAGTATTATCACCAGTTATCCAGCTTGAGATCAGAGTAATCGGCTTCGCCATCGTTCTTCTTTGATTTATCATCTTATAGCTGATTAGATCTATTTCATGTGCTGCCTCTGTAGTAATTGTTTAGATCGCTCCAGCAGTTTTCTTTAAAATTACTACACGATTATCGGCTGATCCATAGCCGATCATCTCTACAGCAAATCGGCCGATTCGCCGCCGACGCGCTCCTCAGGACAGATCAGAACTCCAGCCGATCGGAGCGCCTGGAATTTAATACTTTATTTCCTTGTCAATCAACAGGTTAGATTGACTGGCACGCCGCGCGAACCGTACCAGGGCGATAACCCGAACAGGAGCTAAGCAGATTCTCCTGGGTCGTGTGTCCGACGCTGAAGACCATCGGCCGATTCCTGTCTGGCCAATTTTAGCGCCAACACACTTTTGGCACGCCCAGTGGGACACTTCAAGATCTGATATGTTGAAGAACGCAGAAATTTCCGATAGCAACATCATTGAGGTCACAGAAGCAGATCTCAAGGACGACCAGAGGGAAGAATTAGCCAAACATCTAGAAGATTATAAGAAGATGTATCTGCAGTCGTTCAGTCGCACCACAAGCTGGGAGGCTGTCAAGAAGGCTCCTATTCTAGTTCCCCGCCACATCACCATTGCTGAGGACTCGGGCAAGATGTCCGATATGATCCAACAGTCCGTTTATCAGGCATTCATTGACCAATCCTCAGTGATGACCAACACGGTGTATAACGCCGTCATCAGTTCTCTGGCCAGCGGAGCAGTCCAAGGCTATCAGGGACCAGCGTATGCCCCGCCAATCACGCTGCCAGCTAGAAGCTTACCATGCACATCCCAATCGGCTCCTCAGCCGATATTGACGCAACGCGAGGGGTACAACACTCCGTTGCCTCCAGCGTCTCCAAGGTACAGCGGTGCACCATGTTTCCCGTCACAGACACCGTTTCAAGCCGTCCAGATCACTTCTGTACAATCGCTGCCTACAAGCTCAGTACCCTGGGGGATATCGGCGACAACGGCTTTCCCCGATCCATCAACCGGGCATGGAAGCTATCCAACCCAGGTGTCTCACCAATCGGCCGTCCGGCCGACGGTCCCTTAGTATCAGCCGATCTCATCAGAAATCGGCAGGGGGGCAAGCGCTGTAGAAGCATTCAGAGGCACAATGCCAATGATGACATACGATGGAGCGGCGGATTCACTTCGCCATCAACTATGAGCTGCTCAGCAAAATTCGCCGCATGCTTCGATTCATCACACAGCCGTGCCAGCTCTTCAACACATGCCCGCGCCGCGAACAATCGTTCAACAGCAGCAGGTGGACTGGACGGCAAGAATAACAAAAGTGATCCAGGACCAGTTTGGATTGAAGCCAAAAGTGCAGACTTATACCTACAAGACGCCATACCCATCAGCCTATGACTTGCTACCGTTCCCACACCGCTACAAAGTACCCGATTGCACCAAATTTTCGGGGACGGATGACACATCCACCGTAGAGCACATCAACAGGTTCATCATCCAATGCGGGGAGGCTACCACGCAAGATGCTATGAGGATGCGTCTATTTTCATCGTCTCTGTCCGGATCGGCCTTCCAATGGTTCCTCACTTTGCCACCAAATTCTATTGTTACGTGGGCCGATTTGGAAAAGCAGTTCCACAAGTACTTCTACGCAGGGGTACACGACATGAAGCTCTCAGATTTGACCAGCCTCAGGCAGAGGAGCCATGAACCAGTAATGGGATATATACAGAGGTTTAGAGAAGTCAGAAACAAATGCTACAGTCTGGCTCTGACCGATGCCCAGTTGGCCGATATTGCTTTCCAAGGCCTCCTGCCACAAATCAAAGAAAGATATGCTGCGCAAGAGTTTAAAAGCCTAAGCCAAATCGTTCATTGATTGTCAGGACAGGAAGTCCGCCCGTTTGAACAGCGGAGGAATTTCCAAAAGAAAGTGGCATACCTAGAAGGGTCTGAATCCGATGGGGAGGAGGAAATCGGCCTGGCAGAATGGGTGAATGGGAAAAAACCGATATCATGCCCTTTCGGAAAGAAAGAGCCAGAGACATTCGGCTTTGACACATCAAAGGCCGATAAAATTTTCGATTTATTGCTCCAGGAAGGATAGATTAAGCTATCTCAGCATCACACGATCCCTTTGGCCGATCAACTCAAGAAGATGAAATGCAAAGTCTTCCATCAGCAAATACAAACGGCCATCGAACAGGGGTGGCTTAAATTTGAAGTCCCGGCTAAATCGGCAAAACCGATGAAGATAGATCAGCATCCCTTCCCGGCTAACATGGTCGACACCGGAGGAAATTCACGTCAAACCAAGGTGCTAACGTCAGAATCGGCAAGAAGGGGCGGCGCCATCGATCCCAGGAGGCAGATCACGACGGAAGAAATCAAAAGGAACAGGCGGGGGCCAGAACGACCACGCAAACCCGTCACCTCCCAGTTCTTGCTCAGCAAATATCGGCAGCAGCAAGAACAATCAAGATACCATGACGAGATGATACGCCGGCATGAAGATCACTGGCAATGTCCGTTCTTCATCCATTGCTGGGAGAACGACATCAGATTGCCGTCTACCGATAACTGTCCGGAGTGTAATGGGTTGAGTTGCAACGATCGCCCGAGGCCACACTCTAGGGACAGAGGATCAGAGCCGATCAGCAGAAATCGGCGCGGACGAGAGGAACAATGCGTTTCGGTGCATGATTGGCTGGGGGGCAGAGTTGACCAGTACCACCGGTCAAAAGGCAGGACCAACCAACAGGATGGACTGGGGGGCAGAATCAGCGTGCACGATCGGCTGGAAGAGATGGTTGATGATAGGGTGTCAGATGAAAATCCCCTAGGAAGAGAACCAGATTGGGAACACGCTAGATCATCAGCCAAACCAGTAAATCCCAGGTGGTGTCCCGATGGCCTATCCAGATCCCAGAAATGGAGGATCCAACGCCTACGCCAGTGGGAGCATCTAGAGGAAGAACAGAGGTAGGTGCCAGAGAAAAGAAATGTTAAGTCTCGGGTGTGGCGCCCAAAGAAACACGGTCAAGAAGCAGACAATCAAGAATCGGCAGCCGAAATCAACATGGTGTTCATATTGCCGATGGAATTCATGGCGCCTGACGATCGAGACAAAGCAACAAGAATGGAAGAACAGATGGCACAACTGGTGTTAGAGCCGATGACGGCTACTTTTGAGAAACCAGAAGAAGAAAAACGGCAGCATCTTAAAGCGCTGTTTCTCAAAGGCTATGTTAACGGACGACCCATCACCAGATTACTAGTAGATGGAGGTGCCGCAGTTAATATCATACCGTATGCTATGTTCCGCAAGCTAGGCAAGGGCGATGAAGATCTCACCAAGACGGACATGATGCTGAAGGATTTTGAAGGCAACACGTCTCCCGCCCGTGGAGCACTCTGCGTCGACCTCACCATCGGCAGTAAGACCCTTCCTACCACCTTTTTCATTATTAATGGTAAGGGATCCTACAACATGCTGCTTGGTCGTGACTGGATACACGCAAACTGTTGTGTCCCATCTACAATGCATCAATGCCTCGTGCAATGGGTCGGCGACAGCACAGAGATAGTCACTGTCGATTCCGCCTATAGCGTTGCAGCGGCCGACACGCAACAGTGGAGCTGCGAGCACGTCAAATGTATATCTGGCAGGACTTGGGACACTGACTTCCTGAAAGTGTCCGATTTCGGTCTACAGCCGATCCAAGCAGTCGGCTCTGAAGATTCAGAGTAGATGGATCAGCTCGTCCGAGAAGACGGGAAGCTTGGGCATGGATTTACGTCGGCCGATTTATTGGAGATGGTAGATTTGGGAGATAGCAGCAAATCAAGGCTGACGTATATTAGTGCTAATTTGGATCCTGAGTATAAGTGTAAACTGATAAGTTTATTAAAAGAATTCAAGGATTGCTTTGCTTGGGAATACCATGAGATGCCAGGTCTAGACCGGTCCATTGTTGAACACCGGTTACCTATAAAATCAGGATATCGGCCATATCAGCAACCTGCACGACGGTGCAACCCCAAGATTCTACCTGATATAAAGGCCGAAATCACAAAGTTAATTGAAGCAGGATTTATTCGGCAGTGCCGCTACGCCGAATGGATTTCTAATATTGTGCCCGTGTATAAAAAAAATGGAAAGCTGCGTGTGTGTATCGATTTCAGGAACTTAAATCAGGCCACACCTATGGACGGGCATCCGATGCCAACGGCCGATATCTTGATAGATGCTGCCGCAGGACACAAAGTCATCAGTTTCATGGATGGTAATGCAGGGTACAATCAGATATTAATGGCCGAAGAAGATATCTCGAAAATGACTTTCAGGTGTCCGGGTCATCTTGGTTTATTCGAATGGGTTGTGATGACTTTTGGGCTAAAGAACGCCGGTGCTACATATCAGCGGGCCATGAACTATATCTTCCACAAGCTTATTGGTACATCGGTGGAAATTTATATAGATGATGTCGTGGTCAAGTCAAAAGGTCACCAAGAACATCTGGCCGATTTACAAGAAGTACTGGAATGCACAAGAAAGTATGGGTTGAAGATGAACCCGAACAAATGCGCATTTGGCGTATCGGCCGGACAATTCTTAGGATTCATGGTTCATGAGCGCGGGATAGAAGTCAACCGAAAGACCATAGACGCCATCAACAAAGTTGTGGCCCCACAAAATAAAACTGAGCTTCAGTCCTTTATCGGCAAAGTCAATTTTATCAGAAGGTTCATATCCAACCTGTCGGGGAGAATTCGAGCTTTTACTCCTCTGTTGAAATTAAAGCCCGATCAAGAATTTATATGGGGAGAAGAACAACGCAAAGCATTGGAAGATATTAAGCAATATCTAGTTTCACCTCCGGTGTTGGTCCCACCACAGCCTGGTAAGCCGTTCAAATTATATTTATCGGCTGATGAACAGGCTATTGGGTCGGCGTTGGTACAGGACTTCGAAGGAAAAGAACGACTGGTATATTACGTCAGCAGAAGACTCTTAGACGCCAAAACAAGATATTCCCCGGTGGAGCGGCTATGCTTGTGTTTATACTTCTCGTGTACCAAGCTCAGGCACTATTTGTTATTCGCAGAATGCATAGTCATATGCAAGGATGATGTGGTGAAGTATATGCTATCATTGCCGATTTTGAAAGGACGGATTAGAAAATGGATCCTGGCTCTATCAGAATTCGACTTAAGGTACGAATCGGCCAAAGCTGTCAAAGGTCAAGTAATAGCCGATTTCGTAGCTCAGCATTGTGGACCAGAGATTGCCGTCGTTGAACCGGTTCCATGGACTCTATATTTTGATGGTTCTTCGTGTGGGGTCGGATCAGGAATCAGCATTGTTCTTGTGTCGCCTCGGGGGGCAAGTTATGATTTCTCTCTGCCAATAGAAGCTTCCGCAACTAATAATCAGGCGGAATATCGAGCCGTTCTGAAGGGCATCCAATTATTAAGGGAAGTCAAAGCTGATGCAGTCGAAATTTTTGGAGATTCCATGCTCATTGTGGATCAGTTAACGGGGCGATCTCAGTGTAAGGATGATATCTTGATGATTTGTTATGAAGATCGCCTTCAGCTTTTAAAAGAGTTCAAGTCTGCAATAATTGAGCATATCCCCAGAAGTTATAATGAAGAGGCCAACAGGCTGGCCCAACATGCCTCCGGCTATCGGCCAATTCAGGGAGCGATGATGCTAGAGCTCGCGGCCGATGACTGGCGAAAGGAAATTGCCGATTACTTGAAAGATCCATCCCAAAAAGTGGATCGGCGGATACGTTTTCAAGCTACAAAATATGTGTTGCTTGAGGATGATTTATTTTACCGGACGATTGATGGAGTTCTTCTCAAGTGCCTGGGAACAGAAGAGGCAAAGGTTCTGATGGGAGAAATCCATGAGGGCGTGTGTGGAGCCCATCAATCGGCTCACAAAATGAAATGGATGATCCGGAACAATGGGTATTATTGGCCAGCTATTCTTGAAGATTGTTTCAAGTATTACAAAGGATGCCACGACTATCAGAAGTTTGGCAATGTACAGCGCGCGCCAGCATCGGCTATGAATCCAATAATTAAGCCGTGGCCGTTCAGAGGTTGGGGAATAGATCTCATCGGACAGATTCATCCTCCATCCAGAAAAGGGCATAAGTTCATATTGGTAGCCACAGATTATTTTACTAAGTGGGTGGAGGCAGTTCCTTTAAGGAATGTGACATCGGCCGATATGATTGAATTTGTTAGAAGCCAT
This sequence comes from Panicum miliaceum, assembly GCA_032594955.1. Classification (NCBI taxonomy): domain Eukaryota; kingdom Viridiplantae; phylum Streptophyta; class Magnoliopsida; order Poales; family Poaceae; genus Panicum; species Panicum miliaceum. The sequence continues at coordinate 22,916,355 of CM064066.1, read as the reverse complement.
ATTATCTATCGATTTGGTATTCCTCAAACCATCACAACTGACCAAGGAACAATGTTTACTTCTGGAGAATTCGGAGAGTTTGCCGCCGATATGGGGATTAAATTATTAAATTCTTCTCCATATTATGCTCAAGCCAATGGCCAAGCAGAATCATCCAATAAAGGGATAATCAAACTAATCAAGAGGAAGATAGAAGAACAACCCAAAAAGTGGCATATGTCTTTGGCTGAATCTTTATGGGCTTATAGGATGGCTTGTCATGGAACCACTAAGATATCCCCTTATTAGCTGGTTTATGGTCATGAGGCAGTTTTTCCTTGGGAGTTAAGGACGGGGTCAAGACGCATATCGTTTCAAGATCAGTTGACGGCCGATGACTATTCTTTCCTCATGAAGGACGAACTTGATGATTCGGCAGGTTTATGGTTGAGAGCCCTGATTAGTATAGAAGAGAACAAGAAAAGGGTGGTCAGATGGTATGACAAAAAGGTCAAAGTTAAACAATTCTCTCAGGGAGATTTGGTGTGGAAGTTGGTGCTGCCGATAGGATCCAAAGATCCCAAATTCGGTAAATGGTCACCCACTTGGGAAGGGCCGTACAAAATCGGCCGATGTGCCCCTGGAAATGCATATATTCTGGAAACAATTGAAGGGGAGGAATTCCCAAGAGCTTTAAATGGACGATATCTGGAGAGGTACTATCCAAGCATTTGGGTAGATGCATAACTTGCAGTAAAATATATCAAGACAATATGGCCGATTTTCCTTCGGTTTCCGTCTGCATATCTGATACAGAAATGACGTCGCCTGAAGAAAAAACATTGGGATTCATTTTGACTGGTTCATTATTGGATGAAAATGACAGAGTACATGGCCGACATGGTACAAGTCGCCCTTAGAATAAAAATACCAATACGTCTATTGATTACGCCTACGCTGGATTTCTCTCTCAACGCGACCCAGCTCTATCATAAGGTGGAACCTTTTCTCCTTCGGGTCCTCTGCAGTGGCTCCAGTCTCAGCTTGGTTGCAAAGTTCTATCAGGAGGTGGGTCTTCTTCTCCTCCAAATCCTCCATGGCAACTTCAGTCTTAACTTTACAAGGAAGTGGAGGATTTTTTTCAGAAGATGGTCGCTTACGGACCAAATAGTGAGCATCTATAAGGTCCCAGCATTCTTGGACAACAGCGGGGACATGATCTCTCAGTTCCTCAGCATGAGCTCTTATCAGATCTTTGTCTGCCTGTGATAGTGGTTCGTCTGAATGCTTGATTTCAATCGCTCGTTCTGGACCAGGGCTGAGACGTTTTGGCTAAACAGAGATAAAAGGGATTACCCAACATCAGAGCGATTGAGATGCTTAGGGGAAAGGCAGAGGAGAGTTCATACCTGGTTGACAGAGGAAGAAGATGAAGAGGACAAGGAAGACATCTTGCCGTTCAGTTTGGGACAGTAAAGAGAGAAAGAGAAGATAAGTAATGCGTATGCCTCTGGAGACGGTGAAGGGTCTAGTTATAAAGGAAAGAGAGGTAGATGGATGGTGAGACACGTCCTATCAGAGTAAAAGCGTAGATAAATGCAAAGCTGACTAAAGAAACAAGTTCAAGATCAAAACGACGCAGTAGCATTGAAGGAGCAATAAATGTTTACAGTATTCTTTACAGCCCAAGAAAAGCATCTATGGCCGCAATAGCTTGTTGCCTAATTTGATCGGCCGAGTCTAGTACTCTCTGGTCATCATCGGCCGATCCTGGAACTTCTGACACATGGCGACGAAGCCTTATTGTTTCACGAGCCAAGTGCTGTCTCTCTTGCTTCAGCTCACTGATGATGGATGGGAGTTCTTGGAGTTTCTTTTCTTCAGCGGCTATCTCTTTGGTTATCTGCTCCATCTCCTTGGCCAGCTCTGCTCTTCTCCGTTTGAGCCGATCTATCGTGCCGACGATGTTCGGGCGGTAGTTTTCGAGGATGTTGATCTTTTGGTGTACCTCTTGAGTCCGGTGCTTGTATGAATCGGCCTCTTCCCGGGTTTTTGCCATCTGGGCGCGATCGGCCATGTGGCGCAGCGCCCTGGAAACCGGAATATGCATATGCTCTATATAAGCAGCATGCGCCAAGTTTTCTGATGTTTCTTCCAGGATTCGACCCTTGATATCGTTGAAAGGTCGTCGAATCGGCGAAGCGTCTTCTACCAATCGGCCGATGTCGTCTTGAAGGAGAATACGCATGCTTTCGAGCTTGGCGCGGACATCATCGGAGGCAGAGCTCGACGAAATTGGGTGTGAAGCAATTTCCTCGTCATCAGGCAAGGAGACGGCAAAGGAGAAGATGCTGTTGTTAGGGGTGTGTTGCTCCTGTGGGGAAATAAAGAGAAGGGTTGGCAAGCAGCAAAGGGGAATCGGCTGATTCCAATGGTAAGTTTGTTACCTCCTTAAAACGAATTTCTCTTGCTTGTGTCGGTGGAAGCGTCTCCCTTGTCTCAGGGGCTGGTGCAGTTGGCTCATCAGAAGAAGAAGATTCAACAATTATCAGTGCTCCGCTTGGACCAGCTTGCTGAAAAGACATGGAAAACAGATCCTGTAAGTATGCTATGGGAAATTGAAATAAGATGGTATGAGAAATTTGCCATGCCTCTGTTGATCTTCCGGCCGGTGTTTGTTGTGGGGTTATAGCCAGCATACCCAAATCGGCCTGCATCAGGATCGGTTAAGTTCTCTGAGAATTAAGAGATCAAGGTAAGGGATCATTTACCTCAACGGGAGGAGCTGCTGGAGTTTTGGCTTCTACTTGGGATGTAGCCGGTTGCTGCGGAGACTGCGGTGGAATAGCTTGTGCAGCCTGGCAGAGGGAGAGAGTTAATGGTAGTGGAAGACTTGAAGAATATATGAGATAAGCAAGATCACCTGAACAGCTTCTACTAGTAGTGATGCCACAGCTGCCCCGACTTCGGCGGTAACTTGAGGATCGGCTATCTCGGTAGCTGGCAAGGGTAAAGGGATTGGAGTCTCGGCCGGTGCCACCGCCGTCTGGTCCGCCGATCTGATACGGGGAGTCTCGGCCGATGCTATCACCGTCTGGTCGGCCGATCCGATGCGGGCTCGCACTCGACGGCTTGTTATCTTTGAGGTTGGCCTTTTCGGTGCTCGTTTCGATCGGCCAGTGGAGATGTCCTTGATGGTTGGGGCATGGAAGCCGATAAGTGGATATGGTGTATATGGATGGTGACTGTCTATCGGCCTGCCGCTTCGGCTCCGCATCGGAGGGACCTGGCTTTCAGACTAAGGAAATAAATGCGAGTTAATGATAAAATGAAAGTGTGGAAAGAAATGGTATTGGAATCGGCTGGGAGAAAGGGCATACCGCTGCATTTGGGTCGATATTTTCTGGATCCAGAATGTTGCAATAAATTGATGGAGATTTGCAGAAAAGGTATTGCTTCCATTCTGCCCACCATAATTTAAATTGCTGGGTGGCAAAAGAGGCAACTGACCAATTATTCAGATCAATAGTGCTGAAATCTAGTACTAGATCGCACAGCCGATTGTAGTCAAGACTTGAAGCCAGCCCATCTCTGAATTTCGCTTGACCGGCGAAGTAGACCCGAATCGGCAGTTGGCCAAAACCCAGTTGCCTTGCTGCAGCCGATGGATTGTAGAACTCATAGGAGTCCTTTCCTGAGAAGAAATTGGCTGGCAGAATCCATGGCTTGATCAAGATATCCATAAGCTCCCTGTCAAAGGTATGAGTGGAGAAGTCGTAGCTCATGGGTAATTCGAAAATCGGCTCCATTGCTTGATACGGATACCAGCTGACGGTCTCTTCACTAAGGCCATTGTAAAGGCATCTGAAGTACTCAGCTGTACGGGTAGCAGTAAACTGACAGCCAGGGAAGGCCGATGCCGCCTCTCCAAAAGATCTGCAGCGTTGTCGGACGGATGGATTCTCCTCTGACTCGATGTTAGGGAAAGTTTTGGTCTCTATCCATTGCTGAGAGACCTTGCTCATATATAAATTGAGCCAGAGGGTGATAAACCACCAGGGACCGCCAGGGTTCCCAATCGGCTCCCCCTTCGACAGCTTAGTGCCGATTTGGTGCATCAGGTGATAGGCCGATCCTAGCAGATGTTTTCTAAGGGGGATGGCCGATCCTTGTGACAGAGCTTCCGCTAAAGCCTGAGTGTTAGAAGAGGGTCCAACTGCTCTGCCACAGAAAAAGTGCTTTTCTAGCCACATCATCAGAAAAGCAGTATGCTCCCTCTCTGAAACTATCCCGGTCTTCATATTTTTGCTAATATACCCCTTCCACCCGCCGATTCCTTTGGTCTCTAGCCGATGTGATGGCTTAAACAGATAGTTAAAAGGGATATCGGCGGAGGAGATGTCGAGGCCGGTCAACAGCAGAACATCGGCCAAGGTCGGGGTCATGGGTCCATGTCCAAAGAGGAACGCATTGAGTGCATCGGACCAAAAATAAGAAGCTACCATGACCAGAGGTTCATTTTTTTTCCATCTGAGACAGAGATAGGTCTATGCACTGGCCGATTTTTTGTTCATCCCACTGAACCTTCCTAGATCTGGCTATTCTCTGGTACCATTCTCTCCGGCCGGGGGTTTCATTTGGCCAGGATCTAAAGGTACCTACCCACTGATCTAGGTCCATGGGCGATTGCTTGAATGGGACTCTGTGAGTCTCTAGACTGATCAGGTCAGTTGGATCGGGGTTCCCCATAGGGCCTAAGCAGATAAGGTTAGGGGATTCTGAGAGGGGGATGGTGATTCGGTGCCTAAGTGCCTAAAAAGGGAGAAAAGGGGAAGAAACTTTGAAAAGATCCGGAAAGTACTGAAGCATTTACCTCTGAGATGGAGATCATCGTCGCCGATGGTGACGCAATTGGAAGGTTGGAGCAGGTCGCGGATGAGATCGCCGGAAGGGGGGAAACGTTTGGAGATCGAGAGAGCTCAGAGGAAGACGAACAGTGGTTCGCTGGAAGAAAATGCTAGATTTGTGGGGAAAAGTAGGCGGTGAAGGCCAGCACTTAAGGAAAACCGGGAGGGCAAGGGTAAAAACGGTATTCTTGCCGCGCCGTCCACACGAATTCCAGGGGAGCGGTCGTTTCGCGCGCTCGGTCCGAGGAAATTGCAATCATTGTGCCGCGGAACGGAAGGAGATTTTTACTGCGCCCGTTTCGGAGGAAAGGATTAAAGAAAGAGTTTCGAAGAAAAAGTTATGTTTTACTCCGAAACTGGGGGGCATGTGTTGACGCCAGATTTTGACACGTGTTAAATCGGTGTCGAGAGGAGAAGGTTGGCCGATGCAGCAGATCTAAAGGCTACAGTAAGGAATCGACCGATTGAGGTAACAGTTGGAAATCGGCTGATTGGTGATGCAGCTTGCGCCAACAGGATGGGACTATTTCGGAGGGTCCTGGTCAAAAGTTGGTCAACAGAGCAACGCTAAGTCGGTCAAGGAGCAATTGAAAAAAGAGTCCTGATTGGATTAGGAGACGGCGGCGGAAGATTCTGCGGGAGTCCGTTTCCTTTAAAAAATATTATAGATATAGTAGTTTTCCTGTTTTTTAAATAAGGTTGTAACAAGTCGTAATCGACCAGGAGTCCTAGTCTTAGGGTATAAATAGGAGTCGTCAGGGTCTTGCAAAAGGATCAACACATCAATCAACAATAATACTTCTACTTTTTCAGCAATTTACTTTCAAGTCGGCGACTTCGCCAATACTTTTCTTCTTTCACGAGTTCGTACGGATTGACAGGGCTGCATCAACTTGATCTCCGGCCAATTGGTAGGTTCCACTTATCGAGTAATATCCGAGCTTTAACTACGGGCGCATCGCTATGGTTTCGTTTGGATTTATTGACCAGTTATCGATATTTACTAGAATTGCAAGTTTTACCTGTTATTCTAGTATTATCACCAGTTATCCAGCTTGAGATCAGAGTAATCGGCTTCTTGATCGTTCTTCTTCGATTTATCATCTCACAGCCGATTAGATCTATTTCAAGTGTTGCCTCTGTAGTAATTGTTTAGATCGCTCCAACAGTTTTCTTTACAATTACTACACGATTATCGGCTGATCCATAGCCGATCATCTCTACAGCAAATCGGCCGATTCGCCGCCGACGCGCTCCTCAGGACAGATCGGAACTCCAGCCGATCGGAGCGCCTGGAATTTAATACTTTATTTCCTTGTCAATCAACAGGTCAGATTGACTGGCACGCCGCGCGAACCGTACCAGGGCGATAAACCGAACAGGAGCTAAGCAGATTCTCCCGGGTCGTGTGTCCGACGCTGAAGACCATCGGCCGATTCCTGTCTGGCCGATTTTAGCGCCAACAAGACTATTCAGGTCAAGCGAGGGCGGATCAATTTCACCACCCTTGTAGAGCTTCCTGATGGCGCACCAGTAGTGACGGGTACATTTTCTATCCACCGCAAGCCCGATGTTATATTATTTGACTCTGGTGCATCACATAGTTTCGTTAGTGCAAAACTCGGTGCAAAAGTGGGTTTGGATTTCTGTCACACAAGAGGGTCATATATGATAGCTACACTGGGTGGTAAAATTGCTTCAAATCAACTCATGAGAAACGTGCCAATTAAATTGGGTAGCAAAATCATCAAAACCGACTTGATTCTCTTGGCACTGAGCCGTTGAAATCAATTCCCCGACCCAAGGAGCTACTACTCTATATTTGCCTTTCCGAGAATGCACAAATTCATGTGCTCTCATTGAGATCCGCTCCGAAATATAAGAAATTCCGATGGTACGCGAGTATGCTGATGTTTTCCCGGATGACTTACCAGGCATGCCACCAGATCAAGATATAGAGTTTGTCATTGAACTGCAGCCAGGCACTGCACCTATCTCTAAACGACCCTATCGAATGCCACCCAAGGAATTAGCAGAATTAAAAATACAATTGTAAGAACTTCTAGACAAAGGCTATATTCGTCCAAGCGCTTCATCTTGGTGTTGCCTAGCCCTAGTCTTAGCTCAACCTGACAATACCAAGTCATTTGATGTTTACTGTGACGCTTCTGGTACTGGTTTGGGCTATATACTTATGGAAGACAATCGGATTATTGCCTATGCTTCATGAGCATTTCGGCCCCATGAAAAGAATTACCCAAAGCATGATCTTGAGTGAGCAGCTGTCATTCACGCTCTCAAGATTTGGAGGCACTACCTTATGGGCACCCATTGCAATATTTATACCGACCATAAGAGTCTCAAATATATATTCACACAAGCCGACCTGAATATGAGACAAAGACGATGGTTGGAATTAATCAAAGATTATGATCTTCAGGTGCACTATCATCTAGGCAAAGCTAATGTAGTAGCGGATGCACTCAGCCGCAAAGCTCATTGCAATTGCCTATCTGCCTCATCATAAAATGAGATGTTATGCTCTGAAATACGGAAACTTAGGTTGGAAATGATTCCTCAGGGAACTTTGAATCACATCTCTATTGAACCCACTCTTCATGACCGTATCATCATGGCACAATTACATGTTGAGGGTGTTAAGATCATCAAGCAGAAACTGTCTCAAGGAGAGGAGAAGTACAAATGTTTTCGTCAGGATCACAAGGGAGTTTTATGGTTTGAAAGTCGCATTGTCGTTCCATAAAATCACGAACTCCGAAAGCAAATTCTTGATGAACAACATCTTTCCAAATTCTCTATTCATCTGGGCAGTAGCAAAATGTATCAGGACCTCAAACAAAATTTCTGGTGGACCAGGATGAAGAGGGAAATTGCCCAATATGTTGCAGAGTGTGACACTTATCAGCGAGTGAAAGCTAGCCACTTAAAAGTAGATGGTACACTTCAACCTCTGCCAATACCATCCTAGAAATGGGAAGACATCAGTATGGACTTCATTGTTGGTTTGCCCAATACATCTCAGAAACACGATTCTATATGGGTTATTGTGGATAGGCTTACAAAGACCGCTCATTTTATTCCCGTACACACCACCTATAATGCCAAAAGATACGCTGAGATATATCTTGACCGTATTGTTTGTCTACACGGTGTACCAAAGACAATTATTTCTGATCGCGGCACTCAGTTCGTAGCACGCTTTTGGGAAAAATTGCAAGAATCTCTTGGTACCAAACTAATCCGAAGCTTAGCTTATCATCCTCATACCGACGGCCAAACCGAAAGAGTAAATCCAATTCTCGAAGACATGCTTAGAGCTTGTGTCATTCATTATGACAAAAATTGCGACAAATGCTTATCTTTAGCAGAGTTCTCATATAACAACAGCTATCAAGCAAGCCTAAAAATGGCACCATTCGAGGCATTATATGGTCGAAGGTGTCGAACTCCATTGAGCTGGTCACAAACTGGAGAGAGCACAAAATCTTTGGACCAGACTTGGTAGTCGAGGCAAAAGAAAAAGTGAATGTTATCCAAGAAAATCTTAAAGCAGCCCAATCTAGACAAAAGAGCTATTTTGACAAGAGGAGAAAACTCTTGAAATTCGACGTTAGTGATCATGTCTACCTTCGAGTTTCACCAACCAAGGGTGTGCAACGATTTGGAGTAAAAGGAAAGTTAGCCCCTCGTTATGTTGGTCCGTATGAAATCATTGAAGAATGTGGACCCATGGCCTATAGAGTGCGACTTCCTTCGCAACTTGCAGCCATTCATGACATTTTTCATGTCTCTCAACTAAAGAAATATCTGAGAGTTCGTGTCGAAATTGTTGAGCAAAATGAAATCATGGTGGAACCAGACCTCTCTTATGTTGAGCAAGCCATCAAAATCCTTGACCAGAATGGAAGAAGTACCCGAAGGACGGTGATTACAATGTATAAAACTCAGTGGAACCATCACACTGAAGAAGAAGCCACATGGAAAACTGAAAGTTATCTCAATAAAAATTTTCCTGGTTTTCTTGGTTCCATCCAAGGTACACACTCTCCGCACTTAGTTATTTATCCGAATCTCGGGACAAGATTCTTTTTAAGGGGGGTTGGCTGTGACACCCTGGGTGTCTAAAAGACTAAACAAAGATCCATAACATGAAATCAGGAATAAAAGAACAATAAAAGTATACAACAACCTATCAAAATCTACCTTTCAAGCAAATGTATATGTGTATATGTATATATGCATATACATGTGAACCCTTGCAAACAAACCCTTGTAACTTTCAAAGTTGATCACAAATGACTCTAAAAATTTAATGGCACATCGGTCATAACAAAAGTAGCAAAAGTCTAGTTGAACTCAAGGGCTAAAAGTGCAAAAATTCACATGAAATGACAAGTCATTTAAATACTAGTTTTTGGAAATTCAAAATAACTTTTTATACATTGCTCAAATGAACATAGTCATGAAAGAGAAAATGGATATCTTGAAAAGTTAAGCAAAAATGGTATTCAAATGTTTTGATTTGACCTTTGGAAGAATGAGTTTTAGCTTAAGTCCCATCACCTTCTCCCTCCTCCCTTCTCTCTCCTCCCTCTGCCCTGTCCCATCGCCGGCAGGCCAGCAGGCCGGCGCACCCCGGCGCAACTGAGCCCGCCCAGCCATGTGGACCCGCCAGCACCCTAGAGATCTCCCGCTGGCCCACAAAATCCCGCTCTCCCCCTCAGGAAGCCTCCATGCGGCGGCATTTTCCTACCGCGGGCGCTGCTGGCGCCACGACGAGCCTCGCCGGCGACAGCGAGGCAGCCGCGCCCCCGGTTTTGCCCCTGGTCTCGCCTTCCCCAGCAGCTCGTGCCCAGGCAGCCATCCTCCCTCTTGCGCCTGTAAAAGCCCCACCCGAGGCCCCTGAGCTCGCCGCCCCAACCCCAACTCCGGTGAGCCGTCACCAGCGTGTCGGTGTTTTACCACCACGCCCACTGAGGGATACCCCCGATGTGGTGAGTTTGTAGGTAGGGTGTCGCCGAGATCAGGAACTCGAAGGTGCAAAGGAACGCAAGGTTTAGACAGGTTCAGGCCGCTGAGAGCGTAATATCTTACGTCCTGTGTGGTTTGGATTGCCTTTGATGATGATTTTCCTCGAGGGGGTCCCTGTCCACCCTTATATAGTCCGGGGGGACAGGTTTTACAGAGAAGTCCTAGTCGGGTACAAGCCCAGAAGTCCTACCCGAGTACTCCTCGGGTAGTTTCCTACCGTGTCCGACTAGTTTCACTACTGTACGAGTAATCCTACTACATTACGAGTAGTTACAACAGATGTAGGGCGTGGGACATGTCCTGTCCCGTATCCTAGGAGAAGTGTGCCACGTGGACAGTCCCGTGTACCCGGGTCTGACAAGCCCCCGAGCTCTTCGTAGCCGAGTACTGCAGGCGTCCGAGTACTTCTGAAGGCGTCTTCGAGTTCTCCCGAACTTCGTCTTGAAGGTGTCTTCCGAGTTCTTCCTTGGCTGCGTCGAGGCTGTGAGGTGCTCATGTCCCGAGTAGTTGTCCAGTCTTCTTTATATGGGGTACGATTAAACTCGCACTCCATATGGAGTAGCCCTCGAGCCTTAGGTTGACTCATAGAATCAGGCTGAGGGTCAATTTAAGCTTGAGTCTTCTATCTTTATCTTCTAGCAGATTTGAAAAATATGTCGCTGATGACACGTGTCCCGCAGCCCCCGAGCCTTGAATCCAAATCCCCAATATTTGGAATAAAGGATCCAAAGAGTCGTGGCATACAATATATGACAACAAAGATTTGATGGTAAACATTGGTAAATTGGTGTAGTAAGTATGAAACCTCTTTTTTTGGGACAAGTTCCCTGAAAAAATGGTGAAACAAATAACATGCCCAACAAACACCAAAAATTATATCTCAAACTAGTCTTTGTGCCCTGAGCCAATGATTAAATAAGGCATTTGGGTAATAATCTAAACAAACCCCTTATTTCGGAATAAAATCCCTGAAATAATGGTTAACAAACATATACCCAAGACAAATCGTAAAAATCCTCTTGGGTCGGGAGCTGTCGAGTAATTATACAGCATCCAACATGTAAGCATAAGAGCTGCCCCTTGAGGCAAGCTGAGTGCCTTATCACAGCAAGCCCCCGAGCTAGGAACATAAAGTAGTCATAGCAGAAAAGGTAGCGCTAGCCCCCGAGCCCAAGCTTAGAGCAAGTAGCCGCTAGTGCATGAGCGGTCGATCAAGCCACCTAGTCGGAATCGATCCCGACTAGGATTGTAGTCGAAACAAGTAGTCAAAATAGTCGCATTTGTATAGAACCAGTCGTAAACAAGTAAAGTTCTTGTCATGGGAGCAAGGCCCCTTCAATAACATAGTGTACAAGTCAAAAATAAGTAATATGTTACTGGAAATAAGAGGGCAAGGCCCCTTCAGTAAACTTGCACATGATACCGGTCATAAACCAGTAGGACGGAGTTATACTAGAAGTATTAGCACAAAGGCCCTTCAGAGACCCAAAAGACTAGTCGTATTCTAGTAATTAGGTGCTGGGAGTATGGGAGCGAGTCCCCTTAAGTAAACTTGCGCATAGTACCAGTCGTAAGCCGGTAAAATGGAGTTGTACTGGTTGTATCAACCTCTAGGCACCAATAGAAGATGTCCCCAGTCACTTCAAGGATGAAACCGACGTAAATGTTCAATATTCCATGAATTTGGTACCTCCTGGCCATCCGGGTACTGCAAGCGATAAGATCCAGGGCCTGTAACCTTGTGCACAATGAAAGGTCCTTCCCATCGTGAGTTAAGCTTGTGTAGCCCGGTATCATCCTGGATTCGTCGAAGAACCATATCTCCAACATTGAAAGAGCGTTGTTGGACATTCCTGTCGTGGTAACGACGAACTCCTTGTAAGTAGCGGGCCAATTGCAACAATGCATTGCATCGTATTTCCTCAGCTGAGTCAAGCTCAAGGTGTCTTGCACTGTCAGCCTCGCCTTCTTCAAACATTTCCAGTAGTGGAGACTTCCACATCACATCAGCTGGTAATATGGCTTCAGATCTGTATACGAGAAAGAAAGGTTACTGGCCTGTGGCTTTGCTTGGTTGTGTGCCAAGCCCCCAGACTACTGATGAGATCTCGTTGATCCACTTGCCACCCTTTTTTCTGTTCTCTTCATAAAGTCTTTTCTTCAGTCCAACAAGAACCAAGCCGTTGGCGCGATCAACCTGACCATTGGCTCGCGGATGAGCCACAGAAACATATTTGACTTCAATGGAGCTGCATTCATAGAAATCCCAGAACTCATGCGAGTGGAAATTGGATCCCAAATCTATGATAATGGTGTTGGGAAAGCCAAAGCGGTGTAAGATATCGCAGATGAAAGTAACCACTCGATCAGCAGTGAGCATTGCGATTGGTTTGTACTCGATCCACTTTGTGAACTTGTCGATGGCCACCAACACGTGTGTAAAACCTCCTGACGCAGTTGTGAAGGGCCCTATCATGTCTAGGCCCCAGCATGCAAACGACCATGAAGGTGGTATGGTGATAAGATTATGAGCCGGAACATGAGGCTGTTTGCCAAAGAATTGGCAGTTGGTGCACCGGCGAATGAGTGCTTCAACGTCTGCCAAAGCAGTCGGCCAGTAGAAACCAGAACGAAACGCCTTGCCGACTAGTGTGCGTGAAGCAGCGTGGTTCCCGCACACGCCTTTGTGAATCTCTTGGAGTATTTCTTTTCCTTCCTCCATGCTAACACACTTCATGAGTATGCCTGATGCTGATCCACGCTTGTACATATTGCCCCCGACTAGAACGTATCCTTTGCTGCGTCGTAGGATGTGAGTAGCTTCAACACTTCTTGGGTCGACACCGGGGGGTAGTTTGTGCTCTTTGATGTAGTCGATGAAGGCCACCCTCCAGTCGACCTCGATCATCAAGACCTCTCAGTCGGGTTCCTTGGGACCCTAAGCGATGGAACTTGAGTCTGGTGCCCTGATGGAAGGGTGATGCAACTCATGAACAAAGACTCCTGGTGGGATGGTAGCTCGATCAGAACCCAGTTTGGAGAGCACGTCCGCGCCCACATTGTTGTCGCGAACCACATGATGAATTTCCAGCCCCGAGAACTTTTTCTCGAGCTTGCGTATTTCCATGACGGAGGCGTCCATGGTGTCCTTGTTGATGTCCCACTCCTTATTGACTTGTTGAAGCACCAATAAAGAGTCGCCATAAACGAGTAGTCACTTGATGCCCAGGGAGATTGCCAGGCGTAGCCCGTGCAACAATGCCTCGTACTCAGCCTCGTTGTTGGAGACCTCGAACAGTATTTGAAACACATACTTGAGCTGTTCTCCTCTCGAGCTGATGAAAAGTACTCCCGCACCACCACCACCGAGCTTGAGTGAACTGTCAAAGTACATGACCCAATGCTCCATCTGGTTGGTTGGGGCTTCCACTTGGTTTTCTTGCCACTCCGCCATGAAGTCGACTAGTGCTTGTGACTTGATGGCTGTCCGGGGCTTGAAGTCAAGTGTAAGGGCTCCCAGCTCCACCGTCCACTTGGAGATGCGCCCGGTAGCGTCCCGATTGTGGAGGATATCCACCAATGGGAAGTCAGAGATCACCAGGATATTGTATGCATTGAAGTAGCCGCGAAGCTTCTTGGAAGTGACGAGTATACCGTAAATAATTTTTTGAATCGTCGAGTAACGAACCTTAGATTCAGAGAGGACTTCGCTGATAAAGTAAACTGGTTGCTGCACCCCAAAGGCGTGGCCTTCTTCCTATCATTCCACCATGATTGCTGTGCTGACGATGTGAGTAGTCACAGCGATGTAGAGCAGTAGGTTCTCGCCTAGTTGGGGAGCTGTCAGGATGGGTAGCGACTGCAAGTGATGTTTGAGGTCTTGTAGTGCCTGGTTTGCCTCCTCGGTCCACTTGAACTTGTCGTGGTGCTTGAGCAACTTGAAAAAGGGTAGTCCCCTTTCTCCAAGTCGGGAGATGAAGTGGTTCAAAGCTGCCATGCAGCCAGTGAGCTTCTGGACATCCTTGATCGTCTTTGGAGCATCCATGGCTGTGATGGCATTAATCTTCTCTGGATTTGCTTCGATCCCGCGGTGACTGACGATGAACCCGAGTAGTTTGCCTTGAGGCACGCCAAAGACGCACTTTGTCGGGTTGAGCTTCCATCGAAACTGTCGCAAATGTTGAAAGTCTCCTCGAGATCAGTGATGAACTCGTCGTGGGATCTGGTCTTGATGACCACATCATCCACGTATGCTTCAATGTTGCGGTGTAGTTGGTCCGCGAGGCATAGTTGGATGGCTCGTTGATAGGTGGCTCCTGCATTCTTCAACCCGAAAGACATTGTAGTGTAAGCATATGCTCCAAAGGGGGTGATGAACACCGTTTTGATCTGGTCTTCCTCCTTGAGAGCTATCTGATGATAGCCCAAGTAGCAGTCGAGGAAGGACAAAAAAACGCAGCAAGCCGTGGAGTCGATGACTTGGTCGATGCGTGGGAGCGCGAAGGGGTCCTTCGGGTAGTGTTTATTGAGATCAGTATAATCCGCACACATCCTCCATTCATTGTTATTCTTTTTTAGTACAAGTACAGGGTTAGCTAACCACTCGGGGTGGTATACTTCCTCAATAAAACCAGCCATGAGTAGTTTAGCTAATTCTTTCTTGATAGCCTCCCTCTTGTCGGCGGCAAAACGTCGCAGTCGTTGCTTCTTTGGAGTGGCCTTAGGATCGACTTTCAAGCAATGCTCGATCAACTCCTTAGGCACCTCTGGCATATCCGCTGGTTTCCACGCGAATATGTCACGGTTGGCCCTAAGGAAGCTGACGAGCGCGCTTTCCTATTTGTCGCCTCGGCCGCCTCCAATCAGAGCAGTCTTGGACGGGTCGCCTTCTTGCAGCTGGATGGTCCTGATGCCAACGTCGCTGGGGTTAGGTTTAACCCTCGACTGGCTTGGCCGTTGGTTGGAGATCTCCATCTCTGTGTTGGTCAGCTTCAGCGCAGCTGGGAGTACTTTTGCAGACGGTTCTAGCACGTGTGAAGTCGTGGCATACTCGATCGCCTCCTGGTCACAGTCGTACGACTTCTTCAGGTCCCCACTGAGTGTGAGTACACTTGTCTTGCCTGGCATCTTGAGTAGCAGGTAGACATAATGGGGCACGACCATGAATTTGGCTAGTGCCGGCCTGCCAAGGATGGCATGGTATGACAAGTTGAAATCCGCCACCTCGAACTTGATGTACTCGGTGCGGTAGTTGTCTTTTGTCCTGAAGGTGACTGGCAGGACCACTAACCCGAGTGGTGTAGCCGCGTTGCCCGGGACAATGCCGTAGAAGGTAGCTTTGCTGGGATTAAGCATCTTGGAGATGTCCAGTCCCATCTTCTTGAGAGTACTCGCGAAGAGCAAATTGAGGCCACTTCTGCCGTCGATGAGTACTCAGGTGAGCTGTAAGCCCGCCACGACAGGGTCTAGGACGAGCGGGAATTTTCCCGGCTCGGAGAAGCCGGTCCATTGATCATTCCTAGAAAAAGAGATCGAGACCTTGCTATATCTCAAAGGCCTTGTCGTGGCTGGCTCCACAGAGAGTATTTCGCGCAGGGTTAGCTTCTGCGCGCGCTTGGAGGGGAATCCGCCGTCTTCGCCGAAGATGATGTTGATGACGTTCTTCGGATCCTGGAAGTCTTGAGCCCCGACTTGTCACCTCCTTCATCATCATCCTCCTTGTCCTTTCGCTTTCTTGCTTGGGGAAGGGGTGGAGTATTGAGTGAATTTCGGATGGTGACGCACTCGAAGAGCGTATGCCGCGACTTCGGTTGTATCAGGCATTGTTTATGCATGACTTGCTCGTAGTCCAAGGGGTTGTTCCCCAACTTCTTGCCACGCGGATTTCACTTGACAGCTGCGACTTCATGGTCTGGCTTGCGCTTTCGGGGGTTCCCCGAGTGGTTCTGCTGGCTTTTGTCGAAGTGGCCATTGTTGTTGCCTTGTTTGTTGTGGTTGCGCTTGGGGTAGCGGTTGTTTTCCTCATCCTCCTGGTCAGCCAACCTTGCCATCATGTCACGCAGCTCCATAGCAGTAGTCGGGCGGTTGCGCCCAAAGTCGTGGTACGTGTTCTTCGAAAAGAGGCCGTGTTGGAAGCAGTGGATGACATCCTCGTCGGTGATGTTGGCAATGGTGGCGCGTGTCTCAAAGAAACGCCGTGTGTAAGACCTCAGGGTCTCGTTCATCTCTTGCTTCACCAAGGACAAGTCGTGGCGAGTGCCCGCTCTGATAATGGATACCTGGAAGTTGTAGATGAAGGCCCGCTTGAGGTCCTCCCACGAGTCGATGGAGTTTGGCTTGAGGCTTTCAAGCCATGTGAGGGGTGCGGGCTCCAGAGCCACCGGGAAGTAGAGAGCTTTTGTAGAGTTGGATCCCCCTGAAACTTCAATGGTGATGGAGTAGCAACGAAGCCACTGGCGCGGGTCCTGCTTACCGTCATACTTGGGGATTCCGACTAGTGTGAAGTCCTTGGGGTAGGACTTGTCGCTGATGCTGGTGGTGAAGGCGGGGAAGCGGTCGTTGTTGTCGTCGACGTCGTGGTATCTGCCGGGACGGTCCCTTCTCCTTGCTTCAATAACAAGCCGCGCGTCGCGGCCCTCGTTGATTTTTTTTCGGAGGTCGACCGTGGGAGCATCATGGAGGTTGGCCTCAACTGGATCTTGGCCGTGGTGCCTTGCCCCCCGCTGGTTGCGAGGGGGTTGTTGTACTTCTTGTTCACTGTTGTCACGGGCGGACAGGTGGCCCTCATTGCGCTTGCGGTCGTCGTTCCTCCGACTCCCGTGGCCTCCTCCAGGGGTGCGACTGACCAGCGTGGTATCACCATGTTGCTCAAACCTCGAGTGATGATTCCGAGTGGAAGACACTGGATGTTGCCCATCAAGTTGTACGAGCGCGCGCTGGGTCAAGTACTGCAGCCTTTGTATCTGAGGATTGGATGGGAGTTGTTGAGCTAAGAGTGCTGCTTCTGCGATGGCGCCAATCGGCGTACGGTACTCGCGATCCGCGACTGCTGCAAAGGCGTTGTTGAGATCCCTTGGTTCGTGGGCGCAGTTCTGCGTGTTGCGCCTGCGTTGAGCGCGCTTGGCGTTCTTTGCCCGCTGGATCCTTCGGTGCTCTTCGTCTTCATCTTGAGGAGCGTCAGCTGTGGGCGCGTCAGCTGAGATATCCGCGAGTTGTTCGTTGTCGTACTCGGTGCCCAGCTCGTCTTCCTCCTCGTTGTGAAGGGAAGCCATGCAGATTTGACGATCCGGTGAGTGATTAGCCCTAAGGTTGTACTCGAGTAGCTCTGTGCTACTCTCTCCTTCTTCAGCGATAGGAGAAAGAGGTCTACCCTCTTAGAAGGGTAGTTCCTACGTGAAGGCCACAAGGCGAGACTCGTAATCGACTAGTTCGAAGGGCTCAAAGCCCTTACAGTACGTGAAACATCCTTGCGGCGTTGAAGTGATGGTTAAACCCAAAAAGCTACCCGAGAAAGATTCGGTGTGGCTGCCGGGTTGTGAGTGGTTTTCAAGGGTGGGGGCCGCCCGACAAGCGGTGACTCCTGCGTCTCCGAGTCCTTTTCGGATCCGGCTCGAAGGTGTAGTGCACGGGGAAATTTCTCCGTCGGAATCCGAGTGGATGTCGAAAGCGGAGGCCTCCCAACAAGCGTTGGCACCCACGTCCTTGAGCTTGAGCAGCAAATCCAAATCCTCCTCCAAGTCGGAGCGGGACTTAGATCGTGGGGTCATTTTAGATCGATTTGAATCTGACCCGAGTAGATCTGTTGCGTCACGAGTGGAAGTCACGTTGAAAACGAACATCTTTTCGATCTGCTGGACCAGATCGGGAAACAACGTGTCGTCGAGGTTGTCGATGAAGTCGTTTAGATCGCTACTTGTAGTTGATGAAGTAGCCTCCGACTGCTTGGAGTTGGCTAGGTGGCTGTTGAAGCCACCCAAACCATCGGCGATGCAGATCCAGGAGCCAAAGATAAAAGTCGTGCCCTCGTCGAGCACAACGCTGGTGAAGTTGACGATGCCATCGAGTTCTCTGGTGGATCTTCAATGAGCACCCCTACCTGGCGCGCCCGCTGTTGGTGTTTGACCGCCACGCCCACCGAGGGATACCCCCGAGGTGGTGAGTTTGTAGGTAGGGTGTCGCCGAGATCAGGAACTCGAAGGTGCAAAGGAACACAAGGTTTTAGATAGGTTCAGGCCGCTGAGAGCGTAATACCCTATGTTCTCTGTGGTTTGGATTGCCTTTGATGATGATTTTCACCGAGGGGGTCCCTGTCCGCCCTTATATAGTCCGGGGGAACAGGTTTTACAGAGAAGTCCTAGTCGGGTACAAGCCCAAGAGTCCTACCCAAGTACTCGTCGGGTAGTTTCCTACCGTGTCCGACTAGTTCCACTACTGTACTATCCTACTGCATTACGAGTAGTTACAATAGATGTAGGGCGTGGGACATGTCCTATCTCGTATCCTAGGAGAAGTGTGCCACGTGGACAGTCCCGTGTACCCTGATCAGACACCGCGCGTGGACGCGCCGCTCCACCCCCACATTGCCCAAACCAACCCTCCCATCACCTTCTCCGCCTCCCACCGAAGCTGCACGACTGATCCCCGCGCCCTCTTCCTCACCGGAGCACCGCCACCATCACCCGCACCCGCCGCCGGCTCTGTGCCACCGTCGGCGAGCCGCCTTGGTCAACCACTTCCCCACCCAAGGCCACAAACATGTGTGGTTTGTTTCCCTTTTGCCTCTCCCACCCTCGCCCCTCGCCACCGGTGACCCTAGTCGCCGGAATTTGGCCGGCTGTCGCCGATTCCCTGCACAAAGGACCCTTTTGCTTCGATTTCAATATTTCCAGGGAGATTTCTGTAAAATCTCAGGGACACATTTGTAAACCAGAAACTAGAAATTTGAAAATCAATCTATGAACTTTGAAAATGCAAAACAATTTACAGAAAAATCCTAAAAATACAAACTAAAATGTTCTGGACTCCTTAAGTTAAAATCTACAACTTTGTAAAAGGATCTTGGACTGTTTCCACATAATTTTAATTGTAGATTTAAATCAATTTCAAATATCTTTTGATTGTTCCAAGAGTTTCAGGAAAGAACTGCTCATGAGATTTGGATGATAGCTTCTGTACTAAGAGTTTAGTCTTTCATAAAAATTTCATCACTGAATCCAATCACAACTAGATGTTTCGAGTACTTTTTATTATATGCTAGATCTAATTAAACTAGAATTTTAGCCTCTGATTATTGTGGAGGAAAAATCTACAAAATTTACAGTAGCCTCCTCATGCAAGTAAGTTTGTTCAGTAAAATGTTGAGCACCAGTTCTTGCATGGTTTCTTCTTTACAAATAGATCTTGATCCAAGCAGTAGCTGTTTAATGTATTTTTCATGATTTATCCGCTGAACGAAAATAGCTAAAAATTTTACAGTGAGTTTGCACTTAAGTAATGTGCTCTGCATAAAAATCCCAACCCTAGAAACTACCTCTAAAAGTAGTTTTGTTTAACCCATGCTTACTGTTGAAAATGGTCGTTTACGAAATGACAAAACCACTCGCTTACTTAATGAAGTTAGTTAATCCAGATAAGTACTCGATAAATGACTGCCCAAGGAAAAGAAAATGAAGTGCTTGACAACTTAACTTGAGTTTTGTTGAATGACTACTTTATAGTGAAATAGTTATTTATCTTGTACCATTAAAACCACTCATACATATGCATTCATATAGAATCAATGACTCTCACTGACAGAACCTACGAGCTGGTGTCTGAGTCCGAGAGTGAGCAGTGCGAAGCTCAAGTTAATCTAACAGAAGTTGCTGAAGACCTGAACCAAAGTTTAGAAGAACCCCCGACTAGTTTTGCCCAAGAAGGCAAGCCCCGGTGTAGAATTCCAGTATTTCAATTGATGCAACTACTGTTCCTTTTTACCTGTGCATTTAAGTTCATAGAAGTTGATTGGAACCCTAGCTGCATGATCCTAGGCACCTATGTAATGAATACTAGAACTGGAGTTCGAGTAGATGCTCTGCTAATAGGTTCGGTAAAAGTCGAGTGATTTTCTGTCACTCGCGAGAATTATAGGAGTTGAATGATTTACCACATACTGCAACTATAAGGTCAACGGGCGAGGCTGTGGTACGATGCTCATGGTTGAGGCCCCATCTGAGTAGAGAAAAATGCTAAGACCGCAGTGTGTGGTAGTGGTGGTTAAGCGTTTGAACTTTCTAACCACATGTCAAAAATATGGTACTTGATAAGCTTAAGTACCTGATTAGCCCGACAAGTGGACTTTACTTTCACCCTACTTGAACGAAGTTCAGATGCGTATACACATGTGAGTGCCGAGCGTGGCTCAGGAGGGTGACCCTGATCCACAACTCGGAAAGAAAGGGGAAAAGTTGCTTGGGGTGACCCTTCGGTGCTCCAGGCGTGTGTGTTAGGTTTGCCTTGCAAGGTTAAGAAATTCGATTCGAATCATCCGTTTCTCGCGATAATTGAGACTGCTTAATACTTCTACCACGTAGAGTAACAAGAGGAACTATGGCTATGATGAAACTTGTTGGATGATTAAATGTTGTCCGCCATGTTTGGTTAGAGACAGATGCTCACTTAGAATGGTTAAATGAACTAGAATATTGAAAGCTAAAATATGAAATTAAGGACTTACTCTTTGTTGCTTTTCAGCAAAAAGAAAATCTAGAGCCTTAGAGCCATGCATGCTTAGGAGTCTGTTATTTACATACCAATAGAAGGGTAAGCCTTGGTGAGTATTCGTATACTCAGCCTTGCTTGTGGCATTGTTTTCAGATGTGTCTTTTGAAGAAAAGATAGCTGGTTTGACTTGGCCTTGTACATTGCCACCTGGTTGGTCTGTGGATTGGGATCCGTCCCTGACAAATGTTAACTCTGCCGAGTGATGCCATGTACGGGCTTCATCGTGGTATCGGAATTGACGATAGATGATCGTGTTCTCTTTCTACTGCTTTTAAACTCTGAATAAAGTTTTTAAGTTTGAACTCTGAAATACTTGTTTTATGAACTCGGCTTGTAATAAATAATTTTCAGACTTGTGAGGTACAAGCTATGGAATGTTGTAATCTCTGGACTTGCCTTCGTGCGAGTTAAGTGTACGCTTTGTTTCGATCAAAATATTAAGTGGTCGCAATGGGATTTACCCGACAGACTTTCGGATTACTCCGTTTGAAGTGCATGGTAGCCGGTTCGTCTTTATGGATGATGGTTAGTGCACTTGAGCCGGATTAATTTGGGCGGTTCTGCCACAATAGGTCAACCTAAGAACTAGCAAGAACGTTAGGAACACAAGAAAACAAGAAGACACAAGATTTAGATCTGAAGTTCACTCACACAAAGGAAGCTACATCTCTGTTGAGGTGCCCACAAAGAGCTTCCTTTCCCAACCGACCACAAAGATCAAGGTTGAGATACTTACTATGAATCCTCCATGAGGATGGGTAACACAAACTTACCGGGGAAATCCACACGAGTTGAATGCTCACCAGTGTAACACCTCAGGTGTTTAATTCACAAAATAAGCCTCATTAGCGTAACAATATGCTTAACTAATTGAGAAAAGTTTTAAAAAATGAATTACAAATTGATTTTACTTTGAATTGAAAATAGTTGTGTATATGTGCATAAGTGCATGTACTTTAATCAAACAAATTAAATAACTTTCACATCGATGCTACCATGGCTACGAAACCAAATAGGCACATCATTTTTGACATGTTGAACAGAAGTCTAGTTGAAGCCTAGGAGTGAATGCAAAGTCTTGCCTAGGAAATGACGAGCCCTCTGAATTATACTTTTTGAGTTTTTTAAAAAACTTCTAATCTAGAACTCAAATGAACTTTGGCCTGAAACAAAACTTGTGTAACTTTTCATTTTGAACAACTTTCATGTTCAGAGATTTTTGAGTTGCAATACAAAAATTTGAGAAACACTTGGATTTGCAAACCAGCCCCTGCCTTTTCTTCTATTTCCACTGCAGACCCTTCTCTCTACGCCTCGCCCGACCCTACGACGCGCAGTCGTTCGCCCGACCCTACGTTCGCCCGACCCTCGCGCGCCCGACCATCGTTCGCCCGACCCTTTCCCTCGCCCGACCCTCGGTTTCGCCCGACCCCTCGCTTCGCCCAACCCCCGCCCGCCGCGTAGTCGCCGCAGGCCACTTGGCCGGCGATGCCTGACCGGCGCTAGGCGCCAAGCCAATACCTGGCCGCGCCCGCACGCTGCGCTCCTCCCCCGTCCGCGCACGCCACGTGCGCGCCAGCGACGCGCGCCTCTGCTCGCCACCCGCCGCGCCCAATGGACAAGCCGCGCCGTGCCCGTGCCTCCGCCGCGTCCCGCAAGTCGCCGCACTCACCGCCCGGCAAGACAGCTGCGGCAGCTCCTCGCCCAACCCGCGCGCCACGTGATCTCCTGCTCCCCACGCCAAATCCTCAGCGCCCAATCCCCTCTGCCTGCGCCCGCCGCACGCCGCGCCGGCTCTGCTCGCCGCCCACAGCGGCCAGTCACACGCTTCCGTCGTGCCGCTCGCACCCGCGTCTCACCGTCCAGTCCCGCCCCTCCTTCCGCCTCTCTGTTGCCTACAAAAGGCCGCACTGAGTCCCCCTCGCGCACCCACACACCAGAACGCCGCCGCCGCCACCATTACCGCCGCCGTGCACCCCTGCCCGTGGAGCCCCACTCCCCAGCCTACCACTGCCCAAACCCATCGCCCAACAAGCTTGCCCTCCCTCTACTGAAGTTCACCGGCCCCTTCCCCGGCCAGATCAACCGCCGGAGCACCGCCAGCGCCGCCCGCGCCGCCGCCGCTCCCTTGCTGCTCCGTGGACAGCTCACCTCGAAGCTCCTCCGTCCAAGCCAAGCTTCGAAACGGGTTCCCCTTGACGCCGCGAAGCTCATCGACCAGCCCATACCCTCCCCTCCTCGCTGGAGCACCATCGCCGACGCTCCGCCCCGCCGCCGCCCCTCTGCTCTGCGCCGACGAGCCACCTCCAGCCACCCCCAACCCCGACCAAGGCCATCCCGAGGTAGCTCTCACCTCCCTGGATCTCCCCGACCCTTTTCCCCTCGCCGCCGACAAGCGCCCTCGCCGGAATCTGGCCGGCCGCCGTGCCAGCGCAGCCCAGGGGCCCAATTGCAAGGATTGAAGTCTTTAAAAGAGTTTGCACGCAAGTTTACAGGGACCCCTCTGTAAAAGAATGTTTAAACTTTAAAATCAAAAACAGCAAACTTATAAAATTCATATAAAATCATAGAAAAATCGAAAAAATACAAACTCAACTGTTCTGGAATCTTTAGATGAAAATCTACAACTTTTGTTACATGCTTTTCTTAAGTTGCTGGATAAATCTTGCTCTAAATGAAATGGAAGGTTTAATAGACTTTAATTGTACCCACTGTTGTAGGCAAAGGTTAAATCCGAAAATTTAACAGTAGATTAGTGGCTTGATTTGTAGGCCAGTGTAAAAAAATATTAGGACCAAAACCCATCTCTGGCTAAACTATTTGTTAAATCTTTTTTATGCCATGCAATAATAAAACTAATTTGTAACTGCTGTTATATTGCGTTTCATGTGGTGAAACTTTTCCAAAGCTGTTATATTGATACCTAAATACCACAAAAAAAGTTTAGAACCTTTTTCCTTTCTGTAACCTATTTATATAATTTTGTGGTAGGAAAAAGGCACTAATTCAAATAATTAGTTCCTGTGCTTGGAAAATATTCAACTTTTTACTGTAGCACACTTTAGAGTAGCTTTTACTGTATAAAAAGTTTCATACACAGAAATCCTGTAAAACATCCTGTAGAAATTAATCTTTATTAAAGTATGTGTATCTTGTCCTATTTATTATGCTTTGTATATTGCACAGTAAAATCTGAAACATTTACAGTAACACATATATGGATAGGTTAATCACCTGTAATATTTTTGGTACCAATACTTGCATGGTTTGTCCTGTATAAAAATAACTAGGTTCTAGCAGTGGCTATATATTACTTTTTTTCATAATTTTTCTGCTATGTGAAAATGTCTTAAATTTTTACAGTGCTTTTGTCTCTGCAATATGTGCTCTAAATAAAAATTTTATCACCAGAAGTTACTTAATCCAGAAGTTGTGTTTAATCTATGTTGTGCTTAGAAAATTAAGTTTCCTATAACACAACCCTTCTTGTTTAATGAAGTTAATAGTTTAAGTTATACTCAATTAATAATTGCCCAAAGAAATCTTAACTAAGTAACTTCACAACCAAATCGATGTTTTGTGGACTACAACTTTATCGTGAAGGAACATAATCGTCTTATACCATTACTATAACTTACACTTGTGCATTCATATAGAATTGACTACTCTCGCCGACGGAACGTACGAGCTGGTGCCCGCATCTGAGAGTGAGCAGCGTGAAGCTCAAGCAAATCTAACTGAAGCTTTCGAAGACCCAAGCCCCAGTTCGGACGAGCCCCAGGCTAACTTTACCCAAGAAGGCAAGCCCCGGAGCATGAACCCTATTTTCCTAAACTTATGCAACCTATTACTCTACTTTACTTGTGCATTAAGTTTATAGGAGTTGAATGAAAACTTAGTTGCATGATCCTAGGTACTCATGCTCTGAACACTAGATGTAAGGTTCGATAGAATGCTATGCTAATAGGACTCCGGTAAAAGTCGAGTGATTTTGTGTCACTCGCGAGAATTTAGGAGTTGAATGTTTAGTACATGCTGCAATCATAAGGTCGACGGACGGGGCTATGGTACGATGTTTATGTTGATCATTGAGGCCCCATCTGTTTAGTGAAAAATGGTAAGGCCGCAGTGTGTGGTAGTGGTGGTTAAGTCTTTGAACGTACTAACCACATGCCGAGAATATGGTAATCGGTAAGCTTAAGTACTGGATTGAACCGAGGCCGGAATATACTCCCCACCATCTTGAATTCGTTCACATCTAGCTAATGGCGGGTGCATGTGCCGCCATGGCTAGGCCATGGGGACGTGTAGTCGAGGGCGGTGAGCCTGTTCCGTGAAGCGGGAATTGAAGGGAAAAGTTGCACGTGTGACTCTTTGAGTAACCACGTGACGTGTGTTTAGGTTTCCCTTGCAAGGTTAAGAAATTCGATTCGAATCGTCCGTTTCTCGCGGTTATTGAGACTGCTTGACCCTTTTACCACATAGAGTAAGAAGAGGAACAATGATGATGATTAATCTTGTTGGATAAAAAAATTAATCCTTCCACCATGTATGATATTGGATAGTTGCTTACCAAGAATGGTTAAAGAAAACTCGAACTTGGAGCTAATATTTGAAAGTAAGGATCTACTTATATATGCTTTTCGGCAAAACAAACCCCTCAAGCCAAAAGCCTTGCATGTCTAGGAGTCGGCTAAGTATATTCCACTAGTCGGGTAAGCCTCGCTGAGTATTAGTATACTCAGCCTTGCTTGTGGCTTGTTTTCAGGTGAAACTTACGAGGACATGATTGCTAGTTTGACTTGGCCTTGTACGCTTCCTCCTGTTTGGTCGGTGAAATGGGATACGCCCCCGGCTAACGGTGATAAGGCCGAGTGATGTCTCGTACGGGCTTCATCGAGACACCCTGTATCATCGAGTAGTTTATCGTTATTTTTTTGCGCTGCATTAAACTCTAAAGTACCTTGTTTTACGAATTTGAACTCCGTTGTAATAATAATTTGTGATGAACCCTGTGGTGTAAAATTTGTGGATTGTTGTATCCTCTGGGCTCACCTTCGTGTGAGTATATGTATGTGTGATTTCGATTGACAAAAACCGTGGTTGTATCGGGAGGTTACCCGACAGACCAATGGATTATTCCGTTTGAAGTGCGAGTTTGCCCGGATTGCCCTTGTGGTGATGGTTGGCGCGCTTGAGCCGGATTAATTCAGGTGGTTCTGCCACAACCAGTCACCACTAACCATCTAGGAGCAAGGTTCCAAGAGTAACAAATCCAAATATGGTGCTTGACGAAGTTCGCCAAAGCTCAAGAGATGGGAATGAAGCACACTCAAGGCTCTCACCAAGAACACTCCAAATCCTCTCCACAAATTTGAATCTTTGCAAGGTTAGCTCAAGAGTGGAGCAAGGAAGGAGGAACCAATGTTAGGAATGAGTTGTCTCAAGGTTGAAGAAAGAGAGCCAAGAGAGATGTGAGGAAGGGGATGAAGGGGTATAAATACACGCAGCCCCAAAATGTGACCATTATAGTGCTGGCGCCATGGTCTGGTTGACCAGATCCAAAACCTGGTTGAGAAATTCTAGGAAAATTCCAAACAGAGGGCTTCACCTAGTTGACTAGGAAAAATTCTTGGTCAACCAGGCTAGTTACAGTGCATAGAATCTGATTATTTGAACTTGTGACGGGTCCAGGACTTGGTGTCCCCAGCGGGCCCACTTCCAGCTAACCAGCCAAAAGAAGCACCAGGAACGATCGTCCACCCTCATGGGCAGCGACTCCATCATGGCTGCCTCAGCCACCCCGACCGACAGCTCGGTCGGGATGGCCCGGGCCTATGTCCCCGAATGGAATGCGATCGAAGGCCGGGGCCGTACCGCGGCTCCGACTGAGGGCTTCGACCGGGATCCACCTTACACGTGCCAACCTCCCCGACTCGAATGGCGGGTTGGACTGCCGACCCTCGCATGCCCGCGGGTCCTAGGAGCAGGGGCGGAGGATAAGGATGAGCCCTAGAGTCAACTTGTCGTACAAGGCCAACCACTCCCGTCACAAGGGTCGTAGTCCCCAATGCTATGGCAGCAGGGGGGAATGTGGCAGAACCGCCTGAATTAATCCGGCTTAAGTGCGCTAACCATCACCATAGAGGCAATTCGGGCTAACACACACTTAAAACGGAGTAAAACGACAGTCTATCGGGTAACATCCCGATGCAACCACTGGAATTTTGATCGAAACAATGCATACATACAACCCACACGAAGATGAGCCCAGAGATTACAACAATCCACAAATTTTACATCACAGAGTTCAACAGGAATTATTATTAAAAAT
Source organism: Panicum miliaceum (assembly GCA_032594955.1). Taxonomy (NCBI): domain Eukaryota; kingdom Viridiplantae; phylum Streptophyta; class Magnoliopsida; order Poales; family Poaceae; genus Panicum; species Panicum miliaceum. Next base: position 22,889,322 of record CM064066.1, on the reverse strand, counting down.
CAAGTTCAAAAATATTCATAAACAAGTACTTTCATAGTTTAATAGTGCAGCGGAAAATAAATGATAGTTCTAATGACAATACAAGATATCATGATGAAGCCCGTACATGACATCATTCAGCGTTATCATCGTTGGCCGGGGACATATCCCATTCCACCGACCAACCAGGAGGAAGAGTACACGGCCAAGTCAAACTAGCAACCATGTCCTCAAAGGTCTCACCTGAAAACAAAGCCACAAGTAAGGCTGAGTATACTATAACTCAGCAAGGCTTACCCGACTAGTGGTATATACTTAGCCGACTCCTAGACATGCAAGACTTTTGGCTGAGGGTTTTTTTGCCAAAAAGCATATAAGAGTGAGTTCTTGCTTTCAAGTTTTAGCATCAAGTTCTAGTTGATTAACCATTCTAGGTAAGCAACTGTCAAATCTTGCATGGTGAAAATAATTAATTGAGCATCCAACCAGATTAATCATCATCATTGTTTCTCTTCTTACTCTATGTGGTAAAAGGGTCAAGCAGTCTCAATGGCCACAAGAAACGGATGATTCGAATTCAATTTCTTAACCTTGCAAGGGGAAACCTAAACACACGTCACGTGATTACTCATAGAGTCACACGTGCAACTTTTTCCCTTTCTTCCCGGGCTGTGGATCACGGCCACCCCCTCGAGTACAGAGGTCAACGAACCACAGTACGACTCTGGGCCATGGCTGCTCTTGCACTCACCATGTGCCCATGGGAACAAAGTCAAGAGGGTGAGGATAAATTCCACTCGCCGGTCCAATCAAGTACTTAAGCTTATCGATTACCATATTCTCGGCATGTGGTTAGTACATTAAAAAACTTAACCACCACTACCACACACCGTGACCTTAGCATTTTCACTAAACAGACAGGGCCGCAATCATCAACAGGAATATCGTAACATAGCCCCATCCATTGACCTTATGATTCCAACATAAGTAAAACAAGCAACTCCTATAATTCTCGAATGACAGGAAATCACTAGACTTTTACCGGAGTCCTATTAGCATGGCAATCTAGCATGTTCATATCATAGATACTAGGATCATGCAACTAGGGTTTCAATCAACTCCTACAAACATAATGCACAATACCATATATAAATAGAAGTTGCATAAGTTTAAAAGTAGGGGTTATGCTCCGGGGCTTGCCTTCCTGAGCAAAGCTAGCCTTGGGATCTTTCGAACTTTGGTTCGGATCCTCAGCAACTTCAGTTAGATTAACTTGAGCTTCGCACTGCTCACTCTCGGGCTCCGGCACCAGCTCGTAGGTTCCGTCGGCGAGAGTTGTCGATTCTATATGAATGCATATGGATGAGTTGTTTTAATGGTACAAGATAAATAACTATTTCACTATAAAGTTGTAATTCATCAAAACTCAGTTTAAGTTGTAAAGCACTTCATTTTCTTTTCCTTGGGTAGTCATTTATTAAGTAGTATCTGGATTAATTAACTTCATTAAGTAAGTGAGTGGTTTTGTTATTTCATAAATGGCCATTTTTCAAGGGTAAGCATGGGTTAAAGCAAAACAACTCATAGAGATAGTTTCTGGTGTTGAGATTTTTATGCAGAACACATTACTTAAGAACAAACTCACTGTAAAATTTCTAGCCATTTTTATTCAGCAGATTAATCATGAAAAATACATTAAACAGCTACTGCTAGGATCAAGATCCATTTATACAAAACAAACTATGCAAAAACTAGTGCTCAATGTTTTACTGAGTACTCCTAAACTTATGGCGAGTCTACTATAAATTTTTTCAGGTTTCAGTGTGCAAGATATAGAGCATAGAGAATAAGTCAAGATACATCTACATTAATAAAGATTTATTTCTACAGGACGTTCCACAAAGTTTCTGTGTCCCAAACGTTTCCAACATGATAATCTACTCCAAGGTAGTCTATGGTTAAATTTTTTTTATTTTTCTAAGCACCAGAACTAGTTACTTTGATTTAATGTAGATTTTCTTAACTAAAAATATATGAGCAAGTTAGACAGAAGTAAAAAGTTCCAAACTTTGCCATAGCATTTATGCATCAAGGTTACGCCACTGTAAATGTTTCAACCCTAAAATATCAGTAGAACAGCATGAACAAATAACTCTAGCAAAATAGCTCATCAAACAAGGTCCAACAAAAACTACTCGTATATACATGTTCTGGCCTTGAGATTTTTACACAAGTCTTAATAAGCAGAGACTATCTTACAGTCCAAAAATCGTCCACGGTACTGTCCTAGATCAAGAGATACATTTATGGGTTATTTAAAACAAGATTAATTTTAGAACAAGTTATAGTTTATAACTAGTCATCCTTCTATGCAAAAGTTGTAGGACTCGTCAAGAGGGTCACAAAAAATTTTAGTTTGCATTTTTCTGATTTTTCTATGATTTTAGATTGATTTTACACTTGACAGCCTCTTGAAAACAAAAGTTAACTCGAGTTCTCATAGATAGGTCCCTGGATCTAGAGGAAACGACCCTAAAAAGAACTTGGAGATTGCAAGTTCATTTGAGCTTTAGTTTAGAAGTTATTTTAAATTCAAGACTACTAGGATTTTAATTCCTATTCATCTCATGTGTTTAACATTTGAATATGTAAATGGTGTTTCGCAGTACACTTTGTAAGGTACTAAAATATGAGTGTGTTTTTATGCTACATTTTTTTATGGCAAGTTGAGCATGTATGGTTATAAACACAAAAGGAACAAATTTCACATACTCACGTACATACATATGCACATACACATTAATACACATGCATATGCACACACATAATTAGATGCATTGTTTCAATGATTCTAGGTTATTATGCATGATGCTATGTTTAGGTTTTCTTGCTTAAGATTTTAAACACCTAGGGTGTTACAGCCTTACCCCCTTAAAAAGAATCTCGTCCTAAGATTTAGATAAGTACGCCTAGTGTGAAAAGTGCGTGTACCTTTGGGTGAGTTTAGAAAACCGCGGAAATTTTGATTTAGATAGCTTTCAGTTTCCCAAGTGACTTCCTCTTCGGTATGATGACTCCATTGGATTTTGTACATTTTAACCACTTTCCTTCTAGTGACCCTTTCCTTTTGATCAAGAATCTTGATAGGATATTCAACATCAGAGAGGTCCGGTTCTACCAATATTTCCTTTTGTTCAACAATTTTGGTCGGAACTCGAATACACTTCTAGAGTTGAGAGAAATACACTTCTCGAATACACTTCTAAGCATGTCTTCGAGTATTTGATTTACTCTCTCGGTTTGCCCATCCGTTTGAGGATGATAAGCTGAGCTTCCAATTAGTTTGGTGCCAAGAGAAGCTTGTAAGTGTTACCAAAAAACGTGCTATGAATTGAGCACCACAATCTGAAATAATCGTCTTGGGTACTCCATGTAGGCAAATGATGCGATCGAGGTAAATCTCGGCATATTTCTTGGCAGTGTAGGTAGTGTGTACCGAAATAAAATGTGCCGTTTTCGTGAGTCTATCCAGGATAACCCATATGGAATCGTGCTTTTCGGCTCTGGAATTCCATGTAAACCTGTCCTCCTAGACTATATAAGGGCGGACAAGGCCCTCTCTAATGGGAATCATCCAGGGAATCACCCAGGAGATCACTCGATCACCATCAAAGGCAATACAAACCACACAGGACGTAGGGTATTACGCTCTCGGTGGCCCGAACCTGTCTAAACCTTGTGTTCCTTGCACATTCGAGTTCCTGATCTCGGCGACACCCTACCTACAAACTCACCACCTCGGGGGTATCCCTCGGTGGGCGTGGCGGTCAAACACCGATAGCTGGCGCATCAGGTAGGGGTGTTCATCGAGCATCCATTGGAGAACTCGATGGCATCTCTCAGGTTCGTCAGCAATGTGCTCTACGAGGGCACAACCTTCATCTTCGGCTCCTGTATATGCATCGTCAATGGCTTCGGTGGTTTCATCAGCCGTCTAGTCGATTCCAGGAAGCCGGAGGCCTCCGCAGCAACCCGACGCAGCAACCTCGACTCCTTCGTCGATGATCCCAATGAGTTGCTGTTCCCGATCTACCTAGGCAGATCGAAAACACGTCCATTTCAACGTGACTTCAACTCGTGCCGCACCAGGACTCGGATCGGATTCAAACCGGTCTGAGGAAGCTTCACGATCCAAGTCCCTCCCCGATGAGGAGGACTTGGATCGTCTCTTCAAGATTCGGGACGAGGGAGCCACCGCACGTCAGGGCCCCCCCGTTCTCGACTACGATTCAATCTCAAAAAAAGAGTACCCATCAATCACAATTCCGGACCGAGGAGGACTCGAGGAAGGGGGAACCACCGCTTGTCGGGAAGCCCCAGTTCTCGTTATCCACTCACAACCCGTTGATTACTCCGAGTCGTTTTTTGGTAGTCATCCGGGTTTAACTATAATATCCACGCCGCAAGGTTGTTTCCGGTACTGGAAGGGTCTAGAGCCCTCTGAGGTACTCGAATTCGACTCCCGCCTTGTCGCACAATCCACCCTTCGGCGTACCGACCCCAGCAAGCCAGAAGGTTTCGACTACTCCGCTCAACTTCAGCCCATGTCCCAACATCGATGCGCTGCAGCGACAACCTCGACTACAAGACTCGCACTGCAGTCACGACTGCCTCGACAAATTGGTAGCACCAACGACAACTTCGACAACTCATCTCGACTAGAAACTACTCGGGACCGAGCCACAAACTACTCGACGACTAGCTTTGCTCGGTCAACAACTAGTCGGAATCAACTCCGACTAGTTGGCTCCATCGACAAATCGCTCACGAATCAAGATTGGTTTGAGACAGTTCAACCTAGGATCCTCTCCGCATTGGAAGAGGATCTTGATCATCCTCCACCACTCAGAGAAGGGGAAGCCACCTCTTGTTGGGGGGCTATCGTTTCTAACCACTACTTGGATTCAACTACTCATGTGACCCTGGTCTGGTAAGGGGATCAGATTGGTTGGGTAGGTTTGGGCATCGAAAGGGCATGAAACCCTCCAGGTCCCTCAAATCAAATCCACCACGATTCATTGCCACACCCAGGGAACTCCCTTTTCAAGAAGGCAGACCCCTCCCCCCATCTGACGACGAAGGCGAGGGCCAGGCGGTGTGGAGTGCCAAACGCTTTGCCCCCAATCGAGAGGTACTCATGATTCACATCAATGAGGACTGTGAAGGCCTAGAGCGGGTCCAGCTAGATGACTACGACGACTACCTCCTTGATCCACTCGACGAAGACGTGGATGTAACAATGGATAGAGAATCCTCATCCAACATCTAGGTGGACGACGCAGATGACATCCAGAAGGAACGCCGCAGGCTCACAATGCGAAGCGCGCCCAACGCAGGCACCGCGCTGTCAAGACAAACCCGTAGGGGAGCGGTAACCTCCACGACTACTCCACAGGCGACCATCGTGCCATCATCAGCGCTAGCAGGGATGCCCGCAATGTCATCATTGCCAGGCAGCAGGAGTGCCAAGAAGTGGAAGCCTACAGCTCCACCCGCTATCCACACCCTCTCGACTACCTGGAGACGACTCGGAAGTGCAAGCCAGAAACCGGGGAACAATCCACCCGTAGAAAAAAGACTCCTAGTTCAAAGAAACGACTCGAGGAAGCCCTCCACGGGCAATGCCTGTGCCACCCGAAGAGCAAGCATTCTATGTTTGAATGTCAAGCCCATCGGAGGGCCCTTGGAGCTCCGCCAAGTCTACGAAGAAAGGCGACGGGACTACCTGACTAATGATTTACTCATAAATTTTTTACCCGATTCAAGGAGGTTTTCTGAGAGTCTTTTTGGTGTTTCGTTTGTTTAAACCATTGTTTTGGGACCATATCCCAAAACAAGAGGTTCCGTACACCTAAAAGCACCCCTTTTTACCACTTAGTCAGGGTCGCTATTTATGTTCATTTACTCAGGTTAATCATGACTCCCTCGCTAAACTCAGGGAACCCTGTCACAGCCGAACCATGCAACTACCAAGAGTGGTTGCCTCTTTTGGCAATGACTAGTGGAACCCGTTAAATTAGTCAAATAAAGCACCTACGCGATTGTCTATCAAATACTTCCAGTAACCCCCATATTACTAGTTCCCGACTAGTTTTCTATGTTACTAAAGGGGCCATGCTCCCAAAGTTCCAGTAACACTCCGTTTACTAGTTCCCAACTAGTATTACGTGTAGTTTACTGAAGGGGCCTTGCTCCCATACTAGAAGCAGCCTGAAGCACCCGTACCACCCGCACGGAAATCAACTGTGCAATCGATGGCTTGATCGACGACTCGGAACCCCTCGAACAGGATGCCCCTTTGTCGGAGGTCCTCTACCACAAGTCAGAGAAGGATTTGGATCGTCTACGACAAGTCGAAAGAGCATTTGGATCATCCATGACAAGCAGGAGGAGGATTTGGATCGCCTACTACAAGTCGGAGGAGGATTTGGATTGTCTACTACAAGTCGGAGAAGAACTAGCCAACATCCATTGAAGGGCTCCGATCCCCGCCAACTATTTGGACTTCATCAACGACGCCATACCTTTACCAAACGGCCACCGCGGCCTGATGGCGCCTCCATCTTGGTTGGGCGGGCCAGGGCATCAGAAGGGCACGAGTCCTCCAAGCTACCTGGCTCATCCCATCTTTTTGCGCCTCAAGCTTGGTAGAGCGAGCTAGGGCATCGGAAGGGCACGAGTCCTCCAAGCTACCCAGCTCAGCCCACCTTTTTGCGCCTCAACCTTGGTAGGCAGGGCCAGGGCATCGGAAGGGCACGAGTCCTCCAAGCTGCCCGGCTCAACCCACCTTTTTGCGCCTCAATCTTGGTAGGGAGGGCCAGGGCATTGGTAGGGCAAGAGTCCTCCAAGCCACCAGGCTCAACTCACCTTTCTGCGCCTACAACTTGGTTGGGCGGGTCCGGGCATAGGAAGGGCATGAGTCTTCCAAGCTACCCGGCTCAGCTCACCTTTCAATGTTTTCAACCTAATCGAGTAGGATCGGGTATCGAAAGGGCAAGAGTCCTCCAAGCTACTCGGCTTAGCCCACCTTTTTTGCGCCATCAACCCCGACAACCTGTCGGGCCTAGCACCGTTCCAAAAAGGCAGGATCCTCGACTCCTCGACCACTACTTCGCCATCGCCAGGGCACTCGGCGACGCGCCGACGACTACTTCGACTACACAACTAAGTTGGGAGCGGAACTCAAACCACCAGTGACTAGTTGGAATTGATTCCGACTAGTCGGGATCATCAACAAACCGTCAAAGCCTCATCAACAAGCGACATGACTTCCTCGGCAATCACCAACGAATCAAGATCGCCAATCACCCACGAGATGATTAAGACCCTATTCAAGGAGGTTTTACAGAGATCTTTAGGGAATTTGTTTAACCATTGTCTCGAGTTTTATCTCGACACAAGCCGTTTTTTCCCAAAGAATTCGTTCAACCACTCGGTCAGGGGATCAAGGAGTTTACCCAAGAAAGGGCATGTTCGTTCATCCTTACTTCAGCGCCGTACGAACTGACTTGGCCCGCCAAGGGTACTCCTTCGGGCTAACCGAGACATCTTCGCATGGCAACTTGCGACTTGTCTTGGCCCGCCCAAGGAGTTCCTTTGGGCTAGCCGAGTCATCCTTGCTCAACGACTACTTCTGTAACAACGCACGTACAAGATTGTGTTATCCCTTCCTTTGGGCCAACCGAGACATCTTTGCATGGCAACACATGGCTTGTCTTGGCCCGCCCAAGGAACTGATCAAGATCAAGTGCAGGACTTCGTCATCAACCCCTTCGCGCCAACCGTGATGTTTTCACAAGTCGACATGTGACTTCTCATGGTCTGCCCAAGGATATGACTGAAGATACTAGAAAGATTCATCTCTCCCTTGCTAATTGACTTCCAGTCACCTTTACATACTTCCAGTATAACTTTGTTTTACTAGTTCTCAACTAGTACTACACGTAGTTTACTGAAGGGGCATCGCTCCCATATTCCAAGTATAACTCTGTTTACTAGTTCTCGACTAGTACTACGCGTAGTATACTGAGGGGGCATCACTCCCATATTCCAAGTATAACTCCGTTTACTAGTTCTCGACTAGTACTACGCGTAGTGTACTGAAGGGGCATCGCTCCCATATTTCCAGTAATACTCCATTTTACTAGTTCTCGACTAGTACTACGCGTAGTTTACTGAAGGGGTCTCACTCCCATGCTTCCAGTAATACTCCGTTTTACTAGTTCTCAACTAGTACTACGCGTAGTTTACTGAAGGGGCCTCGCTCCCATATTTCTAGTATAACTCCATTTACTAGTTCTCGACTAGTACTACGTGTAGTGTACTGAAGGGGCCACGCTCCCATATTCCTAGTATAACTCCGTTTTAATAGTTTTCGACTAGTACTACGCGTAGTTTACTGAAGGGGCCTCGCTCCCATGCTTCCAGTAATACTCCGTTTTACTAGTTCTCAACTAGTACTACGCGTAGTTTACTGAAGGGGCCTCGCTCCCATATTCCCAGTATAACTCCGTTTACTAGTTCTCGACTAGTACTACGTGTAGTGTACTGAAGGGACGCTCCCATATTCCTAGTATAACTCCGTTTTACTAGTTTTCGACTAGTACTACGCATAGTTTATTGAAGGGGCCTCGCTCCCATACTTCCAGTAATGCTCTGATTACTAGTTACCGACTAGTATTCTATGTTACTGAAGGGGTTTTTCCCATACTTCCAGTAACGTTCAGACTACTAGTCTCCGACTAGTGCTCTATGTTACTGATGGGGCCTCGCTCCCATACTTTCAATATTTCTGCGTTTACTATTTTTCAACTAGTTATACATCGAGTTTATTGCAAGGGCAATGCTCCCAACACGGTTTCATGTCTATCAGTTACAACATACTTTTATGTTTACCTTGTAGGGGACCTGATCTGGATCGTGTTGCTAGGCGCGTCGGATTCAACTCTGATTTGTTGGCTTCATCAACATTCACGAACGACTACTCCGATTTCGCGAGAACGATCGACTACGTGTCGCTGACTACATAGACTACTCGTCAGATTCAACTCCGACTAGTTGGGTTCATCAACAAGCATCGGCGACTACTGGACTTCATAAGAATGCACGGCGACACGCTAGCGACTACTTAGACTACTCATTTCGCCTACAAGCTAGTCGGAATCGACTCTGCTCGGTGATACGCTGGCGACTGCTTCAAAACTAGTTGGAATCGACTCCGACTAGCCTGCTTCAAAGAGAGTTCAAGATTCAGCGGCGACTTGGCCAATACCTAGCTCAGGGGCTAACGCGACTGACTCCTAGGCATATCCTATTCGACTCATCTAGCTCCTAGGCTTGGGTGCTGGATATGACACGGCTCTCAGCAATGAAGATTGCATGCCACGATTCTTTGGACCCTTTATTCCAAAACTTGGGGATTTGGATTCAAGGCTCGGGGGCTACGGGACATGTGTCATTAGGGACTTATTTTTCAAATCTGCTGGAAGATAAGGACAGAAGACTCAAGATTGAATTGACCTTCAGCATGATTCTATGAGTCAACCTAAGGCTCGGGAGCTACTCCATATGGAGTGCGAGTTTAATCGCACCCCATATAAAAGAAAACAACTACTCGGGGCGTGAGCACCTCACAGCCTCGATGCAGTCAAGGAAGTACTCGGAGGACATCTTCGAGATGAAGTTCGGGAGAACTCGAAGATGCCTTCAGAAGTACTCGGACGCCGGCAGTACTCGGTTACGAAGAGCTCGGGGGCTTGTCAGACCCGGGTACACGGGACTGTACACGTGGTATACTTTTGATAGGATAAGGGTTGGGACATGGCTCACGCGCTACATCTGTTGTAACTACTCGTAGCCTAGTATAACTACTCCTACAATAGTAAAACTAGTCGGATACAGTAGAGAACTACCAGAAAAGTACTCGGGTAGGACTCTAGGGCATGTATCCGACTAGGACTTCCATGTAAACCTGTCCTCCCAGACTATATTAAGGCGGACACAACCCCCTCCAAAGGGAATCATCTAGGGAATCACCCAGGAGATCACCCGATCACCATCAAAGGCAATGCAAACCACACAGGACGTAGGGTATTACGCTCTCGGCGGCCCGAACCTGTCTAAACCATGTGTTTCTTGCACCTTCGAGTTCCTGATCTCAGCGACACCCTACCTACAAACTCACCACCTCGGGGGTATCCCTCGGTGGGCGTGGCGGTAAAACACCGACAGCCACCCCCTCGAGTATAGAGGTCCACGAACCATGGTACGACGCCGGACCATGGCTGCTCTTGCACTCACCGTGTGCCCATGGCAACAAAGTCAAGAGGGTGAGGATAAAGTCCACTCGCCGGTCCAATCAGGTACTTAACTTTACAGATTACCATATTCTCGGCATGTGGTTAGTACGTTCAAAAACTTAACCACCACTACCACACACCGCGACCTTACCATTTTCGCTAAACAGATGGGGCCTCAATCATCAATAGGAATATTTTAACATAGCCCCGTCCATCGACCTTATGATTCCAACATAAGTAAAACAAGTAACTCCTATATCTCGTGAGTGACACAAAATCACTGGACTTTTACCGGAGTCCTATTAGCATGGCAATCTAGCGACCGACACAGACTAATGTTCATACCATAGGTACTAGGATCATGCAACTAGGGTTTCAATCAACTCCTACAAACTTAATGCACAATACCATATATAAGTAATAGTTGCATAAGTTTAAAAGTAGGGGTTATGCTCCGAGGCTTGCCATCCTAAGCAAAGCTAGCCTTGGGCTCTTTTGAACTTTGGATCGGGTCTTCAGCAACTTCAGTTAGATTAACTTGAGCTTCGCGCTGCTCACTCTCGGACTCTGGCACCAGCTCGTAGGTTCCGTCGGCGAGAGTCATCGATTCTATATGAATGCATATGTATGAGTTGTTTTAATGGTACAAGATAAAAAACTATTTCACTATAAAGTTGTAATTCAACAAAACTCAAGTTATGTTGTAAAGCAATTCATTTTCTTTTCCTTGGGCAGTCATTTATCGTGTAGTATCTAGATTAACTGACTTCATTAAGTAAGTGATGGGTTTTGTCATTTCATAAATGACCATTTTTCAAAAAGTAAGCATGGATTAAAAACAAAACAACTACTAAAGATAGTTTCTGGTGTTGCGATTTTTAGGCAGAGCACATTACTTAAGTACAAACTCACTGTAAAATTTTTAGCCATTTTCATTCAGCAGATTAATCATTTTCCAAATTTGTCCATAGCATTTATGCATCAAGGTTACTCTACTGTAAGTGTTTCAACCCTAACATATCAGTAGAACAGCATTAACAAATAACTCTAGCAAAATAGCACATCAAACAAGGTCCAACAAGAACTACTCGTAGAGACTAGCTTACAGTCCAAAAATCATTCACAAGTCTTAACAAGCAGAGACTAGCTTACAGTCCAAAAATCATTCACAGTACTGTCCTAGATCAAGAGGTACATTTATGGGCTATTTAAAACAAGATTAATTTTAGATAAGTTATAGTTTGTAACTTGGTCATACTTCTGTGCAAAAGTTGTAGGATTCTTCAAGAGGGTCACAACAAACTTTAGTTTACAGTTTTTTCATTTTTCTATGATTTTAGATTAATTTTACAATTGACAGCCTCTTGAAAACAAAAGTTAACTCGAGTTCTCGCAGATAGGTCCCTGGATCTAGCAGAAACGACCCGAAAAAGAACTTGGCGATTGCAATGTGGTCCCTAGGCGGGGCTGCCATGGTTGGCAGTCAAATTCCGGAGAGGAGGCTCCCATCGGCGAGGGGAAAGTGGTGGGGGAGCACGAGGAGGTCGAGGCGAACCTGTGGAGGGCCTTGGTGGGGGTGGAGGCGGTCGGAGATGGGCTGGCTGCTGGAGCAGCAGCTCCGGCAGTGGTACGACCGATGCTCCAGCGATGGTGGCGGCCGGAGTGGTGGGCCTGTGGCTTGGGAAGCTTTAGGGGTGCGAGGGAAACCGGTTCAGTGGGTTTGTTGGGATAGAGGAGGTGCGGGGACGGGGGCTCGGCGTGGAGGAGCTAGGCGGCGACCATGGCGGTGGCAGCTCTGCGCGAGGCGGGCGTGAGCAGGGGGAGCCGGCATGCCCTATTATAGGCGAGCAAGGGAGAGGGGAGAGGGAACTGGAGCTTGCGCGGCACAACAGAGGGAGGCACGGCCGGGACAAAGCCATGGCAAAGGCGCGGCGTTGCCGGCGCGTCGTGGCTCCGCTGTTTGGAATCGACGGCCTCGTGGCGCGCGCGCGTCGAGCATGGGTGGATTCGTGGCAGGGGAGGGCAATTCGGCCACGGGCCTGTCAGGGTGCTACCCTTTGGCGTGGCTCGCCGGCCGGCATCGCCGGCCAGGTGGCCGGCGGCCGCTGCCCCTCGACGGGACAGAACAGGGGAGGGAGAGAGAGGAGAGTGAAGGAAGAGCGAGAAAGAGTGAGGGTCCTTGTTCAAATGAATTTTTCTCAAAGTTTGCAATGAAATTTTGAAATCTGCAACCATGAAAGTTGTAGGGAATGTGAAACTCTACGATTTTTGTTTTGGATCAAAGTTGCTTTGAGCTTTAGTTTAGAAGTTATTTTGAATTTAGTACTACTAGGATTTGAATTTCTATTCATCTCATATGTTTGAACTACACTTTGTAAGGTACTAAAATATGAGTGTGTTTTTATGCTACATTTTTTTATGACAAGTTGAGCATGTATGGTTATGAACATATTTATGAAAAACCTTATATGCACACATACATGCACATGTATTCCTCATAGAGATGCATGATTTGAATTGTTCTTGTTTATTATGCATGATGCTAAATTCATGACCCTTATTTTAGCATTTTAAATACCTAGGGTGTCATAGGACGTCGTGGACGGCAGAGGCCACGTTGCAGGTTCTGCCGAAGAAGTCCCTTGGTCGGGGCAGCGCTAACCCCGGCATCCATAGCTTGGGCGCCGCCCTCGCCTAGAGTCGCTTCCCTTTCCACCCGACGAGCTTCCTTCACCCACTCCGCGGTGACCGTATCTGCAATCGCTGTCGCAATCGGCTCCAGGCTCCGGCCGAGTTCGCACATCTTGTCAGAAGACCACCCGACGGCGTAACTCCTCCTGACTGGCCCAAAGTTCAGGTCCGGCGGAGCGTGAGAGGAAAAGGTTATGAACCATCTTCCCTCTTATTCGAATTTAATCACAACAGGGGAAGATGGCAGGCGCATATACTCTCCGCTGACCTCAGAAATCATGACGGACCGGGCTCCTCATCTCCAGCGTATCCCCGAAAAAGCTGCATCGACGTTCCGACATCCCCAGTAAGCTTCGTAGGCCACGTCCTCATTCTTAATTGCATTTCAATTATTCAATTTTTGAAATATCTTAAGACCTGAAAGGGCGCACGCCGATGGGTGCCGACTCGGGAACCCAACCGACCGAGGTTCGAAGGCCGGTCCACGGAGGACTCGAGGACGCCTCGCGTCAAACGGAGCCAAGGGAGAAAATGTAGATGAGCCCTAGCGGACCTTGCCCGACCTGCTCAAGCAGTGACTCGGGTCATCTCGACCTTTTCATCCGATCTGGACCTCGAGCCATGCCCACAGAATCTCCATCGAGGAGAGGCCATCGGGCCACCTGAGTCGGTTGGACGACTCGGGCATCTGCCAGAAGGCAGGTCACGGAGTAGTGGAATGCCACCTGCAGGGCTATGCCGACCCCGTCACGAACGACAGACCCGGATTCCACTCGGACGCCCAGAATTATGCTTGGGCACAACCGCTAGGAGCTCACCGAACCCGTCACTCGAGCCTATGAGGCAAGTGACGCGTGCTCAGCCCCTCCGATAGTGGAAACCGCGGACGGGGTCACCCTTACGTGTGCACACATTTAAATGCCCCCGACACGACCGCCTTCCTTTGTAACAAGGATACGGTGAGTCGTTTCCTTCAGTCGGAGAAGATAACATGTTTCTGCCCCCGATCAGACTCGCGGTCGGGCGCGGTAGAACACAACGATCACACTCCACGATAAACACGTTTTATTCTTGGCAATAAAATATTACAAAGTACAGTCAGCCCACGGCCGGTACAAAGTACAAAAACCCGTTACCACCACAAGGGTGGTAACACTGTAACCCTGGGGGAGGGCTGCTTCAAGTGCGGGAAGACTGGGAGGGGCATCTACCTCGCAAGCCTTCTTCTTGCACCTCCTTCCCCAAGGCTGACATGGTAGGGGAAGACAATGAGCAGTGCATCTTCCGTCGCCGCGGACCGAACTCCCTCGCCGCCCTAGGCGATAGCGAGGAGCTCTTTCCCAGCTTCAGCTACCTAGGAAGGACGAGATTTCCGACGATGCAGGCTAGAGCTGGGGAACGCGGGGAAGCCGAGTCCGCTCGAGCTTAGACATCCTCTGCGGACGCGCACGGCTACGGGCAGCAACGAGGAGTTCCTCCCCGTACCAGGACCTGGCCGGTGGAAGCACTGACACATCCACTGCTAGCGGATGACACTGCGCCCCCAGCCGTCCAGGACGACCAGGGAAGTAGCATCGACCGACAGCCAGGGACGGTGACCCGCCTGCGCACCCGCTCCTCTCGATCGTCCCAGCATGACGCTCGAGGGACCGAGCATGGGAAAGGCCCGGGCGCACAACGTTGCCCGCGTGCTACCTAGCGGCACCCACCTGCTATCCCCTGCTGCTCGCAAGCGTTCTTCTAGCACTAGGTGCTTGAGGAACTGCCGGCCCCGTCAGGAGGGCGCATTCGGGCTAAGAGCAACTCCATTATACAAGGCAAAACTCGCTCGCAACACAAGCTCAGGATGAGTTCGAAAAATAAGGTCTCAAGTGTTAGAAATATGTCCTAGAGGTAATCATAGAGCTGATCATATTTTGTTGTATCCATGATGTATTATGTGTTCATTGAATATCCATGAAAGGCAACTTGTATTGATTGGCACTTATGTGAATTGTTTGTGAGACTCTTTACATGTATGGTTATTCTAAAGTTGTTCCTAGTCGGAGTTCATGTATGGACACAAATGAATATTAGACTAGCACCTCAGACATGCACATGTATTAGTTGATGATTGTGTTTCACAAGTCATAGACATGGAGATGTCAAACTAATAATGTGGCGCATGTATGACATGAGGCTGGACCGACCCAACTCGAGAAATAGTGATTTCTCATTACATAATGTGTACGCTGTGTCCTTAGACCTGAGATTGTCGCATGTACTCAAGATGTGAACCGACCTACCTAGGAGCCATCAAACGCTACTCCATAACTGGGTACTCATAAAGGTGGTTCTCAGGTTTGTCAAGAAGCATGTTGTGAGACATGGTCAGTCAAGATGGGATTTGCCCCTCTCTGCTTGAAAGAGATATCTCTGGGCCCCTCGAGTGATCGGATCAAGAAATGCATGGCCGTGTTAGGCTCAAGTGTTAACCAAGGAATCCGGATCACGGCATCGAGAAAGAGAGGTCAGCTTGGAGCTAGATCAAATATCATGAGGCAAAAGGAATAGCATGTATATGAGATTGTGACGGCTCATTTGATATGATCTTTGCGCGCGCATAGGAGTTGACATGTCTTGCTAGAGGCCGCTGCCAACTACCTAGCAGTCCGGAGTGCGACGCTTCTTCCCCGTATGTGTGGATACCTTGGAGGTGATGCATCTACTGCATGAGGACGAGCCGCACATGAGGAGGTCTTGCAAATGCAGTGCCGGTGACCGATTGCACTACCCCGACGCGCTATAGAAGTTCCGCACCCGCGCGTCTAGTGGTAATTCTGTGATCTATAACAACAGTTTTCCTGGTTTATGCGGTGAAAATTTTTGTTTATCACTAGCGTAGCCCACCTCATATCCCTTCAGTGGTATCAGAGCCATAGTTGCTTCGTTATAGGTTCGGATGTGTGCATATGGAGATATGTGTGGATGTAGATGAAACCCTAATCCTGTTTCGTGTCCTCGCTACGATGGTCGTGTAACGACATACTCCTACCGGTTGGGTATCCACCATCCGAGTTAAATGATACACGTAAACCTAGTCAAAGCAGGCAGAGATCAATGAGATTGGTCAAATCGAAACCGAGGATGAATCACCAGATGCATATGATGCGTGGGGTGGCAGATTGGATCTGCTACCGGGTTGAGGAAGTTGCAGAAACATGTTGTGCAGTAAAACAGCCATATCTTTTGCATACGAACTCAGATTCAGGCAAATTTTATATGAAAATTGATCTACAAAAAATTTTACACATTAAATTCAACCCTTTGGTGTTTTCGATGAAATTATATTTCCCAAAAACGGCTTGGAAGATGGAGTTTCAGGCGTTCAAAGTTTAGACGTTATTGCGCCTAACTTGGTTTTGCAGGATCATGTGTGATCGGTATGGCCCTTATGTGTATGTGATGCATGTATGTAATTTTCATGACCTGCGTGTCGACAGTAATGCAATACAACAGGAGCCAAATGTATTGCCAATTTGTGTAATGGCATGCGTGCCAACCTGTGATGATCCGATCCGACAATGTAACTAGAATTCGGTAGTTATAGTTCTTGGAGGACTTGGCACTTGAAGGATGGAGCACATGGAACATGGAGATGGAGATCATCATGGTGGACGGATTCTATGGAGATGGAGATCACCATGTGAATATGGGCCATACTGATTCACAACTATGTGTTTGCCCTTCTTATCATTTTACTTCTACTTGCGATAATGTGTTTTCTGCATACGGTAGAAGTAGACCGATCGTGTGACACCCTAGGTGTCTAAAAGACTAAACAAAGATCCAAACCATGAAATCAGTCACAAAAGAGCAAGAAAAGTTTGAAACAACTTATCAATTATACCTTTCAGCCAAATAAATATGGGTTTATGTATATATGCATAAAACAATTGAACCCGTACAAGAAAACTCTTGTAATTTTCAAATTTGATCACATTTGAACCTGTAAATTTAATGGCACCTTTGTCATAACAGGAGCAACAAAAGTCTAGTTGAAGTCAAAAGCTAACAGTGCAAAAATCCACATGAAATGATGTGCCATCTAAATACTTGTTTTCGGAAGTTCAAAATAACTTTTTATGCTTTGCTCAGCTGAACTTAGTCATAAAAGAGAAAATGTTTGTCTTGAAGAGCTGAACAACTTTGGTATTCAAAAGTTTTTGTTTTCACTTTGGGAACGATGAGTTTTAACTTCTTTTTCCACCCAGACCCCTGTTGTTTTTTTTCACACATCAGTCCCATCATATTCCTCCTCTCTCCTCCGTTGCCATGTCCCATCGCTGGCAGGCCAGCTGGCCGGCGCAAACCAGCGCAACCGAGTCCGCCGGTCATGTGGTCCTGCCAGCACATCGGAAATCTTCCGAAGCCCCACCAAATCTTGCGCTACCCCCTCAGGAAGCCTCCACGCGGTGTGTTTCCTCTGTCACAGGCGCTGCTGGCGCCACGGCGAGCCTCCGCCGGTGCCAGCCGCCTAGGTTTTGCCCCCTGTCTCACCTTCCCCTGAGGCTCGAGCCTAGGCCGCCATTCCCCCTCCAGCGCCTATAAAAGCCACCCCGAGGCACCTCAGTTCGTCGCCCCAACCTCCAACTCTGGCGAGCAGTTCCCCGTGCGTGGATGCACCAATCCACCCCCGCATTGCCCAAAACAACCCTTCCACCACCTTCTCCACCTAATCTCGAAGCTGCACAGCCGTTCCCGGCGCCATCTCCCTCACCGGACTGTCGCCCCCACCATCGGCCCCCGCCGCTGGCCCTGTGCCACCGTTGGCAGGTCGCCTCGGTCCATCCCTTCCCCACCCAAGACCTCAAACAGTTGCGGTTTGTTCCCCTCTTGCCTCTCCCATCTTAACCCCTCACCACCGGCCAACCTAGTCGCCGGATTTTGGCCGGCGGTAGCCGTTTCCCCTGTGCAAAGGACCCAATTGCTTCGATTCCAATCTTTACGAGAAGTTTTCTGTAAATCTCAGGGACTTATCTGTGAACCTGGAACAATAACTTGAAAACCAATCTATTAACTTTGAAGATGCATAACAACTCACAGAAAAATCCTAAAAATACAAGCTATGATGTCCTGGATTCCTTAAGTTGAGATCTACAACTTTGTAACAGGACTTTGGATCTGTTTCCACATGTTTTTAGATGTAGATTTAAATCAAGTTTAAATGGATTTTATTTGTTCCAAGAGTTTCAAGAAAGATCTGCTCATGAAATTTGGATGGTAGCTTTAGTGCTAAGGGTAAAATTTTCCATAAAAATTTCATGCTCTAAATCCAAGCACAACCAGTGGTTTCGAGTGTTTTTGTTATAAGCTAGATCCCTTTTAAAACTAAATGTTAACCTCTATTTCTTGCACAAGAAAACACTACAAAAATGTGAAGTAAACTACTCATGCGAGTAGGTTTGATCAGTAAAAAGTTGAGCACCAGTTTCTTCCATGGGTTATTCTGTGCAAGTAGATCTTAATCATAAAAATAGCTGTTTAATAAGCTTTTCATGTTAACTTGCTGAATAAAAAAAATAACTAAAACTTTTACAGTAAGGTTGTAATTAAGTAACAAGCTCTACATAAAAATCTCATCTCAGGAGCTAACTTTACGAGTGGTTTTTCAACCCAGCAACTACCCTTGCGAGTAGTTTCGGTTAACCAGTGCTCTGCGAAAAATGGTCGTACAACATGCACAACCACCCGCTCACTTAATGAAGTCAGATAATCCAGATAAGTACTTGATAAATAACTGCCCAGGGAAAAGAAAATGAAGTACTCGACTACTTAACTTAAGTTTTGACTGCTTTATAATGCAATCTTATACCAAGCAAAACCACTCATACATGTGCATTCATATAGACTCGACTACTCTCGCCGACGGGATCTACAATCTGGTGCCCGAGTTTGAGAGTGAGCAGCACGAAGCTCAGGTTAATCTAACAGCAGTCGCCGAAGACCCGGACCAACGTTCGGAGGAAGCCCCGACTATTTTTACACAAGAAGGCAAGCCCCGGTGCATGATCCCAGTTTTTAAATTATGCAACTGTTGTTCCTTTTGCCTGTGCATTTAAAGTTCATAGGAGTTGATTGGAACCCTAGCTGCATGATCCTAGGTACCTTTGTAATGGCTACTAGAACAGGGACATCGAGTTGATGCTATGCTAATAGGTACGGTAAAGTCGAGTAGTTTCCTCCTACTCACGAGAATTGTAGGAGTTGACTGATTTACCGCATACTGCAACTATAAGGTTGGCAGGCGGGGCTGTGGTAATGTACTCATGGTTGAAGCCCCGTTTGAGTAGTGAAAAATGAAAAGGACGCAGTGTGTGATAGTGGTGGTTAAGGTTTTGAAAGTACTAACCACATGCCAAGAATATGGTAATTGGTAAGCTTAAGTACTCGATTGAACCGGTGCGTGGATAGGTCCCACCGTCTTAACGCTGTCCCATGGGCCCAATGGTGAGTGCAAGAGGGGTCATGTTCCGGCGTTGCTCGTGGTTCATGGAATTTTTGTACTTGAGGCCAGTGGTCCTGATCCATAAAGCGGGGATAAAGGGGAAAAGTTGCACGTGTGACTCTTGGAGTAACCACGTGATGTGTGTTTAGGTTTCCCTTTCAAGGTTAAGAAATTTGATTCGAATCGTCCGTTTCTCGCGGTAATTGAGACTGCTTAATACTTCTGCCACATAGAGTAAAAAGAGGAACTATGGCTATGATGAAACTTGTTGGTTGATTAAATGTTTTCCACCATGTTTGATTAGAGATAAAAGCTCATCTAGACCGGTTAAATGAACTAGAATATTGAAAGCTAAAATATGAAATTAAGGACTTACTCTTTGTTGCTTTTCAGCGAAAAAAAGAAAACCCTAGAACGTTAGAGCCATGCATACTTAGTAGTCGGTATTTACATACCACTAGTCGGGTAAGCCTTGCTGAGTATTAGTATACACAGCCTTGCTTGTGGCAATGTTTCCACGTTTGTCTGTTGAAGATATGGTAGCTCTTTTAGCTTGGCCGAGTGCTTTGCCGACTTGTTGGACAGTGGAGTGGGATCCTTCCCCGAATAGCAATGACTCTATCGACGCTAGTTGATCGTGTTTTTCTTTCCGCTGCAGATTAAAACTCTGAATGAAGTTTTTATGTTGAACTTTAAAAGTACTCGAGTGGTACTTTCATCTTGTAATAATTGTTTTCGACCGGTTAAGATAAAATATGTGGAATGTTGTATTGTTTGGACTTGCCTTCGTGCGAGTTATGTGTATGCTTTGTTTTGATCGAAATATTAAGTGGTTGCATCGGGATCTACTCGACAAACTGTCGGATTAATCAGTTGGAAGTGCCTGGTGGCCGGTTCATCTTCAAGGATGATGGTTAGTGCATTTGAGCCGGGTTAATTTAGGCGGTTCTGCCACAGCTGGTGTCAGAGCGAAAAGCATACACCAGAGTCTGCAACAAACCTTAAAAAATGTTTTCTAGAAACTTGGAAACAAAACTTCTATTCAAAAAATGTGTTGGACTCGTTAAGGATTATATTTAGTTCGTAAAGCCCTATGGGAATATGTCTAGGTAGCAATATGTATTAGGATATCTAGGAGAGTTCCTGCAGGAACGCTAACCGCGAGTACCACGAGTATAATAGGCTAAGAACGAAGAGAGCTCGACTAGGTTTTATAGGGAGAGACGTGCTAATTAAGCCACCGAATTAACTTCGTAAGGTCAAGATGATGGCCACTGTGAACTTGTGAGGACGGAAAGGTCGTGCATGCTGCATATCTTTAAATTCAAATAAAGAAATTGAGTTATTGATGAACTGTGCAAAAATCCACCCAAAATAGATAAACCATTAACCAAAGTTCAACTAAGTTCCTGTGTTTCCAGTCCATCTAAGGATATAGTTATCTTAGAGTATGATCCAGCCTTGGATTTGACCAGTAAAGTGGTGCACGAATACTTTAGGAATGCTCTGGTTACTTCTGTAACTTGTTACCTATCACCTACAGAAGTTATGCTTAGTTTTGTGCAGTGTCCAGATTTGTTTATTTGAATGAGCATCAATTTTCTTTATCTCACCTTTTAAGCTTGTGAATCAGATGGCCGATCCAGTTCTTATGGTGGTTGATGAGGAGAGCCGTGCACACTCAGCATGCCTGCACTGGGAGGGCTTCCCCTCCATCTTGTGGGGTGTGTTGAGCACCGCCAGTTACCCAAACCCGCCTCTCTATGTGGGGCAAGAGTTCATGGAGACGGGTGTCCATCGGTGCGAGGTGCGCATGACCATTCCCCAGCACCCACTCAACCCTGTGTGGCTTGCTATTGAGACGGAAGTAGTCGGGCACCGCCTCATTGACTCATGGGAGGCAGCAGCCATGAAGGCCCTAACCACATTTTGTGAGCAGCACCCATTGGAGGTGATTCTGGCTCCAGCGGGTTTGTTTCTGGCAGTCAACGAGAGTGATCCGCTATGGCTGGACAGGTTTGCTTATCTAGGTCACTTGGTAGGTCAAATTCCAGTCGAGACTATCATCTTTTCATCCCGGTGCATGAATGCACTATACCGACTACAAGCACTTCAAAGTAAAGGGATGGCACAGGTGATAGATCGCCACGAACCGAGGGAGAGAAGCAAAGGAGGAAGAGAAGAGGGAGAGCGTGGAGGAGGACCGTCTAGCACCGCTGCCGCCGGATTGCGTCGCCGCCAAGGGACTCCAACGTCAAGCCTACGACCGCACGACTCCTTCAACGAAACCGCGTGTCCTGCACGGCTCCGACCCGCCTGCGTCGACTCACCACAGCACCACCCTTGTCTTCGTCAGTCCTGCCCAGTAGGCCACCGCCCCATCGCCCTTTCCATCTCCCTGTTGCCGGTGTGAGCCTTGCACCGCCGATGAGCCGTCCTTTAGCAGCCTTAGGACCACCCGTCCCGATGCTTGTGCAGGAGCCCCTCGCCGTCACCTTCATTCACTCCTGCAGCCCAGCACCGCTACGGTCCGGCCTCACCGGAGTGCCGCGTGTGTGCTGCGGCCACGTCGCGGCCTCGGCCATGCCAAGTGCCTGCGCACGTGCGCGCCCGCTCCCAAGGCCGGCCGCAAGACCGAAGCTTTGTCCTTGCTATGCCGCGCTGATAACCTTCCCTGTGCCACCAAGCCACCTCCGCCGGCCCTCGCAGCTCTGGGACACCTGACTCCTGCACGCGCCGTGCGGCCTTGGGCATCCGAGTGCCCGCGCGTGTGCCTTCCCAATCGACATGTGCCCCAAGGCTGAGCCTTTCGCGCATGTTCCACATCGCCGCCAAGCTTTGGCCCTACCTCCTCCACCGGGCCGCCACCTTCCTGACCTCGCCGCGGCCGTGTCACAGCTTCGTTATGCGCGGTCACAATCCCAACACGGCGCGACGTCGCGTTCGCGTCGCGCCCAGGCCACTGCGGCCTTTCCCCGAAAACCTCGCATATGTTTGCCACACACACACACGCACACACACCACACGAGCCACATCTGTCCGGGATCCTTCCAGCCGCGCGCGATCCCACCAAGACCGACACGTGGGCCCTACTCGTCAGTGTTTGAGGGAACACCACTGACCTATAGGCCCGCCAAACCACCAAGACAAGTCAGCCTGTTGGGCCTTAGCTGGCCAAGCCGAGCCGCAAGCTGAGCTGATCTGTTAAACCCGAGCCAGCCTGCCCAGCCGCGACGCCGACCCGTTAGCCGGCCTGCGAGCCAAGCCAAGGCGAGATGGGCCGAACCGAGCCGGCCCTTCACCTTTCAGCCCACCAGACCGAGTTGACCCTTTTTGTTTTGTTTTACTGTGCTAACCCTTGGGCACCACCTGTCAGCCTCTGGGTGAGGCTAACCAGTGGGACCACTGACCGGTGGACCTGAGGCCTTGACCCATTGACCGTTGACCGATCAGCGTTGACCGGTCAACGCTGACATCAACACGGCCATTGGTGACGTCAACAAACCCGACCCCACCTGCTGACATCACGCTGATGTCAGCATGCCACATGGCACGCCCGTGTGCTGACATGTGGCGCTGATTGTGTGTTTTTCTTATTTGAAATCCTTTTTATTAATTTTAGAAAATAATTTAATCTTAGAAAATTCATAACAAATTAACTGGACCTCCAAAAATTATGAAACCAGTTTCGTAACTCTTCTAAAGTCATGATCTACCTGTAAGAGTAGGTTTTGTTGTCATTTGGATTTTATTTGAGCAGTTTTGTGCACTTTTGCACTTTGGCCCTATCTTTATACGTATTTACGATTAGGTCCCCGCGAGAAGGAGTTGATCGATGTCCTGGACGACCAGAAGACCCGGGAGGCCCAGGAAGACTACTAAGAGAATCCAGGTTCACACCCATCTACTATTTGAATACCTATTAGGTATTGCTGGCTAGATATGCTATTTGCTTCATGTTGAGCTACTATGAGATGAACCTGCATAGCCTCTTTATTTACCTGAACTCCTTGCTTTCCTATACTCTTGATATATATATATGAGATGCCTTGCTACACTTTGCATGGGTATGTGTGGGAATTGGTGGATAGTCTTGGTGTGAGTGGAGTTACTCTTTTGAGGAGTTGGTGAATAGGGCTTTTAGCAGGGTGCGAGCGAACTTAACTCGATCTTCGGATCAAGGGCTTGGAGTGTGTGTCTTGGCACACTCCACAGAGCACCTGTGGCGGGTGCAACTTTTGTGGATACATGGTTGAGGAGTTGAAGGCACCCGTAATGGGTGCAATAGCGGACCACTGCGGTGGATACGCATGTGACGAAGATGCTCGCTTTGGCATATGAGGACCGGTTGAGAGTAACTATGATTTTTTGGACTATGTTAAGCGTGCACACCACTTACCCATTATGCGGGTGGGCCCAGGCCGGGGCTAGCAAGTGCGGTACCAAGCCGGTAGGAAGATCGAGTATCGGTGCAAGGGAAGGAGGTGCTAACCTCATGTTCCCCGAGACGCAAGGGCGGCTTCATAGTCTCGGGGTGACCTCTTGCGGGAGGATGCGCCCAAGACCCGGGAAGGCCGGATGGTACCGACGCTACTAGTTTCTGTGTCAGTAGACCAGTGTCTCGTCGTTCAGTTGGGTCGCTCCTGGCTGGCTTCAATTCGAGTGGGTCCAGGTGTACAACCCCTGCAGGGTGAAAACTATACGTATAGCCGCGTCCTCGGTCATGGACAACCCTACTCTTCTGTTGCTCATATTAGTTAGTGTTACTCATGTTTCTACCTCCCTCTAGTGATGACTTTCTGCCTTGGGTAGCTGAGGTGCGAGGAGTGGGAGTTCTCGCACCGACTTGGTGGTTTTTGAAGGTGTGAGTCGGACTTGGAGTCCGGGGTGCCGGAACGGCCCGAGTTCGGAGTTTGGATGATGATATATCTTGATGTTGCTCATGCATAGGAAACCCCAGCTTATCTCCTTGATTTTGTTATACCTTTAGTATAGTCCACCTTAAAAGCTTGCATACAGATGGTGACGTGGACCTATCCCATTTCTTGGGGATAGTTGGTAGATGCAGGATCCGACCAGGAGTTCGACCCCAAAGATGAAGGATGACAAGATTAAGGCCCGTGCTTCGCCCAAGTTTTCTTGTGGAGGAGATTCCAGAAGATGAAAGATGGTCCAGAAGTCTAGTTATCGCTTTTCGCTTTCTGTTTGTTCGATTTAACCCAAGGGGCTTGTATTGGGACCGTACTACAATCCTTTGTATTGGGACCGTACTACAATCCTTTGGACTTTTCACAATCTGTGACTATGATATTTATCTGGAATGAGTTCTGTACGTGATAGCGTTCCAAGGACTATCACAAAGGTATAGGGAGTCGGATTTCCAGAAATGGAAATCCGGTTCATTTCACCTTAGGGATTTTTGAAGATAAATGTCTCTTAGAGATGAGAGATCTATATATAGTCCTCATGGGCCATATGGGCCTACAATATATGGGCCTCGATATGGTTAACACCCTCTTCAAACTCAAGGTGGAAGCGGAGGATCTGAAGCATTGAGTTTGAGTAAGTGAAGCCGATGTTGTGCTCAAGTTTGTGCTGAAGAGTACATACTGAAGAGCAATTATCTTCTAATGGAAATGAGATTGGGTAAATGAGGCATCAACGCCGATATATTTTGTATGTTCATGCTTCAAAGGATCATTGGCAATCTGTATCGCTCCTTTGTTATCACAAAGAAGAGGTGTAGGAGCATCACAAGGGATACCGAAATTAGCTAACTAAAATCTCTGAAGTGGTAGTGGCAAGTGCTCAAAGTTTAGCCTCTGTACTAGACCGAGATACAGCTGTTGTTTCTTGGTCTTCCATGCCAAAAGAGAAGAGCCAAGAAAAATGCAGTAGCCTGTGACAGAATGACGATCTGCTGGATCACTCGCCCAAGTAGAGTCTGAGTAAGCATGAAGCTGGAGCGGACTATCATGAGCATAAAACAAACACTGAGATGCTGTCCCTTGCAAGTACCTGAGCACACGAAGCAAATGGCCATAATGTACTGAAGTAGGAGAGCTCACGAACTGACTCAAAATGTGAACCGCATGAGCAATATCAGGTCTGGTGACAGTGAGATAAATAAGGCTACCCACAATGTGCTGATATCAAGAGGGATCCTCTAGAGGTGTACCATCTGTAGGACGTAGTTGTAGGTGAAGATCCATAGGTTTTGCATTCGTTCGATTATCACTAATGTCAGAGCGAGCAATAAGGTCTTGTATGTATTTATACTGAGATAGATAGTAGCCCTTTGCAGAATGTGACACCTCAATTCCTAAGAAGTAACTGAGAGGACCCAAATCAGACATCTGAAATTGCTCACCAAGTTGCTTCTTCACTGTAGAAATGTATTCCACATCATCACCCGTAGTCATCATATCATCAACATATAGAAGAAGCAAAGTGCGTCCTCGTGGAGAGAGATGAATAAATAAAGCGGGATCATGATCACTAGGTGTAAAACCAGCAGCTCGTATCACTGCTACGAAGCGCTCAAACCAAGCACGGGGAGCTTGTTTAAGACCATATAAAGCACGACGAAGATGAAAAACATATCCTTGAGGAGCATCAACACCTGGGGTGGTTACATATAAAATTCTTCATGCAAATCACCATGAAGAAAAGAATTCTTAACATCCATATGAGAGATGGTCCAAGAGGATGTGGCAGCCACTGCAATCAGAGTACAAACTGTAGTCATATGGGCAACTGGGGCAAATATTTCATCATAATCTTGTCCCTAAGTCTGCTGAAAACCTCTTGCAACAAGACAAGCTTTATATCTCTCAATAGAACCATCAGACTTTTTCTTAACTTTGAATACCCATTTAGATGTAATTGGGACTGCATGTGATGGTAATAGAACAAGATCCCAAGTGCCTGTACGATCAAGAGAAGCAAGCTCCTCAGACATAGCAAATTGCCATTCCGGAATTTTAGCGGCTTCCTGATTAGTAGATGGCTCATCAACAATAGAACTCACACGGGGAAATCCATACTTGTCAGCAGGCCCAATAGCAGTACGATCTCGTAGATTATATCGTTGACCAACCTGTAACTCATGAGGAATAGTATGTGACTCATCAATATTATTAGAAGCATCAACGGTGGGCGCATCAGGACTGGCTGTGGTGGTAGGACTGGATGGAAGCTCTGTGGGATTCGGTGGATGTCGAGCGTAAACTTGTGTGATAGGTGGCTTAGAAAAAGGAGGCGGCACAGGAGTAGGTGAAGGTGGGTCATGTGATGGAGTAGGGGTGGGTGTAATGGAAGGAGATGGTGTAGGTGTAGCAACATCATCGCTCAATGAAACAGGAGGAAGGCACGTAAAAGACATGGACTCTTTGTTAGAATATGATGGCTGAGTAGAGGAGTTATAAAAGAAAGGATGGTTCTCAACAAAGGTCACATCATGAGAGATACGTATGCGCCGAGAAGGATCATAATAGCGATAACCTTTGTGCTCAGGACTATTCCCCAGAAAAACACACCCAACAGATTGTGTAGTTAACTTAGTCCACTCGCGTGGTGCAAGTAAAACATAGCATGTGCACCCAAAAACTCGAAGATGATCATATCTGGGAGGAGTACCAAAAAAGTACTTCACCGAGACATTTGCAGACAGTTTGGATGATGGTTGCCTATTGATCAGATAGACGGAAGTAGAAACAGCTTCACCCAAAAAATGAGAAGGAACAAATGAGGAAATCAAGAGAGTGCGAGGAGTCTCAATAAGATGGCGATGTTTGCGTTCAGCAACACCATTCTGAGCATGCGCACCAGGACAAGACAACTGAGCAAGAGTACCTTCCGTTGTCAAAAATTGGCGAAAAGCATCAGACAAAAATTCACCCCAGAGTTAGAACGAAAAACTTTGATAGGAGTAGAAAATTGAGTGTGGACCATGCAAGCAAAAGACTGGTAAATGGAACACAATTGAGAGCGATGTTTCATGAAATAAATCCAAGTATATCGAGAATGATCATCAATAAAAATGACATAATATTTGTGACCACCCTTTGTGACAAAAGGTGCAGTACCCCATACATCTGAATAATAAGATCAAAAGGTTTAACAGAATGGGAAACACTAGATGAATATGGTAGTTGGATCTGTTTTCTAAGTTTGCAACCCTTACAATGAAAACTAGACTCAGTAGAGATGGGACCTAGACATCCTTTATTTATTAATGTAGACAAACGAGATCCGCATAGATGGCCAAGACGATGATGCCACTTGGCGAAGGAAGAGGCGGAAGACAATGCAGCAGATGACACACAAGCTTGTGCGGCAGCAGAAGAAGGTAGGCGTAAGGTGTCCAAAATGTAGAGGCTAGGACAACCTTTACGGCGATGGCCAGTCCCAATCACTATCCTACTTCGACGATCCTGAATAAAACAAGATGAGTCATCAAATCCAACAAAACAGTTTTGGTAGTTTTGGTCGGTAATTTGAGCAACTGAAAGAAGATTTATGGACAACTGAAGTACAAAAGAAACATCAGGTACAGAGAAATGAGAACTGCAAAGTGAACCCTGATGAGTGATATAACAAGATGTACCATCAGCTGTCTGAACAGAAGCACCATCAGTGACCGGCTTTTGAGCAACCAACCAGAACGGATCAGATGTCACATGAAAGGAGGCTCCTGAATCAAGCACCCAAGATGATGAAGGAGCACTGACAGGTGAGGCAGCAGCAACAGACACAGACCCTCTAGATGTGGAAGTCGTACCACGACTACAAGCAGCACGACGGGCACGGAAATCAGCCAACTTTTCTGGATACCAAGCAAAGCAATTTTCTGAACGATGAGTAGTCTTCTTGCAATGCTCACAAGGCTCTGAAGAACTGTCCTTTGCTGTATAGGTCTTCTGAGGGGCTGCTAGCACACTGTGATGAACTGGCACATGTACTGGTACAGAAGATAACTGAGAAGAAAGACGTGTCTCTTCAGCAATCAAAGCAGACAATACATCAGCAATGGATGGAGTAGTGGGAGCATTGAGCAGCTGCTTGCGGATGGACTCAAAATCAGACTTTAATCCATGACAGAACTGATATATGTGGAATTTCTCAATGAACTTAATCTTCTTAGCACAACAGCCTGAACACCCATTATCACACTAAGGTACCATGGAGAGAAAAGGTCCCATCAAACGATCAAAGGCAGTGTAATACTCCTCTATGGACATGTGAAGACTATGGAGACTTTGCATCAAATTGAGCAGGAGAGCACCACTGTTCTGAATGTAGCGCCCCTTCAAATATTCCCACATCTCTTTTGCAGTGTCATGATTCTCAAGACTCATAATCAAAGAAGATTTCATACTGGTGACAATGGCACTCATAACCCTTCCATCATCATTACGCCAAGATTTGACAGCAGCAGCACCAGAACCATCTTTTGACGTATCAACCGGAGGGTCATCAGTCAAATGAGATGCAAGACCAAAACCTCTGAGAACAGTTTTGACAGAGAAAGCCCACTCTCGATAATTACTGGGACCATCAAGTTTTGTAGAAATAGCAATAGCATTAGGCTGGGACATGATGATGACAAATAATGACAGCAATAAACACCAAGCAACCGATGTATCCCTGTACAGCAGCTGATGAAGGTCCCAAGCAGGCTAATAGCAACACCAGACAGCAATATGCGGCCAACAGAGCAGATGAGGGAGAGAAAACCGATGGTGGCCTGATGAAGCAGTCCGTAGCAGACTGAAGAATCAGCGCGGAGAACGTGGGGAAGTCCGGCCGGTTGCACTGCTCAGTGGCGAGGGCTGCACCACGAACAGGGCGACGACGCAGCGATGGGTAGGAGTACAGGATGGCCGCGACAGGCGGATCCACGGACGGGCGGACGGCGGCTGTCGACGAGCGGACGGCCGCGCAGGCCCACGCGCGGACGGCGCGGACAGGGGCGCGAAGGATCCGCGGACGGGCGGACCGCCGCTGGCGACGAGCGGACGGCCGCGCGGGTGCACGCGCGGACGGCGCGGACACGGACAGGGGCGCGACGGCCTGCGCGGATGGCGCGGACAGAGGCGCGACGGCCGGCGCGGACGGCGCGGGCGACGGCGAACGGTTCCGTGACGGGAAGAAAAAAAATGGCGATGTGCCGGATGGGATCGTGGGTAGGCTAAAAAACTAGATTAGCTCTAACCATAATCCATGTCTTTGATATTATGTTACTAATCTTGGGAATTTTGGAACATAATTATCTCTTAGGGACGAGAGATTATATATAGTCCTCGTGGGCCATACGGGCCTTGATATGGTTAATAATGAGACCTATCGATCTTAAAGGACTGGGCATCCATAACTTGGAGGTGATAGGACGGGCATTTCAAATGAGGTGGCTTTAGCTCGAGAAGACTAGACCAGATCGTCCTTGGGCTAACCTACAGATACCTGTCTACTCCAACACAACAGTCATGTTTGCTATTGCAGTTGAAGCTCTTTTGGACTGATCGTTGGCTGCTACCTGGAAGACCTTGCTCCAAATGTCATCCAATATGTTTCCGTAAGAATCAGAAAAAAAGAGAACTGTAAGCGAGGCTTTGCTGGAAAATGTTTGGGTGACTGACATTAGAAATACATTTGGGTGGACTGGCCTAGCAGAATATCTTGAGTTATGGGATTTAATTTCTGGTGTTAACTTAAATAACACAGACGACATACCTCGCTGGAAGCCCGAGGCCTCATGATGGTTCTCTACGCGATCAGCTTACAAAAGTTATTTTGTTGGCTCCATCCCTTTTGAACCATGGAGAGACTTTGAAAGTCTTGGGGGCCGGGGAAATGCAAGACCTTTATATGGCTAGCCATCCGAAATCGCTGCTGGACAGCAGATCGGTTAAAAAAAAGAGGGCTGCCGCATTCAGAGCGTTGCCTCCTCTGTGACCAAGAGAAAGAAACGATCCAACACATCCTCACATTTTGTATCTTTGCAAGACAGTTATGGTGTGCTATCCTGCAGCCTCTAAACTTGACATGCTTGACACCCACCAGGAGATCTAATTTTGCTGGTTGGTGAAAAAAGGCCGAGAGGAAATTGCAGAAACACCGTAGGAAGGGGTTCAATTCCTTCTGTATACTTGGCACCTGGATCGTATCAAAATATAGAAATGCTTGTGTTTTCGATTGGGGGGCTCCAAATCTGCAGGTGGTAATTCAAGCATTCACGCCCGGCAATATGTTGGGGCTAAGGGGCTGGCTACCTTATGCCTCGAGTTGGGTGGAGTCCAGGTTTAATATGTTTTGTGGTTTTGGTGGTCTGGTCCTGCCTTTGTGTGTTTTGTAAATTTCCTTTCTTAGTTCTGTTGTGTCCTTCTCTCTAGTCCAAGGTGAGCGGCGTTAACCTTGTATTTGGACCACTCTTTCTCTCTTAATACAAAGATACGCAGCTCTGCTGCGTGTTTGAGAAAAAAAATAACTTATCAGTACACGAGTTTACTAACAAGAAGTTATGCCCTGAACCAACATATTATCTCTTTTTTTATCCTTCATAGCATTTATCCGGTCTTCACCTTCTTGTGGAGTGCTACTTGGGACAATGGCTAATCAATATGGTAATGAAAGAAATCCACCGGACAAAAAAGTGAGCATTTTGTACAAACTGTGGCGGCATCTAACCAAACGTCGTCATGGCATGCAAGCCTAACAAATTAGGTAATACAGAAATATGAGCTTCTCAGACAAAGAAGCATCATATTTCTTAACAAGAACGGGACTTTTGCTCTTCCATTCTGCAAAGAAAGCATCTTTTCCAGCGGACATGAGTCTTTTTCCCCTTTTACTTGAGGACACAATACAAAACAAGACATAAAGCTGGCTTGAAAACATTTTTCCACACACTATGGCAATAGTAAGCATCTAATAAAAGCTAAGTTCAAACTCTTGGCTGAATATGGTGCGTAATTAAAAGACATCACATAGATAGCTTTGGATATAAACCAACTCTTATTAACAAAAACAAGCATGACCGAAAGAGAAGGAAGCAAGAAAGCAACCGACTTAGTGGAAGTAGTTTCATAGCTTAAAAAGCAACAACGCTTAGGAGCAGAAATTAAGGACAATAAAGGGAGTAAATGAAAACTGCATGTAAAGGTGAGCAAGTAACAGGCAGTAGGAAATTATGTGCAACTGTTCTCCTTAAACTAAGGAAAAGGAAGATTATATGAGACAAACAGGATTCTGCAATACGAGACTTGGCTCAAGAAATCCATGTGAACCTCCTTAGATTCAGTAAAGCATCAACCGCTTCCAGTTATGTGAACCTTTCCTCCTTAAAATAAGGAAAAGGAGGATCATACTAGACAAACAGGATTCTGCAATACGAGACTTGGCTCGAGAAATCCATGTGAACCTCTTAAACTCAGGAAGCATCAACCGTTTCCAGAAATCCTGAATGGTTTCAGCTTATTTCTGGTAGAAACTGAAAATTGCATTTAAATTAGTGGCACAGTTGGCAGCAAACCAAAGCATCGGCATGACTTCTTTCTTGAAAATATATACTTAACAAAGGTAATGCCAATCAAGAGATGAGCCATACTGCCTATAAATAGGAACGATCATTACTACAGTTTTTGCAAAGCAACAAGTCCAGAACATCAGAATAATACTACTAGTCGGTGATCACCTAGTAACATAATATATGGCCAAAGGAGGATATAAACTAGAGAAAAACGATGCTGCCAACACAGCCGTATCGGCCACGAGGAGAGAGGCAGAGGAAGGCAACTCTATGGTAAATGGCAGGGATGCACCAAGCCTTAATGCGTTACTTTTAATTTACTCCCACCGACCTTCAGTTTTATCTATGTTTCAGTTTGTTCTAAGTCAACTATTTTTAGCTTTGACCATGAACGTATCTATATTCTGGGACGGAGGATGGAAGTACATATTTTGCATTCTATTTTTATAAGAAGAGTGTTATGGGCTTGTGGCACTAACTAGAAACGGATGATTTAAGTTACTTTTATCTGTAATCTTTCTAGCATGGGCTTGACACAAACTAAGCAATTAAATAGAAAACTATTATTAAGTTGTACAGCACATAGAGATTAATAAGCAGTCGTTCATTTGGCAGTTGAACGAGATGGAATCAATTGCGGGCCAAGAAATGAGGGAGTGTGTGTCACAAAAGAAACACACAAATGAGGGAGTGTGTGTCACAAGACGAAAGCAGCAACTAATAAAAAGGTCGGCATTGAACATCTATTATTCTCTGTATTTTCTTAGTCGTTCAAATTATTTATCCATAGTTCCATAGTATGATTTTGTTTGGTATGTCCATATAACAAGTTACACTATATGTCATGTCTCATTACTTTTAGATCTACATTGCAGCTTCCGAGGGAATGTAAGCCTAAGAAGAAGAGAACTATGCTACGCCCAATTGTAGGTGCTGCATTTAAATTTCATAAAGATGATGACATGGACATTGCAAGTGCAAAATTTACAGGAACTGATGCATAAAGAGATCACTGCAAGAAAAATAACCTTTCATCGCGCACGTTACTACTGGACACAATTTGGTTCGGTACTAAATCTGCCACGGAGCCATATTAGTACCGGGACTAAATTTGAAAGCTTCCGGAGCTATTTTAGTACCGGGTCCAAATTTCAAAGCGCCCGGAGCTATTTTAGTACCGGGCCAAAACACCACCCGGTACTTAAGGGTGCCATTTAGTACCGGTCGGTGTCTTGACCCGGTACTAAATGGTCCTCCACGGTTTACTTCAAAAGGAAAGCATCTCCCACCTTGTCACATGTGATACGTAGGTGGGATGGTAAGGAAGCACGAGTACCTTGTCACACGAGGCCAGAGGTCATGGGTTCGAATCGTTGTGGCCGTGCATGCGTATTTTCCTGTGAAAAATTCGCGTGACTTGCAACAACCAGTACTAAACGGAGCCTCCATTTAGCATTGTATTTTTTTTCATTTTTCTAGGTGGTACGTTTAGTACCAGTTGCAACAACCAGTACTAAATGGAGCCTCCATTTAGTACCGGCCAGGCGGTATCGGTTGCGGCAACC
This sequence comes from Panicum miliaceum, assembly GCA_032594955.1. NCBI lineage: Eukaryota > Viridiplantae > Streptophyta > Magnoliopsida > Poales > Poaceae > Panicum > Panicum miliaceum. Next base: position 22,855,713 of record CM064066.1, on the reverse strand, counting down.
GGTACAAACCGCGCCATATGACCGGTACTAATGCTAGTTTGTCTAGAAGTGGATGGATCATGAATACATATTAAACCCATGACCATCTTAGTAATCAAGTTAATGCATCTACCTGATTGCCATCTCAGGTTATCTGTCTTTAGTGTTTATAACACTCCGTCATCATGTGTACTCCATTATTTATGTTGTAGTGTCCTTGTTGAAAGAAGTGATTATCCGTTGGTTTCTTTTTAGATAATCTTTTCTCCAATATTCAACGAAAAATCTATATTTAATTAATAAACAAAACATGGAAAACATATATATGCGGATTAAAATAATATATAAACATATTTATCTAGGAAAGAAGGAAATCAGCATTGTGCGAAGGCGAAGTCACTGTCTCATCAAGAGTTTACAGGTCAAGTGTGTTCAGCCACATATCTTTGAACTATTCGGATTTTCTACTAGCTTCCGCATCTTCATAATGAAAGGGAAGGATATGTATGACTCCACACGGGGAAGGATTTTCCTTGTTGTGGAATGAAAAAAAAGAATCTAGACTATATTATCCATTTGTAAGTTGAGCGCTTGCCTAGAGCACTTAATGGTCAGCAGTTGCAAGGTAAATGCTTGCCTAGGGCACTTAATGGTCAGCACATGAAGAAATTTTATTCAAGTGTCGCAAGATTCTTGAGAGATTACATGGCCAAGAACATGAATATTGTCCATACCACTAATATGGCCAACGAGCGGTCATTAATCGTCTATGTTTTTGCTTTTGATGGAGATGGACTTTTGTGCTCTACTTGCTAACCCATTGTTGACAATCAAAATTGGCAAAGACCGAAGCTGACCGGTCAGCCTGGTCTGCCAACCGGTCAGACTGGTCAGGCCTGTTGTAATCCGAGTAGATTTAGATTTGGTAATTCGGGGTGATTTGTAAACCGACTTATGAACGGGTACGACTTTCCGGGCCAATATATATGAAGGCTACGCCCGATTGAGGGTATTTCCAATCAAATCATACATACTTGCAATTACTTTTTACTCTCCAAATCCATCACTTTTCTAAACCCTAATTCTGTTCTTCTTACGTCTCTACGGCGTTTGAGAGTGTTCTGAGTGGCGTGCCGACCTCAAGACAACCCTAGCTTTACCAGCCCCGACGGGGTCCCTCCCGGGCTGGTGGATCTAGGTTCTCACGGCGTCCTGAAGGAACGAGTCTGACCAGCCTGCGCAGGAGTGCTGCAGGAGCGATCGTTGTGCCCGTTCTAGCGCATTCGTGTGCCGACCAGATTTGCATCAACACCCACTTATACCATGATCTAAATTTTACCAAGTTAGATAATGCTCCCTCTCAATCCCTTTATAACCAACGTCAAATAATTAGGAAACTACCTGCTTTTCACAAGATTATGTTTGTATGTTGAGAAGACACTGGTGCTAATTCGTATTGATTAGGGCAGAACCCACATAATGGATGTTTGTTCATTGGTAAAGATATTAGGCTCACATAATCATTTTTATAGTGAATAACATTTAGTTAATTATTTTTTCAACAAAGAACGTCATTGGTAAATATATTAGGCTCACATAGTAATTGTTACATTGAGTTTATTAGATAATATAAGAATGTGATTGAAGTGAAGTTGTAAATTGAAACAAAATCATCAGCCATGACGATACAATTTTAGTAGATACGGGAATCTAACTTGATCCATGTTATTTCTTTTTAGTTGTTGAGTTCAAGCATGATTTCCATAACTATAAATATTAAATTGATTTTCTCCCCCTTCATAGCATCCCTCTATTTATTTATGTCCTTTGAAACAGATACACCTCTGTACTTTTTTGGCACTTGCTGTCAACATTCCACTTATCATGGTAACTAGAGAAGCATAGACTTAAGTAAACTCCAAGTTAGGTTGGGTTCAGGTAAATTTTAGAAAAGATCTGATGAAATTTTTGTGAGCCTGACCAAAGCCCAACGCCAGACCCAAAATTTTGACCGGTACCCACCGTGTGCATATGTCGGGTCAGGTTTTTTCGAGTTCGTCAGTTTTTTTTTTTTACATTGGCTCAGGTTATGGGTCAAATATTGCACCCTGCGCCTAGTCTGGTGCATGTTGCAGCGGGCTAGGAATTGGCTGCCCGCCTTCTAGGAACTACTAGCCAGGTCGGGTTGCACCATGTTTTTTTTCTAGCAGGTTAGGTCGGTTTCCTCAGGTAGGTGGTCCATGATCAGGTCTAGAGAAATATCACCGAAAACAATGGCTGCAAAAAAAGAAAGGAACAGTAAAATGCAGTGAAAGATAATAATCTACCAAATATCATTTTCGGTATTATACACGGACAAGGAAGTAGAATGCCGTAGCTTTGGTATATTATCAAGAGCCAAAGAAGGAGCATCTCTTTCAAACGTAATACAACTGTCATTGCAGAAATTAAGGACCATAAAGAGAGTAACTGAAACTACCTGTAACTGTAACTGCCGTCTCATGATAGCATAATCAGTTCTTAAACAAAGCAAAAGAAATATAGCAGGAGCTAAGAATACATAGATGCCAAACCAACAATATGCTAATACAGGACTACTCAAGAAATCCATGTGATCGAGCCTCCTTAAATTCTGAATGTATCAACTGCCTTATGATATTCTGAAAACTGCAAAGATCTTATTGGCAGACATTCACACTCTACAGCAAGAAAAAGGTCAAGAAAGTTCCATGACGTTTCTTCAGTATCTTTATATGAAAAAGGGTCAAGGGTAATCAGTTGGTTAAGCTTATTCTTCCCTATAAATAGACCTGACCATTTCTTGAGTTCTGCAAAGCTAATAGTCGAGAACTTCAAAACCATAGAATGGCTCAAGGAGGCAAGGGCAAGAAGCTGCCGTCTTTGCTGGAAAAGAAAGATGTGGCCAACACAGCCCGTACGGCCATAAGGAAAGAAGCTGAAGAATCAAACTCTATGGTAAGTGGCAGCACTACAACATTTGTCGATGTGTTATATTATATTACAGAAACTGTCTTTTTTATTATTACCTTCCCTCCCATGTTGTGGATGAAGAGCATATTATTCACACTAAGCAGAGAGAAACAGGATTTAAATTACCTCATCTGCTTCCTTACTATATCAAATTGGTAAAAGCTAAGAATTTATAAATCTTGGTTGGTAGCGTTCATACTACACTGATCTCATATAACCATTTATTGTGCATTGGAAGATGGCCAGGATGGAAGCCATGGACAACCATGAGCTGAGGGAGTACATGTTACAAAAGAAAGGAACACTTCAGAGCCAGATGAAAGTAACAATTAAGAAGGTCAGCTTTTGTTGATATATTCTCTTGAGTTTTTAGCCATGAAAACTCCCTTGATATAGTATATGTGAAGTGGCAGTGCAAGTCTGTATCACACTACGTGTCTCATTGTTTTGAGATCTACCTGCTGCAGCTTTTGCGAAAAGACAAGCCAAAGAAGAAAAAGAGAACCATGTTGTGCCCAATTCTAGGCGCTACACTAAAATTTCACAAGGAGGATGACATGGACCCTGCTGCTGCAGGAGCTGTAGGAGCCGCTGCATAAAGAGGTGGAGAGAAGAGAGATTGATCAACCATATGCAACAGAAACTATTTGTCCGTATCTCATTATTATGTCGGGCTAAATATCTTTAGTGTCTACTCTCCGGTCTTTAATTTTCTCAAATACGCAAGAGGTCTACATATCATTGCATTATATTAAAGATAGAATGATTGAAACTTACAACCCTCAAAATGGAATGCCGGCACCCACGCACATCAGCTACGATGCTGTGATTACAGAGTAACGACCAACACAACTCTAGCTATCTAGTTGTATTAATAACGGCGTAGACAACCTATTTCTGTGGTTCCAGTCATGATCTAGAGCTCAGCTTCTTGCTTGATCCTCATTAGAGTGTTTTTCAATGTGGATGTTTCTCCGCGAAGACACAAGCATTATTCCGTTGCTTCCACAACGTCCACACTGTGAGGGCGAACAAGGTGTCGAATCCCTTTCTTTTGGCGGAGGCAGAGCGTCTCTGGTTTGAGTGCAACATTGTTGGGAGTAGGGACCGATCGCCTGACGTTCCACTGCAGAAGTGCAGATGACTCCGAGGTAAGAGAGGAGCGCTCACCAGACTTGCTGTGAAAAGGAACATGTGACCAGAATGTGGTCACATGTCTCGTCTTCTTTGTTGAACATGAAGCAGGTAGTGTAGGATTCCATAAGCGCCGGCAGGTTGCTGTCCAGAGAAACAATTTAACTTTTCCAGGGGCCCATGTTTTCCAGATGGAAAGGGATAGACCCCTGATATAGCATCTTGTAGGAAGATTGGGTAGTGTACTTCCCATCAGCTGTCCATCTCCAGACAAAATGATCTTCAGTCTCACTGTCTTTCCAAGCGGTTGCCCATTGGCAATCAGGTCCCAAGTATGCAGATAGTCTACCTGGGCAGCGACAGAATGTCCCCCCGCGATGTCCCTGATCCAACGGCCATCCAGCAGTGCTTGAGCTACGGTCCTGTTTCTTCTGACCCTGTTGGGCACAGTGTTGATTAAGTTTAGTGCCCGGCTGGCATTTCTTGAGAGCTAGCATTTCCTGCATGAGTGCTAGCATTTCTTGCACGCATATTCATTCAGAATAATGCCATTTTCACATGTCCTCTGCAATTTAGTGCTATGTAGGGATTTGAAAAGAAACAAAGGAGAAACACAGCATAGGTGGCAAGGAGCAACACACAGACGAATCAGCTCTCGCCACCGCAGCTTCCCATGGATCAAAGGGCCCACTAAAGCATGCAAACCGACTTAGGATAGCGTGGTGCACGGACAACCGACTTAAGATCCCACAGATCATCCTCTCTGCAAAGGTTGGTGGCCAGAGGCGGTTACTCTTAGTTTGGCCGAACTAAGAGTGGGCCCTCTGGCCCCCATCTTCCACGTGGCAGCTCTTCAGCACTCCTCAATGGCGGTTGTGCATGCACCCAACTGTTTTACTAGCAAGGAACCGCCTTACCAGGGCTATAAATATGAGGAGAGGGGCTCCAAATGAAGACAGACCTCAACTTGCTCATTATCAAGTTTCTCTCTTGCTCTAGTCCATAGGCTAGTGTAGTTTAGGCTGAAGTAGCTCTTCTTCGTGTTCCCGAGGTTCCTAGGAGTGTGTCAGTGTTTTACCGCCATGCCCACCGAGGGATACCCCCGAGGTGGTGAGTTTGTAGGTAGGGTGTCGCCAAGATTACGAACTCGAAGGTGCAAGGAATACAAAGTTTAGACAGGTTCGGGCCGCCGAGGGTGTAATACCCTACATCCTGTGTGGTTTGTATTGCCTTAGGTGTTGATCGGGTGATCTCCTATTTGGAGGGGATCCCTGTCCGCCATTATATAGTCCGGGGGGACAGGGTTACATGGAAGTCCTAGCCTGATACGAGCTCAGGAGTTCTACCTGAGTACTACTTGGGTAGTTTTCTTCTATTCCGACTAGTTCTAATACTACTCGAGTATATCTACTGTACGAGTAGTTACAGTTGGTGTAGGGCGTGGGCCATATCCCACCCCTTATCCTGTAAGATGTACGCCATGTGCGCAGTCCCGTGGCCCCGAGTCTGACAAGCCCCCGAGCTCTTCGTAGTCGAGTACTGCAGGCTTCCGAGTACTTTTGAAGGCATCTTCGAGTCCTCCGAACTCCATCTTGAAGGTGTCTTCCGGGTACTTCCTTAGCTGCATCGAGATTGTGAGGTGCTCATGCCCCGAGTAGTTGTCAAGTCTTCTTTTATATGGGGTGTGATTAAACTCGCACTCCATATGGAGTAGCCCCCGAGCCTTAGGTTGACTCGTAGAATCAGGCTGAGGGTCCATTTAATCTTGAGTCTTCTGTCCTTATCTTCCAAAAGATTTAAAAAATAAGTCGCTGATGACACGTGTCCCGCAGCCCCCGAGCCTTGAATCCAAATCCCTATGGTTTGGAATAAAGGATCCAAAGAATCGTGGCATGCAATATATGACAGTAAAGATTTAACGGTGAAGATGGGCAAGTTGGCTTAGTAATTCGAAAACTGCTTTTTTGGGGATAAATTCCCTGAAAAAATGGTTAAACAAATAACTTCTCCAAAAAATACTCTAAATTACCGCTCAAATCAGATCTTGTTCTCTAAGTCAATGGCTAGATAAGGCCTCTAGGTTAATAATTTGAAAAATCCCTTATTTCAGAATAGAATCCTAGAAGTAATGGTTAATAATTATCTTCCCGAGATAAATCTTCAAAAGCCTCCTGAATCGGGATCTTCCGAGTAGTTTTACAGCGTCCAGCCTTAAAGCATGAGAGCTGTCGCTGAAAACACGTTGAGTGCCTTGTCGCATCCAGCCCTCGAGCCAGGGAGCTAGATGAATAGCATAGTATATACCTAGCAGTCGGTGGAGCCAGCCCCTGAGCCTAGGCATCGGCCAAGTTGCCTCTGGATCTTGAACAGTCGATAAAGCCGACTGGTCAGAGTCGATTCCGACTAGATTTGTAGTCGAGGCGAGTAATCGAAGTAGTCGAACATGCGTAAAACTAGTCAAAAACTAGTAAACGCCTTTTCCTGGGAGCGAGGCCCCTTCAGTAATATAGGATACTAGTCGGAAACTAGTAATCTGTTATTGGAAGTATGGGAGCGAGGCCCCTTCAGCAAACTTGCGTGTAATACCAGTCGTAAACCAGTAAAACGGAGTTGTACTGGAAGTATGGGAGCGAGGCCCTTTTAGTAACTTAGGATACTAGTCGGAAACTAGTAATCTTTTACTGGAAGTGTGGGAGCGAGGCCCCTTCAGCAAACTTGCGCGTAATACCAGTCGTAAACCAGTAAAATAGAGTTATACTGGAAGTATGGGAGTGAGGCCCCTTTAGTAACATAGGATACTAGTAATCTGTTACTGGAAGTATGGAAGCGAGGCCCCTTCAGCAAACTTGCGTGTAATACCAGTCGTAAACCAGTAAAATAGACTTATACTAGAAATTGGGATCTACAGACGCCGACAGAAGATGTCTTGGTTGACTAAGGATGAAAACGACGTAGATGCTCAATATTCCAGGAATTAGGAACCTCTTGGCCATCAGAGTACTGTAAGTGATACGACCCAGGTCCTATAACCTTGTGCACGATGAAAGGCCCGTCCCATCGCGAGTTAAGCTTGTGCAGCTCGGTTTCATCCTGGATTCGTCGAAGAACCATATCTCCAACGTTGAAAGAGCATTGTTGAATGTTCCGGTCGTGATAATGATGGACTCCTTGTAAGTAGCGGGCCGATTGGAGCAAGATGTTGCATCGGATTTCCTTAGCTGAGTCAAGCTCGAGATGTCTTGCGGTGTCAGCCTTGCCCTCTTCAAACATTTCTAGTCAAGAAGACTTCCACATTACGTCAGCTGGTAATATAGCTTCAAACCCAGATACGAGGAAGAAAGGTGATGGCCATGTGGCTTTGCTTGGTTGTGTGCGAAGCCCTCAGATTACTGACGAGATCTCGTCGATCCACTTGCCGCCCTTTTTGCTGTTCTCATCGTAGAGTCTTTTCTTCAAGCCATCAAGAATCAAGCCGTTGGTGCGCTCAACCGGGCCGTTGGCCCGCAGTGAGTCACTGAAACATACTTGACTTCAATGGAACTGCGTTCATAGAAATCCCAGAACTGATGCGAGTGGAAATTGGATCCCAGGTCCGTGATGATGGTGTTGGAGAAACCAAAACGGTGCAAGATGTCACAGATGAAGCTAACCACTCGATCTGCAGAAAGCGTTGTAATTGGCTTGTACTCGATCCACTTCATAAACTTGTTGATGGCCACCAACACGTGAGTAAAACCTCCTGGTGCAGTTGTTAAGGGCCCTACCATGTCCAGAACCCCAACATGCAAATGGCCATCAATAAGGAGTCGCCGTCAACAAGCAGTCACTTGATGCCCAGAGAGACTGCCAGGCGTAGCCCGTGCAATAGTGCCTCGTACTCGGCTTCATTTTTAAAGACCTCAAATAGTATTTGGAACACGTACTTCAGTTGTTCTCCTCTCGGACTGTTGAAAAGTACTCCCACGCCACCGCCACCGAGCTTGAGTGAGCCATCGAAGTACATGACCCAATGCTCTGGCTGGTTGGCTGGGGCTTCCACATGGTTTTCTCGCCACTCCACTATGAAATTGACTAGTGCCTGCGACTTGATGGCCGTCCAGAGCTTGAAGTCGAGGGTGAGAGCCCCCAGTTCCACTGCCCACTTGGAGATGCGCCCGGTGGCATCCCGATTGTGGAGGATATCCGCCAATGGGAACTCGGCGACCACCAAGATGTTGTATGCGTCAAAATAATGGCGAAGCTTCCTGGAGGTGATGAGTATACCGTACAGTAGTTTCTGAATTGTCGGGTAACGAACCTTGGATTTAGAAAGGACTTCGCTGATTAAGTAGACTAACTGCTGCACACCGAAAGCGCGGCCTTCCTCCTAGCGCTCCACCACGATTGTCGTACTGACGACGTGAGTAGTCACGGCAATGTAGAGTAGCAGGTTCTCACCTGGTTGGGGAGCCGTTAGGATGGGGGGCGACTGCAAATGATGCTTGAGATCTTGCAGCGCCTGCTTTGCCTCCTCGGTCCACTGGAACTTGTCATGGCGCTTGAGCAGTTTGAAGAAGGGTAATCCCCGTTCTCCAAGTCGGGAGATAAATCTGTTCAAGGCTGCCATGCAGCGTGTGAGCTTCTGGAGCTCCACGGGAGCTGTTCCCAAGTTTTTTGCATCTAAGCCCCCGAGAAACTGTGTAATAAATCTGTTTTTCTTTCTGTCGTGTGAAATCTGCAGAAAGCCCCCTGGATCTATTGCATCTTTTCAACCCAGCCCCACCCGTGGTCTTTTTCAGATCTAACCCTAAACTTTTCCTAATTTGCGGGCATTGTTTCTATGTCTTGCAATTCTTTGCTGCTAGCCCTCCAGATCTATAATTAATCGTGATTATGTCCATGCAGCCTTGTTTTAGCCATAATTTCCGCGTTTTAGATCCATTTTGATCTGTTCCTTTTGCGTTAGTCTTCTAAAACCCTGAGCTATCGTTTAGTAGTGTTGTTGTATCATAGTTCCTATTTTTAAAATTAAATATAGATTTAATTTGATTAATGTCCTCTCATCTAGTTTTTCCAATTAAAATCCAACTAGATCTATACTCTAGTTTTCATAATTAATGTTAATATGAGTAATACCAACTCAAAAATGTTTTAACATAATTTGTTTAGTTCAACTCGAATCCTATTGTGACAACCCTGGTAATTACTTTTCCAAAATCAATGTCATTAGCCTAACTCTATGATTAAACCAACTAATGAAGGGGTGGAAAGGATTAAAACGAGTTCAGTTGGAATTCAAATTTAATTTGAGCACATTGGTTACTTTTGAACATTTAAATTTAACTTTCAAACCATAAGCCAAATGAGATTTTGCCTGAAACCAAAGTTGTAGAACTTTTTATTTTGAACAACTTTCGTGTTCAAAAGTTTTTGAAATTCAAATCAGAAAGAGGAGAAAACGCCCTGTTTGCACCCAGCCCCCTGAAATTTTCCAAATTCTTGCATCCAGGCCCCTCGCCCCCCCTCTCTCTCCTCCGCGCCCGACCGCCGCGCGCCAGGTGGCCGGCGTCGCCTGACCGGCGCGAGGCGCCAGGCCAGTGGCCGCCGCACCACCCCGCCACGGCCGGCTTTGCCCCGCCCCCATGCCGCGCGGCCAGTGAACGACCGCGCGTGCCCGCGTCCAGCCCCGCCGCCCGGCCGCCCAGTCCCCGCGCTCCGCCGTGCCGCCCCGGCCCCCGCGCCCCACCAGTCGCCGCGCCCACCCTCCGCCCGAGCCGCTGCCGCTGCTGCTTCACCACTCCGCGCCCGGCACTATCCCACCGCGCTCACGCCATATCTCGGCCGCCCAGTCACCGCGCCCGCGCTGCCGCACGTCGCGCCGGCGTTCTGCCGCCGCCCGCCGCGCCCAGTGTGCGCCGTGCCGTGCCTCCGCCCCGCGCGCTAACCAGGCCCCTCCGCACCCCCTCCGGCCCCTATAAAAGCCCCGCCCGGCCACGCGCGCGAGCCACCGCAGCCCAGAGTACCTCGCCGTCGCCATTGCCGCCGCCGAGCACCGCCCGCCCGTGGACAGCCCTCCGCCGTCGCCCACCGCCCAAACTAAAGCTTCAGCCACCACTACATCATCCCCCTGAAGCTCGCCGACCCGCCCAACGCCGCCCAGAGCCACCGGAGCGCCGCCGCCGCCGTCCCTGCTCGCCGTGGGCAGCACGACCCCGACCTCCTCCGTCCAAGCCGAGCCCCTGTGCAGCTTCCCCACGCGCTACTGAAGCTCGCCGACCGGACCACACCGCCCCAAGCCCGCCGGAGCACCGCCGTCGACGCGTGCCGCGCCGCCGCCGCCTCTGCTCCAACGCCGGCGAGCCCTTCCCGGCCGTCCCCCACCTGAACAACACCCCCACAAGGTAGCCCTCGCACCCCTGAACCTTTCCCGACCCTCGCCCCTCGCCGCCGGCGAGCCCCTCGCCGGAATTTCGGCCGGCCGCCGTACCCGAGCCGCCCGAGGACCCAATTGCAAGAATATAAATCTTTAGAAGGGTCTGCATGTAAGATTCAAGGACCTAGTTGTAAAAGAAAGTTTCAAACCTAGATTCAAATTCAGTGAACTTGCAAAATTCGTATAAAATCGTAGAAAATTCAGAAAAATGCAAACTCAACTGTTCTGGAATCCTCAGAACAAACTCTACCACTTTTGTTACAAAAGGTTTCTCAGAATCGCAACATATTTTGCTCTACATTAAATAGAAGCTTTAATGGACTTATTTTGTACCCACTGTTCTAGAACAATGCTGACCCCAACTTTTGGGCAGTGAGTTAGTTGCTTGATGATTGGGACTGTGTAAAAAGATCAGGCCCAAATTCCATCTCTAGCTTTACTGTTTGTTAAACTTAGTTTTATATCATGTTTAAGTAGAATGTTTTATCCCTGCAGTTAGCTGGTGAATCACCCAATGAAAATTTTTCTATGCTAATGTATTGGTACCTAGAAGCCAGAGAAAAATTAGGAGACTTTTTATCTCACAGTAACCTATTTATTTGATTTATGTGCTAATAACATACATTAAATAAGGAAAATAGTATCTTAGCTTGGAAAATTCTCAAATTTTTACTAGGAGATACACTGTGGTAGAGGTTGCTGTGTAAAACGTTCCATGGACAAAAATCTTGTGTAGGGTCCTATAAAAATGAATCCTTGAATAGCCTAGGTGTAGAATGTCATATTTTCTATGCTCTGAATACTGCATGATAAATCCAACAAAAATTACAGTAGCTTCTGCATGCTTAAGTGAAATCTCTGTAAAAATCTTAGACTCATTTGTTGCACCAATTGTTCTGTACAAAAAGAACAAGGATCTAACAGCCACTATGTAATGTATTTTTCATAATTAATCTGTTACATAAAATTGGCTGAAAATTTTTGCAGTAAGCGCATCTTTCCCTGATGTGCCTAAATCCAAAATTTCATGACCAGAAACTATCCATTGTAGTAATTACTCTCAAATCGTAATCAAGTGCCATTTCCACGACTTAAACTTGTGCACTCATGTAGAATCGACGACTCTCGCCGACGGAACTTACGAGCTGGTGCCCGCGTCCGAGAGTGAGCAGCGCGAAGCTCAAGCAAATCTAACTGAAGCTTTTGAAGACCCGAGCCCAAGTTCGGAAGAGCCCCAAGCGAACTGCGAAGGCAAGCCCCGGAGCATAACCCATTCTTTCCGAAATTATGCAACTCATTACTCTTGCTTGTGCATTAAGTTTATAGGAGTTGGATGAAAACTTAGTTGCATGATATCAGGAACCCTTGCTTGAAAACTAGACGTAAGGTTCGATAGAATGCTGTGCTAATAGGACTCCGATAAAAGTCGAGTGATTTCCTGTCACTCGCGAGAAAATAGGAGTTGAATGACTACTAGACGCTGCAATCATAAGGACACGGACGGGCTATGGAACGATGGTTACGATTGAGGCCCGTCTGTCTAGTGAAAAATGCTAAGGCCGCAGGGTGTGGTAGTGATGGTTAAGTTTTTGAACGTACTAAACACATGCCGAGATTATGGGAATCGGTAAGCTTAAGTACCTGATTGGCCCGGCAAGGGGACGGCATCCTACCCTTTGAACTTCGGTCCCATGTGCATATGGCGAGTGCAGAGAGTGGTCACGACCCGGCGCCGAACCGTGGCGTGGGGCTCTTGTACTCTCGGAGGGTAGCCCCGATCCATGACCCGGAAAGAAAGGGGAAAAGTTGCACGTGTGACTCTAGGGAGTAGCCACGTGACGTGTGTTTGGGTTTCCCTTGCAAGGTTAAGAAATTCGATTCGAATCGTCCGTTTCTCACGGCTATTGAGACTGCTTAACCATTTTTACCCACAGAGTAAGAAGAGGAACAATGATGATGAATGAAACTGGTTGGATGAAAAATTTAATGCTTCACCATGTATGCTTTAGATAGCTGCTTACCTAGACTGGCTAACGAAACTAGAATCTTGAGCTAAAAGTTGAAAGTAAGGACCCACTTGTAGATGCTTTTCGGCAAAACAAACCCCTGAGCCAAAAAGCCTGGCATGTCTAGAGTCGGTGGAGTAGATTCCACTACTCGGGTAAGTCTCGCTGAGTATTAGTATACTCAGTCTTGCTTGTGACTCGTTTTCAGGTGAGACCTTCGAAGATGTGATTGCTAGCTTGACTTGGCCCTGCACTCTTCCCCCTGGTTGGTCGGTGGAATGGGATACGCCCCCATCCAATGGAGATGACGCCGAGTGATGTCTCGTACGGGCTTCATCGAGACATTCTGTATCGTCGAGTAGTCTCTGTCGTTTATTTCCGCTGCAACTTAAACTCTGAAGAACTTATTTATGATAATTGAAGTACTTGGTTTCTAAACTCAAAACTTGGTCTGTAATATTCACTTATGCTAGTGTTGTAATATTTGCTGGAATGTGGTATTCTCTGGGCTCATCGTCGAATGAGCGTTTGTATGTATGGCGCTCGATCCGTTCACCGTGGTTGTATCGGGAGGTTATACCCGACAGACCAGTGGATTACTCCGTTTGAAGTGTAAGGTTAACCGAGAATGCCTTAATGGTGATGGTTAATACACTTGAGCCGGTTTAATTCAGGTGGTTCTGCTACAGCTGGTATCAGAGCCGTAGCTGGTGCCGCAGCTGGCAACAGCTGGCGCCAGAGCCAAAATACATACGCCAGAGAATGCGACAAGCCGTAAAAACCTATTTTCATAAAACTTGACTAGAAGGTGTGTTGCGAAATACGTTGGTACGTTAAGGATGGTGCCTAGTTCGTAAAGCCCTAAGGGATTATGGGAAAGTTTACTAGGTGGCTGTCTGACTTATGAAATATTATCAACTGACTTCCAGCACATTACTTTTTGTCAAAACTTACTTTCATGTACAACCGACCTTAAATTCTGTAACTACGCACTCATCGCTAAGGTAAGAAGGTAAGGATCCTCAGCCAACTGAGAGAGCTTGGCCTTCCTGTCGGTGATGCGAACCGAACGCTGCCCTCAAGCAGTGGCTTACTTGAGGTGCTGCCAATATGCCAACTGATCGTTGAACATATTGGGAGTAGAAGGTTTGGCGCAGGGTATGGCGATCGCTGTTCATACCCCCGTCTCATGACGGTACCCCCGTGAATACGCTATCTCGATAGCGTATGTTAACGTCGTCTGTACGGCGGAAATTGTATAGATATCGTTTCTATAAGTAAACGGTAATGAATACGGACGCTTTCATGAGTGCTGGCATGAAAGGTTCATGAAATGTATATGCTTTGTCAATCTTCTGCAGGTACACTAACCACGATTACGATAAGTTAAGGAACGATTAGAAAGACTCGACTAGCTATTATAGCGAGAGCCGTATTGTGTATGCCACCGAGACTATCGTCGTAAGACCAAAAGTATTTGGCAATTATTTTATTTTGTGAGGACGAATAGGACGTGCATACATCATGAACATATGTATCTGAAATCAAAAATGCGTTGTATGAGAGTGGTAAGGTTCTTGCGTATCTAAGCGTGGTTTGCATAAGGACTATCTAGCGAATCTGTCACAAATCTGCCATGACCAAAAAGAGCGATTTATTGACCCAAGAAAATAACCTTTTCTGGAGAAGTCCATGTTGAAAGAATTGTTCCAAATTTCGTGTTCTATCTTCTGTTCAAAAATGAGAAATTCTGAACTTATGGATAGTGAGAAATAACAGAAACCTTGGAATGTCAGAATTCTGTCCAGAATAAGCCCTTCTGCCTCTTAAATTTTTGGGCCCCCTTCCCGCGGTTTTCTGCAAAAGAGTACAACACAAAACTTGTCCCAAATTTACCCAGGTAGCTGCTGTTAAAATTTGGTAAATTTTGGCTGGGTAGATTTTCCCTGGTGCACGAAACTCTAGCCCTCTGTTCACTGAAAATTCTGGGTAGACAGTAAGGTAAAACCTGAAAAGAAAGACCATCTTAGAGACCTAATTAGCTCTGGAGTTGACTAGCAAAGTTGTTCACAAATACCTTAGGAGTGATCTGGTGAAATTTGAGAATTTTTGGATTAGAAATGTGGAAGTTATGGTTATTTTTGCACACTGTACCGAATCTGTCCTTGTGCTGTTCACAGTTTTTCACTATCTCACTCCATTTGATCTTTTGTTCAGATGGCCGAGCCTGTTGATATGATGGTGGATGAGGATGGACGCGTACACTCGCAGTGTCTCCACTGGGAGGGCTTTCCCTCTATTTTGTGGGATGTTCTGCGTACCGCGGGCTATCTAGTTCCCCCACGTTACGCCGGACTGGAGTTTGCAGAAAATGGAGTTACCCAGTGCCGTGTCAACGTGACTATCTTTCCGCACCCGCTACACCCGGAGTGGCCCGCCTTGGAGCTTGAGGCTGTTGGTCGCCGTTTGGCCGATACTTGGGAGCTTGCAGCCATGAGGGCGCTCACCACATTTTGTGCGCAGCGTCCCGAGGTTGTCACACTCGCTCCCATTGGATTGTTTCCTGCTGCCCAGGACAACGACCCCTTTTGGCTCAACAGGGTGCAGCACGCACAGTACTTGGTAGACTTTCATGCCCAGGAAACTATTCATACCTCCGTGCGGTGCATGAGTGCACTCTACCGGCTTCAGACTCTCCAGAGTCAGGCACTTGAGCAGCTCACTGATCTTGCTCGGGCCTACCACATGATGGCAGATACCAGGGATGAGCAGATTAAGGAGCTCAGTCAGGATCTTGAGGACAGAGATGCTCAGATTGGCCAACTTGAGGGCCAAATTCAGGAGCAGGACACTATCATGGGTGAGAGAGATGCCACGATAGCACAGTTGGAGGAGCAGCTCCATGATCTGAGCCTTGAGTTGGAGGATGCTAATGAGCACATTCAGTGGCACCATGATCAGAATGACCACCCCCAGGAGGAGGACATGGAGGAAGATGAGGAGGAGCCACAGGAGATTGATGGTATCTCCGGTATGGATTTCGAGGGTGAGGTACCACAGGCACCTCAGATGGGAGCTCACTCTCCTGCTCACAGCGAGTCGTCCGTCAACGACTTGGATGATTTCTAGAGGACGACCTAGGAGGACTTTTTGCACATACTCCTCGATAGGGTAGCCTAACTTTTGGCAAGTGTTGTAATAGGCTAACTAGGAGTTGAGTAACTCTTTTGTGTTGGGTACACCTGAACCATGTGGAAACCCTCAGCATGTAAGGAACGGCGATAAACTTGGGTGATTTCGTTGTAAGTTGGTAAACGATGAAATCCACAATCGCTGAGACTTGTCGGAATTTTTACCCATGTCTCCTTGCATTTCTTGGCTGAGTGTTGAATACCAGACTTGTGCTAAATTTTGTGATCTAGGTCCTCACAAAAATTCAGCATCATTGGACCTCGCTAGTTTAAGATATAGGCAAAACCGTACCGATCAATCTGCTGAAAAACAGCTAAGACAGCAAGGCAAAGGACGAGCTTTTCGACCACCTTAGCCATAGTTCTAGCACCGAAGTTAAATACCAAAGTGGTGCATTCCTAAATTCTCTGACTACTGCAAAAGTTTGAAATGTTTTGGATGGACCCACAGCAGGCTATGATTTTTCTCGTAGCAAACAGAGATTCTGTCCATACGCCTAGCTGTGACTTCAGAAGTCTATGAATACACCAATTATTTATGAACCAAGGAAGTATTATGGATCGCGTTGCTAATGGTAACCTTTCACGTTTCAGATGGTTGGATCAACCCGTGGCAACCCCGAGGGTTTTGGTGCCGGTGGCAGCCGCTCGCGACAATCGCCACCACCCCCGCCCAGTTTGGTGGAAGTGATGGCCGCTCAAACCGAGCTCCTGCGTCAGATTGTGCAAGGACAACACCAGCAGAGGGGTGGGCACAATGCTCACCAACCCCAAGCTGCAGGATACACGGATTTCCTAGGGACCCAGCCGCCCTTGTTCCATAAGACCGAGGAACCCCTGGACGCAGATGCATGGATTCGCACCATCGAATCCAAGTTCACATTACTTGTGGCCCCATGTTCAGAGGCCAACAAAGCTCGATTTGCCGCGCAACAGCTTCGCGGTACCGCTCGTCTGTGGTGGGACCACTATTCTGCGATGCTCCCCGCTGATCACACGGTCACCTGGGATGAATTCAAGACCGCATTCCGGGCACATCATATTCCCGAGGGTCTCATGGAGAGGAAGCTGAACGAGTTCCTGGCACTCACCCAGGGCACCCGCACCGTGCTGCAGTACGCCCAAGCATTCAACAACCTATGCCAGTATGCGGGCTATCACGCTGATACGGATGCCAAGAAGCGTGATCGTTTCCGCCGAGGTCTGAACACCAAGCTCAAGGAACGTCTGAACCTAGCCAAGGCTGACACCTACAACGAATTGGTCAATATGGCCATTACCCAGGAAGACTGTATCATGGCACACCGGGCCGAAAAGAAGAGAAAGGCACCCGCTGGACCATCAAGTGTCCAACCACCAAGGTATCGCATCGTGCAAAATGCCGCACCCACAGCTCCACCAAGGGCCCCGCAGCCAGGAAGATGGATTGCCAGACCCCCACAGCAGCCAGGCATGGTACGACCCCCGATGCCTCCACAGAATGGTCCGAGGCCCATTCTTCAGCAGTCTCTTCGACCTAGCCCCGCGAATCGCTGTTTCAAATGCGGGAGTTCCAGCCACTTCGCACGAGAATGCCCTCAGCCTGGACAGCCCAACCAAGGTCAAGGATCCAACCCGAACACCAAGAACAGGGGCAAGAGACAGACCCTGCAAGTCAAGCAAGGACGGATTAACTTCACCACGCTTGCAGAGCTTCCAGAGGGAGCCCCAGTGATGTCGGGTACATTCTCTATCCATAACAAGCCTGCAGTTATATTATTTGATTCTGGTGCATCGCATAGTTTCATAAGTGCAAAATTCGGTGCAAAAGTAGGCTTGGATGTTTGTCACACAAAAGGGTCATATATGATATCAACACCGGGTGGTAAAATTGCTTCAAACCAAATGATCAGACAAGTACCAGTCAAATTGGGTAGTAAAACCATCGACACGGACCTTGTCCTTTTACCTCTTGACGGCATGGACATTATTTTGGGAATGAACTGGATGGCTATGCATGGAGTCACACTGGACCTTTCTTCCCGAGCCGTTGAGATAAATTCACCTAGTCACGGAGCCACTACCCTTTTCCTACCGTTCCTAGATTGTACGAATTCCTGTGCTTATAAGATGGAAGGACTTAAGCCAGATAATATTCCTGTGGTAAGCGAGTATGCCGATGTTTTCCCGGATGACTTACCAGGAATGCCCCCGGATAGGGATATTGAGTTCGTTATTGGACTACAGCCAGGCACTGCACCTATATCCAAGAGACCATATAGGATGCCCCCTAAAGAATTGGCAGAGCTGAAAATTCAACTCCAAGAACTACTGGACAAAGGTTTTATTCGCCCTAGCGCGTCACCTTGGGGATGTCCAGCCCTATTCGTAAAGAAGAAGGATGACAGTTTGAGATTATGTGTGGACTACCGACCTCTCAATGCGGTAACAGTTAAAAATAAATACCCCCTTCCTCGCATCGATGTACTCTTCGATCAATTAGTTGGAGCCAGAGTCTTCTCAAAGATTGATCTTCGTTCAGGATATCATCAAATCAAGATTCGCCCCTGCGATATTCCTAAGACTGCCTTCTCCACACGCTATGGACTATATGAATTCTTGGTCATGTCCTTTGGACTCACCAATGCCCCTGCCTACTTCATGTATCTCATGAATTCGGTATTCATGCCCGAACTGGACAAATTCGTCGTAGTGTTCATCGACGACATCCTTATCTATTCCAAGGATAAGGAAGAGCATGCCAAGCACCTTCGCATTGTCCTTCAGCGACTCAGAGACCATCAGCTCTATGCTAAGTTTTCTAAGTGTGAGTTTTGGTTGGATACTGTAAAGTTCTTAGGTCACACGATCTCCAGTGAAGGCATAGCTGTTGACCCCAGCAAGGTACAAGAGGTGATGGATTGGAAACCCCCTACCTCTGTTCATCAGATTCGCAGTTTTCTCGGCTTAGCCGGTTACTACCGCCGCTTCATCCCGGATTTCTCTCGAATTGCTAAGCCCATGACGGAACTATTGAAGAAGGAAGTAAAGTTTGCATGGGATGAGAAGTGTGAAGAAGCCTTCCACACTCTCAGAGAGCATCTGACTACTGCACCTGTGTTAGCTCAACCCGATAATACCAAGTCATTCGATGTGTATTGTGACGCATCGGGTACTGGTCTAGGATGTGTGCTTATGCAAGAGAATCGAGTGATTGCATATGCCTCACGAGCCCTTCGGCCCCACGAACAGAATTATCCCACTCATGATCTTGAGCTTGCAGCCGTCATTCACGCTCTGAAGATATGGAGGCACTATCTCATGGGTACACAGTGCAATATCTACACGGATCATAAGAGTCTCAAGTATATCTTCACCCAAGCCGATCTGAATATGAGACAACGGAGATGGCTAGAATTAATCAAGGATTATGACCTTGAAGTGCACTATCACCCCGGCAAGGCTAACGTAGTCGCTGATGCACTAAGCCGCAAGTCCCATTGCCATTGCTTATCCATGGAGTTCTACCATGAGACATTGTGTGCAGACATGAGGAAGCTTAACTTGGAAATGGTTTCCCAAAGCACTCTAAATCACATCCCAGTTGAGCCCACTCTTCACGACCAAATCGTCATGGCACAACTACATGATGAAGGAATTAAGATCATCAAACAAAAACTCTCTCTAGGTGAGGAGAAGTATAAATGTTTCCGCCAGGACCATAAGGGAGTTCTATGGTTCGAAAGTCGTATAGTCGTTCCGAAGAATCGTGAACTCCGCAAGAAAATTCTCGATGAGGCACACCTTTCCAAATTCTCTATCCACCCCGGCAGTAGCAAAATGTATCAAGACCTAAGGCAAAACTTCTGGTGGACTAGAATGAAAAGAGAAATTGCTACGTATGTCTCAGAATGTGACACGTGCCAGAGAGTGAAAGCTAGCCACTTAAAGGTAGCCGGTACACTTCAACCGTTACCTATACCATCATGGAAATGGGAAGACATAAGTATGGACTTCATCGTTGGACTACCAAACACTTCCCAGAGACATGATTCCATATGGGTTATCGTGGATAGACTCACAAAGACGGCACATTTTCTTCCGGTACACACCACCTATTCTACCAAGAAATATGCCGAGATTTACCTCGATCGTATTGTTTGCCTGCATGGAATACCTAAGACAATTATCTCCGATCGTGGTCCTCAGTTTGTAGCATGCTTTTGGGAACAACTGCAAACGTCTCTTGGCACAAAACTGATTTGCAGCTCAGCATACCATCCTCAGACTGATGGACAAACGGAAAGAGTAAACCAAATTCTTGAAGACATGCTGAGAGCCTGTGTCATTCATTATGACAAGAATTGGGACAAATGCCTACCCCTAGCAGAGTTCTCGTACAACAACAGCTATCAGACGAGTTTGAAAATGGCACCATTTGAGGCCCTGTATGGACGAAGGTGTCGAACTCCTTTGAGCTGGTCACAAACCGGAGAACGTAAAATCATTGGACCCGACCTGGTGATCGAGGCAGAGGAGAAAGTAAAAGTAATACAAGCAAATCTTAGAGCCGCACAAGCTCGACAAAAGAGCTATTCTGACAAAAGGAGGAAGCCCCTAAAGTTCGAAGTTGGCGATCATGTCTATCTTCGAGTTTCCCCAACCAAGGGAGTGCGAAGATTTGGGATCAAAGGCAAACTAGCTCCCCGTTATATTGGTCCTTACGAAATCATGGAAAGCTGCGGACCCGTAGCCTACAAACTACGACTGCCCCCTCAGCTCACGGCCACCCATGATGTCTTCCACGTATCTCAACTCAAGAAGTGTATTCGAGTCCCTACCGAGATTATGGAACAAGAAGAAATATCGTTGGAACCTGACCTCTCGTATGTCGAACACCCAGTTAAGATTTTGGATCAAAAAGAAAGAGAGACCAGGAGGAAAGTGATTAGAATGTATAAAATACAATGGAATCACCACACGGAAGAAGAAGCCACCTGGGAAACGGAGAGCTACCTGAACCAACATTTCCCCGGGTTTCTTATCTCAACCACTGGTATGTGCACCCACGCCCACCCTAAGAATTACCGAATCTCGGGGCGAGATTCCTGTTAAGGGGGGAAGGCTGTGACAACCCTGGTAATTACTTTTCCAAAATCAATGTCATTAGCCTAACTCTATGATTAAACCAACTAATGAAGGGGTGGAAAGGATTAAAACGAGTTCAGTTGGAATTCAAATTTAATTTGAGCACATTGGTTACTTTTGAACATTTAAATTTAACTTTCAAACCATAAGCCAAATGAGATTTTGCCTGAAACCAAAGTTGTAGAACTTTTTATTTTGAACAACTTTCGTGTTCAAAAGTTTTTGAAATTCAAATCAGAAAGAGGAGAAAACGCCCTGTTTGCACCCAGCCCCCTGAAATTTTCCAAATTCTTGCATCCAGGCCCCTCGCCCCCCCCCCCCTCTCTCTCCTCCGCGCCCGACCGCCGCGCGCCAGGTGGCCGGCGTCGCCTGACCGGCGCGAGGCGCCAGGCCAGTGGCCGCCGCACCACCCCGCCACGGCCGGCTTTGCCCCGCCGCCATGCCGCACGGCCAGTGAACGCCCGCGCGTGCCCGCGTCCAGCCCCGCCGCCCGGCCGCCCAGTCCCCGCGCTCCGCCGTGCCGCCCCGGCCCCCGCGCCCCACCAGTCGCCGCGCCCGCCCTCCGCCCGAGCCGCTGCCGCTGCTGCTTCACCACTCCGCGCCCGGCACTATCCCACCGCGCTCACGCCATATCTCGGCCGCCCAGTCACCGCGCCCGCGCTGCCGCACGTCGCGCCGGCGTTCTGCCGCCGCCCGCCGCGCCCAGTGTGCGCCGTGCCGTGCCTCCGCCCCGCGCGCTAACTAGGCCCCTCCGCACCCCCTCCGGCCCCTATAAAAGCCCCGCCCGGCCACGCGCACGAGCCACCGCAGCCCAGAGTACCTCGCCGTCGCCATTGCCGCCGCCGAGCACCGCCCGCCCGTGGACAGCCCTCCGCCGCCGCCCACCGCCCAAACTAAAGCTTCAGCCACCACTACATCATCCCCCTGAAGCTCGCCGACCCGCCCAACGCCGCCCAGAGCCACCGGAGCGCCGCCGCCCGCGCTGCCGCCGCCGCCGCCGTCCCTGCTCGCCGTGGGCAGCACGACCCCGACCTCCTCCGTCCAAGCCGAGCCCCTGTGCAGCTTTCCCACGCGCTACTGAAGCTCGCCGACCGGACCACACCGCCCCAAGCCCGCCGGAGCACCGCCGTCGACGCGTGCCGCGCCGCCGCCGCCTCTGCTCCAACGCCGGCGAGCCCTTCCCGGCCGTCCCCCACCTGAACAACACCCCCACAAGGTAGCCCTCGCACCCTTGAACCTTTCCCGACCCTCGCCCCTCGCCGCCGGCGAGCCCCTCGCCGCCGGCGAGCCCCTCGCCGGAATTTCGGCCGGCCGCCGTACCCGAGCCGCCCGAGGACCCAATTGCAAGAATTTAAATCTTTAGAAGGGTCTGCACGTAAGATTCAAGGACCTAGTTGTAAAAGAAAGTTTCAAACATAGATTCAAATTCAGTGAACTTGCAAAATTCGTATAAAATCGTGTTTAAGTAGAATGTTTTATCCCTGCAGTTAGCTGGTGAATCACCCAATGAAACTTTTTCTATGCTAATGTATTGGTACCTAGAAGCCAGAGAAAAATTAGGAGACTTTTTATCTCACAGTAACCTATTTATTTGATTTATGTGCTAATAACATACATTAAATCAAGAAAATAGTATCTTAGCTTGGAAAATTCTCAAATTTTTTCTAGGAGATACACTGTGGTAGGGGTTGCCGTGTAAAAAGTTCCATGGACAAAAACCCTGTGTAGGGTCCTATAAAAATGAATCCTTGAATAGCCTAGGTGTAGAATGTCATATTTTCTATGCTCTGAATACTGCATGATAAATCCTACAAAAATTACAGTAGCTTCTGCATGCTTAAGTGAAAGCTCTTTAAAAATCTTAGACTCATTTGTTGCACCAATTGTTCTGTACAAAAAGAACAAAGATCTAACAGCCACTATGTAATGTATTTTTCATAATTAATCTGTTACATAAAATTGGCTGAAAATTTTTGCAGTAAGCGCATCTTTCCCTGATGTGCCTAAATCCAAAATTTCATGACCAGAAACTATCCATTGTATTAATTACTCTCAAATCGTAATCAAGTGCCATTTCCACGACTTAAACTTGTGCACTCATGTAGAATCGACGACTCTCGCCGACGGAACTTACGAGCTGGTGCCCACGTCCGAGAGTGAGCAGCGCGAAGCTCAAGCAAATCTAACTGAAGCTTTTGAAGACCCGAGCCCAAGTTCGGAAGAGCCCCAAGCGAACTGCGAAGGCAAGCCCCGGAGCATAACCCATTCTTTCCGAAATTATGCAACTCATTACTCTTGCTTGTGCATTAAGTTTATAGGAGTTGGATGAAAACTTAGTTGCATGATATCAGGAACCCTTGCTTGAAAACTAGACGTAAGGTTCGATAGAATGCTGTGCTAATAGGACTCCGGTAAAAGTCGAGTGATTTCCTGTCACTCGCGAGAAAATAGGAGTTGAATGACTACTACACGCTGCAATCATAAGGACACGGACGGGCTATGGAACGATGGTTACGATTGAGGCCCGTCTGTCTAGTGAAAAATGCTAAGGCTGCAGGGTGTGGTAGTGATGGTTAAGTTTTTGAACGTACTAAACACATGCCGAGATTATGGGAATCGGTAAGCTTAAGTACCTGATTGGCCCGGCAAGGGGACGGCATCCTACCCTTTGAACTTCGGTCCCATGTGCATATGGCGAGTGCAGAGAGTGGTCACGACCCGGCGCCGAACCGTGGCGTGGGGCTCTTGTACTCTCGGAGGGTAGCCCCGATCCACGACCCGGAAAGAAAGGGGAAAAGTTGCACGTGTGACTCTAGGGAGTAGCCACGTGACGTGTGTTTGGGTTTCCCTTGCAAGGTTAAGAAATTCGATTCGAATCGTCCGTTTCTCACGGCTATTGAGACTGCTTAACCATTTTTACCCACAGAGTAAGAAGAGGAACAATGATGATGAATGAAACTGGTTGGATGAAAAATTTAATGCTTCACCATGTATGCTTTAGATAGCTGCTTACCTAGACTGGCTAACGAAACTAGAATCTTGAGCTAAAAGTTGAAAGTAAGGACCCACTTGTAGATGCTTTTCGGCAAAACAAACCCCTGAGCCAAAAAGCCTGGCATGTCTAGAGTCGGTGGAGTAGATTCCACTACTCGGGTAAGTCTCGCTGAGTATTAGTATACTCAGTCTTGCTTGTGACTCGTTTTCAGGTGAGACCTTCGAAGATGTGATTGCTAGCTTGACTTGGCCCTGCACTCTTCCCCCTGGTTGGTCGGTGGAATGGGATACGCCCCCGTCCAATGGAGATGACGCCGAGTGATATCTCGTACGGGCTTCATCGAGACATTCTGTATCGTCGAGTAGTCTCCGTCGTTTATTTCCGCTGCAACTTAAACTCTGAAGAACTTATTTATGATAATTGAAGTACTTGGTTTCTAAACTCAAAACTTGGTCTGTAATATTCACTTATGCTAGTGTTGTAATATTTGCTGGAATGTGGTATTCTCTGGGCTCATCGTCGAATGAGCGTTTGTATGTATGGCGCTCGATCCGTTCACCGTGGTTGTATCGGGAGGTTATACCCGACAGACCAGTGGATTACTCCGTTTGAAGTGTAAGGTTAACCGAGAATGCCTTAATGGTGATGGTTAATACACTTGAGCCGGTTTAATTCAGGTGGTTCTGCCACACCTATAAAGTTATGCGTTTAGATGTTCTCACAAGTTTCTTTCTAATTAATTATTTAATTATAGTAAATTGAACATAGAGAATTATAAATAAAATTTGACTAAGTTTTACTCCATTTTTATAGATACAACTATAATTTAAGTTAATTATAACCTGAATATTTCTTTTAAATACCTTTCACATTTGTTTTTTAAATTAAAATAAATGAAGCTTATAATTTTGTTGTTCTCTTTTATAACATAAATCTTCCGATAGCTGTTTCTTTTTTACCGTAGCTCCATTTTCCGCGTTTCTTGCGTTCTCGTGAACGTAGCAACGAGCCCGTTCCTTTTGTACGCTCTTTTAAAGCTTTCCTTTTGTTTGGTGTATTTGTTTTTAGTTGTTCTTTTTTGTTTGCTTGCTTGTATGCTTGGGCCTGATGCTTGTGTGACGTTAGAAGGAGCGCGATCGAAGAGTTTTGAAGATTAAGAGTTTCAAGAACAAGAGTTGAAGACACTGACAGCTATTCTCTAAAAGAAAGGCAAGTGTTTCCTTGATCATTCTTTTGTCCTAATAATCACAATAAATATAACTTTTTCCTTATGCATGGATGTGTCTTTATGATCATTCCTTGTCAACCTGGGTTTTACCTTTATGTTGGGTAGTTTCTGCTTAGTTGCTATAACTGGTTCCGGTTTGGGAATAATATATAACCATGATGCTACACCTACTTTATCCATGTTCATGCTCTTTGTGTTGTTAATCACAAGATCATATATTTAATCGGAACATGGAGAACCACCCAGGAAAACAGTGCAACCACAATACTACATGGCTTTGGTCTTGAATAATTAATTAGAAACTTTAGCTTGTGATAATCTTACCGAAAGGGCAAGAGGGGTTGCATCGTCGGGGTATAGCTCGGTCCTCTTGGAGGTATGATATGATCTTGGTTAAGGCGTCTGCCTCATTAGGGAGAGTTATGACCGCTTTAACTTGAAACCTTAGCGGATTGTCATGAGTTAGGGAATCTTTGTAAAGGCCTCATAGTGAATCCCTTTCCACTCACCTCAGAAGTGTTTAAGAGACCAGCTACCTCGGGCACATCGGGAGACACGAATTGTGGGTAAAGTGTACAACCTCTGCAGAGTGAAAACTGATATATCAGCCGTGCTCACGGTTAAGAGCGGCTTGGACCCTCACATGATTAATGAACTTGAAGATGAATTAAATCATGAACCATGTTTATGGTTTTGGATATGCTTATGCTATATCTGTTCTGTTTCTTTTAATGTGGGTTTGGTATGAACTTATACCTTAGTAATCGGGTGCTAATAAAATTTGACCAACTAAAATTGCTTATCACAGTAAGCCAGTCAGCCTTTCCTTGCTTTTGGCCTTCATGTCATATAATTCCCAACACTTGCTTAGTACCAACCATAAGTGTACTCACGCTTGTTATAATTGCTGCTCAGAAGAGAAAGTTGATATGAAGTCTGTTGAAGATGATGCTAAGTTCTAGGCCTACGCAACCCCCGATCGATTGCCTGTGAAGTTTGGAGTCTTCGTTTCCAGGATAAGCTGTATAACTCTGATAATCTTTATAGTCTTTTAGTTCTCTTTTCATGATACTGTTACTGATTATTCACTGATGAAGTGACTATATGTATGAAACTTGATCCTGGCATACATATACTTATGCATTCAGTTTTGTCCTTGAAACCGGGTGTGACAGCTAAGACGGCTGGTGTCTAGAAGAAAGTTGGGGGTTGAGCTCTTTTTGTCGAAGAGAAGATGCAAAGCATTGAAATCTATCAAATTAATAATATCTATCTCTTCGTTTGAATTAAAGGGTGTGTGAAAAACTTTTAAACGTTGACCATTTACCTTGAAGATTTACCATCATCGTCTCAGAGTGTTATTGCTCCATGTGAAGACGTGCTGACAACGGTGTATGGTCCTTTCCACTTGCTGCTAAGTTTTCCTTCTCCAAAGAGCTTAACCCCTGGAATTGAACATGAATACCTTGTCTCCAGCCTTGAAGTCCTTGGGCTTGATCCTCTTGTCGTGCCATCTTTTGGTTCTTTCTTTGTAGATCTTGGCATTGTGGTAAGCCTTCTCTCTCCACTCTTTCAATTCTGCAAGCTGGATTTTTCTATTTCTTCCGGCCAGCATTATGTCCATGTTCCATTGCCGGATGGCCTAATGGGCCTTGTGTTCTAGCTCGACTGGCAGATCACATGTTTTGCCATAGATGAGCTGATATGGTGACATGCCGATGGGAGTTTTATATGCTATCCTGTATGCCCAAAGTGCATCAGGTAGCTTATTTTTCCTTCGCTTTCCCATCTCATCGACCGTCTTTTGCAGAATATTCTTGATTTACTTGTTCGATGTTTTTGCCTAACCACTGGACTGCGGGTGGTATGGAGATCCTATGTTGTGCTGCGTACCAAGCTCCTTCAAGAAGTGTCGAAAGGTCTTATCGATGAAATGAGACTCTCCGTTACTTATGACCATCTGTGGTGTTCTAAAATGAGGGAAGATGACCTTGTGGAACATCTTGCGGGCGTGCTTGGCGTTTGCAGCTCTGCATGATAGCGCCTCCACCAACTTGGACATGTAGTCGATAGTAACCAGGATGTACTCGCAATCTTGAGACTTCTGGAATGGTCCAATGAAGTCAATGCCCCATACATCGAATAGTTCAACTTGGAGGTTGTATGTGTGGGGCATTGTGTTGCGAGCTGTGATGCTACCGTGCATCTGGCATCTTCGACATCTTCGAATGAATTCTCTAGTGTCTTCATACATTGTTGGCCAAAAGAAACTACTTTGCCAAATCTTTGCTTGAGTCCGGAATGCTCCAAAGTGGCCTCCATATGCTGCAGTGTGACATTTCTCTATGATCTGCATCCCTTCTGTTGCTGGTACGCATCTTCTCAACAAATCGTCTGTGCATGCTCTGTATTGGTATGGGTCATCCCAAAGGTGATGTCTGCTCTCAAATATGAGTTCTTGTTTTCCTCAGGTGGTTCATATCATGAAACCATGAAATTCACAATGTTTTTGTACCAAGGGTTTGAGTCCGTCACCTTCAGTAGCATGTCGTCGCGTAGGAAATCATTGATCGGAGGTGCCTGCATGTCAGTGATTTGCATACGCGATAAATGATCAACAACAATATTCTCTACTCCTTTCTTATCTTTTATTTCAAGGTCAAATTCTTGGAGTAAGAGAATCAATCTTATTAGATGAGGTTTACCATCTTTCTTGATGAGCAAATATTTTAGAGCTGCAAGGTCAGTAACATCTAAAGTTGTCAATAGTGAAAACGACAGCCAGGAGTTCTTTTTCAGTGGTTGCATAATTCAGTTGAGCTCCTATCAAGTTTTGCTTGCATAAGCAATTGCATGATGCTTCTTATCTTTGGTTTGGCCAAGGACTGCTCCAACAGTGTAATCACTAGGATCACACATTATTTCAAATGGCAGACTCCAATCAGGGGTTTGAATGATTGGAGGTGAAATGAGTGCTTCTTTTAAGATATAAAATGGTTTAAACAGTAATCGGTAAACTCAAAAGGCGCATCCTTGGCTAAGAGGTTATTGAGGGGTCTTGCGATCTGCGAGAAAACCTTAATGAAACGGCAGTAGAACCCTCCGTGACCTAGGAAGCTACAGATGCCCTTAATGTTCACTGGAGGTGGGAGCTGTTCTATTGCCTCGATTTTTACTCTATCCACCTTGATCCCCCCTCTTAGACAAAGGGTGCCCAAGAACGACACCTTCAGGGACCATAAAGTGGAACTTTTCCTAGTTTAGCACCAGGACTTTTTCTTGGCACCTTTGATAGACATTGTCTAAATTCTCGAGACAGTGATCAAAGGTTTTCCCATAGACGGAGAAGTCGTCCATGAAAACTTCCATAATTTCCTTGATCATGTCGGAGAAAATAGACATCATGCACCTCTAAAACGATGCAGGAGTGTTGCAAAGCCCGAATGACATTTTACGATAAGCATAGGTTTCGTACGGGCATGTGAACGTGGTCTTTCTATTATCGTCGCGATGGATGGGAATTTGATGATAACCTGAATGCGCATCGAGGTAACAAAAGAAAGAATGCTTCACCAACCGCTCTAGCATTTCATCAATGAAGGGAAACAGGAAGAGATCTTTCTTTGTAGCCGAGTTGAGTTTCCAGTAATCAATACACATTCTCCACCACGCGACGGTTCATTATGGGATAAGCCCCTTTTTGCTAATCTCAACGACCGTCATTCCCCCTTCTTCGGTACAACTTGCACGGGGCTTACCCACTCGCTGTGTGGTACAAAATAGATTATCCCGGCGTGCAAGATCTTAAGGACCTCTTCCTTAACGACTTCCCTCATCGCATTGTTTAGCCTACGCTGAGGTTCCCTAGAAGGTGTGCTAGCTGGATCTATTGGGATGCGATGGGTGCAAAGGGTAGGACTGATTCCCTTGAGGTCCTGGAGTGAGTACCCAAAGAGAGGCCTATGCTTTTCTAGAATAGCTATCAGCTTGGTCGTTTCCTCATCAGAAAGTTTGTTACTAATGATGATGGGAGATTTGGTATCGCCGTTCAAGAAAGCATAGCAGAGGCTAGAAGGAAGGGGTTTCAGCTCGATTGGTGGACGTGTTGGCCGTTCGTGCGTGGGTAGCTCAAGAGTTTCCCCTAGATCATCTTCCTCTTGGATAAAGAGTTTAACATCTTTTTCTAGGGATGTCTCAAGGGTTTCGTAGGGTGAAACACTAACACTTCCTCAATAAGCTCCTCTTGGGGGAGAGGATCAAAAATTGCGTTCCTCGATCGTGAGATTGGCATGGAATAGGTTCTTCCCCCAAGGGTTACGTCAAGGGTTCCTAGTGGGGATACCTCTAGGAACATCTTCTCAACGGGATGCCCTATTAGAATGTCAAAGTCTTGGACTTCAAAGACATGGAAATCCAGGGCGATCTCAACATCTTCGTGTCAAACTGGCACGTCATGCTTAATTCCAAGGCCTTCTATAATAGAGCGTGGTGAGATCCGGAAGGTTTTCGTGGTTGGAAAGAAAGAATTTTTTCCTAGATGGTCAAGAGCAAAACAAGCGAAAATGATGTTGTTCCAACCGTGGGATTATAAAGGGCTGTGACTGCAGTTCCTTGAATGAAGCATTGGATGGTTAAGGAGGGGGTACGAATTAGAATTGCTTCAGAAGAAAGTTCCCCCTCTTGTAGCCATTCGCTGCTTATGACAGTTGTCAAACCCTTGATGGTCTCTTTAAGGGAAGCCTTATCGAGAGGATCAAAAGGGGCTACCGGAACTGGGTCTCTTGATGGGGGTACAGCGAGGTGTTTCCAAAGTTTTGAAATAAGTCCTCCTCGATGTTGAAAGGGAACACTGGAGGTTGAATTTATTCTTCCTCCAGTGTTCTAGGTTTGGGGGAAGATTCGGAGGTTGTTTCTAGGAAGGTTAGCAAAACGGGTGTAGATTCAACCAACGGAACTTCCTCTTGGCTTGATGGCTCATCAACTAGAAGGGGCTCGGTAAAGGAGGTGTTTTCTAGGATACGATCTAAAAGTGCTTCTCCTTCGGCAGTGGTTTTATGTGCAAAAGACCCTCCAGCCGTGATATCAAGTTGTAGGGCAGACTCCTAAGTCCTAACCAAAAGTGTTGAAGTAACACATGGTTGGGAATAGACATGTCCGGGCCAGCATGGGTTAACCGAGAAAACCTGGCCTAGGCTACTCCTATGGTTTCCTTCTCATCCTGCCGAAAGTCGAGGATTTCTTTTCATAGGGAAGCAATGCGAGAAATAGGGAAGAACGCAAGATAGAAACTGTCCCATAGTTAATTTCTTCGTTTACCTTCCCTATGTTATGGCCGTACCATTGCTTCGCTCTCCCGTCAAAGGAGAAAGAAAACAACTTCCACCAAAGTGTTTCTGATGAGGACATCACCATACTGGATACACCCGAGATTTGGTCTTCTACGAGTTACAAGTCATCACCAACTTGGTCTTCACGTCCGGTTCGGACCCAGCCAACCACCCTGAACGGAAATGCCGATATCACCTTCATACGACGTCGAAATGAGGCGTTCTTTGATGTGTTGGAATGAAGACAATGAAAGATTTCTTTTGGTTCTGGTCTGAGCTCCAAAAGATTCGTGGATCATTCTGTCTGACCACGAGAAGATGTTGCGTCACCTATTTTGGGCCAAGTCGGCCTTGTATCGAGTCGGGCCTTAAGCCCAGGTTGAGGATGCCCCCACCTGGTTGCCCTCAACCCAAGGATGTCCCCCCTTCAGTATAAACTCAGTAGCAGCCAGTTTTGTTTAGTTCTAGTTTTCCATTGAGAAACAGACTTCTTCATTGTAACTGTGATGTCGAGTCGTTTTGCTGTGAATCAGGCCCCCATTCTTGTTCTTCACCACTGTGGCGATTAGTCCTTTTGTAATCAGAGCTTGAACCCCATACTTGTCTTTGCTTCATACACATCTACAATTTCAGATTGCATGCTTATACTTTCTTGCTTGTGTTCTTCGGCTTGCAGGGTTAGCCTTCTTGGCGAGGTCAATCAAGTTGTGGTTGGTTGATAACAAATGGAGCAGTGGTCTAACAGTTGCAAGGGTTCAGATCATGACTGATTAGAAGCTCGGATCGCCAATGTTGTGACTCCACCAATCGAATTTACCATACCTAACGGAAGATCGGGCCAGTGCTACATCAGTTTCTTGTTCCAATCATGAAATGGTCAGGCATGAGCAGAGTTGCTCGAACTCTCGTAGTTGGTGGTAAGTGTTTTTATCGTTAAAGCCTGAGAAGGGTTGTTCGCGAACCATGACAATGAAGCCAGGACGGAGTTCATAGCTAGAAGTTGTGAAGGGCTTGGAAGATTGTGGTGGCTTTAAGAACTCACCCTTGGAGCACAAAGTTTTTGAATAGAAATGTGCTCCATGGTAACAAAAGGATAAATAAAAGAGAAAGCTAAAAGAAAGGATATACGTGCAAACTAGGTTCGAAAAAAACTACAACAACTGTTCCCCGGCAATGGCGCTAGAAATGCTTGTTGGTATTTCTTAATGACTATGAATAAATCCGCAAGCGCACGGATATACCGCTGTAGAAATTCACCTGGAGAGTATTCAGGGTATTGTATTTTCTCAGGGAACGGAGGTGTAACGATCTCCTAGCTAGTTTACCTTAAAGAACAAGAGATAGAATGGCCATGGTAGTGTGGTTTGTCTAAGGGAAAGGATCATGGAAGGATAAACTCAAGCTTTTACTCGTTTACTTCGGGCACTGGTCTGACCCTGATCTGCCAGGACCCCCAGCTATTAGCTCTACTCCGACCCCAAACATGAGGGATTTTGAAGGACGGACAGCGCTGTCACCACCTGTCGCCTACCCTACAACACCGTGGCCTAAATACCACTTTTATGCCGTCGACTAATACTCTAGTGTTGCGCAGGGTTATCTCATCTTTATCAGGGGCCCTCTACTAAAGTATCTGCTACAAGAACGGACGATGAATCCGTAAACGAATAACAACAAGAGAATAACTTAACCAAGAACTTTACCACTTAAATAAACTTAGGTACTTACTTAAAAGAATCATACCTACCGAGGTACAAGGTAGAAGAGAGCCGCCGACAAGTCCGGCTCTTCTCCAACCTTCTCCTCACACACTCCCTATCCTAATGCTACAAAGTAAGATGGAGTCCCTCTTCTCTTCTTCTTCAAAATGTGTTGTGTATTGTGGGGGTTCTCCTCTCCTCCTTTTATAGTTTGGATAGGTCGGTTCTTGGGAGAATTTTGTATGGAAACATCAGGAACAACCTTAAGGATGGTATGAGGGGCTTCGTGCCAAAACTGAGCGTGCCAGGATACCGTCCAGGTTCGGCCGACTCTGGATGGGCCCTCCTGGCACTCCCTTTGTGTGGTTGACTGGCAGCTGGATCCTTGGCTTGATCCTTAGTGTTTACCGCAAAGTTACATCGGTTTGCTCTGGCAAATGGGTCCTTCTATCCTCATGCAACATAGGGAACGATCTTATGCATGTTTTCTCTTGGTTTCTGTTCATGAGTAACACTAACCAAAATTCATAAGGAGTAATAGACTTTGCGTCAAAATTTCAGGGTGGGCTGTGGTCCACACGGCCAACAGTATAGCTCTGCCCCAGGCCACAGGCGTGCAAGAACTTGATGTGCGCTGAGTCGGCCGGTCCAGATGGCGTGCCATCGCGCCGACACCCTGCGGCCTGCGCCCCTGCCGCCAGACGCCCTACTGCCCTAGTCACGCGATCGTGCGCGCTGCAAGGCGAAAAGACAACAACATTGCGCTGCGGCCACGGAAGACAAACCGAGCTCTCGTTACCCAACCTGCAACCAGGAAATAACATGGACTAATTTCAATAAGCCTAATGGGCATTTTTTATTTAGAAAATGGCCTGTATATACCTGGAGTATACATGCATGCGGCCGCAGCGACGCGAGGCCCCCGGCAGCAACGCGAGGAGCCGCAGCAGCCGTGAGTGGCAGCGGCACATGGGGCCACAGCAGCGCAACGAGCCGCGGCGGCGGCGCATGGCCACAGCGGCGCGAGGCCCCCCAGTAGTAGCGCGAGGAGCCGCAGCTGTCACGAGGGGCAGCGGCACATGGGGCCGCAGCAGCGCAAGTAGCCGCAGCGGCGGCGCGCGGCCGCAACGGCACAATCGGCGCGAGGGGACCCGGCGGTGTGCTGCGCTGCGGCGTGAGGGGCCATGGTGGGTGCGAGGGCCGAGGCGACGGCGCACGGATGCAGCGGTGCGAGGGCACTGTCAGCGCGAGGGTCGCGGCTGACGGCCACGGCAACGACGCGAGAGGCCGCGGCGGCGAGCGGGAAGGTGACGTGCGGAGCCGCGGCGAGCGAGGCAGGCTGCTGCGCCGTGGTTTTCTTTTATTTTTTTTTGTTTTGTAAAAAGGTATCACCATCGGTTCTTAACCCTAATCCAATGACCGTCTGAACTTGCGGTGATAGGGTTTGGTAACCGGCGGTGATGATCCGTGTTGGAGTAGTGGATGTCATGTATGCTTACCCACAGTATGGGAACCTATCGGCCTATGAAGTTCATTGTTCTTCAATTCGAGATGGCGGCGGGCGAGACTCCGGCGTTGCTTCAATCTCAGTCTACCACTCCATCTGATCCGAATAGAATTTTGGGACAATAAATGATTTCAAGTGGAAATATCATTAAAAGCAAAGTTGCACACCTCAACGAGATCTACAAGTTTTATTTTATTCATTTCTCCATCTGACTTTGTTGGAATAATTCGAAATTTATGTTGAGATAGCTAAAGTCATGGTTCCTATAACAAATAAAATAAAATACAGGAGGTCTAGTGGTAGTTGTGGTGTTGCTACCACCGTGGCGGTTTGGTGAGATCGTGGGTTCAAATCTTGGTGATGTCATCATTTTATATTTTCCACGTCATGCTAAACTTGAATTTCATAATACAAAAAATTCAAATGGAATTTTAGGACTGTAAATGCTTTCAAAAGAATTTCTCTTATCATTTTGCCACACCATGCTAAATTTGAATTTCAAAATATGAAAACTTCAAATATAATTTGGGTACGTTCAAAGGCCCACCAAATACCAGTGCCACCAACAACATTGTATTGCAACGAACAAATTGGTCTATGGCAACACAAAACACTCATGGCAATAGTAACATGATATTGCGTCCATTAAGGATTTGCAATAAGTAACTAACAATTGCAATGCCACAAAAGTTATTACAACCCCAAAAATTCGTGGCAAATAGAAACATGCTACTGCAACCATTTCAGAATTCTTGTTGCAATGATCACCTAGCAATTGCTACACTAGTTAAGATTATTGCAACCCAGAATAACCATGGCAATAGTTAGAAGTAAAAGCAACCAAATCCAATATATTGCAATAACACCAAGTAATTGCAACGAAAATCAAGACTAATGCAACTCCAAAGCGCCATGGCATTAACACCAACTAATTGCAATAGAATTCTAAAATGGTTGCAGTAGCACACTCCTGTTGCAACGACAAACCACACATATTGCGACACATTTAGTCCGTTGCATTATAGGCACATATTACAACCATTTTACGGAAAGGTTGCAATATGACCCCCTATGGCAACCAAATTAGTGGTTGTTGACGGCCAGTAAATCACACATTGTCCGTCAACTTCTCGGGAATAAATAGAGCTTTGCACTATGTTCCATACATATTTTACTTATTTCCAAAATGTTCCACAAGTTTTGGATGAGTTGTGAATGCAGGGACAGGTCTACCAAAATTGAGGCAAAATGGGGAAAATCCCAGGTTGACCGGCCTCCCCTAGGCCTGCCGGCCTGGCACTAGACCCAATGTGGTAGAACCGCCCGAATTAACCCGGCTCAAGTGCACTGACCATCATCCATAAAGATGAACCGGCTACCATGCACTTCAAACGGAGTAATCCGACAGTCTGCCGGGTAGATCCCGATGCGACCACTTAATATTTCAATCGAAACAAAGCGTACACATAACTCGCACGAAGGCAAATCCAGAGATTACAACATTCCACAGATTTTATCTTCACAAGTCGGACATCAAGTATTACAAGTCGAGTTCATCAAACGAGTACTTTAGAGTTCAAACATAGAAACCATAATCAGATTTTAACAGCAGCGGAAAGAAAACACGATCATCTAGCGTCGATTTGGATACCATGATGAAGCCCATACGTGGCATCACTCGGCAGAGTCATTGTTGGCCGGGGACGGATCCCACTCCACGGTCCAACCAGTCGGAAAAGTACTCGGCCAAGCCAAACCAGCTACCATATCTTCAAAAGACACACCTGAAAATATTGCCACAAGCAAGGCTGAGTATAATAATACCCAGCAAGGCTTACCTGACTAGTGGTATGTAAATACCGACTACTAAGCATGCATGGCTCTAAGGTTCCAGGGTTTCTTTTTGCTGAAAAGCCACAAAGAGTAAGTCCTTAATTCCATATTTTAGCTTTCAATATTCTAGTTCATTTAACCAGTCTAAGTGAGCATCTATATCTAAGCAAACATGGTGGAAAACATTTAATCATCCAACAAGTTTCATCATAGCCATAGTTCCTCTTGTTACTCTATGTGCCAGAAATATTAAGCAGTCTCAATTACCGTGAGAAACGGATGATTCAAATCGAATTTCTTAACCTTGCAAGGGAAACCTAAACACACGTCACGTGGTTACTCGCAGAGTCACACGTGCAACTTTTCCCCTTTATTCCCGTTTTATGGATCAAGGTCACCGTCCTCGAGTACAAGAGATCCACGAACCACGGACGACACCGGGCCATGGCTGCTCTTTCACTCACCATTGGGCCCATGGGATAGGGTCAAGATGGTGGAATCTGTCCACGCACCGTTTCAATCAGGTACTGAAGCTTACCAATTACCATACTCTCAGCATGTGGTTAGTACGTTCAAACGCTTAACCACCACTACCACACACTGCGGCCTTAGCATTTTTTACTACTCAAACGGGGCCTCAACCATGAGTACTTTACCACAGCCCCGCCTGTCGACCTTATAGTTGCAGTATGCGGTAAAACATTCAACTCCTATAATTCTCGCGAGTGGCAGGAAACCACTCGAGCTTGCCAGCGGCAATGGTGGGCTGTTTCGGGTGTTCGTGCAGGAAGGGGCTCGGCTGCCCCTTTTATAAGCAGGGCGAGGGGAGGGGAAACGAGCTGGGCAGCTGGCGCTGCCTTAAGGGCGAAGGGAAGGGCCGGTCGGGCGGAGTGGTGCGTCCATGCACGGGTGGCGACTCGCCGAAGCTGGGGTTGGGGTGTCGAGCTCAGGGGCCTCGGGTAGGGCTTTTATAGGCGCGAGGGGGAGGATGGTGGCCTGGGCTCGAGCCGCTGGAATCACTAAGTTTCAATGGAGGGATATTGATTTTAGTGGGAGTAGATTCTGTTAAATATTTAATGTGATTTACTCTATCATGGATACGTTTGTCTTGGTGTTTTTTTGCATTATTATTTTGTTGTAGATCAATGGCACCTAGCACCACCACATCTTTTACTTTGCGTTCGATCCTTGAGAAGGATAAGTCGAATGGGACTAACTATATGGATTGGATCTGTAACCTGAGAATTGTTCTTAGGGTTGAGAAAAAAGGAAGACATTCTGGATACCCCATTACTAGAAGAACTGCTGATGATGCAACTGCTGCTGTCAAGAATGCTTACAAAGCATACGACAACAATCTTGAAGTGAGTTGCCTTATGCTCGCTTACATGGAACCCGAGCTGCAGATGCAGTTTGAGACAAACAATGAAGCGCACGATATGATTGTGGCGCTTCAGGACATGTTCCAGACACAAGTCATGACTGAAAGGTTCAATGTATCCAAGGCCTTTGTTGAGAGCAAGCTGGCAGAGCGCGTAATAGTGGGGCCGCATGTGATCAAGATGGTTGGTTACACGCAGAGATTGGAGAAGCTGGGCTTCCCACTCGGCCAAGAGTTGGCCACTGATTTCATTCTTGTGCCTTTACCGTCGAGCTATGGGAACTCCATCTCGAACTACCACATGCATGGGGCTGAAAAGGACTTGAATGAGCTATGCGGCATGCTCAAGACAGCAGAAAGTGACATCAAGAAGAGCACGGGTGGCGGCCATGTGATGGCGGTCCAGAACAAGCTTAACTTCAAGAAGAAGGGTACTTCATGGAAGAAGAAAGGCAAGCTAAGGTTGAGAACCCCACGCCGAACCCAGATCCTAAGGCTAAAACTGGGCCAGCGACTAACACTGAGTGCTTTCACTTTCATGAAAAGGGTCACTGGAAGAGAAACTGCAAGGTGTACTTAGCTTCTTTGAAGAACCGTGGAAGTAAGAGTACTTCCAAATAAGTTACCCTTACTATTTATGTTATGGATATTTTGATCGCTGATTCTTTCATCAATTCTTGGGTATTTGATACCGGACCGGTTGCTCACATTTGCAATTCGATGCAGGGGCTGACAAGAAGTAGAAGCGTGGCAAGAGAAGAAGTTGATTTCCGCGTGGGCAATAATGCAAGAGTTGCTGCGCTGAGCGTCGGGACGATGCAACTCCACCTCCCCTCAGGATTTATTATGGAGTTGAATAATTGTTATTTTGTTCCTAGTTTGAGTCGAAACATTATATCTCCTTCATGTTTGATGATGGATGGTTATCCGTTTGCGAGTGAAAAAAATGGTTGTGTGATCTCTAAGAATGATATGTTTGTGGCTTCTGCGCCTATTAAGAATGGGTTGTTTGTTTTAAATCTTGATGATTCACCTATATGTAATGTAAGTGCTAAAAGGCTTCGGCCTAATGATTTGAGTCCTACCTATACGTGGCATTGTCGTTTGGGTCATATAAGTGAGAAGCGCATGAAGAAGTTCCATTTGGATGGGCTTCTAACTTTGTTTGATTTTGAATCATATGAGACATGCGAAGCTTGTTTTCTAGGCAAGATGACCAAGACACCATTCATAGGTTTTCCCGAGAGAGCATCAGACTTGCTGGAACTCATACATACTGATGTATGCGGACCAATGAGCACGATGGCTAGAGGAGGATTCCAATACTTCATAACTTTCACTGATGATTTGAGTAGATCAGGCTATATCTATTTGATGAAGCATAAGTCTGAAACCTTTTAAAAGTTCAAGGAATTTCAAAATTAGGTTGAAAATCAACGTGGCAAGAAAATTAAGGCCTTGCGATCTGATCGAGGAGGCGAGTATTTGAGTCATGAGTTTAACAATCATCTGAAGAGTTGCGGAATTGTTCCACAACTCACGCTGCCTGGAACACCTCGAAGAAATGGTGTGTCCGAGCAACGTAATCGAACCTTGTTGGACATGGTTCGGTTGATGATGAGCCAGTCGGACCTACCGTTATCGTTTTGGGGTTACGCTCTAGAAACAACAGCTTTCACACTAAACAGGGTACCATCTAAATCCGTAGTTAAGACACCATATGAGATATGGACTGGGAAGATTCCCAGCTTGTCTTTTCTGAAAATTTGGGGATGTGAAGTTTTTGTCAAGCAACTTCAGTCAGACAAGCGAACTCCCAAATGGGATAAGTGCATATTCGTGGGATATCCAAAGGAAACTTTAGGGTATTACTTCTACAACCGATCAGAGGGCAAAGTGTTTGTTGCTCGGAATGGTGTTTTCTTAAAGAAAGAGTTTCTCAAGAAGGCAAGATTCAACAAGTGATGCTATTGTAGCAGAACAAGTTGAGATACCCGTGGCAAGAGAAGCATCACCGCAGCCACGAAGGTCGGCAAGGCTCCGTGTGGCGCGCGAGATATTATTGTTGGACAGTGATGAGCCTGCGACATATGCAGAAGAGATGATGGACCCAGATTTCGTGAAATGGCAGAGTTCCATGAGATCTGAGATGGATTCTATGAGAGACAATCAAGTTTGGAACTTGGTTGACCCGCCTGATGGTGTTAAAGCCATAGAGTGCAAATGGATCTATAAGAAGAAGAAAGATATGGATGGAAATGTTCACATCTATAAGGCTCGACTTGTTGCAAAAGGGTTTAGACAAGTTCAAGGAGTTGACTACGATGAGACATTCTCTCCCGTAGCGATGCTTAAATCTATTCGGATCATTCTAGCAATAGCCACGTATTTCGATTATGAGATATGGCAGATGGATGTCAAAACAGCATTCCTGAACGGAAACCTGGATGAGGACGTGTATATGATACAGCCTAAAGGTTTTGTCGATCTGAGCAATGCTGGAAAGGTATGCAAACTTCACAAATCCATTTATGGGTTGAAGCAAGCATCTCGGAGTTGGAATATTCGTTTTGATCAAGTAGTCAAAGGGTTTGGTTTTCTTCAAAACGAAGAGGAAGCTTGTGTTTAGAAGAAGGAAAGTGGGAGCTCTGTTGTATTTCTGATCCTGTATGTAGATGACATATTGCTGATTGGGAATGATATTCCTATGCTGGAATCTGTAAAGACTTCACTGAAAAATAGTTTTTCTATGAAGGACTAAGGGGAAGCCTCATACATTCTGGGCATAAGAATCTATAGAGATAGATCAAGAAGGCTTATTGGATTAAGCCAAGATACTTACATTGACAAGGTGTTGAAACGTTTTAGCATGGAACAATCAAAGAAAGGGTTCTTGCCTATGTCACACGCTATACATCTCAACAAGACTCAGTGTCCTTCGACGACTGATGAGCTGGATCGCATGAGCAAGGTTTCTCATCCCACACAAAATTTACTCCCTTTTTCAATAGTTCAGTCATAGGCTTAGCAATCCTGGAGAAATCCGGGATGAAACGGCGATAGTAACCGGCAAACCCAAGAAAACTGTGAATCTGATGAACAGAGGTAGAAGGTTTCCAATCCATCACTTCTTGTAACTTGCTGGGGTCAACGACTATACCTTCGCTGAAAATAGTGTGACCCAAGAATTTCACACTATCCAACCAGAATTCGAACTTAGAAAATTTAGCATAGAGCTGATGGTCTCTGAGACGCTGAAGAACAATGTGCAGGTGCTTAGCGTGCTCTTCCTCATTCTTGGAATAGATAAGGATGTCGTCAATGAAAACTACGACGAATTTGTCGAGCTCGGGCATGAATACCGAATTCATGAGATACATGAAGTAGGCAGGGGCATTGGTGAGACCAAAGGACATGACCAAGAATTCATATAGTCCATATCGTGTGGAGAAGGCGGTCTTAGGAATATCGCATGGATGAATCTTTATCTGATGATATCCAGATCGAAGATCAATCTTTGAGAAAACTCTAGCTCCAGACAATTGATCAAAGAGAACGTCGATGCGGGGAAGTGGGTATTTATTCTTAACGGTTACCGCATTGAGAGGTCAGTAGTCCACACATAATCTTAAACTGTCATCCTTTTCCTTTAAAAAAAGGGCCGGACATCCCCAAGGTGATGCGCTAGGACGAATGAAGCCTTTGTCCAGTAGTTCTTGGAGTTGTGTTTTCAGTTCAGCCAATTCCTTAGGTGGCATCCTCTAGGGTCTTTTGGAGATAGGTGCAGTGCCTGGTTGCAGTTCAATAACGAACTCAATGTCCCTATCTGGTGGCATTCCTGGCAAATCATCCGGAAAAACATCGGCATACTCGGATACCACTGGAATATCCTCTAGGCTGATCCCTTCCATCACGAAAGCACAAGAATTCATGCACTCCCGGAACGGTAGGTAAAGGGTAGTGGTTCTGTGACTAGGTGAATTTATTTCAACAGCTCGGGAAGAAAGGTTCAGTATGACTCCATGCATAGTCATCCAATTCATTCCCAAAATAATATCCATGCCTTCAAGGGGTAAGAGAACGAGGTCCGTGTTGATGATTTTACTACCCAATTTTGTTGGTACCAACCTTGTTATTTGGTTGGAAGCAATTTTTCCACCCGGTGTTGATATCATATATGACCTTTTTGTGTGACAAACGTCCAAGCCTACTTTTGCACCAAACTTGGCACTAATGAAACTATGTGATGCACCAGAATCAAACAATATAACTGCAGGCTTGTTATAGATAGAGAATGTACCCATCATCAGGGTGAAATTGATCCGTCCTTGTTTGACCTGAAGGGTCTGCCTCTTTCCTTTGTTCTTATTGTTCTAGTTAGAGTCCTGGCCCTGATTTGGCTGCCTGGGCTGAGGGCATTCGCGAGCAAATGACTGAAACTCCCACACTTGAAACAACGATTGGTGATCTTCGGTCGAAGAAACTGCGGCGTAGCGGGCCTTGGTCCAGTTTGCTGAGACACAGGGGGTTGTACAACACCTTGCTGTTGTGGGGGCCTGATAATCCAACACCCTGGCTGAGGGGCCTTTTGTGGAGCTGTACGCGCAGCATTTTGCACTAAGCGATACCTCGGTGGCTGAGCTCCCGAGGGTCCAACTGGCGCCTTTCTCTTCTTCTTGGCACGGTGAGCCATAATACAATCCTCTTGGGTAATGGCCATGTTGACTAGCTCATTATATGTATCGGCCTTGACAAGATTCAGTCGCTCCTTGAGTTTGGTACTCAATCCTCTGAGGAAACGATCCCGCTTCTTAGCATCCGTGTCTGCGTGATAGCCCGCGTACTGGCACAGGTTGTTGAAGGCCTGAGCATACTGAAGTACAGTGCGGGTACCCTGAGTGAGTGCCAGAAACTCATTTAGCTTTCTTTCTATAAGTCCTTCTGGGATATGGTGTGCCCGGAACGCAGTTTTGAATTTGTCCCAGGTGACGACGTGATCAGCAGGGAGCATAGCAAAGTAGTGGTCCCACCAAAGACGAGCTGTACCGCGAAGCTGCTGCACGGCAAAGCGAGCCTTGTTTGCATCCGAACATGGGGCCACGAGTAGAGAAAACTTGGACTCGATTGTGCGAATCCAAGCGTCCGCATCCAAGGGTTCCTCCGTCTTTTGAAACAAGGGAGGCTGGGTGCCAAGGAAATCCATGTAACCGGCAGCTTGAGGTTGGCGAACATTGTGTCCACCCCGCTGTTGGTGCTGTCCTTGCACAAGCTGGCGAAGCAACTCGGTTTGAGCGGCCATTACTTCCACCAAGCTGGGTGGTGGTGGTGCCTGTGGTTGGGATCCACTAGCACTAGCATTGAAACCATCCGGGTTTCCACGGGTTGCTCCAACCATTTGAAAGGTGAATGTTCATCATTAGCAACGTGATCCATATTGCTTCCATGATTAAAAAGGATTAGCGCGGAAAAGTAGACTTCCGAAAGATCATGGATAGAATCGTGGACAGAATACCATCTGCCATAAGAAAGTTATAACTCCTGGTAGGTTCATCCAAAATTTCTCATATTTTGGCAGTGGGTAGGGAATTTAGAGATGTACAACTTTGGTATTCAGCCAAGATGCTAAATCGATGGCTAAGATGGTCGAAAGATTCACTCTTTGCGTCGCTGGTTTGGCTGTTTTTCAGCAGAACGAGTTATAGTATCTTCCCTATAACTCAAACTATAAAGATCCAATAGTGCCGAAATTTTGTGGGAAACTAGATCATAAAATTTAGGACAAGTTTGGTATTCAACACTTAGTCCAGAAATGTAAAGAGACATAGGTAAAAATTCCGACAAGTTTCTGGAATCGCAGATTCAACTGTTTTCCAATATCACAATCAAACCACCATGTTTTTAGCCATGGCCTACATGATTCGAGTATCCAATGGTCAAGTTGTACCCATCACAAAAGAGGTACTCAACTCTTAGTTAGCCTATTACAACACTTGCCAAAAGTTAGGCTACACTATCGAGGAGTATATGCAAAAGTCCTCCTAGGTCATCACCTAGAAATCGTCGAGGTCGTTGACGGACGACTCGCTGTGAGTAGGAGAGTGAGCTCCAATCGAAGGTGGCTGCAGTGCCTCACCCTCAAAGTCCATACCTGAGACACCGTCAATCTCCTGTGGCTCCTCCTCATCTTCCTCCATAGCCACCACGTCGGGAGGGGCATTCTGATCATGGTGCCACTGAATGTGCTCATTAGCATCCTCCAACTCAAGGTTCAGATCATGGAGCTGCTCCTCCAAGTGTGCTATCATGTCATTTCTCTCACCCATAAGAGTGTCGTGCTCCTGAACTTGGCCCTCAAGTTGGCCAATCCGGGTGTCTCTGTCCTCGAGTTCCTCACTGAGCTCCTTAATCTGCTCATCTCTGGTATCTGCCATCATGTGGTAGGCCTGTGCAAGATCAGTGAGCTGCACAAGCGCCTGACTCTGGAGAGTCTGAAGTCGGTACAGTGCATTCATGCACTGCACGGAGGTATCGATGGTCTCCTGGGCATGAAAGTCCACCAAGTACTGTGAGTGCTGCACCCTGTTGAGCCAAAAGGGGTCGTTGTCCTGGGCAGCAGGAAACAAACCAACAGGAGTGAGCGTGACAGCCTCGGGGCACTACGCACAGAAAGTGGTGAGCGCCCTCATGGCAGCAAGCTCCCAAGTGTCGGCCAAACGGCGACCAACCGCCTCAATCTCCAAGGTGGGCCACTCCGGGTGTAGCGGGTGCGGAAAAATGCTCACGTTAACACGGCACTGGGTAACTCCATTCTCTGCAAACTCCAGTCCGGTGTAACGTGGGGGAATTGGATAGCCCGCGGTGCGCAGAACATCCCACAAGATAGAGGGAAAGCCCTCCCAGTGGAGACACTGCGAGTGAACGCATCCATCCTCATCCACCATTATGGCAACAGGTTTTGCCATCTGAACAAAAGATCAAATGGGTGAGATAGCGAAAAACCGTTAACAACACAGTGAGCAGGTTCTGGACAGTGCACTAAAATAGCCATAACATCAACAGTTCTTGTCCAAAACTTCTCAACTTTTACCAGAACATTCCTAAGATATTTTTGAACAATTTTGCTAGTCAACTCCAGAGCTAGATAAGTCTCTAGGATGGTCTTTCTCTTCAGGTTTTACTTTACTGTGTACCCAGAAATTTCAGTGAACAGTGGGCCAATATTTCGTGCACCAGGGAAAATCTACCAAGCCAAAAATTACCAAATTTTAACAGTAGCTGCCTGAGTCAATTTACAACAAGTTTTGTGTTGATCACTTTTGCAGAAAACTGTATTAAGGGGGCATAAAAATTTATGTGGCAGAACTGCTTGTTTTGGACAGAAAACTGACATCTCAAGGTCTTTGTTGTTTCCCATTATCCATATGTCCGGAATTTTTCATATTTAGACAGGAGGTAGAATACAAATTTTGGAGAAAAAACTTTAAACATGAACTTCTTCAGAAAGGATCATTTTCTAATCTTAATAAATCCATCTTTTCAGATAAGGCAAAATATGACAGATTTGCTAGATAATCCTTATGCAAGTCAAATGTGTGGGTGCATGAACCTTACCACTCTCACGTATCGCATTTTCAATTTCAGATTTATATAGTCATGATGCATGCACGTCCTATTCGTCCTCACAAAATAAAATAATTGCCAAATAGCTTTGGTCTTACGAAGTTAGTTTCAGTGGCATACACAATACGTCTCTCACTATAATAGCTAGTCGAGAATTCTCTAACCGTTCTTAAACTTATCGTAATCGCGGTTACTATACATGCAGAAGATTGATATAACATATATATATATATATATCCAATAAACCTTTCATGCCAGCACTCATGAAAGCGTCCGTATTCATTACCGTTCACTATAGAAACGGCATCCGTACAATTGCCGCCGTACAGACAACGTTAACATACGCTATCAAGATAGCGTATTCACGGGGGGTACCGTCTTGAGACGGGGGTATGAACAGCGATCACCATACCCTGCGCCAAACCTCCTACTCCCAATATAATCAACTAATAGTTGGTATATTGGCAGCACCTCAAGTAAGCCACTGCTTGAGGGCAGCGTTCGGCTCGCATCACCGATAGGAAGGCCAAACTCTCTCAG
Organism: Panicum miliaceum; assembly: GCA_032594955.1. Classification (NCBI taxonomy): domain Eukaryota; kingdom Viridiplantae; phylum Streptophyta; class Magnoliopsida; order Poales; family Poaceae; genus Panicum; species Panicum miliaceum. Next base: position 22,810,742 of record CM064066.1, on the reverse strand, counting down.
TTGGCTGAGGATTCTTACCTTCTTACCTTAGCGATGAGTGCGTCGTTACGGAATTTAAGGGTCGATTGTGCATAAAATTAAGTTTTGACCGAAAGTAATATGCTGAAAGTCAGTTGATAATACTCATAAGTTAGATAGCCACCTAGTAACTTTCCCATAATCCCTTAGGGCTTTACGAACTAGGCACCATCCTTAACGAACCAACGCATTTTCCTAACACAACTTTTGTGGTCAAGTTTTATGAAAATGAGTTTTTAAGGCTTGTTGCATTCTCCGGCGTATGCATTTCGGCTCTGATACCAGCCGTGACAGAACCACCTGAATTAATCGGGCTCAAGCGTGCTAACCATCACCACAAGGGCAATCAGGGCTAACTCGCACTTTGCCGATCGAAACCACACATACATGTACACACACGAAGGTGAGCCCAGAGGATACAACATTCCATAATTTTACATCACAGGTTCAACACAAATTATTATTACAACGGAGTTCAAATTCTTAAAACAAGGTACTTCAGAGTTCAAAATAAATGAGTTCTTCAGAGTTCAAAGCAGCGAAAAAATAACGATAACTACTCGATGATATAGGATGTCTCGATGAAGCCCGTACGAGTCATCACTCGGCATTATCACCGTTGGCCGGGGGCCAAGTCAAACTAGCGATCATATCCTCGAAAGTTTCACCTGAAAATAAGCCACAAGTAAGGCTGAGTATACTAATACTCAGCAAGGCTTACCCGACTATTGGTATATACTTAGCCGACTCCTAGATATGCAAGGCCTTTGGCTTGAGAGGTTTGTTTTGCCGAAAAGCATATATAAGTAGGTCCTTACTTTTAAATTTTAGCTCCAAGTTCTAGCTTTCTTTAGCCATTCTAGGTAAGCAACTATCCAATATCATACATGGTGGAAGAATTATTTTGCATCCAACAAGATTAATCATCATCATTGTTCCTCTTCTTAATCTATGTGGTAAAAGGGTCAAGCAGTCTCAATAGCCGCGAGAAACGGACGATTCGAATCGGATTTCTTAACCTTGCAAGGGAAACCTAAACACACGTCACGTGGTTACTCACAGAGTCACACGTGCAACTTTTCCCTTCAATTCCCGCTTCACGAAACAGGCCCACCGCCCTCGACTACACGTCCCCACAGACCTCGGTACGTCGGGCCATGGCGGCAAATGCACCCGCCATTAGCTAGATGTGAACGAATTCAAGACGGTGGGGAGTATATTCCGGCCTCGGTTCAATCCAGTACTTAAGCTAACCGATTACCATATTCTCGGCATGTGGTTAGTACGTTCAAAGACTTAACCACCACTACCACACACTGCGGCCTTAGCATTTTTCAATAAACAGACGGGGCCTCAATCATCAACATAAATATTGTACCATAGCCCCGTCCGTCGACCTTATGATTGCATCAGGTAGTAAACATTCAACTCCTAAATTCTCGCGAGTGACAGGAAATCACTCGACTTTTACCGGAGTCCTATTAGCATAGCATTCTATCGAACCTTACATGTAGTGTTCAGAGCATGGTTACCTAGGATCATGCGACTAAGTTTTCATTCAACTCCTATAAACTTAATGCACAAGTAAGTAGAGTAATAAGTTGCATAAGTTTAGGAAAAATATGGTTCATGCTCCGGGGCTTACCTTCTTGGGTAAAGCTAGCTTGGGGCTCGTCCGAACTTGGGCTCGGGTCTTCGAGAGCTTCAGTTAGATTTACTTGAGCTTCACGCTGCTCACTCTTGGACGCGGGCACCAGCTCGTACGTTCCATTAGCGAGAGTAGTTGATTCTATATGAATGCACAAGTGTAAGTTACAGTGATGGTATAAGACGATTATTTTCCTTCACGACAAAGTTGCAATCCACAAAACATCAATTTTTTTGGGAAGTTACTTAGTTAAGATTTCTTGGGGCAATTGTTAATAGAGTATAACTTAAATATTAACTTCATTAAACAAGAAGGGGTTGTGTTATATTGGAAACTTAATTTTCTAAGCACAACATGGATTAAACACAACTTCTAGATTAGGTAACTTCTGGTGATGAAACTTTTATTTCGAGCACATTATGCAGAGACAAAGGCACTGCAAAAACTTCAGACATTTTTACGCAGCAGAAAAATTATGAAAAAGGTAATACACAACTACTAATAGAACTTAGTTATTTTTATACAGGACAAACCATTCATGTATTGAAGCTAAAAGTTTTACTGGGTGTTAACCTTTCCATATGTGAGTTACTGTAAATTTTTCAGATTTTACTGTGCAAAATACAAAGCATAATAAATAGGACAAGATACACCTAGTTTAATAAAGATTATTTTCTACAGGATGTTTTACAGGGTTTCGGTGTATGAAACATTTTATACAGCAAAAGATACTCTAAAGTGTCCTTCAGTAAAAAGTTGAACATTTTCGGAGCACATAAACTACTTATTTCAATTAGTGCAATTTTCCTACGACAAAATTATATAAATAGGTTACAGAAAGGAAAATGGTTCTAAACCTTTTCTGTGGTATTTAGGCATTAATACAATAGCTCTGAAAATGTTTCACCACATGAATCACAACATAATAGCAGTTACAAATTAGTTTTATTACTTCATGTCACAAACAAGTTTTATTAAGAAGTTTAGCTAGAGATGGGTTCTTGCCTAATATTTTTACACTGGCCTACAAATCAAGTAACTAATCTACTGTTAAATTTTTAGATTTCTCCTTTGTCTACAATAGTGGGTACAATTAACGTCTATTAAACCTTCCATTTAATTTATAGCAAGATTTAGCAAGCAACTGAAGAAATGCATGCAACAAAAGTTGTACATTTTCATCTAAAGATTCCGGAACAGTTGAGTTTGTATTTTGTACGATTTTTCTACGATTTTACATGAATTTTACAAGTTCACTGATTTTGAATCTAGGGTTAAAACTTTCTTTTACCGAGGGGTCCCTGGAAACTTGCGTGCAGACTCTTTTAAAGATTTCAATCGATGCAATTGGGTCCCTGGGCGGCGCTGGCATGGCGGCCAGCCAGATTCCGGCGAGGGGACAAGGGTCGGGGAGATCCAGGGAGGTGAGAGCTACCTTGGGATGGCCTTGGTCGGGGTTGGGATTGGCCGGAGGTGGCTCGTCGGCGCGGAGCAGAGGGGCGGCGGCGGGGCGGAGCATTGGCGACGGTGCTCCGGCGTGGAGGGGAGAGCGTGGGCTGATCGATGAGCTTCGCGGCATCGAGGGGAACCCGTTTCGAGGCTTGTCTGGGACGAAGGAGCTTCAGCGTGGGCCGTCCACGGAGCAGCAAGGAGCGACGGCGGCGCGGGCGGCGCTGGCGGTGCTCCAGCGGTTCTGGGCGACGATGGGTAGGGCAGTGAGCTGCGGTGGGGTGCTGTGGTGGTGGTGGGAGACTCAGCTCTAGCAAGGGGTGGCCAGAGAGGTGAGCTCCACGGTGAGCTGGGCACGACGGCGGTAATGGTGCCGGCGGCGGCGTTCTGGTGTCTGGGCGCGCGAGGGGGGCTCAGTGCGGCATTTTGTAGGCAGCAGAGAGGCGGGAGGAGGGCGGGCGCTGGCGGCACGACGGGAGCGCGTGACTGGTCGCGGCGGGCGGCGAACAGAGCCGGCGTGACGTGCGGCGGGCGTGGGCAGGGGATTGGGTGCTGAGAATTTGGCGTGGGGAGCGGGAGATCACGCGGCGCGCGGGTTGGGCGAGGGTTGCAGCAGCTGGCTTGCCGGGCGGCGAGCGTGGCGACTAGCGGGACGCGGCGGGGACACGGGCACGGCGCGACTTGCCCATTGGGCGCGGCGGGCGGCGAGCAGGGGCGCGCGTCGCCGGCGCGTGCATGGCGTGCGGGCACGGCCAGGCATTGGCTTGGCGCCTACCGCCGTCAGGCATCGCCTACTGCGCGGCGGCGGAAGGTCGGGCGAACGGCTGCGCGTCGGAGGGTCGGGCGGAACGAAAGGGTCGGGCGACGCGAGGGTCGGGCGAGGCGGAGAAGAAGGGTCTGCAGTGAAAATAAAAGAAAAGGCAGGGGCTGGTTTGCAATTTTAAGTGTTTCTCAAATTTTTGTGTTGTAACTCAAAAATCCTTGAACATTAAAGTTGTTCAAAATAAAAAGTTACTCAAGTTTTGTTTCAGGACAAAGTTCATTTGAGTTCTAGTTTAGAAGTTATTTTAAAAACTCAAAAAGTACAGTTCAGAGGGTATGTCATTTCCTGGGCAAAACTTTGCATTCTCTCCTAGATTTCAACTAGACTTTTGTTTAACATGTCAATAACGATAAGCCTATTCAATTTCGTAGCCATGTTTGCATCATTGTGAAAGTTATTTAAATGGCTTGATTAAAGGACATGTACTTACGCACATATACGCAACTATTTTCAATTCAAGGCAAAACCAATTTATAATCCGTTTCCTTTAAATTTTTCTTAGTTAGTTAAGCATATTGTTACGCTAATGAGGCTTATTTCGCAAATTAAACACCTGAGGTGTTACAATTGGTGAGACCAAAGGACATGACCAAGAATTCATATAGTCCATATCATGTGGAAAAGGTGGTCTTAGGAATATCGCATGGACGAATCTTTATCTAATGATATCCAGATCGAAGATCAATCTTTGAGAAAACTCTAGCTCCAGATAATTGATCAAAGAGAACGTCGATGCGGGGAAGTGGGTATTTATTCTTAACGGTTACCGCATTGAGAGGTCGGTAGTCCACACATAATCTTAAATTGTCATCCTTTTTCTTTACAAAAAGGGCTGGACATCCCCAAGGTGATGCGCTAGGACGAATGAAGCCTTTGTCCAGTAGTTCTTGGAGTTGTGTTTTCAGTTCGGCCAATTCCTTAGGTTGCATTCTATAGGGTCTTTTGGAGATAGGTGCAGTGCCTGGTTGCAGTTCAATAACAAACTCAATATCCAAAGTTTTATCCATGCTCGAGGACGAGCAAGAGTTTAAGCTTGGGGGGTGTGTTGACGGCCAGTAAATCACACATTGTCCATCAACTTCTTAGGAATAAATAGAGCTTTGCACTAAGGCAATACAGACCACCATACAAGACGTAGGGTATTACACACATCATGGCCCGAACCTGTCTAAACCTAGTGTTGCTTGAACCTTCGAGTTCCTAATCTCGGCGACACCCTACCTACAACCTACCACCTCGAGAGTATCCCTCAGTGGGCTTGGCAGTGAAACACCGACACCACTTGGCGTGTATGTTCCTTTAGTTCCTCGTCGGTCATCTCGTAAGCTAATTTCTTCTTAGGCCCTATTTTCTTTTGACAATCCTCCGCTTCTTGGGGGTTCCAACCGGTGGGAGGGATGAGGTCTATTTTTTCCTTTGGCCGGTGTTGGAGGAGTTGTCAGACCCGGGGCCACGGGATTGCGTACATGGCGTACATATTCTAGGATAAGGTCTGGGACATGGCCCACACCCTACACTAGTTTTAACTACTCGTACAAGAGTAGGACCAGTCGAAATAGAAGGAACCTACCCGAGTAGTACTCAGGTAGGACTCCTCGGCTAGTATTGGGCTAGGATTTCCATGTAACTTTGTCCCCCAGACTATATAAGGGCGTGCAGGGACCCCCTCCAAACCAATTGTGGCAGAGCCGCCCGAATTAACCTGGCTCAAGTACACTAACCAACATCCTTAAAGATGAACTGGCTACCATGCACTTCAAACGGATTAATTTGACAGTCTGTTGGGTAGATCCCGATGCAACCACTTAATATTTCGATCAAAACAAAGCATACACATAACTCGCACGAAGGCAAGTCCAGAGATTACAACCTTCCACAGATTTTACATCGACAAGTCGGACATCAATTATTACAAGTCAAAATCACCACTCGAGTACTTTTAAAGTTCAACATAAAACATTATTCAGAGTTTTTAACTGCAGCGGAAGAAAAACACAATCAACTAGGGTCAGCAGAGTCATCGTTAGCCGGGGACGGATACCACTCCACTGACCAACCCGTCGGCAAGGTACTCGGCCAAGGCAAACCAGCTACCATGTCCTCAAAAGTCACACCTGAAAACATTGCCACAAGCAAGGCTGAGTATAATAATACTCAGCAAGGCTTATCCGACTATTGGCATGCAAATACCGACTACTAAGCATGCACGTCTCTAAGGTTCTAGGGTTTTCTTTTTGCTGAAAAGCAACAAAGAGTAGGTCCTTAATTTCATATTTTAGCTTTCAATATTCTAGTTCATATAACCAGTCTAGATGAGCACCTATTTCTAACCAAACATGGTGGAAACAACATTTAATCATCCAACAAGTTTCATCATAGCCATAGTTCCTCTTGTTACTCTATGTGGCAGAAGTATTAAGCAGTCTCAATCACCGCGAGAAATGGATGATTCGAATCGAATTTATAACCTTGCAAGGGAGACCTAAACACACGTCACGTGGTTACTCCAAGAGTCCCACGTGCAACTTTTCCCCTTTATTCCCGTTTTATGGATCAGGACCACCGGCCTCGAGTACAAGAAGTCCATGAACCACGGACGACGCCGAGCCATGACCCCTCTTGCACTCACCATTGGGCCCATGGGACAGCGTCAAGACGGTGGAACCTGTCGACGCACCTGTGGCAGAACCACCTGAATTAATCCGGCTCAAGTGTATTAACCATCGCCATTAGGGCAATCTCGGTTAACCTTACACTTCAAACGGAGTAATCCATTGGTCCGTCGGGTAACCTCCCGATACAACCACGGTAAAGCGGATCGAATGCCATACATACAAATGCTCATGCGACGATGAGCCCAGAGAATACCACATTCCAGCAGATAATATAAAAATTATCATAAGTGAATATTACAAACCAAGTTTGGGTTTAGTAACCAAGTACTTCAGTGATCATAACTAATGAGTTCTTCAGAGTTAAGTTGCAGCGGAAATAAAATAACGAAAGCTACTCGACGATACAGGATGTCTCGGTGAAGCCAGTACGAGACATCACTCGGCATTATCTCCATTGGCCGGGGACGTATCCCATTCCACCGACCAACCAGGGGGAAGAGTACACGGCCAGGTCGAGCTAGCAATCAAATCTTCGAAGGTCTCACCTAAAAACGAGCCACAAGCAAGGCTGAGTATACTAATACTCAGCAAGACTTACCCGTGTATTGGAATCTACTCCACCGACTCTAGACATGCAAGGCTTTTTGGCTCAGGGGTTTGTTTTGCCGAAAAGCATCTACGAGTGGGTCCTTACTTTCAACTTTTAGCTCAAGATTCTAGTTTCATTAACCATTCTAGATAAGCAGCTATCCAATATCATTCATGGTGAAGCATAAATTTTCATCCACAAGTTTATTCATCATCATTGTTCCTCTTCTTACTCTGTGGGTAAAGGGGGTTAAGCAGTCTCAATAGCCATGAGAAACGGACGATTCGAATCGAATTTCTTAACCTTGCAAGGGAAACTTAAACACACGTCACGTGGTTACTCACAGAGTCACACGTGCAACTTTTCCCCTTTCTTTCCAGGTTGTGGATCGGAGCTACCCTCCGAGAGTACAAGAGTCCCACGCCACGGTTCGCCGCCGGGTCGTGACCACTCGTGCACTCGCCATACGCACATGGGACCGAAGTTCAAAGGGTAGGTTGTCGTCCACTTGCCGGGCCAATCAGGTACTTAAGCTTACCGATTACCATATTCTCGGCATGTGGTTAGTACGTTCAAAGACTTAACCACCACTACCACACACTGTGGCCTTAGCATTTTTCACGAAACAGACGGGCCTCAATCATAAACATCGTACCATAGCCCGTCCGTTGTCCTTATGGTTGCAGCGTGTAGTAAACATTCAACTCCTAATTTCTCGCGAGTGACAGGAAATCACTCGGCTTTTACCGGAGTCCTATTAGCACAGCATTCTATCGAACCTTACATCTAGTTCTCAAGCATGGGTTCCTAACATCATGCAACTAAGTTTTCATTCAACTCCTATAAACTTAATGCACAAGCAAGAAAGTAATGAGTTGCATAATTTAGGAAAGAAATTGGGTTATGCTCCGGGGCTTGCCTTCTTGCGAAAAGTTAGTCCGGGGATCGTCTGAACGTTGACCCGGGTCTTCAACTGCTTTAGTTAAATTCGCCTAGGCTTCTCGCTGCTCACTCTCGGACTCGGGCACCAGCTCGTAAGTCCCGTCGGCGAGAGTAGTCGTTTCTACATGAATGCACAAGTTTAAGTAGTGGTGATAGTAAAGGACAAGATTTCCTTCACGATAAAGTTGCAGTCTGTAAGGCATGAGTTTTGTTGTGAAGTGAGTTACTTTACCATTGGTGGGAAATCGTTAATAGAGTAGATTGGTACAATAAGTAATTTCGTTAAGCAAGGTGGGGTGGGTGTTCATGGGAACTCATGTTCCGCATGGAAACATGATTTAAGTGTAACTTCTACAGCGAGTAGTATCTGGTCATGAAATCTTGGATCTAGGTACATCAGGGAAAGATATGCTTACTGTAAAATTTTCAGACAATTTCATGCAGCAGATTAATTATGAAAAATATAATACATGGTTGCCGCTAGACTCTTGTTCTTTTTGTACAGAACAAATGGTGCAACAACTAAGACTAAGATTTTTACAAGGCTTTCATTTCATCAAGCAGGAGCTACTGTAATTTTTGTAGGATTTATTATGCAGTTTTCAGAGCATAGTAAATATGACATTACACTCCTAGGTTATTCAAGGATTTATTTTTACAGGATCCTACATAGGGTTTTGTCCACGAAACTTTTTACACAGCAACCTCTACCACTGAGTATCTTCTAGTAAAAATATGAGAATTATCCAAGCTAGGATGCTATTTTCTTAATTTAATGTATGTTATTAGCACATAAATCAAATAAATAGGTTCCTGTGAGATAAAAAGTCTCCCAATTTTTCTCTGGCATCTAGGTACCATTACACCAGTATAGAAAAAGTTTCGTTAGGTGATTCATAACCTAACTGCAGGGATAAAAATATTTAGCCATTCATGGTATGAAACTAAGTTTAATAAAAAGTGCAGATAGAGATGGAATTTGGGCCTGATATTTTTACACAGTCCTAAACATCAAGCAAATAACTCACTGCCCAAAATTTAGGGTCAGCATTGATCTACAACAGTGGGTACAAAAGAAGTCCATTAAAACTTCCATTTAATGTAGAGCAAAATATATTGAGAATCTGAGAAACTTTTCGTAACAAAAGTTGTAGAGTTTCTTCTGAGGATTCCATAACAGTTTAGTTCACTGAATTTGAATCTAGATTTGAAACTTTCTTTTACACAAATTTTATACGAATTTTACAAGTTCACTGAATTTGAATCTAGATTTGAAACTTTCTTTTACAACTGGGTCCTTGAATCTTACGTGCAGACCCTTCTAAAGATTTCAATTACTGCAATTGGGTCCTCGGGCGGCTCGGGTACGGTGGCCGGGCAAAATTCCGGCGAGGGGCTCGCCGGCGGCGAGGGGTGAGGGTCGGGGAAGGATCAGGGGTGCGAGGGCTACCTCGTGGGGGTCTTGTTCGGGTGGGGGACGGCCGGGAGTAGCTCGCCGGCGTTGGAGCAGGGGCGGCGGCGGCGGCGGCACGCGTCGACGGCGGTGCTCCGGCGGGCTTGGGGCGGCCTGGTCTGGACGGGGAGCTTCAGTGGCTCGTGGGGAAGCTGCTCGGGTGCTTGGCTTGGGCTGAGGAGGTCGGAGTCGAGCTGTCCGCGGTGAGCAGGGGCGGCGGCGGCGGTGACAGCGCGGGCGGCGGCGCTCCGGCGGTCCTGGGCGGTGTTGGGCGGGTCGGCGAGCTTCGGTGGGATGATGTAGTGGTGGCTGGCACTTCAATTTGGGCAGGGGGCGGCTGTGGAGGGCTGTCCACGAGCGGGCGGAGCTCGGCGGCGACAATGGCGGCGGCGAGCGTGCTCTTGCTGCTGGTGGCTCGCGCGGGCAGCCTGGGGGTTGTTTTTATAGGGGCAGGAGGGAGGTAGGGGTGCCGGGCGACGTGCAGGGGTGGAGACACGGCAAGGGCGTGCCACTGGCCACGGTGGGAGGCTCGGTTCGCCGGCGCGGCGTGCGGCGGGCGGGAGCGAGCGACTGGCGGCCGGGGATTTGCGTGGGGGAGCGAGAGATAGCGCAACACGGGGATTCAAGGGACAGCTGCAGTAGCGGCTCGGGCGGGCGGCAAGGTCAGCGACGGGCGGGACGGCACGGCGCGGCGCGGCGGTTGGGCAGCGGCGGAGTGCGAGCAGAGGCGCGGCGCGGCGTGGCGCACGCGCGAGCGCGGACCTGGCAGCGCGGCGGGGGGGGGGGGGGGGGGGGGCAAAGCCGGGCTTGGGGGCGAGGAACGGCGGCCACTGGCCTGGCGGCTCGCGCCGGTCCGGCGTCGCCGGCCACCTGGCCGTGCTGTCGGGCGGGGAGGGGAGAGAGACAGAGGAGCGAAGGACCTTTTTGCGAGAATTTGAAAAGTTTCAGGGGGGCTGGTTGCAAACAGGGTATTTTCTCCACTTTCTAATTTGAATTTCAAAAACTTTTGAACATGAAAGTTGTTCAGAATAAAAAGTTCTACAAGTTTGGTTTCAGGCAACACCTCATTTGGCTTGTGGTTTGAAAGTTAATTTAAAAATTCAAAGGTATTCATATGAGCCCAAATTAAATTTGAATTTCAACTTAACTTGTTCTAATTCTTTTCACCCTTTTATTAGTTGGTTAAGCATTGGGTTGGGCTAATGACATTGCTTTAGGAGTGTAATTTATCAGGGTTGTTACAGCCTTCCCCCCTTAACAAGAATCTCGCCCCGAGATTCGGTAAATCTTAGTGTGGACATGGGTGCACATACCAGTGGTTGAGATAAGAAAACCAGGGAAATTTTGGTTTAGGTAGCTCTCGGTTTCCCAGGTGGCTTCTTCTTCAGTGTGATGATTCCATTGAACTTTATACATTTTAATCACTTTCCTCCTGGTCCCTCTTTCGTTTCGATCCAAAATTTTAACCGGGTGTTCGACATACGAGAGGTCGGGTTCTACCAATATTTCTTGTTGTTCCACAATCTCGGTAGGGACTCAAATACACTTCTTGAGTTGAGATACGTGGAAGACATTATGGGTGGCCGTGAGCTGAGGGGGCAGTCATAATTTGTAGGCTACGGGTCCGCAGCTCTCAAGGATTTCGTAAGGACCAACATAACGGGGAGCTAGTTTGCCTTTGATTCCGAATCTTTGCACTCCCTTGGTGGGTGAAACTCGAAGATAGACATGATCGCCAACTTTGAATTTCAGTGGCTTTCTCCTTTTGTCGGAATAGCTCTTTTGTCGGGCTTGTGCGGCTTTAAGATTTGCTTGTATTACTTTTACTTTCTCCTCTGCCTCGATTACCAGGTCAGGTCCAATTATTTTACGTTCTCCGGTTTGTGACCAGCTCAAAGGAGTTCAACACCTTCGTCCGTACAGGGCCTCAAATGGTGCCATTTTCAAACTCGTTTGATAGCTATTGTTGTACGAGAACTCTGCTAGGGGTAGGCATTTGTCCCAATTCTTGTCATAGTGAATAACGCAAGCTCTCAGCGTGTCATCAAGAATTTGGTTTACTCTTTCCGTTTGTCCGTCAGTCTGAGGATGGTATGCTGAGCTGCGAATCAGTTTAGTACCAAGAGACGTTTGCAGTTGTTCCCAAAAGCGTGCTACAAACTGAGTACCACGATCAGAAATAATTGTCTTAGGTATTCCATGTAGGCAAACAATACGATCGAGGTAAATCTCGGCATATTTCTTGGTAGAATAAGTGGTGTGTACCAGAAGGAAATGTGCCGTCTTTGTGAGTCTATCAACGATAACCCATATGGAATCATGTTTCTGGGAAGTGTTTGGTAGTCCAACGATGAAGTCCATACTTATGTCTTCCCATTTCCAGGATGGTATAGGTAACGGTTGAAGTGTACCGGCTACTTTCAAGTGGCTAGCTTTTACTCTCTGGCACGTGTCACATTCCGAGACATACGTAGCAATTTCTCTTTTCATTCTAGTCCACCAGAAGTTTTGCCTTAGGTCTTGATACATTTTGCTACTGCCGGGGTGGATAGAGAATTTGGAAAGGTGTGCCTCATCAAGAATTTGCTTGTGGAGTCCACGATTCTTCGGGATGACTATTCGACTTTCGAACCATAGAACTCCCTTATGGTCCTGGCGGAAACATTTATACTTCTCTTCACCTAGAGAGAGTTTTTGTTCGATGATCTTAATTCCTTCATCATGTAGTTGTGCCATGACGATTTGGTCGTGAAGAGTGGGCTCAACTGAGATGTGATCTAGAGTGCCTTGGGAAACCATTTCCATGTTAAGCTTTCTCATTTCTGCACACAATGTCTCATGGTAGGACTCCATGGATAAGCAATGGCAATGGGACTTGCGGCTTAGTGCATCCGCGACTACATTAGCCTTGCCGGGGTGATAGTGCACTTCAAGGTCATAATCCTTGATTAATTCTAGCCATCTTCGTTGTCTCATATTCAGATCGGCTTGTGTAAAGATATACTTGAGACTCATTCCATACAAACTTTACTTCCTTCTTTAACAGTTCGGTCATGGGCTTAGCAATTCGAGAGAAATCCGGGATGAAGCGACGGTAGTAACCGGCTAAGCCGAGAAAACTGCGAATCTGATGAACAGAGGTAGGGGGTTTCCAATCCATCACCTCTTGTACCTTGCTGGGGTCAACAGCTATGCCTTCGCTGGAGATCGTGTGACCTAAGAACTTTACAGTATCCAACCAGAATTCACACTTAGAAAAGTTAGCATAGAGCTGATGGTCTCTTAGATGTTGAAGAACAATGTGCAGGTGCTTTGCGTGCTCTTCCTCATCCTTGGAATAGATAAGGATGTCGTCGATGAACACTACGACGAATTTGTCCAGTTCGGGCATGAATACCGAATTCATGAGATACATGAAATAGGCAGGGGCGTTGGTGAGTCCAAAGGACATGACCAAAAACTCATATAGTCCATATCGTGTGGAGAAGGCAGTCTTAGGAATATCGCACGGGCGAATCTTGATTTGATGATACCCCGAACGAAGATCAATCTTTGAGAAGACTCTGGCTCCAGCTAATTGATCGAAGAGTACATCGATACGGGGAAGTGGGTATTTATTTTTAACAGTTACCGCATTGAGAGGTCGGTAGTCAACACATAACCTCAAACTGTCATCCTTCTTCTTTACGAATAGTGCTGGACATCCCCAAGGTGACGCGCTAGGGCGAATGAAACCTTTGTCCAGTAGTTCTTGGAGTTGAATTTTTAGCTCTGCCAACTCTTTAGGGGGCATCCTATATGGTCTTTTGGATATAGGTGCAGTGCCTAGTTGTAGTTCAATGATGAACTCAATATCCCTATCCGGTGGCATTCCTGGTAAGTCATCCGGAAAGACATCGGTATACTCGTTGACGATAGGAATATTTTCTAGCTTAAGTCCTTCCACCTTGTAAGCACAGGAATTCGTGCAATCTAGGAATGGTAGGTGAAGGGTAGTGGCTCCGTGACTAGGTGAATTTATCTCAACGGCTCGGGAAGAAAGGTCCAGTGTGACTCCATGCATAGTCATCCAGTTCATTCCCAAAATAATGTCCATGCCGTCAAGAGGTAAAAGGATAAGGTCTGTGTCGATGGTTTTACTACCCAATTTGACTGGTACTTGTCTGACCATTTGGTTTGAAGCAATTTTACCACCCGGTGTTGATATCATATATGACCCTTTGGTGTGACAAACATCCAAGCCTACTTTTGCACCGAATTTTGCACTTATGAAACTATGCGATGCACCAGAATCAAATAATATAACTGCAGGATTATTATGGATAGAGAATGTACCCGACATCACTGGGCTCCTTCTGGAAGCTCTGCAAGCGTGGTGAAGTTAATCCGTCCTTGCTTGACTTGCAGGGTTTGTCTCTTGCCCCTGTTCTTGTTGTTCGGGTTGGATCCCTGACCTTGGTTGGGCGGCCCAGACTGAGGGCATTCTCGTGCGAAGTGGTTAGAACTCCCGCATTTGAAGCAACGATTCGCGGGGCTGGGTCGAAGAGACTGTTGAAGAATGGGCCTCGGACCGTTCTGTGGAGGCATCGGGGGTCGTACCATGCCTGGCGGCTGTGGGGGTCTGGCAATCCATCTCCCTGGCTGAGGGGCCCTTGGTGGAGCGGTGGGCGCGGCATTTTGCACGATGCGATACCTTGGTGGTTGAGCACTTGATGGTCCAGCGGGTGCTTTTCTCTTCTTCTCTGCCCGGTGTGCCATGATACAGTCTTCCTGTGTAATGGCCATGTTGACCAATTCGTTGTAGGTGTCAGCCCTGGCTAGGTTCAGACGTTCCTTAAGCTTGGTGTTCAGACCTCGGCGGAAACGATCACGCTTCTTGGCATCCGTATCAGCGTGATAGCCCGCATACTGGCATAGGTTGTTGAACGCCTGGGCGTACTGCAGTACGGTGCGGGTGCCCTGGGTGAGTGCCAGGAACTCGTTCAACTTCCTCTCCATGAGACCCTCGGGGATATGATGTGCCCGGAACGCGGTCTTGAACTCATCCCAGTCGACCACATGGTCAGCTGGGAGCATCGCAGAATAGTGGTCCCACCACAGTCGAGCGGTACCGCGAAGCTGTTGCGCGGCAAAACGAGCTTTGTTGGCCTCTGAGCATGGGGCCACCAGTAGTGTGAACTTGGATTCGATTGTGCGAATTCATGCATCTGCGTCCAGGGGTTCCTCGGTCTTATGGAACAAGGGCGGCTGGGTCCCTAGGAAATCCGTGTATCCTGCAGCTTGGGGTTGGTGAGCACTGTGCCCACCCCTCTGCTGGTGCTGTCCTTGCACGATCTGACGCAGCAGCTCGGTTTGAGCGGCCATCACTTCCACCAAACTGGGCGGGGGTGGTGGCGATTGTCGCGGTCGGCTGCCACCGGCACCAAAACCATCGGGGTTGCCACGTGTTGATCCAACCATCTGAAACGTGAAAGGTTACCATTAGTAATGCGATTCATATTACTTCCTTGATTCATAAATGATTGGTGTAGTCATAGACTTCCGAAATCACGGCTAGAAGTATGGACAGAATCTCTGTTTGCTACGAGAAAAATCATAGCTTGCTGTGGGTCCATCCAAAACATCTCAAACTTTGGCAGTAGTCAGAGAATTTAGGAATGCACCACTTTGGTATTTAACTTCGGCGCTAGAACTATAGCTAAGGTGGTCGAAAGGCTCGTCCTTTGCCTTACTGTCTTAGCTGTTTTTCAGCAGATTGATCGGTACTGTTTCGCCTATAACTTAAACTAGCGAGGTCCAATGATGCTGAATTTTTGTGAGAATTACGATCACAAAATTTAGCACAGGTTTGGTATTCAACACTCAGCCAAGAAATGCAAGGAGACATGGATAAAAATTCCGACAAGTCTCAGCGATTGTGGATTTCATCGTTTACCAACTTACAACGAATCACCCGAGTTTATCGTCGCTCCTTACATGCTGAGGGTATCCACATGGTTCAGGTGTACCCATTACAAAAGAGTTACTCAACTCTTAGTTAGCCTATTACAACACTTGCCAAAAGTTAGGCTACCCTATCGAGGAGTATGTGCAAAAGTCCTCCTAGGTCGTCATCTAGAAGTCATCCAAGTCGTTGACGGACGACTCGCTGTGAGCAGGAGAGTGAGCTCCCATCTAAGGTGCCTGTGGTACCTCACCCTCGAAATCCATGCCGGAGATACCATCAATCTCCTGTGGCTCCTCCTCATCTTCCTCCATGTCCTCCTCATGGGGATGGTCATTCTGATCATGGTGCCACTGAATGTGCTCATTAGCATCCTCCAACTCAAGGTTCAGATCATGGAGTTGTCCTCCAACTGTGCTATCGTGGCATCTCTCTCACCCATGAGAGTGTCCTGCTCCTGAATTTGGCCCTCAAGTTGGCCAATCCGAGCATCTCTGTCCTCAAGATCCTGACTGAGCTCCTTAATCTGCTCATCCCTGGTATCTGCCATCATGTGGTAGGCCTGAGCAAGATCAGTAAGCTGCTCAAGCGCCTGACTCTGGAGAGTCTGAAGCCGGTAGAGTGCACTCATGCACCGCACGGAGGTATGAACAGTTTCCTGGGCATGAAAGTCTACCAAGTACTGTGCGTGCTGCACCCTGTTGAGCCAAAAGGGGTCGTTGTCCTGGGCAGCAGGAAACAATCCAATGGGAGCGAGTGCGACAACCTCGGGACGCTGCGCACAAAAAGTGGTGAGCGCCCTCATGGCTGCAAGCTCCCAAGTATCGGCCAAACGGCGACCAACAGCCTCAAGCTCCAAGGCGGGCCACTCCGGGTGTAATGGGTGCGGAAAGATAGTCACGTTGACACGGCACTAGGTAACTCCATTCTCTGCAAACTCCAGTCCGGCGTAACGTGGGGGAATTAGATAGCCCGCGGTACGCAGAACATCCCACAAAATAGAGGGAAAGCCCTCCCAGTGGAGACACTGCGAGTGTACGCGTCCATCCTCATCCACCATCATAGCAACAGGCTCAGCCATCTGAACAAAAGATCAAATGGAGTGAGATAGCGAAAAACTGTGAACAGCACAAGGACAGATTCTGTATAGTGTGCAAAAATAACCATAACTTCCACAGTTCTAATCCAAAAATTTTCAAATTTCACCAGATCTCTCCTAAGGTATTTGTGAACAACTTTGCTAGTCAACTCCAGAGCTAGATAGGTCTCTAAGATGGTCTTTCTTTTCGGGTTTTACCTCTCTGTCTACCCAGAATTTCCAGTGAACAGAGGGCTAGAGTTTCGTGCACCAGGGAAAATCTATCCAGCCAAAATTTAAGGGGCAGAAGTGCTTATTCGGGACAGATTTCTGACATTCCAAGGTTTCTGTTATTTCTTACTATCCATAAGTTCAGAATTGTTGATTTTTGAACAGGGAATAGAACACAAAATTTGGAACAATCCTTTCAACATGAACTTTACCCGAAAAGGTCATTTTCTTTGGTCAATAATTCGCTCTTTTCGGTCATGGCAGATTTGGGACAGATTCTCTAGATAATCCTTATGCAAACCATGCTTAGATACGCGAGGACCTTACCACTCTCATACAACGTATTTTCACTTTCCGATATATATAGTTATAATGCATGCACGTTCTATTCGTCCTCACAAAATAAAATAACTGCCAAATAGTTTTGGTCTTACGAAGATAGTCTCGGTGGCATACACAATACGGCTCTCGCTATAATAGCTAGTCGAGTCTTTCTAATCGTTCCTTAACTTATCGTAATCGCGGTTAGTGTACCTGCAGAAGATTGACAAAGCATATATATTTCATGAACCTTTCATGCCAGCACTCATGAAAGCGTCCGTATTAATTACCGTTTACTTATAGAAATGATATCTGTACAATTTCCGCCGTACAGACGACGTTAACATACGCTATCGAGATAGCGTATTCACGGGGGTACCGTCATGAGACGGGGGTATGAACAGCGATCGCCATACCCTGTGCCAAACCTTCTACTCCCAATATGTTCAACTAACAGTTGGCATATTGGCAGCACCTCAAGTAAGCCAATGCTTGAGGGCAGCGTTCGGTTCGCATCACCGACAGGAAGGCCAAGCTCTCTCAGTTGGCTGAGGATCTTTACCTTCTTACCTTAGCGATGAGTGCGTCGTTACAGAAATTAAGGTCGGTTGTGCATGAAAGTAAGTTTTGACAGAAAGTAATGTGCTGGAAGTCAGTTGATAATATATATAGAAGTTAGATAGCCACCTAGTAAACTTTCCCATAATCCCTTAGGGCTTCACGAACTAGGCACCATCCTTAACGTACCAACGTATTTCGCAACACATCCTTCTAGTCAAGTTTTAGTAAATCGAGTTTTTAAGGCTTGTCGCATTCTCTGGCGTATGTATTTGGGCTCTGGCGCCAGCTGTTGCCAGCTGTGGCACCAGCTACAGCTCTGATACCAGCTGTGGCAGAACCACCTGAATTAATCGGGCTCAAGTGTATTAACCATCACCATTAAGGCAGTCTCGGTTAACCTTACACTTCAAACGGAGTAATCCACTAGTCTGTTGGGTATAACCTCCCGATACAACCACGGTAGAGCGGATCGAATGCCATACATACAAATGCTCACGCGACGATGAGCCCAGAGAATACCACATTCCAGCAAATATTACAACATTATCATAAGTAAATATTACAGACCAAGTTTTGGGTTTAGAAACCAAGTACTTCAATGACCATACTAAGAAGTTCTTCAGAGTTTAAGTTGCAGCGGAAAATAAAACAACGAAAGCTACTCGACGATACAGGATGTCTCGATGAAGCCCGTACGAGACATCACTCGGCATTATCTCCGTTGGACGGGGGCGTATCCCATTCCACCGACCAACCAGGGGGAAGAGTGCAGGGCCAAGTCAAGCTAGCAATCATATCTTCGAAAGTCTCACCTGAAAACGAGACACAAGCAAGGCTGAGTATACTAATACTCAGCAAGACTTACCCGAGTAGTGGAATCTACTCCACCGACTCTAGATATGCAAGGATTTTTGGCTCAGGGGTTTGTTTTGCCGAAAAGCATCTACAAGTGGGTCCTTACTTTCAACTTTTAGCTCAAGATTCTAGTTTCATTAACCATTCTAGATAAGCAGCTATCCAATAGCATACATGGTGAAGCATTAAATTTTCATCCAACCAGTTCATTCGTCCTCATTGTTCCTCTTCTTACTCTGTGGGTAAAAATGGTTAAGCAGTCTCAATAGCCGTGAGAAACGGACGATTCGAATCGAATTTCTTAACCTTGCAAGGGAAACCTAAACACACGTCACGTGGTTACTCCCTAGAGTCACACGTGCAACTTTTCCCCTTTCTTTCCGGGTCGTGGATTGGGGCTACCCTCCGAGAGTACAAGAGCCCCACGCCACGGTTCGGCGCCGGGTCGTGACCACTCTCTGCACTCGCCATATGCACATGGGACCGAAGTTCAAAGGGTAGGATGTCGTCCCCTTGCCGGGCCAATCAGGTACTTAAGCTTACCGATTCCCATAATCTCGGCATGTGTTTAGTACGTTCAACGACTTAACCATCACTACCACACCCTGCGGCCTTAGCATTTTTCACTAGACAGACGGGCCTCAATCGTAACCATCGTTCCATAGCCCGTCCGTGTCCTTATGATTGCAGTGTGTAGTAAACATTCAACTCCTATTTTCTTGCGAGTGACAGGAAATCACTCGGCTTTTACCGGAGTCCAATTAGCACAGCATTCTATCGAACCTTACATCTAGTTTTCAAGCAGGGGTTCCTAACATCATGCAACTGAGTTTTCATTCAACTCCTATAAACTTAATGCACAAGCAAGGAGTAATGAGTTGCATAATTAGGAAAGAAAATAGGTTATGCTCCGGGGCTTGCCTTCGCAGTTAGCTTGGGGCTCTTCCGAACTTGGGCTCGGGTCTTCAAGAGCTTCAGTTAAGTTCACTTGAGCTTCACGCTGCTCACTCTCGGACGCGGGCACCAGCTCGTAAGTTCCGTCGGCGAGAGTCGTCGATTCTACATGAATGCACAAGTTTAAGTCGTGGTAATGGTAATCGACATGATTTAAGTGATTACTATAGTGGGTAGTTTCGGGTCATGAAACTTTGGATTTAGGCACATCAGGGAAATATGTGCTTACTGTAAAATTTTCAGACAATTTCATGTAGCAGATTAATTATGAAAAATATATTACTTAGTTGCTATTAGACTTTTGTTCTTTTTGTACAGGACAAATGGTGCAACAACTGAGTCTAAGATTTTTACAGACATTTCATTTAAGCATGCAGGAGCTACTGTAGTTTTTGTAGGATTTATTATGCAGTATTCAGAGCATAGAAAATATGACATTACACACCTAGGTTATTCAAGGATTCATTTTTTACAGGACACTACAGAGGGTTTTTGTCCATGGAACTTTTTACATAGCAACCCCTACCACAGTGTATCTCCTAGTAAAAATTTGAGAAGTTTCCTAGCTAAGATACTATTTTCTTGATTTAATGTATGTTATTAGCACATAAATCCAATAATTAGGTTCCTGTGAGATATAAAGTCTCCCAATTTTTCTCTGGCATCTGGGTTCCAATACACTAGCAGAGAAAAAGTTTCATTAGGTGATTCATCACCTAACTGCAGGGATAAAACATTCTACTTAAACATGGTATGAAACTAAGTTTAATAAACAGTAAATCTAGAGATGGAATTTGGGCCTGGTCTTTTTACACAGCCCTAAACATTAAGCAACTAACTCACTGTCCAAATTTTAGGGTCAGCGTTGATCTACAACCATGGGTACAAAATAAGTTCATTAAAGCTTCCATTTAAGGTAGAGCAAAATATGTGGAGAATCTGAGAAACTTTTTGTAACAAAAGTTGTAGAGTTTATTCTCAGGATTCGAGAACAGTTGAGTTTGCATTTGTCTGAATTTTCTACGATTTTATACGAATTTTACAAGTTCACTGAATTTGAATCTAGATTTGAAACTTTCTTTTACAACTAGGTCCTTGAATCTTACGCGCAGACCCTTCTAAAGATTTAAATTCTTGCAATTGGGTCCTCGGGCGGCTCGGGTACGGCGGTCGGCCGAAATTCCGGCGAGGGGCTCGCCGGCGGCGAGGGGTGAGGGTCGGCGAAGGTTCAGGGGTGCGAGGGCTACCTCGTGGGGGTGTTGTTCAGGTGGGGAACGGCCGGGAATGGCTCGCCGGCGTTGGAGCAGAGGCGGCGGCGGCGGTGGCGCGCGTCGGCGGCGGTGCTCCGGCGGGCTTGGGGCGGCCTGGTCCGGTCAGCGAGCTTCAGTGGCGCGTGGGGAAGCTGCTCAGGGGCTTGGCTTGGACGGAGGAGGTCGGGGTCGAGCTGCCCACGGTGAGCAGGGGCGGCGGCGGCGGCGGCAGCGCGGGTGGCGGCGCTCCGGTGGTTCTGGGCGGCGTTGTGCGGGTCGGAGAGCTTCAGGGGGACGATGTAGTGGTGGCTGAAGCTTCAATTTGGGCTGTGGGCGGCGGTGGAGGGCTGTCCACGGGCGGGCGGCGCTCGGCGGCGGCAATGGCGACGGCAAGGGCGTTCTGGGTGCGTGGCTCGCGCGGGCGGCTGGGGCGCGGCTTTTATAGGGGCAGGAGGGAGTGTGGAGGGGCCTGGGCAACGCGCGGGGTGGAGGCACGGCACGGCGCGCACTGGCCACGGCGGGCGGCAGCAGAACGCCGGCGCGGCGTGCGGCGAGCGGGCGTGGGTGACTGGCGGCCGGAGATTTGGCGTGGGCGCGAGGGGATAGTGTGGCGCGCGGAGTGGTGGAGCACCTGCTGCAGCAGCTCGGGCGGAGGACAGGCGCAGCGACGGGCGGGGCGTGGGAGCCGGGGCGGCACGGCGCGTCGCGGTGGTTGGGCGCGGCGGGCGGCGTGCGCACGCGCGGGCGGGTACTGGGCAGCGCGGCGTGGGGAGGGGGCAAAGCCGGGCGTGGCGGAGTGGCGCGGCGGCCACTGGCCTGGCGCCTCACGCCGGTCAGGCGTCGCCGGCCACCTGGCGCGCGGCGGTCGGGCGGGGAGGGGAGAGAGAGGGAGCGCGAGGGGCCTGATTGCGAGAATTTGAAAAACTTCAGGGGGCTTAGTGCAAACCGGGCGTTTTTTCCTCTTTCTAATTTGAATTTCAAAAACTTTTGAACACGAAAGTTGTTCAGAATAAAAAGTTCTACAAATTTTGTTTCAGGCAACATCTCATTTGGCTTATGGTTTGAAAGTTAAATTTAAAAGTTCAAAAGTGTCCAAAAGTGCCCAATTTAAATTTAAATTTCAACTTCTCTCGTCCTAATTCTTTTCACCCTTTTTATTAGTTGGTTAAGCATAGGGTTAGGCTAATGACATTGATTTTAGAAATGAAATTTTTACCAGGGTTGTCACAGTAGTTACGACTGCTTCAACAAAACGGCAGGGCCAACAACTACTTCAACTACTCGTCTCGACTAAAAACTAGTCAGGGATGGGTCTTAAACTACACGACGACTAGCTCCACACGGTCAACAACTAGTCGGAATCAGCTCTGACTAGTCAGCTTCGTCGACGAATCACCCACAGATCAAAGCTACACTTCACCGCCTACTTTTTGCGCAACACACACTCTCTCAATTGGCAAACTTGAAACCCTCAAACCATGTCCAGATTGGTTTGAGGCGGTTCAACCCCGGACCCTCTCCTCATTGGAAGAGAATTTGTATCATCTACTACCACTCGGAGAAGGAGAAGCCACCGCGTTTTGGGGGGCTACTGTTTCCGACAACCACTCGGATTCAGCAACTCACATGACCCGGGGTCTGGTAAGGGGATTAGATTGGTCGGGCAGGTTTGGGCATCGGAAGGGCATGAAACCCTCCAGGTTTCTCAAATCAAGTCCACCACGATCCATTACCACACCCGGCGAACTCCCTTTTCAAGAAGGCAGACCCTTCCTTCCTTCCAAAGACAAAGACGAGGGCCAGGTGGTACGGAGTGCCAAACGAATCGCCGCCAATCGAGAAATGTTCATGATTCACGCCGATGAGGACTGTGAAGGCCTCGAGCGGGTCCAGCTAGATGACTACAACGACTACCTCCTTGATCCACTCGACGAAGACGTCGACGCAATAATGGGTAGTGAATTCCCAGACAACATCAAGGTAGAAGACGTAGATGACATCCAGAAGGAGCACCGTAGGCTCATCAATGCGAAGAGCACCAAACGCAGGCACCACGCGGTCGAGACGAACAAGCAGGGGAGCCGCAACCTCTATGACTGCTCCACGGGCGACCTTCATGCCATCATCAATGTTAGTCGGGACGCCCGCAACGTCATCATCACCAGGCAACAAGAGCGCGAAGAAGTGGAAGCCTACAGCCCCACCCACTATCATATCCCTCTCGACTACTTGGAGACTCCTCAGAAGCGCAAGTAAGAAGGTGGAGAACAATCCACGCATAGAAAGAAGACTCCCAGTTCGAAGGAACGATTCAAGGAAGCCCTCCACAGATGATGCCCGTGGCACCCGAAGAGTAAGCATTCCGTGTTTGAATGTCAAACTCTATGAAGGACCCTGGGAGCTCCGCCACACAACAAAGACTGCAAAGAAAGGCGACAGGACTACCAGAATAATGATTTATTCATAATTTAAGTACCCGATTCAAGGAGGTTTTCTGAGGGTCTTTTAGGTGTTTCATTTGTTTAAATCATTGTTTTGGGACTATATCTCGAAACAAGGGGTTCCATACACCTAAAAGCTCCCCTTTTTACCACTTAGTCAGGGTCGCTATTTATGTTTATTATTCTAGTTAATCTTGATTTCGTCGCTATACTACTCTGAGACGTGCCCAATGAATGTCCAGCCTAATTAGTGCAACCTTTTTCCAGCCGATCTCTTGTCACATATTCCTCATGTCACGAGCCTTTTTTACCAACGCTCGGCGGCTAAGGATAGGGCCAGTGGGGATGGGCTTGGGAAAGAAGAAAATGATTCAATTTCTTTAAGGATAAGCTCGGGGAAACCTGTCACAGCCAAGCCAGGCGACTGCCACAAGTGGTCGCCTCATTTGGCAATGACTAGTGCAACCCGTTAATTAGCCAAATAAAGCACCTACGTGATTATCTATCAAATACTACTAGTAACCCTAAGATTACTAGTTCTCGACTAGTTTTCTATGTTACTGAAGAGGCTTTGCTCCCAAACTTCTAGTAACACTCCGTTTACTAGTTTCCGACTAGTATTGTGCGTAGTTTACTGAAGGGGTCTTGCTCCCGTACGACCAAGCCAACGGTCTCAGTGGAAATCAATTTTTTCGACCAGAAGCTGCCTGAAGAACCCGTACCACCCGCCATGGATGTCAACTATGCAATCGACGACTTTATCGACATCATGGAACCCCTCAAACCGAGTCTGCCTCAGTCTGAGGTCCTGTACCACAAGTCAGAGGAGGATTGGGATCGTTTACCACAAGTCGGAGGAGGATTTGGATTGCCTACCACAAGTCGGAGGAGGATTTGGATCGTCTGCCACAAGTCGGTGGAGGATTTGGATCGTATACCACAAGTCGGAGGAGGACTAGCCACCGTCCATCGAAGGTTTGCCATCTCCGCTGACTACTCAGACTTCATCAATGACGCACTACCCTTATCAAACGGCCACCAGGGCCTGAGGGCGCCTCCAACTTGGTCGGGTGGGCCCGGGTATCGTAATAAGCTACCCGTCTCAACCCACCTTTCTGCGCTTCCAACTTGGTTGGGCGGGCCCGGGCATCGGAAGGGCACGGAGTCCTCCAAGCTTCCCAGCTCAGCCCACCCTTTCGCGCCTTCAACTTGGTCGGGCGGGCTCGAGCATCGGAAGAGCATGGAGTCCTCCAAGCTACCCAACTTCAGCCCACTTTTCTGCGCCATCAACCCCGACAACCTATCGAGCATAGAACCGTTCGTCCGATGAAGAAGAGGGGTGGATTGACAAAAGCTCCTCGCCGGATCGCGTGGTCTTTTTGGTTTCCATTGGTTTTCGCGGACGTATCGGATCGTGTCCAACTCGACGACTACATCACCTTCCTGAGGGCACTCGGCTACCCGCCGACGACTACTTCGACTACAAAACTACTCGTTTGGTTTCTACGCTCGGGGGCTAGGCGCAACAAGGCGGCTGCCCACGTGAAGACTGAGACCCGATTCAAGGAGGTTTTACGAAGATCTTTAGGGAACTTCTTTAACCATTGTCTTGAGTTTTATCTCGAAACAAGGGTTTTTTCCTAAAGAATTCGTTCAACCACTCGGTCAGGGAATCAGTGACTTTACCTGGTTCAAGGAGTTTTTACGAAGATCTTTAGGGAACTTCTTCAACCATTGTCTTGAGTTTTATCTCGAAACAAGGGGTCTTTTCCCAATGAATTCGTTCAACCACTCGGTCAGGGAATCAAAAAATTTACCCAAAATAGGGCTTGTCCGTTCATCAATATTTTAGCTCCGTACGAACTATCCTAGCCCGCACAAGGAATTCCTTTGCGCTAGCCGAGGCATCTTCGCACAACGAGTACTTTCGTAACACGCATCTGAATGATTGCGCCGTCACTTTCTTTGGGCCAACCGAGACTTTTTTGCATGGCAACATACGACTTGTCTTGGCCCACCCAAGGAACTGATCAAAATCAAGTGAAGGACCTTGTCGTCACTTCCTTCAGGACAACCAAGACATCTTCGCATGGCAACATACGACTTGTCTTGGCCTGCCCAAGGAACTAATCAAGATCAAGATCAACTGAATTCTTATGGTTCGCCCAAGAAATCGACTGAAACTACTAGCAAGATTTATTTCTCCCTTGCTAGTTGACCTTCAGTCACCTACCCATACTTCCAGTAACGCTCAGATTACTAGTTTCCGACTTGTATTCTATGTTACTGAAGGGGCCTCGCTCCCATACTTCCAGTAACGCCCAGACTACTAGTTTCTGACTAGTATTCTATATCACGAAAGGGGCCTTGCTCCCATACTTCCAGTAATGCCCAGATTACTAGTTTCTGACTAGTATTCTATGTTACTGAAGGGGCCTCGCTCCCATACTTCCAGTACTACTTTGTTTACTGGTGCATGACTGGTACTACGTGGAGTTTACTGCATGGGCCTTGCTCCCATACTTCAAGCACAACTATGTCTACTGGTTCACGACTGGTATTATGTGGAGTTTTCTGCATGGGCCTTGCTCCCATACTTCGAGTACTACTCTGTCTACTAGTTTACGACTGGTACTACGTAGAGTTTATTGTATGGGCCTCGCTCCCAACTTCCATACTACTCCGTCTACTGGTTCACGACTTGTACTACGTGGAGTTTACTGCACGGGTCTTGCTCCCCTACTTCCAGTACTACTCCGTCTACTGGTTTACGACTGGTACAGTGTGGAGTTTACTGCATGGGCCTCGCTCCCATACTTCCAATAATGCTCATACTACTAGTTTCCGACTAGTATTCTATGCTACTGAAGGAGCCTCGCTCCCATACTCCCAGTTACGCCCTGTTTACCAGTTGACGACTGGTACTACGTGCATGTTTACTGAATGGGCCTCGCTGCCATACTTCAAGTACTACTCCGTCTACAGGTTCACGACTAGTACTATGTGCAGTTTACTGAAGGGGCCTCATCCCAATACTTCCAGTACTACTCCGTTTACTGGTTCACTACTAGTACTACATGCAGTTTACTGAAGGGGCCTCATCCCAATACTTCCAGTACCACTCCGTTTACTGGTTCATGACCGGTACTACGTGCAGTTTACTGAAGGGGCCTCATCCTAATACTTTCAGTACTACTCCACTTACTGGTTCATGACTAGTACTACGTGCAGTTTACTGAAGGGGCCTCGTCCCAATACTTCAAGTACTACTCCGTTTACTGGTTCACGACTAGTACTACGTGCAGTTTACTGAAGGGGCCTCGTCCCAATACATCCAATACTACTCCATTTACTAGTTCACGACTAGTACTACATGCAGTTTACTGCAAGGGCCTCGTCCCAATACTTCCAGTACTACTCCATCTACTGGTTCACGACTGGTACTACGTAGAGTTTACTGCATGGGCCTCACTCCAATACTTCCAGTACTACTCCGTCTACTTGTGCACGACTGGTACTACGTGGAGTTTACTGCATGGGCATCGCTCCCATACTTTCCGTACTACTCCATCTACTGGTTTATGACTGGTACTATGTAGAGGTTACTACATGGGCCTTGCTCCCATACTTCCAGTACTACTCCGTCTACTGGTTCACGACTAGTACTTCGTGGAGTTTACTGCATGAGCCTTGTCCGACCCGGGCACACGGGATTGTCCACGTGGCACACTTCTCCTAGGACACGGGATGGGACATGGCCCACGCCCTACATCTGTTGTAACTACTCGTAATGCAGTAGGATTACTCGTACAGTAGTGAAACTAGTCGGACACGGTAGGAAACAACCCGAGAAGTACTCGGGTAGGACTCCTAGGCTTGTACCCGACTAGGACTTCCATGTAAACCTGTCCCCCAGACTATATAAGGGAGGACAAGGACCCCCTCGGGGACAATCACCATCAAAGGCAATACAAACCACACAGGACGTAGGGTATTACGCTCTCGGTGGCCCGAACCTGTCTAAACCTTGTGTTCCTTTGCACCTTCGAGTTCCTGATCTCGGCGACACTCTACCTACGAAATCACCACCTCAAGGGTATCCCTCGATGGGCGTGGCGGTAAAACACCGACAGCTGGCACGCCAGGTAGGGGTGTTCATCGAGCATCCATTGGAGAATTCGAGGGCATCCTTCAACTTCACCAGTGTTGTGCTCCATGAGGGCACAACTTTCATCTTTGGCTCTTGGATTTGCGTCGCCAATGGTTTGGGTGGCTTCAACAGCCACCTAGCCAACTCCAAGGAGCCGGAGGCTTCTTCATCAACTCCAAGCAGCGATCTCGATGAGTTCATCAACAACCTCGACGATTTGTTGCTTCCCGATCTGGCACTGCAGATCAAAAAGATGTCCGTTTTTGACGCAACTTCCACTCGTGACGCACCAGATCTAGTCAGGTCGGATTCAAACCGATCTGAAAAGACCACATGATCTAAATCCCTCTCCTACATGGAGGAGGATTTGGATCTGCTGCTCAAGATCAAGGACGCGGGAGCCATCGCTTGCTTGGGCCCCCATATTCGACATCTACTCGGACTCCGATGAAGAGTACTCCCCGCACAGTACTACACCTTCAAGCTAGTCCGGAGAAGGACTTAGAGATGAGGGAGCCACCGCTCGTCGGGTGGCCCCCGCCCATGAAAACCACTCGCAACCCGACGGCCACACCGAATCTTTTTCGGGCAGCCATCTGGGTTTAACCACAACATCAACGCCATGAGACCGTTTCGTGTACTGGAAGGGCTTTGAGCCCTCCGAACTACTCGATTATGAGTCCCGCTTTGTGGTCTTCACACAGGAACTGCCCTTCCAGGAGGGAAAAGCTCTCTCTCCCATCGCGGAAGAGGGAGAACGTAGCATAGAGCTACTCGAGTACAAGCTTAGGGCTAACAACTCGCTGGATCGTCAAGTCTGCATGGCCTCCCTTCGCAACGCGGAGGACGAGGAGCTAGGCCCCGAGTACGACAACGAGCAACTTGCGGACGTCTCAGCCGATGAGCCCACAGCTCATGCTCCCCAGAATGAAGACGAAGAGCACCGAAGAATCCAGCGGGTAAAGAACGCCAAGCGCGCCCAACGCAGGCGCAACGTGCAGAATCGCGTCCGCGAACCAAGGAACGCTTTTGCAGCAGTCGCGGATCGGGGGTACCGTACACCAATTGGCGCCATCGCAGAAGCAGCACTCTTAGCTCAACAACTCCCAACCAATCCTCAGATACAAAGGCTGTAGTATCTGACCCAGCGCGCACTCGTGCAACTTGAAGGGCAACATCCAGTGTCTCCCACTCAAAATCTGCCCTCGAGGTCTGAGCGCCATGGAGATACCGCGCTGGTCAGCCGCACCCCCGGAGAAGACCACGGGAGCCGGAGGAACGACAGCCGCCAGCGCATCAAGGGCCACACGTCCGCACGTGGCAGTAATGAACAAGAGGTACAACAATCCACGCGCGACCAACGTGGTGCAAGGCATCAAGGCCAAGATCCACTCGAGGCCAGCCTTCACGATGCCCCCACGATCGACCTCAGGCAAAAGATCAATGAAGGCCGTGACGCGTAGCGTGTTATAAAATCAAGGAGAAGGGACCGCACCGGCAGGTGCCACGATGAGGACGACAATGACCGCTTCCCCGCATTCACCACCAGCATCACCGACAAGTCCTACCCAAAGGACTTCAAACCAGTCGGAATCCCCAAGTATGACGGTAAGCAGGACCCGCGCTAGTGGATTCGATGCTACTCCATTGCTATTGAAGTTTCAGGTGGATCCAACTCCACCAAAGCTCTCTACTTCCCGGTGGTTCTGGAGTCGGCACCCCTCATGTGGCTTGAAAGCCTCAAACCAATCTCCATCGACTTGTGGGAGGACCTCAAGCGAGCCTTCATCAACAACTTCCAGGGATTCATGATTAGGGCGGGCTCTCGGCACGACCTGTCCCAGGCTAAGCAAGAGATGAACGAGACCCTGAGGTCTTACACATGGCGTTTCTTCGAGACGTGCGCCACCATCGCCAACATCACCGAGAAGACTGTGGCAGAACCGCCCGAATTAACCCAGCTCAAATGCACTTACCATCACCCTTGTAGATGAACTGGCCACCATGCACTTCAAACAGATTAATCCGACAGTCTGTCGGGTAGATCCCGATGCAACCATTCAATATTTCGATCGAAACCAAGCATAAGTCTAGAGAGTACAACATTCCACAGATTTTAAAAGCACGAGTCAGACATGAATTATTACAAATCGAAAGTACCACTGAAGTACTTTTGAAGTTCAACACACACACTTTATTTAAAGTTTTACTACAGCGGAAAGAAAAACACGATCAACTATCGTCGGCAGGGTCATTACTAGTCGGGGAAGGCTCCCATTCCACTGTCCAACCAGTCGGCAAGGCACTCGGCCAAGCCAAACCAGCTACCATATCTTCAACGGGCATACCTGAAAATATTGCCACAAGCAAGGCTGAGTATACTAATACTCACCAAGGCTTACCTGACTGGTTCTATGTACAGACCGACTACTAAGCATGCATGGCTCTAAGGTTCTAGGGTTTTCTTTTTGCTGAAAAGCAACAAAGAGTAAGTCCTTAATTTCATATTTTAACTTTCCATATTCAAGTTCATTTAAATTGTCTAGATGAGCATCTAATTCTAATCAAACATGGTGGAAAACATTTAATCATCCAATAAGTTTCATCATAAGCATAGTTCCTCTTGTTACTGTATGTGGCAAGAGTGGTAAGTAGTGTCAATTACCGCGAGAAATGGACGTTTTGAATCGAATTTCTTAACCATGCAAGGGAAACCTAAACACACGACACGTGGTTACTCCCAGAGTCACGCGTGCAACTTTTCCCCTTTATCCCCGTTTTATGGATCAGGGCCACCGGCCTCGAGTACAAGAAGTCCATGAACCACGGACGACGCCGGGTCATGACCCCTCTTGCACTCACCATTGGGCCCATGGGACAGCGTCAAGTCGGTAGATCCTGTCCACGCACCAGTTCAATCGGGTACTTAAGCTTACCGATTACCATATTCTCGGCATGTGGTTAGTACATTCAAACGCTTAACCACTGCTACCACACACTGCGGCCTTAGCATTTTTCACTACTCACACGGGGCTTCAACCACGAGTACTTTACCACAGCCCCGCCTGCCAACCTTATAGTTGCAGTATGCGGTAAATCAATCAACTCCTATAGTTCTCGCGAGTAGCAGGAAACTACTCGACTTTTACCATACATATTAGCATAGCATCTACTCGATCTTCCTGTTCTAGAAGTCATTACAAAGGTACCTAGGATCATGCAGCTAGGTTTCCAATCAACTCCTATTAAACTTTAAATGCACAGGCTTAAGGAACAACATTTGCATAAGTTAAAAACTAGGATAATGCATCGGGGCTTGCCTTCTTGTGAAAAACTAGCTGGGGGCTCCTCCGAACGTTGGTCCGGGTCTTCAACGGCTGCTGCTGGATTACCCTGAGCTTCTTGCTGCTCCCATCGGTGAGAGTAGTCGAGTCTATATGCACGCACAAGTATGAGTGGTTTTACTGGTACAAGATTGCCTTATAAGTAGTCAAACTTAAGTTAAGTAGTCAAGTACTTTATTTTCTTTTTCCTGGGCAGTCATTTATCGAGTATTTATCTATATGAACTGACTCCATTAAGTGAGCACGTGGTTGTGCATGTTGTATGGCCATTTTTAACAGGGAGCATTGGTTGACCCAAACTACTCGCAGGGGTAGTTTCTGGGTTGAAAAACAACTCGCAAAGGTAGCTCCTGAGTTGGGATTTGCGTGTAGAGCTAGTTACTTAGTTACAACCTTACTATAAAGGTTTTAGACATTTTTAATCTGCAGGTTAACATGAAAAGCTTATTATACGGCTACTGCTAGATTCAAGATCTATTTTGCACAGAACAAACCATGCAAGAAACTGATGTTCAACACCTTATTGATCAAACCTACTCGAATGAGTAGTTTACTGCACATTTTTGTAGATTTTTCCTAAGCAAGAACCAGAGGTTAACATTTTTAGATTAAAAGGAATCTAGCTAATAACAAAAGCACTCGAAACCCTGGTTGTGCTTGGATTTAGAGTATGAAATTTTTATGAAAGGCTAAACTCTTAGTACTAAGGCTACCATCCAAGTTTCATGAGCAGTTCTTTCTTGAATCTCTAGGAACAATTAAAATCCATTTAAACTTGATTTAAATCCACATCTAAAAACATGTGGAAACAGATCCAAAGTCTTGTTACAAAGTTGTAGATCTACACTTAAGGATTCCAGAACATCTTAGCTTGTACTTTTAGGATTTTTCTGTGAGTTGTTATGCATCTTCAAAGTTAACAGATTGGTTTTCGAGTTCTTGTTCTAGGTTTACACATGAGTCCTTGATATTTATAGAAAACTTCTCAGAAGATTTAAATCGATGCAGATGGGTCCTTGGTACAGGGGAAACGGGTATTGCCATCCAAAATATGGCGACTAGGGTTGCCGATGGTGAGGGGTGAAGGTGGGAGATGCAAGAGAGGGATAAACCGCACCTGTTTGAGGTCTTGGGTGGGGAAGGGATGGACCGAGGCAGCCTGCCAACGGTGGCACAAAGCCGGCGGCGGGGGCGGATGGCGGGGGCGACGGTCCGGTGTGGGAAACGGCGCGGGGAACGGTTGTGTAGCCTCGGGGTGAGGCGGAGAAGGTGGGGGAAGGGTTGTTTTGGGCAATGCGGGGGTGGATTTGGCGCGTCCACGCACAGGGGGTGACTTGCCAAGGTTGGAGGTTAGGGGCGATGAACTGAGGTGCCTCGGGGTGGCTTTTATATGCGCTGGGGGGGGGACTGGCGGAGGAGCTGGGCGCGACAGAATGGAGGGAGGAGGCGCAGCCGGGAGAGGGTCGCGGCAAGGGCGTGGCTACGCCGGTGCGTCGTGGCTCGACCGTCGGGAATCGTCGGCCGCGTGGCGCGCACGGGCAGGCCGGGGCGGGATACGGGAAGGGGCAAATCGCCTGTAGTAGGCTCGGTCGGTGGCTGGTTGGCCCCGTTTAGGTTTTGCGCCTTGGCGGGGCTCGCCGGGCAGGGATGCCCTGCCGCGTGGCGGTGCCACACTGCCGGCTGGGGTAAAACAGGGGAGGGAAGAGAAAGGGCTGGAATTCAAATTGAATTTTCTTAAAATTTCAAACAGGAACTTGAAAAACTCTAAACATGAAAGTTGTAGGAATGTGGAAGTTATTTTGAATTTCTGAAAACAAGCATTTAAATGGTACGTCATTTTATGTGAATTTTTGCATTGTTTGACTTTGAGTTCATCTAGACTTTTGTTGTTCTTGTTATGAAAAAGGTACCATTAAAATTGCAGGTTCAAATGTGATCAGTTTTGAAAGTTACAAGAGTTTGATTGCACGGTTTCAATTGTTTATGCATGAACTCATATTTATTTGCCTGCAAGGTATATTTGACAGGTTTTTTCAAACTTTTCTTGCTCTTTTGTGACGGATTTCAATATTTTGGATCTTTATTTAATATTTTAGACCCCTAGGGTGTCACAGCCTACACCCCTTAAAAAGAATCTCGTCCCGAGATTCGGATGAAACTAAGTGCGGAAGGTGTGTACCTTGGAGGGAACTGAGAAAACCAGGAAACTTTTGATTAAGATAATTTTCTATCTCCCTTGTGGCATCTTCTTCAGTGTGATGGTTCCACTGGATTTTATACATTTTCACCTCCGCTCTTCAGGTACTTCTTTCCTTCTGGTCCAGGATTTTGATGGGCTGCTCCACATAAGAGAGATCTGATTCTACCATGATTTCCTGTTGTTCCACAATTTCGGTAGGAACTCTGACACATTTCTTTAGCTGAGAGACATGAAAAACGTCATGGATGGCTGCAAGCTGCGAAGGAAGTCGCAACCTATAGGCCACGGGTCCACATGTTTCAATGATCTCATACGGACCAACATAACGAGGGGCTAACTTTCCCTTAACTCCAAATCATTGTACACCCTTGGTTGGTGAACCCGAAGGTAGACATGATCACCAACGCCGAATTTCAAGGGTTTTCTCCTCTTGTCAACATAACTCTTTTGCCTAGATTGGGCGGCTTTAAGATTTCCTTGGATCAATTTTACTTTTTCTTCTGCCTCTACTACCAAGTCTGGCCCAAAGATTTTGCGCTCTCCAGTTTATGACCAGCTCAACGGAGTTCGACACCTTCGACCATATAATGCCTCAAATGGTGCCATCTTTAGGCTTGCTTGATAGCTGCTGTTATAGGAGAATTTTGCTAAAGGCAAACATTTGTCCCAATTCTTGTCATACTGAATGACACAAGCTCTAAGCATTTCTTCGAGAATTTGATTTACTCTTTCTGTTTGGCCGTTGGTCTGGGGATGATAAGCTGAGCTTCGGATTAATTTGGTACCAAGGGATTCTTGCAATTGTTCCCAAAAGCGTGCTATGAACTGAGTGCCACGATCAGAAATGATTGTCTTGGGTACACCGTGTAGACAAACAATTTGATCCAGATATATCTCAGCGTATCTCTTGGCCTTGTAAGTGGTGTGAACGGGAATAAAATGGGCGGTCTTCGTGAGCCTATCTACAATAACCCATATAGAGTCGTGTTTCTGAGAGGTATTGGGCAAACCAACAATGATGTCCATACTGATATCTTCCCATTTTCAGGATGGTATTGGCAGAGGTTGAAGTGTACAAGCTACCTTTAAGTGGCTAGCTTTCACTCGCTGACAAGTGTCACACTCTGCATCCTGGTCCACCAAAAATTTTGCTTGAGATCCTGATACATTTTGCTACTGCCTAGATGAATAGAGAATTTGGAAAGATGTGCTTCATTAAGAATCTGTTTTCGGAGTTCGCGATCTTTCAGAACGACAATGCGATTTTCAAACCATAAAATTCTTTTGTGATCCTGATGAAAACATTTGTACTTTTCCTCTCCTTGAGATAGTTTCTGCTTGATGATCTTAACACCCTCATCGTGTAATTGTGCCGTGATGATACGGTACCGAAGAGTGGGCTAAATAGACATGTGATTCAAAGTTCCTTGAGGAATTATTTCCAACCTAAGTTTCCGCATTTCAGAGCATAACGTCTCATTGTATGATGCGGCAGATAGGCAATTGCAATGAGCTTTGCGGCTGAGTGCATCCGCGACTACATTAGCTTTGCATGGATGGTAGTGCACCTCAAGATCATAATCCTTGATTAATTCTAACCATCGTCTTTGTCTCATATTCAGATCAGCCTGTGTGAATATATACTTAAGACTCTTATGATCGGTGTAAATTTTGCAATGGGTGCCCATAAGATAGTGCCTCCAGATCTTAAGAGCGTGAATGACGGCTGCTAACTCTAGATCATGCGTTGGGTAATTCTTTTCATGGGGGCGAAGTGCTCGTGAAGCATAGGCAATAACCCAATTGTCTTGCATAAGCACACAACCCAAACCAGTACTAGAAGCATCACAGTAAACTTCAAATGGTTTGGTAGTGTCAGGTTGAGCTAAGACTGGGGCTGTAGTCAAGCGTTCACGAAGAGTGTGGAAAACTTTTTCACAATCTTCATCCCACACAATTTTTTCTCCCTTCCTCAACAGTTCGGTCATAGACTTAGAAATTCTGGAGAAATCTGGAATGAAGCGGCGATAATAACCAGCTAAGCCAAGAAAACTACGAATTTGATGGACAGACGTGGGAGCTTTCCAATCCATCACCTCTTGAACTTTACTAGGGTCAACTGAGATACCATCAAATGGTTTGGTAGTGTCAGGTTGAGCTAAGACTGGGGCTGTAGTCAAGCGTTCACGAAGAGTGTGGAAAACTTTTTCACAATCTTCATCCCACACAATTTTTTCTCCCTTCCTCAACAGTTCGGTCATAGACTTAGAAATTCTGGAGAAATCCGGAATGAAGCGGCGAGAATAACCAGCTAAGCCAAGAAAACTACGAATTTGATGGACAGACGTGGGAGCTTTCCAATCCATCACCTCTTGAACTTTACTAGGGTCAACTGAGATACCATTATTGGAGATAGTATGGCCCAAAAATTTCACACTATCCAACCAGAATTCACATTTGGAGAACTTAGCATATAACTGATGGTCTCTGAGATGTTGGAGAACAATGTGCAAATGTTTGGCATGGTCCTCCTCATCCTTGGAATAAACAAGAATGTCGTCGATGAAGACCACTACAAACTTGTCAAGCTCCGGCATAAAAACCGAATTCGTGAGATACATGAAATAGGCAGGAGCATTCGTGAGACCAAAAGACATGACTAAGTACTCATATAGTCCATATCAAGTGGAGAAATCGGTCTTTGGAATATCACAAGGTCGAATCTTGATTTGATGATATCCAGAACGAAGATCAATCTTGGATAAGATTTTTTCTCCAGATAACTGATCGAAAAAAACATCAATGAGAGGAAGGGGATATTTGATATTCACCACATTGAGAGGTCGATAGTCTACA
The DNA here is from genome assembly GCA_032594955.1 of Panicum miliaceum. Taxonomy (NCBI): domain Eukaryota; kingdom Viridiplantae; phylum Streptophyta; class Magnoliopsida; order Poales; family Poaceae; genus Panicum; species Panicum miliaceum. The sequence goes on along the minus strand of CM064066.1, from coordinate 22,775,020 downwards.
CATAACCTCAAACTATCATCATTCTTCTTTACAAAAAGAGCTGAACAACCCCAAGGTGAGGCACTGGGATGAATATAGCCTTTGTCTAGAAGTTCTTGCAACTGTATTTTCAATTCGGCTAATTCTTTGGGTGGCATTCGATAGGGTCGTTTAGAGATAGGTGCAGTGCCCAGCTCAATGACAAACTCTATGTCTCGATCAGGTGGCATGCCGGTTAAGTCATCAGGGAAAACATCGGCATACTCGCGTACTACCAGGATTTCTTCTACTTCTGAATGGACCTTAGTAAGAGCACATGCATCTGTGCATCCTCGGAAAGGCAAATATAGAGTGGTAGTCCTTTGGGTCGGGGAATTGATTTCAACAGCTCGGGAGGCAAGATCTAAGGTTATTCCATGTCGAGTCATCCAATCTACTCCCAAAATAACATCGATGTCACCAAGTGCCAAGAGGATCAAGTCGGTGTTGATGACTCTGCTACCCAATTTAATTGGTACGTTTCTTATGAGTTGATTTGAAGCAATTTTACCACCTGGTGTAGCTATCATATACGACTTTCTCGTGTGACAGGAATCCAAACCCACTTTTGCACTGAATTTTGCACTAATGATACTATGTGATGCACCAGAGTCAAATAATATAATCGCGGGCTTGCGGTGGATAGAAAATGTACCCGTCATGACTGGTGCGCCATCAGGAAGTTCTGCCAAAGTGGTAGAATTTATCCGCCCACACTTGACGTGAACAGTCTGCTTCTTGCCTTAGTTTCTGTGGTTGGTATTGGAGCCTTGGCCTTGAGCTTGCTGTTTGGGCTGAGGGCAATCTCGAACAAAGTGAGTGCAACTCCTACAATTGAAGCATCTGTTGTTGTTGTTCTGGCGGGGTGGCTGCTGGGTATTCTACCTTGGACCATTTTGTGGTGGAGCAGGGGGTCTTGCCACACTCTGTTTCTAAGGGGGCCTGATGATCCAACGCCCTGGCTGAGGGGCATTCTGACGAGCTTTTGGTGCTACATTCTGCACAATTCGATACCTCGGTGGCTGAGCACTCGAGGGTCCGGCTGGAGCCTTCCTCTTCTTCTCTGCACAATGGGCCAAGATGCAATCCTCCTGGGTGATTGCCAAATTAACCAGCTCATTGTATGTGTTGGTCTTGATAGGATTAAGTCGTTCCTTGAGCTTGGTATTTAGACCTCTATGGAAACGATCATGCTTCTTGGTATCCGTGTCAGCATGATAACACGCGTACTGAGCAAGGTTGTTGAATGCCTGGGTGTACTGAAGCATGGTGCGGGTACCTTGTGTAAGCGCCAGAAACTCATTCAGTTTCCTATCCATGAGACCTTCAGGGATATGGTGGGCTCGGAATGCACTTTTGAATTCATCCCGAGTAACAACATGATTTGCCGAAAGCATGGCAATGTAGCTGTCCCACCATATATGCGTAGTACCGCGAAGCTGCTGCGCGGCAAATCGAGCTTTGCTGGCCTCGGAACATGGTAGCGTCAATAAGGCAAACTTGGATTCAATGGTACGAATCAAGGCGTCCACATTCAAAGGTTCCTCCGTTTTGTTAAACAGAGGAGGCTGCGTCCCAAGGAAATCCGAGTAACCAGCAACTTGAGGTTGAGGTGCGTGGTGCACACCCCGCGGCTAATGGTGGTGTTTCTGCCCCTGAACAAGTTGTCGTAGCAGTTCGGTTTGAGCAGCCATCACCTCCACCAGAGTGGGTGGGGATGGTGGGGGCGGTGCCTCCTGCGACCTGCTGCCCTCACTCCGAATCCATCAGGGTTGCCACGAGTTGCCCCAACCATCTGAAACGTGGAGGTTCAATATCAGCAAAGGCTTCATAAATCTCCCATGGTTCAAAAAAGAGAGTATGAGAAAATAAAATATAAATCTTGATAGGCTTGTTACAAACTGTGTACACTCTGCGGCTGGTTAGGAGACGATTTCCAACTCACGTTATGTCTATCTGAAACCTTCCAAAGGTTGGTAGTGACTAGAAAATGTAGCGACCTAAAACCGTGGCATTCCAAACACCTCCGACTACTCCATCTCCGACTGCATTTTCGACTACCAGGACTACCAATCTGACTACTATGGCTCCCTCATCGACTACATCGACTAACATACAGCCTCTTCGACTACATTGCCGACTGCTTTGACAACATCTACTACCCCTTCGTTTACATCTTTGACTGCTTGAAATGTACCATCATCGTCTATGGCTACAGTTTAACTATACTATATTCAAGAACCTCAACTGCACATTCGACTGCTTCCACCTTATTTCCGACTACTACGATTATATCTCCGGCTGCTTCATTCGCACCTCCATTTAATACGAATACAACTTTGACTACTCTGAATCGATGACTTCTATGACTACTTAAGTTATACTTCCATTTACTACGACTACACCATGGCCTGCTTTTAGCGCATCTACGACTCGTCCGACTACTTTTTCGATACAACGATTACTTTTCCGGTTGCCTGGGTGACACTTCCGACTGCTCTATCTGCAATTTCGACCACTTCGACTACCTCTTCTCTGATTACCAACTGGTTGCCAATATATACATACTTCTAGTCTAAAGCCTACCTAATTCGAGTGCTCTTAGCTTCTAGGCTACACTCCTTGTAACTGGTGGTTCTCAACTCTAAGCTAGCCTACCACTACCTGCACAAAAGTTAGACTACACTAAGAGGAGTATAAACAAAAGTACTCCAAAGTTGTCTCCTAGTAGTTGTTAAGATTGTTGATAGACGACTCGTTGCACGCCGGGGAGTGAGCTCCCATCTGTACGGCTGCGGAACTACCATATCGTAGTCAAGGTCAGAAACACCCTCTATCTCCTCGGGTTCTTCCTCACTGTCAATGTCCATCACATCCGGTGGAGCATGAAGGGCTTCCTGCTGGGCGTGATGCATGTCGATATGTTCATTGGCATCCTCCAAATCGATGTTGAGGTCATGGATCTGTTCCTCCAAGAACTCGATCATGGCCTCGCGCTCCCCCACAGTGGTTTCTAATGTCTACACTTGGCCTTCAAGTTGGCCAATTCTAGTGTCTCGATCCCCAATCACCTCAACTAAATCTTGCATCTGCTCATCCCTTGGGTTAACTGCCCACTGGAAGGATTGAGCCAGGTCTATCACCTGTTCCATCCCTTTACATTGAAGTGCATGTAGTCGGTACAGTGCATTCATGCATCGGGCTGAAAAGATAATAGTCTCAACTAGAATTTGATCTGCCAAGTGACCTAGATGAGCAAACCTATCCAGCTATAATGGATCACTTTGGTTGACTGTCGGAAATAGATCCGCTAGAGCCAGAATCACCTCCAAGGGGTGCTGATCACAAAATGTGGTTGGAGCCTTCATGGCTGCAGCCTGCCACGAGTCGATGAGGCGGTGCCCGACTACTTCCGTCTCAATAGCAAGCCACGCAGGGTTGAGTGGGTGCTGGGGAATGGTCATGCGCACCCTGCACCGATGAACACCCGTCTCCATAAACTCTTGCCCCACATAGAGAGGCGGGTTTGGGTAACCGGCGGTGCTCAACACACCCCACAAGATGGAGGTGAAGCCCTCCCAATGCAGGCATGCTGAGTGTGCATGGCTCTCCTCATCAACCACCATAAGAACTGGCTCGGCCATCTGCTTCACAAGCTTAAAAGGTGAGATAACGAAAATTGATGCTCATTCAAATAAACAATTCTAGACCATGCACAAAACTAAGCATAACTAGTCGCAAAAGTAACCAGTGCATTCCTAAAGTACTTGTGCCCACCTTACTGGTCAAACCCAAGGCAGAATCATACTCTAATAGCTATATCCTTAGATTGGACTGAAACAGTAGAGACTTGGTTGAACTTTAGTTAATGGTTTAGCTGTTTTGGGTAGATTTTTGCACAGTTCATCCATACTCAATTCCTTTATTTGAATTTAAAGATATGCAGCATGCACGTTCTTTCCGCCCTCACGACTTCACAGTGGCCATCAACTTGACCTTACGGAGTTATTTCGATGGCTTACTTAGCACGTCTCTCCCTATAAAAACTAGTTGAGCTCTCTTCGTTCTTAACCTATTCTACTCGTGGTGCTCGTGGTTACCATTCCTGTAGACCACTCTCATAGATATCCTAATACATATTGCCACCTATACATATTCCCAAGGGCTTTACGGCTAGATATAATCCTTAACGAATCCAGCGCATTTTTTGAAAAGTAGTTTTGTGGTCAAGTTTTAGAAAACTCATTTTTAAGGTTTGTTGCAGACTCTGGTGTATGCTTTTCGCTCTCATACCAGCTATGGCCGAACCGCCCGAATTAACCCGGCTCAAATGCACTAACCATCACCCTTGTAGATGAACTGGCCACCATGCACTTCAAACAGATTAATCCGACAGTCTGTCGGGTAGATCCCGATGCAACCACTCAATATTTCGATCGAAACCAAGCATACACATAACTCGCACGAAGGCAAGTTCAGAGAGTACAACATTCCATAGATTTTAAAAGCACAAGTCGGACATGAATTATTACAAGTCGAAAGTACCACTCGAGTACTTTTGAAGTTCAACACACACACTTTATTTAGAGTTTTACTGCAGCGGAAAGAAAAACACGATCAGCTATCGTCGGCAGGGTCATTACTACTCGGGGAAGGCTCCCATTCCACTGTCCAACCAGTCGGCAAGGCACTCGGCCAAGCCAAACCAGCTACCATATCTTCAACGGGCATACCTGAAAATATTGCCACAAGCAAGGCTGAGTATACTAATACTCAGCAAGGCTTACCTGACTGGTTCTATGTACAGACCGACTACTAAGCATGCATGGCTCTAAGGTTCTAGGGTTTTCTTTTTGCTGAAAAGCAACAAAGAGTAAGTCCTTAATTTCATATTTTAACTTTCCATATTCAAGTTCATTTAAATTGTCTAGATGAGCATCTAATTCTAATCAAACATGGTGGAAAACAATTAATCATCCAACAAGTTTCAACATAAGCATAGATCCTCTTGTTACTGTATGTGGCAAGAGTGCTGAGCAGTCTCAATTACTGCAAGAAATGCATGATTCGAACTGAATTTCTTAACCTTGCAAGGGAAACCTAAACACACATCACGTGGTTACTCCGAGAGTCACGCGTGCAACTTTTCCCCTTTATCCCCGTTTTATGGATTAGGGCCACCGGCCTTGAGTACAAGAAGTCCATGAACCACGGATAACATCGGGTCATGACCCCTCTTGCACTCACCATTGGGCCCATGGGACAACATCAAGTCGGTAGAGCCTGTCCACGCACCGGTTCAATTGGTTACTTAAGCTTACCGATTACCATATTCTCGACATATGGTTAGTACATTCAAACGCTTAACCACTGCTACCACACACTGCGGCCTTAGCATTTTTCACTACCCAGACGGGGCTTCAACCACGAGTACTTTACCATAGCCCCGCCTGCCAACCTTATAGTTGCAGTATGCGGTAAATCAATCAACTCCTATAGTTCTTGTGAGTAGCAAAATACTACTCGACTTTTACCGTACCTATTAGCATAGCATCTACTCGATCTTCCTGTTCTAGTAGTCATTACAAAGGTACCTAGGATCATGCAGCTAGGGTTCCAATCAACTCTAATGGCGACCCGCTAGGGTTTGATTCCCGATCTTTCGATGAGAGGCATGGATAACTCAATTGGTTGATGGAGGCGACGTTCACGGCCCGACTACAGCTTTCCAAGCTGCGCCTTAGCAACCGATACACCCCCTCCAATGGCTGTCGCGATCTTGTGGAGCGCGGCACCCGGCCACTAGGGCACTCGTCCTGCAAGCAATCGAAGAACTAGCAAGAACAAGTATGACAAGTACTGAATTTACTAGATGTAAATGAAGGTTTCACACGCAATCTCAATAACGGTGGGGTTCCGAAGACAAGAAGACGGGCGGCTGATCCAGCACGCGCGCTTGCAAGCAAGTAGCGAAGGCTAAACTTGATCTAAACAAAACCCAAGCATCCTTGGTGGCGGCTAAGGGGTATAAGTACGTGGGAGGACGACCACAGGGGTGCTGGGGTCGTACTCCAACCCTAGGACGCGTCCGTAATGGACTCAACACAGCCCATTGAGCCAAAACAGGGTGACGCAGCACCATGTGCAGAAAAGGACTCTGTATTAATTTTACGATTTCGGCCGACTTCTAATAGATATGGATATGAGGCCGGATCCGTTTGAAAGAAGACTTCATAAGCTTTCCACGAAGTACTTGAACGCCCCAATCCGAGTTTATATGCGACCGTGGTATCCGTCACAAATTGGTACTGTTCTGTAGTCCGAATCCAGCCTGCGCGAATCCGTTTCCCTTTCGGTCGCCTCCTTGGTTTCTGATGATTAAGTTGATGCGCACGAGCATAAGTAATAGGACCAGTAATAGGTACTTGTGTCGGAGTGGATGTATCGTTGGTGTTGACGTCCTCATCAAACTCCTATTGAACTTTAAATGCACAGGCAAAAGGAACAACAGTTGCATAAGTTAAAAACTGGGATCATGCACCGGGGCTTGCCTTCTTATGAAAAACTAGCCGGGGGCTCCTCCGAACGTTGGTCCGGGTCTTCAGTGGCTGCTGCTGGATTACCCTGAGCTTCTTGCTGCTCACTCTCGGACTCAGGCACTAGATTGTTAAGGTTTTAGACATTTCTAATCAGCAGGTTAACATGAAAAGCTTATTATACGGCTACTGCTAGATTCAAGACTGTTTTGCACAGAACAAACCATGCAAGAAACTGATGTTCAACTCCTTATTGATCAAACCTACTCGAATGAGTAGTTTACTGCATATTTTTGTAGATTTTTCCTAAGCAAGAACCAGAGGTTAACATTTTTAGATTAAAAGGAATCTAGCTGATAACAAAAGCACTCGAAACCTTGGTTGTGCCTGGATTTAGAGTATGAAATTTTTATGAAAGGCTAAACTCTTAGTACTTAGGCTACCATCCAAGTTTCATGAGCAGTTCTTTCTTGAATCTCTTGGAACAATTAAAAGCCATTTAAACTTGATTTAAATCCACATCTAAAAACATGTGGAAACAGATCCAAAGTCCTGTTACAAAGTTGTAGATCTACACTTAAGGATTCCAGAACATCTTAGTTGTAGATATACATGCGGGATACGGGAAGGGGCAAATCACCTATAGCAGGCTCGGTTGGTGGCTGGTCGGCCCCGTTTGGGTTTCGTGCCTTGGCGCGGCTCGCCGGGCAGGGATGCCCTGCCGCGTGGCGGCGCCACACTGCCGGCTTGAAGCATACATACCACGACTTCGAATGCAATCGCTCGATTACTGCCGTGGAGCTGCGTGACATGATGGCACGATGGGCTGGCCAGGAGGACGAGGAGAACGACCGCTTCCCCAAGCGCAACCACGACAAGTAAGGCAATGGCAATGGCCACTTCGATAAAAGCCAGCGGAACCACTCGGGGAACATCCGAAAGTGCAAGCCCGACCAAGATGTCGCGGCCATTGAGCGCAACCCGCGTGGCAAGAAGTCAGGGAACAACCAAACAAAATACGAGCAAGTCATGCGCAAACAGTGCCCGATACACCCGAAGTCGCGACACACGCTTTTCGAGTGTGTCACCATCCGCAAGTCACTCAATGCACCACCTCTCCCTTAGGGAGGAAAGCGAAAGGCCTAGGAGGATGATGAGGGAGGTGACAAGTCGGGGGCTCAAGACTTCCAGGATCCGAAGAACGCCGTCATCGTCATCTTCGGCGCAGACGGTGGATTCCCCTCCAAGCGCATGCAGAAGTTAACCCTGTGCGAAATACTCTCTATGGAGCAGGCCACAACAAGGCCTTTGAGATACAGTGAGGTCCCGATCTGCTTTTCCAGGGACGATCAATGGACCAGCTTCTCTGAGCTGGGAAAATTCCCGCACATCCTAGACCCTGTCGTGGCGGGCTCACAGCTAACCCGAGTACTCATCGACGATGGGAGCGGCCTCAACCTTCTTTTCGCGAGTACTCTGAAGAAGATGGGACTGGACATCTGCACGATGCTCACCCCCAGCAAAGCTCCTTTCTACGGCATTGTCCCGGGTAACGCGGCTACACCACTCGGGTCAGTGGTCCTGCCCGTCACCTTTGGGATGAAAGACAACTACCGCACCGAGTACATCAAGTTCGAGGTGGCAGATTTTGACTCGTCATACCATGCGATCCTTGGCAGACCAGCACTACCCAAATTCATGGTCGTGCCCCACTACATCTACCTGCTACTCAAAATGCCAGGCAAGACAGGCGTACTCACACTCCGTGGCGACTTGAAGAAGTCGTACGACTGTGACCAGGAAGCGATCGAGTACGCCACGACATCACACGTGCCGGAGCCGTCTACAGAAGTACTCGCTACCGCGCAGAAGCTGAACAACTCAGAGATGGAGATCTCCAACCAGCGGCCTAGCAAGTCGAGGGTTAAACCCAACCCCAGCGACGTCGGCATCAAGGCCATCCAGCCGCAAGAAGGCGACCCATCCAAGACTGCTTTGATTGGGGGCGGCTTAGGCGACAAATAGGAAAGCGCTCTCGTCAGCTTCCTTAGGGCCAACTGTGACATATTCGCGTGGAAACCAGCGGATATGCCAGGGGTGTCCAAGGAGTTGATCGAGCACTGCCTAAAAGTCGATCCTAAAGCCACCTCGAAGAAGCAACGACTACGACGCTTCGCCCCCGACAAGAGGGAGGCCATCAAGAAAGAGCTAGCAAAACTACTCGCGGCTGGTTTTATTAAAGAAGTGTACCACCCCGAGTGGTTAGCTAAACCTTTACTAGTCTTGAAAAACAATAATAATGAATGGAGGATGTGTGTGGATTATACGGATCTCAATAAACACTGCCCGAAGGACCCCTTCGCGCTCCCATGCATCGACCAAGTCATTGACTCTACGGCTGGCTGTGTCTTGCTCTCCTTCCTCGACTGCTACTCGGGCTACCACCAGATAGCTCTCAAGGAAGAAGACCAGATCAAAATGGCATTCATCACCCCCTTTGGAGCATACGCATACACTACAATGTCATTAGGGTTGAAGAATGCAGGAGCAACCTACCAACGGGCCATCCAACTGTGCCTTGCGAACCAGCTACACTGCAATGTTGAAGCTCATGTGAATGATGTGGTCATCAAGACTAGATCCCACGACGAGTTCATCACTGATCTCGAGGAGACATTCAACAGCTTGCGATGGTTTCGATGGAAGCTTAAACCGACGAAGTGTGTCTTTGACGTGCCACAAGGAAAACTACTCGGGTTCATTGTTAGTCACCGAGGAATTGAAGCAAACTCGGAGAAGATCAACGCCATCACAGCCATGGACGCTCCAAGGACGATCAAGGACGTCCAGAAGCTCACAGGCTGCATGGCAGCCTTGAATTGATTCATCTCCCGAGTTGGAGAAAGGGAACTACCCTTCTTCAAATTGCTCAAGCTCCACGACAAGTTCCAGTGGACCGAGGAGGCAAACCACGCACTGCAAGATCTCAAGTACCATTTGCAGTCGCCACCCATTCTGATGGCTCCCCAACCAGGCGAGAATCTGCTACTCCACGTTGCCGCGACTAGTCACGTCGTCAGTACGGCAATCGTTGTGGAATGGTAGGAAGAGGGCCACGCCTTCGGGGTGCAGCGACCAGTCCACTTCATAAGCAAAGTCCTCTATGAATCTAAGGTTCGTTACCTAACGATTCAGAAAATACTTTACGGTATACTCATCACTTCCAGGAAGCTTCGCCACTACTTCGACGCATACAATATCCTGGTGGTCTCCGACTTCCCATTGGCCGATATCCTCCACAATCGGTACGCTACCGGGTGCACTCCAAGTGGGTCGTGGAGCTGGGAGCCCTTACACTCGACTTCAAGCCCCGGACAGCCATCAAGTTGCAGGCACTAGTCAATTTCATGGTGGAGTGGCGAGAAAACCAAGTGGAAGCCCCAACCAACCAGCCAGAGCATTGGGTCATGTACTTTGACGGCGCACTCAAGCTCGGTGGCGGTGGTGCGCGAGAACTTTTCATCAGCCCGAGAGGAGAGCAGCTCAAGTACATGTTTCAAATACTATTCGAGGTGTCTAACAATGAAGCCGAGTACGAGGCATTATTGCACGGGCTTTGCCTAGCAGTCTCCCTAGGCATCAAGCGACTACTCGTCTACGGTGACTCCTTACTGGTGGTTCAACAAGTCAACAAGGAGTGGGACATCAACAAGAAAACCATGGATGCCTATTTTATGGAAATACGCAAGCTTGAGCAAAAGTTCTCAAGGATGGAAATTCACCATGTGATTCGCGACAACAATGTGGGCGCGGATGTGCTCTCCAAACAGTGTTCTGATCAAGCTAATGTCCTACGACGCAGCAAGGGGTATGTTCTAGTTGGGGATAACCTGTACAAGCGTGGATCAGCATCAGGCATACTCATGAAGTGTGTCAGCACGGAAGAGGGCAAAGAGATACTCCAAGAGATTCATGAAGGCGTGTGCGGGAACCACGTGGCTTCTCGTACACTAGTCGGCAAGGCGTTTCAATCTGGTTTCTACTGGCCGACTGCTTTGCCAGATGCCGAAGCACTCGTTCGCCGGTGTACCAGCTGTCAATTCTTTAGCAAACAGCCCCATGTTCCGGCTGTTTGCATGCTGGGGCCTGGACATGATAGGACCCTTAACAACTGCGCCAGGAGGTTTCACACACGTGTTGGTGGCCATTGACAAGTTTACTAAGTGAATCGAGTACAAGCCAATTACAACGCTCTCTGCGGATCAAATGGTTACTTTCATCTGCGACATCTTACACCGCTTTGGCTTCCCCAACACCATCATTACAGATTTGGGATCCAATTTCCACTCGCATCAATTCCGGAATTTCTGTGAACATAATTCTATTGAAGTCAAATATGTTTCGTTGGCTCACCCGCGGGCCAACGGCCAGGTTGAGCGCGCCAACGGCTTGATTCTTGATGGATTTAAGAAAAGACTCTATGACGAGAATAGCACAAAGGGTGGCAAGTGGATCAATGAGATCTCATCAGAAGTCTGGGGGCTTCACACGCAACCAAGCAAAGCCACAGGACAATCACCTTTCTTTCTCGTATACGGGTTTGAAGGTATATTACCAGCTGACATGATGTGGAAGTCTCCACAACTGGAGATGTTTGAAGAAGGCTAGGCTAACACCGCAAGATATCTCGAGCTTGACTCAGCTGAGGAAATCCGATGCAATGTATTGTTGCAGTCGGCCTGCTATTTACAAGGAGTTTGTCGTTACCACGATAGGAACGTTCAACGACGCTCTTTCAACATTAGAGATTTGGTTCTTCGACGAATGCAGGATGATACCGGGCTACACTAGCTTAACTCACGATGGGAAGGACCTTTCATTGTGCACAAGGTTACAGGCCCTAGATCTTATCGCTTACAGTACCCTGATGGCAAGGAGGTACCAAATTCTTGGAATATTGAGCATCTACGTTGTTTTCATCCTTTATCAACTGGGGACATCTTCTATTGGTGCTTGGAGATTGATACTTCCACTACAACTTCATTTTACTAGTTCACGACTGGTATTATACACAAGTTTGCTGAAGGGGCCTCGCTCTCATATTCCCAGTAACTAATTACTAGTTTCCGACTAGTATCTTGGGTTACTGAAGGGGCCTTGTGCTAATATTTCCAGTACAACTCCGTTTTACTGGTTTACGACTGGTACTACGCGCAAGTTTGCTGAAGGGGCCTCGCTCCCTTATTTTCAGTAATATATTACTAGTTTTTGACTTGTATACTTGTTGACGCAAAAATCGTGCAGCGACCTTCACGTACTAGCACACTGAACCAGAACCAAAGGCGTGCCAGTCAATCTGACCTGTTGATTGACAAGGAAACGAGAGGTTAAATTCAGGAGCGAAACAGCTGGTGTACCAAATCTCTTCGATAGGTTGTAACGGCAAAGCTGCTGATGCAGATAAAGACAAACAGCTAGGGAAGCCGATTGTGGTAACGTGAGTGATGTAAAAAGCTACTAAAACGTAACTTAAACAGAGCTCGATAAACAACACTCGAAATAGATCCAAATCGGCTGTGAAATAATATATTTTAATAGATCCTATCTAGCCGATAGAAACTATTTCAAGCTAGATCAATTGGTAATAAAAACTAAAACTACAAGATTTGAGTTAAAACTTGCAGATCTAGCAGGTATCAATAAATTGTGAAAAAATCTAGATAAAACAATAGCGATGCGTCCGAAGTTAAAGTCTAGAAAATATTCGGTAAACGCAGAACTTACCAGCAAGCCGGAGATCGAAGCGATGCAGCCCTGCTAACTCGAAAGAACTCGGGGAAAAAAAGAAAAAAAGGTTCGACGAAGTCGCCGAGTACGAAAAGTAGGTTGCGAAAAAAAGTAGTTTTTTTTATGTTGGTGTGTACAAAACTTCTTTAGACCACGCATGGTCGCTATTTATATCCTAGGATACAGACTCCTTGTCGATCACGACAAACACAAAACTTGACGCTAAAGAAATAAATTTCCTAAACAATCTTATCGACCCATGCAAGAGTCAGACTCGACACAAAACTCTAATTGACCACAAAACGTCTCCGGCCCAATCCGGCCCAATCGGCAGTAATGTTCAATCGGCTGATTTTCCTCTTTCACTCCACAAAGGCCCTCCTACTTCTTTCCAACGCTGAACTTGACACGTGCCAAAAAACGGTGTCAACACATGCCCCCAATTTTGGAGTAAAATATCTTTTTATTTCGAAACTCTTTCTCAATCCATGATTGCTTTCCGAAACCGAGCATACCTCGAATCCTGCGCTTTTCGCAAACGGCGGCTTTGAAATGCCATATATACCCTCTCCAAAGCAAGACTATAAATACTGACTGTCGTCTCCTTCCTCTCGCCGGTTCCTCTTCAAGCTAAACTCCATAGATCTGTTCTTGCCTACAGCGATTTCTCGAGCAACGACCCCTCATTATCAAGCTTGAACGGCGCCTCTTCTCGGTGATTCTACAGATCCAATCCGCATTTCTTCCATGGCTACTCTTGATTCAGTCCCCGAGGTATGCTCTTTATCTCCACAGTCCCGTTTCTTCCTCCTCCTTTTTCATTCTTTATTCTTAGAGCGATTTCTTTCATTTTCATAATCTTAGGCACAATCTTACAATCCCCATAAGTGACAAACCTAGATTCGTCTGTTTGGGTTCCATGGGTGATCCTGATCCTTCATATTTAATCAACTCAGAAACCAACAGGATCCCCTTCAAATCTAGCCCCATGAATCTAGACAATTGGAACCAAACTTTTAGGTCTTGGCCTAACGTGACCATCGGATGGAAGAACTGGTACCACAGGATGGCCACTTCCAAAAGAGCCGATTGGGATCAGTACGACATTGGCCAATGCATTACCCTTTCTTTGTCAAACATGGATAAGAATGAACCAATGCTCATAGCAGCCTCATACTTCTGGTCTGATGTATTGAATGCCTTCCTTTTCAGCCACGGGCCGATGACACCAACTTTGGCCGATGTAGTGATGCTAACTGGCTTGGATATCACCACTGCGATTTGACGCCCAACAAGCCTTCTTTTAGAATAGATTGCAAAAGTATTGGTGGCTGGAAAGGTTACATTTTAAAATATGCCAAGACAGGCAGCATTGACACCAGAGAGCACACCGCTTTCTTAAACACGTGGCTTGAGAAACATGTTTTCTCCCGGAAATCGGCAGGACCCACTACAAATCCTCTTGCCTTAGCTGAAACCCTATCATCAGGGAATGTGGTTGCTCTAGGGAGGCATCTCCTTGGATTAGTGTACCAGCTACTCCACCAAGTATTTGTTAAATTATCGGCTGGAGAACCTATCTGCAATCTGGGTGGCCCTTGGTGGTTCATCAATTTATGGCTCAACCTGCACCTTAAGGCCGTTTTGAAATATGATATTAGGAAACTTCGATTTCCAAAAGAGCAACCAGAAGATGCAGAGCCTGAAACTCGCCGATGCACATTTTTTGGTGAAGCCATGTCAGTCGTCCCAAGTACTCAGTATACCCTAAGCCATAGAGCCAATTTCTTCAGGGCCTTCTATAATGGTGTTACCAAAAATGCAATCATTTGGTTTGCCTATCTTGATGAAGAAAATCTCTTTGAGCTGCCCTTCAACTTCAACTTCAACACGGCTAGAACCGATGAAGTCAGCAAGAAGAATCTTATTGCATCCATCACACCTGGAATCCTCACGGCTGGTTTCTTTGGAGGAAAAGTACATCCAACATCATATGAGTTCTACTACCCATCTATAGCTGTTCGTCAATTGTCTTTTGGTCAAGTACCAATTAAACTGTCTCTTGCTAATGTTATAAAGCCAAGAGATATATTGTCTACCAGCCTGGAACGTAGCCGAGTTATGAGTCTAGCTCCAGTTTCCACCAACATTGACCTGGATTCTTGGGGTCTTGTATCTTTCACAACTAAGCCATTTAAACAATGGTGGTCAGAATATCGTCAACACCTCTTCTGTGAACCGGCAACGGTATATTGTCAAAAACTTGACCCCACACACAACATTTCCGATCAGGTAAAGATCTTATCCTGCATTTGCTATTATTTCTTCTTTAATATTTTTCACTAATGTCTTTTCCCTTTTTCTCTCAAGGGAACTAGCATCACCCCTCTAAGTGTGAGTCGGAGCAACAAGCCGATTTCTTATGCACCACCATCGGCTATTTCATCAATCGGCTTCAACACGCCTTCCCTTAAGGAAATTGCTACAGGCAAAGTCCAGTAGAAGACCGTCGTCAAGAAAATATCTCGCGAAAAACGCACTCTTGACCCGTTAGACGCGTCGGACGAGCATGAAAGAGAAAAGGTTTTAAAAGCGATATCACTTGCAGAAAATGCATTCCAGGTGCCGATTATCCTTTTCCGAACATGTGCTCAAATTTACATCATTCGAACTAACTCTTTGTCTCTGTAGGTCCTATTGGGGGAGAATCCAACTCCTCCGATTGAAACGGTGCAAGATCAGCCGATTGAGCCATCGACTGGGATAGGAACACTTCCATTGGTAGTTCTCAATCCCCGACCAGACTTAGCCGAGAACTTGCCAAGTCAACCAGAATTGGCTGAAACGACTCAAGGCCAACTTCCTAAGTCAAATGACCCTGTCCCTGGAGCATCACTTGAAAGGACTTCAAAAAATGAACCAGTAACCAACCCCGCGCAAAACACCCAAATCATCATATCGGATTCATCTGCAACCACCTCCGATCCAACAAACATGTCAGCTCTCCAGGTATGACATTTCATCAGCACTTCCGATTTTCCGACCCCTTATTCTGCTCTCTGATGATGAATTCTTTTCCAGGATGCTTCTTCCAATATCCAATCAGCTGCAATCCAAGAGCCCAACGTTCTAGCTCCTCTGATTAACACAAACCCTAAAGCGCCCCCTGAAGTAGAAACAAATCGTCAAGAACCTCCTTTGACGGGAAATGTGACACCTACACCCTTCGACGAAATCAGACTGAAAATGGTGGGACTCAGCGTCAACCAATTTTTTCTTATAACTGATCCCTTTTCCTCGGCTCATCAACTAAGTAATATTTATGCAGGCTCAGGATACCCCAAACAATAGCCTCTTCTCCTTCAAAATCGGAGAACCACCTGAAGAAGACAATGCTCAGTCAACTCTTCTTGCACTTAGTGAACTTCCCGAGGATGCCAAGGCAAAACTCCAAACTATGCTCATCCTTCTTGATCAAAACATCGAACAACTGGTGCAAGACGCCAGGCCGATTCGGGACTTGTTCCTCAAAATTAGGGGTCATCTCCCAGAAACAGCCATTGAAGCCCCACTCCCCGAAGCCTATATCAAGAGCCAATAGTTCGAGGTATTGAAGGCCAAGCAACGACTAGCCGACCGATCTCATCAAGAGCAAATGGCTTAAGACAAAGAGTCTCATATAGCTCGTGTTGAAGATCTTCGCAGAAGAATCGACATACTATGCTGCTCCAGTCCTGCCATCGTAGGAGAAATTGATTGGCTCAAGGCTAGAAAAGCGGATCTAATGAAGGAGCTCAAATCAATCAGAGATGCCATCATTGCAGAAGAAACAAAACTTGCCGAGCTCCCGAACGCCATTGATGGACTCGAACAAGAGAAATTGTGGTACGCTCAGCAAGCCAATCGGCTCCACAAGAATATTCAGCCGATTCCTGGATCTGCCGATGTCGATCTCAAGAAGATAGAGGATGCCGATCAAATTCGTTTGCGTGCGATAGATACAATCCACGGCCTCTTAAACATGTAGTTTTAGAGACTTTCTTGTGTCGTGCCCATCGAGGCAGAATAACATGCTTGTAAATACTCTAACACTGTCTACATTCGGCTGACTCTTTGAACGGCTACCTACTCTTTCTACTTATAGTGCTTTTGACCGAACATTGGCATTTGGAACGGTCATGTTTGACCGAATGTTACTCATCCCTCCAACCTCTTCTATAAATACGTGCATCCATTCTCCTCCAAACGGCAAACATAGAACACAACAACCCCTCCATTTTCTCTTTGGCAAACGAATCCTGAAGAACACCAAATCAAGCCATGGCGTCACCCTCCTCCTCAGTCAATCAGATGATGGTCACCAACCTATCTTTACCTCGCTGATTTCATCATTATTTTACATTTTTCCTTTTCTTTTGTACCCTCCAAACTCAACAACTAATAATCTTGAAGCAATACATCAAATCCTCCAATCCAACGGGAGGCTTTCTCAGGCTAACAAAGATATGGTCCAAGCTAACATTGAACATATCAGAGACTACGTCCCACCAGATTTGACTTCAGTCCAGGCTTCAATTAATTCTACCGGCCCAAGGCGTCAGAACAATCGGCAGATTCAAGGTCTTGGGCTATTATCCTCTATCCTTCAAGACAAGCTAAAAACCCTAGAGAGCAAAAGGGAAAGTGTCTTGCAGGAGCTGGAGAAGACCTTGAACAAAATTGACATCACCAAAACGCAATTAGGCAAAGCAATCTCTGAAGAAGAGCGTCAAATCCATCTAAACGCGGTAAAATCAATCCAAGATTTTCTAGACTTGATGTAATAATAGGGATTCTAAAATCCTAATTGTGACCCTATGCAATTTGTGTCAATTATGTATGAGCTGATGACTTTTCCAAACTATACTTGTTTATCGGCTATTTTATTCTTCTAGCAATCCAAGATCAGATGTAATCTCTCCTTTGTAATCCCATAGATCTAAAGTTCATTGATGTAATTTTTTGCCCTAAGGGCGACACATATCGTGTCAGCCATGTATTCAATCGATGAGAACCGAATCCAATCGGCTAATAAATCCTCAATGATTTTTACCTTGTTATTTATTTTTTGTACCAAATGCGATTTTAGCAAATCAGCAATAGCTCATCTGATACTTCCATACAAATCAGCTAAGCGTCTACCCATATACTGGGTTAGTACCTCTTTAAATACTTTCCATTTAAAGCCCTGGAAAACTCTTATCCTTCAAGCGTCTCCAAAATATACGCGTTGCCCGGAGTGCACCGATTTATGCGATATGGTCCTTCCCACGTCGGTGACCATTTGCCGAATTTAGGGTCTTTGGATCCAATCGGCAATATGAGTTTCCAGACCAGATCTCCTTGAGAGAACTCTTTAACTTTAACTTTCTTATCGTACCATTAGGCTATCCTTTTCTTGTTTTCCTCTATACTGATCAAGGCTCTTAGTCGATATCCCACCAAATCTTCTAATTCATTTTTCATCAAAGCCGAATAATCATCGGTCGTGAGTTGATCTTGAAAGGTCGTACGCCTCGACCCTATTTTTAACTCCCAAACCAATACGGCTTCATGCCCATACACCAACTGATAAGGAGACAACTTTGTAGACCCATGACAAGCCATATGATAGGCCCACAATGATTCATTCAGAGTAGTATGCCAACGTCTTGGTTGTTCCTCAATTTTCCTTTTTATTAACTTGATAACCCCTTTGTTGGCTGCTTCGGCTTGACCATTGGCTTGAGCATAGTAAGGAGAAGAGTTCAATATCTTAATCCCCATACTAGTAGCAAAATCATCGAGCTCCCCCGAGGTGAACATAGTCCTCTAATCAGTCGTAATAGTTTGAGCAATTCCAAACTGATAAACAATATGTTCCTTGATGAAATAAATCATATTGGCTGATGTCACTTTTTTTCAAAGGAATCGCCTCAACCCATTTTGTAAAATAATCAGTTGCCTCTAATATAAACTTATGCCATTTACTTGATGGCGGATAAATTTGACCGACCCAACCTCTAAACGGCCATGGCTTAATTATTGGGTTCATTGCTGACGCCGGAGCTCTCTGCACATTGTTGAACTTCTGACATTCCTGACAACTTTATAATATCTAAAGCAATCCTCCAATATAGTTGGCCCAAAATACCCATTTTGCCTAATCATCCATTTCATCTTAAAAGCCGATTGACGAGCCCTGCATGTTCCTTCATGAATCTCACCCATCTAGTTCTTGGCTTCTTCCTTGCCAAGGCATTTGAGTAAAACCCCATCAATTGTTCGGTAACACAACTCATCTTCTAATAGAACTTACTTAGTTGCTTGGTACCGTAGCCGTCTGTCAACATTCTTAGATGGGTCCCTCAAATAATCAGCTATCTCCTTTCTCCAATCATCGGCCGCCAATTCCACTGCCATTGCTCCATAAATCGGTCGATATCCAGAAGCACCCTGAGCAAGTTTATGGGCTTCTTCATTATATGCTCTGGGAATATGCTCGATCATCACAGTCTTGAATTCTTTTAACAACTGAAGACATTCTTCCTGATAAACCCTCTAAATATCATTTTTGCATTCATATTCTTCGAGCAACTGATTAATAACCAGCACTGAATCCCCAAATATCTCAACAGCATCGGCCTTGATTTCTCTTAATAATTTAATTCGCTTGAATACAGCTTGATACTCAGTTTGATTATTCGTAGCAGTCCTCTCAATCGGCAATGAAAACTCAAAACTTGCCCACCGAGGCGAAATTAGTACTATGCCGATTCCCAATCCTACTCCACAAGATGATCCATCGAAAAATAAAGTCCACGGCGAAGGTTCCACCACTTTAACTTTTGAGCTACAATGCTGAGTCACAAAATCGGCCATGACTTGCCCCTTGACAGCATTAGCCGATTCATACCTCAAGTCAAACTTGGATAATGCTAGAATCCATTTTCCGATTCTCCCATTCAAAATCGGCAATGATGGCATGTACTTGACAACGTCATCTCTGCAGACACTAGTACATTCTGCCGATAATAAATAATGCCTGAGTCTGGTGCAAGAGAAATATAGGCACAAACATAGCCTTTCAACCGAAGAATATCTGGTTTCAGTGTCCAAATATCTCCTACTAACATAATAAATCACGTGTTCCTTGCCCTCAAATTCTTGAATAAGAGCCGATCCAATAGCATTTTCGTCAGCCGATAAGTACAACTTAAACGGCTTATCCCTTTGAGGAGGCACCAACACTTTTTAATATCCTCTAATGTTTTTTGTTGATCAGATCCCCATACAAACTCTGATCGGCTTTAAGCTTCAACAAAGGGCTGAACGGCCGAATTCTCCCAGATAAATTTGATATGAATCTCTGGATTAAATTGATTTTGCCGATCAACGACAGAAGCTCAGTTTTATTCGTCGGAGTAGTAACTTTATTGATTGCACCAATCGTCTTTTGACTGACCTGAATGCCTCTTTGGTGAACCATGAAACCCAAAAACTGTCCAGCCGATACGCCGAAAGGACACTTATTTGGATTAATTTTCAGCCCATGTTTTCTTGCGCATTCCAAAATTTTACGTAAATTGGCCAAATGATCTTTATAACCTTCTGACTTTACCATGATGTCATCAATGTAAATCTCAACTATCCTGCCGATAAACTCATGGAATATGTAATTCATGGCCCGCTAATATGTAGCATCTGCATTCTTCAATCCGAAAGTCATGACGATCCACTCAAATAATCCAACATGCCCAGGACATCTGAACGCAGTCTTAGCAATGTCTTCATCAGCCATAAATATTTGATTATACCTAGCATTACCATTCATGAAGCTAATAACTTTGTGCCCTGCAGCAGCATCTATCAACACATCGGCAATCGGCATCGGATAACCGACCATCGGCGTTGCCCTGTTAAGATTCCTGAAACCAATACAGACTCGGAGTTTTCAATACCATACATTTTCTTCAATTTACTGGCTTTCTTGTACACAAGAACCACATTAGAGATCCATTCAGCATAATGACACTGCCTAATGAACTTTGCTTCAATTAAATGAGTAATCTCGGCCTTGATATCAGGTAATATTTTAGGATTACAGCGTCTAGCAGGCTGCTGATGTGGCCAATGCTCTGGTTTTATAGGCAACCGATGTTCAACAATAGAACGGTCTAAACCAGGCATTTCATAATACTCCCAAGTTAAACAATTTTTACATTCTTTTAACAACTGAATTAACTCTTGCTTGTACTTAGGATCTAACTTAGCACTAATATACGTCGACCTTGGCTTGCTACCATCACCTAGATCTATCTGCTCTAACTCATCGGCCGATGTAAACCCGTGCCCTAATTTTCCTTCTTCGATATAATCATCCATTAAGACGATTTTTCGGAGTCGACTGCTTAGATCGGCTGTAGGCCAAAATCAGATACCTTGAGAAAATCGGTATCCTATACCTTGCCCGATATGCAGCTTACCGTCTCACAACTCCACTGTTGGGCATCGGCTGTAGCAATGCTAAAGGAGGAATCAACGTTGACCATCTCCACAAAATCTCCGACCCATTGAATAACACATTGGTGCATTGTTGAAGGGATGCAACAATTCGAATGTATCCAATCACGTCCTAAGAGCAAGTTGTAGGACCCTTTTCCATTAACAACAAAGAAAGTAGTAGCTAGAGTCTTACTTCCGGTAGTCAGATCAACGCAGAGTGCCCCCCGAGCTGGCGAGAAATTACCCTCAAAATCTTTGAGCATCATGTCGGTCTTTATCAAGTCTTCCTCATCTTCCCCGAGCTTGCGAAACATGGCATATGGCATTATGTTCACTGCTGCACCTCCATCTACCAGCAATTTGGTGACAGGCCTCCCATCAACTTGTCCCTTGAGAAACAATGCTTTCAAGTGTCGACGCTCTTTCTCTTCTGGTTTTTCAAAAGTAGCCAGCATCAGATCCAAAGCAAGTTGAGCCATCCCTCCTTCCATGTCTGACATTTCTCCATCGCTAGCTGGAGCCATAAACTCCATTGGCAAGATGAATACCTTGTTAATATCTGCAGCCGATTCGCTTGTGCCTGCATCATCGGCGCTTGGCTTTGCACGCCATACTTGAGACTTAACTTTCTTTTTCTCTAGAGTGCATCTTTCTTCTTCTTGTTGTTGCTCCCATTGGCGTACGTGCTGAACTCTCCTCTTCTGAGATTTGGTTAAACCATCCGGGCACCACCGAGGATGCCTTACACCACTATGCTCTGGGGCCCGTCGTCTTTCCAGTTCACGACACAATGGCTCTTCGTCAGGGACTCTATTATTATCCCTTTCCTCCAGCCGATCATGAACGCTTACCCTCATCCGATCTTTTACTGTGACTTTGCCCCCTAGCCGATCATGAACTGGAACACGCTGTTCTTCATAATCACGCCTATCCCTGATAATCGGCCTCCGCTTCCTGTCATCAAAACATGGTCTTTTAAAGCATTGGCTATCCTGAAACGGCCCATTGCACTCTAGACAATTATTAGCTGACGGCAGTTTGATTCCTTCCTCCCAACAGTATATAAAGAACAGGCATTTCCAATGATCTTTGTGCCGACGTATCATCTCTTCTTCAAATCGTGCTTCTTCATGTTGTCGTTGGAACTTGTTTAGCAACATTTGAGACATCACAGGACGCCTTGTTCCCTTTGAACATTCAGCCTCTTCAATCGGACGTTTCCCCTTTACCTCTTTAGCCGATATCTGGACTTCTAGATCAACGGCTCCATTGGCTTTAGCCGATTGGGAAGTCAATACTTTAGCTTTGTCATTGACTTCTACCATATTGGTTGGGAAAGGGTGTTGATCAATTTTCATCGGCTTTGATGGCTTCTTTGGGATCTCAAACTTGAGCCTTCCTTGCTATATTGTTGTTTGAATCTGTTGGCGGAAGATCTTGCAATCATTAGTACTGTGGGAAGTAGCATTGTGCCATTTGCAATATCTGATCTTTTTCAACTCATCGGCCGATGGAATGGTATGATACTGAGAAAGCTTAATTTGTCCCCCTTGTAACAACAGATCAAAGATCTTGTCGGCTTTGGTCACGTCAAACCCAATCTTTGGGGTTTCTTCTTTCCCATAAGGCATTGTCATCGGCTTTTTGTTTGCGACCCATTCAGCCAAGCTGATTTCAACCTCTTCTTCGGTATCCGAATACTCCACATTTGCGATCCCCTTCTGGAAATTCCTCTTTTATTCATAGGGGCGCACATCTTGGTTCGACATCCGATTCAAAAATTGGGTCAGGCTTTCAAATTCTTGTGATGCACATTTCTCCTTGATATGTGGCAAAAGCCCCTGGAAAGCCAACTCGACTAATTGTGCATCATTCGGGGTCAAACTATAACATTTGTTTCTGACTTCCCTGAATCTTTGTATAAAAGCCGTCACCGATTCATCACTCCTCTACCTCACACTAGTCAAATTGATCAACTTCATCTCATGCATACCAGCAAAGAAATACTTGTGAAATTGCTTTTCCAGATCGGCCCAATAAACAATGGAATTGGCTGGCAACGTCGTGAACCATGTGAACGCTGATCCGGAGAGAGATGAAGAAAACAATCGAACCCTCAGAGCGTTGGTTGAAGCTGCTTCTCCACACTGAATTATGAACCGATTAATACGCTCAATGGTGGAGGTTTCATCCTTTCCCGAAAACTTAGTGAAATCGGGCACTTTATACCGATTAGGAAATGGAAGCAGATCATATGCAGGTGGATATGGAGTCTTGTACATGTACGTCTGCTGTTTAGGCTTTAATCCGAACTGATCCTGCATCACCTCAGCTATCTTTGCAGCCCAATCAACCTGACTGTTTGCTTGTACTAGCTGCAGCTGCCCTATCGGCTGGTTTTGTTTTTCCTGACTTGTCGGCTGAGAAGCCGATTGTGGCTGCTAATAAATCGGCTGAGGAGCCGACGGTTGATGTTGCACCGGTCGAGCTGTTGTCGTCTGCTGTTGTCGGAGCCGCTGCAATGGAGGGATAGTCACCTATATCTGGTGCTGGTAAACTGCCTGCTGATGCTGATATTGCTGATGCGTCATCCGTGGTGCCGACATCTGAGGTTGATGCTGATGAATCGGCTGTGAACCTGACATCTGATATTGGTTTTGTGACGTCATATGTGGAGCCGATTCTTGCTGTGGAGGTAGCTGTTGTTGTGGTGATGCCTGCAACGGAGGGATCTCAAGGTGCCATACTAACCTCGTTGTAGGACCATGCAGCACTAGTTTGACCCCATCCTGATGGTGAACCAAAGTACCTGTCAACCCGAAGTTTGGTGTATGCATCTGGTATAAACAGGCTGGCTGAGGAGCTGGAGTCCGAGGTGAAGGAGGTCTCGGTGGTGTCTCCAAAGATGCATTGGCAGACGTGCCTCCGAAATCGGGTGGCATTCTAATGCCAGTTTTTGGATCCCATCTGATTGGATTCCCTGCAACTCCTTGCGCCGATGAAGCGATTAATGGCGGTGAAGTGGTGAACACTGGAGGAGGCTGAGGCGTCGATTGATGCGGCAAAGGTGTCAAAAACCGTTGCGGCAATGTGTAATAAACACCTTCAGATTGAATCGGCTGAGTGACCGATGATTCTGCTACAACTGCCTCAAATGTTGTATGGGCACTGCCAATTCGAGCTCCTGGCATTTTATATGTAGAGCATGGACAAAAGCATTATGCATTGCATTGGTCATGACATCTAGATAAAACAACAGCGATGAGCCCGAAGTTAAAGTCTAGAAAATATTCGGTAAACATGGAACTTACTAGCAAGCCGGAGATCGAAGCGATGCAGCCCTACTAACTCGAAAGAACTCGTGGAAAAAAGAAAACAAAGGTTCGACAAAATCGCCGAGTATGAAAAGTAGGTTGCGAAAAAAGTTGGGTTTTTGTTTATGTTGGTGTGTATAAAACTTCTTTAGACCACACGGGGTCGCTATTTATATCCTAGGATACAGAATACTTGTCGATCACGACAAACACAAAACTTGACGCTAAAGAAACAAATTTCCTAAACAATCTTATCGGCCCATGCAAGACTTGGACTCGACACAAAACTCTAATTGACTGCAAAACGCCTCCTGCCCAATCCGGCCCAATCGGCAATCGGCGGAACCCCTTGTGCAAAATCGGCCAAGCCTCCAATCGGCAACCCCATTGGCCGGTCCCCATTTATCTCCTCTCAGTCATCTGAATCGGCCAATTTTCCTCCTTCACTCCACAAAGGCCCTTCTACTTCTTTCCGACGCTGAACTTGACACGTGCCAACAAACGATGTCAACAATACTATGTTATTGATGGGGCCTCGCTCCCATGGCAAGAAGTTTACTAGTTTATGACCAGTTCTACACTTGTTCGACTACTTCGACTACTTGTCTTGACTACAATCCTAGTCGGGACCGACTCCAACTAGATGGCTTCATCGACTAATCAAGCACCAGCGGCTACTTGCCCAATGCCTGGGCTCGGGGGCTAGCACCACCATTCTACTACGACTACTTTATGCTTATCATCTGGCTCCTGGCTTGGGGGCTTGATGGGACAAGGCACTCAGCGTTCCTCAAGGGACAGCTCTCATGCTTACATGTTGGACGCTGTAAAATTACTCGACAATACCCGATCCAAGAGGATTTTTAAGATCTATCTTGGGTAGATGTTTGTTAACTATTATTTCAGTGATTTTATTCCAAAATAAGGGGTTTGTTCAAATTATTACCCAGAGGACAAAAATTGATTTGAGAGGTAATTTTGGCTGTTTTTTGGGGATGTTATTTGTTTAACCATTTTTTCAGGGAATTTATCCTGAAAAAAGAGGTTTTCAAATTTACTACACCAATTTGCCTACGTGTACCATCAAAACATTCCTATAATACTGCATGCCACGACTCTTTGGACCCTTTATTTTAAAAATCAGGGATTTGGATTCAAGGCTCGGGGGCTGCAGGACACGTGTTATCAGAGACTTATTTTTCAAATCTGCTGGAAAATAAATACAGAAGACTCAAGACTGAATTGACCCTCAGCCTAATTCTACGAGTCAACCTAAGGCTCGGGGGCTACTCCATATGGAGTGCGAATTTAATCGCACCCCATATAAGGAGGACTGGATAACTATTCAGGGCATGAGGACCTCATAGCCTCGATGCAGCCATGGAAGTACTCGGAGGACACCTTCAAGATGAAGTTCGCAAAGAATTCGAAGACGCCTTCGGAAGTACTCGGACACCTGCAGTACTCGGCTACGGAGAGCTCGGGGGCTTGTCAGACCCGGGCACACGGGACTGGCCACGTGGCACACTTCATCATCAAATCTTTACCAACATATATTGCATGCCATGATTCTTCGGATCGTTTATTCCAAAACTTAAGGATTTGGATTTAAGGCTCGGGGGCTGCGGGACACGTTTCATCAACGACTTATTTTTCAAATCTGCTGGAAGATAAGGACAGAAGACTTAAGATTAAATTGACCCTCAGCTTGATTCTACGAGTCAACTTAAGGCTCGGGGGCTACTCCATATGGAGTGCAAGTTTAATCGCACCCCATAGACTGGGCAACTACTCGGGGCATGAGCGCATCACAGCCTCGACGCAGCCAAGAAAGTACTCGGAGGACACCTTCAAGACGAAGTTTGGGAGAACTCGAAGACGCCTTCAGAAGTACTCGGACGCCTGCAGTACTCAGCTACGAAGAGCTCGGGGGCTTGTCAGACCCGGGCACACGGGACTGTCCACATGGCACACTTCTCTTAGGATACGGGATTGGACATGGCGCACGCCCTGCATCTGTTGTAACTTCTCGTAATGCAGTACGATTACTCGTACAGTAGTGAAACTAGTCGGACACAGTAGAAAACTACCCGAGAAGTACTCATGTAGGATTCCTGGGCTTGTACCCGACTAGAACTTCCATGTAAACCTGTCCCCCCAGACTATATAAGGGCGGACAGACCCCCTCGGGGACAATCACCATCAAAGGCAATACAAACCACACAGGACGTAGGGTATTACGCTCTCAGTGGCCCGAACCTATCTAAACCTTGTGTTCCTTTGCACCTTCGAGTTCCTAATCTCGGCGACACCCTACCTACGAACTCACAACCTTGGGGGTATCCCTCGGTGGGCGTGGCGGCAAAACAACGACAGGCCTCGCTCCTATACTGCCAGTATGACTCCGTTTGCTGGTTCACGACTGGTACCACGTGAGTTTACTGAAGGGGCCTCGCTCCCATAGTTCCAGTACTACTCCGTTTACTGGTTCACGACTAGTACTACGTGCAGTTTACTGCAAGGGCATCGCTCCCATAATGCCAGTACTACTCCGTTTACTGGGTCACGACTAGTACTACGTGGAGTTTACTGAAGGGTCTTCTCTTCCATGCTTCCAGTAACGGTCAAATTACTAGTTCTCGACTAGTACACTATGTTACTGAAGGGTCCTCGCACCCACAACACTCCGTCTACTAGTTCCCGACTAGTTTTACACGTTGTCGATTACTTCGACTACTCATCTCGCCTACAAAACTAGTCGGAATCGACTCCGACTAGTCGACTTCATCGGAAGTTCAACATCCAGTGGCAACTTGGCCAATGCATAGGCTCGAGGGCTGGCGCCACTGACTACTAGGCGTGTCTTGTGCGACTCATCTTGCTCCCAAGCTCGGGGGCTATGACACCTCAGGTGTTTAAATTACGAAATAAGCCTCATTAGCTTAACACGATGCATAAATAACTAAAAAAAGTTTAAAAGAAATGAATTATAAATTTATTTTGCTTTGAATTAAAAATAGATGTGTATATGGGCATAAGTACATATACGTTAATCAAACAAATTAAATAACTTTCACATCGATTCAAACATGGCTACGAAATTGAATAGGCACATTATTATTGACATGATAAACAAAAGTCTAGTTGAAGCCTAAGGGAAAATATGAAGTTTTACCCATCAAATAACGTGCCCTCCGAATTATAATTTTTGAGTTTTTAAAATAACTTCCAAACTATAACTCAAATGAACTTTGGCCTGAAACAAAACTTGTGTAACTTTTCATTTTGAACAACTTTCATGTTCAAAGATTTTTGAGTTGCAACACAAGAATTTGAGTAACACTTGACCTTGCAAACCAGCCCCTGCCTTTTTCTCTATTTTTCATTTCAGACCCTTCTTTCTCCGCTCCACCCGACCCTCCGACGCGCAGTCGCTGCAGACCCTCCTTTCTCCGCTCCGCCCGACCCTCCGCCCGCCGTGCAGTCGCCGCTGGCCACTTGGCCGGCGATGCCAGACCAGCGCTAGGCACCAAGCCAATGCCTAGGCGCGCCCTGCTCGCACGCGCTCCTCCCCACGCCGCGACCCTGCCCAGTCCGCGCACGCCACACGCACGCCGGCGACGCGCGCATCTGCTCGCTGCCCGCCGTGCCCAATGGCCAGTCTGCGCGGTGCCCGAGTCCCCGCTGCGTCCCGCCAGTCGCCGCGCTCGCTGCCCGGCACGCCAGCTGCTGCAACTCCTCGCCCAATCCGCGCCCGCATAATCTCACCCTTCCCCACGCCAAATCCCCGGCGCCCATTCCCTGCCCACGCCCGCCGCACGCCGCGTCGTCACTGCTCGCCGCCCCTCCCCAGCGTCGCCCGGCCGTCTCCCTCCCTCTTGCGCGCGCCTCAACCCACCAGAACGCCACCGCCGCTGCCATTGCCACCGCCGTGCACGACCCGCCCGTGGAGCCCCATCCTCCGGCCTCCCACTGCCCAAACCCATCACCCAGCGAGCTTGCCCTCCCTCCACTGAAGCTCACCGGCCTCTTCCCCGACAATCTTGACCGTCAGAGCACTGCCAGCGCCGCCCGCGCCGCCGCCGCTCCCCTGCTGCTCCGTGGGCAGCCCATTCCGACGCTCCTCCGTCTGAGCCAAGCCACAAAATGGGTTCCCCTCAACGCTGCGAAGCTCATGGACCAGCCCACACCCTCCCCTCCTCGCCGGAGCACCATCGCCGTCGCCTGCACCGCCGCCGCCCCTCTACTCCGCGCCGACGAGCTCTTTCCGGCCACCCCCAACCCCGACCAAGGCCACCCCAAGGTAGCTCTCACCTCCCTGGATCTCCCCGAACCTTTTCCCCTTGTGGCCTACGAGCTCTCTCGCCGAAATTTGGCCGGCCGCCATGCCAGCGCTGCTCAGGGACCCAATTGCAACGATTGAAATTTTTAAAAGGGTCTGCACGCAAGTTTCCAGGGGCATAACTGTAAACCTGTGTTTAAACTTCGAATTTAAAGACAACGAACTTTTAAAATTCATATAAAATTGGAAAAATACAAACTCAACTGTTCTAGAATCGCAAGAAGAAAATCTACAACTTTTGTTACATGCTTTTCTTCAGTTGCTTGCTAAATCTTGCTCTAAATTAAATGGAAACTTTAATAGACTTTAATTGTACCCACTGTTGTAGACCAGTTCTGAATCTAATTTTTGGACAGTAGATTGGTTGCTTGATGTGAAGGCTAGTGTAAAATAGTAGGACCAGAACCCATATCTAGCTAAACTTTTTGTTAAACTTTATTCATGCCATGAAATAAGAGAACTAATTTGTAGCTGCTGATATATTGTGTTTCATGCTGTGAAACTTTTCCAGAGCTGTTATAGTGATGCCTAAATACCACGGAAAAAGTTTAGAACCTTTTTCCTTTCTGTAACCTATTTATATAATTTTGTGGTAGGAAAAATGCATGAATTCAAATAATTAGTTTTTGTGTTTGGAAAATGTTCAACTTTTCACTGTGGCACACTTTAGAGTAGCTCATACTGTATAAAAAGTTTCATACTCAGAAATCCTGTAAAACATCCTGTAGAAACTAATCCTTCAAGAAATAAGTGTATCTTGTCCTATTTATTACACTCTGTATTATACACAATAAAATATGAAAACTTTACAGTAACAAATATATGGATAGATTAACACGCTGTAAAAGTTTTAGCATCAATACTTTCATGGTTTGTTCTGTATAAAAATAACTAGGATCTAGCAGTGGCTGGGTATTACATTTTTCATGATTATTCTGCTGCATAAAGATGTCTGAAATTTTTACAGTGCTTTTGTCTCAGCATATTGTGCTCTAAATAAAATTGTCATCACCAGAAGTTACCCAGACCAGTGTTTATGCTTAATCCATGCGGACTTTAATGAAGTTAACACAACCCCTTCTTGTTTAATGAAGTTAAATAGTTTAAGATGTACTCTATTAACGATTGCCCAAGAAAATTATAACTAAGTAACTTCACAACTATGTTTTATGGACTGCAACTTTATCGTGAAGGAAAATAATCGTCATATACCATCACTACAACTTACACTTGTGCATTCATATAGAATTGACTACTCTCGCCGACGGAACGTACGAGCTGGTGCCCGCGTCCGAGAGTGAGGAGCATGAAGCTCAAGCGAATCTAACTGAGGTTTTCGAAGACCTGAACCAAAGTTCGGATGAGCCCCAAGCTAACTTTACCCAAGAAGGCAAGCCCCGGAGCATGAACCCTGTTTTTCTAAATTATGCAACTTAATACTCTATTCTACTTGTGCATTAAGTTTATAGGAGTTGAATGAAAACTTAGTTGCATGATCCTAGGTACCCATGCTCTGAACACTAGATGTAAGGTTCGATAGAATGCTATGCTAATAGGACTCGGTAAAAGTCGAGTGATTTCCTATCACTCGCGAGAATATAGGAGTTAAATGTGTACTACATGCTGCAATCATAAGGTCGACGGACGGGGCTATGGTGCGATGTTCAAGTTGATGATTGATGTCCTGTCTGTTTAGTGAAAAATGCTAAGGCCGCAGTGTGTGGTAGTGGTGGTTAAGTCTTTGAACGTAATAACCACATGCCGAGAATATGGTAATCGGAAAGCTTACGTACCTAATCGGACCGGCAAGTGGATAGCATCCCACCCTCTCAATTTCGGTTCCATGCGCGCACATGGTGGGTGCAGAGCTAGGCTCTGTAGTCTCGGAGGGTGGCCCTGATCCACAACCCAGGAAGAAAGGGGAAAAGTTGCACGTGTGACTCTAGGAGTAACCACGTGACGTGTGTTTAGGTTTCCCTTGCAAGGTTAAGAAATTCGATTCGAATCGTCCGTTTCTCGTGGTTATTGAGACTGCTTGACCCTTTTACCACATAGAGTAAGAAGAGGAAGAATGATGATGATTAATCTTGTTGGATGAAAAATTAATTGTTTCACCATATATGTTATTGGATAGTTGCTTACCTAGAATGGTTAAAGAAAACTAGAATCTGGAGCTAAAATTTGAAAGTAAGGACCTACTTGTATATGCTTTTCGGAAAACAAACCCCTCAAGCCAAAAAGCCTTGCATGTCTAGGAGTCGGCTAAGTATATTCCACTAGTCTGGTAAGCCTTGCTGAGTATTAGTATACTCAGCCTTGCTTGTGGCTTGTTTTCAGGTGATACTTTGGAGGACATGGTTGCTAGTTTGACTTGGTCGTGTACTCTTCCTCCTGGTTGGTCGGTGGAATAGGATGCGTCCCCGTCCAATGATGATAATGCCGAGTGATGTCTCGTACAGGCTTCATCGAGACATCATGTATCGTCGAGTAGTTTATTGTTATTTTTTTTTCTGCTGCAATGAACTTTGAAGAACTCGTTTACTTTGAACTTTGAAGTACCTTGTTTCGCGAATTCGAACTCAGTTGTAATAATAATTTATGATGAACCCTATGATGTAAAATTTATGGAATGTTGTATCCTCTGGTCTCACCTTCGTGTGAGTACTTGTATGTGTCATTTCGATCAGCAAAAACCGTGGTTGTATCGGGAGGTTACCCGACAGACCAATGGATTATTCCGTTTGAAGTGCGAGTTAGCCCTGATTGCCCTCATGGTGATGGTTAACGCGCTTGAGCCGGATTAATTCAGGTGGTTCTGCTACAGCTGGTATCAGAGCCGAAATGCATACGCTGGAGAATGCAACAAGCCTTAAAAACATGTTTTGATAAAACTTGACCACAAAAATTGTGTTTGGAAAATGCGTTGGTTCGTTAAGGATGGTGCCTAGTTCGGAAAGCGCTAAGGGATTATGGGAAAGTTACTAGGTGGCTATCTTATGAATATTATCAACTGACTTCCAGCACAATACTTTCTGTCAAAACTTACTTTTATGTACAATCGACCCTTAATTTCTATAACGACGCACTCATCGCTAAGGTAAGAAGGTAAGAATCCTCAGCCAACTGAGAGAGCTTGGCTTCCTGTCGGTGATGCGAGCCGAACGCTGCCCTCAAGCAGTGGCTTACTTGAGGTGCTGCCAATATACCAACTATTAGTTGATTATATTGGGAGTAGAAGGTTTGGCGCAGGGTATGACGATCGCTGTTCATACCCCCGTCTCAAGACGGTACCCTCGTGAATACGCTATCTTGATAGCGTATGTTAACGTCGTCTGTACGACGGAAATTGTACGGATATCGTTTCTATAGTGAACGGTAATGAATACGGATGCTTTCATGAGTGCTGGCATGAAAGGTTCAATGTATATATATATGCTATATCAATCTTCTGTAGGTACACTAACCGCGATTACGATAAGTTAAAGAACGGTTAGAGAATTTTTGACTAGCTATTATAGTGAGAGACGTATTGTGTATGCCACCGAAACTAACTCCGTAAGACCAAAGCTATTAGGCAATTATTTTATTTTGTGAGGATGAATAGGATGTGCATGCACCATGAGCATATAAATCTGAAATTGAAAATACGTTGATTGAGAGTGGTAAGGTTCATGCGTGCACAAGATTGTCTTTGCATAAGGATTATCTAGCAATCTGTCACATTTCTGCCATATCTGAAAAAATGGATTTATTGAGCTTAGAAAATGATCCTTTCTGGAGAAGTTCATGTTGAAAAATTCTGAACATATGGATAATGAGAAACAACAAAGACCTTGAGATGTCAGTTTTCTGTCCAAAATGAGAACGTCTACCACATAAATTTTTATGCCCTCTTACTACAGTTTTCTGCAAAAGTGTTCAACACAAAACTTGTTATAAATTTACTCAGGTAGCTACTGTTAAAATTTTGTAATTTTTGGCTGGGTAGATTTTCCCTGGTGCATGAAATCGTGGCCCACGGTTCATTAAAATTTCTGGGTAGACAGTAAAGTAAAACCTTAAGAGAAAGACCATCTTAGAGCCTGATCTAGCTCTGGAGTTGACTAGAAAAGTTGTTCGATAATACCTTAGGAATGTTTTGGTGAAGTTTTACAATTTATGGATTACTCAAATTGGAGTTATGAAGTTTTGAAGTTGGTTCCAGAAATATTCAACTTCCATCCTCTAGTTCATATCCTATGGCATGATCTTGTCAAAACTTTTACCCTTTGAAGATGATCCTTCTGTAATGGCGACCCGCTAGGGTTTGATTCCCGATCTTTCGATGAGAGGCGTGGATAACTCGATTGGTCGATGGAGGCGACGTTCACGGCCCGACTACAGCCTTCCAAGCTGCGCCTTAGCAACCGATACACCCCCTCCAATGGCTGTCGCGATCTTGTGGAGCGCGGCACCCGGCCACTAGGGCACTCGTCCTGCAAGCAATCGAAGAACTAGCAAGAACAAGTATGACAAGTACTGAATTTACTAGATATAAATGAAGGTTTCACACGCAATCTCAATAATGGTGGGGTTCCGAAGACAAGAAGACGGGCGGCTGATCCAGCACGCGCGCTTGCAAGCAAGTAGCGAAGGCTAAACTTGATCTAAACAAAACCCAAGCATCCTTGGCGGCGGCTAAGGGGTATAAGTACGTGGGAGGACGACCACAGGGGTGTTGGGGTCGTACTCCAACCCTAGGACGCGTCCGTAATGGACTCAACTTGATACACGGCCCATTGGACCAAAACAGGGTGACGCAGCACCATGGGCAGAAAAGGACTCTGTATTAATTTAACGATTGCGGCCGACTCGTAATAGATATGGCTATGAGGCCGGATCCGTTTGAAAGAAGACTTCATAAGCTTTCCACGAAGTACTTGAACGCCCCAATCCGAGTTCATATGCGACCGTGGTGTCCGTCACAACTTGGTACTATTCTGCAGTCCGAATCCAGCTTGCGCGAATCCGTTTCCCTTTCGGCCGCCTCCTTGGTTCCTAAGCAAAACAAGAGTACACGGGTCTCCATGGTCTAAACATGATGCACCTGAGCTTAGATTTGAACTCACCTGATGATTAAGTTGATGCGCACGAGCACGAGTAATAGGACCAGCAATAGGTACTTGTGTCGGAGTGGATGTATCGTTGGTGTTGGTGTCCTCATCATCCTCCCCTTCTTGCATTTGAGTCGTCCTCGACTCAAGCTCATCTTCCTCTCCCAAATATGGCTTCAAATCTGCAATGTTAAATGTGGGACTAACCCCAAAATCCGCAGGCAGATCGAGCTTATATGCATTATCATTGACTTTCTCTAGCACTT
Source organism: Panicum miliaceum (assembly GCA_032594955.1). Lineage (NCBI taxonomy): Eukaryota > Viridiplantae > Streptophyta > Magnoliopsida > Poales > Poaceae > Panicum > Panicum miliaceum. The sequence continues at coordinate 22,741,141 of CM064066.1, read as the reverse complement.
TAAATGGTCCATCAGCCCGAGGTAGCAATTTAGATTTTCTCAATTCAGGAAACCTTTCCTTTCTCAAATGCAGCCAAACTAAATCTCCAGGTTCAAACTTTAGTTCCTTCCTACCTTTATCACCAGCAATCTTGTATTTAGCATTCATGCGCTCTATGTTTTCTTTAGTTGTTTCATGCAGTTTTAACATCAATTCGGCACGCTTAGTAGCATCAAAATTCGTTTTTTCAGAAAATGGCAAAGGCATTAAATCAATAGGAGCACGAGGCAAGAAACCATATACAATCTGAAATGGGCACATCTTTGTAGTAGAATGCAGCGATCGATTATAAGCGAATTCAATATGAGGCAAACAATCTTCCCACATCTTAATGTTCTTCTTTAAAACAGCCCTTAACATAGTAGACAAAGTCCTATTAACCACTTCAGTTTGACCATCAGTTTGCGGATGACATGTAGTAGAAAACAACAATTTAGTTCCCAATTTAGCCCATAAAGTCTTCCAAAAATAACTAAAAAATTTAGCATCACGATCAGAAACAATTGTGTTGGGCACACCATGCAAACGAACAATTTCCCGAAAGAACAAATCAGCAATGTGAGAAGCATCATCAGTTTTATGACATGGTATGAAATGGGCCATCTTAGAAAATCTATCAACAACCACAAACACACTATCACGTCCCTTCCTAGTCCTAGGCAATCCTAACACAAAATCCATAGAAATATCTTCCCAAGGAGCACTAGGAACAGGTAGAGGCAAATACAAACCATGTGGATTCAATCGTGATTTAGCCTTTTGACATGTCGTGCAGCGAGCAACAAATCTCACCACATCTCTTCTCATCTTTGGCCAAAAGAAATGACCAGCAAGTATATCTTCCGTTTTCTTCGCTCCAAAATGCCCCATTAAGCCACCTCGATGCGCTTCCTGCAACAATAACAAGCGAACGGAGCTAGCTGGAATGCATAGCTTGTTAGCTCTAAAGACAAACCCATCACTAACGATGAATTTGTTCCATCCCTTCCCCTCTTTACAATGCAGCAACACATCTTTAAAATCAGCATCATTAACATATTGATCTTTAATCGTTTCCAATCCAAATATTTTGTAATCAAGTTGGTTCAACAAGGTGTATCTCCTAGACAATGCATCAGCAATTATATTCTCTTTCCCTTTCTTGTGCTTAATAATATAAGGAAAAGATTCAATAAATTCAACCCACTTAGCATGTCTACGGTTCAATTTTCCTTGACTACGAATATGTTTTAAAGATTCATGATCTGAATGAATAACAAACTCTTTGGGCCATAGATAATGCTGCCATGTTTCTAATGTGCGAACAAGAGCATACAATTCCTTATCATAAGTAGAATAATTCAGAACAGGCCCGCTCAATTTTTCACTGAAATAAGCAACAGGTTTGCCTTCTTGTAACAAAACACCACCCAAACCAATGCCACTAGCATCACATTCAAGCTCAAAGGTTTTATTAAAATCAGGGAGTTGGAGGAGAGGTGCATGTGTCAACTTATCTTTCAGCGTGTTGAAGGAGTTCTCTTGTGTTTTACCCCAACTAAAAGGCACTCCCTTCTTTGTAAGCTCATTCAAAGGCGCGGCAATGGTGCTGAAGTCCTTCACAAAACGACGATAGAAACCAGCAAGTCCTAGGAAACTCCGCACTTGCGTGATAGTCTTCGGTATAGGCCATCCATGTATAGCTTCCACCTTGGCTTGATCAACCTCGATTCCCTTTGGAGTCACGACATAGCCAAGAAAAGACACTCGATCGGTGCAAAAGGTGCACTTCTCAAGGTTACCAAATAAACGTGCATCTCGTAAAGCATTAAAAACAGCACGTAAGTGATCAAGATGTTCATCGAAAGATTTGCTGTAAATCAATATATCATCAAAGTAGACAACAACAAATTTCCCAATGAAAGCACGCAGAACCTCATTCATTAATCTCATGAAAGTACTCGGTGCATTAGTTAACCCAAAAGGCATGACTAACCACTCATATAACCCGAACTTAGTTTTGAAAGCAGTTTTCCATTCATCTCCCAATTTCATACGAATCTGGTGGTACCCACTACGCAAATCAACTTTGGAAAACACAATAGCACCACTCAATTCATCAAGCATATCATCCAAACGAGGGATAGGGTGTCGATATCGAATTGTAATATTATTAATAGCCCTACAATCAACACACATACGCCATGTTCCATCCTTTCTAGGCACTAAAATAACTGGAACAGCACAAGGACTAAGAGACTCACGCACATAACCTTTGTCGAGTAGTTCTTGCACTTGTCGCTGAATTTCCTTAGTTTCTTCCGGATTTGTCCTGTATGGCGCACGGTTTGGCAATGATGCACCAGGAATAAGGTCAATTTGGTGCTCAATCCCTCGTATTGGTGGCAGCCCCGCTGGTATCTCACTTGGAAACACATCAGAATACTTCTGCAAAAGGTTAGCAACAGCCGGGGGCAAAGAATGCTGCATATCGTGAACTGAAATCAAAGCATTCTTGCACACCAAAGCATAGGCAACAGAAGTGGAAGCAATCAATTCATTAATATCAGACTTAGTAGCAAGCAAGCAATGTCCTTCCAGTCTTATCTCATCTTCCCTGCTACTAACAGATTTGGCATTCTTATCGATCTCAGCTTTAGTTCTCTTAGCTTTAGCAACATCATCACGCACAATAGATTCAGGTGACATAGGAAGCAAAACGATTTTCTTATCATGATGTATAAGAGAATATTGATTTGATCTACCATGATGCATGCTATCGGTATCAAATTGCCATGGTCTACCTAGCAGAATATGACAAGCTTCCATAGGCACAACATCGCATTCAACAACATCATGATATGAACCAATAGCGAAATTAATTCGTACCAATCTCGTTACCTTGACCTTACCACTATTGTTGAGCCACCGAATGTGATATGGATGTGGGTGCGGTTTTGTTGTAAGTGCAAGCTTCTCGACCATATCGCTGCTAGCCAAGTTGTTGCAGCTACCTCCATCAATTATCAAACGGCATGAACGCTCTTTAATAACACACTTTGTTTGGAATAGTGTATGCCGTTGATTTTGCTCCGCCTTTTCCATTTGTGCACTAAGTACACGCTGCACAATGAGGCTCTCATAATGATCTGCATCCTCTGCACCAATCTGCTCTTCTGGTTGTTCCTTAGTACCTGCATGGTCAGCAGCAAGCAGAGCAAGTGTATCTTCATCAAAATCACTAGCAGAGGAATACCCACCATCTCCTTTGACCACCAAAACGCGCTTGTTAGGGCAGTCACGTTGCACGTGGCCAAAGCCCTTGCATCGATGGCACTGAATATCTCTTGTCCTTCCCGTGGAGGCAACCGAAGATGCACTCGTGGCTGGTTTCTGGACAGTCGTGGTTGCTGAATTTGTCGGGGGAGCACGTGTCTTATCGTTGGATGGAGCGGGTATTGTCGACCGACTCGGGAATGTAGAAGGTGCAGGAGCTCGTCCGGTCAATGAGGTAGATGTGCGCGGCTGCCATGATGAAGGTTTTCCTGCAGAAATATTAGTTCTTGTACTAGCACGTCGTCCCAGCACTTCCCTTTCAGCTTTACAAGCAAGATGGAACAAACGGGTTACGTTAGTATAATCTTTATAAGCAAGAATGTCCTGAATTTCTCGATTCAAACCTCCTAAAAATCTAGCCATAGCAGGTTCCTCATCCTCCACTAAATTACAACGCAACACACCCATTTGTAATTCCTGATAGTATTCTTCTACACTTTTATTACCCTGACTCAATTGTTGCAATCTATGTAACAGATCACGCGCATAGTAAGAAGGAACAAATCTAGCCCGCATGACCCGTTTCAAGGCATCCCAGGTTTGTGGAATATTATTAGGATTTTTCTTAGCATGTTCTATCCACCAAACAGAGGCAAAATCAGTAAATTCACTAGTAGCAGCCCTAACACGTATATTCTCTGGAAATTCATGACATGCAAACTTTTGATCAACAGCAATTTCCCAAGTAATGTATGCATCAGGATCGTATTTTCCATCAAAAGAAGGTATCTTAAATTTTATTTTACTGAAAGCATCATCATTATTATGTACCTCACGTCGTCGATGTCCACCCATACCTCTCCGATTAGTTCGCAGTCGTCGGCGACTAGGAGCATCTTGGTCATCTAGTTCAGTATCAGCGACATAATCATCCCAATTATCCTCGACACGCTCATCCTTCTTGTTTTCTCCCTCATGCCCATTTGCAGTTCTGGCATGCATCTCATCAAAACGCCTCAAAAGAGCAGCAAGGCTTTGGTCAATATGAGCGACCGACGTCTCCAGCCTTGTAAGCTTGGTGTTGGTGGCAAGCTGCGTGGCCTCCAACTGCCCAATCTTATCATTTGACACCAGCATATCTTCAGCAAGCCCATCTACATGCCTCCTCATCTTATTTTCAAAATGTTGTATGATTCCCTTTGTACGAGGAGAGTGACCTAAACTCCCATCACCCTCTGATCCTGTCATGGTTAGATGAACAAAGGAAACACGAAAATAGGTGAAGAAATAAGATCCTACAACTAATGGGATGTAGCTACTGCAAGGCGCTCACACTCAACCTGTTACACAAGCTCTTACCAATTCTTACCTTGCTCAACAGGAGGGGACGGCAACCAACAAGTCTGCAACCGTGGGATGAAGTGTATCGGTGCCGCAACAACAGGACCTGTCAAGCTGTAGTCGGATATGTGGAGCTATAGGTGGGCTGAAGCAAGGATGAACTAGCACCACGTTAGTTACAAAAGCAAGCTGAAAAATCGTTCAACGGCGGTACTATGCTGGTCCTAGCCTAGACCGTGCTAGAGACGCGAGCCTGGACACAAATGAAGTCACGAGACACCACCGAAGAACAAAAAAGATGCACAAAGAACAGCCCCTTTTTCTTCCCCTCTTTTTCTTCTTCTTCTTTTTTTTTCTTTTTTTTCCTTTATTTTTTTTCCTTCTTTTTTTTTCTCTTTTTTTTTCTTTTTTTTTTTCAGGGGATCCTCAAAACTGATTATATAACCTAAAAGACTTCAAAAGAGCCACACAGCACACAAACTTTTCTCTCTCTCTCTCTCTCTGGAGTAAGCCGAGGCTATATGTATTCGTGAAAAGTTGTGGTTTGAGTAAGCCGAGACTACTTCTGCCTTTCTGGAGCGTTACAAAATATGCAGTACAAGTGCGAAAAGCAATGGAATTTTATAACACGGCACAATAACCAATTGGGACTAGGAAATCGATCCCTACTCGAATCACAGCACCGCGTGCGATTCGGTCACAAACCAACACAGAATCTAACTCGGACTTGAACACGAATATGGACTCGGATTCCACCAACACGGAGTATGTATGGTAGCGCACGGTTGTGACTAGAACGTGACAAGAACTCGAAACTCTAAAGGACTAAAACTAAGACCAGCAACTCGACGCAACCGATGCAACCGAAAATTCAACAAGCCCTAACTAAGCAGTGCTAGCAAAGGCTCAAACGAGTTTATAGGACTGAAGGTAAACTAATCTACTATTTTTTTTTGGCTTTTCTGGACTATAGGAAAAATAAAACAGCGAAGAATTAGAAGTCTCTCACCGATAAACCTTGCTCTGATTACCAACTAATGGCGACCCGCTAGGGTTTGATTCCCGATCTTTCGATGAGAGGCGTGGATAACTCGATTGGTCGATGGAGGCGACGTTCACGGCCCGACTACAGCCTTCCAAGCTGCGCCTTAGCAACCGATACACCCCCTCCAATGGCTGTCGCGATCTTGTGGAGCGCGGCACCCGGCCACTAGGGCACTCGTCCTGCAAGCAATCGAAGAACTAGCAAGAACAAGTATGACAAGTACTGAATTTACTAGATATAAATGAAGGTTTCACACGCAATCTCAATAATGGTGGGGTTCCGAAGACAAGAAGACGGGCGGCTGATCCAGCACGCGCGCTTGCAAGCAAGTAGCGAAGGCTAAACTTGATCTAAACAAAACCCAAGCATCCTTGGCGGCGGCTAAGGGGTATAAGTACGTGGGAGGACGACCACAGGGGTGTTGGGGTCGTACTCCAACCCTAGGACGCGTCCGTAATGGACTCAACTTGATACACGGCCCATTGGACCAAAACAGGGTGACGCAGCACCATGGGCAGAAAAGGACTCTGTATTAATTTAACGATTGCGGCCGACTCGTAATAGATATGGCTATGAGGCCGGATCCGTTTGAAAGAAGACTTCATAAGCTTTCCACGAAGTACTTGAACGCCCCAATCCGAGTTCATATGCGACCGTGGTGTCCGTCACAACTTGGTACTATTCTGCAGTCCGAATCCAGCTTGCGCGAATCCGTTTCCCTTTCGGCCGCCTCCTTGGTTCCTAAGCAAAACAAGAGTACACGGGTCTCCATGGTCTAAACATGATGCACCTGAGCTTAGATTTGAACTCACCTGATGATTAAGTTGATGCGCACGAGCACGAGTAATAGGACCAGCAATAGGTACTTGTGTCGGAGTGGATGTATCGTTGGTGTTGGTGTCCTCATCATTCTGAGCAGCAAGTTAAATAACAAAGTTGTCAAGAATTTCATGTCCGGAGAGCTCAAAAAATTTCAGCACTATTGGACTTTGATAGTTGGAGTTATAGGCAAGATACTATAACTCGTTCTGCTGAAAAACAGCCGAGACAGAGAAGCCAAGAATGAATCTTTCGACCATCTTGGCCATCAATTTAGCGTCTGAGTTGAATACCAAAGTTGTGCATCTTTAAAATTACTACTCACTGCCAAAATATGAGCTGTTTTGGATGAACCTACCAGGAGCTATGAGTTTTCTTGTAGCAAACAGTATTCCGTCCACGATTCTATCCATGATCTTTCGGAAGTCTACTCTTTTCCGCCCTAATCCTTTTTAATCGTGGAAGCAATATGGATCATGTTGATAATGATAAACCTTCACATTTCAGAAGGTTGGAGCAACCCGTGGTAACCCGGAAGGTTTCGGTGCTAGTGCTAGTGAATCACAACAGCAGCCACCGCCACCACCCAGCTTGGTGGAAGTAATGGCCACTCAAACCGAGTTGCTTCGTCAGCTCGTGCAGGGGCAGCAAGTGATTTTTCAATACCTGCAGCAACAACACCATCAATGGGGTGGGTGTAATGTCCACCATCCTCGGGTTGCAGGCTATCCAGAGCTCAATAACAAGATGATGGACACAAGGGACGTTTACTCAGACTCCTTATTGCCCCCATCACAACTTACGATGAAACTTAAGGATCACCAAGTAAAGTGTCGGACTCTCAAGCATGACCCATGCGACATAGACTTGACTACATGGGAAATTACCTGCACAGAATTCATCCCACGAGGTCGACGCCAAGTTAGCAGAACTACTGACGCCGGCACAGTCCTACGAACACGAACTCACTCGCCTGTTCAGGAAAGGATAGACCATGCCAAATGCACCACACCCAAGAAAGGTTCAGTAGCTATGCCAGTAGTGACATCTTCAGATAACAAACAGCCCGGTCGTCCAAGTGACACAAACCGTTGCTTCATTTGTAGAAGTGCTAACCACTTTGCTCGAGAATGCCCCCAGGCCATACAGTGAAATCAGGGCCAAGGTTCTAGCCAAACCCATCAGAACAAGAGCAAAAGACAGAGGAACAAGAGCAAAAGACAGATTGATTAGCTTGAAGCGCTCCCTAAAGGTGCACCAATAATGACACATACATTCTCTATTTAACAACAAGCCTATAGTTATATTGTTTGATTCTGGTGCATCACATAGTTTCCTTAGTGCAAAGTTTGGTGCAAAAGTAGGCTTGGATGTTTGTCACACAAAAGGATCGTATATGATATCAACACCGGGTGGTAAAATTGCTTCCAACCAAATAATAAGACTAGTATCGATAAAATTGGGTAGTAAAATCATCAGCATGGACCTTGTTCTCTTACCCCTTGAAGGCATGGATATTATTTTAGGTATGAATTGGATGACTATGCACAGAGTCACACTGGACCTTTCTTCCCGTGCTGTTGAAATAAATTCACCTAGTCACGGAGCCACTACCCTTTACCTACCATTCCGGGAGTGCATGAATTCTTGTGCTTTCGTGATGGAAGGAATCAAACTAGAAGATATTCTAGTGGTATGCGAGTATGCCGATGTTTTTCCGAATGACTTACCAGGAATGCCACCAGATAGGGATATTGAGCTCGTTATTGAACTGCAACTAGGCACTGCACCTATCTCCAAAAGACCCTATAGAATACCACCTAAGGAATTGGCCGAACTGAAAACACAACTCCAAGAACTACTGGACAAAGGCTTCATTCGTCCTAGTGCATCGCCTTGGGGATGTCTAGCCCTTTTTGTAAAGAAAAAGGATAACAGTTTAAGATTATGTGTGGACTACAGACCTCTCAATGCGGTGACCGTTAAAAATAAATACCCACTTCTCCGCTTCAATGTTCTCTTTGATCAATTATCTGGAGCTAGAGTTTTCTCAAAGATTGATCTTCGATCTGAATATCATCAGATAAAGATTCGTCCATGCGATATTCCTAAGACCGCCTTTTCCACATGATATGGACTATATGAATTCTTGGTCATGTCCTTTGGTCTTACAAATGCCCCTGCCTACTTCATGTATCTCATGAATTCGGTATTACAAGATTTCCAGCGAAGATATAGCCGTTGACCCCAGCAAGGTACAAGAAGCGATGGATTGGAAACCTCCTACCTCTGTTCATCAGATTCGCAGTTTTCTTGGCTTAGCCGGTTACTATTGCCGTTTCATTCTGGATTTCTCCAGGATTGCTAAGCCTATGACTGAACTATTGAAAAAGGGAGTAAAGTTTGTGTGGGATGAGAAATGCGAAGAGGCTTTCCACACTCTTAGAGAACGTTTGACTACAGCCCCTGTGTTAGCTCAACCCGATAACACCAAGCAGTTCGATGTTTACTGTGACGCATCTGGCACTGGTCTTGCTTGTGTGCTTATGCAAGAAAATCGAGTTATAGCCTATGCTTCATGAGCCCTTCGGCCCCATGAGCAGAATTATCCGACCAACGATCTCGAATTAGCAGCTGTCATTCATGCTCTAAAAATATGGAGACATTATCTCATGGGTACTCATTGTAATGTCTACACCGATTACAAGAGTCTCAAATATATCTTCACCCAAGCCGATCTGAATATGAGACAAAGAAGATGGCTAGAATTAATCAAGGATTATTGACCTAGAGGTGCACTATCACCCCGGCAAGGCTAATGTAGTCGCAGATGCACTAAGCCGTAAGGCTCATTGCCATTGCCTATCAGTGGAAATCTATAATGAGACATTATGTTCAGAAATGAGGAAGCTTAGTTTGGAAATGATTTCCCTAGGCACCTTGCATCACATCTCGGTTAGGCCCACTCTTCACGACCAGATCATCATGGCACAACTACATGATGAAGGAGTTAAGATCATCAAACAAAAACTCTCTCTAGGTGAAGAGAAATACAAATGTTTCCGCCAGGACCATAAGGGAGTTCTATGGTTCGAAAGTCGCATAGTCGTTCCAAAGAATCATGAGCTCCGTAAACGAATTCTTGATGAGGCACATCTTTCAAAATTTTCTATTCACCCCAGCAGCAGCAAAATATCAAGATCTTAGGCAAAACTTCTGGTGGACTAGAATGAAAAGGGAAATTGCTAGATATGTCTTAGAATGTGACACATGCCAGAGAGTAAAAGCCAGCCACTTGAAAGTAGCCGGTACACTTCAACCTTTGCCTATGCCCTCTTGGAAATGGGAAGACATAAGTATGGATTTCATTATTTGATTGCCGAGTACCGCACAGAAACATGATTCCATATGGGTTATCGTTGATAGGCTCACAAAGACGGCACATTTTCTTCCGGTACACACCACCTATACTGCCAAGAAATATGCCAAGATTTATCTCGATCGCATTGTTTGCCTAAATGGAGTACCTAAGACAATTATTTCTGATCGTGGTACTCAGTTTGTAGCGCACTTTTGGGAACAATTGCAAGCTTCTCTTGGTACTAAATTGATTTGAAGCTCAGCCTATCATCCTCAAACTGACGGACAAACTGAAAGAGTGAACCAAATTCTTGAAGACATGCTTAGAGCTTGCGTCATTCACTATGACAAGAATTGGGACAAATGCCTCTCCCTAGCAGAGTTCTAATATAACAATAGCTATCAAATGAGTTTGAAAATGGCACCATTTGAGGCCTTATACGGACGAAGGTGTCGAACCCCTTTGAGTTGGTCACAGACCGGAGAACGCAAAATATTTGGACCAGACTTGGTAATCGAGGCTGGAGAAAAGGTGAGAGTAATACAAGAAAACCTTAGAGCCGCACAATCCAGGCAGAAGAGCTATTTCAACAGAAGGAGAAAGCCACTAAAATTTGAAGCTGGTGACCACGTCTACCTTCGTGTTTCACCAACCAAGGGTGTACAACGATTCGGAGTCAAAGGAAAACTATCTCCCCGATATGTTGGTCCCTATGAAATCATCGAGAACTGTGGACCTGTAGCCTATATAATTCGACTGCGCCCTCAGCTTGCAGCCATCCAAGATGTCTTTCACGTGTCTGAACTCAAGAAGTGTGTTCGAGTCCCTACCGAGGTTGTCAAACAACAGGAAATATTAGTAGAGCCCGACCTCTCGTATGTTGAGTACCCTATCAAAATCATGGATCAAATAGAAAGAAGCACCAGAAGGAAAGTGATTAAAATATATAAAATTCAATGGAATCATCACACTGAGGAAAAAGCCACATGGAAAACTGAAAGCTATCTAAACCAAAATTTCCTCGGTTTTCTCAACTCTACCGAAGGTACACACACTGTCCACACTAAGCCTATTGTCCGAATCTCGGGGCGAGATTCTTTTTAAGGGGGGAAGGCTGTGACACCTCAGGTGTTTAAATTACGAAATAAGCCTCATTAGTTTAACACGATGCATAAATAACTAAGAAAATTTTAAAAGAAATGAATTATAAATTGGTTTTGCTTTGAATTGAAAATAGATGTGTATATGAATTGACCTTGCAAACCAGCCCCTGCCTTTTTCTCTATTTTTCATTTCAGACCCTTCTTTCTCCGCTCCGCTCGACCCTCCGACGCACAGTCCCTGCAGACCCTCCTTTCTCTGCTCCGCCCGAACCTCCGCCGCGTAGTCGCTGCTGACCCTCCGTTCCCCGCTCCGCCCGACCCTCCGCCCTCCTCATAGTGGCCGCTGGACACTTGGCCGGCGATGCCTGACCAGCGCTAGGCGCCAAGCCAATGCCTGGCCGCACCCCGCTTGCACGTGCTCCTCCCCGCGCTGCGAACCTGCCCAGTCCGCGCACGCCACGTGCACGCCGGCGACGCGCGCATCTCCTCGCCGCCCGCCGCGCCAAATGGCCAGTCCGCGCCGTGCCTGAGTCCCCGCCGCGTCCCGCTAGTGGCCGCGCTAGCCGCCCGGCAAGCCAGCTGCTGCAGCTCCTCGCCCAACCCGCGCCCGCATGATCTCCCCCTTCCCCACGCCAAATCCCTGGCCCGTGCCAGCCGCATGCCGCGCCGGCACTGCTCGCCGCCCACCGCGACGAGTAACGCGCGCCCGTCGTGCGGCCCCTCCCCAGCGTCGCCCGGCCCTCTTCCTTCATCCTGCAGCCTATAAAAGGCGACACAAGGCCACTCACGCGTGCCTCAACCCACCAGAGCGCCGCCGCCGCTGCCATTGCAGCCGCCGTGCACCACCCGCCCGAGGAGCCCCATCCTCCGGGCTCCCATTGCCCAAACCCATCACCCAGCGAGCTTACCCTCCCTCCACTGAAGCACACCGGCCTCTTCCTCGACCATCTCGACCGTCGGAGCACCGCCAGCGCCGCCCACGCCGCCGCCGCTCCCCTGCTGCTCCGTGGGCAGCCCACTCCGACGCTCCTCCGTCCGAGCCAAGCCTCGGAATGGGTACCCCTCGATGCCGCGAAGCTCATCGACCAGCCCATGCCCTCCCCTCCTCGCCGGAGCACCGTCACCGACGCCCGCACCACCACCGTCCCTCTACTCCGCGCCGACGAGCCCTTTCCGGCCACCCCCAACCCCGACCAAGGCCACTCCAAGGTAGCTCTCACCTCCCTGGATCTCCCCGACCCTTTTCCCCTCGCCGCCGACGAGCCCCCTCACCGGAATTTGGCCGGCCGTCGTGCCAGCGCTGCCTAGGGACCCAATTGCAACGATTGAAATCTTTAAAAGGGTCTGCACGCAAGTTTCCAGGGGCATAACTGTAAACCTGTGTTTAAACTTTGAATTCAAAAACAGCGAATTGTAAAATTCATATAAAATAATAGAAAAATCGAAAAAATACAAACTCAACTGTTCTGAAATATTTAGAAGAAAATCTACAACTTTTGTTCCATGCTTTTCTTCAATTGCTTGCTAAATCTTGTGCTAAATTAAATTGAAAGTTTAATAGACTTTAATTGTACCCACTGTTGTAGACCAGTTCTGAATCTAATTTTTGGACATTAGATTGGTTGCTTGATGTGTAGGCTAGTGTAAAAATAATAGGACCAGAACCCATTTCTAGCTAAACTTTTTGTTAAACTTTGTTCATGCCATGAAATAATATAACTAATTTGTACCTACTGATATATTGTGTTTCATGGTGTGAAACTTTTCCAGAGCTGTTATAGTGATGGCTAAATACCACAGAAAAAGTTTAGAACCTTTTTTCTTTCTGTAACCTATTTATATAATTTTGTGGTAGAAAAAATGCATGAATTCAAATAATTAGTTTCTGTGTTTGGAAAATGTTCAAATTTTCACTGTGGGACGCTTTGGAGTAGCTCATGCAGTATAAAAAGTTTCACACTCAGAAACACTGTAAAACATCCTGTAGAAACTAATCCTTAAAGATATAAGTGTATCTTGTCATATTTATTATGCTCTGTATCATGCACAATAAAATCTGAAAAAATTTATAGTAACACATATATTGATAGATTAACACGCTGTAAAAGTTTTAGCATCAATACTTGCATGGTTTGTTCTATATAAAAAAACTAGGATCTAGCAGTGGCTGTGTATTAGATTTTTCATGATTATTCTACTGCATAAAAATGTCTGTAATTTTTACAGTGCTTTGTGCATATTGTGATCTAAATAACAATGTCATCACCAGAAGTTTTCCAGACCAGTGTTTATGCTTAATCCATACTTGTGCTTAGAAAATTAAGTTTCCAATATAACACAACCCCTTCTTGTTTAATGAAGTTAAATAGTTTAAGATGTACTCTATTAACGATTGCCCAAGAAAATCGTAACTAAGTAACTTCACAACTATGTTTTGTGGACTGCAACTTTGTCGTGAAGGAAAATAATCGTCATATACCATCACTACAACTTACACTTGTGCATTCATATAGAATCGACTACTCTCACCGACGGAACGTACGAGCTGGTGCCCGCGTCCGAGAGTGAGCAGCGTGAAGCTCAAGCGAATCTAATTGAGGTTTTCTAAGACCCGAACCAAAGTTCGGACGAGCCCCAAGCTAACTTTACCCAAGAAGGCAAGCCCCGGAGCATGAACCCTGTTTTTCTAAATTATGCAACTTAACACTCTATTCTACTTGTGCATTAAGTTTATAGGAGTTGAATGAAAACTTAGTTGCATGATCCTAGATACCCATGCTCTGAACACTAGATGTAAGGTTCGATAAAATGCTATGCTAATAGGACTTGGTAAAAGTCGAGTGATTTACTGTCACTCGTGAGAATATAGGAGTTGAATGTTTACTACATGCTGCAATCATAAGGTCGACGGACAGGGCTATGGTGCGATGTTCAAGTTGATGATTGATGTCCTGTCTGTTTAGTGAAAAATGCTAAGGCCGCAGTGTCTGGTAGTGGTGGTTAAGTCTTTGAACGTACTAACCACATGCCGAGAATATGGTAATCGGTAAGCTTAAGTACCTAATTCGACCGGCAAGTGGACAGCATCCCACCCTCTCAACTTCGGTTCCATGCGCGCACATGGTGGGTGTAGAGCTAGGCTCTGTAGTCTCGGAGGGTGACCCTGATCCACAACCCAGGAAGAAAGGGGAAAAGTTGCACGTGTGACTCTAGGAGTAACCACGTGACGTGTGTTTAGGTTTCCCTTGCAAGGTTAAGAAATTCGATTCGAATCGTCCGTTTCTCGTAGTTATTGAGACTGCTTAACCCTTTTACCACATAGAGTAAGAAGAGGAAGAATGTGATGATTAATCTTGTTGGATGAAAAATTAATTCTTTCACCATGTATGTTATTGGATAGTTGCTTACCTAGAATGGTTAAAGAAAACTAGAATCTAGAGCTAAAATTTGAAAGTAAGGACCTACTTGTATATGCTTTTCGGCAAAACAAACCCCTCAAGCCAAAAAGCCTTGCATGTCTAGGAGTCGGCTAAGTATATTCCACTAGTCGGGTAAGCCTTGCTGAGTATTAGTATACTCAGCCTTGCTTGTGGCTTGTTTTCAGGTGATACTTTGGAGGACATGGTTGCTAGTTTGACTTGGCCGTGTACTCTTCCTCCTGGTTGGTCGGTGGAATGGTTTGACAGACCAATGGATTATTCCGTTTGAAGTGCGAGTTAGCCCTGATTGCCCTCATGGTGATGGTTAGCGCGCTTGAGCCGGATTAATGCACGTGGTTCTGCCACAGGGGCTGGATACGACACGGCTCTCAGCGACCAAGGTTTGATTTGAGCGGTAATTTTGGGCGCTTTTTGGAAAAGTTATTTGTTTAACCATTTTTTCAGGGAATTCATTCCGAAAAAACCAATTTTCAAATTCCTGAACCAATTTGCCCATCTTAACCATCATATATTGCATGCCACGATTTTTCGGATCCTTTATTCAAAACCTTGAGGAATTGGATTCAAGGCTCGGGGGCTGCAGGGACACGTGTCATCAGCGACTTATTTTTCAAATCTTTTGGAAGATAAGGATAGAAGACTCAAGACTAAATTGACCCTCAGCCTGATTTTACGAGTCAACCTAAGGCTCGGGGCCTACTCCATATGGAGTGCGAATTTAATCGCATCCCATATAAAAGAAGACTTGACAAACTACTCGGGGCATGAGCACCTCACAGCCTCAATGCAGCAAAGGAAGTACTCGGAAGACACCTTCAAGATGGAGTTTAGGAGAACTCAAAGATGCCTTCAGAAGTACTCGGACGCTTGCAGTACTCGACTACGAAGAGCTCGAGGGCTTCACAAGCCCTGGGCCCACATGACTCTGCACATAGCGTACATATCCTAGGATAAGGGATGGGACATGGCCCACGCCCTACATCTATTGTAACTACTCGTATCGTAGTAGAACTACTCATACAGTAGTAAAACTAGTCGAAGACAGTAGGAAACTACCCAAAAAGTACTCGGGTGGGACTCCTGGGCTTGTATACGACTAGGACTTTAATGTAACCCTGTCCCCCCAGACTATATAAGAGCGGACAGGGACCCCCTCCAAACATCAGATCACCCGATCACCACCTAAGGCAATACAAACCACACATGATGTAGGGTATTACGCTCTCGGTGGCCCGAACCTGTCTAAACTTTGTGTTCCTTTGCACCTTCGAGTTCCTGATCTCGGTGACACCCTACCTACAAACTCACCACCTCGTGGGTATCCCTCAGTGGGCGTGACGGTAAAACACCGACATGTGGTGAATGAAGTTTTCTCCTTGTCCTCGTTTGCCATGCTTATCTGGTGGTACCTAGAGTACGCGTCCAATAAACAAAGGAGGTTACACCCCGCCGTGGAATCGACAACTTGGTCGATGCGGGGTAGCGGAAAAGGATCTTTGGGGCAGGCTTTGTTGAGGTCGTTGTATTCCACGCACATGCGGAGCTTGCCGTTGGCTTTCGGGACAATGACTGGGTTAGCTAGCCACTCAGGATGAAAAACCTTCCGGATGAAGCCCGCTTCCAACATCTTCCGCACTTGCTCGCGGATGAAGTCTTGCCTCTCTGGTTCCTGATGCCGGACTTTCTCCTAGATGGGTCGTGCTTCAGGGTGCACGGCCAAGCGGTGCTCGATCACCTCCCTGGGGACTCCTGGCATATCCGACGGTTTCCATGCAAACACGTCGGCGTTAGCATGGAGGAAGGAGATGAGCGCGCTTTCCTATTTTTCGCCCACCTATGTGTGGCAGAACCGCCCAAATTAATCCGGCTTAAATGCGCTAACCATCACCACAGAGGCAATCCGGGCTAACACACACTTAAAATGGAGTAAAACGACAGTCTATCGGGTAACATCCCGATGCAACCATTGGAATTTCGATCGAAACAATGCATACATACAACCCACACGAAGGTGAGCCCAGAGATTACAACAATCCACAAATTTTACATGATAGAGTTCAACATGAATTATTATTACAAACCAAGTTGGAATTCATGCATAAACAAGTACTTTTAGAGTTTAATAGTGCAGTGGAAAATAAACGATAGTTCTAACGACCATACAAGATATCATGATGAAGCCCATACATGACATCATTCAGTTTTATCATCGTTGGCTGGGGACGTATCCCATTCCACCGACCAACTAGAAGGAAGAGTACACGGCCAAGTCAAACTAGCAACCATGTCCTCAAAAGTCTCACCTGAAAATAAAGCCACAAGTAAGGCTGAGTATACTAATACTCAGCAAGACTCACCCGACTAGTGGTATATACTTAGCCGACTCGTAGACACATAAGGCTTTTGACTGAGGGTTGTTTTTACCAAAAAGTATCTAAGAGTGAGTCCTTGCTTTCAAGTTTTTAGCATCAAGTTCTAGTTGATTAACCATTCTAGGTAAGCAACTATCCACATCACGCATGGTGGAAATAATTAACTAAGCATCCAACCAGATTAATCATCATCATTATTCCTCTTCTTACTCAATGTGGTAAAAGGGTTAAGCAGTCTTAATGGCCGCGAAAAACGGACGATTCGAATTGAATTTCTTAACCTTGCAAGGGAAACCTAAACACACGTCACGTGGTTACTCACAGAGTCACACGTGCAACTTTTCCCCTTTATTCCCGTTTCATGGATCAGGGCCACCGTCCTCGAGTACAGAGGTCCATGATCCATGGAACAAAGACGGGCAGTGGCTGCTCTTGCACTCACAATGTGCCCATGGGAACGATGTCAAGACGGTGGGAGGTATGTCCACGCACCAGTTCAATCAGGTACTTAAGCTTACCGATTACCATATTTTCGGCATGTGGTTAGTACATTCAAAAACTTAACCACCACTATCACACACCGCGACCATAGCATTTTTGCTAAACAGACAGGGCCTCAATCATCAACAAGAATATCGTAATATAGCCCCGTCTGTCAACCTTATGATTCCAATATAGGTAAAATAAGCAACTCCTATATCTCACGAGTGACAGGAAATCACTCCACTTTTACCAAATCCTATTAGCATGGCAATCTAGCGACCGACACAGACTAGTGTTCATATCATAGGTACTAGGATCATTCAACTATGGTTTCAATCAACTCCTACAAACTTAATGCACAGTACCATATATAAATAAAAGTTGCATAAGTTTAAAAAAAAATAGGGGTTATGCTCCGGGGCTTGCCTTCCTGAGCAAAGCTAGCTTTGGGCTCTTCCGAACTTTGGTTCAGGTCTTCAGCAACTTCAGTTAGATTAACTTGAGCTTCGTGCTGCTCACACTCGGACTCTGGCACCAACTCGTAGGTTCCATCGGTGAGAGTCGTCGATTCTATATGAATGCATATGTATGAGTTGTTTTAATGGTACAAAATAAATAATTATTTCACTGTAAAGTTGTAATTCAAGAAAACTCAAGTTAAGTTGTAAAACACTTCATTTTCTTTTCCTTGGGTAGTCATTTATTGAGTAGTATCTAGATTAACTAACTTCATTAAGTAAGTGAGTGGTTTTGTCATTTAATAAACGGCCATTTTTCCAAAAGTAAGCATGGATTAAAACAAAACAACTCATAGAGATAGTTTCTTGTGTTGAGATTTTTATGCAGAGAACACTACTTAAGTACAAACTCACTATAAAATTTCCAGTCATTTTCATTCAGCAATTAATCATGAAAAATACATTAAACAGCTACTCCTAGGATCAAGATCTATTTATACAAAACAAACCATGCAAGAACTGGTGCTCAACATTTTATTGAGCACTCCTAAACTTATGGTGAGTCTAATGTAAATTTTTCAGACTTTAGTGTGCAAGATACAGGGCATAGAAAATAAGTCAAGATACATCTACATTAATCAAGATTTAGTTCTACAGGTAGTTCCACAAATTTTTTGTGCCTCAAACTTTTCCAACACGATAATCAACTGAAAGGTAGTCTCTGGTTAAAATTTCCTTTTTTGTGAGCACCAGAACTAGTTACTTTGATTTAATGTAATTTTTCTTAACTAAAAACATACGAGCAAGTTAGACAAAGGTAAAAAGTTCCAAACTTTGGCCATAGCATTTATGCATCAAGGTTACTCTACTGTAAAAGTTTCAACCCTAACATATCAGTAGAACAGCATGAACAAATATCTCTAGCAAAATAGCACATCAAACAAGATCCAACAAAAACTACTCGTAGATCTTTATTCTGCCCTTGATATTTTTACACAAGTCTTAACAAGCAGAGACTAGCTTACAGTCCAAAAATCATTCACAGTACTATCCTAGATGAAGAGATACATTTATTGGCTGTTTAAAATAAGATTAATTTTAGATCAAGTTATAGTTTGTATCTGGTCATCCATCTATACAAAAGTAGTTGGACTCATTAAGAGGGTCACAAAAAATTTTAGTTTGGATTTTTCTAATTTTTCTATTATTTTAGATTGATTTTACAAGTGACAGCCTCTTGAAAACAAAAGTACTTGAGTTCTCGCAGATAGGTCCCTAGATCTAGCAGAAAGGACCCTAAAAAGAATTTGATGATTGCAATGTAGTCCCTGGGTGGGGCTGGGTGTTTCCCGGCCGAAATCTGATCGCAGGCGAGGTAAAAGGGGCGAGGCAGCACGAGGAGGTCGAGAGAAACATGTTGGTGTACTCGGTTGGGGCTGGGGTAGCCAGAGTTGGGCTGCCGGCTGTGAGCAGGAGCTACAGCGAGATGCGGGCGGTTGGCGGCGGTGGTCCGGCGAGGGAGGGCGGCTTGGGGAAGTCGGGGAGTACCAGCAGGTCGAGGTAGACCCGTTTAGAGCCTCGGTTTGGGCGGAGGAGGAGCGGAAAGTGGGGCTTGACGGCGAGGTCGAGTGGTGGCGCTAATGGCATGGTGGTGGTGGTACTCGAACGTGTGTGAGCAGGGGCTTGGTGCAGCCCTTTTATAGGCGCATAGGAGGAGGAGGGGCTGGGCGCGAGTGGACCGGGGGAGGCGCAGCCAGGATAAGGCCGTGGCAAGGGCACGATGTCGCCAGCGCGTCGTGGCTCGGCAGTCGGGAATCGACGGCCGTGTGGCGCGTGTGTCAGTGTTTTACCACCACACCCACCGAGGGATACCCCCGAGGTGGTGAGTTTGGTTGGTTGGGTGTCGCCGAGATCAGGAACTCGAAGGTGCAAAGGAACACAAGGTTTTAGATAGGTTCAGGTCGTTGGGTGCGTAATACCCTACGTCCTGTGTGGTTTGTATTGCCTTTGATGGTGATCGTCCGAGAGGGGGTGCCTATCCGCCCTTATATAGTCCGGGGAAACAGGTTTACATGGGATTCCTAGTCGAGTACAAGGCAAGGAGTCCTATCCAAGTATTTCTCGGGTAGTCTCCTGCCGTGTCCGACTAGTCTAACTACTGTATGAGTAATCCTACTGCATTACGAGTAGTTACAACAGATGCAGGGCGTGGGCCATGTCCCATCCCGAATCCTAGGTGAAGTGTGCCACGTGGCCAGTCCCGTGTGCCCGGGTCTGACAAACCCCCGAGCTCTTCGTAGCCGAGTACTGCAGGCGTCCAAGTACTTCCGAAGGCGTCTTCGAATTCTTCGCGAACTTCATCTTGAAGCTGTCCTCCGAGTACTTCCATGGCTGCATCGAGGCTGTGAGGTCCTCATGCCCCGAATAGTTGTCCAGTCCTCCTTATATGGGGTGCGATTAAATTTGCACTCCATATGGAGTAGCCCCCGAGCCTTAGGTTGACTCGTAGAATTAGGCTGAGGGTCAATTCAATCTTGAGTCTTCTGTCTTTGTTTTCCAGCAGATTTGAAAAATAAGTCGCTGATGACACGTGTCCTGCAGCCCCCGAGCCTTGAATCCAAATCCCTGAGTTTTGGAATAAAGGGTCCAAAGAGTTGTGGCATGCAGTATTATAGGAAAGTTTTGATGGTACACGTAGGCAAATTGGAGTAGTAAATTTGAAAACCTCTCTTTTCGGGATGAGGTCCCTAAAAAGATGGTGAAACAAATAACATCCCCGACAAATGCCTAAAATTACCTCTCAAAGCAATCTTTGTTCTCGGAGCCTATGACTAATCAATACCTCTGGGTGATAAATTGAACGAACCTCTTATTTCAGAATAAAGTCCCTGAAATAATGGTTAACAAACATACACCCAAGATAAATCTTAAAAAGCCTCTTGGTTCAGGTATTTGTTGAATAATCATGCGGTATCCAGCAGGGAAGCATGTGAACTGCCTTTGAAGGCAAGCTGAGAGCCTTGTCACATCAAGCACCGGAGCCAGGAGCATAAAGTAGTCGATGCAGAAAGGTGGCGTTAGCCCCAGAGACCGAGCGTAGAGCAAGTAGCCGCTAGTGCATGAGCAATTAATTAAGCCATCTACTCGGAATCAATCTCGACTAGGATTGTAGTCAAGACAAGTAGTTAAAGTACTCGAACTGGTACGGGACCAGTCAGAAATAAGTAAATTTCTTGTCATGGAAGCGAGGCCCCTTCAATAACATAGTGCACAAATCGAAAACAAGTAATATGTTACTGGAAAATATGGGAGCAAGGCCCCTTCAGCAAACTTGCAAATGGTACTGATCATAAACCAGTAAAATGGAGTTGTACTAGACGTATAAGCACCAAGGGCCTTCAGAAACCCAAAATAATAGTCATGCAGTAGTAATTAGGTACTGGGAGTATTGGAGCGAGGCCCCTTCAGTAAACTTGTGCGTAGTACGAGTCGTAAACCGGTAAAACGGAGTTGTACTGGTACAATCAACTTCTTGGCACCAATATATGATAGCCCTAGTTGATTTAAGGATGAAACCGATGAAAGTGTTCAATATTCCATGAGTGTGGTACCTCCTGGCCGTCCGAGTACTGCAGGTGATAAGATCCAGGGCATGTAACCTTGTGTACAATGAAAGGTCCTTCCCATCGTGAATTGAGCTTGTGCAAGCCAGTATCATCCTGGATCCGGCGAAGTACAATGTCTCCAACATTGAAAGAGCACCGTTGAATGTTCCAGTCATGGTAACGATGAACTCCTTGTAGGTAACGGGCCAACTGCAGTAGTGCATTGCATCTGAATTCCTCGGTTGAATCAAGTTCAAGTTCTTGCAATGTCGGCCTTGCCTTCTTCAAACATCTCAAGTCGTGGAGACTTCCACATCACATCAGCTGGTAATATAGCCTCGGATCCATAAAAGAAAGGTGACTGGCCTGTGGCTTTGCTCAGTTATGTGCGAAGCCCCCAGACTACTGATGAGATCTCATGGATCCACTTGCCGCCCTTTTTGTTGTTCTCGTCATAAAGTCTTTTCTTCAGTACATCAAGAATCAAGCCGTTGGCGTGCTCAACCTGGCCACTGGCCCGCGGGTGAGCCATCGAAACATATTTGACTTCAATGGAGCTGCGTTCACAGAAATCCCAAAACTCATGCGAGTAGAAATTTGACCCCAAATCTGTGATAATTGTGTTGGGGAAGCCAAAGTAGTGTAGGATGTCGCAGATGAAAGTAACCACTCAATCAGCAGTGAGCGTTGCGATTGGTTTGAACTCGATCCACTTTGTGTAAACTTGTCGATGGCCACCAACACGTGTGTGAAACCTCCTGGCGCAGTTGTAAGGGGCCCAATCATGTCGAATCCCGAGCATGCAAACGGCCATGAAGGTGGTATGGTTATCAAGTTATGAGCCGGAACATGGGGCTGTTTGCCAAAAATTGGCAGTTGGTACACCGGTGAACGAGTGCTTCGGCATCTGCCAAAGCAGTCGGTCAGTAGAAACCAGAGCGAAATGCCTTGCCGACTAGTGTGCGAGAAGCAGCGTGGTTCCCGCACACGCCGTGGTGAATCTCTTGGAGTATTTCTTTGCCTTCCTTCGTGCTGACACACTTCATGAGTATGCCTAAAGCTGATCCACGCTTGTACAGATTGCCCCCGACTAGAACATACCCTTTGCTACGCCGTAGGATGCGAGTAGCTTCAGCACTTTTTGGGTCGATGCCGGGGGGTAGTTTGTGCTCCTGAAGGTAGTCGATAAAGGTCACCCTCCAATCGACCTCGATCATCAAGACCTCTCGGTCGGGTTTCTTGAGACCTTGAACGATGGAACTTGAGTCTGGTGTCCTGATGGAAGGGTGATGCAACTCATGAACGAATACTCCTGGTGGGACGTTAGCACGATCAGAACCCAGTTTGGAGAGCACGTCCGCGCCCACGTTGTTGAAGCGAACCACATGATGAATCTCTAGCCCCGAGAACTTTTTCTCGAACTTGCGCATTTCCATGACATAGGCATCCATGGTGTCCTTGTTGATGTCCCACTCCTTATTGACTTGTTGAACCACCAGTAAGGAGTCACCATAGACTAGTAATCGCTTGATGCCGAGGGAGATTGCCAAGTGTAGGCCATGCAGCACTGCCTCGTACTCGGCCTCATTGTTGGAGACCTCGAATAGAATTTGAAACACGTACTTGAGCTGTTCTCCTCTTGGATTGATGAAAAGTACTCCCGCACCACCGCCATAGAGCTTGAGTGAACCGTCAAAGTACATGAC
The DNA here is from genome assembly GCA_032594955.1 of Panicum miliaceum. Classification (NCBI taxonomy): domain Eukaryota; kingdom Viridiplantae; phylum Streptophyta; class Magnoliopsida; order Poales; family Poaceae; genus Panicum; species Panicum miliaceum. The sequence continues at coordinate 22,718,113 of CM064066.1, read as the reverse complement.
CCAATGCTCCGGCTGGTTGGTAGGGGATTCCACTTGGTTTTCTCGCCACTCAGCCATGAAATCGACTAGTGCTTGTGACTTGATGGCTGTCTGACGGTTGAAGTCGAGTGTGAGGGCTCCCAGCTCCACCGCCCACTTGGAGATGCGCCCGGTAGCATCCCGATTGTGGAGGATATCCGCCAATGGGAAGTCGGAGACTACCAGGATATTGTATGCATTGAAGTAGTATCGAAGCTTCCTTGAAGTGATGAGGATACCATAAAGAATTTTTTGAATTATCGGGTAACGAACCTTGGAGTCAGAGAGGACTTCGCTGATGAAGTAAACCGGTCGCTGCACCCCAAAGATATGGCCTTCTTCTTGTCGTTCCACCATGATTGCCGTGTTGATGACGTGAGTAGTCGCGGTGATGTAGAGCAGCAGGTTCTCGCCTGGTTGGGGAGCTGTCAGGATGGGTGGCGACTGCAGGTGATGTTTGAAGTCTTGTAGCGCCTGATTAGCCTCCTTGTCCACTTAAACTTGTCGTGGTGCTTGAGCAACTTGAAGAAGGGTAGTCCCCTTTCTCCAAGTCAGGAAATGAAGCAGTTCAAAGCTTCCATGCAGCCGGTTAGCTTCTGGACATCTTTGACTATCTTTGGGGCATCCATGGCTATGACGGCGTTAATCTTCTCTGGATTTGCTTCAATCCCGCGATTGCTGACAATGAACCCGAGTAGTTTGCCTTGAGGCAGTCCAAAGATGCACTTTGTCGGGTTGAGCTTCCATCAAAACCGTCGCAAGCTGTTAAAAGTCTCCTCGAGATCGGTGATGAACTCATCGTAGGATCTGGTTTTGATGACTACATCATCCACGTAAGGCTCAACGTTGCGGTGAAGTTGATCTGCAAGGCACAATTGGATGGCCCGTTGATAGGTGGCTCCTGCATTCTTCAACCCGAAAGACATTGTAGTATAAGCGTATGCTCCAAAGGGGGTGATGAACGCCGTTTTGATCTGGTCTTCCTCCTTGAGAGCTATTTGATGATAGCCTGAGTAGCGGTCGAGGAAGGAGAGCGAAACGCAGCTAGCCGTGGAGTCGATGACTTGATCGATGTGTGGGAGCGCGAATGGGTCCTTCGGGCAGTGTTTATTGAGATCAATATAATCCAGACACATCCTCCATTCATTATTATTCTTTTTGAGTACAAGTACAGGGTTAGCTAGCCACTCTGGGTGGTAAACTTCTTTAATAAAAACAGCCGCGAGTAGTTTTGCTAACTCTTTCTTGATAGCCTCCCTCTTGTCAGGGGCAAAATGACGCAGTTGTTGCTTCTTCGGAGTGGCCTTAGAGTCCACTTTTAGGCAATGCTCGATCAACTCCTTGGCCACCCCTGGCATATCCGCTGGTTTCAACGCGAATATGTCGCGGTTAGCCCTAAGGAAGTTGACGAGCGCGCTTTCCTATTTGTCACCTAGGCCGCCTCCAATCAGAGCAATCTTGGACGGGTCGCCTTCCAGCAGCTAGATGGTCTTGATGCCGACGTCGCTAGGGTTAGGCTTAACCCTCGACTGGCTTGGCCATTGGTTGGAGATCTCCATCTCTGTGTTTGTGAGCTTCAGCGCGGCCGCGAGTACCTCTGCGGACGGCTTTGGCACGCGTGAAGTCGTGGCGTACTCGATCGCCTCCTGGTCGCAGTCGTACGACTTCTTGAGGTCGCCACGGAGTGTGAGCACACCTGTCTTGCCTGGCATCTTGAGAAGCAGGTAGACGTAGTGGGGCACGGCCATGAATTTGGCAAGTGCCGGTCTGCCAAGGATGGCATGGTACAACGAGTCAAAATCTGCCACCTCGAACTTGATGTACTCGGTACGGTAGCTGTCTTTTGTCCCGAAGGTGACTGGCAGAACCACTGACCCAAGTGGTGTAGCCGCGTTGCCCGGGACGATGCCGTATAAAGGAGCTTTGCTGGGAGTGAGCATCTTTGAGATGTCTAGTCCCATCTTCTTGAGGGTACCCGCGAAGAGCAGATTGAGTCCGCTTCCACTGTCAATGAGTACTCGGGTAAGCTGCGAACCCAAAACGACAGGATCTAGGACGAGCGGGAATTTTCCCGGCTCGGAGAAGCTGGTCCATTGATCCTCCCTGGAAAAGGAGATCGGACCTCGCTGTATCTCAAGGGCCTTGTCGTGGATGGTTCCATAGAGAGAACTTCACGCAGGCTTAGCTTCTGCGCGTGTTTCGAGGGGAACCCGCTGTCTCCATCGAAGATGACGTTGACAAATCTTGGGCTCTCGACTTGTTACCTCCTTCTTCATCATTCTCCTTGTCCTTTCGCTTTTTGGCTTGATGGAGGGGTGGAGCGTTGAGTGATTTGCGGATGGTGATGCACTCGAAGAGCGTGTGACGCGACTTCGGGTGAATCGGGCATTGCTTGCGCAAGACTTGCTCGTATTCCGACTGGTTGTTCCCCGACTTCTTGCCACGCGGGTTGCACTCGACAGCTGCGACTTCATGGTCCAGCTTGCACTTTCGGGGGTTCCCCGAGTGGTTCCGCTGTCTTTTGTCGAAGTGGTCATTGCCGTTCCCTTGTTTGTCGTGGTTGCGCTTGGGGAAGCGGTCGTTTTCCTCGTCCTCCTGGTCAGCCCATCTTGCCATCATGTCATGCAGCTCCACGGCAGTAGTCGGGCGGTTGCGCCTGAAGTCGTGGTACGTATTCTTCGAGAAGAGGCCATGTTGGAAGCAGCGGATGACATCCTCATCGGTGATGTTGGCGATGGTGGCGCGCGTCTCAAAGAAACGCCGTGTGTAAGACCTCAGGGTCTCGTTCATCTCCTGCTTCACTTGGGACAAGTCATGGTGAGTGCCTACCCTGATCATGGAACCCTGGAAGTTGTCGATGAAGGCCCGCTTGAGGTCCTCCCACGAGTCGATGAAGTTTGGCTTGAGGCTTTCAAGCCACATGAGGGGTACGGGTTCTAGGGCCACCGGGAAGTAGAGTGCTTTCGTAGAGTTGGAGCCCCCTGAAACTTCAATAGCGACGGAATAGCAATGAAGCCACTAGCGTGGGTCCTGCTTACCGTCAAACTTGGGGATTACGACTGGTTTGGATTCTTTTGGATAGGACTTCTCCGTGATACTGGTGGTGAAGGCGGGGAAGCGGTCGCTGTTGTCGTCGTGGTGGTACCTGCCGGGACGGTCCCTCCTCCTTTCTTCAATAACGAGCCGCGCATCATGGCCCTCGTTGATTTTTTGCCTGAGGTCGATCATGGCAGTGTCCTGGAGGTTGGCCGCGACTAGATCTTGGCCGCGGTGCCTTGCCCCACACTGGTTGCGAGGGGGTTGTTGTACTTCTTGTTCATTGTTGCCACGCACGAATGGGTGGCCCTCATTACGCTGGCGGTTGTCGTTCCTCCGACTCCCTTGGCCTCCTCCGGGGGTGCGACTGACCAGCGCGGTATCCCCGTGTTGCTCAGATCTCGAGAGTTGATTCCGAGTAGATGATGCTGGATGTTGCCCATCGAGTTGCACGAGTGCGCGCTGGGTCAAGTACTGCAAACTTTGGATCTAGGGGTTAGATGGCAGTTGTTGGGCTAAGAGTGCTGCCTCTGCAATCGCGCCAATCGGCGTACGGTACTCACGATCCACGACTGCTGCGAAGGCGTTGGTGAGATACCTTGGTCCACGGGCGTGGTTCTACGCGTTGCACCTGCGTTGAGCGCGTTTGGCATTCTTTGCCCGCCAGATCCTCCGGTGCTCCTCGTCTTCATCTTGAGGAGCGTCTGTTGTGGGCTCCTCGGCAGAGGTGTCCGTGAATTGTTCGTTGTCGTACTAGGTGCCCAGCTCGTCTTCTTCTGTGTTGCGAAGGGAAGCCATGCAGACTTGTCGATCCGGCGAGTGGTTAGCCCTAAGGCTGTAGTCGAGTAGCTCTGTGCTACTCTCACCTTCTTCCGCAATGGGGGAGAGGGGTCTACCCTCCTGGAAGGGTAGCTCCTGCGTGAAGGCCACAAGACGAGAATCGTAATTGAGTAGTTTGGAGGTCTCAAAGCCCTTCCAGTACACGAAATGTCCTTGCGGCATTGATGTAATCGTTAAACCCAGATGGCTGCCCTACGAGAATTCGGGGTGGCCATCGGGTTGCGACTGGTATTCAAGGGTGGGGGTCGCCCGACGGTTGGTGGCTCCCTTGCCTCCAAGTCCTTTTCAGATCCGGTTTAGAGATGTAGTCCCACACGTGGAGTACTCTACATCGGAGTCCGAGTAGAAGTTGGGAACAGGGGCCTCCCGGCTAGCGGTGGCACCCACGTCCCCGATTTGGAGCAACAGATCCAAATCCTCCCCCAAGTTGAATAGGGTCTTGGATCGTGGGGTCTTTGTAGATCAGTTTGAATCCGAGTCGGGTAGATCTGTTGCATCTCGAGTTGAAGTCGTATTGAAAATGGACATTGTTTCGATCTACTGGGCCAAATCCGGAAGCAGCTCGAGGTTGTTGACGAAGTCGTCAAGATTGCTGCTTGTGGTTGATGAAGTAGCTTCCGGCTCCTTGGAGTTGGCTAGGTGGCTGTTGTAGCCACCCAAACCATCGGCGATGCAGATCCAAGAGCCGAAGATGAAAGTCGTGCCCATGTCGAGCACGACGCTGGTGAAGTTGAACGATGCCATCGAGTTCTCCGGTGGATCTTCGATGAGCTCCCCTACCTGGCACGCCAGCTGTCGGTGTTTTACCACCACACCCACCGAGGGATACCCACGAGGTGGTGAGTTTAGTTGGTTGGGTATTGCCGAGATCAGGAACTCGAAGATGCAAAGGAACACAAGGTTTTAGATAGGTTCGGGCCGCTCGGTGCGTAATACCCTACGTCCTGTGTGGTTTGTATTGCCTTTGATGGTGATCGCCCACGAGGGGGTGCCTGTCCACCCTTATATAGTCCGGGGGAACAGGTTTACATGGCAGTCCTAGTCGGGTACAAGCCAAGGAGTCCTATCCGAGTACTTCTCGGGTAGTCTCCTGTCGTGTCCGACTAGTCTAACTACTGTCCGACTACTGAATGCGGCGCCTGATAAGGGGCGCTGGCCTGCGAGTGGCGCCCACCCGCCAGGGACAGTCCTACGCCGTGGGCCAGGACTGTCGTCACCTGGGGTTCTCCTCGAGGGACTCCAGGATGCTCCGAGGTCTCTTCCGGGCTCTGTGCATCACCCAGGGTCTTCCCTGTGCGTTGCCCGGGGCCGCAGGTGCTCCTCTCCATGTCGATCCGATATGACGGGAGGTGTGAGTGGTGGGGGCCACCCCAGCGCCCATCGCTAGATGACACAACGTGACCCGGGAGGGGAGGCTCCCTCTGCCCCTATCGCCACGCCGTCTAAGAGCACACCTCCCCCGTAATCATGTTGTTTTACGGGGAAGGCGCGCCGCCAACGGGCCTCACCCGGTTGTATAAGGGTGGGCGCATTAAATGTACCGTCAGGCGATCCCTTCTCCATGAATAAACCGCCCCATCCTGGGGAGGCGCTTGGCATCCCTCGGTCCCGGGTCCTCTAGGAGGCACCTCAGTTTGGCCCATTACTGCTAATGGGCCAGGAGGGCCTTTTAGCCCATTTATCCTTGATTTGTCCAGGGCTGGGGGGACCCCATTCCCGTGGCGCTGACAGCTACTGACTAGTCGGTACTAAATGCGCTTGCATTTAGTACCAGTCGGGCTGACCAGTGCTAGAGGGCACATTTAGTACCGGTTGGAATACGGGTTGGAAAGACCAACCGGTACTAAACTACTCGCCACGCAGGGCCGTTGGGGTGGCAGTTTAGTACCGGTTAGTGTTACCAACCAGTACTACATTCCTTTTTTTGTTATTTTGTTTGCTTATGTTTGTTTTCTTTCCATTGAATTTTTAATTCGAGTTTGTATTCGTATCTGTTTTTGTATAGATAGCATTCGTATTCGTATTCGTATCTAGCATAGCAAACACTACATATATTATATATATATATATACAATTTATATACACTTCACATATTACAAGTACTTCAAATAATGCACACTTGGGATCAAATATTACAAGTAGCCACATAAGTTGTTTCCTTACAAGTACTTCAAATATTACAAGTCATAATCGTCATCCGTGTTTTCATCAAGTTGACCCCCGCTTACCCTATGATTGGCATAAAATTCTCCGTTGGGATTTACGACCTCATCCACCAGGAATCCATAGAGTGCTTCTTGAATTGCCCTGACTTTTTCCAGTTCGATGAGTTATTCCTTCATTCACAAATCTGTCACGTCCAAACATCATTATTTTAAATCAATACATGTACGAAATTAAATGCAAGAAATTATTATTAATTTACGTACATCGGTTTCTTTTTGTGTCATTTTCTATGCACCAGTAAAGTCGTGGATGAACTCACATACATAGTAGCCACATAAGTTGTTTCCTTGTTCCTGTCTCAAACACTATATAAAGATGGGTTATGAAATATTCATGGTGTTTAAAAAATGACACTAGAAAGTCAAGTTCGATATAAAGATCACACGGCTTGTGTGTGACTCCTACTCCTACGTGCCTTTTAATGAAGCGAGCCCATGCCTTTTGGAGGATGTCTATGATGTTTTGATATTCTGTTATTCATTTCCTCATAGAGTCAAACACCACAACTCGGGCTCGATCAATCTCGATACTGAGTAAGATCCAGTGAAATCTATCGATACACATTTATAGATGAAATGTTGGATATACTTATTATCAAATTGAAGGTATAAAAAAAGAGTCGAAGGATGACTCACCTGAAGTTGTACGGCAACAAAATAAATGTACACATATGTTGCTTAACCAAGGCCCTGGATATATTGTTCTCGGTCTGATTTGGCCATTTGATTACACTATTCTCATTTATAACATCCGGTCCATGAAGCCGATGTTATAGTACCCCTTTCTTTGGCATTCCTGCACCTTCATCCTACATGATACAAAACAAAAGAGGGGATGAGAAAGCATAGAAGTAGTAGAGCTAGAATATCGAAATGAGAGGAAACACTTACATAACAAATTCACTGACGAGGGACTTGTCTAGGGCGTTTTGATGGTATAGAAACCAAAGACTCTAAAATTCGATCCATATGTCAGCTGGCCCCCGAAATAAATGGCAATCTTTAACCCGAGTTGCCAACATTGTCAATCCATCTGCAGATTCCTTCAAGTACTATTGATGAAAATCATACATTCTCATTGGTAGCATCTTCAGCAACTCTGCCCACATAAGAGGTTCCCCAATACAAATTCTTTTCTATGAATCAGGATGTTATCCTCCCCTTGGAGTTGAGCTTTTGTGAGATTTGTTTCCACCACAAAATCAGCCATAGTTGCATTCTCTTTTGAAAGCACTTGGAGCAGTGGTACCGTTTTTTGGGATTGTTCTCCGAGCTGGGGAATTATGGATTGAAGAGTACCCTTCTTTTGATAAGACTTTGTGATTGAGCGGTTGTAGTTCGACAGTCTTTGTTCCTCCCTTGGTTGGTACATGCCTATGAAGAACTTCTGCCCAGCTGGATCCACTGGTTGCTTCGGCTTAGGCTTCCTTGGCATGAACTGATCTCAAACCTCCTTTCTCACCTACTCATCCAATTCCTCATCAGTCTTTTTGTATGCTTAATTCGAAGGTGGAGCCTTCTCTTTCTTCTAAGATTGGTTCTTCTTCGCCTTAGGAGGTGGCGGGACCGTAGCCTTTTTAGGTGGGTTCTTCTTCGGCTTAGGCGGTGGACTCATGCTAGGGTTCCTTTGAGCGAGTGGTGATAGCGGATCCATGCTAGGATCCCTTTGTTCGGGCGGTGATAGCGGATCCATGTTGGGGCTCCTTTATACGGGTAGTGACGGCGGACCCATGCTGGTTGGGTGGCGTTGGCGATCTTGGCCTTGAGTTTTGAGCTGATGCTACGGAATCTGTGGCTCCTTGCAAAAATCTTATGTAGCGCTTGTTCCAACAAATCCAAGTGTGAAGGGCATGTTGTAGTTCCTCTTCTCCATCGCCTCCGGGGATCTCGAGGTCAAGGTCTTACCATCCTTTCTTGACTCGGTGAACCATGACTATAGCATATCCTTCAGGAATCGAACGCCATGAATTGTCCCGCCTTGGACAGGTACTTCAGCAATACCGTGAGCCACTAATTTGATCTTTTTCCTCTGCTCATAAAGAAGCTCACAAGGGGTCCTCATGGTGATGTCGTCCACGGGGAAACGTTGTGTTTTGTTCGCAACCATTTCAGTTCATTCTCCGGCTGGGAGCTCCGTGGAAGCGACGCTGCTACGGCGTTGAGAGCCGGGGCTGCTCTCCAAATTAGCAGCTGATGGAGCTTCATGTTGTTGTTGTTTGCTAACTGCTATTGCACCTTCAATCGAAGCTACTCGTTCTTCTAGGGCACGCATCTTCTCTTCCCGTTCAGCCTTCCTTCTGCATCGGCTTCGATAAGTCTTGAGATCTACAGTGAAGCCATGCTTCCATGCAACTACGCCCATGCCTCAGACACGTCGTGTGTGTTCCGGTGTCCCAAGAGCGTATGTCAGCTTGTCTTTCTCTCTATCAGGCTTCAAAGTGCCTTCGGCAACGGCCTTTAGTGCCGTATCGAGATTGTCGGTCGCTTCTCTTATTGGATTGCTAGTCACAAACGTTCCATCTTTCATGTTCAGTGTGCCTCCATGATCATAGAAGTAATACTTTGCTCAAAATGGCTAGTTGAAAGTCGTTGGTACGATTACTCTTGCAATCAGATCTTCTTCCATCTTCTGCCATTTCGGAATCACCGACGCATAACCTCCATGCCCAAGATGATGGAAGTGATGCTTTTTGCTCGCATTGTCTTTGTACTGCACGAATGCATCCCAATAAGGACGTTGCTTCTGGTAATTTTTTATCAAAGTGTGGTGTCAGACCCTTTTTGATATAGTGAGTGTTCAAGTTTTTCTTGAACGTCTAGAAAGCAATAGCCATCTTCTTCATGATCCATTTCTTCAAGACACCTTCTTTGTCATCTGGAAAATTGAAGTGTTGTTTCACCTGACAAAATATCCAAATTGATTAACCAATGTCGTCTTAACACCCTTGGGAACCTTTGGTTCACCTTCTGAGTCCACTAAGGTGATGTTGGTTGTGATCGCGGAGTAAGTAAGGAGCATCCTTTTTGGATAACAGGATGCTGGGGTCAACATCGACTGAGAATGGAAAAAGATCATAAAACTGATGAAAGTCTTCTAACTTGTCTGAAATGTCCTCAACTCCAATGATTTTTCTTTTTCCTGAAAGAACTATGTGGCATTTTGGCTCATTGTCTAACTTGGGTTTGCTTGACATGTCCTTCTTGGATTTGCCTGACATGTTCTTCTTAGGTTTGCTTGATATGTCCTTCACATAGAATACCTGTGTCACATCCTTGGCTAGGATGAATGGTTCGTCTTGATATCCAATCTTTTTGAAGTCCACCATAGTCATCCCATACCAGTCTATCATTACGCCTCATCCAGCTCGATTCACCCATTGGCAGCAAAACAAAGGAATCTTCAAAGGTCCATAGTCTAGTTCCCATATATCCCCTATGACACCATAGTAGTTGTCCTTATTTCAATCATTTCCTATTGCATCTATACGCACACCACTATTTTGGTTCATGCTCTTTTCATCTTGGGCTCTGATGTAAAATGTATACCCATTTATCTGGTACCCTTGGTATTGCATGATTTTGATCGATGGTCCCCTGGCCAGACATTGAAGTTGTTCATCAATCGTGTCGTCACCCATGAATTTTTGTCCGAGCCAAACAACAAAGCTAACTATGTGATGACGTGTAATTCAGGCCTCAGATTTCCACGGGTTTTCAGACCATACAATATTCATGTGCTCCTCCATATATGGAGCCACCAGGGATGAATTCTGTAGAACCGTAAAGTTTGCTTTGCAGATTTCATTGTCATGGATGTTCGTATTAGATATTTTCCCTAGTGTGCCCTTTGCCTTCAATCTCCCCTCATGGCATGACATCGGGACCCCGATCGGACTAAGATCATCAATAAAGTCAACACAAAACTCAATGACCTCCTCTGTTCTGTAGCCCTTAGCTATCCATCCTTCTGGGTGAGAATGATTGCAAACGTACTTCTTTAGGACTGCCATGAACCTCTCGAAAGGGAACATATTGTGTAGGAATACAGGGCTCAGAATGGTTATCTCTTTCACAATGTGAACCAGGAGATGTGTCATAATATTAAAGAACAAAGGTGGAAACACCATCTCGAAGCTGACAAGATATTGGACCACGTCATGTTGTAGCTTTATTAGATTATTTGGATCTATTGCCTTCTGCAAACTTTTATTGAGGAAGGCACATAGCTTCATGATTGCCAATCTTACATTGCCTGGTAGAATACCCCTCAGTGCAGCCAGAAGCGATTGTGTCATCAGGACGTGGCAGTCATGCGGTTTAAGGTTTGTGAATTTCTTCTCTTTCATATTTATTCTTTCCTGTGTATTCGAGGAGTGCCCGGACGGGAGCTTCATACTATTCAAGCAATCAAACATGCTTTTCTTCTCCTCTTTGCTAAGAGTTTAGCTAGCAGGACGCAAGTAGTGTTGTCCATTATCTCTCTTTTCCGGACGTTGGTTTCTCGTTATTTCATTTCTTTCAGGTCACGCCTTGCTTCCATTGTATCTTTTGCCTGCCCATACGTATCCAAGAAACCTAGCAGGTTCACGCAAAGATTCTTCATCAGGTGCATCATGTCAATTGCATTGCGGACCTCCAAGACTTTCCAATAAGGTAGCTCCCACAATATAGACTTCTTCTTCCACATTGGTGCATGTCTGTTTTCATCATTCGGAACTTGTGGGCTGCCACGGCCCTTTCCAAACACTACATGCACAGCCTTTATCATCGAGAAATTCCATCACGGAACATAGCCTTAGCACGTGTTTCTGGTTCCCTTTAAAATGTTTCCCTTTCACTCTTCCGACATAGCCTTAGGGAAGAAATTGACGTTGGCCCATATACACGACATTCCAACAATTTTTCAAATAAAAGTTGTCGGTTTCATCTAGACAGTGGGTGCAGGTCTGGTATCCCTTGTTTGACTGTCCCGACAGGTTGCTAAGTGCAGGCCAATCATTGGTGGTTACGAAAAGCAATGCTCGGAGGTTGAAAGTCTACAATTTGTACTCATCCCACACACGTACACCTTCTTTCTTCCACAATAGTAAAAGTTCATCAACCAACGGTCCTAGGTACATGTCCATGTCGTTGCCAGATTGTTTTGGGCCTTGGATAAGCACCGGCATCATGATGTACTTCAGCTTCATGCATAGACAAGAATGAAGGTTGAACGTACAGCATAGAGTCATAGGCCATGTACTGTGATTGCTGCCCCACTCGCCGAATGGATTCATTCCGTCGGTACTTAAAACAAAACCTGATGGTCCTTGCGTCCTTATCAAAATCTGTGAATTCTCTGTCAACGTTTCTCCACTGGGACCCATCTGCGAGGTGTCTCAGCATCTAATCTTGCTTACGCTCTCCTTTGTGCCACCGCATCAACTTAGTGTGTGCCTTGTTTCTGAACAAGCGCTTAAAACATGGTATTATAGGCAAATACCACATAAACTTAGCAGGAATTTTTTTCTTGGATGGCTCCCCGTCGACATCACCAGTATCATTTTGCCTGATCTTATACTGCTTTGCGCTGCAAACAGGACAGACATCCAGTTTCTCATATTCATCGCCGCGATAGAGGATACAATAATTAGGACATGCTTGAATCTTCTATACTATTAATCCAAGAGGGCAAACAACCTTTTTTGCTTTGTATATTGTTGAGGGCAGTTCATTACCCTTGGGAAGCATGTTCTTTATAATTCTCAGTAGCTCCTCAAATCCCTTATTGGTAACACCATTTGCTGCCTTCCACTGCAGCATTTCCAATGTGCTACTCAACTTTTTGTGCTTCTGTTTGCAATCTGGATACAATAATTTTTTGTGATCCTCCAACATCTTGTCAAACTTCTTTGATTCCTTCACAGTTTCACTGTCTTTCTGTGCATCTAGCAACACCTGACCTAGTTCGTCATGTGGTTGCTCTTCTATGGCATTTTCTTCAGCCTCGTCCATTAGTTCATCATCAAAGGCACCTGCTTCATATAAGTGAGCCCAGTCTAGAATGTTATTATCATCATCTTCTTCATCATCGTCTTCCATCAGAACTCCAGGTTCACCATGAAACCCCTTTCAATAAGGTGGATGTGTAGAGTGCTTCTTCTAGAGAATTTCTTGTTATTTCTGCAAATATGGCATGGAAAGCACATGAAACCTTTCGATGACATGTGGAACTCAGCCACATCGAGAAAAGACTTTAGACCATTAATCCACGCCATGGTACACCGGTAGCCATACATCTATTGTCGGTCCATCTGCAATCATATTTTTTTCATTAAGAACACTTTGAATGAGCAATTTAAGTCAATGGGATAGGGCTTCACAATTTTTTATTATGAAACGATATTACTATTATGAAGGACCAAACTCTAAATAAATGTATTCTTTAGAATATGCTCATATTCTATGCATTCTTTAAAAAATTAAATATTTCTAACTATGGGGCATAAAAAATTTTATTAAAAAACGCAACAAAATATTATCATAATGAAGTAGGAAAATTATAATCTATCCAACAATGTTTATCTACACTACATGTAAAAATACAAAATCTCTCCATTCTCCCCCATTATCCCTCATTCTAAAAATCGCATAAAAAAAGCAAACTAACCATAAATAAAGGTTGAAATGTAGTGGCGATCTATCCAAAAATGTCCTCTAATAATTTAAGTATAAATACAAAATCTCTCAATTCTCCCTCATTCCAAAAATCGTAAATTTCTCTATCTATAAAGCATAACAACTAGCAAACTAACAATGAATCTTGAGGATGAAGTTGCTAACCTTTAAAACACTTCCATGAGTGAAATCTCCAAGAAAAATGGAGAAATTCGGCGGCAGCTCCCCTATTGCGCCATGGATGAACAAGGGAGGATGAAGGAACAAATGAGCTCGCCATGGATGAACAACGGAGGATGAAGGAACAAATGAGCTGCTCGAGCTCTCGGGGACGAAGAAGGTAACCGTTTTAATGTGTCGGGCTATTTAGTACCACCTGGAATTTTGAACCGGTATTAGCTGAGGCAATTTAGTACCGGTTGAAACCTTCAGCCGGTACTAAGACACACTAGTCAATTTAGTACTGGTTGGAGCCACTAGCCGGTAATAAATTGCCTTCATGGAATCTAGCCATTGCGGGTGGAGCTATTTTAGTACCGGTTGGTGTTGTTAACCAGTACTAAATGGCTCCCCGGTGTACTGTTCTTTCAAACCGATACTAAATGTACGCGTCAGTACCGGCTCAATATGCAGCTGGTACTAACGCTAGCGACAAATGCTCCATTTTGTGGCAGTGTTGACATTGGGTAGATGGAACGTTAGCGTCGCTCCTCCTATTTTGTGAATGCTAATGCTAAAAATATAATGAAAATTGGATACGCGACATCGAAGGATCGCGGTTTTAGAGAAGGGACAAAAGTGAACCGGATCCTCATACTATCCCACGATGCTGCCGTATATATTTTTACATGCATTCAGGGTGTGGGACTTTTGACGATTTGCCCCTGCCTTTTTCTATCTAAATCAAAATGCACATCCATTTGTCCCTTCGTCGAGAAACCCTCACGTCCTGCTCCCGGCCACACCATGGCAGCAAGGTCGGTGGCTTCATGATCTTCATCTGCAAGCCTGCAACCAGCGCACTTCTCTCTCTATTGGATTTTCCGTGGTGCCACTTCAAGCTTCTCAAATAGATTGGAGCAGCAGATTGGGAGTAGCTTACCGTGCTGGGGCCGATGATATATCTGGAATAATATTCTTAGAAATTTTTGCAAATTTTGGCATATTTTAATTCCGAATATTACTAGCAATTCCCTGATGTAAAATAGTGATCATGTGATGACAAAGCATATGTTTGTGTTCATGTAAATTTTAACAAAAAATATGAACAAGAGAGTAAACCAAAGATGGTTTAGAATGTACCTAAAGGCGGGACCGGTGCCGGAGACACCGGTTGCGCCGTCCCAGGATTGGATATTGTATCGGTCCGGACTGTTTGATATAGTCGAACTAATTCATTGCAGTGCAGATTGCCGTTGGGAAGTAGTCGTGACGATCTTGATGTTCACTTGGGGAACACAGCTACGGCCACCAGAAAGTAGTCGTACATCTTGACGGAAGTAGTCGGGACGATGTTGATGTAGTCGTACGGCTTGAGCGAAGTAGTTGGGATGATCTTGATGTAGTTGTGTAGCTTGAGTAAAGTAGTCAGGATGTAGATGAAATAGTTGTTCAGCGGTGGATCTAGACGGAGTAGTCGCTCGGGGAGGAAGCGAGCAGTCGTGTGTAGATGCTCCCCAAAAACCAGATTGCCCGCTATCCCGTGCAGACCTTTTAGCGTGCAAGGTTTCAAAGTCCTGCTCTCGCTAGAGCTGTGCGCGCAGCGCTAGCGATGGAGATGCTAACAGCTAAAAACAGAGGGATTAAGGGAGAGATTTCCTGAGCAAGAATACCGTAGAGTATTGAGCTCACTAGCATGAGAAGAGGCTGCCTCCTTATATAAGTGATGGGAGAGAAAGGAAAAATGAACACAGTAATGCCCATCAAATTGCACCATTAACATGTCATCAAATCTCTAATTTAATCACCAATTACAACCTAGCTATTACTCTCCTCAATTACCCATATGGTATTAACATCCACATAACTTTCTAGCATTAACCCGTGGGCTTTTAGTTCTTAATTTATCATTCAAATAAATGATCCTAGCCGAAGTATTCCAACAAATATAGCGGTCGGATGGGAAGCTCATGCCTCGCGGTGCCAGGAGTAACATATAACACGTGGAATCCATTGACTTCTGCACCAAGCTAAACTCTCGCGCAGCTGTCAGGTCGCCAGCAGCTGGGGTCAGCTACGCCACACCGCCCACCCAACTGAAGTAGTTCCTCGGCAATAAATGTAGAGGGATTTGTCCTTTTTCCTTTGCCAGGAGGAGGAAAACCTTTTTTGAGGAGTTAAAACTGCTCACCCTATAGGCTGGACTATTGTTAGGGGAGAAAATTGATATTTGGTTAAGTAGTCTTACGTAACTTCTCTCTTTCTCTCTTTAGACGTTGCGCTGTATAAAAACTCCATTTGTACATACCCACCCTTTTTTATATATAAAAAAGATAGGTAGGAGGCTCCCCTGCCGATTCCCTCAAAAAAAATGTAGAGGGATTTGTCATACTAGGAGCGAGTATAATAGGTCCAACTAGGCCGTCTTTTTTACATTTTATCCCTTTTTAAGAAAAAAATTTACGTTTGGACCCCTAACAGACTTATTCTCACGTTTGGATCCTAGGGGTCGGCGCCATGAATCATGGCGCCGAGGTCACATGTCTCAGCGCCATGATTCATGATGCCGAGATGCCACGTGCGCTACCTGCCTGGCGCCGACGTGGCAGCCAGCTCGGCGCCAGAGAACATGGCGCCGAGGTCAGTGCCGTAGATCATGGCGCCGAGCTGGCAGCTTACACAACACGCCCACCTTCCCTATCCGAGCGTTCGTCCCATATTTCTTACCCCGTCTCGGTTTTTCTATCTCTCCCCCACCCGCCCAACCTCATCAATCGACGTATTTGACCTTGAAAACTTTGATTTGCTCTATAGATCTTCAAGAGCAAGGTATCCTCTCTCCCCTCCTCAATTTTTACGTATTGATTCGGTCTATATTATGTGTATTATTCAGTGTAATTGCTTAGGGTTTAGGATTTAGTTATTAATATGTGTAATATGCAACCTTAGATGCCTAGGCGTGGTAAATCTAGTAAACCAAAGGTGATGACTTGGACAACCTTCACCCGTTTGCCGCTGCCTAGTGGTGGTCCTGTGCCGATGTGCTTCTGCGGTGATCCTTCCAAGGTAGCCAAGTCAGATGAAGAGGAATCATATAACAAGAGGTATTGGATGTATGAAAATTATGCATTCAACCCTACACCTCGTCAAATCCGTATTGGGTTGCTGGTAAGAATATTTATTTTTTGTATAATATTTTCACATTCATATATAACATTGTATGCTTTATGAGTAATAGCAGGTGTGTAACAATTGAATGTTTTGCAGACCCCTCCCCCGCTTTGTGACTTTGAGCAGTGGATCGACACTGACATCAAAGAGGAGGATAAGGAGCATCTACGTAGAATGAAGGAGTGGGATGCGGAGCAGAAGGAGTTGTTGGAGCAGAGACGGCAAGAGAAGGCAGCAGAAAAAGAGTGGAAAGAAGAGCTGGAAAGGAGGCATGCTGCTCAGCACAAGGAGGAGAGGGAACACAAGCTGGAGCGTGTTCCCCGTGCGAAGACAATAATGGAGGAGAATCCAGATGCATTGAGGAAGGGAAAGTGGCCTCGTTGCACTCAGTAGTATGCAAGATTTTCTAGTTGTATGGTTTATTCATGTAATGAACTTGTCATTGTGTTCTTATGTACTTGACATTTTATTGTGTTGTCATTTATTGCATCTTCCATGTGTCATTGTGTTCTCATGTACTTGACTTTCCAAGCACTTGTCATTTATTGCGTCTTCCATGAGCTTAAACGGTAACGTAATGGAATCAAGACTAACAAAGTAGTGCATTACATAATTGAACATGCACAAAACATGTATGTGACAACCCTGGTAATTACATTTCCAAAATCAATGTCATTAGCCTAACTCTATGATTAAACCCACTAATGAAAGGGTGGAAAGAATTAAAACGAGTTCAGTTGGAATTCAAATTTAAATTGAGCACATTGGTTACTTTTGAACTTTAAATTTAACTTTCAAACCATAAGCCAAATGAGATTTTGCCTGAAACCAAAGTTGTAGAACTTTTTATTTTGAACAACTTTCGTGTTCAAAAGTTTTTGAAATTCAAATCAGAAAGAGGAGAAAACGCCCTGTTTGCACCCAGCCCCCTGAAACTTTTCGAATTCTTGCATCCAGGCCCCTCGCCCCCCCCCCCCCCTCTCTCTCCTCCACGCCCGACCGCCGCGCGCCAGGTGGCCGGCGACGCCTGACCGGCGCGAGGCGCCAGGCCAGTGGCCGCCGCACCACCCCGCCACGGCCGGCTTTGCCCCGCCCCCATGCCGCGCGGCCAGTGAACGCCCGCGCGTGCACGCGACGCAGCCGCGTCCAGCCCCGCCGCCCGGCCGCCCAGTCGCCTCGCTCCGCCGTGCCGCCCCGGCCCCCGCGCCCCGCCAGTCGCCGCGCCCGCCCTCCGCCCGAGCCGCTGCCGCTGCTGCTTCACCACTCCACGCCCGACGCTATCCCACCGCGCCCACGCCATATCTCCGGCCGCCCAGTCACCGCGCCCGCGCTGCCGCACGTCGCGCCGGCGTTCTGCCGCCGCCCGCCGTGCCCAGTGCGCGTTGTGCCATGCCCCCGCCCCGCGCGCTGCCCAGGCCCCTCCGCACCCCCTCCGGCCCCTATAAAAGCCCCGCCCGGCCACGCGCGCGAGCCCCAGCACCCAGAACGCCCTCGCCGTCGCCATTGCCGCCGCCGAGCGCCGCCCGCCCGTGGACAGTCCTCCGCCGCCGCCCACTGCCCAAACTAAGCCCCCAGCCACCACTACATCATCCCCCTGAAGCTCGCCGACCCGCCCAACGCCGCCCAGAGCCACCGGAGCGCCGCCGCCCGCGCTGCCGCCGCCGCCGCCGCCCCTGCTCGCCGTGGACAGCACGACCCCGACCCCCTCCGTCCAAGCCGAGCCCCTGTGCAGCTTCCCCACGCGCTACTGAAGCTCGCCGACCGGACCACACCGCCCCAAGCCCGCCGGAGCACCGCCGTCGACGCGTGCCGCGCCGCCGCCGCCTCTGCTCCAACGCCGGCGAGCCCTTCCCGGCCGTCCCCCACCTAAACAACACCCCCACAAGGTAGCCCTCGCACCCCTGAACCTTCCCCGACCCTCACCCCCTCGCCGGAATTTCGGCCGGCCGCCGTACCCGAGCCGCCCGAGGACCCAATTGCAAGAATTTAAATCTTTAGAAGGATCTGCGCGTAAGATTCAAGGACCTAGTTGTAAAAGAAAGTTTCAAATCTAGATTCAAATTCAGTGAACTTGTAAAATTCGAATAAAATCGTAGAAAATTCAGAAAAATGTAAACTCAACTGTTCTGGAATCCTTAGAACAAACTCTACCACTTTTGTTACAGAAAGTTTCTCAGAATATCAACATATTTTCCTCTACATTAAATGGAAGCTTTAATGGACTTATTTTGTACCACTGTTGTAGAACAATGCTGACCCTAAATTTTGGGCAGTAAGTTAGTTGCTTGATGTTTAGGACTGTGTAAAAAGATCAGGCCCAAATTCAAACTCTAGCTTTACTGTTTATTAAACTTAGTTTCATACTATGTTTAAGTAGAATGTTTTATCCCTGCAGTTAGGTGGTGAATCACCCAATGAAACTTTTCCTATGCTAATGTATGGGTACCTAGAAGCCAGAGAAAAATTAGGAGACTTTTTATCTCACAGTAACCTACTTATTTGATTTATGTGCTAATAACATACATTAAATCAAGAAAATAGTATCTTAGCTTGGAAAATTCTCAAATTCTTACTGGGAGATACACTATGGTAGAGGTTGCTGTGTAAAAAGTTCCAAGGACAAACACCCTGTGTAGGGTCCTGTAAAAATGAATCCTTGAATAGCCTAGGTGTAGAATGTCATATTTTCTATGCTCTGAATACTGCATGATAAATCCCACAAAAATTACAGTAGCTTCTGCATGATTAAGTGAAAGCTCTGTAAAACTCTTAGACTCATTTGTTGCACCAATTTTTCTGTACAAAAAGAACAAGGATCTAACAGCCACTATGTAATGTATTTTTCATAATTAATCTGTTACATAAAATTGGCTGAAAATTTTACAGTAAGCGCATCTTTCCCTGATGTGCCTAAATCCAAAATTTCATGACCAGAAACTATCCATTGTAGTAATTACTCTCAAATCGTAATCAAGTGCCATTTCCACGACTTAAACTTGTGCACTCACGTAGAATCGACGACTCTCGCCGACGGAACTTACAAGCTGGTGCCCGCGTCCGAGAGTGAGCAGCGTGAAGCTCAAGCAAATCTAACTGAAGCTCTTGAAGACCCGAGCCCAAGTTCGGAAGAGCCCCAAGCGAACTGCGAAGGCAAGCCCCGGAGCATAACCCATTCTTCCCGAAATTATGCAACTCATCACTCTTTGCTTGTGCATTAAGTTTATAGGAGTTGGATGAAAACTTAGTTGCATGATATCAGGAACCCTTGCTTGAAAACTAGACATAAGGTTCGATAGAATGCCGTGCTAATAGGACTCCGGTAAAAGTCGAGTGATTTCCTGTCACTCGCGAGAAAATAGGAGTTGAATGACTACTACACGCTGCAATCATAAGGACACGGACGGGCTATGAAACGATGGTTACGATTGAGGCCCGTCTGTCTAGTGAAAACTGCTAAGGCCGCAGGGTGTGGTAGTGATGGTTAAGTCTTTGAACGTACTAAACACATGCCGATATTATGGGAATCGGTAAGCTTAAGTACCTGATTGGCCCGGCAAGGGGACGGCATCCTACCCTTTGAACTTCGGTCCCATGTGCATATGGCGAGTGCAGAGAGTGGTCACGACCCGTCGCCGAACCGTGGCGTGGGGCTCTTGTACTCTCGGAGGGTAGCCCCGATCCACGACCCGGAAAGAAAGGGGAAAAGTTGCACGTGTGACTCTAGGGAGTAACCACGTGACGTGTGTTTGGGTTTCCCTTGCAAGGTTAAGAAATTCGATTCGAATCGTCCGTTTCTCACGGCTATTGAGACTGCTTAACCATTTTTACCCACAGAGTAAGAAGAGGAACAATGATGATGAATGAACTGGTTGGATGAAAAATTTAATGCTTCACCATGTATGCTTTAGATAGCTGCTTACCTAGACTGGCTAACGAAACTAGAATCTTGAGCTAAAAGTTGAAAGTAAGGACCCACTTGTAGATGCTTTTCGGCAAAACAAACCCCTGAGCCAAAAAGCCTGGCATGTCTAGAGTTGGTGGAGTAGATGCCACTACTCGGGTAAGTCTTGCTGAGTATTAGTATACTCAGTCTTGCTTGTGACTCGTTTTCAGGTGAGACCTCGAAGATATGATTGCTAGCTTGACTTGGCCCTGCACTCTTCCCCCTGGTTGGTCGGTGGAATGGGATGCGCCTCCGTCCAACGGAGATAAGGCCGAGTGATGTCTCGTACGGGCTTCATCGAGACATTCTGTATCGTCGAGTAGTTTCCGTCGTTTATTTCCGCTGCAACTTAAACTCTGAAGAACTTATTTATGATAATTGAAATACTTGGTTTCTAAACTCAAAACTTGGTCTGTAATATTCACTTATACTAATGCTGTAATATTTGCTGGAATGTGGTATTCTCTGGGCTCATCGTCGCATGAGCGTTTGTATGTATGGCGCTCGATCCGTTCACCGTGGTTGTATCGGGAGGTTATACCCGACAGGCCAGTGGATTACTCCGTTTGAAGTGTAAGTTTAACCGAGAATGCCTTAATGGTGATGGTTAATACACTTGAGCCAGATTAATTCAGGTGGTTCTGCCACAGCTGGTATCAGAGCCGTAGCTGGTGCCACAGCTGGCAACAGCGGACACCGGAGCCAAAATACATACGCCAGAGAATGCGACAAGCCTTAAAAACTTGTTTTCATAAAATTTGACTAGAAGGATGTGTTGCGAAATGCGTTGGTACGTTAAGGATGGTGCCTAGTTCGTAAAGCCCTAAGGGATTATGGGAAAAGTTTAGTAGGTGGCTGTCTGACTTATGAAATATTATCAACTGACTTCCAGCACATTACTTTCTGTCAAAACTTACTTTCATGCACAACCGACCTTAAATTCTGTAACGACGCACTCGTCGCTAAGGTAAGAAGGTAAGGATCCTCAGCCAACTGAGAGAGCTTGGCCTTCCTGTCGGTGATGCGAACCGAACGCTGCCCTCAAGCAGTGGCTTACTTGAGGTGCTGCCAATATGCCAACTGATCGTTGAACATATTGGGAGTAGAAGGTTTGGCGCAGGGTATGGCGATCGCTGTTCATACCCCCGTCTCATGACGGTACCCCCGTTAATACACTATCTCGATAGCGTATGTTAACGTCGTCTGTACGGCGGAAATTGTACAGATATCGTTTCTATAAGTAAACGGTAATGAATACGGACGCTTTCATGAGTGCTGGCATGAAAGGTTCATGATATATATATGCTTTGTCAATCTTCTGCAGGTACACTAACCGCGATTACGATAAGTTAAGGAACGATTAGAAAGACTCGACTAGCTATTATAGCGAGAGCCGTATTGTGTATGCCACCGAGACTATCGTCGTAAGACCAAAAGTATTTGGCAGTTATTTTATTTTGTGAGGACGAATAGGACGTGCATACATCATGAACATATGTATCTGAAATCAAAAATGCGTTGTATGAGAGTGGTAAGGTTGTTGCGTATCTAAGCGTGGTTTGCATAAGGACTATCTAGCGAATCTGTCACAAATCTGCCATGACCAAAAAGAGCGATTTATTGACCCAAGAAAATGACCTTTTCTGGAGAAGTCCATGTTGAAAGAATTGTTCCAAATTTCGTGTTCTATCTTCTGTTCAAAAATGAAAAATTCTGAACTTATGGATAGTGAGAAATAACAGAAACCTTGGAATGTCAGAATTCTGTCCAGAATAAGCCCTTCTGCCTCTTAAATTTTTAGGCCCCCTTCCCGCGGTTTTCTGCAAAAGAGTACAACAAAAACTTTTCCCAAATTTACCCAGGTAGCTGCTGTTAAAATGTGGTAAATTTTGGCTGGGTAGATTTTCCCTGGTGCACGAAACTCTAGCCCTCTGTTCACTGAAAATTCTGGGTAGACAGTAAGGTAAAACCTGAAAAGAAAGACCATCTTAGAGACCTAATTAGCTCTGGAGTTGACTAGCAAAGTTGTTCACAAATACCTTAGGAGTGATCTGGTGAAATTTGAGAATTTTTGGATTAGAACTGTGGAAGTTATGGTTATTTTTGCACACTGTACCGAATCTGTCCTTGTGCTGTTCACAGTTTTTCACTATCTCACTCCATTTGATCTTTTGTTCAGATGGCCGAGCCTGTTGATATGATGGTGGATGAGGATGGACGCGTACACTCGCAGTGTCTCCACTGGTAGGGCTTTCCCTCTATTTTGTGGGATGTTCTGCGTACCGCGGGCTATCTAGTTCCCCCACGTTACGCCGGACTGGAGTTTGCAGAAAATGGAGTTACCCAGTGCTGTGTCAACGTGACTATCTTTCCGCACCCGCTACACCCGGAGTGGCCCGCCTTGGAGCTTGAGGCTGTTGGTCGCCGTTTGGCCGATACTTGGGAGCTTGCAGCCATGAGGGCGCTCACCACTTTTTGTGCGCAGCGTCCCGAGGTTGTCACACTCGCTCCCATTGGATTGTTTCCTGCTGCCCAGGGCAACGACCCCTTTTGGCTCAACAGGGTGCAGCACGCACAGTACTTGGTAGACTTTCATGCCCAGGAAACTATTCATACCTCCGTGCGGTGCATGAGTGCACTCTACCAGCTACAGACTCTCCAGAGTCAGGGATTGGAGCAGCTCACTGATCTTGCTCAGGCCTACCACATGATGGCAGATACCAGGGATGAGCAGATTAAGGAGCTCAGTCAGGATCTTGAGGACAGAGATGCTCAGATTGGCCAACTTGAGGGCCAAATCCAGGAGCAGGACACTCTCATGGGTGAGAGAGATGCCACGATAGCACAGTTGGAGGAGCAGCTCCATGATCTGAGCCTTGAGTTGGAGGACGCGAATGAGCACATTCAGTGGCACCATGATCAGAATGACCATCCCCATGAGGAGGACATGGAGGAGGATGAGGAGGAGCCACAGGAGATTGATGGTATCTCCGGTATGGATTTCGAGGGTGAGGTACCACAAGCACCTCAGATGGGAGCTCACTCTCCTGCTCACAGCGAGTCGTCCGTCCACGACTTGGATGATTTCTAGAAGACGACCTAGGAGGACTTTTGCACATACTCCTCGATAGGGTAGCCTAACTTTTGGCAAGTGTTGTAATAGGCTAACTAGGAGTTGAGTAACTCTTTTGTGTTGGGTACACCTGAACCATGTGGATACCCTCAGCATGTAAGGAACGGCGATAAACTTGGGTGATTTCGTTGTAATTTGGTAAACGATGAAATCCACAATCGCTGAGACTTGTCGGAATTTTTACCCATGTCTCCTTGCATTTCTTGGCTGAGTGTTGAATACCAGACTTGTGCTAAATTTTGTGATCTAGGTTCTCACAAAATTCAGCATCATTGGACCTCGCTAGTTTAAGATATAGGCGAAACCGCACCGATCAATCTGCTGAAAAACAGCTAAGACAGTAAGGCAAAGGATGAGCTTTTCGACCACCTTAGCTATAGTTCTAGCACCGAAGTTAAATACCAAAGTGGTGCATTCCTAAATCCTCTGACTACTGCGAAAGTTTGAGATGTTTTGGATGGACCCACAGCAGGCTATAATTTTTCTCGTAGCAAACAGAGATCCTGTCCATACTTCTAGCTGTGACTTCAGAAGTCTATGACTACACCAATTATTTATGAATCAAGGAAGTAATATGGATCGCGTTGCTAATGGTAACCTTTCACGTTTCAGATGGTTGGATCAACCCGTGGCAACCCCGAGGGTTTTGGTGCCGGTGGCAGCCGCTCGCGACAATCGCCACCACCCCCGCCCAGTTTGGTGGAAGTGATGGCCACTCAAACCGAGCTGCTGCGTCAGATTGTGCAAGGACAACACCAGCAGAGGGGTGGACACAATGCTCACCAACCCCAAGCTGCAGGATACACGGATTTCCTAGGGACCCAGCCGCCCTTGTTCCATAAGACCGAGGAACCCCTGGACGCAGATGCATGGATTCGCACCATCGAATCCAAGTTCACATTACTTGTGGCCCCATGCTCAGAGGCCAACAAAGCTCGTTTTGCCGCGCAACAGCTTCGCGGTACCGCTCGACTGTGGTGGGACCACTATTCTGCGATGCTCCCGGCTGATCATGTAGTCGACTGGGATGAATTCAAGACCGCATTCCGGGCACATCATATTCCCGAGGGTCTCATGGAGAGGAAGTTGAATGAGTTTCTGGCACTCACCCAGGGCACCCACACCGTGCTACCCAGGCATTCAACAACCTATGCCAGTATGCGGGCTATCACGCTGATACGGATGCCAAGAAGCGTGATCGTTTCCGCCGAGGTCTGAATACCAAGCTCAAGGAACGTCTGAACCTAGCCAGGGCTGACACCTACAACGAATTGGTCAATATGGCCATTACCCAGGAAGACTGTATCATGGCACACCGGGCAGAGAAGAAGAGAAAGGCACCCGCAGGACCATCAAGTGCCCAACCACCAAGGTATCGCATCGTGCAAAATGCTGCACCCACAGCTCCACCAAGGGCCCCGCAGCCAGGAAGATGGATTGCCAGACCCCCACAGCAGCCAGGCATGGTACGACCCCCGATGCCTCCACAGAATGGTCCGAGGCCCATTCTTCAGCAGTCTCTTCGACCTAGCCCCGCGAATCGCTGTTTCAAATGCGGGAGTTCCAGCCACTTCGCACGAGAATGCCCTCAGCCTGGACAGCCCAACCAAGGTCAAGGATCCAACCCGAACACCAAGAACAGGGGCAAGAGACAGACCCTGCAAGTCAAGCAAGGACGGATTAACTTCACCACGCTTGCAGAGCTTCCTGAAGGAGCCCCAGTGATGTCGGGTACATTCTCTATCCATAACAAGCCTGCAGTTATATTATTTGATTCTGGTGCATCGCATAGTTTCATAAGTGCAAAATTCGGTGCAAAAGTAGGCTTGGATGTTTGTCACACCAAAGGGTCGTATATGATATCAACACCGGGTGGTAAAATTGCTTCAAACCAAATGGTCAGACAAGTACCAGTCAAATTGGGTAGTAAAACCATCGACACGGACCTTATCCTTTTACCTCTTGACGGCATGGACATTATTTTGGGAATGATCTGGATGGCTATGCATGGAGTCACACTGGATCTTTCTTCCCGAGCCGTTGAGATAAATTCACCTAGTCACGGAGCCACCACCCTTTACCTACCGTTCCTAGATTGTACGAATTCCTGTGCTTATAAGATGGAAGGACTTAAGCTAGATGATATTCCTGTGGTAAACGAGTATGCCGATGTTTTCCCGGATGACTTACCAGGAATGCCACCGGATAGGGATATTGAGTTCATCATTGAACTTCAACCGGGCACTGCACCTATATCCAAAAGACCATATAGGATGCCCCCTAAAGAATTGGCAGAGCTGAAAATTCAACTCCAAGAACTACTGGACAAAGGTTTCATTCGCCCTAGCGCGTCACCTTGGGGATGTCCAGCCCTATTCGTAAAGAAGAAGGATGACAGTTTAAGATTATGTGTGGACTACCGACCTCTCAATGCGGTAACTGTTAAAAATAAATACCCCCTTCCTCGTATCGATGTACTCTTCGATCAATTAGCTGGAGCCAGAGTCTTCTCAAAGATTGATCTTCGTTCGGGATATCATCAAATCAAGATTCGCCCGTGCGATATTCCTAAGACTGCCTTCTCCACACGATATGGACTATATGAATTCTTGGTCATGTCCTTTGGACTCACCAATGCCCCTGCCTACTTCATGTATCTCATGAATTCGGTATTCATGCCCGAACTTGACAAATTCGTTGTAGTGTTCATCGACGACATCCTTATCTATTCCAAGGATGAGGAAGAGCATGCCAAGCACCTTCGCATTGTTCTTCAGTGACTCAGAGACCATCAGCTCTATGCTAAGTTTTCTAAGTGTGAATTCTGGTTGGATACTGTAAAGTTCTTAGGTCACACGATCTCCAGCGAAGGCATAGCTGTTGACCCCAGCAAGGTACAAGAGGTGATGGATTGGAAACCCCCTACCTCTGTTCATCAGATTCGCAGTTTTCTCGGCTTAGCCGGTTACTACCGCCGCTTCATCCCGGATTTCTCTCGAATTGCTAAGTCCATGACTGAACTGTTAAAGAAGGAAGTAAAGTTTGTATGGAATGAGAAATGTGAAGAAGCTTTCCACACTCTCAGAGAGCATCTGACTACTGCACCTGTGTTAGCTCAACCCGATAATACCAAGTCATTCGATGTGTATTGTGACGCATCAGGTACAGGTCTAGGATGTGTGCTTATGCAAGAGAATCGAGTAATTGCATATGCCTCACGAGCCCTTCGGCCCCACGAACAGAATTATCCCACACATGACCTTGAGCTTGCAGCCGTCATTCACGCTCTAAAAATATGGAGGCATTATCTCATGGGTACACAGTGCAATATCTACACGGATCATAAGAGTCTCAAGTACATCTTCACACAAGCCGATCTGAATATGAGACAACGGAGATGGCTAGAATTAATCAAGGATTATGACCTTGAAGTGCATTATCACCCCGACAAGGCTAATGTAGTCGCGGATGCACTAAGCCGCAAATCCCATTGCCATTGCTTATCCATGGAATCCTACAATGAGACATTGTATGCAGAAATGAGGAAGCTTAACCTGGAAATGGTTTCCCAAGGCACTCTAAATCACATCTCAGTTGAGCCCACTCTTCACGACCAAACCGTCATGGCACAACTACATGATGAAGGAATCAAGATCATCAAACAAAAACTCTCTCTAGGTGAGGAGAAGTACAAATGTTTCCGCCAGGACCATAAGGGAGTTCTATGGTTCGAAGGTCGTATAGTCGTTCCGAAGAATCGTGAACTCCGCAAGAAAATTCTCGATGAGGCACACCTTTCCAAA
Organism: Panicum miliaceum; assembly: GCA_032594955.1. Taxonomy (NCBI): domain Eukaryota; kingdom Viridiplantae; phylum Streptophyta; class Magnoliopsida; order Poales; family Poaceae; genus Panicum; species Panicum miliaceum. The sequence goes on along the minus strand of CM064066.1, from coordinate 22,691,128 downwards.
TTCTCTATCCACCCCGGCAGTAGCAAAATGTATCAAGACCTAAGGAAAAACTTCTGGTGGACTAGAATGAAAAGGGAAATTGCTACGTATGTCTCGGAATGTGACACGTGCCAGAGAGTAAAAGCTAGCCACTTGAAAGTAGCCGGTACACTTCAACCATTACCTATACCATCATGGAAATGGGAAGACATAAGTATGGACTTCATCGTTGGACTACCAAACACTTCCCAGAAACATGATTCCATATGGGTTATCGTGGACAGACTCACGAAGACGGCACATTTTCTTCCGGTACACACCACCTATTCTACCAAGAAATATGCCGAGATTTACCTCGATCGTATTGTTTGCCTGCATGGAATACCTAAGACAATTATCTCCGATCGTGGTCCTCAGTTTGTAGCACGCTTTTGGGAACAACTGCAAACGTCTCTTGGCACTAAGCTGATTCGCAGCTCAGCATACCATCCTCAGACTGATGGACAAACGGAAAGAGTAAACCAAATTCTTGAAGACATGCTGAGAGCCTGTGTCATTCATTATGACAAGAATTGGGACAAATGCCTACCCCTAGTAGAGTTCTCGTACAACAACAGCTATCAAACGAGTTTGAAAATGGCACCCTTTGAGGCCCTGTATGGACGAAGGTGTCGAACTCCTTTGAGCTGGTCACAAATCGGAGAACGTAAAATAATTGGACCCGACCTGGTGATCGAGGCAGAGGAGAAAGTAAAAGTAATACAAGCAAATCTTAGAGCCGCACAAGCTCGACAAAAGAGCTATTCTGACAAAAGGAGGAAGCCCCTAAAGTTCGAAGTTGGCGATCATGTCTATCTTCGAGTTTCACCAACCAAGGGAGTGCGAAGATTTGGAATCAAAGGCAAACTAGCTCCCCGTTATATTGGTCCTTACGAAATCATTGAGAGCTGCGGACCCGTAGCCTACAAATTACGACTGCCCCCTCAGCTCACGGCCACCCATGATGTCTTCCACGTATCTCAACTCAAGAAGTGTATTCGAGTCCCTACCGAGATTGTGGAACAACAAGAAATATCGTTGGAACCCGACCTCTCGTATGTCGAACACCCAGTTAAGATTTTGGATCAAAAAGAAAGAGAGACCAGGAGGAAAGTGATTAGAATGTATAAAATACAATGGAATCACCACACGGAAGAAGAAGCCACCTGGGAAACGGAGAGCTACCTAAACCAACATTTCCCTGGGTTTCTTATCTCAACCACTGGTATGTGCACCCACGCCCACACTAAGAATTACCGAATCTCGGGGCGAGATTCTTGTTAAGGGGGGAAGGCTGTGACAACCCTGGTAATTACATTTCCAAAATCAATGTCATTAGCCTAACTCTATGATTAAACCCACTAATGAAAGGGTGGAAAGAATTAAAACGAGTTCAGTTGGAATTCAAATTTAAATTGAGCACATTGGTTACTTTTGAACTTTTAAATTTAACTTTCAAACCATAAGCCAAATGAGATTTTGCCTGAAACCAAAGTTGTAGAACTTTTTATTTTGAACAACTTTCGTGTTCAAAAGTTTTTGAAATTCAAATCAGAAAGAGGAGAAAACGCCCTGTTTGCACCCAGCCCCCTGAAACTTTTCGAATTCTTGCATCCAGGCCCCTCGCCCCCCCCCCCCTCTCTCCTCCACGCCCGACCGCCGCGCGCCAGGTGGCCGGCGTCGCCTGACCGGCGCGAGGCGCCAGGCCAGTGGCCGCCGCACCACCCCGCCACGGCCGGCTTTGCCCCGCCCCCATGCCGCGCGGCCAGTGAACGCCCGCGCGTGCACGCGACGCAGCCGCGTCCAGCCCCGCCGCCCGGCCGCCCAGTCGCCTCGCTCCGCCGTGCCGCCCCGGCCCCCTCGCCCCGCCAGTCGCCACGCCCGCCCTCCGCCCGAGCCGCTGCCGCTGCTGCTTCACCACTCCACGCCCGGCGCTATCCCACCGCGCCCACGCCATATCTCCGGCCGCCCAGTCACCGCGCCCGCGCTGCCGCACGTCGCGCCGGCGTTCTGCCGCCGCCCGCCGCGCCCAGTGCGCGTTGTGCCGTGCCCCCACCCCGCGCGTTGCCCAGGCCCCTCCGCACCCCCTCCGGCCCCTACAAAAGCCCCGCCCGGCCACGTGCGCGAGCCCCAGCACCCAGAACGCCCTCGCCGTCGCCATTGCCGCCGCCGAGCGCCGCCCGCCCGTGGACAGTCCTCCGCCGCCGCCCACTGCCCAAACTAAGCCCCCAGCCACCACTACATCATCCCCCTGAAGCTCGCCGACCCGCCCAACGCCGCCCAGAGCCACCGGAGCGCCGCCACCCGCGCTGCCGCCGCCGCCGCCCCTGCTCGCCGTGGACAGCACGACCCCGACCCCCTCCGTCCAAGCCGAGCCCCTGTGCAGCTTCCCCACGCGCTACTGAAGCTCGCGGACCGGACCACACCGCCCCAAGCCCGCCGGAGCACCGCCGTCGACGCATGCCGCGCCGCCGCCACCTCTGCTCCAACGCCGGCGAGCCCTTCCCGGCCGTCCCCCACCTGAACAACACCCCCACAAGGTAGCCCTCGCACCCCTGAACCTTCCCCGACCCTCACCCCCTCGCCGGAATTTCGGTCGGCCGCCGTACCCGAGCCGCCCGAGGACCCAATTGCAAGAATTTAAATCTTTAGAAGGGTCTGCGCGTAAGATTCAAGGACCTAGTTGTAAAAGAAAGTTTCAAATCTAGATTCAAATTTGGTGAACTTGTAAAATTCGAATAAAATCGTAGAAAATTCAGAAAAATGCAAACTCAACTGTTCTGGAATCCTTAGAACAAACTCTACCACTTTTGTTACAGAAAGTTTCTCAGAATATCAACATATTTTGCTCTACATTAAATGGAAGCTTTAATGGACTTATTTTGTACCACTGTTGTAGAACAATGCTGACCTTAATTTTGGGCAGTAAGTTAGTTGCTTGATATTTAGGACTGTGTAAAAAGATCAGGCCCAAATTCCAACTCTAGCTTTACTGTTTATTAAACTTAGTTTCATACCATGTTTAAGTAGAATGTTTTATCCCTGCAGTTAGGTGGTGAATCACCCAATGAAACTTTTTCTATGCTAATGTATGGTTACCTAGAAGCGAGAGAAAAATTAGGAGACTTTTTATCTCACAGTAACCTACTTATTTGATTTATGTTCTACTAACATACATTAAATCAAGAAAATAATATCTTAGCTTGGAAAATTCTCAAAGTTTTACTGGGAGATACACTATGGTAGAGGTTGCTGTGTAAAAAGTTCCAAGGACAAACACCCTGTGTAGGGTCCTGTAAAAATGAATCCTTGAATAGCCTAGGTGTAGAATGTCATATTTTCTATGCTCTGAATACTGCATGATAAATCCCACAAAAATTACAGTCGCTTCTGCATGCTTAAGTGAAAGCTCTGTAAAAATCTTAGACTCATTTGTTGCACCAATTGTTCTGTACAAAAAGAACAAGGATCTAACAGCCACTATGTAATGTATTTTTCATAATTAATCTGTTGCATAAAATTGGCTGAAAATTTTACAGTAAGCGCATCTTTCCCTGATGTGCCTAAATCCAAAATTTCATGACCAGAAACTATCCATTGTAGTAATTACTCTCAAATCGTAATCAAGTGCCATTTCCACGACTTAAACTTGTGCACTCATGTAGAATCGACGACTCTCGCCGACGGAACTTACGAGCTGGTGCCCGCGTCCGAGAGTGAGCAGCGTGAAGCTCAAGCAAATCTAACTGAAGCTCTTGAAGACCCGAGCCCAAGTTCGGAAGAGCCCCAAGCGAACTGCGAAGGCAAGCCCCGGAGCATAACCCATTCTTCCCGAAATTATGCAACTCATCACTCTTTGCTTGTGCATTAAGTTTATAGGAGTTGGATGAAAACTTAGTTGCATGATATCAGGAACCCTTACTTGAAAACTAGACGTAAGGTTCGATAGAATGCCGTGCTAATAGGACTCCGGTAAAAGTCGAGTGATTTCCTGTCACTCGCGAGAAAATAGGAGTTGAATGACTACTACACGCTGCAATCATAAGGACACGGACGGGCTATGAAACGATGGTTACGATTGAGGCCCGTCTGTCTAGTGAAAACTGCTAAGGCCGCAGGGTGTGGTAGTGATGGTTAAGTCTTTGAACGTACTAAACACATGCCGAGATTATGGGAATCGGTAAGCTTAAGTACCTGATTGGCCCGGCAAGGGGACGGCATCCTACCCTTTGAACTTCGGTCCCATGTGCATATGGCGAGTGCAGAGAGTGGTCACGACCCGGCGCCGAACCGTGGCGTGGGGCTCTTGTACTCTCGGAGGGTAGCCCCGATCCACGACCCGGAAAGAAAGGGGAAAAGTTGCACGTGTGACTCTAGGGAGTAACCACGTGACGTGTGTTTGGGTTTCCCTTGCAAGGTTAAGAAATTCGATTCGAATCGTCCGTTTCTCACGGCTATTGAGACTGCTTAACCATTTTTACCCACAGAGTAAGAAGAGGAACAATGATGATGAATGAACTGGTTGGATGAAAAATTTAATGCTTCACCATGTATGCTTTAGATAGCTGCTTACCTAGACTGGCTAACGAAACTAGAATCTTGAGCTAAAAGTTGAAAGTAAGGACCCACTTGTAGATGCTTTTCGGCAAAACAAACCCCTGAGCCAAAAAGCCTGGCATGTCTAGAGTCGGTGGAGTAGATTCCACTACTCGGGTAAGTCTTGCTGAGTATTAGTATACTCAGTCTTGCTTGTGACTCGTTTTCAGGTGAGACCTTCGAAGATATGATTGCTAGCTTGACTTGGCCCTGCACTCTTCCCCCTGGTTGGTCGGTGGAATGGGATGCGCCCCCGTCCAATGGAGATAAGGCCGAGTGATGTCTCGTACGGGCTTCATCGAGACATTCTGTATCGTCGAGTAGTTTCCATCGTTTATTTCCGCTGCAAATTAAACTCTGAAGAACTTATTTATGATAATTGAAATACTTGGTTTCTAAACTCAAAACTTGGTCTGTAATATTCACTTATACTAATGCTGTAATATTTGCTGGAATGTGGTATTCTCTGGGCTCATCGTCGCATGAGCGTTTGTATGTATGGCGCTCGATCCGTTCACCGTGGTTGTATCGGGAGGTTATACCCGACAGGCCAGTGGATTACTCCATTTGAAGTGTAAGGTTAACCGAGAATGCCTTAATGGTGATGGTTAATACACTTGAGCCGGATTAATTCAGGTGGTTCTGCCACAATGTAGTGGCATGTGAGGACCGGTACGAAACAACGGTAAAGAGGTGCTAGACTAAACCTAACATACCTTAGGTAATTAAACGAAACAACAAACACACGGATGTAGCATGTGAATAAGACAGGCTCCTAGTTGTTGGCGCTAAAATCGGCCAGACAGGAATCGATTGATGGTCTTCAGCGTCGGACACACGACCCGGGAGAATCTGCTTAGCTCCTGTTCGGGTTATCGCCCTCGTACGGTTCGCGCGACGTGCCAGTCAATCTTACCTGTTGATTGGCAAGGAAATAAAGTATCAAATTCCAGGCGCTCTGATCGGCTGGAGTTCCGATCTGTCCTGAGGAGCGCGTCGGCGGCGAATCGGCCGATTTGCTGTAGAGATGATCGGCTATGGATCAGCCGATAATCGTGTAGTAATTGTAAAGAAAACTGCTGGAGCGATCTAAACAATTACTACAGAGGCAACACTTGAAATAGATCTAATCAGCTGTGAGATGATAAATCGAAGAAGAACGATGACGAAGCCGATTACTCTGATCTCAAGCTGGATAACTGGTGATAATACTAGAATAACAAGTAAAACTTGCAATTCTAGTAAATATCGATAACTGGTGAATAAATCCAAACGAAACCACAGCGATGCGCCCGTAGTTAAAGCTCGGATATTGCTCGATAAGCCGAACCTACGAATTGGCCGGAGATCAAGTTGATGCAGCCCTGCCAATCCGTATGAACTCGTGAAAGAAGAAAAGTATTGGCGAAGTCGCCGACTTGAAAGTAAATTGCTGAATAAATAGAAGTATTGTTGTTGATTGATGTGTTGATTCCTTTGCAAGACCCTGACGACTCCTATTTATACCCTAAGACTAGGACTCCTGGTCTATTACGACTTGTTACAACCTTATTTAAAAAAACGGGAAAACTACTATATCTACAATATTTTTTAAATGAAACGGACTCCCGCAGAATCTTCCACCGCCGTCTCCTAATCCAATCAGGACTCTTTTCAATTGCTCCTTGACCGACTTAGCGTTGCTCTGTTGACCAACTTTTGACCAGGACCCTCCAAAATAGTCCCATCCTGTTGGCGCAAGCTGCATCACCAATCGGCCAATTTCAAACTGTTACCTCAATCGACCGATTCCTTACTGTAGCCTTTAGATCTACTGCATCGCCCAACCTTCTTCTCCTGACGCCGATTTAACACGTGTCAAAATCTGGCGTCAACACATGCCCCCAGTTTCGGAGTAAAACATAACTTTTTCTTCAAAACTCTGTCTTTAATCCTTTCCTCCGAAACGGGCGCAGTAAAAATCTCCTTCCGTTCCGCGGCACAATGATTGCAATTTCCTCGGACCGAGCGCGCAAAATGACGGCTCCCCTGGAATTCGTGTAGACGGCGCGTTAAGAATACCATTTTTACCCTTGCCCTCCCGGTGTCTTCCTCCGCCTACTTTTTCCCACAAATCTAGCATTTTCATCCAGCGAACCACTGTTCGTCTTCCTCTGAGCTCTCTCGATCTCCAAACGTTTTCCCCCTTCCGGCGATCTCCTCCACAACCTGCTCCAACCTTCCAATGGCGTCACCATCGGCGACCACTCCATCCGCGGAAGCTCTATCGGCGACCCCTTCAGTGGCGGCGGCCCAATCGGCAGTTCCACTGGCAGCCCCATCGGCGACGATGATCTCCATCCCAGAGGTAAATGCTTGAAATTTTTCCCCTTTCATTTTTCTACTGATTCAGTACTTTCCAGATCTTTTCTCAGTTTCTTCCCCTTTTCTCCCTTTTTAGGCACTTAGGCACCAAATCACCATCCCCCTCTCAGAAACCCTTGACCTTATCTGCTTGGGCCCTATGGGGAACTCTGATCCAACAGACCTGATCAGTCTAGAAACTCACAGAATCCCATTCAAGCAGTCACCCATGGACCTCTAGGTAGGCACTTTTAGATCCTGGCCAAATGAAACCCCCGGCTGGAGAGAATGGTACAAGAGAATAGCCAGATCTAGGAAGGTTCAGTGGGAGGAACAAAAAATCTGCCAGTGCATAGACCTATCTCTATCTTAGATGGAAAGAAATGAACCTCTGGTCATGGCAGCTTCTTATTTTTTGTCCGATGCACTCAATGCATTCCTTTTTGGACACCCCGACTTTGGCCGATGTTCTGTTGTTGACCGGCCTCGATGTCTCCTCCGCCGATACCCCTTTCTACTATCTGTTTAAGCCATCACATCGGCTAGAGATCAAAGGAATCGGCAGGTGGAAGGGGTATATTAGCAAAAACATGAAGACCGAGACAGTTTCAGAGAGGGAGCATACTGCTTTTCTTATGATGTGGCTAGAAAAGCACTTTTTCTGTGGCAGAGCAGTTGGACCCTCTTCAAACACCCAAGCTTCAGCGGAGGCTTTGTCACAAGGATCGGCCATCCCCCTTGGAAAACATTTGCTGGGATCGGCCTATCACCTGATGCGCCAAATCGGCACCAAGCTGTCGAAGGGGGAGCCGATTGGGAACCCTGGCGGTCCCTGGTGGTTCATCACCTTCTGGCTCAATTTATACATGAGCAAGGTCTCTCAGCAACGGATAGAGACCAAAACTTTCCCTAACATTAAGTCAGAGGAGAATCCATCTGTCCGACGGCGCTGCAGATCCTTTGGACAAGCGGCATCGGCCTTCCCCGGCTGCCAGTTTACTGCTACCCGCACAGCTGAGTACTTCAGGTGCTTTTATAATGGCCTTAGTGAAGAGACCATCAGCTGGCATCCGTATCAAGCAGTGGAGCCGATTTTCGAATTACCCACAAGCTACGACTTCTCCACCCATACTTTTGACAGGGAGCTTATGGATGTCTTGATCAAGCCAGGAATTCTGCCAGCCAATTTCTTTTCAGGAAAGGACTCTCCCACCTATGAGTTCTACAATCCATCGGCTGCAGCAAGGCAACTGGGTTTTGGCCAACTGCCGATTCGTGTCTACTTCGCCGGTCAAGCGAAATTCAGAGATGGGCTGACTTCAAGTCTTGACTACAATCGGCTGTGCGATCTAGTACCAGATTCCAGCACTATTGATCTGAATAATTGGTCAGTTGCCTCTTTTGCCACCCAGCAATTTAAATTATGGTGGGCAGAATGGAAGCAATACCTTTTCTGCAAATCTCCATCAATTTATAGCAACATTCTGGATCCAAAAAATATTGACCCAAATGCAGCGGTATGCCCTTTCTCCCAGCCGATTCCAATACCATTTCTTTCCACACTTTCATTTTATCATTAACTCGCATTTATTTCCTTAGTCTGAAAGCCAGGTCCCTCCAATGCGGAGCCGAAGCGGCAGGCCGATAGACAGTCACCATCCATATACACCATATTCACTTATCGGCTTCCATGCTCCAACCATCAAGGACATCTCCACTGGCCGATCAAAACGAGCACCGAAAAGACCAACCTCGAAGATAACCAGCCGTCGAGTGCGAGCCCGCATCGTATCGGCCGATCAGACGGCGGTAGCATCGGCTGAGACTCCCCGTATCGGATCGGCCGATCAGACAGTGATAGCATCGGCTGAGACTCCCCGTATCGGATCGGCCGACCAGATGGCGGTGGCATCGGCCGAGACTCCAATCCCTTTACCCTTGCCTGTTGCCGAGATAGCCGATCCTCAAGTCACCGCCGAAGTCGGGGCAGCTGCAGCATCATTACTAGTAGAAGCTGTTCAGGTAATCTTACTTGCGTCGTATGTTCTTCAAATCTTCCACTGACATTAACTCTCTCCCTTTGCTATGCTGCACAAGCTATCCCACCGCAGTCTCCGCAGCAATCGGCTACGTCCCAAGTGGAAGCCGAAACTCCAACAGCTCCTCCCGTCGAGGTAAATGATCTCTTACCTTAATCTCTTGATATTCAGAAGACTTAACCAATCCTGATGCAGGCCGATTTGGGTACGCTAGCTACAACCCCACAACAGACATCGGCCGGGAGATCCACAGAGGCATGGCAAATTTCTCACACCATCTTATTTCAATTTCCCATAGCATCCTTACAGGATCTGTTTTCTATGTCTTTTCAGGAAGCTGGCCCAAGCAGAGCACTGATAATTGTTGAATCTTCTTCCTCTAAGGAGCCAATTGCACCAGCCCCTGAGACACGGGAGACGCTTCCACCAGCGCAAGCAAGAGAAATTCATTTTAAGGAGGTAACAAACTTACCATTAGAATCGGCCGATTCTCCTTTGCTGCTTGCCAACCCTTCTCTTTATTTCCTCACAGGAGCAAGACACCCCTAACAACAGCATCTTCTCCTTTGTCGTCTCCTTGCCTGATCACGAGGAAATTGCTTCACACCCAATTTCGTCGAGCTCTGCCTCCGATGATGTCCGCGCCAAGCTCGAAAGCATGCGTATTCTCCTTCAAGACGACATCGGCCGATTGGTAGAAGACGCTTTGCCGATTCGACGACTTTTCAATGATATCATGGGTCGAATCCCGAAAGAAACATCAGAAAACTTGGCGCATGCTGCTTATATAGAGCATATGCATATTCCGGTTTCCAGGGCGCTGCGCCACATGGCCGATCGTGCCCAGATGGCAAAAACCCGGGAAGAGGTCGATTCATACAAGCACCGGACTCAAGAGGTACACCAAAAGATCAACTTCCTCGAAAGCTGCCGTCTGGACATCGTCGGCATGATAGATCGGCTCAAACAGAGAAGAGCAGAGCTGGCTAAGGAGATGGAGCAGATAACCAAAGAGATAGCCGCTGAAGAAAAGAAACTTCAAGATCTCCCATCCATCATCAGTGAGCTGAAGCAAGAGAGGCAGCACTTGGCCCGTGAAATGATAAAGCTTCATCGCCGTGTGTCAGAAGTCCCAGGATCGGCCGATGATGACCAGAGAGTACTAGACTCGGCCGATCAAATTAGGCGACAAGCTATTGCAGCCATAGATGCTTTCCTTAGGCTGTAAAGAATATCGTAAACATTTATTGCTCCTTCAATGCTACAGCGCCGATTTGATCCTGAACTATTTCTTTGGTCAGCTTTGCATTTATGTATGCTTTTACTCTGATAGGACGTGTCTCACCATCCATCTACCTTTCTTTCCTTTATAAGTAGACCCTTCACCATCTCCAGAGGCATACGCATTACTTATCTTCTCTTTCTCTGTTTATTGTCCCAAACTGAACGGCAAGATGTCTTCTTCGTCCTCTTCATCTTCTTCCTCTGTCAACCAGGTATGAACTCTCCTCTGCCTTACCCCTGAACATCTCAATCGCTCTGATGTTGGGTAATCCCTTTTATTTCCATTTAGCCAAAACGTCTCAGCCCATGTCTAGAACGAGTGATTGAAGTCTTGCATTCAGATGAACCACTGTCACAGGCAGACAAAGATCTGATAAGAGCTTATGCTGAGGAACTCAGAGATCATGTCCCCGCTCTTGTCCAAGAATATTGGGACCTTATAGATGCTCACTATTTGGTCCGTAAGCGACCATCTTCTGAGAAAAATCCTCCACTTCCTTGTAAAGTTAAGACCAAAGTTGCCATGGAGGACTTGGAGGAGAAGAAGACCCGCCTCCTGACAGAACTTTGCAACCAAGCTGAGACTGGAGCCACTGCAGAGGACCCGAAGGAGAAAAGGCTCAGCCTTATGATAGAGCTGGGTCGCGTTGAGAGAGAAATCCAGCGTAGGCGTAATCAGTGGACGTATCGGTATTTTTATTCTAAGGGCGACTTGTACCATGTCAGCCATGTACTCTATCATTTTCATCCAATAATGAACCAGTCAAAATGAATCCCAATGTTTTTCTTCAGGCGACGTCATCTCCGCATCAGATATGTAGACGAAAACCGATGAAAAATCGGCCATATTATCTTGATATATTTTACTGCAAGTTATGCATCTACCCAAATGCTTGGATAGTACCTCTTCAGATATCGTCCGTTTAAAGCTCTTGGGAATTCCTTCCCTTCAATTGTTTCCAGAATATATGCATTTCCAGGGGCACATCGGCCGATTCTGTACGGCCCTTCCCAAGTAGGTGACCATTTACCGAATTTGGGATCTTTGGACCCTATCGGCAGCACCAACTTCCACACCAAATCTACCTGAGAGAATTGTTTAACTTTGACCTTTTTGTCTTACCATCTGGCCACCCTTTTCTTGTTTTCTTCTATACTAATCAGGGCTCTTAACCTTAAACCTGCCGAATCATCAAGTTCGTTCTTCATGAGGAAGGAATAGTCATCGGCCGTTAACTGATCTTGAAACGATATACGTCTTGACCCCGTCCTTATCTCCCAAGGCAAGACTGCCTCATGACCATAAACCAACAGATAAGGGGATATCTTAGTGGTTCCATGACAAGCCATCCTATAAGCCCAAAAAGATTCAGCAAAGACATATGCCACTTTTTGGGTTGCTCTTCTATCTTCCTCTTGATTAGTTTGATTATCCCTTTATTGGACGATTCTGCTTGGCCATTGGCTTGAGCATAGTATGGAGAAGAATTTAATAATTTAATCCCCATATCGGCGGCAAACTCTCCGAATTCTCCAGAAGTAAACATTGTTCCTTGGTCAGTTGTGATGGTTTGAGGAATACCAAATCGATAGATAATATGGCTTTTAACAAATTCAATCATATCGGCCGACGTCACGTTCCTTAAAGGAACTGCTTCCATCCACTTAGTAAAATAATCCGTGGCTACCAATATGAACTTATGCCCTTTGCTCGATGGAGGATGAATTTGTCCGATGAGATCTATTCCCCAACCTCTGAACGGCCATGGCTTAATTATTGGATTCATAGCCGATGCTGGCGCGCGCTGTACATTGCCAAACCTCTAACAGTCCTAGCATCCTTTGTAATACTTGAAACAATCCTCAAGAATAGTTGGCCAATAATACCCATTGTTCCGGATCATCCATTTCATTTTGTGAGCCGATTGATGAGCTCCACATACGCCTTCATGGATTTCTCCCATCAGAACCTTTGCCTCTTCTGTTCCCAGGCATTTGAGAAGAACTCCATCAATCGTCCGGTAAAATAAATCATCCTCAAGAAACACATATTTTGTAGCTTGAAAACGTATTCGCCGATCCACTTTTTGGGATTGATCTTTCAAGTAATCGGCGATTTCCTTTCGCCAGTCATCGGCCGCGAGCTCTAGCATCATCGCTCCCTGAATCGGCCCATACCCGGAGGCATGTTGGGCCAGCCTGTTGGCCTCTTCATTATAATTTCTGGGGATATGCTCAGTTATTGCAAACTTGAACTCTTTTAAAGCTGAAGGAAATCTTCATAATAAATCCTCAAGATATCATCCTTGCACTCAGATCGCCCCGTTAATTGATCCACAATGAGCATGGAATCTCCAAAAATTTTGACTGCATCAGCTTTGACTTCCCTTAATAATTGTATACCCTTAGAGACGGCTCGATATTCCGCCTGATTATTAGTTGCGGAAGCTTCTATCGGCAGAGAGAAATTATAACTTGCCCCCCGAGGCGACACAAGAACAATGTCGATTCCTGATCCGACCCCACACGAAGAACCATCAAAATATAGAGTCCATGGAACCGGTTCAACGGCGGCAATTTCTGGTCCACAATGCTGAGCTACGAAATCGGCCATTACTTGACCTTTGATAGCTTTGGCCGATTCGTACCTTAAGTCGAATTTTGACAGAGCCAAGATCCATTTTCCAATTTGCCCTTTCAAAATCGGCAATGATAGCGTATACTTCACCACATCATCCTTGCATACAACTATGCATTCTGCCGATAGCAAATAGTGCCTGAGCTTGGTACACAAGAAGTATAAACACAAGCACAGCCGCTCCACCGGGGAATATCTTGTTTCGGCGTCTAGGAGTCTTCTGCTGATGTAATATACCTCTCGTTCGTTTCCTTCAAACTCCTGTACCAACGCCGATCCAATAGCCTGTTCATCAGCCGGTAAATATAATTTGAACGGCTTACCAGGCTGTGGTGGGACCAACACCGGAGGTGAAACTAGATATTGCTTGATATCTTCCAATGCTTTGCGTTGTTCTTCTCCCCATATGAATTCCTGGTCGGGCTTTAATTTCAATAGAGGAGTAAAAGCCTGAATACGTCCTGACAGGTTGGATATGAATCTTCTGATAAAATTGACCTTGCCGATGAGGGACTGTAGCTCAGTTTTATTTTGTGGGGCCACAACTTTGTTGATGGCGTCTATAGTCTTGCGGTTGACTTCTATCCCGCGCTCATGAACCATGAATCCTAAGAATTGCCCAGCCGATACACCAAATGCACACTTGTTTGGGTTCATCTTCAACCCATGCTTCCTTGTACACTCCAGTACTTCTTGTAAATCGGCCAGAGGTTCTTGGTGACCTTTTAACTTGACCACGACGTCATCTATATAAATTTCCACCGATGTACCAATGAGCTTATGGAAGATGTAATTCATGGCCCACTGATACGTAGCACCGGCGTTCTTCAACCCAAAAGTCATCACAACCCATTCGAATAAACCAAGATGACCTGGACATCTGAAAGCCGTTTTCGAGATATCTTCTTCGGCCATTAATATCTGATTGTACCCTGCATTCCCATCCATGAAACTTATGACTTTGTGTCCTGCGGCAGCATCTATCAAGATATCGGCCATTGGCATCGGATATCCGTCCATTGGCGTAGCCTGATTTAAATTCCTGAAATCGATGCACACGCGCAACTTCCCATTCTTTTTGTATACGGGCACAATATTAGAAATCCATTCAGCGTAGCGGCACTGCCGAATAAATCCTGCTTCAATTAACTATGTAATTTTGGCCTTTATATCAGGTAGAATCTTGGGGTTACACCGTCGTGCAGGTTGCTGATATGGCCGATATCCTGATTTTATAGGTAACCGGTGTTCAACAATGGATCGGTCTAGACCTGGCATCTCATGATATTCCCAAGCAAAGCAATCCTTGAATTCTTTTAATAAATTTATCAGTTTACACTTATACTCAGGATCCAAATTAGCACTAATATACGTCGGTCTTGATTTGCTGCTATCTCCCAAATCTACCATCTCCAATAAATCGGCCAACATAAATCCATGCCCAAGCTTCCCGTCTTCTCGGACGAGCTGATCCATCTATTCTGAATCTTCAGAGCCGACTGCTTGGATCAGCTGTAGACCGAAATCGGACACTTTCAAGAAGTCAGTGTCCCAAGTCCTGCCAGATATACATTTGACGTGCTCGCACCTCCACTGTTGCGTGTCGGCCGCTGCAACGCTGTAGGCGGAATCGGCAGCGACTATCTCTGTGCTATCGCCGACTCATTGCACGAGGCATTGATGCATTGTAGATGGGACACAGCAGTTTGCATGTATCCAGTCGCGACCAAGCAGCATGTTGTAGGATCCCTTGCCATTAATAACAAAAAAAGTGGTAGGAAGGGTCTTACTGCCGATGGTGAGGTCGACGCAGAGCGCTCCACAGGCGGGAGACACGTTGCCTTCAAAATCCTTCAGCATCATGTCCGTCTTGGTGAGGTCTTCATCGCCCTTGCCTAGCTTGCGGAACATGGCATACGGCATGATGTTAACTGCAGCACCTCCATCTACTAGTAATCTGGTGACGGGTCGTCCGTCAACATAGCCTTTGAGAAACAACGCTTTAAGATGTTGCCGTTTTTCTTCTTCTGGTTTCTCAAAAGTAGCCGTCATCGGCTCTAACACCAGTTGTGCCATTTGTTCTTCCATTCTTGTTGCTTTGTCTTGATCGTCAGGTGCCATGAATTCCATCGGCAATATGAACACCATGTTGATTTCGGCTGCTGATTCTTGATTGTTTGCTTCCTGATCGTTTTTCTTTGGGCGCCACACCCGAGACTTAACATTCCTTTTCTCTGGCACCTGCCTCTGTTCTTCCTCTTGATGCTCCCACTGGCGTAGGTGTTGGATCCTCCGTTTCTGGGATCTGGATAGGCCATCGGGACACCACCTGGGATTTGCTGGTTTGGCCGATGATCTGGCGTATTCCCGATCTGGTTCCCTTCCTAGGGGGTCCTCGTCCGACACCTTGTCATCGGCCATCTCTTCCAGCCGATCGTGCACGCTGATCCTGCCCCCCAGTCCATCCTGCTGGTTGGTCCTGCCTTTTGACCGGTGGTACTGGTCAACTCTGCCCCCCAGTCGATCATGCACCGAAACGCGCTGTTCCTCTCGTCCGCGCCGACTTCTGCTGATCGGCTCTGATCCTCTATCCCTAGAGTGTGGCCTCGGGCGATCGCTGCAACTCAATCCATTACACTCCGGACAGTTATTGGCAGATGGCAATCTGATGTCGTTCTCCCAGCAATGGATGAAGAACGGACATTGCCAGTGATCTTCATGCCGGTGTATCATCTCGTCGTGGTATCTTGATTGTTCTTGCTGCTGCCGATATTTGCTGAGCAAGAACTGGGAGGTGACGGGTTTGCGTGGTCGTTCTGGCCCCCGCCTGTTCCTTTTGATTTCTTCCATCGTGATCTGCCTCCTGGGATCAACGGCGCCACCCCTTCTTGCCGATTCTGACGTCAGCACCTTGGTTTGGCGTGAATTTCCTCCAGTGTCAACCATGTTGGCCGGGAAGGGATGCTGATCTATCTTCATCGGCTTTGCCGATTTAGCTGGGGTTTCAAATTTAAGCCTCCCCTGTTCGATGGCCGATTGTATCTGCTGACGGAAGACTTTGCATTCATTCGTATCATGAGAAGTGGCGTTGTGCCACTTGCAGTATTTCATCTTCTTGTGTTGATCGGCCGAAGGGATGGTGTGATGCTGAGATAGCTTAATCTGTCCTTCCTGGAGCAATAAATCGAAAATTTTATCGGCCTTTGATGTGTCAAAGCCGAATGTCTCTGGCTCTTTCTTTCCGAAAGGGCATGACATCGGTTTTTTGCCTTTCACCCATTCTGCCAGGCCGATTTCCTCCTCCGCATCGGATTCAGACCGTTCTAGGTATGCCACCTTCTTTTGGAAATTCCTCCGCTGTTCAAACGGACGGACTTCCTATCCTGACAATCGGTGAACGATCTGGCTTAGGCTTTCAAACTCTTGTGCAGCATATCTTTCTTTGATTTGTGGCAGGAGGCCTTGGAAAGCGATATTGGCCAACTGTGCATCGGTCAGAGCCAGACTGTAGCATTTGTTCCTGACTTCTCTGAACCTCTGTATATATCCTATCACTGGTTCATCGCTCCTCTGCCTGAGGCTGGTCAAATCCGAGAGCTTCATCTCGTGTACTCCTGCGTAGAAGTACTTGTGGAACTGCTTTTCCAAATAGGCCCACGTAACAATAGAATTTGGTGGCAAGGTGGTGAACCACTGGAAGGCCGATCCGGACAGAGACGATGAAAACAAACGCACCCTCAGAGCATCTTGCGTGGCAGCCTCCCCGCACTGGATGATGAATCGGTTGATGTGCTCTACAGTGGATGTA
The DNA here is from genome assembly GCA_032594955.1 of Panicum miliaceum. Lineage (NCBI taxonomy): Eukaryota > Viridiplantae > Streptophyta > Magnoliopsida > Poales > Poaceae > Panicum > Panicum miliaceum. The sequence continues at coordinate 22,674,402 of CM064066.1, read as the reverse complement.
TCGTCCGTCCCCGAAAACTTGGTGAAATCGGGAACTTTGTAGCGGTGTGGGAACGGCAGCAAGTCATAGGCCGATGGGTATGGCGTCTTGTAGGTGTAAGTTTGCACTTTTGGCTTCAATCCAAACTGGTCCTGGATCACTTCTGCTATCTTGTCGTCCAGTCCACCTGCTGTTGATGAACGACTGTTCGCGGCGCGGGCATGTGTTGAAGAGCCGGCACGGCTGGGTGATGAATCGAAGCATGCGGCGAATTTTGCTGAGCAGCCGATAGTTGATGGAGAAGTGAATCCGCCGCCCCATCGTATGTCATCATTGGCGCCACGCCTCTGACTGCTTCTACAGCGCTTGTCCCGCTGCCGATTTCTGATGAGATCGGCTGATACTGAGGGACCGTCGGCCAGACGACCGATTGGTGAGATACCTGGGTTGGATAGCTTCCATGCCCGGTTGATTGATCGGGGAAAGCTGTTGTTGCCAATATCCCCCAGGGTACTGAGCTTGTAGGTAGCGATTGTACAGAAGCGATCTGGATGGGTTGAAATGGAGTTTGTGATGGGAAACATGGTGCACCGCTGTACCTTGGAGACGCTGGAGGCAACGGAGTGTTGTACCCTTCGCGTTGCGTCAATATCGGCTGAGGAGCCGGTTGGGATGTGCATGGTGAGCTTCTAGCTGGCAGTGTGATTGGCGGGGCATACGCTAGTCCCTGATAGCCTTGGACTGCTCCGCTGGCCAGAGAGCTGATGACAGCGTTATACACCGTGTTGGTCATCACTGAGGATTGGTCAATGAATGCCTGATAAACGGACTGTTGGATCATATTGGACATCCTGCCCGAGTCCTCAGCAATGGTGATGTGGCGGGGAACTGGAATAGGAGCCTTCTTGACAGCCTCCCCGCTCCTGGTGCGACTGAACGACTGCAGATACATCTTCTTATAATCTTCTAGATGTTTAGCTAATTCTTCCCTCTGGTCGTCCTTGAGATCCGCTTCTGTGACCTCGATGATGTTGCTATCGGAGATTTCTGCGTTCTTCGACATATCAGATCTTGAATTGGTCCCACTAGGCGTGCCAAAAGTGTGTTGGCGCTAAAATCGGCTAGACAGGAATCGGCCGATGGTCTTCAGCGTCGGACACACGACCCGGGAGAATCTGCTTAGCTCCTGTTCGGGTTATCGCCCTTGTACAGTTCGCGCGGCGTGCCAGTCAATCTGACCTGTTGATTGACAAGGAAATAAAGTATTAAATTCCAGGCACTCCGATCGGCTGGAGTTCCGATCTGTCCTAAGGAGCGCGTCGGCGGCGAATCGGCCGATTTGCTGTAGAGATGATCAGCTATGGATCAGCCGATAATCGTGTAGTAATTGTAAAAAAAACTGCTGGAGCGATCTAAACAATTACTACAGAGGCAACACTTGAAATAGATCTAATCGGCTGTGAGATGATAAATCGAAGAAGAACGATGACGAAGCCGATTACTCTGATCTCAAGCTGGATAACTGGTGATAATACTAGAATAACAGGTAAAACTTGCAATTCTAGTAAATATCGATAACTGGTGAATAAATCCAAACGAAACCACAGCGATGTGCCCGTAGTTAAAGCTCGGATATTACTCGATAAGCAGAACCTACCAATTGGCCGGAGATCAAGTTGAGGCAGCCCTGCCAATCCGTATGAACTCGTGAAAGAAGAAAAGTATTGGCGAAGTCGCCGACTTGAAAGTAAATTGCTGAAAAAATAGAAGTATTGTTGTTGATTGATGTGTTGATTCCTTTGCAAGACCCTGACGACTCCTATTTATACCCTAAGACTAGGACTCCTGGTCGATTACGACTTGTTACAACCTTATTTAAAAAAAATGGGAAAACTACTATATCTACAATATTTTTTAAAGGAAACGGACTCCCACAGAATCTTCCGCCGCCGTCTCCTAATCCAATCAGGACTCTTTTCAATTGCTCCTTGACCGACTTAGCGTTGCTCTGTTGACCAACTTTTGACCAGGACCCTCCGAAATAGTCCCATCCTATTGGCGGAAGCTGCATCACCAATCGGCCGATTTCCAACTGTTACCTCAATCGGCCGATTCCTTACTTTAGCCTTTAGATCTGCTGCATCGGTGAACCTTCTTCTCCCGACGCCGATTTAACACGTGTCAAAATCTGGGGTCAACACTAGTATTGTCCCCACATAGCAAATTGTGTTGCCCCTTCTCCATAGTATCCTCCCATTGCAAACGGCGGTGGTGGCGGAGGCCCCTTGTTCCTATGATAAGGGCAGTTGCAATATGGATCAGTGCACGACACCTCCTGTGAACTGGCACCATTGCTATTGTCATCTTCTTCCTCGTCCTTGTTACCGCTTCTCACTTCCCTTTCTAGATCAAAGATACGATTCTGCATGTAGTAGATGTACTCTTGATGCGGATGAAGTGGAGGAGGATCGACCCACCTAACAAACCCGCAGTTTTCTGGAGCACTTGAAGACCGTAACAAATATCTCATGTAAGTTGTACAAAAGAAGAGAAACATATGTAACAAACGAATAGTAGTAACAATTACCCAAGCTCGCGGGCATTTGAAGAAATGCCGACCTCCATCCACCCCCTCGGCGCACATCTGCCTAAGCAGTCCTCACCATGCATACATTTTGGCCAATCTTCTTTGCGGTCATCGTATCCTCTGAGAGGCTTCTCCTTGGTGAATTCACCTTTGCTCTCAACTGGAAACTCATACACAGCTTCCGAATAGGATTCAGGACCAACAGACCCCTCCCACACAATGGGAGGTCCCTTCCTTCCTCCCTTCCCTCTCCTAGTGCTGAACCCTTTCTTCTAGATGACCCTCCAGACATTCTTACTCTAGTGTTTCTTGTTTTTGAAGTTAGAAGCAATGCATCCAACAATGCGTACATATAGACCGATGCAGGTTTACAACCCGATCTGTGGCGTTGTAAATGCACCTGAAAGGCCTACAATCCTACAGACCTAAAACTGAAAAGCCTATATCAAAGGACACTGAAAAGCCTATATGAAAACACACTGAAAAGCTTACATGAAAACACACTGAAAAGCCTATTCCAATTCAGACTTCAAAGGCTAGATCCTTTTTTCGATTGGACAACACCTGTTGCAATAAATATACTGGTACGTTCATAATTGCCATAAAGTCATGTTATGCGCTTCTATACTACGATGAACGAATCACCGGAAAAATTCTGTACTACGAGCATCCACAATGAAAATAATACATCACAATATGATACAAACATGTATTCAACCAAATACCACCAACATATCCATCAAGAACCAGAATATCCACACATACCATAAGCATAGTCCATGGTCCATAATAGTCCATACACGCTGAATAGTCCATACAAGCTGAACAGTCCATAGTATCCACGAACTAACCCTCACTGCCTCCTAGTCTTACCCTTGCCCTTACCAAGAGTGTCGGTGCTTGGAGTGTAAGGGTCACGTGGACAGCGCTGCCTACGTGCTGCCTGTTGTGAAGGCTGTGTGAAAGGAGCATCTTCCAGCTGAGACACTCCAATCTCCTCGGCTTCGTCCTCCTCCTCGTTGCCACCAATATCCTCAAAAGTAGCCCTTGTTGACCGGGATGAGCTCTGTCTTCTGAAGCCTAAGCCTCGCTGCATTGATGTACTAAGGCCTGCGCTGGTGTCAATAGTCTTGTCGGAGGGCCATGCACGTCCATCGCCGCGCTAGTCCTGCAACCACAACGAGCAGCAGCACGACGTAGGCGACCTGCAAGTCTCTGCATTTGAACATGAAGTTAGTGCATAAGACTAAACGAGAGGTACATATCCATATCTGTAGTAATTTCAAAAACTTACTCCAAGGAAGTTGTTCAGTGTCGTCTCGTCCACTCCTCGCCTTGGAAAACGTTCAATGTCAAGTACGGATTGCTTCAACGTGTTTCCCTGCAGTTAAACAAAACAAATGGTTAGTCGTTCTACATGATCATATTATTGCAATGAATCTGAACTGTTACAGAATAGTAGTGTTAGGTGACCATACCACTCGGTCTAGGATGGGTGCGGCCTCGACCACCGTCCCTTCCCATGTTGCAAGGTCGTAACATGTATCTTCATCGTCCGAAGACTGAATGTCGGCGTAGTCCGCTCCTGTCCATTGGCCCTTCAATTTGGTCCGTGTCGCAGCTAGGTACCATGATAGGTACGCGTGGAAGTTGTAGTCCGTATGCGGCTGGTCGTTCTCAATTACGTTCTCATGGAAAAGGTCCCACATGCCGATGTGCTCGCGGTGCAGCGTCTTGAAATGAGTTGTCTTCTTCTGCTTCTGACGATCTATCCTGTAACAGCAATAGTGACAACAATAGATAAATCATATAGTCAACTAGTTAGCATTATTGGCAACAATAGATGAATTAAGTACTTCACACTTACTTGTGCAACTCCACGGACATCGAGAATGGCCTTACGGGCCACTCCTGTCTCAAGCCAAACTATCGTGCAACTCTGTGAGGCAGGTGGTACTCCACAGCGTAGAAATAGATCAGCGGGCACGTCATCCTATACAGGTCCTTATTTGTGTAACACGCGGTGCTTAACTGAAGCTGCACCACCCTTATGTTGTTGTACGGCTGCCAAGTCACCTGCGAAATATTGAATTGCATATAGTCACTAAAACTGCATCTAAACATCAAAATGTAGCGTGGATACCATGTAGTCAACTATAGATAAATCAAAATGAAATGACGAAATGGAATGCAATGGACATACCATCAAGGGCGTGAGCGTGTCCAACTCATTAGCGTACTCGACGTATGCTCGTATAGTCCTAGCGAAGGGAGCTTTGACCTGGTCCCATAAGTAAGCAACCGTCGGTCGGAGTTGAGGGGTGGCCATGTCGAACCACATCCCAATACCATCAACTATTGTGGCTGCATTCAAAACCCAACTCAGTCTCCCCTTCTTCATGGAGATTATCATCCTCCTAAGTTACGGAATCTGGATGACCAGAAACAACTCCATCTTTAGAAATATAAAACCAACTCAGCAACATGCCTACTACATCTTCAGAAAAGAAGGGCAAAGGGACCTCTGGAAACACCTATCAAAGAATGGATAGACAACCTTTTGTGATCTCTCTTATTTTTCCGTTTCTTTCTTTGTTTCGTGAGAACTTTTGCTGGCTTTGTAATAACCCCTTTTTTCTTTAATATATAACCAGTAGGGGGCCCACCCCTCCTGTTTCATAAAAAATCCATCTCTCCTCTATAGCATCAGAGTCGACCAAATCCACCAAATGAATGTGCACCAGAGACCAGACTCCAGCCATCATGTGCTGGTGTGAGCTTTGCTGGCATAGAGTTGTGCTAAAGGAAGCGAATGAGCTCCACCGTCCTCCATTCGTTGGTCAGGGCTGTGAAGTGTGCCCCCAATGCCATTTGGGAGCGATAGCGGTTGAACATCTAAAAGATGCAGAGTCTAGATCGATGAACCAACTTGGAGAGCCTTATAGTCCAGAAAGAATGGCTTATGGGGTCAATGGAGCTGGTGGGATAAATATAGAAGGCGAGTGTCACAAAGGACGCCATTATTGAGTGGACCTCAGAACTGGATAGTGTACTTGCATGACACCAAAATTATTACACGTTCCATGTTTTCACCTAATAACCGCGTGCAAGTAAAGATAACTTTCTTTCATAAGCCCAACTTATTTAAATCCCTTTTACGCAAGGTCCAATACCGTCAAAGTATGGGAGTCTAGTTTCAAACCTTACCTCAGTCCATCACACTGGCCAGAGTACAACGGGCTAGAGTATGTGCCGGATGTCGAACTTTTAAAACCAAAAAAGGAAGGAGGCAGAAGAAACGACTAAAAGGTGACATGGACGAGTCACAAGGTCGCTCTAGTGCGGATTATGGTATCGGCAATTTTGATGTGGACAAGACCTAAAACTGTTGCTCCACGTGCAATAGATTTTGTTCTCAGTGTAAATGTCGGAAGAAAAAAATCTAAAGGGGAAAAAGCTGCTCAACAAACCTTAACAGAGAGAATAGGCAGAGAGGTATAATACATAATATGACTTAAGTTTTTGGATCTCTACATTGCTTGCTTTATTTTGCCATTATATTGACTTATTATTGTATATACTAACCAAATTTTTTTCATCGTTGCAGGATGGCCCACCCAATGTTCCCCCTCCTAGAGACTTTCTACGACTCCAAGCATTGCGCGTACGTCCTAGTTGATAGAGGGGAGGTAAGAGGACAAGATGTTTTATTTTTTTCTAAAGCCTTGGTTGTATAAATCTGCAAGCGCACGGAATATCATTGTAGCATTTTACCCAAGAGTATTCCACGGTGTCGTATTTCTATTTCTGCAGGTAAGGCGATGGTTATAGAATAGGTAAGTTGATGATTAATTCTTGGTTGAATATTCAATTGTACAAACAGGGTAAGTATAATATGTGGATATGGAGGTAGTGTGACACACAAATTACTCAAGCTCATTGCAATAGACTTAGGCAGGGAGAAAGGAAGAAGAGACTCTACTCGGGACTTATGTACTCCTATCTAGATATACAGCTTATACTATACACATACACACATACACATAAAAAGGACCCAGCTCTAGGCACCCAGGCACTACCGGGAGAACCGCACATGACTGGCATAGGAGCTAGCAGCCAACTCGGCTACTTTATAGACCTCCTACCCCTCTATCCGAATGTGGAGGATTACAGAGACGGATAGGGCTGTCATCGCCCACCGCTTACCTCTACAAATCGTTAGATAAAGTGACAACCAACAATACTTGATTAACCCAGACACCATGCCTACATTAATAAGTGATACTCTAGTATCCCGCACGGAGCTCCCAGCCTCTGGATGGATAGACATCATACTAGAATAAACAATTGATACTAGAACTGATGCCGTAGAACTAGAATTACTCATCTAATCATGCAAGGTATATGGTACCAGTATAAACTAATCATAGAGCATATATTTGACACCATAGAATATAAATTATGCGAGTATATAAATCTAGAAGATAACTCTATTAAGAATATCCGAGAATTACCTAAAGAAGTAAGAGCAAAAGCCATACCGAACACTCTAGCGACCCCGGGAACCCGAAGAAGAGCTACTTCAGCCTAAACTCCACTAGCCTATGGACTAATGCAAGAGAGAACTTGAGAATGATCAACTTGAGGTGTGTCTTTATAGGCTTGGTAAGGCGGTGCTTGGCCGACAAAATGGCTCCAAGCATGCAGAATCGCCTTTCGGGAGTGATGAGAGGCTGCCACATGCAAGGAGGAGAGGAGAGGAGCCAAGTTCGGTTCGGCCGACCTGGCCTGGCCTCCAACCGCATTCTCCTTTGGCAGGGTGGTTGCCAAGTGGGTCCTTACGTTGGTTATGCATGCCTTGGCGCTGTCCTAAGTCGGTTGCATGCTTTGGTGGGCCCTTTGATCCATGCGACGCTGAGTTGGTGCGAGCTGATTCGTCGGTATTTTACTCCTTGGATTCAAGGGTGTTTCTCTCTCCATTTCTGCTCAAATCCCTTCATACCTCTATTTTCCAAGAGACATATGGTTTTGACATTATTTTGGATAAATATGGGTGCAAGTAATGTTAGTTCTCCTAATTTTCGGATCAAATTTATGGTCGAAATTGGTCCGTAACGAGCGTCAATACTGGGTTGCTGCCTCTTGCGTGGGTGGTTTCTGCCGGCCTCACAGCGATGGATGCGCCTCCCTTGACCACTCTCGTCGAACGTTGGAGGCCGGAGACACATTCCTTCCACTTGCCTTGCGGAGAGGTCTCGATCACTATGCAAGATGTGGCTATGATTCTTGGCTTGCCCTTGGAAGGAAATGCGGTCACGAGCATCATCCAGACAAAGGGGTGGAGGATCATGGTGGAAGCTCTTATTGGGGTCAGGCCTCCTGCACCACCAGAGGGGGTAAAGGACTGGAAGACGTCTGGGGTAGGCTTGGTTGAGGCAGCACTTCAACCATTGTCCTCCTGGAGCAGATCAAGTGGTCGTAGAGCGGTATGCCCGTGTTTTGGTTATGGCACCTGTTCGGAGGATTCCTGTTTCCCAATGGGTGCGGGAATACTATATCACGGATGATCCTGCCAATCCTTGGCAACACGGAGAGATCATTGCCACATATAGCTTGCGACACTAGCGTGTATGTACCGGCATCTTTGTGACACATGTAGGCGTGTTGGGAGTGAAGCAAACCTTGGTGGTTGTGCATATCTGCATCAGATTTGGATTTGGGAGACGTTCCCAATGGGCACGCCCTACCGTGGCGCAGTTAAGGTATATGACAAGAGCCTAGTTTTCACTTTGGTTAGTAATCCAATAATTCTACCTTCCTAACTCTTGTTTCATGCTTTTGTAGCCGTGGCCACATCATGTTGAGGAATCAAGGCCGACAGTGGCCTTTTGTTAGAAGAATGTTGGGGCTGTTAGAGGGAAACTGTCGCTACATGCGCTACATGGATGACCCAGATTGCCTCACCGAAAATCAGGTATTAATATTTAAATCCCAACACAATAAGTAAATTCATGTGTATAACCTCTCACTAATTAATAGCACGGGCATAGATTTTTTTGACGCCGTACAACTCTAGAGACGAGCTGGAGGACATGGGATTGAGCTACATGTGCACATGGGGTGAAGAGTTGTGGAGGTGTTGCGTGCAATTGATTTTCTTCTTTGTTGTTGAGCTCCACTTGCCACACCGTGTCAAGAGACAGTTTGGGAGATTACATGACTTCCCGCCTGAGGCTATTTTGACATCCCAAGCTTTACACAGGTAAGTGAAATGAACTTTAACTTGTTCATGCCTAATGTTTTATTTGGGTGCATATAACATGTTGTAATATTCTTACACTATGGGTGCATAATGTTATATATTGTAATAAAAAAATTATTTGTCCACAAACATTGTCATTAATGACCAAAACTTGATTAGGGGCCTAGATGCTTTCACTCATGCAAGAATATCCATCTCTATCAGGAGTGTTAGACTAGAGCATCCACTAAACTAGTGAATGATGATCTCATAAGCAACTAGAGAACTAGAACTCGCTTATCATTGAAACTTAAAGCACCAAAAATCATGAATACTTAATACGATTGATAAGCATCCGTTGAGGTACAAGCTGGAGGAAAGTGCCGACAAACCCGGCACTTCCCCAACTTCCCATCACTCTCCTTCTATTTTCTAATCACTACTAAGGCAGCACTAAACCTCTTGAGAGAGCCTTGAGATCAGGTATGAGAGTGAAGAGTGTGAAGTGTTATGTGAGATGTGTGTCTCAAAAGTTAGCCCCCTCCCTTGTATTTATAAGCTTGGAGAGGTTGGTTTTGGCTGGTAATTCAGGATGGAGGTATGCATAACCGACTTTAGGACAACCTAAGGAGGCGACATGTGGCAGCTGGAGGCGAGGGGGACCAGGGCTAGTTTAGTGAACCCTGAGCACCGCCTCTCACCACCGCCGTCGTCTGGGTGAAAGCTTTGTGGGCCCTTATGGAGGTTACGGGTTGTCCCATGCAGAATTAAGGTGGTTTAGTCCTATTTGTGGGTTCTTGGATACTTGTGCTTGCTCTTGATTCGCCGGAAGTGTGTTTTTCTTTGTATTATTTTATGCTCAAATGCACCTGCACATATTTTTAGACCGGTACTTGTGAATTTGTTAGCCAGTGTTGGTATCTTTCACACTTTTATGTAGGTTTTGACGATCACAGTCAAATTTGGTACGTAACAGCTGTCAACAGTAAATACAATCTATTATTTATATAATTGATGACTTCGTTTGATTTGTTTCATTACCATGGATATTTTCAAATTTTCATAATTCATATTTCTACATTTTAGGTTGTGGGATGCGGGATTAGCTCTTACCAAGGGAAAGAATTTTGGCAATTCATGGTTCCTACAGGATTTAGTTTTGAAGAGGTCATCAACGCAAATGGTGGATTCCACTTGGATATATATATTTCAATTAATTATTAGTTCCATACATTTTGTAATATATATCAATTTATATATATGTTAGTGGGTTTCTTACTCGAACGTATAACAGTGTAGAATACATGCAATAGTATACAAGAGTATAACTGAAATAAAAAAGAATTGAATGAAAAAGAAAATAGGAATAAAAAAGGGCTCATTTACTCCCAGTTGGTAATTTGAGCTCCACGCGCGCCGGTCGGGCCGTTACCCCTTTTATTACCAACCAGACTAAATGTCAGCTTCAGTCCGGTGGGACCTTTAATCTCGAATTCGTAGCTCCCGTAGTAAACGGGGACTAAATGATGTGCGCATGATCCTTCGGATTCCTAACCGGAACTATTATCGCATCTTCGGGTAGTGACCCTTGGTGGATTGTCGGTCACCAACGATGAAAGCTTGGTATGTCCTTCATTGCATGCGCACATCATTGAAGTTTTGAAAGCTTTCATCTTAGTTTGGTATGGAAATCAAAGTTGATTTTCTTGATTGCACCTAATTTTGCGCTTGATATCTGCTTGCATTCGTCTAGCAGGTAAAGGTGCCCACTTATTGCGGCTCAGCAGATATATATATCTATTACAATAATATATTCCACACAGGTGTGATGCATGTGTACGTCATACATCACTGACAATTGGGTCGGTCGGTGGCTCTCACGCGTGCATGCACCAATTAAAGTTGCCACGTGTACATGCATATATATGGATAAAAAAGTTGCTAATATTATATTAATCAGCTAGCTCATGATATGTGTGGTAGCATGCAGCAGTAGACCATCAGTAGTGGATGTTGGGATCCTCATGATGTGATCAGTTGTTGGTGGTGGTGTTCGTCGTTTGGCGGGAGCACGGGCAGCATCCTTTTCTCTTGGAGGCTCTTCACCGTCTCGTAGAGGCACTGGAGCACAGGCACGAACTCCATCCCCAGATCCTTGAGCCGCTGGTTGCTGAACTTGTATCCTATCACCGGAGGGTTCACCTCGTCCTTGCACCTATATAGTATGCGTGTAAATAAAGATAACAACCATACCAATAATAATAATTTTGTTATTTCTGTAATAAGCTTTTGCCTTGTCCACATACTTGGTGGGTATGGGGTACTCCGGGAAGAGCTTGGCGAGGATGCGGCAGAGCTCGCCGCGGTGGATGGTGCTCTCGGCGCAGATGTAGCGGCCGTGCGCGTCGGCCGCCTCATACACCCTGACGTGCGCCTCCGCGACGTCCTTGACGTGCACATAGGCCTGCGCCGCGTTCACGTACGTCTTCGCCGACCCCGTCAGGTACTTCATCACGTGGTCCGTGCTCGCGTTCACCGTCGGCTGCAGCAGCGGACCCAGCACCAGCACCGGGTTCACCACCACCAGGTCCAGCCCGCGCTTCCGCGCCACCTCCCACGCGCCCTGCTCCGCCACCGTCTTTGCGTAGCAGTACCAGTTCTGTGTGTGTGTGTATATATATATATATATCATCACATGAAATGGTTTATTTCTGGCTTGGCTGGAGATGCATGGTATTATTGTAAAATGTATGGAGGTAAAACTTGCTGGGACTATCCATCAGAAGAGAAGTGCATGGAATAAAAATATGCCCTGATGATCAACTATATATATAACAGGCCAAAATGAACGTGATTTATAATTAAAAAGTACTTTAGTAGAAAAGGATATATATATGGAATCTTCAAACGCATGGTCTGGATCGAACTTCACATAATAAAATGATCTATCTCTTTCTTAGTGTCCAAACAGTGCAAGCCAGCTTTTGACGTATGTGTGAAACAAAAAGGTGCGGCCATGGTGATAGTGATCTTATCTGTTGAGCTACAAGCATATATGTTGCCCATGTTTGGTCTCACCTACACGGTAATATATATAATGCTGGATGGATCCCAGGTTTATGTGGAGTAGTAGGTGTAGCACACAAAAGTACTTGGAGTAGTTAAAATGGCAGGGATGAATGGTCTGGTTGGTATTTGATGCCTGGACGACCAAGAAACTACACCTCATGACCTGTGCAGTTCACAGATCCACGTCGTCCTGCCTTTTTCACCCCCGTTTGGTGAGGGTTTGACAGACAACCGTGCGACAACAGAGGCACCGACCCCATGGATTCAGTGGTACGTTACTAATTTTCTTCGGTACGATCATTAGTTCTCTCATTCTGTCATCGTCTCATTATATTTTTTTTTGGAAAGGTGAAAGCATGAGAACATTCTTTTTTCGGAAGGATAAGAACATTCTTCATTTAATGGAAAACAAAATTAAGAACGTTAGAAAACTAGCTAGTAATTACGCTGCCTTAGCTCCAACGTAAAAAAAAAGAAGGTTAAACGTACCTCGGTCCTCTTGCAGTACTCGAAGTCGCTCCAGCATGTGTCGTCGACGGGCATGTTAGGGTCGCGGTAGGGGTTCATGTACACCGTGCCGATGGAGGACGTGAACACGACGCGCTTCACGCCGGTGTCCGCCGCCGCCGTTATCACGTACCTTGTGCCGCGGATCGCGGGCTCGATCATCTTCTCCTGAGTGTTCAGGTGCACGTTTCGACGAGATGATCCGGTCAGTCTCAGTGGCTGCTACTCACGTTGCTGCCCAAGAAACATGTATATATAGTCAAATGCAAGACACAGGCATGTTGCACATACAGGGTCATCGGTGACCGGGGAGGCAGCATGGAAGACCCCCTCGCAGCCGGAGAAGGCCGCGAGAAGGCTGTCAGGATCCAGCAAGTCGGCACGGAGGAGAGTAAGGCGGTCGGTGGCACCCTCAAGTGCCCTCAGGTGGTCGTTCTTCGGATCAACTGCGAGAGTCGTCGCACAAACAGGGGAACAACAATATGGTTATTAGTAACAAATAATTTTTTTCGAACCCCTTGTAGTAACGCTTCCACACGTTAGAAAAAAATAATGTAAAAGAGATGAAGGTCCTCGCGAAGTTTGTAACACACAGGATCGAATGGAGACCCACCAGGGTTCCTGACCGTGCCGCGGACAGTGTAGCCCTTCTCCAGGAGGCGCTTGACGAGCCAGGAGGCGATGAATCCTCCAGCGCCGGTGACGCAGACTGTCCGGCCGTGGCCTGAGAGGGCCGGCATGGGCGTCTCAGTCCGCATGGTTGTATCCCTCCAAGTAAAAAGGAAGGTGTGTGTTTGTGTTATGTGAAATGGATTGGTGTCTAGCAGTTAGCCTGAGACAGGTACTCTGGGTGAAAAAACTGTTCTCCGATCCAGGTATGCTCTAGAAGAGTAAGGCAAGTACAGTGCTGGGGGATGTATGCAAGGAGATGCTGCGAAATTGTGGCCATATATAGGGCTGGGGACACTCAGTGCGAGAGTGGTTCAAGACGGTTGGAAAGGGTGGGACCTGCGTGAGCGAGAGAGTCCTAGCCCGGGAGTAGTTGGTGAGAAATTTTCTTTATTTGCTACTACTTGATGAATGAATCTGCAAGTTGATTATTAGTACATCTTTTTTTTGGATTTAATATTCCGTGTACTACATGGTTAAGAAGCTTCTATTTGTCTGTGTGGGATGGTAGCAGAGACATGGAGACGGCAGACTACCTATGGATGGTTGTCTTTACTTAACCAGTTGATGAGCCTAGTCGCGCGTAGGCCACCCAGCAACTCCGATACGGATCCGCAGAGAGTTGGTAGAAGCTAGCTAGTCGTCGGGAGCGAATGAGGCATCCACGCGATTCATGGCTACGTAGAAAACAATAAAGATGGCTAGCAACATATATAATCGATCAGGTGCAATAATAATGAAACCATAATTTCAGCATATCAAAATTTCAAACTCGTACATGTTCTGTTTCAAAACAATGGATTTTATTTCCTCTTACTTGCAACATATTTCAGGTCAGAAAACAATAAATGTAATAGTGAGGGACTATTGTGGTTGGTAGTTTATCATCATGCTGTTGAAAAATAGACCATGAGTAGTGTGACAAGGGAAAAATAGACGCATCGATCGTTGTCCAACTCATTTCCATTGGAATTTCGAAACATAGTGGCTAGCTTAGTTTTCACTTAAAAATGTGCAACGTGTTTGTTTCATTTATAACAAAAATAGTGGCAAACGTATCCGGTAACTATATTGAAGGTGTCTACAAATTGAAAATTGATATAAACTTTGCATCATATGCACATGTCATCAATCAGCCGTCAATTCCAGATTTTTTTTTGCAGCAACTCCGGTACACCATATTCCGGAAACAAACTTTTACGACTAACAGGGAATTTCGTTACTTAACAAAAATTATCTATTAATGTTACTAAAAGAAAAAATATTCCAATATTCCTGGACAACTACTACATAATTTGCAGTTAGAGTAGATGAGCAAGTGTTCGCCGACCATGCAGCTAGCTAGGGCTTCTAGAAAAGCAGCTGGATGTGTTTTAAAATCTGGACGAGCAACGCTTTCTGGACGATCATGGGCGATGTGAACGTGACAATGCGGGAAGCAGATGCTTCGGCTTTACTGCAGGTTTTCCTTCCATCCTGGATGTCTTTTTTGAAAAGACACGCTCTTTCGACTCTATACTTGACATAAGGTGCCTCTTTGATTGACACGGTCACTACTCACTGCCGCATGCCAATACGACTAGAGAAAGAAAGCAAGGGAAGAAACATGGGACAAAGCGACTAAAGGTGAAGCGTGCACGAGATCGATCGCACGGGGCCAGGATCACTTGCGTCCTAATTGAAAATAGTGACGGCAAACGCGCAGAAAGTTGGCTCCGGTCGTTATGTGTGCAAAATTTCTCTGCTATCAGCTACTCCATGGTCTACTTTTCCTCTAAAATCCTTTCGCGTGCGATTCGGGAGAAAGATCATCTTTACTGCTTCAAATTCCCCCACACGTGTTCCTTGTGCTTGGATGGCTTTTTTACTGCTTCGCATCGAGCCTAGCTGTCACACCCGATTCTAGAAAGAACTAGATGCATCTCATATGTGCGCCAGGATCATGTTCACAAACATATGGTTGACGGAAAGTGTAATATATCAAAGACAATGCTCAAAAAGTAACTAAATAAAGTATTTAACAATATTACACTCCGTATAAAAGAGACACAAATGTCTTTAAACGATAAACCGTTATACCCTATACGAAGTCTTCAACAACTCCGTCTTCCACAGGCGATGACTGGTGAACGCAGGACCTAGAACTCCTCGTAGTCGTCGAAGATCTCCTCTTCAAAGCTCTCTTCTGAACAGCGGGGGCAAGAGTGAGTACTCCTATGGTTGGTACTCAGCAAGTGGGATGAAAATGCAAGGCCATCAAGGATAGGCTAAGGTTTGCAGCAGCGGTCACTTTTAGTTGGTCAAGTATTTATTAACAAGCACCTATTAACTAGGTTTAAGTTTATACCAACCCACTTTAGCAAAATCATAAAGATTCCATCAACATAATCATAATCCATGGACCACAATTTAATTAATCTTCAAGTTTCATTATCATGTGAGGGTCCAAGAGGACCGGGCTATGACCCCTATCACCGACCCCCTCCTTGCCCTTTCGGTAAGGCCACCAGCAAACTACACATCTAATTAATTGGCTAAGGTCAGAGCCATATGACTTTGTGGTTGCACTGTTTTCTTGGGTGGTTCTCCATGTTCCCATTAAACAAAGTTGATCTTGAAATTACGCGATAACAACAATATAAAATGTGACCAGCGATGTTAAAAGAGTAAACCAATACCAATCCCAAAGTTTGCAACTAAGCGTAACTACCCAACATGAATAGTAAACCTAGGTGTTTCAAGCTTTGGGGTAAAAGACTAGGTATGTCCTTAGTATAGGTAACCCATCAAATTTATGCAAGCAACAATAAAGTAAAGTGAATTATCATGCTGTTGTTGGGTTCAAATAGAATATGCAGAGGGGGAAATCCACTTGCCTTCTTCAAACAGCTGCTGGTTTTCTTCCTCGTAAGCTTGCTCTTGATTTTGCTCGAACGTCACGTTGTCTATGCGATCACACAAACAAGCATACACAAACAAATAAGAAACAATACAACAAACAATACAAAAAGAAAGTAAAAAGATACTAAAGTTGTAGTTCATGATGCAAGAATCGCGTGGGCGCAAGAATCGCTGAAATCGGAGTTGAAACGATGAAGATATGGCTAAAACAGTGGTCTAGGGGCCTAACTGCGAGAGTTTTGAACTTCCAGGGGCTAAATCTAAAGAAATTAGGGGCCTAAACATAATTAAACTTTATACAAAGGGTCGGGGTGCAAAACTATAGGTTCTGGACGGCGGGTACTAATTCTAGAAAAGTCAGGGGTCGGAACAGAAAAAGAAAGGGCTCAACTCTAATTATTTTCTACTGATCTGGACTGCGGGTTGATTCCTGGAAAACCTATGGATCTTTCTGCAAGAGTTTCTTGGACGGCTAATCTGGTCCATTGGATCAGAATCGAACGGCGGGTCGGGCGAATCGGCGGGGTAAGGGTCGGGCGAATCGGCGGTATGAAGAGAGGGTCGGATAAATCGGCAGTGTAAAGAGAAGTTCGGACAAATCGGCAGAGTCAAGAGAGTGTCGGGCGAATCGGAGTTTTACTGGGCGTCGGCGGCGAGCGAGTGCGGCGGCGGACGGCCCGAGCTTCACCGACTCCGGTGTTCCGGGGCTCGGTTCGGGCTGGGTTCATGCCGGGAAGGGAGTGGGCGGTACAGCGAAGGTGAGGGTGGTCACGGGATGGCTCTGCGGCGGCTGTAAACTGGCAGCCACAGCGGCGGGCGGAAACAGGGGTCCGGCGAGAAATCGGGTTTGCGGCGGAGCAAGAGAGAGTGGGGAATCTGGTGCGGCTCGATGCTCACCAGCTCGCGGATCTCCGGCGAGAGTTGAAGACGGCGGAGAAGCAGCGGAACGGCGAGTCGACGGAGAGACGGCGACACGGGACGGCGGCGTTCCTCCGGTGTGCAACTTCCAGCGGCGTGCGACGGTGTTGTGTAGCAGAAGAGATTGAAGTTGGCTCTAGTTGCAAAGCAGGGCTTCGGTAGGATTTTATAGGGGCGGATTGGCCGGGATTAGGAAGGCGGCGGCGCGGAGTTGATCAAGACTCTGGGTAAGGAAGGAAGAAGGAAGGAAAGGGGGCGCGAACGACGGCGCGGAGTCGATCCGGACTCGAGTTAAGGAAGGAAGAAGGCGCCGACAGGTGGGTCCCAGCTGTCGGTGGAAGAAAGGGTCGGGTGGAAGAAAGGTTCATTGTGTCCAAGGCCTTTGTTGAGAGCAAGCTGGCAGAGGGCGCAACAGTGGGGTCGCATGAAATCAAGATAGTTGGTTACACGCATAGGTTGGAGAAGTTGGGCTTCCCACTCGGCCAAGAGTTGGCCACTAATTTCATTCTTCCGTCTTTACCGCCAAGCTATGGGAACTTCATCTCGAACTACCACATGCACAGGGCTGAAAAGGGCTTGAATGAGCTATGCGGCATGCTCAAGACAGCAGAAAGTGACATCAAGAAGAGCACGGGGCGGCGGCCATGTCATGGCGGTCCAGAACAAGCCTAACTTCAAGAAGAAGGGTACTTCTTGGAAGAAAAAGGGCAAGTCTAAGGTTGAGAACCCCACGCCGAATCCAGATCCTAAGGCTAAAACTGGACCAGCTACTGACACTGAGTGCTTTCACTGTCATGAAAAGGGTCACTGAAAGAGAAACTGCAAGGTGTACTTGGCTTCTTTTAAGAACCGCGAAAGTAAGAGTACTTCCAAATCACGTACCCTTACTGTTTATGTTATGGATATTTTGATTGTTGATTCTTTTGTCAATTCTTGGGTGTTTGATACCGGATCGGTTGCTCACATTTTCAATTCGATGCAAGGCTTGACAAGAAGTAGAAGCGTGGCAAGAGGAGAAGTTGATTTCCGCGTGGGCAATAATGCAAGAGTTGCTGCGTTGAGCGTCGGGACGATGCAACTCCACCTCCCGTCAGGATTTATTATGGAGTTGAATAATTGTTCTTTTGTTCCTAGTTTGAGTCAAAACATTATATCTCCTTCATGTTTGATGATGGATGGTTATTCGTTTGCGAGTGAAAACAATGGTTGTGTGATCTCTAAGAATGATATGTTTGTGGCTTTTGCACCTATTAAGAATGGGTTGTTTGTTTTAAATCTTGATGATTCACCTATCTATAATGTAAGTGCTAAAGGCTTCGGCCTAATGATTTGAGTCCTACCTATATGTGGCATTGTCGTTTGGGTCATATAAGTGAGAAACGCTTGAAGAAGCTCGATTCGGATGGGCTTCTAACTTCGTTTGATTTTGAATCATACGAGACATGCGAACCTTGTTTGCTAGGCAAGATGACCAAGACACCATTCATAGGTTTTCCCGAGAGAGCATCAGACTTGTTGGAACTCATACATACTGATGTGTGTGGAACAATGAGCACGATGGCTAGAGGAGGATTCCAATACTTCATAACTTTCACTGATGATTTGAGTAGATATGGCTATATCTATTTGATGAAGCATAAGTCTGAAACCTTTAAAAAGTTCAAGGAATTTCAGAATGAGGTTGAAAATCAACGTGGCAAGAAAATTAAGGCCTTACGATCTGATCGAGGAGGCAAGTATTTGAGTCATGAGTTTAGCAATCATCTCAAGAGTTGTGGAATTATTCCACAACTCACGCCGCCTGGAACACCCCAGAGAAATGGTGTGTCCGAGCGACGTAATCGAACTTTGTTGGACATGGTTCGGTCGATGATGAACCAGTCGGACCTACCGTTATCATTTTGGGGTTACGCTCTAGAAACAACAGCTTTCACACTAAATAGGGTACCGTCTAAATCCGTAGTTAAGACATCATATGAGATATGGACTGGGAAGACTCCTAGCTTGTCTTTTCTAAAAATTTGGGGATGTAAAGTTTTTGTCAAGCGACTTCAGTTGGACAAGCTAACTCCCAATTCGGATAAGTGCATTTCTGTGGGATATCCAAAGGAAACTTTAGGGAACTACTTCTACAATCGATCATAGGGCAAAGTGTTTGTTGCTTGGAATGGTGTTTTCTTAGAGAAAGAGTTTCTCAAGAAGGAGAAAAGCGGACAGAAAGTGTATCTTGAAGAGGTTCAAGATGAGCCAATCGGGCAAGATTCAACAAGTGATGCTAATATAGCAGAACAAGTTGAGATACCCATGGCAAGAGAAGCACCACCACAGCCACGAAGATCGGCAAGGCTCCGCGCGGTGCGTGAGATATTATTGTTGGACAGTGATGAGCCTACGACATATGCAGAAGCGATGATGGACCCAGATTCCGAGAAATGGCAGAGTGCCATGAGATCCGAGATAAACTCCATGGGAGACAATCAAATTGGAACTTGGTTGACCCGCCTGATGGTGTTAAAGCCATAGAGTGCAAATGGATGTATAAGAAGAAGAAAGATATGGATGGAAATGTTTACATCTGTAAGGCTCGACTTGTCGCAAAAGGGTTTAGACAAGTTCAAGGAGTTGACTACGACGAGACATTCTCTCCTGTAGCGATGCTTAAATCTATTCGGATCATTTTAGCAATAGCCGCATATTTTGATTATGAGATATGGCAGATGGATGTCAAAATAGCTTTCCTGAATGGAAACCTGGATGAGGACATGTATATGATATAGCCTGAAGGTTTTGTCGATCCGACCAATGCTGGAAAAGTATGCAAACTTCATAAATCCATTTATGGGTTGAAGCAAGCATCTCAGAGTTGGAATATTCGTTTTGATGAAGTAGTCAAAGGGTTTGGTTTTCTTCAGAATGAAGAAGAAGCTTGTGTTTACAAGAAGGAAAGTCAGAGCTCTGTTGCATTTCTGATCCTGTATGTAGATGAGATAATGCTGATTGGGAATGATATTCCTATGCTGGAATCCGTAAAGACTTCACTGAAAAATAGTTTTTCTATGAAGGACTTAGGGGAAGCCGCATTCATTCTGGGCATAAGAATCTATAGAGATAGATCGAGAAAGCTTATTGGATTAAGCCAAGATACTTACATTAAGAAGGTGTTGAAACGTTTCAGCATGGAACAATCAAAGAAAGGGTTCTTGCCTATGTCACACGGAATACATCTCAGCAAGACTCAGTGTCCTTCGATGACTCATCAGCTAGATCGCATGAGCAAGGTTCCATACGCTTCGGCAGGATACCATAGCTGATTGTACAAAGGATGCCGAGTACATTGCAGCTTCGGAAGCTGCAAAGGAAGGTGTTTGGATCAGGAAGTTCCTCATAGAGCGTGGTGTGTTTCCGAATGCGTCCAGCCCATTGAACCTCTACTGTGACAACAATGGGGCAATAGCGCAGGCTAAGGAGCCAACGAATCACCAGAAGAACAAACATGTACTCAGGAAGTTTCACCTCATACGAGAGTTCGTCAGACGGGGTGAAATCAAGATATGCAAGATACACACGGATTTGAATGTTGCTGATCCTTTGACAAAACCCCTTCCATAGCCGAAGCATGAAGCGCACACAAGAGCTATGGGTATTAGATATCTTCTAGATTAGACTCTAGTGCAAGTGGGAGACTGTTAGAAATATGCCCTAGAGGTAATCATAGAGATGATCATATTGTTAGAAATGAGCCATCTTAGAAAACCTATCCACTACAACAAAGACACTATTATTAGAAATATGCCCTAGAGGTAATCTTAGAGATGATCATATTTTGTTGTATCCATGATGTATTATGTGTTCATTGGATATCCATGAAAGGCAACTTGTATTGATTGGCAATTATGTGAATTGTTTGTAAGACTCTTTACTTGTATGGTTATTCTAAAGTTGTTCCTAGTCGGGGTTCATGTATGGACACACATGAATATTGGACTAGCACATGTATTAGTTGATGACTGTGTTTCACAAGTCATAGATATGGAGATGTCAAACTAATAATGTGGGCGCCTGTATGACATGAGGCTGGACCGACCCAACTCGAGAAATAGTGATTTCTCATTACAAAATGTGTATGCTGTGTCCTTAGACCTGAGATTGTTGCATGTACTCAAGATGTGAACCGACCTACTTAGGAGCCATCAAACGCTACTTCGTAACTGGGTAGTCATAAAGGTGGTTCTCGGGTTTGTCAAGAAGCATGTTGTGAGACATGGTCAGTCAAGATGGGATTTGCCCCTCTCTGCTTGACAGAGATATCTCTGGGCCCCTCGAGTGATCGGATCAAGAAATGCATGGCCGTGCTAAGTTTAAGTGTTAACCAAGGATTCCGGATCACAGCATCGAGAAAGAGAGGTCAGCTTGGAACTAGACCAAATATCGTGAGGCAAAGGGAATAGCATGTATATGAGATTATGATGGCTCGTCTGATATGATCTTTGCGCACACATAGGAGTTGACACGTCTTGCTAGAGGCTGCTGTCAACTATTGGTCGAGTAGGAGAACTCGGACCATGTCTGTTCACGCATGAGCCCATCGAGTCACACACTTAAGGGGCTAGAAGCCTAATGAGGATATGATCCGAATTAGACTGGGTTTAGGTGCACTAATGGGCCTCGGTTAGGAAGCCCATTAGTGGGCGCCTACAAAAGAAGGGATTGGGGCGTATGGAGGGGCTAACCCTAATTCCACACCAGCTAGCAGCAGCCCGTTCCCACGCCCGTGCCCACGGTTGCCCTCACATACCTAGCAGTCCGGAGTGCGACGCTTCTTCCCCATACGTGTGGATACCTTGGAGGGGCTGCATATGTTGCACGAGAATGAGCCGCACGTAAGGTGGTCTTGCAACTACACTATCGGCGACCGACTGCACTACCCCGACGCGCTATAGAAGTTCCGCACCCGCGCGTCTAGTGGTAATTCCATGATCTATGACAACAGTTTTCCTGGTTTATGCGGTGAAAATTTTTGTTTATCACTAGCATAGCCCACCTCATATCCCTTCAATTATCCCTCCCCTTCTTTGTTCTAGACAGTCCTGAAACAAAGTCCATAGAAATATCTTCCCAAGGTGCACTTGGAACAGGAAGAGGCGTGTATAAACCGTGAGGATTAAGGCGTGACTTAGATTTTTGGCATGTTGTGCAGCAAGCAACGAACCTGTCCACATCTCTCCTCATCTTTGGCCAAAACAAATGACCAGCAAGGATGTCCTCAGTCTTCTTCACTCCAAAATGTCCCATCAGCCCTCCTCCATGTGCTTCCTGCAGCAATAACAAACGCATGGAGCTAGCTAGAATGCATAGCTTGTTAGCTCTAAAAACAAACCCATCAGCTAGGACACATTTGTTCCAAGTTTTTCCCTCCTTGCAATTTAGCAACACATCCTTGAAATCATTATCATGAGCATATTGTGCTTTAATTGTTTCAAAGCCAAATATTTTAAAATCAAGTTCGGATAGCATGGTGCAACGTCTAGACAAAGCATCAGCAATGACATTTTCTTTACCGTTCTTGTGTTTTATGACATAAGGGAAAGACTCAATGAATTCAACCCATTTTGCATGCCTACGATTCAGTTTTGCTTGACTTCATATGTGTTTTAAGGACTCATGATCAGAATGTATAACAAATTCTTTGATCCATAAATAATGCTGCCATGTTTCCAAAGTTCGAACTAGAGCAAGTAATATCTTATCATAAGTTGAATAGTTCAAAGTAGGCCAGTCAATTTCTCACTGAAATATGCTACAGGTTTACCCTCTTGTAGCAGCACACCACCCAAACCAATTCCACTAGCATCGCATTCAAGCTCAAAGGTTTTGCTGAAATCTAGAAGTTGGAGTAATGGGGCATGTGTTAACTTGTCTTTTAGCATGTCGAAAGCATTCTGATGTGGTGCAACCCAAGTGAATGTTGCACTCTTTTATCTCTTCTGGGTTGGTCCTGTATGGCGCACGATTAGGTAAGGAGGCCCCAGGAATGAGGTCAATTTGGTGCTAATTCCCTCGAATTGGTGGCAGCCCTGGTGGCACCTCCTTTGGAAAAATATTGGTGAACTCCTGCAAAGATTAGTGATAGCAAGAGGCAAAGCAATAGACGTATCTTCAAGTGAGAACAAAGTTTCTTTGCAAACTAAAGCATAACTAATAGTAGTTCTAGCATCAATATCATCCAAATCAAATTTGGTAGCAATGGAACATGACCCTTTATGCTTAATCTCATTTTTATTATCATGAACAGATTTGATGTTTTTGTTTTTATGCTTTCCAAAGTCATTAGCCACATTTTGATTTTCACTCTTAGTATGCTCTTGGTCCTTTAGTTTGCTAGCTCTAGCAAGTTCATCTTTTAAAATAGCTTCAGGAGACATTGGATGCAAAACAAGTTTCTTGCCAATATGCACAAAAGAATATTGATTACTTCTACCATGGTGCAAAGAATCAATATCGTACTGCCATGGTCTACCTAACAGCATCGAGCATGCTTGCATAGGCACATCATCACAGTCAATAGAATCATGATAGGAAGCAATTAAAAAATTAACTCTCACCATCCGTATTACCTTCACTTTAGTGTTGTTATTAAGCCATTGAGTGTAGTAGGGCTGCGGATGCGGCTTTGTGCATAATGCAAGCTTGTCCACCATTTCAGCACTTGCTAACTTGTTGCAGTTTCCCCCATCTATGATCACACGACAAGAGCGTTCCTTGATCACACACTTCGTTTGGAAAAGAGTGTGGCGCTGATTTTGTTCAGTCGTCTCCATTTGTGCACTTAGCACACGTTGCACCACGAGGCTCTCATAGTGTTCAGCAGCCTCAGCCCCAATATGCTCTTCGTCTTGGTGGGAGACTTCTCCTTTCCCTATATTGTTAGCAGCAAAGAAAGCAAATGTTTCTTCATCTAAATCACTAGCAGAGAAATACCCACCATCAGCTCGCACAACCATCACTCGTGTGCTTGGGCAGTCCTTGCGCACGTGGCCTTAGCCTTTACAGTGTAGGCACTGAATATCCCTTATTCTTCCCATGGATGCTATGGAGGATGAGCTCTTGGAAGGTCCAGCCGCTACTCCTCTTGTTGGTTCACTCAGGCATGCTGCAGAATTCGTTGTAGGAGGCGGTTTGCTGCCTGAGGAAAGTTGTGGGGTTGCTTGTGATGTTGGTGCAGCAGTTTTGGATGGTGGCCATGGCTAGCATGACTTGCAGAAATGTTAGTTCTCATGCTAGCTCGACATCCCTGGACTTCTCTTTCAGCTTTACAAGCAAGGTGAAATAGATGAGTAACAAAATGTATTCCTTGTAAGCTAAAATATTCTAAATTTCCCGATTCAACCCACCCTTAAATCTTGCAATAGCACCATCCTCACTTTCCTCTAAACCACATCTAAGCATGCCCATTTGCAGCTTTTGATAGTACTCTTCAAAAGATTTAGTTCCTTATTTTAGTTGCTGCAATTTATGTAACAAATCGCGGGCATAATAAAAAGGAACAAATCTGGCACGCATGATCCTTTTTAAGGTATCCCAATTTGGTGTGCTATTTGGGTTCCTACGATGGCATTCAGATCACCAAATAGAGGCAAAGTTAGTAAACTCACTAGTGGCAGCCCTAACACGTTTGTCCTCAGAAAAATCATGGCAACTAAATTTCTGATCAACAGCTTGTTCCCAAGTAAGGTATGCATGTGGGTTATATTTTCCATCAAAAGAAGGCATAGTGAATTTGATCTTCCCTAGATATTCATCAGTACGTACCTGTCGCCGTGGTCGGTGAGGACCTGTCTCGTGGCGGTGACAGCGTTGTTCGGTTCGACAATGAACACTCACCTCTCTTCAAGCTCACGTTGATTGTGCTTCCCCGAGCCATCACGTTGATTCGGTTACATCTTCTCTAATCTGTCCAAAATGGCTGCAAGAGAAGTGTTCACATCCCCAATAGACCTCTCTAGTGTGGCCAGCCTAGTGTTGGTGTCGACTTGGGTTGTTTCCATCTGACCAATGCAATCATTGGTGAGTCAAACATCATCATCTAGGTGTTCAGTATGCAGCCTCACTTTGCGCTCAAAGTGCCACAACAAGGCCTTCGATCGTGGTGATTGGGGATGGCTCCTTTCGTCTTCTTCTGACATGGTTAGTATGCAGCAAGAAATTCACAAGAAAATATATGCGATCAACTAGTGGAATTAGGTGACAGCAAACTCCATCCTCTCAATCTTGTGCAATCATGTTCTTACATGTTCTTACCATGCAAAGTAGAAGGTGTTGGCAGCCAGCAAGAACAGCACAAACGGTAACACAAGCACAGCCCTATGATGTAGTAGATAATTTGTGGAGCTATAGGTGGCTTCAAGGAAAACTAATCAAGGTATAGCTAGAACCACGTCAGTCAATGCAAGTTGAATAAGCGTTAATTGATGATCCTATGCTAGGCCTAGGGTTAAATCATGTTAGAGACGTGAGCCTCAACACAAGCGTTGTCACACACCAAAGTAGCAAATGAGTGCAACGAAACAACAACTTTACTCTTTCTTTCTTTCTTTCTTTATTTCTTTTTTTGCTCCTTTTCTCTTTCTTTCTTTCTTTTTCTGTAGAGGCCTAAACTCTTCTGTTCATTATTGCAACAATCAAAATATATGGCTATTTCTTCTGGTGCTTAATTGGGGAAAATTGCTTCGTGGTGGCAAAATGGCAACGGAAATATGAATGGTTCTGGTGGATTTCATGGTGACTAAAAACATGACCAGAACTCAAAAATCTAAAGAATAACAACTAGGAACTAGCAACTAGTCCAAACAATGCAACTAAAAACTCAACAAGCAAAAAACTACGTAGAACAGCAAAGGCTCAAACTAGTTGTTGGGATTTTTGAATCTAACCTGTTTTTGGGATTTCGGGACTGTAGGTAATGTAAATTATGGGTAGAAACTCTCACCGAAAACCTTGCTCTGATTACCACATGATAGAACCCGCTAGGGTATGTTCCCGATCTTCGACGAGAGCTGGGGATAACTTGATTTGGTGGTGGATTCGACATTCGCCGTCCGACTACAACCCCCACAAGGGCTGCGCCTTAGCAATAGGTACACCATCTCCGATTGTGACACTCTTGCTGTGCTAAGAACACCTATGAACAATCGAGAACAAGCAAGAACAAGATGAACAAGCAAATAACTCATGAAAAATCAAGCCAAAGGCTGAAACTGAATCACGATTGAGGTCTTGAATCAAGCAAACGGGAGGTCTAATCGACACACGCGCTCACCAGGCAGCAGCTGAAGCTAAACTTACAACAAAACAAAACCCAACCTTCTCCTGGCTGCTGGAGCATGTATTTATACGTGGGAGACAGCCAGGAGACGTGGGAGGGTGGAAACCCTAACATTGAATGGGCCCCTAGTTGGCTTCACTTGATACAAGGTTGTCAGCCCAAGACTGGAGGTCCGAACATGTCTCTATAGTTGATGGGTGACCCCGATGGAATTTGGCAGTGTTTCTTAATCCATCTGAAAGTAGGCTTCAAGGGCTTTCCACTAAGTGCTCATGAGCCTCCAACACCCTTCGGAGCAAAGATTTATGTCTCATGGAAGTTGTCATTTCGTGGAGGTCCGAACAGGCTGTTCGAACTGGCAGTCTGATTCTTTGGTCAGATCCTTCATTTCCTCATGCCTCCTTCCACTTGTTTGTTGTCATTGTAGTCCTTTCTCCAATTTGATTTGGCTTTCAAGTTCCTAATCATATTAAAGTCATTACAAGGCTTTAGTAGCACCCCATTCGGAGAATAACTTGTTTGAATAGCAAGGAACGACTTTACCTGATAATTTAGTTGTCATGGTCGTGCTCGAGTAATTGGTCCTTGCTGTGTAGTAAGTGTGGCTGTACCAACGATAGGGATGTCCTCATCACTAATCGGTCCTCCAACCGATCTGACCACCCCTGGACCGGTTTGACTGAGGTGCAGGTCTTCCTGGATCCATAACTTCCTCATCTGGACTCCAAATTAGACATTCTATATATGCATTTCGATCGTCTCGACGAGATCTACACAATGGTGGTGTCCAATTGACAATTTGACAATGTTTTCCTGACCGGTCAGACTGGTTTGCCCAGATTGTCCAGCAAACCTGAATTGTTCCAATTTTGGGTGTCAACATATGCCCCCCTGTTTCTTGAAGCCAAAACTGCACTGAAACAATGAGAAGCACCTATGCACCGGTGCACCGATCATGTCTTGCTCCTAATGAAGATGGAATCCATCCGAGTGACCACATATCTTGATTTGATATGGCTCAACATAACGGTTTCACTTGCTGCCTGCATTCCTGCATCTTCAGTGATATATGAGACTGAGTAGACACCACCTCAGCTATGAGTATTTGAAATATGGTTCAAAATCATTCTCACATCTTCAAATGACCATGGATGCACAAATTGACCAAATTGCGAGGAATAGCAATTGGTCTTTACAATGTCTTCCAAATTTAAGAGCGAGAGCATAGAATGACTAAAGATAGTATACGCCAACCTTACATCCATGAATCATAAATCTCTAGCCGGAATAAAAGAACCATATTCGGCTTGCTTATTAGTGCAATAAATTCCAATCGGCCATAGGTCTCAAAATAACACACTTAATAAAATACAACACAAATTGATATTTTGAAAATCCATGCAAGCTGATTTACCAAATCATAAACTCCAAGTGGTAAATTACTCAATTTGCCAATATTTTCCCCCCGAGCATTAAAGCAACTAAGAAGTGATCTCTCATCGGCGAACTATAAATTTTTAGGATGATGGCCAAAGGTATTCATCGGCCGTTGATGTTGTCAAGGACGATATAAATTATCATCCATAGTGAATTCATCCATAAGAACATGTATATCCGAAATAAAGTGTAGAGAGATATATAAATCCAAGAATTAAAACCATCTCTATGAACTAAATATTTCAGCTTTTGAAAATTAATAGCAACACCTATTGCAATTAATCAATATGCATAGCAATTTAGTGATAACCCTCCCTGATATAAAGATCCATATGGCATCCAAGGATCAAAATAAGAATGCTAGGGGTAACCAAACATATCTAAGGATGAATTCCAAGATATTGGCACACATGGCATTTGTATAGCAAACGGATGATGTAATTACCAATAATTCTGATGGTTTTGTGCAAACCTTAGATTTGAAGATCATTTGTTGGACCTTCTCTTCTTCTTTAATTGTGTTGCACCCTTTCCTCGACCACCATCCTTGTCTTGAGTTTGGACGCTTCTTTTAGGAACCCATGCCATGTTCTTTTGTTTCAGCTCTTGGGCACTAAATCTCTGGAGCTTTTCCTTTTGCCAATTTGATGAACTGAGTAAGCATCTCAGTTGTACTTCAGTTCTGGATAGTGGCACTTTCTTCTTGATTTTTGGCTCTTTCAACATACTTTCTTTAGATTCGACATTAGGAATATCAACATTCGATTTTCCCTTCCTTTGCCATCAATAGTCGAAGTCCTCAACACAACAACCGGCTTCTTACTAATTGAATAAATATCTGAACTTATATTTTTGCGGCCATCCTTTTTCACCACATAAACCTGCTTGACAACTTTTTTCTTCTCATAAACTCTAGACCGATTCTTGGATATAAAATGGTCATTTACAACATGTGGCTACCTTGCACATGATGGTTCTTTTGGCACTGCATACTCTACATGATATGGTCTAAAATATGAAGGAGTATGTGCCCATAGAGCATTCCACCCCCATGATGAATAAGGATGAAAACTAGTGGGATGTGGAGCATATGGAACTGGCATTGATGATCCCAAGGGAGAATATGATGCTGCTGATTGAAACTTTTTTCATTGCCATTTCCAATTCTTGGAATTACGTTTAGGAGGCACCCTTGATGATTTAACATCATTTGACCGATTAACACGTTTGGCTATTCTCTTTTAGATATTTAGCCAGAAGTTCATCGAAACTGAGCTTTGGCTTCTTGCCCTTGTGCTTATTACGGTTTTCACCTCCAAGCATCCCAGAACGTCACGTTCCACCAATTCTAGATGCTTCAAATTGAAACCGGTCTGACCTATTTGGTAAAACTGGTCTGACCGGTTAGAGAGACCGGTCTGACCTGTTTTGCCTGTCCAGCAGGAATAACTAGCTTCGGTTTTGACTGGAAAGAATTCACTTTCCCCCCAGTGTATTCCAGATTCTTATTAGGCTCATCGTTCTCCAAAATATCTTCAATTTGAATGATGTCTTCAATATCACTTGAGGGCTTAGAATCTTCCTCCTCACCAATATTTTCGTTGTTACATGAACTAGCCGATGTTGGCCAATTTTGTAACTTCTTATCAACAAGACCAATTGATTTCAATTGGTCATTCTCTTGCGCATGAGCAAATTTCAATTGTCCGGAGTTAATGGCCGATTGCATAATTTGGCGAAACATATTACAATTCTGGGTACCGTGATCAAATGAATTATGCCACTTGCAATATTCTTGCCCCTTTCCATTAAGAGATGACAGCAAGACTTTGTGATCAACAGGTTTAATAAAATTATTCTCTAGCAATATATCAAATAAATCATCACACAAAGTCAAATCAAAAGTGTATTTTATTTTCTCTAACCGATGCTTTTGTGGAGAAGGTTTTAAGGCCGAGCAAACGAATGGTTCAGATTTCTCATCGATCCATTCGGCTATACCTTTCCTTATGCTTCTCATACCCGATGCTTTAGAGTTTATCACTATATCATTATTCGATTTTACAATACTTTTCGGTTTTGGTTTCTTGCTTTTAATTCCAGAATGACCACAAGTAAACCATGTAGAGAAAAATTTTTGGCAATGATGATGGAGCAAGTCTAAATGCTAAAATATTACTATTATCAGCCTTTCTAATTTTCACAATGCATTGGCCGATACTATCTGAAATTATTTTGCTGCTAACAAGTAAATTACCTTCCTCAATCGATCTTCTAGGATTACTCACAATAATTTTGCTACTAGATGCATCGACTGAAACAATATGATTTGATTGGGAATTAAATAAATTACTTGTGCAGCTTACCTTGTTAAATATATTGGAGAGGCATGGAACTTTGATGTAGATGATATCATGCTTCTCCTCTTGATGGCAGCCCTCAGTCACATCTTTCATGGACCGGTCAGACCGGTTTATAGAGCCGGCCGACCGGTGCTTCCAAAGCTGCTGGAAACCACATTGTGCTGACATTGTTGTGTTCTTTAACAATTCGACGTTGTTCACTGCTCAAACTTTTCTCCGCCAGAACTTGTCATTTAATCAAGCGATAATCACTAGAAAGACGCACGACACCTTCGGCTTTAGGAAAATCAAGTATAGCTGTTTTATTGGATCTGTCATATTTTTGTACAGCTGGACTTGTTTCTTGTGATACAATGGATTCGGAACAATCTTTATTTGACTCGGTTCTCAAAATAACCAAATTGTTATCCATATCCGAATTATTTTCTTTTTCCTTGTTAATATCATTAATGGCCAATGCTTCTTCTTCTCTTAGAATGAGATCACATATTTCAGATTTTTCAAGCTCTCGGCCTTCCCTTATTGCTTCAATACAGATTTCCCATACCTCATCATTCGAGCACAAAAAACTTCTTGTGAGACATTAAGAAATATATTACAAGGTAGTTTCCCCCCAATGCTTTTGGACTCATTCAGCGAAGTATATGAGTGTTGCCAAAATTTTTGCAATTATTTTGGAGGCAAAATGTTTGCTGCACTAATGTATGAAGGTGTATGCGAGGTCGCTGAATTTTCATTAATTTGGCTATAGTTTGCTATGAATATTTGAAACCAAATCATGACTATTAGTATTTGCATATGGTGCTCAATTTATAGATGCAACCTCCACTCTAGTAATATGTTGTGCAATATATAATGGTTGAGAATAATTGGCCGGATGGCTAAAACCAGCATGGCCAATTTTATCATTCATCGGCATGCTTTGAGATGGAATCAAATATTGTGAATTTGCTGCCGATGAATAAACATGTGAAACACCTTGCTGAATAATACTAAAATTATTAGCACATGTTGTCTCATAAAGATTGGCTGAACTCACCCTGTTAGTTTGGCCTTGATAATTGTTCATCGGCATGTGAACTTTTCCACTGCCGATGTATGAAAAGATGTATGCTGTATGTTGCGTAGCATCAAAATTCAAAGTATGCATATTATTTGATATGGGCCTTTGCATGTAGTTTTCAGAATTATGATGTGCATAATAAAAACCATTATCTGAATAATGGCTTGCCGATGCAATATGCATACTATCATTATATCTAGCAACATCAACATGAGAATTTATGGCACAAGCAAAATAATTATCAGAAACATATGATGTACTCGTATGCTGTATCTCAGGCGTGGTGTAGTAATATTGCCGTGGAACATAAGAATAGCCCAATAGCCCGCCATGTATGCCTTGTAGTAGGTCTGGTTTTGTGGCCCACAAATCCAATTGATTTTTATAATCCAAGCAATCAACAACCAACTCTTTGCTTTTCTTTTGATCTTCAATGTGCAGCAGCAAGCAAACTAGAATGCAATCGGCTTGAGCACCCTGATGCAAGGTCACAGGTACAGATGCAATTGGTCTAAAGACCGGATGCAATATCGAAGGCGAATCAAAATAGTAGATAAATCAGGTAATTGGCTGGGGTTTGATAGAACAGTTAGAGCAAGCACAGATCTTTCTCCCAAGCGGAGTGGCCAAAAAGTATGTTGACGTGAAATCCGGTCAACACACCTAATGCGCTAGAACAGGCGGGTCGCGTACGGACCGAATCGCCGTAGGGCTGCGCCGACCGGTGAGACCGGTTCAGCAACCCGGTCAGACCGGATTCCTAGGGTTTTGCGTAGATCCATCGTTCAAGATGGATAACTACCACGCTTACGTGATGGAGGATGGCTAGGTTTACGAGCAAACCAGCAAACGGATAACCAATGCACTTGCATGACGAAGAACGACTAGTTTACAAGCAAACTAGCAAAGACCGTCGATGCTCACGCCCGGGAGGGACCCCGTCAGGGCGTGGAAGTCGCCTAACGTGCCGTAGGTCGACCAGCAACCCTAGGACGCCATCAATGGTCATGAAGATCACAGATGAACAAGGGGAGGTTGGAAGAGAGATTTAGGGGTTTAGAAGATAAAAAGTAAAGACATGATTATTTGATTCGATTGGGTTGCCCTCAATCGGCCATGACCGGGTTGCCCTCAATCGGCCATGACCCTTCATAAATATAGGGTGGGGAGGTCTGTACCCATTAGGAGTCGAAATCCTTACAAATTCCGTGTCCAAATAAATTCCGTGTCCAAATAGAACTCCTAACTCGGACTCGGCTGTTCTGACCAGTCTAACCGGTCCTCCAACTGGTCTGACTGCCCTTGGACCGGTCTGACTGAGGTGCAGGTCTTTCTGGAGACCTAACTTCCTCATCCAGACTCCAAATTGGACATTCTATATATGCATTTCAATCATCTCGACGAGATCTACGCAATGGTGCAGTCCATTTGATAATTTGACAATGTTGTGCTGACCGGTCTGGCCAGTTTGCTCAGATTTGCTGAATTGTGCCAATTTTGGGTGCCAACACAGAGATGGATCGGATGCGGACCAGCAGCGCTCAGCTGTTCTTCGGCATCACTGTACATCATCTTGGATGCCAGGAACCGTACTGCCTCCTGTGCACCTTACAAGGGGCCACCGTCTAGTTTAAGAGGAATAAGTGCGATTGACATATCCACTGTGATAATCATTGGTGCTCTGGGATTTAGCTGCGCTATGCTGGTGCAATATAAGCCTTTTCTAGGACTATTTAATGTGTATGCATATCAAGTTGAAGTAAAAAGTATAACTAGATACACAACAACAAATTAAAAAGATGCTGTAAAATCGTAACAAATGCAATGGCAATAAACTTGGTTTTATTGTCTATCCGTGATGGGTTAGTTTGACTTGTGGATTCCTATGCCTTTTTTTACACATTACATTGATCACTTTGACGAGTGGGTGGGGATTAGGGGGCTGCTCCTCGAACAAACAGTGACAACCAAATCTCATATCCGTGGCTTGCATCAAGACACCATCAATCGAACGTATTTGGGAATAGAAGAACACAAAATGAACCTGTTGTAGCTGCCCGTTGCAGCGAGGTCGCTTGCACCACTGCTTTGTGCTGTCGAATGTCGAGGGGGTCGAACAAAACCGCCGATTGGGTGGCAGCAAGTTGGGCGGATCCACCCATGCTACGCCGATGGGCCCGACCAGCGATGCAGGCAGACTCGGTGATGCCAGACCATCTTAGTGCCGGGGTTGTGGAGGGGGTTGAGGCTGCAGCCAACGGGCAATGTCTCCGCCGGATACGCCGGGTGGTGGGCGGTGGCGAGCTTGGAGCGACCCACGGTGAGGGATCCAGCCCCGATGCGCCGGTGGAACCGGCCGGCGACGTAGGTGGATGTGGCGATGGCAGCTGCAGAGTGTGTTTCTGCTGTTTCGGCGGCGGCGGCCGGATGGCAATGTCTCCGACGGATCCACCGAGGCTCCTAGCACAATGGTGGTTGGGGGCGAGAGGGCTTCTGTTTTCATTTTGAGGTGAGCAAAACTAGTGGCGTACTTCCCGATGGTTTGAAAATAGTCCCGGGTCCCTATCGAGAACCACTAGTCAGTGGGGGATTTTTTAGACTGTAGAAATACTACTATTTTTTACATATGTGTTAATTGCTAATTACGATCTCGTGTATTTATTGTCATTGTTACGTGGGGGATCCGCTGGCTCGCCGGCATGGTGGGTAGCGCCGCCGGTGCTTTGAATATTATTTAGCTCATTGGGATCAAATAGATAATAGGTATATATATATACACATATATACATATATATATATATATACATATATATACACATGTACATCCTAGGATGAACCAGTTGTTGTAGAAGTGAATAAATGATGACAACACAGACAATGGCAATGGAACAGAATAATTCAGTTTGCTATGTGTCCTCTTTATGTGCTCCTGCTCTTTCTTTCTTTCTTTTTTTTTCTCTTCACACTTTTTTCTTTTTTTTCCAATATTTTTCTTTCAACCAGGAGCACAAGAGAATGAACCACAAAAAGTTTCACAGCAGAAAAACAAGTAGATGCTCCTGAAAATTAAATTAGAACTTATTTGCTCGAAAACACAATCTTCCCGGCCGAATTTTGGAATTTTAATTTTTTCTGCGAATGGAAAATTTTCTATGGATGTCCATGAAAAAAAAGTTTGCCCAATTTCAAATCCGTATGCAAAAGTTAAGACTGTTTTACCGAAGAACCTCAAAATCATGATTTCGAGAGAGGTTACGGTTAGGGTTTGATGGATGGATCCGAAACAGATGTATGGATGAATGAACTGATGGATGAAACAAATCTAAACCAGCAACCAAACTCAAATAGTACACAAATCAACATCACGGACTCCGAAACTAAATCATGCAAAAGGTTAAAGACAATGGTTATAGGATACCGGAAACAAACGGCGACGACAATGGCGACAAAAATTAATTCTATTTGTGGACTATGGGAAAAATGCGAAAACAAGGATGGTTATGGTGCAAACCTGACGGTATACCTGAGTCTCTGATTACCACTTGATGGGAACACGAGGGGGTGCCCAATCTTTTGTTAGGAGGATAACTATCGATTGGTCGAGAACACGACATAAGCGATCCGACTTCCGATCAACAAGACCCGAGCCCGCAATCGAAGCGTTCGCTAACCGGCTGACCTCGCCATGAAGGCCAATCCTTGCCTGCGAATCGAAGAACACAAGCAAGAACAAAGAAGGATACAACAAGATTGCAGGTGAAAGATTAAACTCACGAATTGGGGTCTCACAAACCGATGAACATCGACTATTCTATAACAGATTGAATCTAAGCAAAATTCAACCCTAACTTGAGTGATAGCCACTGACTATAAAGTTTTAGGGTCTTCCAACAAACCCTAGACGCGTCCCTATTGGACTTTAACACGATACACGGCTCAACGCCCCAAAAGGCGGCAGCACAGCACGCTGACACATTCTGGATGTCCACTTGTTTCGATGATTTCTGTTGACTCGGACCTGATATTGATGCGAGACCAGTGGCATTGAAATCTTATCTCCTTAGCTTTCCACCCATATAAAGAACGTCTAAAATGGAGACCCTATGCGACCTGGGCTTCCAAATCTTTATGTGCTGATCCTGAAATCCGAGGTGGACTCGAGCTCGAGTTGTATTGGGACTCCAACTTGGTATGGGTGTCCGGCCTGTCCCTCCACGCCTCCAAGCTTGTTCTCTAGGTCTCCTTGATCTTCTCCATTGTTTCTAATCATAATAAAAGTATTAGGTAGCATACCATTCTCAAAATCATAACAATAAAGTACATAGTAACGAGCTTACCTGCTGATTTGCTCGAATGGTTGTATCCGAGGCTACTATGTTCTCATCAAAGTTTATCCACTAGGACCTATTTGCGGGGTGTCTCAGCATCCGATCTTGCTTACGCCCTTCTTTGTACCGCCGCATCGACTTAGCGTGTGCCTTATTTCTTAACAAGCGCTTCAAACGTGGTATTATAGGAAAATACCACGTAACCTTAGCAGGAACTTTTTTCTTCGCTGGCTCCCCGTCGACATCACCAGTTTCATTTTGCCTGATCTTATACCGCTTTGCGCCGCAAATAGGACAAACATCTGATTTCTCATATTCATCGCCTCGATAGATGATACAGTCATTAGGACATGCGTGAACCTTGTGTACCTCCAATCCAAGAGGGCAAACAACCTTTTCTGCTTTATATGTTGTCGAGGGCAGTTTGTTACCCTGGGCAAGCATGTTCTTTATGATTCCAAGTAGGTCCTCAAATCCCTTATCGGTAACACCATTTGTTGCCTTCCACTATAGCAATTCCAGTGTGCTACCCAACTTTTTTATGCCCCTGTTTGCAATCTGGCTACAATAATTTTTTGTAATCTTCTAACATCTTCTCAAACTTCTTTGTCTCCTTCACAGTTTCACTGTCTTTCTGTGCATCTAGCAACACCTGACCTAGTTTGTCATGTGGTTGCTCTTCTGTGGCATTTTCTTCAGCCTCGTCCATTGGTTCATCATCAAAGGCACCCGCTTCGTATAAGTGAGCCAAATCTGAAATGTTGTTATCATCATCATCTTCTTCATCGTCTTCCATCAAAACTCCAGGTTCGCCGTGCTTGGTCCAAAGAGTATAGTTATCCATGAAATCCCTTTCAATAAGGTGGATGTGTAGAGTGCTTCTTGTAGAGAATTCCTTATTATTTCTGCAAATGCGGCATGGACAGCACATGAAACTTTGCGATGACCTGTGGGCCTCAGCCACATCGAGAAAAGACTTTAGGCCATTAATCCACACCATGGTGCACCGGCCGCCATACATCCATTGTCGATCCATCTGCAATCATATTTTTCCATTGATGAACACTTCGGATAAGCAATTTGAGTCAATGGGATAGAGCTTCACAATTTTTTATTAAGGAACTATAATCAAGGATGCACATCTTCCTTAATATGATGAAACGATATTACTATTACAAAGGACCAAACTCTAAATAAATGCATTCTTTAGAATATGCTCGTATTCTCAACATCCAGTACAATTTAGTCAACACGACATAAATTTCGTTCAAACAAACACAAATGTCCCAATAACAACCATGCAACTTAAAAATTCATGTAACAACACAAAGGTCTTCAACCATCCTTCAGTGGGAAAGCAGAATCCTCTGACGGATTTTTTGCTGGCGCAAAAGAAGATGGTGGAGCTGGAACCTCCGGGTTCGGTGGTGATGGAGGGTAACGCCGCAACAGATCCTCAAGATCAAAAGGAGGTTCCTCGCCCCTTGCAACATATTCTCATGTTCTTTTTCCAAATAACGGACCATTGCTCTCTCAAAACTCCTGGTTTCTTCAACTTCTCATGAAGGCCTACTGGAGTTTTGCCCTTCCCTCGAGACGAATGACGATCACCCCTACCGGCCCTATTCCCTCCAACAGCATAAACCATATTGATTGGAAAACACTTATTTTTTTAAAAATACGGTGAAACAGTATTAGTATTATGAAGGACCAAATTTCATTTCTATCATCATATTCTATACTATCTATATTATTTTTCAAATTTCACACTAAATATTAACATAATGAAGGATAAAATTTGATAATAAAATATTAGCATGATCAAAAAGTCATGGATGTAATTGCAAAACCATTTCTACGGATTAAACAAAATTAAGAATCAACAATATTGGCACTTGGAAATACACATGGCAAATAAAACCACTTGAACAATATTAGCATAATGATATATACATGTCACTTGAAAATAATTGAAAAAAAATCACTATAAATTTGCCACAGGCAAACTATCCAATAAACCTTCTCTCAAATTCAAGCCATCGTTTCTATATATCTCAAATGAATGTATAAATAACAAAATTGTGCTCATTCTCACTCTTTCTAAAACTCACAAATTTCTCTAACTATAAAGCATGAAATGAATCATAAAGACCATCAAAGATGAGGGGTGAAGTTGCTAACCTTTGGAGCACTTGGATAAGTGAAATCCCCACAAATCATGAAAAAAATGGGCAGCACCTCCTGTCTAAAATGCCATGGAGAAGAAGAAGCCCGAGCTTGGTCAAATGGTTGGCTCAGGCTCAGGGAGGAAGAAAGGTGCTGGTATATAAAAGGCACATTAGTACCGGCTGGTGGCTCTAGCCGGTACTAGATCTCTCCACTTAGTACCGGCTGATAGCTCTAGCCGTTGCCCCCCGGCGTCTGTGGCACACTTTAGTGCCAGCTGGTGGCTACAGCCGGAACAAAATGGCCCCCGTGGGCACTGTGTTGTAGAGCCGGTACAAGATGTGCGCATTAGTATCGGCTGAAAGATAGCCGGTACTGATGGCTGCAGAGAAATGCTCACTTCTCTGGTAGTGATTTAGAACTGGTTGGTAACACCAACGGGAACTAATATGTACCCATTAGTACCAGTTAGTACTAAAGGTTACTCCATGGGTTAATTTAAAAGGAAAATATAACTAAAGGGTTTTCCCAACAGGTATTACTAGCGGGTTTTTCTGTAGCAGTGAT
The DNA here is from genome assembly GCA_032594955.1 of Panicum miliaceum. NCBI lineage: Eukaryota > Viridiplantae > Streptophyta > Magnoliopsida > Poales > Poaceae > Panicum > Panicum miliaceum. The sequence continues at coordinate 22,636,285 of CM064066.1, read as the reverse complement.
CATTCAGCTACAGGAGCAACTATTGTATGGCATCTTTGCACACACTAGAGAAATAAGAAAATACTATACTGGTGACGAGAACATGTAGACAAATGGATCTCATCCAAATTCAATTTCCAGCTTGACTAACTTTCACGAACCCAATTAAAATTGTCCGTTGAAAGGCAACCATAGTATGTGAGTGCTATTGTAATAATCATTACCAGTATGTTTAGTCATACTCTGCTGGTATTTCTAGGTACGCAAAGATGTAGCTTGAAGTGAGATATATCTTACTTTAATCAAATTAAAATAAGGAGAACCAGTAATATATGTATATAGTAGTCAAGATGTAGTACATAGTAACTAACTTATAAGTGATTTGATGGTCAAGAAAATCTCTATATGGGTCGGTGGATCTGCATACACATAGTATCTCTCTGACATCTTCTCACTCGTTTCATATAAAATAGTTAACTAGTTGACACTTTTGGATTATGTAAATTCTTCTATTGCGTTGTTTTCACCTATTGGATACTTTATGTCGATGTTTAACCTCCAAGCCCACCGAGGGATAGCCCCGAGGCGGTACATTGTAGGTGGGGTGTCGTCGAGATCAGGAACTCAAAAGTGCAAGGAACACAAGATTTAGACAGATTTGGGCAGAGCATAATATCCTACGTCCTATGTGGTGGTTTGTATTGCCTTAGATATTGATGTATTTCGAGGGGGTCCCTGCCCGCCCTTATATAATCTGGGGGGACAGGGTTACATGAAAATCCTAGCCTGATACGAGCTTAGGAGTCCTACCCGAGTACGACTGGGGTAGTTTCCTTCTGTTCCGACTAGTTCTACTATGGTACGAGTAGTTACAACTGATGTAGGGCATGGGTCATGTCCCATCCCTTATCCTAGAATATTCATGCCATGTGTGCAGTTCTGTGGTCCCGGTTCTGACAAGCCCTCGAGCTCTTCGTAGTCGAGTACTGCAGGCTTCCGAGTACTTTTGAAGGCGTCTTTGAGTTCTTCCGAACTTCATCTTGAAGGTATCTTCCAAGTACTTCCTTGACTGCATCGAGGCTGTGAGGTGCTCATGCCCCGAGTAGTTTTCAAGTCTTCTTTTATATGAGGTGCGATTAAACTCGCACTCTGTGGGATCTAGGATACCGTCTAGAGGGGGGTGAATAGGCGGTTTGAACTAAAATCACAACACTAATAAAATTTGATTAGTAACACAAGAGAAATCCTATTTCTACTTAACTCTATTATAGATGAAGGTTTGCAACCTAGGGTGACAAGTATCAATTCAATCTCTAGGAATGTAAATGCTCAAAGTAAATTGCAAGAAATAGCTTGAGCAAGAGAAATAACCAAGCACACAAGAGACCAAATTTTTCCCGTGGTGTCGATGACTTGCCGGTCACCCCTAATCCACGTTGAGGTGGATTCAAAACTCCAACCGCTCCTCTATCAAGTCACACTTGATGTATGAGCCGACTTGGATCAATGAACCTCTCCAAACCTCGATTCCACTAGAGTTGCCCTTCACCGGTCTGGCGAGGTGAGCACAAGACCCCTCACAAGAACAATCGGGGCCCCTTCACAATCTCCTTGAACGGCTCAACGGTTCCACAGCTCCAAGTCGTCTAGGAGGCGGCAACCTCCAAGTGTAACAAGATGATGACGCTTGCTTGAAGAGTCCCTAGTGCCACAAAGCTCAAACTCTTGATGCAATGCACTAGGATGCTCTCAATCTCACAAAGATGCAACCTCAAAGCCAAGTGACTGAGAGAGAGGAAGAAGAAGGCTAAAATATGTCAAGCAAGCTTTTCAAAGTGCCAAGAGACTGCACCCACGGCCGGGCATGAGGTATATATAGCTCATTCCCCCGTGGCTAGCCGTTACATTCAAATCCCGTGAAAATAGGGCATTCGCAGACAGTCCGCCCCACAAGGACCGGACCGTCCGCTCTTCAAACCAACGGCTATATTCAAAGTCAAACTGTATCAAAAGTGACCGTTACAACCCGGGCGGACCGTCCGCCTCACAAGCCGCGGACCGTCCACAGTTCAACGAAGTTCCAAAACAGAACTGTCGAGTTTCTATCACGATTCAAATTTTAGCCGGCGGACCGTCCGCCGTACATGGTTAAAGAACACACATAAACAACAAAGTTTATGTCGTTGCGCAGCATCAACCAGTGGACCGCCCAGCCCCTAGGGCCGGATCGTTAGCCGTTCATGGTCAAAAATTAGACAGAAACATTTGAGTTTCTATCGACGCGCAGCAAGACCAGGCGGACCATCCGCCAGTACTAGGTGGACCGTCCGCCGTTCAACGTGAAAAGCCCACAGAAACTTTGAAGTTTCTGTCGATTCACTCGCACTAGCCGGCAGACCGTCCGCCCCCCAGGGCCGGACCGTCAGCCGTTGAAAACTTTAGCTCGACCAGACAACTCGAATTTTGGCTAAGTCATGGAACAGTCCGCCACACAAATGGCAGACCGTCCGCCTCTCAAGCGTAGTTAGCCATTTCCAACAAGCATTTCCTCTCCGGTCTTTCCACTTTTACAAACACGATTTTCCTATATGCATGCAATGCAATTGTTTGAGGAGAGTGGCACTATAGAACCATCGAGCAAATGAAATTGACCCCTCTTGATAGTACGGCTATCTAGCTTATTAATCCAATCAAATATCATCTGCTAATCACCACTTGACCGGTAAAATGGAAAAACCCTATCTTATACCTTTTCCTTGAGCCATCCATCATGCATTCACAAAGAATATCTCCATAGCACATATAGAGGCTCAAATCATCTCCGGGACTAACCTATATTCAATTCTCAAATGAAATTGTTAGTCCACAACCGTTGTCATTAATTATCAAAATCCAAATTAGGGACCTAGATGCTTTCAATCCACATCAGGGACCTAGATGCTTTCACACTCCATATGGAGTAGCCCCCGAGCCTTAGGTTGAATCGAAGAATTAGGCTGAGGGTCAAATTAGTCTTGAATCTTCTACTGTTATCTTCTAAAAATTAAAAATAAGCCGTCGATGACACGTGTCCCGCAGCCCCCGAGCCTTGAATCCAAATCCCAAGGTTTGAAAAAAAGGATCCAAAGAGTCGTGGCATGGATTGTGTAAAAATTAGGAGTTTGAATTGGTGGTGAAAATGGATAAATTGGTTCAGAAATTCGAAAACCTCTTTTTTCGGGATAGCATCCCTGAAAAAATGGTTAAGCAAATAACTTTCCCAAAGTAACTTGAAGTTAGCACTCAAAACAAATCTTATACCAGAAAAAACTCTCCGCATTCTGCACAGGGAACTTGGGCCCGCCGCTTGTTATTTAACCGTGTTGTGACCTAGAGTTTCACTCACCCTTTCTCTTGTGCTTTTTACTACTCGAGCCTTTCATCTTCCTCTGTCTCGCAGCCGCCGCCACTTCCAGAGTTAGATCTAATTCATTCTTAGTGTGAGAATAAGTCGCACAATCCATCATCCTCCCCGAGAACCTTGCTCCGCCGCCTCTCTCAATGCAGTCCCCGAGTGCATGCGAGTGAAGCATCTCGTGACCACAAGGATGGCCGGTAACAAGCGAGGTGCCTCCAAGGGGAAAGAAAAGGAGGTTAAGGCTGCCACCATTGCCGGAGATGAGTGGAAACCAATTAAGTGCTCCGAAGCTGATTTCCAGGCCCTCGTTGATGAGGGTCTTCTCCAGAGCAAGGAAGTCATCTAGTGGTGCCCTACCACTGGTGATAAAAGGCCATATGAAGGAGTTGATGAGATAGTTCTCTTTCAGTACTTCGTCGAGCGAGGATTAGCTCTCCCGACTTCTGTTTTTTTCTGTGGTCTCCTCTTCTACTATTGAATCCAGTTGCATCATCTTAATCCGAACTCCATCCTTCACATTTCCAACTTTGTTCAGTTCTCTGAAGTATTCTTAGGAATAGAGCCGCACATCGATCTTTTCACCTATCTTTTCCACCTCAAGTCCCAACCCAACGATAAGGTCCGGTACGAGGTTGGTGGTGCTGGGCTGCAACTGAGGCAGAGGATGGAGAAAAAATACATTTCTTACAAATTCCTGAGTAGTTTGTCAAGGTGGAGACAGAAGTGGTTCTATATTGGAAACCACGCGCCTTCCCTGCCAGAGAGGACCGCGGGAGCACTTAAGATCACGAAGGAGTGGTCCAAGCCCTGCAGGGATGAAAGCTAGATCCCAGAATTGCTCGGTATGATCAAAAAGTAGAGGGATGCGGCGTCACTGGCATAGTGGTGATGTTCTCATGGATCGGCAGGCGGATCCAGCCACTATAGAAGCGGGCGAGGTTTGGCTTTGACTATCTTGGACTCTTAGACCCTTCTTGATTTTCTGCAGAGCCGATTCAGCGACCTGGTGCCGTAGTTCGAGTGAGCCAGGTGCACATGAGCGCTGAGACAATGCCCTATGTCTTAAAGATGTACTCTGCTAAGGAGCCTCCAAAGCATGTATGTATCCATATCCTTTTGTACTGCAATTTTGTCTTGAGTGATACTAACTCATCTTTCAATCTTGTTGAGCAGAATGTGAATGTATATAGAAGTATACCGCCGATGCTGGAGATCGCACCTCCACTGCATTTGCAGCCATCAGCGTACCAGAAGCCAATCTTCCGTCCTTCCTTTGATCCAGTCAGTACGGACAATGATCAGGACAACGACGATGGTCGCACACTGGCTGAAGTGATGAAAGGCCAGAGTGAGAAGACCACCTAGGAGAGTGTAAGCTTTCCTGGTGGTGATCCTTTGCCCAGCCATCCGCGGGGATCAAGGGCCACCGCTCGAAAGCGCAAGGCCAGCGCCTCACCAGCTGGTGGTGACGTCGGAACGTCTAGGTGAGTGCTTGTCATTGCATTCCAAGTACTTTTCCTGCTTCACTTGGGTGTTTTTTCATTGAAATTCCCCCTTCTTCTTGACTCTTGTCGGTAGCTCCCCGACCCCCAAATGTACTAGGGGTATGGTTGAAGAGGAGATCGGGGATGACACTGCAAGGGGACAGGGCGTGCCCACCGTTGCAGTTGACCTGTCAAGTGGTACTGCGGAGGACGAGCCGGAGCGATCGCTGCCCCTGGTTTACCGCAGTTTGAGGGTGATCATCATGGTTGCCCCGTTGGAGTAAACGCCGCCCTCGACTGGCAAACCTGCGGCGACGAGTGCTCTGGGTACCGAACTAGTGCCCCGAGTACTTAGGACAGAAACAGACTACAGGCCAAGTCTTACCGAGGTAATGCTCTGTCGACTGCTTTATCCTTGTTTGCGATAACTTGAGAGTAGTATCTGTCAGACCCGGGCACTCGGGACTGTCCACGTGGCACACTTCTCCTAGGATACGGGATGGGACATGGTCCACGCCCTACATCTGTTGTAACTACTCGTTATGCAGTAGGATTACTAGTGCAGTAGTGAAACTAGGCGGACACGGTAGGAAACTACCCAAGAAGTACTTGGGTAGGACTCCTGGGCTTGTACCCGACTAGGACTTCCATGTAAACCTGTCCCCTCAGACTATATAAGGGCGGACAGGGACCCCCTCGGGGACAATCACCATCAAAGGCAATACAAACCACATAGGACGTAGGGTATTACGCTCTCGGTGGCCCGAACCTGTCTAAACCTTGTGTTCCTTTGTACCTTCGAGTTCCTGATCTCGGCGACACCCCACCTACAAACTCACCACCTCAGGGGTATCCCTCGGTGGGCGTGGTGGTAAAACACCGGCAGCTGGCGCGCAAGGTAGGGGTGTTCATTGAGTATCCACCGGAGAATTCGATGGCATCTTTCAGCTTCACAGTGCTGTGCTCGACGAGGGCACAACTTTCATCTTCGGCTCCTAGATCCGCATCGCCATCTATTTGGGTGGCTTCAACAGCCACCTAGCCATCTCCAAGGAGTCGAAGGCCTCTTCATCAACTCCAAGCAGCAATCTTGATGAGTTCATCGACAACCTCGATGATCTGTTGTTTCCCGATCTGGCCCAGTACATCGAAAAGATATCTGTTTTCAATGTGACTTCCACTCGTGACGCACCAGATCTAGTCGGATCGGATTCAAACCGATCTGAAAAGACCACACGATCTAAATCTCTCTCCAACTTGGAGGAGGATTTGGATCTTGTGCTCAAGATCAAGGACGTGGGCGCCACCGCTTGCCGGGGGGCCCCCGTCTTCGACATCCACTCGGACTCCAACGAAGAGTACTGCCCGCGCAGTACTACATCTTCAAGCCAGTCCCTAGAAGGACTCGGAGATGAGGGAGCCACCCTCATCGGGCGGCCTCCACCCTTGAAAACCACTCGGAACCCGACTGCCACACCGAATCTTTTTCAGGAAGCCATCTGGGTTTAACCATAACATCAATGCCACAAGGTCGGTTCGTGTACTGGAAGAGCTTTGAGCCCTCCGAACTACTCGATTATGAGTCCCGTCTTGTGGCCTTCACCTAGGAACTGCCCTTCCAGGAGGGTAGACCTCTCTCTCCCAATGCGGAAGAAGGAGAAACTAGCACAAAGCTACTCGAGTACAGCCTTACGGCTAACCACTTGCCGGATCACCAAGTCTGCATGGCTTCCCTTCGCAATGCGGAGGACGACGAGCTGGACCCCCAGTACGACAATGAGCAACTTCGCAATGATGAGCCCACAGCTGATGCTCCCCAGGATGAAGACGAGGAGCACCGAAGGATCCGGCGGGTCAAGAACGCCAAGCGCACCCAACGCAGGTGCAACATGTAGAATCGCGCCCGCGAATCAAGGGATCTAAACAACGCTTTTGCAGTAGTCGCGGATCGAGAGTACCGTACGCCGATTGGCGCCATGGCAGAAGCAGTCCTCTTAGCTCAACAACTCCCACCCAATCCTCAGATACAAAGGCTGCAGTATCTGACCCAGTGCATGCTCGTGCAACTCGATGGGCAACATCCAGTGTCTTCCACTCAGATTCCGCCCTCGAGGTATGAGCGCCATGGCGAAACCGCGCCGGTCAGTCGCACCCTGGGAGGAGGCCCTGGAAGCCGGAGGAACGACAACCGCCAACGCAACGAGGGCCACCCGTCTGTGCGTGGTAACAATGAACAAGAGGTGCAACAACAAACTCGCAACCAGCGTGGTGCAAGGCATCATGGCCAAGATCCACTCGAGGCCAACCTTCACGACGCCTCCACATTCGACCTCAGGTAGAAGATCAATGAAAGCCGCAACGCGCGGTGTGTTATTGAAGCAAGGCGAAGGGACCGCACCGGCGGGCGCCACGACGATGACGACAGCGACCGCTTCCCCCCCCCCTCACAACCAACATCACCGACAAGTCCTATCCAAAGGACTTCAAACCTGCCGGAATCCCCAAGTACGACGGTAAGCAGGACCCGCGCCAGTGGATTCGATGCTACTCCGTTGCCATTGAAGTTTCAGGGGGATCCAACTCCACAAAAGCTCTCTACTTCCCGGTGCCTCTGGAGTCCGCACCCCTCACGTGGCTTGCAAGCCTCAAGCCAAACTCCATCGACTCGTGGGAGGACCTCAAGCGGGCCTTCATCAACAACTTCCAAGGATCCATGATCAGGGCGGGTACTCTCCACGATCTATCCCAGGTGAAGCAAGAGATGAATGAGACCCTGAGGTCCTACACCCAGTTTTCTTCGAGACGCGCGCCACCATCGCCAACATCCCCGACGAAGACGTCATTCGCTGCTTCCAGAATAGGCTCTTCTCGAAGCACACGTACCACGACTTCGGGCGCAACCGCCCGACTACTGCCGTGGAGCTGCGTGACATGATGGCACGGAGGGCTGACCAGGAGGATGAGGAGAACGACTGCTTCCCCAAGCGCAACCACGACAAGCAAGGCAACGGCAACGACCACTTCGACAAAAGCCAGAGCAACCACTCGGGGAACACCCGAAAGAGCAAGCCAGACCAGAAGTCGCGGCTGTCTAGCACAATCCGCGTGGCAAGAAGTCGGGGAACAATAACACACAATTCGAGAAAGTCATGCACAAACTGTGCCCGATACACCCGAAGTCACGACACACACTCTTCGAGTGCATCACCATCCGCAAGTCACTCAACGCACCACCCCTCCCTCAAGCAGGAAAGCAAAAGGACCACGAGGATGACGAGGAGGGTGAAAAGTCGGGGGCTCAAGACTTCTAGGATCCGAAGAAGACTTCCAGGATCTGAAGGCAGGATCTTCGGCAGAGACCACAGATTCCCCTCCAAGCGCCCGTAGAAGTTAACCCTGCGTGAAATACTCTTTGTGGAGCCGGCCACGACAAGGCCTCTAAGATACAGCGAGGACCCGATCTCCTTTTCTAGGGACGATCAATGGACCAGCTTCTCCGAGCTGGGAAAATTTCCGCTCGTCCTAGACCCTGTCGTGGCAGGCTCACAGCTAACCCGAGTACTCATCGACGGTGGGAGCGGCCTCAACCTGCTTTTCAGGAGTACTTCGAAGAAGATGGGACTGGACATCTCCAAGATGCTCACTCCCAGCAAAGCTCCTTTCTACGGCATCGTCCTAGGTACGCGGCTATACCACTCGGGTCAGTGGTCCTGCCAGCCACCTTTGGGATGAAATAAAACTACCGCACCGAGTACATCAAGTTCGAGGTGGCGGATTTCGACTTGTCATACCATGCCATCCTTGGCAGATCGGCAATAGCCAAATTCATGGCCGTGCCCCACTACGTCTACCTGCTACTCAAAATGCCAGGCAAGATAGGCGTACACACACTCCGTGGGGACCTAAAGAAATTGTATGACTGCGAACTGGAAGCGATCAAATACGCCATGACATCACGAATGCCAGAGCCGTCTGCAGAAGTAGTCGCGGCCGCGCTGAAGCTGACCAATTCAGAGATGGAGATGTCCAACCACCAGCCCAGTCAGTCGAGGCTTAAACCCAACCCCAGTGAAGTCAGCATCAAGGCCATCTAGCTGCAAGAGGGCGACCCATCCAAGACTGCTTTGATCGGGGGCGGCTTAGGTGACAAATAGGAAGGAGCGCTCGTCAGCTTCCTCAGGGCCAACCGTGACATATTCGCGTGGAAACCAGCGGATATGTCAGGGGTGCCCAATGAGTTGATCGGGCACTACCTAAAAGTTGACCTAAAGCCACTCCAAAGAAGCAACGACTACGACGCTTCGCCCCCGACAAGAGGGAGGCCATCAAGAAAGAGCTAGCAAAACTACTCGCAGCTAGTTTTATTAAAGAAGTGTACCACCCCGAGTGGTTTAGCTAACCCTGTACTAATCTTGAAAAAGAATAATCATGAATGGAGGATGTGTGTGGATTATACTGATCTCAATAAACACTGCCCGAAGGATCCCTTCGTACTCCCACGCATCAACCAAGTCATCGACTCTACGGCTGGCTGCGTCTTGCTCTCCTTCGTCAACTGCTACTCGGGCTACCATCAGATAGCTCTCAAAGAGGAAGATCAGATCAAAACAGCATTCATCGCCCCCTTTGGAGCATACACGTACACTACAATGTCATTCGGGTTGAAGAACGCAGGAGCCACCTACCAACGGGCCATCCAACTGTGCCTTGCGGACCAGCTACACCACAACATTGAAGCTTACGTGGATGATGTGGTCATCAAGACCAGATCCCACAATGAGTTCATCACTGATCTCGAGGAAACATTCAACAGCTTGCGACGGTTTCAATGGAAGCTTAACCCGATGAAGTGCGTCTTTGGTGTGCTACAAGGAAAACTAATCGGGTTCATTGTTAGTCACCGAGGAATCGAAGCAAACCCGGAGAAGATCAACACCATCACAGCCATGGACACTCCAAGGATGATAAAGGACGTCCAGAAGCTCACAGGCTGCATGGCAGCTTTGAATCGATTCATCTCTCGACTTGGAGAAAGGGGACTTCCCTTCTTCAAATTGCTCAAACTCCACGACAAGTTCAAGTGGACCGAGGAAGCAAACCATGCGCTGCAAGATCTCAAGCACCATTTGCAGTCGCCACCCATCCTGACGACTCCCCAACCAGGCGAGAATCTGCTACTCTACATCACCGCGACTACTCATGTCGTCAGCACGGCAATCATGGTGGAATGTCAGGAGGAAGGCCACGCCTTCAGGGTGTAGCGACCAGTCTACTTCATCAGCGAAGTCCTCTCTGAATCTAAGGTTCGTTACCCAATGATTTAGAAAATAATTTATGGTATACTCATCAGTTTCAGGAAGCTTCGCCACTATTTCGACGCATACAATATCCTGGTGGTCTCCGACTTCCCATTGGCGGATATTCTGCACAATCAGGACGCCACCGGGCGCATCTCCAAGTGGGCCGTGGAGTTGGGGGCCCTCACACTCGACTTCAAGCCCCGGACAGCTATCAAGTCGCAGGCACTAGTCGATTTCCTAGCGGAGTGGCGAGAAAACTAAGTGGAAGACCCAACCAACCAGCCAGAGCATTGGGTCATGTACTTTGACGGCTCACTCAAGCTCGGTGGTGGTGGTGCGGGAGTACTTTTCATCACCCCGAGAGGAGAACAGCTCAAGTACATGTTTCAAATACTATTCGAGGTCTCTAATAATGAAGTCGAGTACGGGGCATTATTGCATGGGCTACGCCTAGCAGTCTCCCTGGGCATCAAGCGACTACTCGTCTACGGCGATTCCTTACTGGTGGTTCAACAAGTCAACAAGGAGTGGGACATCAACAAGGACACCATGGACGCCTACATTACGGAAATACGCAAGCTCGGGAACAAGTTCTCGGGGTTGGAAAATAACCATGTGATTCGCGACAACAATGTGGGCGCGGATGTGCTCTCCAAACTTGGTTCTGATCGAGCTAATGTCCCACCAGGAGTTATCGTTCACGAGTTGCATCACCCTTCCATCAAGGCACCAGACTCAAGTTCCATCGCTCAGGGTCCCAAGGAACCCGACCGAGAGGTCTTGATGATCGAGGTCGACTGGAGGGTGGCCTTCATCTACTACATCCAGGAGCACAAACTACCCCCCGGCGTCCACCCAAAAAGCGTTGAAGCTAATCACATCCTATGGCTCAGCAAAGGGTATGTTCTAGTCGGGGGTAACCTGTACAAGCGTGGATCAGCATCAAGCATACTCATGAAGTGTGTCAGCACGGAGGAGGGCAAAGAGATACTCCAAGAGATTCACGAAGGCGTGTGCAGGAATCATGCAGCTTCTCGCACACTAGTCGGCAAGGAGTTTCAATCTGGTTTCTACTGGCCGTTTGCTTTGGCAGATTCCGAAGCACTCGTTCGCCGGTGCACCAACTGTCAATTCTTTGGCAAACAGCCTCATGTTCCGGCTCATAACCTCATCATTATACCACCCTCATGGCCGTTTGCATGCATGGGCCTAGACATGATAGGGCCCTTAACAACTGTGCTAGGATGTTTCACACACGTGTTGGTATCCATCGACAAGTTTACCAAGTGGATCGAGTACAAGCCAATCGCAACGCTCTCGGCGGATCGAATGGTTACTTTCATCTGCGATATGTTACATTGTTTTGGCTTCCTCAACACCATCATTACAGATTCGGGATCCAATTTTCACTCGCATAATTCTAGGATTTCTATGAACGCAGTTCCATTGAAGTCAAATATGTTTCTATGGCTCACCCGCGGGCCAATGGCTAGGTTGAGCGCGTTGACGGCTAGATTCTTGATGTATTGAAGAAAAGACTCTACGACGAGAACATCAAAAAGGGCGGCAAGTGGATTGCTGAGATTTCATCAGTAGTCTGGGGGCTTCGCACGCACCCAAGCAAATCCACAGGACAGTCACCTTTCTTTATCGTATACGGGTCTGAAGCTATATTACCAGCTGACGTGATGTGGAAGTCTCCACGACTAGAGATGTTTGAAGAAGGCAAGGCTGACACTGCAAGACATCTCGAGCTTGACTCCGCAGAGGAAATCTGATGCAACGTATTGTTCTAGTCAGCTCGCTACTTACAAGGAGTTCGTCATTACCACGACAGGAACGTTCAACAACGCTCTTTAAATATTGGAGATATGATTCTTCAACGAATCCAGGATGATACCAGACTACACAAGCTTAACTCACGATGGGAAGGACCTTTCATTGTGCACAAGGTTACAGGCCCTGGATCTTATCGGTTACAATATCCTGATGGCCAGGAGGTACCAAGTTCTTGGAATATTGAGCATCTACGTCGTTTTCAACCTTGATCAACTGGGGACATCTTTTATTGATGCCTGGAGATGGATACTTCCAGTACAACTCCATTTTACCAGTTCACGACTGGTATTACATGCAAGTTTGCTGAAGGGGCCTCGCTCCCATATTTGTAGTACCTAATTACTAGTTTCCGAATAGTCTCTTGGGTTATTGAAGGGGCTTTGTGCTCATACTTCTAGTACAACTTTGTTTTACCGGTTTACGACTGCTACTACACGCAAGTTTGCTGAAGGGGCCTCGCTCCCTTATTTCCAGTAATATATTACTAGTTTTCAACTTGTACACTATGTTATTTAAGGGGCCTCGCTCCCATGACAAGAAGTTTACTAGTTTACGACTAGCTCTACACATGTTCGACTACTTCGACTACTTGTCTTGACTACAACCCTAGTCGGGATTGACTCCAACTAGATGGCTTCATCGACTGTTCAAGCACCAACGACTACTATCTGAACTAGTAGAAGTCCAATAAGGAATAAGGATGATGAGATCACTAACTTGATGAATCTTGTGTACCATCGTTCAGATGACGAGGAGAAGTTGATTCAGGCCCTCTAAGATGCAGATGTACAACTCGTGGAGTGTATGACACAGGTCAGGGAGATGGCCGCTGAAAAAGAGCAAAACAAGAAGGAACTTGAAGAGCTCAAGGGTGCTGCCAGGTTGTGGTTGACATGGTGGACCTGTCAGAAGATGGGGTGGTGAGCAACATGACGTTGAAGGAGTGACTTCGTGAAACCCCCTAAAAATTTTCTAATTATTTCTTAGAAACCACAAGGACCTACATGGAGCACATCCTAGGACTCGTAAAGTCCTATTGGCCCAAGGCCAACTAGGTGCAACTAGAGACTGGGATGTCTGCTGACTACACAGAAGACAAGTTCAAGGAACTTGTTCAAGAGGTGAAGCTGGTAGCCTAGAAGCTAGTCGAGAGCATAGAGCAGGAGTAGGTTCCGATGTGCAAACATTGAATACTCTGTCGTAGCTATGTATGGCTGTAAATATATGTACTAGATACTTGCCTGTTGATGTGTTCGATGTGCTGACTCGTAGAGAAGGACCGAAAATCGTAGGACTTAGAGATAGTAGAGACGCCCATATAGAGCTACCCAGAAGGCAATGCTTCTGGAGGTAGTCAATGGTTGTGCGTTAAAAAGTTAAACCCAAAACAAGGGTGTAGACAAACTAGGATGAAATCGAGTCGTGTGATATCCTAGATTACTTTGTAGGCATAGAAGCCTCTCCAACTGTATCGTAGTAACTAGGGCCATTAGTTCTGGTGAACTGTGTAGGGTAGTACTCGAAGTAGTCAGTAATGTTTGCAAGTGCTCAGTGCTTGGCGACCCATAGGGCCGTTGCGAAGTAGTCGTGTCAAAAAGCACTCGTGGCGTAGCCCCCGAGTATAGTTGAAGACTTATCGTAGTTAGCGTATTGTTAGTACTCGTGGCTGCAGCCCCCGAGTTCTTGCCATGCTCATGGAGTGAGAACTGAAAAGGTCCGCTGTCATTTGCCTCGTCCAGGACGGCTGGTCGCCGCTGATCTCCACCACGCCATGGATTTAGCTGCTGGAACATGACGAGATCGGGGTGGCCACGACGGGAGTAGACGAGGGGCGGATCCAGTCCACTGACACTGCTAGATGGGGTCAACGACTGCTCTACATGAGCGAGATGTGCAGTATCGAGCCATCAAACACGACTCCTCGCTGGCCGCGACAACATTAAAGAGCCCCCCTCGCCTGCTTGTTGGATCTTGGCCGTGGCGCATGGATCTTGACCGCTGCAACCATCCCGGCCTCCATGACCCCACGACGGCATCAATTGGTGGACTTGTGCCTTGAGCTTGTGGGCTGGGCAACGGTGGCGAGACGACAAGCAGACGAAGGGTGCTGCTCATCCTGCTTGAAATAGACGCACACACAAGCAAAGCGTGGACGACGAGTGCTACCGGCGGCGGCTGCATCTCGCGTTGCTTGTGTGATGAGGAAATCAGAATTCAAAAACCCTCAAAGAACACTTGGGCTGGGTTGTCTTGGGCCTTAATATTTGGCTAACAGTACATTTACAACATGAAATTCTACACCTGTGTCAAGTTTACGTCGCCCAGATGGAGCGTTCCGTTTACCATTCAGAGGTAGTAACGGCCTAGGGTTTACCTAGGGTTTCGGCGACTTCGGCGGCAGCGACTGCCGACCAAGGTCTTTCTTCCCCGCCTGATCCCTAGTATCCTCTGATTCCCCTGCTTGGGCTGACCAAGGGGCTGGCTAGCCCAGCTTTCTGGCCTTGGCAGGAGATCATTTGGGGTTTCGAGGGCATAGGCGGCGGCAATCCCTGACTTTTGGCGGTAGATTTGACGATGGCGGCAGACTCCTCCAATTCAAGCGTGAAGATGGGCGAAGTGGATGTCAACACTCTTCTCCAGAAGCTGCGCTTGAACGAAGCTGAACGGGAGGAGGTGGTTCTGGCTAGGGAGGAGAGGGGGAGTTTGCTAGAGTTGAAGTGGCTCATGGTGGCCAAACTGTTGACTGTCAAGCAATTCAGCGAGCAGTCATTGATCTCGACATTGCACGCGGCTTAGAATACGGCCCGGGAGATTTCGTTCCGGCCAATCGCTAAGAACTTGTTCATGGTGCAAGCCCACTATCTCGATGATTGGAAATGTATCATGGAAGAAGGACCGTGGCTCTTCTGCGAGTGTGCTCTGATGTTGGAACAATATGATGGGGCGTCCATGACCCCCACAATGGAACCATGCAGTGTTCAGGCTTGGATCCAGATTCACAAGATTCCACCTCTGTTTCGCACCGAGAGGATAATTCTCCAACTGGCCGGCAGGGTGGGAGAGGTGATTGAGGTTGAGGTGAGGGCTGTTCTAACTAGCAGTGGCGAATTTCAACGAGCAAGGGTTAATCTTCTGGCCACAAAGCCACTGTCAAGATTTGTTACACTCGCCCCTGAGGGGCAGGAGAGTATGCTGCTACAGGTGAAGTACAAGAAGGTGGCTCATTTTTGTGCTTTCTGTGGGAAGATGGGTCATACGCAATTGGAGTGCGACACTGGTGAACATGTGGAGGACGACTTGCAGTTTGGCAAGTGGATGATTGCTACCAGTGATACTTTGCTTCCCGGAACCCCCCGTGTGCGAGGCAACGTGAATCCAGACAAAGGTGGAGCCAGAGATAAAAGCACATCAGCTGAGTCTGGGAGTACTGGTGGATTTTGGCGTGCAAAACACACAGCTCGCGGTGGTGCACGGTCGTGTCTGTAGAAGGTGAAAGAGAAGCGGTCCTCTGATGGGAGTGGTACTCGCAAGAGGATGCCTGGTGCTGCTGGGCTTGATGAGGAGCTGCGTGATTCGGCTTCCAGCCCAAATAAGCCTGTCACAATTGCTAGTGGAGGAAGGCAGAGTTATGGAAGTGCTCAGAAGAAGCTGTTTTCAATGCTAACACTTCCAAAGAAGAATAACAGCGGGGCTGTTCCTCCTCTCCCCCCACAGTATGTCCCCCCTAGGGAACAGAAGAGGTTGAAGAGGGCAGCAACCAGAAGCACGAGTGTAACACCTCAGGTGCTTAACACGATGCATAAATAACTGAGAAAAGTTTAAAATAAACGAATTATAGATTGGTTTTGCTTTGAATTAAAAAATAGATGTGTATATGTGCACAAGTACATGTACGTTAATCAAACAAATTTAATAACTTTCACATCAATGCTAACATGGCTACGAAATTGAATAGGCACATCGTTATTGACATGATAATCAAAAGTCTAGTTGAAGCCTCGGAGAGAATACAAATTTTTGCCCAGGAAATGACGTGCCCTCTGAGTCATACTTTTTGAGTTTTTAAAATAACTTGTAGACTAGAACTCAAATGAACGTTGGCCTGAAACAAAACTTGTGTAACTTTTCATTTTGAACAACTTTCATGTTCAGAAATTTTTGAGTTGCAACACAAAAATTTGAGAAACACTTGAATGTGCAAACCAGCCCCTGCCTTTTCTTCTATTTTCACTTCAGACCCTTCGTCTTACGCTTCGCCCGACCCTCCGCTCGCCCGACCCTCCGCTTCGCCCGATGCGCAGCCGCTTCGCCTGACCCTACGCTCGCCCGACCCTCGCTTCGCCCGACCCTCCGCCCGCCGCGCAGTCGCCGCAGGCCACATGGCCGGCGATGCCTGACCGGCGCTAGGCGCCAAGCCAAGGCCTGGCCGCGCCCCGCTCGCACGCGCTCCTCCCTACGCCGCGCTCCTCCCTAGTCCGCGCACGCCACACGCACGCCGGCGATGCGCGCCTCTGCTCGCCGCCCGCCGCGCCCAATGGACAAACCGCGCCGTGCCCGTGTCCCCGCCGCGTCCCGCCAGTCACCGCGCTCGCCGCCCGGCAAGGCAGCTGCTGTAGCTCCTCGCCCAACCCGCGCACCGCGTGATCTTCCGGTCCCCACGCCAAATCCTCAGCGCCCAATCCCCTTCCCGCGCCCGCCGCACGCCGCGCCTGCTTTGCTCGCCACCCACCGTGACCAGTAACGCGCCCCCGTCGTGCCGCCCCTCCCCAGCGTCACCCGGTTCTCTCCCTCCCTCTTGCAGCCTATAAAAGGCGACACAAGGCCACTCGCGCGCGCCTCAACCCACCAGAACGCCGCCGCCGCTGCCATTGCCGCTGTCGTGCACCACCCGCCCGTGGAGTCCCATTCTACAGTCTCCCACTGCCCAAACCCATCACCCAGCGAGCTTGCCCTCCCTCCACTGAAGCTCACCGGCCTCTTCCCCGACCATCTCGACCACCGGAGCACCGCCCGCGCCGCCGCCGCTTCCCTGCTACTCCGCGGACAGCCCACTCTGAAGCTCCTCCGTCCGAGCCTAGCCTCGAAACGGTTTCCCCTCGACGCCGCGAAGCTCATCGACCAGCCCACGCTCTCTCCTCCTCGCCGGAGCACCATCACCGACGCTCCACACCGCTGCCGCCCCTCTGCTCCGCGCCGACGAGCCACCTCCGGCCACCCCCAACCCCAACCAAGGCCACTCCAAGGTAGCTCTCACCGCCCTGGATCTTCACGAGCCTTTTCCCCTCGCCGCCGACGAGCCCCCTCGCCAGAATCTGGCCGGCCGCCATGCCAGCGCTGCCCAGGGACCTAATTGCAATGATTGAAATCTTTAAAAGAGTCTGCACGCAAGTTTCCAGGGGCATAACTGTAAACCTGTGTTTAAACTTTGAATTCAAAAATAGTGAACTTTTAAAATTCATATAAAATCATAGAAAAATTAGAAAAATACAAACTCAGCTGTTCTGGAATCGCTAGAAGAAAATTTACAACTTTTGTTACATGTTTTTCTTCAGTTGCATGCTAAATCTTGCTCTAAATTAAATGGAAAGTTTAATAGACTTTAATTGTACCCACTGTTGTATACCAGTGCTGAATCTGATTTTTGGACAGTAGATTGGTTGCTTGATGTGTAAGCCAGTGTAAAAATATTAGGACCAGAATCCATCTCTAGCTAAAATTTTGTTAAACTTTGTTCATGCCATGAAATAATAAAACTAAATTGAAACTGCTGTTATATTGTGATTCATGTTGTGAAACTTTTCCACAGCTTTTATAGTGATGCCTAAATACCACAGAAAAAGTTTAGAACCTTTTTCCTTTCTGTAACCTATTTATATAATTTTGTGGAAGGAAAATGCACTAATTCAAATAATTAGTGTCTGTACTTGGAAAATGTTCAACATTTTACTGTGGAACACGTTAGAGGAGCTCTTGCTGTATAAAAAGTTTCATACTCAGAAACCCTATAAAACATCCTGTAGAAATTAATCTTCATTAACCTAAGTGTATCTTGTCCTATTTATTATGCTTTGTATCTTGCACAGTAAAATCAGAAAAATTTACATTAACACATATACGGATAGATTAATATCCTGTAAAAGTTTTAGCATCAATACTTAAATGGTTTGTTCTGTATAAAAATAACTAGGTTCTAGTAGTGGCTGTGTATTACATTTTTTTTCATAATTATTCTGCTGCACAGAAATTTCTGAAATTTTTATAGTGCTGTTGTCTCTGCATAATGTACTCTAAATAAAAATTTCATCACCAGAAGCTACCTAGATTTGTGTTTGTGCTTAATCCATGCTTGTGCTTAGAAAATTAAATTTCCAATGCAACACCACCCCTTCTATTAAAGATTGCCCAAAGAAATCTTAACTAAGTAACTTCACAACCAAATCTATATTTTGTGGATTGCAACTTTATCGTGAAGGAAAATAATCGTCATATACCATCACTACAACTTACACTTGTGCATTCATATAGAATCGACTACTCTCGCGACGGAACGTACGAGCTCGTGCCCGCGTCTAAGAGTGAGCAGCGTGAAGCTCAAGTGAATGTAACTGAAGCTTTCGAAGACTCGAACCCGAGTTCGGACAAGCCCCAAACTAACTTTACCCAAGAAGGCAAGCCTCGGAGCATGACCCTATTTTCTAAATTATGCAACTTATTACTCTACTTTACTGGTGCATTAAGTTTATAGGAGTAGAATGAGAACTTAGTTGCATGATCCTAGGTACCCATGCTCTGAACACTAGATGTAAGGTTTGATAGAATGCTATGCTAATAGGACTCCGGTAAAAGTCGAGTGATTTCCTGTCACTCGCGAGAATTTAGGAGTTGAATGTTTACTACATGCTGCAATCATAAGGTCGACGAACGGGGCTATGGTACGATGTTTATGTTGATGATTGAGGCCCCGTCTGTTTAGTGAAAAATGCTAAGGCCGCAGTGTGTGGTAGTGGTGGTTAAGTCTTTGAACGTACTAACCACATGCCGAGAATATGGTAATCGGTAAGCTTAAGTACCGGATTGAACCGGGGCCGAAATATACTCCCCACCGTCTTGAATTCGTTCACATCTGTCTAATGGCGGGTGCATGTGCCGCCATGGCCGGGTCCATGGGGACGTGTAGTCGAGGGCGGTGGGCCTGTTCCGTGAAGCGGGAATTGAAGGAAAAAGTTGCACGTGTGACTCTGGGAGTAACCATGTGATGTGTGTTTAGGTTTCCCTTGCAAGGTTAAGAAATTCGATTCGAATCGTCCATTTCTCGCGGTTATTGAGACTGCTTGACCCTTTTACCACATAGAGTAAGAAGAGGAACAATGATGATGATTAATCTTGTTGGATGAAAAATTAATTCTTTCACCATGTATGATATTGGATAGTTGCTTACCTAGAATGGTTAAAAATAATTAGAATCTGGAGCTAAAACTTGAAAGGGACCTACTTATATATGCTTTTCGGCAAAACAAACCCCTCAAGCCAAAATGCCTTGAATGTCTAGGAGTCGGCTAAGTATATTCCACTAGTCGGGTAAGCCTTGCTGCTGAGTATTAGTATACTCAGCCTTGCTTGTGGCTCATTTTCAGGTGATACTTTCGAGGATCTGATCGCTAGTTTGACTTGGCCATGTACCCTTCCTCCTGGTTGGTCGGTGGAATGGGATACGCCTCCGGCCAACGATGATAATGCCGAGTGATGTCTCGTACGGGCTTCATCGAGACATCGTGTATCGTCGAGTAGATTATCGATATTTTTCCGCTGCATTGAACTCTGAAGAACTCAATTACTTTTAAACTCTGAAGTACCTTGTTTTACGAATTCGAACTTAGTTGTAATAATAATTTATGATGAACCCTGTGGTGTAAAATTTGTGGAATGTTGTATCCTCTGGGCTCACTCTCGTGTGAGTACATGTATGTGTGGTTTCGATCGGCAAAAACCGTGGTTGTATTGGGAGGTTACCCGACAGACCAATGGATTATTCCATTTGAAGTGCGAGTTAGCCCTGATTGCCCTTGCGGTGATGGTTAGCGCGCTTGAGCTGGATTAATTCAGGTGGTTTTGCCACAGCGAGCTCATCCCCTATGAAGAACAAGGCGGAGGACCGCCCGGCGCAATGAGTTACCTTAGCTGGAACTGTCATGGGCTGGGCAACCTCATGACGATGAAAGAGCTTCACGAGTTGGCGAAGAAGTATGCCCCATCCATGCTTTGTGTACTAGAAACTCAAGTTCACAAGTCACGTGTAGAAGGTCTTAAAAGTACGCTCGGCTATGACAATGCTTTTGATGTGAGCAGCTTAGGCCGTAGTGACAGTTTAGCAATCTTTTGGAATAATGAAATAAAGATTGAGATCTTACCTTACTCACAATACCATATTGATACTTTTATTTCTGAGGCAGGGTATGAACCTTGGAGGCTAACCCGCGTTTATGGAGAAGCACAGACTGGTGAGAGGTTTAAAACATGGGACATGTTGAAGCATATCAAGTCATCGTCATCTCTGCCATGGATGTGCATTGGTGACTTTAATGAGGTGTTACATCGAATGGAACACGATGGTGTGCAGGAGCGAAGCTACAGTCAAATAGCCGGGTTCTGTGAGATGGTGGATGTTTGTGGTCTATGTGATCTAGGATATGAGGGCAGAAGCTGGACATACGAGAAGAAGGTTGCAGGTGGCTCTTATTGCCGGGTTCGGCTGGATAGGTCCTTTGCGACACCAGACTGGAATGCTCTCTTTCCCCTGGCGACTGTGCAACATATGGCGGCGGTGGCATCAGATTCGGAGGACCGATGACCAAAGGGGGAGAAATGATTTCATTATGAGATCATGTGGGAGTCGCATGAGGAGTTCTCACCTTGGCTGTCAAATGTATGGCAAGGGGACAAGGCACTGACCCTGGACGAATTAACTCGTAAGCTCTCAGATGCGGCTGGGACAATGCAAGGCTGGGGGCTACATACCTTTGGGTAGGTTTGCTTGGAGTTGAAGAAGCTCAAGGAGGAGTTGGAGAAACTGCAGGCATACCCTCACCGCTCAAGGCCATCCCATGTTGAAATCAAGATCACGGATAGGATCGTGGAGCTGCAACATAGAGAGGAGGTCATGTGGCAGCAGCGTTCGAGAATAAGGTGGTTGACAG
Organism: Panicum miliaceum; assembly: GCA_032594955.1. NCBI lineage: Eukaryota > Viridiplantae > Streptophyta > Magnoliopsida > Poales > Poaceae > Panicum > Panicum miliaceum. The sequence continues at coordinate 22,615,092 of CM064066.1, read as the reverse complement.
CCGGGGACAAAAATACCCTCTTTTTCCACCTACAGGCCAACCAACGTAGGAAAAAGAACAAAATCACGAGCCTGAAGCGGCCTGATGGTCAAGTAACTGAGGATGCCCAGGAGATGGGCAGTTTAGCGACGAACTTTTACAAAAGTTTGTTTAGTTCAGAGGGGGTCAGTGACATGGAGAGGGTGCTACAAACTGTCCCAATAAAAGTCACACCCGAGATGAATGATATGCTCCTTACACCGTTTGACAGCAATGAGGTTAAAGAAACCCTTTTTCAGATGTTCCCAAAAAAAGCTCCTGGGCCCAACGGATTCCCGGCGCACTTCTTCCAGCGCCACTGGGAATTGTGTGGGGAAGAACTTACTTCGGTGGTGCCACATTCATCGACGTGTTACAAAGAAATTTCATTAGAACACAAAACTATGTGTTACAACCGAGCGCAGTAACACATAACACTTGTTTTGTAAAATTGTGTTACAAACAATAATTATAGTAACACAAAATTATGTTACACCTAAAATGTTGCAAGATGGAAGCATCTAGTAACACATACAAAATAATGTTACAAATTAAGTGTTACAAAGGAGCACCTATATTATGTTGTCATTGAGTGTATATGCTTTCATTCATAAAGTACAATATAGTTCCATATCTTGTCCAATAAGTTGAGCATCTTGTGAACGATTCTTCCTTTTTGGACTACATTTTTCCCCTAAAAATTATTAGTTGTTGAATAGCACCAGTAATTAAATTGGCAGAATAAGATTGCTAGAAGTGGGAATGAACCTAAGATATATTTTAGATATACATATTTATTATTAGTACATCCATTTCCATATATTTTTATATTTGAAATAATTATTTGAATTTGTCGATGTTGATAATGTAAAAGTTGTCCTATAATCAAAGTTGCCCTCTTAGTTTTTTCTTGTTAAGTGGCACAAATGTTGTTACACAAGAAAAAATCGTGAGTAGATAATAGGGAGTGTCGAAGAAATCAGAAAACACAATTAATTAGTAGTAAGGAATCAAAATTATATTTAGTTGGCGGCTAGATACAATAATAGATCATATCCAATCAGCTAGATAAATGAAGAAAAGGCAATAAGTCCATGTCGAAACAATAGTCTTTGGTGAAAACCATATGCCACAATAAAGTACGTTACAATAATTTTTATTACATAAGTAGCTTTTGCACCGTCATGAATACAAACTATGATATATTGGTAAGCCGGTCATCTCGAAGTTTCATGTTCTGCAATAACAGAAGAAATATTAGTAAATCCTAATGTCACACATGAATGAAACAAGGTGATTGATCTAGATGAATTGTAGAAGATCATATGAAGAAATTTTGTAAAATGTCTAAAAGATGATCATTTGATTAAAAAACTCTACATTGTGGATAGAGATAACTAGCAAGAGAAAAGGTATAGAAAATCCTCACAGGAAGATTTATTCCTTTTATACAAATGTTTACTTTTGTGTTGGTACAATCATCTAGGTTCCATACCAAACTGAATTGTAGAGATACAAACGTGTTCCAATAATCCAACTATACAATCCTCATTTAATTTTATGGCATAATTTAGAATGAAAAGAAATTCTATAAGTAAACATAGCAGAAAAATAATACGAACACAAACCATTAAAGAAACCATCTTCATTGGTCATCCAATCCACTTGTTCCAGCATCAACCGTTGTTCCCTCAATGTCTATTCTAACCCATAGATGCCTGATCTTTCCATTATTGAACATCTCTCCAAGGTGTATGGCATGGAATGGCTCAGTTTCTATATCATCTTCCCATTCGTCAAAACCCATGTCATATATATCTCTGGTTTTCATCTCCATGACCACAGACCACCTAGATTTTAAGTTATCATCAATATAAAACACTTGGTCAGCTTGATTTAGGAAAATGAAAGGTTCATGTGCAATCTTGTCACCGGTATGTATCATGTGTGAGAAGTTGAAAAGTGTGTAGCCATATTTTTCCATTTTAATTCCTCCTCCAGATACAACATCAACCCATTCACATTTGAAAAGTACCACAGAAAAATTTCCAAAATAGTTCAGCTCAATAATATCAATTATCCTCCCCAAGTCACAGTGCCTAAAACTGGTATGGCATCACTTGCACTAGCATAATTGGATGTTTTCGCGGTTAGCACTACTCCACTATTTTATGTCACCCCATCCAACCGTTTGGGCCTAAATCGGAAACCTCGACTATTGAAAGCACGGTACCATTTTCTGCTTCAACCGGGACACGGGCTAGCCATCTTATCCCATCTTTCAAAATGTGAATGCCACTTTCCCTCTCGACTGCATAATCTGTACAGCTATACAAGATTAGTTTTTGTACTTTCATTAATATGTACAACATAAAGACTGAGATATGGCACTTACATGACCTCTAAACCATTGATGGAACATCTCATTCTGCATTTTCTCAATATCCCTATGGCTCACTCGACGTCCATTATGCTTAGTTGTGATCTCTTCAGCATGAGCTCTGAAACGTATTTTGTAAGGAAGTTTGTGTAATGAAAAATACTAGTTTATGTTTATGAGTTTGAGATATTACCTAAGGTACGGGTCGACATCAGAACAATTGAATAGCACATATCTATGTGCTTGTACTTTTTCCAATCCTCTATAACATAACTACGTGGCTTTCCAAGTGCCGTACCAGCATGAGGAAAAAGAGTTGATGCCTGTGCAGTACAAGATCCAAGTGTTCCATCATTATCATCATTCCTTGAGAGATTGTTAAGTAAGCTTTCAAAACCATCAATAAATCCTGAACAAAGTGCCATAGCCTCTTTTGGTAAAATTGATTCGGCAATGCATCCCTCAGGACGAGCTTTATTCCTTACATTTGACTTCAACTCACCAAGGTACTTGCATAGGCCGGCATCATACATAGAGAAATGTTAAACAATCATGCACCAAAATAGTAAAAAGTTAACTTCTTTAACTCTAAGGACAAGCATACCTCTCCACAAAATACATTGATCGATAGTAGACAGGACCACCTATTTTTGCCTTTGTTGCTAAGTGAACAACTAGATGAACCATCATAGTAAAAAATCCAGGTGAGAATATCATCTCCATTCGACATAACGTCATAATAATTCGCTCTAACTTTTCAAGTTCACCTTTCTAGAGCACTTTTGCATTCAGTTCTCTAAAATACCCACATAAATCATATAATATAGATGTAACATCATCAGGGAGAAGACCTCGCAAAGCAACTGGAAGAAGTTGTTGCATTAGTATGTGACAGTCATGACTTTTTAGGCCGGTAATTTTTGCTTGAGCAACATTTACACATCTAGATATGTTACTAGAATAACCATCTGAAACTTTTATATCATGAAAGACCTTGCAGAATTGTTGCTTCTCCTCTTTAGACATGTTATACAAAGCTGGAGGCAAGTAATACTTATCATTAGCCTTATTTTTGGGTGTAGATCTGGCCAGATATTCATTTCTTGCAAGTCCTTCCGTGCATGTAGATTATCCTTCGATTTGCCCTTCATTTCTAAAAGTGTCCCATATGTATTTTCACAGACATTCTTCTCAATATGCATAAAGTCAAGGTTGTGCCGGAGCAAGTTATACTTCCAGTAAGACAAACAAAATAGGCCACCAGCACCCTTCCATGTTTTTAACTTGTCAAAGTCACGAATTGATTTTATTTTGTCCAAATCAGCTTCTCCAAAACAGGCTGCAGGTTTTGACCTATGCTCTTCAGTTTCATCAAAAGATTTGGCATCATACCGGAACTCATGGTCAGCAGGTAAGAAACGCCGATGTCCCATGTAACACTGCTTGTAGCCGTGTTTCAAACATATGGAACTTGTTTCATCTTCACAAGAAAGGCAACCCAACTGGCTACTAGTGCTGAACTGTGCCATTATCCCAGCCCCAGGGTAGTCACTCAAAGTATACAATGATATTGCACCACTACTAGAAATTTGGGCTTTTGCAACGCTGAGTAATTATGGCATTAGGGGCCAAATCATGGCAATATATCTCAATTGCCACGACATGATGGTTGTTGGCAGCCATGGCACTTGTGGCTTAAACTTTGGGCCACATTTTTTTGTTTCGTTGCAATAACTATGGTATTTGCCACATAATGAAGCATTGCATTAGATAGTAGTTGCAATAGTAAGTTAATATTGCAACAACAAGTGGTAACAATTACAAAAAACATGATCGTGGCAATAAAAGTGCTATAACCACCATATTTTTATAAATGGTGGCAATAAAACATTTTTGCAGCGATATATTTTTGTGGAAAAAAATAATTAGAAGTAAAAATATAAAAGTTGCTACTAGTTGGCTTTGAACCTTGGACCTAAAGGATTACAAACCTTTACCACTACACTAGAGCAACTTTTGTTGTATATTTTGCTAATAGTCTACTCTTATCGTCTCTATTCACCGTGAGAATGAATAAAAACACTGCAATAGTTAGAAAATGAGGCAATAATATTTGTATATTGCAACGCTACTTCACTCGTGGTGATAATAATTTTTTTTGTTGCAACCACTTTTTGAAATATTACCACACTAGTTTAGTGTGACAAAACAATCACCTTAATGCAACAACATAAGCTAATGTTGCAATAGATGTTAACATATTGCAACGAAAGTTAAACATATGGCAATGCAATAAAATTCGTGGCAATACAACAGACGTATTGCCACCAAATTTCAAATTGTGGCAATATCACCAACTTATTGCAACAATTTATATGTTGTTGCAATATTTTTGGTGGCAAAAGCCTATTTTTCTAGTAGTGCACGAAGTTGGGACACCTCATCTCGAGATGCGTCATATGTAGGCATACCAAAGTGAAAAAGGTCATTTAAGTCATCCTAAACTAGCTGCATAAATGTTTGGAAGCCCTTTCCAGGATAACCAGGAATTATTAGATTAAGCATAAGAGAAGAAGCTTTCATGCATAACCATGGAGGAAAGTTGTTGGGGACTAATACAACAGGCCAACAACTGTGGGTTGAATTGCACTTCCCAAATGGATTAAACAAATTACTAGCTATTCCAAAGCTCATGTTCCGAGAATCTAATGCAAAGTCAGGGTATCGATTATTGATGGCTTTCCAAACATCAGAATCAGCAGGATGGCGCAATGCATCATCCTTTGTATGCTCCTCATCATGCCATCTAGTCAACCTAGCTGTTTCTTTGTGCAGAAAAAGCCTTCTCAGCCTGGGTTTGCATTGATTGGAAAGTAGCGCAATACCTTCTTTGGGGTTGCCTTTCTTCTTTCCTTCTTCTTTAAGATTGTATTGTCAGGTTTATTTTCCATCTTGAGGCTCCACATTTGGAACAGAAGTCATGATCTTTCTTGTCCTTTCGATACAGCTGACAGTTATTCGGGCATACATGAATTTTCTCATACCATAGACCAAGCTTTGCAATGATCTTCCGAGCCTCTGCAAATGTTCTTGGTATATTGGCACCGTTTGGCAGTGCGAGCTCTAAAATTGCAAGCAAATCATTTAATGATTTATTGCTCCACTTGTTGATAGACTTTATATGAAACAAGAGGACTAGGAAAGAAAGCTTTGATAGTTCACAGCCTTCCCATAAACGTTGGTCAGCATCTGTAAGCAAATAAAAAAATGCCTGTGTTTCTGCATCTGGTCCAGCTTTGGAAGAACCTGGTGCATCTGGTTCATTTGTGTGAAGTCCATTGTCAACAAATCCAAAAGCTTCTTGGACTACCTGATGCATATTATTGTTTAAACTCGGATGTAGTGACTGTGAATCTATGTTAGCATAAATATATGATGCTGTTTCCCCATGGCAGCCCCAAATAGTGTATCCACGAAGCATTCCATTGCACACTAAGTGATCATATATTGTTGCTCTCTTTTGTAACTTCCTGTTTACACACTTGGCACATGGGCATTGAATCTTCACATCAGACTCTAACTCTCTTTATGCAAAGTTAAGAAAACCGTTGACCCCAGCTATGTAGTCATCACTTGGTCTTTCAGAAAGCAACAACCTCTTAATAGCGTTTAAATCCATTAATAAGGCACTAAAAATAGAGAGAAGACAATTATCAAGTTGCAGGTTAAACAGATTTGGTAGCTTGTTAACTTGGGTGTGTACCTGAAAATACAAGAATGTAGGATGAACCACCTTGTTAACTTGGGTCTGTAGGAGAATTTTATATTGTCAGCATGCTTCACTTATGAAATTTGGCAACCTAAAATAAAATTATGAGTGGTTGTAGCAAATATGCGGCACTTGATCCAGTGACAAAAATGTTCGTGTAGATATTGATGGCATGTCCATAAAAAACAATTGAACTGTATTGTGAAAGCAGGGACTAGTTAATACAGAGCATAAACCTTATGCAATGCAGGTGTGTGTACTGTATCACACTTATGGTACAAAGATAAACCTTTGCTAAACAAATAGATCTGTTTCTCTGAATTTTAAACTAAGCAGGAATATTAGTTTAGTCTCAATTGGAATGGACTTATTAATGTGTCAGATGATGAACAGTCCATAGGAGTCTAGAGAAGTGCATGAATAATGCAACAGCAAAAATTACAGTACATCAATCACAACTAGACGTAATTTTTCATTTATATCAACTTGAATAACCAAAAGAGACCTGCAACAAATGATTTCTGTTTGCAGCAGCTTGGAAAAGTTTTCAGTCCTAAATTTCAGACCTGAAACCAGTACATATTCATCCTGGACATCCCTATCAGCAGCTCGGATTTTTTTTCAGTCCTCAATTTCAGACTTGTCTAAAAAAGATAAAATCACTATCACTAAAAGATGGCCGATCATGATAATTGATAAATTTTGATGCCTAGGTTTACGATAGATGCCTACTCTTTAAACAAAAAGGGAACCTGCAGCATGTGCTCTAACTCTTTTCAAATTTTTTTAAAGCAATACATGATTTAACCTGTTTTTTCAGCTCCACCTATCTTTTACTTACAGAAACATAGCGCGCGCGGGGGGGGGGGGGGGGGGGGGGGGGGGGGGGAGCATGACAAGTTAGGCAGGAGGCAGGCAGCGACGAGGTTAGTTTTGATTTGGATCTCTCTAATTCTGTATTTTCATGGCATTGTGTTCGGGAGGTGTGAAAATGATTTATCCAACATTCAGAATACTCCACCACATTTTCGCTTTAGCTGACAATGTTGTTTTCTCGCAGTGTTCAGTTTTAACCATGGTTGCGGATATTTGGACCATAAATCTTGTATGTGAGGGGGCAGCTCCAGGACAGGAAAATGTGCAAAGGGAAATGGACAGAGATGAGATATGCTTCTTCAACTTGATTGATCTGATCGAGGAATATGGGTACACATCAATCGACTATCTATACTACAAGAGAAGAGATAGTTTGGTTGCACTACAATTGGATACAGATGTGATGGAAATGCTTGAAGAGAACGAGAGCAAGAAGAATGTTAGCTTGTTTGTGACAAGGTGGAGAATAGCCACCATAGCACCGACCAAGTCCAACAAAGAACCATCCAAATCTGCAGCGAATAGAGCTAAAGGTACTATGAAGCCACAATTTGCTCTTTTCTGTATATGTTTCAGCATCCAAGAAAATCTTATATATGGTCACAACAGTAGTTATTTCAATTTAACTAATCCAAGAGTAGTTACATCTCATCTATTCATAGGCGTTATATGACTCTGAACGTGTTTCCACCTTTCCATCTTCTGTTCTTAGAGAAAAGTGGCACAAAGAAAAAGCAACAGCTGAATGTAATTCAATCCAAACAACAATATGCCAATGAGGTTGACCACCAGCATGATGATGATGACATCCAAGAAACACCAGCTACAGATATGTTTAGAATAATAATCAAATATAGACATAATTGGCAATACTAAACTTATTTTTTAAAGGTGATGACAATAAAGTAACTAAGCAAAAGGGAACTGTTTTGACGCATGTTTGGGATCTACCAGAGGAAAACCGAATACTAGTGAAATGTAACCAGCTTGGGCAACCTATTGGGAAAGAAGGTGGTTTGTTAGGGCAAGTTTTAGGCACCATATCACGAAACGGTGGTTATTGTCCTATACATATCAAAGATTAGAGAAAGGTAAAGAATGATAATGCAGAAACCATACTTCAATGCATTCAGGTATGCTAAATTTTACAAGATATTATGATATGAACTTCAAGTACAGTCAGTACTGTAACACCTCAGGTGTTTAATTTACGGAATAAGCCTCATTACCGTAACAATGTGCTTAACTAACTAAGAAAAATTTAAAGGAAACGAATTATAAATTGGTTTTGCCTTGAATTGTGTTGATGCCAGATTTTGACACGTGTTGAATCGGCGTCAGGAGGAGAAGATTGGCCGATGCGGCAGATCTGAAAGCTACAGAAAGGAATCGGCCGATTGAAGTAACAATTGGAAATCGGCCGATTGGTGGCGCAGCCTATGCCAACAGGATGGGATTATTCCAGAAGATCCTGGTCAAAAGCTGGTCAACAAGGCACGCCAAGTCGGTCAAGGAGCAATTGAAGGGAGTCCTGATTGGATTAGGGAACGGCGGCGGAAGATTCTGCGGGAGTCCGTTTCCTTTAAAAGTTCTTATAGATATAGTAGTTTTCCTGTTTTTTAAATAAGGTTGTAACAAGTCGTGATCGACCAGGAGTCGTAGCTTTAGGGTATAAATAGGATTCGTCAGGGTCTTGCAAGGGAATCAATGAATCAATCAATCAATCAACAACAACACTTCTACTTTTACAGCAATTTACTTTCAAGTCGGCGACTTCGCCAATATTTGCTTTTTCCACGAGTTCGTACGGATTGGTAGGGCTGCATCAACTTGATCTCCGGCCAATTGGTAGGTTCCGCTTACCGAGTAATATCCGAGCTTTAACTACGGGCGCATCGCTGTGGTTTCGTTGGGATTTATTCACCAGTTATCGATATTTACTAGAATTGCAAGTTTTACCTGTTGTTCTAGTATTATCACCAGTTATCCAGCTTGAGATCAAGGTAATCGGCTTCGTCATTGTTCTTCTTCGATTTATCATCTCACGGCCGATTAGATCTATTTCAAGTGTTGTCTTTACGATTACTATACGATCATCGGCTGATCCATAGCCGATCATCTCTACAGCAAATCGGCCGATTCGCCGCCGACGCGCTCCTCAGGATAGATCGGAACCCCAGCCGATCGACGCGCCTGGAATTTGATACTCTATTTCCTTGTCAATCAACAGGTCAGATTGACTGGCACGCCGCGCGAACTGCACCAGGGCGATAACCCGAACAGGAGCTAAGCAGATTCTCCCGGGTCGTGTGTCCGACGCTAAAGACCCATCGGCCGATTCCTATCCGGCCGATTTTAGCGCCAACACACTTTTGGCACGTCCGGTGGGACCATCCAAGATCTGATATGTCGAAGAACGCAGAAATCTCCGACAGCAACGTCATTGAGGTCACAGAAGCTGATCTCAAGGACGACCAGAGGGAAGAACTGGCCAAACATCTAGAAGACTACAAGAAGATGTACCTCCAGTCGTTCAGTCGTACCAGAAGCGGGGAGGCAGTCAAGAAGGCTCCTATCCTAGCGCCTCGCCACATCACCATTGCTGAGGACTCGGGCAAGATGTCAGAGATGATTCAACAGTCCGTGTATCAAGCATTCATCGACCAATCCTCGGTGATGAGCAACACGGTGTATAACGCCGTCGTCAACTCTCTGGCCAGCGGAACCGTTCAAGGCTATCAGGGACCGGCATATGCCCCCCCAACTACTCTGCCAGCCAGAAGCCTACCATACACATCCCAATTGGCTCCTCAGCCGATATTGACGCAACGTGAGCGGTACAGCTCTCCACCACCTCCGGCGTCTCCAAGATACAGCGGTGCACCATGTCTCCCGTCGCTAGCGCCGCTTCAACCCGTTCAGATGGCTTCCGTGCAAACGCTACCTACAAGCTCAGCGCCTTGGGGGACGTCAGCCACCGCGTATTTTCCCGAGCCAGCGAACGGGCATGGCACTTATTCGGTTCAGGTGCCATACCAACCGGCCGCCCGGCCGACGGTTTCCCAGTATCAGCCGATTTTTACAGAAATCGGTAGGGGGGCAAACACTGCGGAAGCATTCAGATGCACGGCGCCAGCAGTGGCGTACGAAGGGGGTGCGAACTCGTTTCGCCATCAACTATCGGCCGCTCGGCAAAATTCGCCAACTCATCACCCGGCCATACCAGCCCTTCAGCATATGCCCGCGCCGCGAACAACTGTTCATCAGCAGCAGGTGGACTGGATGGCAAGAATAGCAGAAGTAATCCAGGATCAGTTTGGACTGAAGCCGAAAGTTCAAACTTTTACTTACAAGACGCCGTATCCATCAGCCTATGACTCGCTGTCGTTCCCACACCGCTACAAAGTTCCTGATTTCACCAAGTTCTCAGGGACGGACGACACATCCACTGTGGAGCATATCAACCGATTCATCATCCAGTGCGGAGAAGCTGCCACGCAAGATGCTCTGAGGGTGCGTTTATTTTCATCATCTCTGTCCGGATCGGCCTTCCAGTGGTTCACCACTTTACCGCCAAATTCTATCGTCACGTGGGCCGATCTGGAGAAACAATTCCACAAGTACTTCTATGCAGGAGTCCATGAGATGAAGATCTCGGATTTGACCAGCCTCAGGCAGAGGAGCGATGAACCAGTGACAGGGTATATACAGAGGTTCAGACAAATCAGGAACAAATGCTACAGTCTGGCTCTGACCGATGCACAGTTGGCCGATATCGCTTTCCAAGGCCTCTTGCCACAAATCAAAGAGAGATATGCCGCCCAAGAGTTTGAAAGCCTGAGCCAAATCGTCCACCGATTGTCAGGGCAAGAGGTCCGACCGTTCGAACAGCGGAGGAACTTCCAAAAGAAGGTGGCATACTTGGAGGGTTCTGAATCCGATGCGGAGGAAGAAATCGGCCTGGCAGAATGGGTAAAAGGGAAAAACCAATATCTTGCCCCTTTGGCAAGAAGGAGCCAGAGACATTCGGCTTTGACACGTCAAAGGCCGATAAAATTTTTGATCTACTGCTTCAGGAAGGGCAAATTAAGCTGTCTCAACATCACACCATCCCCACGGCCGATCAACTCAAGAAGATGAAATACTGCAAGTGGCACAACGCTACTTCTCATGACACAAATGAATGTAAAGTCTTCCGCCAGCAGATACAATCGGCCATTGAACAGGGGTGGCTTAAATTTGAAACTCCAACCAAATCGGCAAAGCCGATGAAGATAGATCAGCATCCCTTCCCGGCCAACACGGTTAACGCTGGAGGAAACTCAAGTCAAACCAAGGTGCTGACATCAGAATCGACGAGAAGAGGCGGTGCTGTCGATCCCAGGAAGCAGATCACGACGGAAGAAATCAGAAAGAACAGGCGAGGGCCAGAACGACCACGCAAACCCGTCACCTCCCCATTTCTACTCAGTAAATATCGGCAGCAGCAAGAACAGGCAAGGTACCAGGAAGAGACGATACGCCGGCATGAAGATCACTGGCAATGTCCGTTCTTCGTCCACTACTGGGAGAACGATATCAGATTGCCATCTGCCGACAACTGTCCGGAGTGTAACGGATTGAGCCGCAACGATCGCCCGAGGCCACACTCTAGGGATAGAGGATCAGAGCCAATCAATAGAAATCGGCGTGAAGAATGGCGCGTTTCAGTGCATGATCGGCTGGGGGGCAGAGTTGACCAGTACAGCAGGACAAAAAGCAAGATCGGCCAGCGAGATGGACTGGGGAGCAGAATCAGCGCACACGATTGGCTGGAAGAGATGGCCGATGACAGGGTATCAGACGAAGATCCCCTAGGGAGGGAACCAGATTGGGAACACGCCAGATCATCGGCCAAACCGGTGAATCCCATGTGGTGTCCCGATGGCCTATCCAGATCCCAAAAGCGAAGGATCCAACGCCTACGCCAGTGGGAGCATCAAGAAGAAGAACAAAGACATGTGCCAGAGAGAAGGAATGTTAAATCTCGAGTTTGGCGCCCAAAGAAAAAACGATCAGGAAACGAACAACCAAGAATCGGCAGCCAAAATTGATATGGTATTCATACTGCCGATGGAGTTCATGGCACCCAACGATAGAGATAAAGTAACAAGAACAGAATAAGAACAAATGGCACAACTGGTATTAGAGCCGATGACGGCTACGTTTGAGAAACCAGAAGAAGAAAAACGGCAGCATCTCAAAGCGCTTTTTCTCAAGGGCTATGTCAACGGGAGACCCGTCACCAGATTACTGGTAGATGGAGGCGCGGCAGTTAACATCATGCCATACGCCATGTTCCGCAAGCTGGGCAAGGGCGATAATGACCTCACCAAGACGGACATGATGCTAAAGGATTTCGAAGGCAACGTGTCACCCGCCCGCGGAGGGCTCTGCGTCGACCTCACCATCGGCAGTAAGACCCTCCCTACTACTTTCTTCGTTATTAATGGCAAGGGGTCCTATAATATGCTACTTGGTCGCGACTGGATACACGCGAACTGCTGTGTCCCATCCACTATGCATCAATGCCTTGTGCAATGGGTCGGCGACAGTACGGAGATAGTCGCTGCCGATTCAGTCTACAGCGTTGCAGCGGCCGACATGCAACAGTGGAGCTGCGAGCACGTCAAGTGTATATCTGGCAGGACTTGGGATACTGACTTCCTGAAAGTGTCCGATTTCGGTCTACAGCCGATCCAAGCAGTCGGCTCTGAAGATTCAGAATAAATGGATCAGCTCGTCCGAGAAGATGGGAAGCTTGGGCATGGGTTTACGTCGGCCAATTTATTAGAGATGGTAGATTTGGGAGATAGCAGCAAATCAAGGCCGACGTACATTAGTGCCAATTTGGATTCTGAGTACAAATGTAAATTGATAAGTTTATTAAAAGAGTTCAAGGATTGTTTTGCTTGGGAATACCATGAGATGCCAGGACTGGACCGGTCTATTGTTGAACACCGGTTACCTATAAAATCAGGATATCGGCCATATCAGCAACCTGCACGACGGTGTAACCCCAAGATTCTGCCTGACATAAAGGCCGAGATTACAAAGTTGATTGAGGCAGGATTTATTCGGCAGTGCCGCTACGCCGAATGGATTTCTAACATTGTGCCTGTATACAAAAAGAATGGAAGATTGCGTGTGTGCATCGATTTCAGGAACTTAAATCAGGCTACGCCGATGGATGGATATCCGATGCCAACGGCCGATATCTTGGTGGATGCCGCCGCAGGCCACAAAGTCATAAGCTTCATGGATGGGAATGCCGGATACAATCAGATATTAATAGCCGAGGAAGATATTTCGAAAACGGCTTTTAGGTGCCCAGGCCATCTTGGTTTATTTGAATGGGTGGTTATGACTTTTGGCTTGAAGAACGCCGGCGCTACATACCAACGGGCCATGAACTACATCTTCCACAAGCTCATTGGTTCTTTGGTGGAAATTTATATAGATGACGTCGTGGTCAAGTCAAAAGGTCACCAAGATCATCTGGCCGATTTACAGGAAGTGCTGGAGTGCACAAGAAAACATGGGCTGAAGATGAACCCAAACAAGTGTGCATTTGGCGTGTCGGCCGGGCAATTCTTAGGATTTATGGTCCATGAGCGCGGGATAGAAGTCAACCGCAAGACCATAGACGCCATCAACAAAGTGGTGGCCCCATAGAATAAAACTGAGCTACAGTCCCTCATCGGCAAAGTCAACTTCATCTGAAGATTCATATCCAATCTGTCAGGACGTATTCAGGCTTTCACCCCTCTGTTGAAATTAAAGCCCGACCAGGAATTCATATGGGGAGAAGGACAGCGCAAGGCACTGGAGAATATCAAGCAGTATCTAGTTTCACCTCCGGTATTAGTTCCACCACAGCCTGGTAAGCCGTTCAAGTTATATTTATCGACTGATAAACAGGCTATTGGATCGGCGTTGGTACAGGAGTTTGAAGGGAAAGAACGAGTGGTATACTACGTCAGCAGAAGACTTTTAGACGCTGAAACAAGATATTCCTCGGTGGAGCGACTATGCCTGTGCTTGTACTTTTCATGTACTAAGCTCAGGCACTATTTGCTGTCGGCAGAATGCACAGTCGTGTGCAAGGATGATGTGGTGAAGTATATGCTATCATTGCCGAGTTTGAAAGGGCGGATTGGGAAATGGATCTTGGCTCTGTCAGAATTCGATTTAAGGTATGAATCGGCCAAAGCCGTCAAGGGTCAAGTGATGGCCGATTTCGTAGTTCAGTATTGCGGACCAGAAATTGCCACCATTGAACCAGTTCCATGGACTCTATATTTTGATGGTTCTTCATGTGGGGTCGGATCAGGAATCGGCATCGTTCTTGTGTCGCCTCGGGGGGCAACTTATGATTTCTCTCTGCCGATAGAAGCCTCTGCAACTAATAACCAGGCGGAATATCGAGCTGTTCTGAAAGGCATCCAATTATTAAGGGAAGTCAGAGCTGATGCAGTCAAAATCTTTGGGGACTCCATGCTCATTGTGGATCAGTTAACGGGACGATCTGAGTGCAAGGATGACATCTTGAGGATCTATTATGAGGAGTGTCTTCAACTTTTGAAGGAATTCAAATCTGCGATAATTGAGCATATCCCCAGGAATTATAATGAAGAAGCCAACAGACTGGCCCAACATGCTTCTGGATATCGGCCGATTCGGGGAGCGATGTCGCTAGAGCTTGCGGCCGACGACTGGCGAAAGGATATCGCCGATTACCTGAGAAATCCATCCCAAAAGGTGAATCGGCGAACACGTTTTCAGGCTACAAAGTATGTGTTTCTTGAAGATGATTTATTTTATCGGACGATTGATGGAGTTCTTTTCAAATGCCTGGGAACAGAAGAGGCAAAGGTTCTGATGGGAGAAATCCATGAAGGCGTGTGTGGAGCTCATCAATCGGCTCATAAAATGAAATGGATGATCAGGAACAATGGATATTATTGGCCGACCATTCTTGAAGATTGTTTCAGGTACTACAAAGGATGCCAAGACTGTCAGAGGTTTGGCAATGTGCAGCGCGCACCAGCATCGGCTATGAATCCGATAATTAAGCCGTGGCCGTTTAGGGGTTGGGGAATAGATCTCATCGGACAGATTCATCCTCCATCTAGCAAAGGGCATAAGTTCATATTGGTGGCTACAGATTATTTTACTAAGTGGGTGGAGGCAGTACCTTTAAGGAACGTGACATCAGCCGATATGATTGAATTTGTTAAGAGCCATATTATATATCGATTTGGTATTCCTCAAACCATCACAACTGATCAAGGGACAATGTTCACTTCTGGAGAATTCGGAGAGTTCGCCGCCGATATGGGGATTAAATTATTAAATTCTTCTCCATACTATGCTCAAGCCAATGGCCAAGCAGAGTCGTCTAACAAGGGGATAATCAAGCTAATCAAGAGGAAGATAGAAGAGCAACCCAAGAAGTGGCATATGTCTTTGGCTGAATCTTTATGGGCGTACAGGATGGCTTGTCATGGGGCCACTAAAATATCCCCTTATCATTTGGTTTATGGTCATGAAGCGGTCTTGCCATGGGAGATAAGGACAGGGTCAAGACGTATATCGTTACAGGATCAGTTAACGGCCGATGACTATTCCTTTCTCATGAAAGACGAACTTGACGATTTGGCGGGTTTACGGTTAAGAGCCCTAATTAGTATAGAAGAAAACAAGAAAAGGGTGGCCAGATGGTATGACAAAAAGGTCAAGGTTAAGCAGTTCTCTCAAGGGGATTTGGTATGGAAGTTGGTGCTGCCGATAGGGTCTAAAGATTCCAAATTCGGTAAATGGTCACCCACTTGGGAAGGGCCGTATAGAATCGGCCGATGTGCCCCTGGGAATGCATATATTCTGGAGACAGTCGAAGGAGAGGAATTCCCAAGAGCTTTAAATGGACGATATCTGAAGAGGTACTGTCCAAGCATTTGGGTAGACGCATAACTTACAGCAAATATGTCAAGGTAACATGGCCGATTTCTCATCGGTTTTCTGGCTACACATCTGGTGAAAGAAATATTGGGATTCATTATTGAATGGAAATTACAGATTACATGGCCGACATGGTAGAAGTCGCCGTTAGAATAAAAATGCTGGTGTGTCTACTGATTACGCCTACGCTGGATTTCTCTCTCGATGCGACCTAGTTTTATCATGAGGGTGAGCCTTTTCTCTTTCAAGTCCTCTGCAGTGGCTCCAGTTTCAGCTTGGTTGCAGAGTTCTTTCAGCAGGCGGGTCTTCTCCTCTTCCAGATCTTCCATGGCGACTTCAGTTGTAGCTTTACAAGGAAGTGAAGAATTTTTGTTGGAAGATAGTCGTTTGCGGGCCAAAAAATGAGCACTTATGAGGTCCGAATATTCCTGGACAGCGGCAGGGACATGATCTCTGAGTTCCTCAGCATGAGTCCTTATCAGATTTCTGTCTGCCTGTGATAATGGCTCTTCTGAATGCATGATTTCTATCGCTCGTTCTAGATCAGGGCTGAGACGGTTTGGCTAAACAGAGATAAAAGGAGTTACCCAGTATTGGAGCGATTTGAAAGGCTTAAGAAAAAGGTAGAGGGGGAGTTCATACCTGGTTGACAGAGGAGGAGGATGAAGAGGACGAACAAGACATCTTGCTGTTCAGTTGGGACAGTAAAAGAAGAAGAAGAGATAAGTGATGCGTGTGCCTCTAGAGATGGTGAACGGTCTGCGTATAAATGAAGAGGAGGTAGATGGATGGTGAAACACGTCCTATTGGCATAAATGCGTACGTAAATGCGAGGCAGACTGAAAAAGCAGTTCAAAACCAAATCGGCGCAGTGGCATTAAAGGAGCAATAATGTTTAACATATTTTTTACAGCCCAAGGAAAACATCTATGGCTACAATCGCTCGTCGTCTAATTTGATCGGCCGATTCTACTATTCTCTGATCATTTTCGGCCGATCCTGGAACTTCTGACACGCGGCGACGGAGCCTTATTGTTTCACGGGCCAGATTTTGTCTTTCTTGCTTCAGCTCGCTGATCATGGTTGGGAATTCTTGGAGCTTCTTCTCTTCAGCAGCTATCTCTTTGGTTATCTGTTCCATCTCCTTGGCTAGTTCTGCTCTCCTCCTTTTCAGCCGATCTATTGCGCCGACGATGTCCGGACGGCAGTTCTCGAGGAAGTTGATTCTGTGGTGTACTTCCTGAGCCCGGTGCTTGTATGAGTCGACCTCCTCCTGAGTTTTGGCCATCTGAGCACGATCGGCCATACGTTGCAGCGCCCTAGAAACCGGAATCTGCATGCCCTCTATATAGGCAGCATACCCCAAGTCTTCCGACACTTCATCCGGGATGTGATCTTTGACCTCATTGAAAAGTTGTCGGATCGGCGATGCATCTTCCACCAATCGGCCGATGTCACCTCGGAGGAGAGAATTAAAGAAAAGAGTTTTGAAGGAAAAGCTATATTTTACTCCGAAACTGGGGGGCATGTGTTGACGCCAGATTTTGACACGTGTTGAATCGGCGTCAGGAGGAGAAGATTGGCCGATGCGGCAGATCTGAAAGCTACAGAAAGGAATCGGCCGATTGAAGTAACAATTGGAAATCGGCCGATTGGTGGCGCAGCCTATGCCAACAGGATGGGATTATTCCAGAAGATCCTGGTCAAAAGCTGGTCAACAAGGCACACCAAGTCGGTCAAGGAGCAATTGAAGGGAGTCCTGATTGGATTAGGGAACGGCGGCGGAAGATTCTGCGGGAGTCCGTTTCCTTTAAAAGTTCTTACAGATATAGTAGTTTTCCTGTTTTTTAAATAAGGTTGTAACAAGTCGTCAGGGTCTTGCAAGGGAATTAATGAATCAATCAATCAATCAACAACAACACTTCTACTTTTACAGCAATTTACTTTCAAGTCGGCGACTTCGCCAATATTTGCTTTTTCCACGAGTTCGTACGGATTGGCAGGGCTGCATCAACTTGATCTCCGGCCAATTGGTAGGTTCCGCTTACCGAGTAATATCTGAGCTTTAACTACGGGCGCATCGCTGTTGTTTCGTTGGGATTTATTCACCAGTTATTGATATTTACTAGAATTGCAAGTTTTACCTGTTGTTCTAGTATTATCACCAGTTATCCAGCTTGAGATCAGGGTAATCGGCTTCGTCATTGTTCTTCTTCGATTTATCATCTCACGGCCGATTAGATCTATTTCAAGTGTTGTCCTTGCAGTAGTCGTCTAGATCGCTCCAGCAGTTTTCTTTACGATTACTATACGATCATCGGCTGATCCATAGCCGATCATCTGTACAGCAAATCGCCCGATTCGCCGCCGACGCGCTCCTCAGGATAGATCGGAACCCCAGCCGATCGACGCGCCTGGAATTTGATACTCTATTTCCTTGTCAATCAACAGGTCAGATTGACTGGCACGCCGCGCGAAATGCACCAGGGCGATAACCCGAACAGGAGCTAAGCAGATTCTCCCGGGTCGTGTGTCCGACGCTGAAGACCCATCGGTCGATTCCTATCCGGCCGATTTTAGCGCCAACAAATTGAAAATAGTTGTGTATATGTACATAAGTACATGTACTTTAATAAAGCCATTTAAATAACTTTCACAATGAGGCGAAGGTGTCAAACCCCTTTGAGTTGGTCACAGACCGGGGAACGCAAAATATTTGGACCAGACTTGGTAATCGAGGCAGAAGAAAAAGTGAGAGTAATACAAGAAAACCTTAGAGCCGCACAATCCAGGCAAAAGAGCTATTTCGACAGAAGGAGAAAGCCACTGAAATTTGAAGTTGGTGACCACGTCTACCTTCGAGTTTCACCATCCAAGGGTGTACAACGATTCGGAGTCAAAGGAAAACTATCTCCCTGTTATGTTGGTCCCTACGAAATCATCGAGAGCTGTGGACCCGTAGCCTATAGAATTCGACTGCCCCCTCAGCTTGCAGCCATCCATGATGTCTTTCACGTATCTCAACTCAAGAAGTGTGTTCGAGTCCCTACGGAGGTTATTAAACAACAGGAAATCTTAGTAGAGCCCGACCTCTCATATGTCGAGTATCCTATCAAAATCATGGATCAAAAAGAAAGAAGCACTAGGAGGAAAGTGATTAAAATGTACAAAATTCAATGGAATCATCACACTGAGGAAGAAGCCACATGGGAAACTGAACGTTTTCTAAAACAAAATTTCCCGGGTTTTCTCAACTCCACCGAAGGTACACACCCTATCCACCCTAAGCCTATTGCCCGAATCTCGGGGCAAGATTCTTTTTAAGGGGGGAAGGCTGTAACACCTCAGGTGTTTAATTTACGAAATAAGCCTCATTAGCGTAACAATGTGCTTAACTAACTAAGAAAAATTTAAAGGAAACGAATTATAAATTGGTTTTGCCTTGAATTGAAAATAGTTGTGTATATGTGCATAAGTACATGTACTTTAATCAAGCCATTTAAATAACTTTCACAATGAGGCAAACATGGCTACAAAAATAGAATAGGCACGTCATTTTTGATTTGATAATCAAAAGTCTAGTTGAAGCCTAGGGTGAATGCTAAGTTTTGCCAAGGAAATGTCGAGCCCTCCGAATTATCCTTTTCGAGTTTTAAAATAACTTCTAAACTACAACTCAAATGAACTTTGGCCTAAACCAAAACTTGTGTAACTTTTCATTTTGAACAACTTTCATGTTCAGATATTTTTGAGTTGCAACACGAAAATTTGAGAAACACTTGAAATTGCAAACCTGTCCCTGCCTTCTCTTCTATTTTCACTGCAGACCCTTCTTCTCCGCCTCGCCCGACCCTCGGCTTCGCCCGACCCTTCCGTTTCGCCCGACCCTCGCGCCGCCCGACCCTTTCACTCGCCCGACCCTCAGCTTCGCTCGACCCTTCACTTCGCCCGACCCTCGGCTTCGTTGCGGCCCTCGCTCCGCCCGACCCTCCGCCGCCGCGCAGTCGCCGCAGACCACTTGGCCGGCGATGCCTGACCGGCGCTAGGCGCCAAGCCAATGCCTGGCCGCACCCGCACGCTGCGCTCCTCCCCAGTCCGTACACGCCGGCGACCCGCGCCTCTGCTCGCCGCCCGCCGCGCCCAATGGACAAGTCGCGCCGTGCCTGTGTCTCCGCCGTGTCCCGCCAGTCGCCGCGCTCGCCGCCCGGCAAGCCAGCTGCTGCAACTCCTCGCCCAACCTGCGCGCCGCGTGATCTCCCGCTCCCCACGCCAAATCCTCAGCACCCGATCCCCTGCCCGCGCCCGCTGCACGCCGCGCCGGCTCGGTTCGCCAGCCGCCGCGACTAGTAACGCGCCCCCATCGTGCCACCCGCGCCCGCGTCTCACAGTTTGTTGGCGCTAAAATCGGCCAGATAGGAATCGGCCGATGGTCTTCAGCGTCGGACACACGACTTGGGAGAATCTTCTTAGCTCCTGTTCGGGTTATCGCCCTGGTACGGTTCACGCAGCGTGCCAGTCAATCTGACCTGTTGATTGACAAGGAAATAAGAGTATTAAATTCCAGGCGCTCCGATCGGCTGGAGTTCCGATCTGTCCTGAAGAGCGCGTCGGCGAATCGGCCGATTTGCTGTAAAGATGATCGGCTATGGATCAGCCGATAATCGCGTAATAATTGTAAAGAAGACTGCTGGAGCGATCTAAACAATTATTACGGATGCAACACTTGAAATAGATCTAATCGGCTGTAAGATGATAAATCGAAGAAGAACGATGACGAAGCAGATTACTCTGATCTCAAGCTGGATAACTGGTGATAATACTAGAACAATAGGTAAAACTTGCAATTCTAGTAAATATCGATAACTGGTGAATAAATCCAAACGAAACCACAGCGATGCGCCCGTACTTAAAGCTCCGATATTACTCGATAAGCGGAACCTACCAATTGGCCGGAGATCAAGTTGATGCAGCCCTGCCAATCCGTACGAACTCGTGAAAGAAGAAAAGTATTGGCGAAGTCGCCGACTTGAAAGTAATTTGCTAGTAGAATGCAAGAGTGTTTTGTTGATTGATATGTTGATTCCTTTGCAAAGCCCTGACGACTCCTATTTATACCCTAAAACTAGGACTCCTGGTCGATTACGACTCGTTACAACCTTATTTAAAACAGGAAAACTACTATATCTGTAATATCTTTAAAAAGGAAACGGACTCCCGCAGAATCTTCCACCGCCGTCTCCCAATCCAACCAGGACTTTTCCAATTGCTTCTTGACCGAATTAGCGTCGCTCTGTTGACCAACTTTTGACCAGGACCCTCTGATGTAGCCCCATCCCGTTGGCGCAAGCTGTATCACCAATCAGCCGATTTCCAATTGTTACCCCAATCGGCCAATTCCTTACTGTAGGCTTCAGATCTATTGCATCGGCCAATCTTCTTCTCCTGACACCGATTCAACACATGTCAAAATCTGGTGTCAACACATGCCCCCCAGTTTCGGAGTAAAACATAACTTTTTTCTTCGAAACTCTTTCTTTAATCCTTTTCTCCGAAACGGGCGCAGTAAAAATCTCCTTCCGTTCCGCGGTCTTCCGCATAATGATTGCAATTTCCTCGGACCGAGCGCGCGAAATGACCGCTCCTCTGGAATTCGTGTAGACGGCGCGGCAAGAATACCGTTTTTACCCTTGCTCTCCCGGTTTATCCTTAAGTATTGGCATTCTCCGCCAGAAACCTAGCATCTCCTTCCAGCGAACCACTGTTCGTCTTCCTCCGAGCCCTCTCGATCTCCAACCGCCCCCTCCGGCAATCTTACTCGCGACCTGCTTCAACCTCCTAATGGCGTCACCATCGGCGACTACTCCAACCACGGAGGCTCTATCGGCGATCCCCTCAGCGGCGGCGGCCCAATCGGCGGCTCCACTGGCAACCCCATCGGCAACGATGATCTTCATCCCAGAGGTAAACACTTGAAATTTTCCCCTTTTGCTTTTCTACTGCTCCAGTATTTTCTGGATCCTTTCTCAGTTTTTCCCCCTTTTCTTCCTTTTTTAGGCACTTAGGCACCAGATCACCATCCCTCTTTCGGAATCCCCTGATCTTATCTGCTTAGGCCCCTTGGGGAACCCCGATCCAACTGACCTGATCAATCTAGAGACTCATAGAATCCCATTCAAGCAATCACACATGGACCTAGTTCAATGGGTAGGTACCTTTAGATCCTGGCCAAATGAGACCCCCGGCTGGAGAGAATGGTACCAAAGAATAGCCAGGTCTAGGAGAGTTCAGTGGGATGAACAAAAAATCAGCCAATGCATAGACCTCTCACTGTCCCAGGTGGAGAAAAATGAACCTTTGGTCATAGCAGCTTCTTACTTCTGGTCCGACGCACTCAATGCGTTTCTTTTTGGACATGGACCCATGACCCCAACTCTGGCCGATGTCCTGTTGTTGACCGGCCTTGACATCTCCTCCGCCGATATCCCTTTTAACTATCTGATTAAGCCATCACATCAGCTAGAGACCAAAGGAATCGGCGGGTGGAAGGGGTACATCAGCAAAAATATGAAGACTGGGACAGTTTCGGAGAGAGAGCATACTGCTTTTCTGATGATGTGGCTGGAGAAGCACTTTTTCTGTAGCAGAGCAGTCAGACCTTCCTCTAACACTCAAGCTTTAGCGGAAGCTCTGTCACTAGGATCGGCCATCCCCCTCGGAAAACATCTGCTGGGATCAGCCTACCACCTGATGCACCAAATCGGCACCAAGCTGTCAAAGGGGGAGCCGATTGGGAACCCTGGCGGTCCCTGGTGGTTCATCACTCTCTGGCTCAATTTACATATGAGCAAGGTCTCTCAGCAACGGATAGAGATCAAAACTTTCCCCAATATTGAGTCAAATGAGAATCCAACCGTCCGACGATGCTGCAGGTCTTTTGGAGAGGCAGCATCGGCCTTCCATGGCTGTCAGTTTACTACTGCCCGTACGGCTGAATATTTCAGATGTTTCTATAATAGCCTCAGTGAAGAAACCGTCAGTTGGCATCCATATCAGGCAGTAGAGCCGATTTTTGAACTTCCCATCAGCTATGACTTCACCACCCATACTTTTGATAGGGAACTTATGGATGCCCTGATTAAGCCAGGAATTTTGCCAGCCAACTTTTTCTCTGGAAAGGACTCTCCCACATATGAGTTCTACAATCCATCGGCTGCAGCAAGGCAACTTGGTTTTGGTCAATTGCCGATTCGGGTTTACTTCGCCGGTCAAGCAAAATTCAGAGATGAACTGACTACAAGTCTTGACTACAATCGGCTGTGCGATCTGGTGCCAGATTCTAGCACCATTAACTTGGACAATTGGTCAGTGGCCCCTTTTGCCACTCAGCAATTTAAATTATGGTGGGCAGAATGGAAGCAATACCTTTTTTGCAAATCTCCATCAACTTATTGCAACATTCTGAACCCAGAAAACATCGACCCAAATGCAGCGGTATGTCCTTTCTCCCAGCCGATTTCAATGCTATCTCTTCCCATACTTTCATCTTATCATTAACTCACATTTATCTTCTTAGTCTGAAAGCCAGGTTCCTCCGATGCGGAGCCGAAGCGGCAGGCCGATAGATAATCACCATCCATATACACCATATCCACTCATCGGCTTCCACGCTCCAACCATCAAGGACATTTCCACTGGCTGATCGAAACGAGCACTGAAAAGGCCAACTTCGAAGATAACAAGCCGTCGAGTGCGAGCTCGCATCGGATCGGCTGACCAAACAGCGGTAGCATCGGCCGAGACTCTGAGTCCTTTATCTTTGCCAGCTACTGAGATAGCCGATTCTCAACTCACCGCCGAAGTCGGGGCAGCTGCGGCATCACTACTAGTAGAAGCTGTTCAGGTAATCTTGCTTATTTCATATATCCTTTAAGTGCTCCACTAACACTAACTCTCTCTCTCTGTCAGGCTGCACAAGTTGTTCCACCGCAGTCTCCACAGCAATCGGCCACGTCCCAAGTGGAAGCCGAAACTCCAGCAGCTCCTCCCGTCGA
The DNA here is from genome assembly GCA_032594955.1 of Panicum miliaceum. Classification (NCBI taxonomy): domain Eukaryota; kingdom Viridiplantae; phylum Streptophyta; class Magnoliopsida; order Poales; family Poaceae; genus Panicum; species Panicum miliaceum. The sequence goes on along the minus strand of CM064066.1, from coordinate 22,590,998 downwards.
GGTAAATAATCTCTTACCTTAATCTCTTGATATTCAGAGGACTTAACCGATCCTGATGCAGGCCGATTTGGGTATGCTGGCTATAACCCCACAACAAACATCGGCCGGAAGATCAACAGAGGCATGGCAAATTTCTCATACCATCTTATTTCAATTACCCATAGCATACTCACAGGATCTGTTTTCCATGCCTTTTCAAGAAGCTGGTCCGAGCGGAGCATTAATAGTTGTTGAATCTTCTTCCTCTGACGAGCTGATTGTACCAGCCCCTGAAACGAGGGAGGCGCTCCCATCGGCGCAAGCAAGAGAGATCCGTTTTAAGGAGGTAATAAACTTATCACTGGATCGGCCGATTCCCTTTTACTGCTGGCAAGTCCTTTTCTTTATTCTCCCGCAGGAACAAGACACCCCGAATAATAGCCTCTTTTCCTTCGCGGTTTCTCTGCCTGAAGAAGAAGAAGTCGCTTTGCGCCAAGTTCCGTTGAGATTAATTTCTGACGATGTTCGTGCCAAACTCGAGAGTATGCGGGTCCTTCTCCAAGATGACATCGGCCGATTGGTAGAAGATGCCTCGCCGATTCGGCAGCTTTTCAGTGACATCAAGGGCCGAATCCCGAAAGAAGCGACAGAAACTCTGCACCCTGCTGCATTCATAGAGTGGATGCAGATTCCGGTGTCCAGGGCCCTGCGTCACATGGCCGATCGTGCCCAGGTAGCAAAGATCCGGGAGGAAGCTGATTCTCACAAGCACCAAGCTCAAGAAGTACACCAACGGATCAACTTCCTCGAGAGTGCCCGCCCGTATATCGTCGGCACAATAGATCGCCTGAAACGGAGGAGAGTAGAGCTGGCCAAAGAGATGGAGCAAGTAACCAAGGACATAGCCGCTGAAGAAAAGAAGCTTCAAGAGCTCCCATCCGTCATCGCCGGGCTGAAACAAGAAAGACAGAGCTTGGCCTGTGAAGCGATAAGACTTCATCGCCGCATGCCGTAAATACCTGGATCGGCCGACGATGACCAGAGAATAGTAGACTCGGCCGATCAGATTAGGCGACGAGCTATTGCTACTATAGATACCCTCCTCAGGTTGTAAAGTATCATGTAAACATTTAACACTCCTTCAATTCTACTGCGCCGATTTGCTCCTTTAATGCTACTGTGCTGACTTGATCTTGAACTGCTTCTTTTGCCAGCTTTGCATTTATGAATGCTTTTACTCTGATAGGACGTGTCTCACCATCTATCTACCTCTCTTTCCTTTATAAGTAGATCCTTCACCGTCTCCAGAGGCATACGCATTACTTATCTTCTCTCTCTCTCCAACACTAGATCTTTATCCTCCCAAACCGAACAGCAAGATGTCTGCTTCGTCCTCTTCATCTTCTTCCTGTGTCAACCAGGTATGAACTTTTTTCTGCCTTTCCCCTAGACATCTCAATCGCTCTGATGTTGGGTAGTTTTTTCATCTCTGTTTAGCTGAAACGTCTCAGCCCTGGTCTGGAACGAGCGATTGAAATCATGCATTCAGATGAACCACTGTCACGGGCAGACAAATATCTGATAAGAGCTCATGCTGAGGAACTCAGAGATCATGTTCCCGCTATTGTCCAGGAGTATTGGGACCTTATAGATGCTCACTGCTTGGTCCATAAGCGACCACCTCCTGAAAAGAGTCCTCCACTCCCTCATCAAGTCAAGACTGAAGCTGCCATGGAGAGTCTGGAGGAGAAGAAGACCCGCCTCCTGATAGAACTTTGCAATCAAGCTGAGACTGGAGCCACCGTAGAGAATCCGAAGGAGAATAGGATCTGTCTTATGATAGAACTGGGTCGCGTCGAGAGAGAAATCCAGAGCAGGCGTAATCAATAGATGCATCGGTATTTTTATTCTAAGGGCGACTTATACCATGTCGGCCATGTACCCTGTTGTTTTTATCCAATAATGAACTGGTCAAAACGAATCACAATGTTTCTTTCTTCAGGCGATGTCATCCCTGCGTCGGATATGCAGACGAAAGCCGATGGAAATCGGCCATGTTGTCTTGATATGTCTTACTGCAAGTCATGCATCTACCCAAATGCTTGGATAGTACCTCTTCAGATATCGTCCGTTTAAAGCTCTTGGGAACTCTTCCCCTTCAATGGTTTCTAAAATATATGCATTTCCAGGGGCACATCGGCCGATTCTGTACGGCCCTTCCCAAGTGGGTGACCATTTACCGAATTTGGGATCCTTAGATCCAATCGGCAGCATCAACCTCCATACCAAATCTCCCTGAGAGAATTGTTTAACTTTGACCTTTTTGTCATACCATCTGGCCACCTTTTCTTGTTTTCTTCTATACTAATCAGGGCCCTTAACCGCAGACCTGCCGAGTCATCAAGTTCGTCGCTCATGAGGAACGAATAGTCATCGGCCGTCAGCTGATCTTGAAGAGATATACGTCTTGACCCCGTCCTTAATTCCCAAGGCAATACTGCTTCATGGCCGTAAACCAGCTGATAAGGAGATATTTTGGTGACTTCGTGGCAAGCCATCCTATAAGCCCATAGAGATTCAACCAAAGACGTGTGCCATTTTTTGGGTTGTTCCTCTATTTTCCTCTTGATCAACTTGATTATCCCCTTATTGGACGATTCTGCTTGGCCATTGGCTTGAGCATAATATGGAGAAGAATTTAATAATTTAATCCCCATATCGGTGGCAAACTCTCCGAATTCTCCAGAAGTAAACATTGTTCCCTGGTTAGTTGTGATGGTTTGAGGAATACCAAATCGATAGATAATATGGTTCTTAACGAACTCAATCATATCGGCCGATGTCATGTTCCTTAAAGGAACTGCCTCCACGCACTTAGTAAAATAATCCGTGGCTACCAATATGAACTTATGCCCTTTGCTCGATGGAGGGTGAATCTGTCCGATGAGATCTATTCCCCAACCTCTGAACAGCCACGGCTTAATCACTGGATTCATAGCCGATGCTGGCGCGCGCTGTATATTGCCAAACCTCTGACAGTCTTGGCATCCTTTATAATATTTGAAACAGTCCTCAAGGATAGTTGGCCAATAATACCCATTGTTTCTGATCATACATTTCATTTTGTGAGCCGATTGATGGGCTCCACATACGCCTTCATGTATTTCTCCCATGAGAACCTTTGCTTCTTCAGTTCCCAGGCACTTGAGAAGAACTCCATCAATCGTCCGGTAAAATAAATCATCTTCAAGTAACACATACTTTGTAGCTTGAAAACGTATTCGCCGATCCACTTTCCAGGAGGGATCCTTCAAGTAATCGGCGATTTCCTTTCGCCAATCATCGGCTGCGAGCTCTAACATCATCGCTCCCTGAATCGGCCAATACCCGGACGCATGTTGGGCCAGCCTGTTGGCCTCTTCATTATAATTTCTTGGAATGTGCTCAATTATTGCAGACTTGAACTCCTTTAAAAGCTGAAGGCAATCTTCATAATAAATCCTCAAGATATCATCCTTGTACTCAGATCGCCCCGTCAACTGATCCACAATGAGCATGGAATCTCCAAAAATTTCGACTGCATCAGCTTTAACTTCCCTTAATAATTGGATTCCTTTTAGAATGGCTCGATATTCCACCTGATTATTGGTTGCGGATGCTTCTATCGGCAGAGAGAAATCATAACTTGCCCCCCTAGGCGATACAAGAACGATGCCGATTCCTGACCCGGCCCCACACGAAGAACCGTCGAAGTATAGAGTCCATGGAACCGGCTCAACGATAGCAATTTCTGGCCCACAATGCTGAGCTACGAAATCGGCCATGACTTGACCCTTGACAGCTTTGGCCGATTCGTACCTTAAGTCGAATTCTGATAGAGCCAGGATCCATTTTCCAATCCGCCCCTTCAAAATCGGCAACGATAGCATATATTTCACCACATCATCTTTGCATATAACTATGCATTCTGCCGATAACAAATAGTGCCTGAGCTTGGTACACGAGAAGTATAAACACAAGCACAGCCGCTCCACCGGGGAATATCTTGTTTCGGCGTCCAGGAGTCTTCTGCTGACATAATATACCACTCGTTCTTTCCCTTCGAACTCCTGTACCAATGCCGATCCAATGGCCTGTTCATCAGCCGATAAATATAATTTGAACGGCTTACCAGTCTGTGGCGGGACTAACACCGGGGGTGAAATCAGATATTTCTTGATGTCTTCCAACGCTATGCGTTGTTCTTCTCCCCATACAAATTTTTGATCGGGCTTTAATTTCAACAAAGGAGTAAAAGCCCGAATACGCCCTGACAGGTTGGATATGAATCTTCTGATAAAATTGACCTTACCGATGAGGGAGTGTAACTCAGTTTTATTCTGTGGGGCAAAAACTTTGTTGATGGCGTCTATAGTCTTCCGATTGACCTCTATCCCGCGCTCATGAACCATGAATCCTAAGAATTGCCCAGCCGATACACCAAATGCACACTTGTTCGGGTTCATCTTCAACCCATGCTTCCTTGTGCACTCCAGTACTTCTTGTAAATCGGCCAGATGTTCTTGGTGACTTTTTGATTTGACCACGACGTCATCTATATAAATCTCCACCGATATACCAATAAGCTTGTGGAAGATATAGTTCATGGCCCACTGATATGTGGCACCGGCGTTCTTTAACCTAAAGGTCATTACAACCCATTCAAATAACCAAGATGACCTGGACACCTGAAAGCCATCTTCGAGATATCTTCTTTGGCCATTAATATTTGATTGTACCCTGCATTACCATCCATGAAACTAATGACTTTGTGTCCTGCGGCAGCATCTATCAAAATATCGGCCGTTGGCATCGGATACCCATCCATTGGTGTGGCCTGATTTAAGTTCCTGAAATCGATGCACACACGCAACTTTCCATTCTTTTTATACACGGGCACAATATTAGAAATCCATTCGGCGTAGCGGCACTGCCGAATAAATCCTGCTTCAATTAACTTTGTGATCTCGGCCTTTATATCAGGTAGAATCTTGGGGTTGCATCGTCGTGCAGGTTGCTGATATGGCCGATATCCTGATTTTATAGGTAACCGGTGTTCAACAATGGACCGGTCTAGACCTGGCATCTCATGATATTCCCAAGCAAAGCAATCCTTGAATTCTTTTAATAAGCTTATCAATTTACACTTATACTCAGGATTCAAATTAGCACTAATATACGTCGGCCTTGATTTGTTGTTATCTCCCAAATCTACCATCTCCAATGAATCGGGCGACGTAAATCCATGCCCAAGCTTCCCGTCTTCTCGGACAAGCTGATCCATCTATTCCGAATCTTCAGAGCCGACTGCTTGGATCGGTTGTAGACCGAAATCGGACACCTTCAGGAAGTCAGTGTCCCAAGTCCTGCCAGATATACACCTGACGTGCTCGCAGCTCCATTGTTGTGTATCGGCCGCTGCGACGCTGTGGGCGGAATCGGCGGTGACTATCTTCGTACTGTCGCCGACCCATTGCACGAGGCATTGATGCATTGTAGATGGGACACAGCAGTTTGCATGTATCCAGTCGCAACCGAGCAGCATGTTGTAGGATCCCTTACCATTAATAACGAAAAAGGTGGTAGGAAGGGTCTTACTGCCGATGGTGAGGTCGACGCAGAGTGCTCCACGGGCGGGAGACACGTTGCCTTCAAAGTCCTTTAGCATCATGTCCGTCTTGGTGAGATCTTCATCGCTCTTGCCTAGCTTGCGGAACATAGCATACGGCATGATGTTGAATGCGGCGCCTCCATCTACTAGTAATCTGGTAACGGGTCGCCCGTCAACGTAGCCTTTGAGAAACAGTGCCTTAAGATGTTGCCATTTTTCTTCTTCTGGTTTCTCAAAAGTAGTTGTCATCAGCTCTAGCACCAGTTGTGCCATTTGCTCTTTCATTCTTGTCGCTTTGTCTCGATCGTCAGGCGCCATGAATTCCATCGGCAATATGAACACCATGTTGATGTTGGCTACCGATTCTTGATTGTCTGCTTCTTGACTGTTATTTTTCTTTGGGCCCAAACCCGAGACTTAACGTTTCTTTTCTCCGGCACCTGCCTCTGCTCTTCTTCTTGTTGTTCCCACTGGCGCAAGCGTTGGATCCTCCATTTCTGAGATCTGGAGAGGCCATCGGGACACCACCTGGGTTTTACTGGCTTAGCCGATGATCTAGCGTGTTCCCAATCTGGTTCCCTTCCTAGGGGGTTTTTATCTGACACCCTATCATCAGCCATCTCTTCCAGCCGATCGTGCACACTGATTCTGCCCCCCAGTCCATCCTATTGGTTGATCCTGCCTTTTGACCGGTGGTACTGGTCAACTCTGCCCCCCAGCCGATCATGCACTGAAATGCGCTGTCCCTCTTGTTCGCGCCGATTTCTGCTGATCGGCTCTGATCCTCTGTCCCTAGAGCATGACCTCGGGCGATCGTTGCAACTCAATCCGTTACACTCAGGACAGTTATCGGCTGACGGCAATTTGATGTCGTTCTCCCAGCAATGGATGAAGAACGGACATTGCCAGTGGTCTTCATGCCGGCGTATCATCTCGTCGTAGTATCTTGATTGCTCCTGCTGCTGCTGATATTTGTTGAGCAAGAACTGGGAGGTGACGGGTTTGCGTGGTCACTCTAACCCCCGCCTGTTCCTTTTGATCTCGTCCGCTGTAATCTGCCTCCTGGAATCGACGGCGCCGCCCCTTCTTGCCGATTCTAACGTCAACAGCTTGGTTTGATGTGAATTTCCCCCCGTGTCAACCATGTTAGCTGGGAAGGGATGCTGATCTATCTTCATCGGCTTTGCCGATTTAGCCGGGATTTCAAATTTGAGCCTCCCCTGCTCGATGGCCGATTGTATCTGCTGACGGAAGACTTTGCATTCATTCGTATCATGAGACGTGCCATTGTGCCACTTGCAGTACTTCATCTTCTTGAGCTGATCGGCCGTAGGGATGGTATGGTAGTGAGAAAGCTTAATTTGCCCTTCCTGGAGTAATAAGTCGAAAATTTTATCGGCTTTTGATGTGTCAAATCCGAATGTCTCTGGCTCTATTTTTCCGAAAGGGCATGATATTGGTTTTTTGCCTTTCACCCACTCTGCCAGGCCGATTTCCTCTTCTCCATCCAATTCAGATCCTTCTATATATGCCACCTTCTTCTGGAAATTCCTCCGTTGCTCAAACGGACGGACTTCCTGTCCTGCCAATCGGTGAACGATCTGGCTTAGACTTTCAAACTCCTGCGAAGCATATCTTTCCTTGATTTGTGGCAGGAGGCCTTGGAAAGCGATATCGGCCAACTGTGCATCGGTCAGAGCCAGACTGTAGCATTTGTTTCTGACTTCTCTGAACCTCTGTATATATCCAGTTACTGGTTCATCGCTTCTCTGTCTGAGGCTGGTTAAATCTGAGAGCTTCATCTCATGTACTCCTGCGTAGAAGTACTTGTGGAACTGTTTCTCCAGATCGGCCCAAGTAACAATAGAATTTGGTGGCAAAGTGGTGAATCACTGGAAGGCCGATCCGGACAGAGACGATTAAAATAGCCGCACCTTCAGAGCATCTTGCGTGGCAGCTTCTCCGCACTGGATGATGAACCTGTTGATGTGCTCCACGGTGGATGTATCGTCCAGCCCTGAAAATTTGGCGAAATCGGGCACCTTGTATGTGTAAGTCTGCACTTTTGGCTTCAACCCAAACTGGTCTTCAATCACTTCTGCTATTCTTGCCGTCCAGTCCACCTGCTGCTGATGAACGACCGTTCGCGGTGCCGGCATATGTTGAAGGGCTGGTACGGCTGGGTGATGAATCGAAGCATGCGGCGAATTTTGCTGAGCAGCTGATAGTTGATGGCGAAGTGAATCCGCCGCTCCGTCGTACGTCATCGTTGGCGCCGTGCTTCTGAGTGCTTCTACAGCGCTTGCCCCCCTGCCGATTTCTGATGAGATTGGCTGATACTGAGGGACCGTCGGCCGGACGGCCGATTGGTGCGGCGCCTGGATTGGATAGCTCCCGTATCTGGTTGTCAGCTCGGGAAAAACCATTGTCACTGATGTCCCCAAGGGCACTGAACTTGTGGGTAGTGATTGCACAGAAGCAATCTGGACGGGTTGAAGCGGTGCCTGTGATGGGAAACATGGTGTGCTGCTGTATCTTGGAGACGCTGGAGGCAACGGAGTGTTGTACCCCTCGCGTTGCGTCAATATCGGCTGAGGAGCCGATTGGGACGTGCTTGGTAAGCTTCTGGCTGGAAGCGTGATCGGCGGGGCATACGCCGGCCCCTGATAGCCTTGAACTGCTCCGCTGGCCAGAGAGCTGATGACGGCGTTGTACACCGTGTTGGTCATCACCGAGGACTGGTCGATGAACGCCTGGTAGACGGACTGTTGGATCATATCGGACATCTTGCCCGAGTCCTCAGCAATGGTGATGTGGCGGGGAACTGGAATAGGAGCTTTCTTGACAGCCTCTCCGCCTCTCGTACGACTGAACGACTTTAGGTATATCTTCTTGTAATCTTCTAGATGTTTAGCTAATTCTTGCCTCTCATCGTCCTTGAGATCTGCTTCTGTGACCTCGATGATGTTGCTGTCGGAAATTTCTGCGTTCTTCGACATATCAGATCTTGAAGTGGTCCCACCGGGCGTGCCAAAAGTGTGTTGGCGCTAAAATCGGCCAGATAGGAATCGGCCGATGGTCTTCAGTGTCGGACACACGACCCGGGAGAATCTGCTTAGCTCCTGTTCAGGTTATCGCCCTGGTACGGTTCGCGCGGCGTGCCAGTCAATCTGACCTGTTGATTGACAAGGAAATAAGAGTATTAAATTCCAAGCGCTCCGATCGGCTGGAGTTCCGATCTGTCCTGAAGAGCGCATCGGCGAATCGGCCGATTTGCTGTATAGATGATCGGCTATGGATCAGCCGATAATCGCGTAATAATTGTAAAGAAGACTGCTGGAGCGATCTAAACAATTATTACGGATGCAACACTTGAAATAGATCTAATCGGCCGTAAGATGATAAATCGAAGAAGAACGATGACGAAGCCGATTACTCTGATCTCAACCTGGATAACTGGTGATAATACTAGAACAACAGGTAAAACTTGCAATTCTTGTAAATATCGATAACTGGTGAATAAATGCAAACAAAACCACAGCGATGCGCCCGTAGTTAAAGCTCAGATATTACTCGATAAGCGGAACCTACCAATTGGCCGGAGATCAAGTTGATGCAGCCCTGCCAATCTGTACGAACTCATGAAAGAAGAAAAGTATTGGCGAAGTCGCCGACTTGAAAGTAATTTGCTAGTAGAATGCAAGAGTGTTTTGTTGATTGATATGTTGATTCCTTTGCAAAGCCCTGACGACTCCTATTTATACCCTAAAACTAGGACTCCTGGTCGATTACGACTCGTTACAACCTTATTTAAAACAGGAAAACTACTATATCTGTAATATCTTTAAAAAGGAAACGGACTACCGCAGAATTGTCCACCGCCGTCTCCCAATCCAACCAGGACTTTTCCAATTGCTTCTTGACCGAATTAGCGTCGCTCTGTTGACCAACTTTTGACCAGGACCCTCTGATGTAGCCCCATCCCGTTGGCGCAAGCTGTATCACCAATCGGCCGATTTCCAATTGTTACCCCAATCGGCCGATTCCTTACTGTAGCCTTCAGATCTACCGCATCGGCCAATCTTCTTCTCCTGACGCCGATTCAACACGTGTCAAAATCTGGCGTCAACACAGTCCTGTCCCGCCCTTCCTTCCGCCTCTCTGCTTCCTACAAAAGGCCGCACTGAGCCCCCCCCCCCCCCCCCCCCTCGTGCGCCCAGACATCAGAAAGCCGCCACTGCCACCATTACCGCCATCGTGCCCAGCTCACTATGGAGCTCACCTCTCCGGCCACCCATTGCCAGAGCTGAGTCTCCCACCACCACCAGAGCACCCCACCGCAGCTCACTACCCCAGCCATCGTCGCCCAGAACCGCCGGAGCACTGCCAGCGCCGCCCGCGCCGCCGCCACTCCTTGTTGCTCCGTGGACGGCCCACGCCGAAGCTCCTCCGTCCCAGCCAAGCTTCGAAACAGGTTCCCCTCAACGCCACGAAGCTCATCGACCAGCCCACACTCTCCCCTTCTCGCCGGAGCACCATCGCCGATGCTCCGCCCCGCCGCCGCCCTTCTGCTCCGCGCCGACGAGCCACCTCCGGCCACCCCCAACCCCGACCAAGGCCATCCCGACGTAGCTCTCACCTCCCTCGTTCTCCCCGACCCTTTTCCCCTCGCCGGAATCTGGCCAGCCGCCATGCCAGCGCCGCCAGGGACCACATTGCTTCGATTGCAATCTTTAAAAGAGTCTGCACGCAAGTTTCCAGGGGCATATCTGTAAACCTGTGTTTAAACATTGATTTCAAAAACAGCGAACTTGTAAAATTCATATCAAATCGTAGAAAAATCAGAAAATTACAAACTCAACTGTTCTGGAATCTTTAGATGAAAATCTAAAACTTTTGTTACATGCACTTCTTCAGTTGCTTGCTAAATCTTGCTCTAAGTTAAATAGAATGTTTAATTGACTTAAATTGTACCCACTGTTGTAGACAAAGGCTAAACCTGAAAATTTAACAGTAGATTAGTTGCTTGATTTGTAGGCTAGTGTAAAAATATTAGGGTCAGAACCCTTATCTAACTAAACTTTTTGTTAAACCTTGTTTATGCCATGAAATAATAAAACTAATTTATAACTGCTGTTATGTTGTGATTCTTGTGGTGAAACTTTTTCAGAGCCGTTAGATTGATGCCTAAATACCACAGAAAAGGTTTAGAACCTTTTTACTCTCTGTAACCTATTTATATAATTTTGTGGTAGGAAAAATGCACTAATTCAAATAATTAGTTTCTGTGCTTGGAAAATGTTCAACTTTTTACTGTAGCACACTTTAGAGTAGCTCTTTCTGAATAAAAAGTAAGTGTGTCTTGTTCTATTTATTATGCTTTGTATCTTGCACAGTAAAATCTGAAAAATTTACAGTAACTCACATATGGATAGATTAATTCCCTGCAAAATTTTTGGTGTCAATACCCCAATGGTTTGTTCGGTATAAAAATAACTAGGTTCTAGCAGTGGTTGTGTTTTACCTTTTTCCTAATTTTTCTGCTGCGCGAAAATGTCTAAAATTTTACAGTGTTTTTGTCTCTGCATAATGTGCTCTAAATAAAATTTCATCACCAGAAGTTACCTAATCCAGAAGTTGTGTTTAATCCATGTTGTGCTTAGAAAATTAAGTTTCCAATATAACACAACCCCTTCTTGTTTAATGAAGTTAATAGTTTAAGTCATACTCTCTTAACAATTGCCCAAAGAAATCTTAACTCAGTAAATTCGCAACAAAATCAATGTTTTGTGGACTGCAACTTTATCGTGATGGAAAGTAATCGTCTTATACCATCACTATAACTTACACTTGTGCATTCATATAGAATCGACTACTCTCGCCGACGGAACGTACGAGCTGGTGCCCGCGTCCGAGAGTGAGAAGCGTGAAGATCAAGTAAATCTAACTGAAGCTCTCGAAGACCCGAACCCGAGTTCGGATGAGCCCCAAACTAGCTTTACCCAAGAAGGCAAGCCCCGGAGCATGAACCCTATTTTTCTAAACTTATGCAACTTATTACTCTACTTTACTTGTGCATTAAGTTTGTAGGAGTTGAATGGAAACTTAGTTGCATGATCCTAGGTACCCATGCTCTGAACCCTAGATATAAGGATTGATAGAATGCTATGCTAATAAGACTCCGGTAAAAGTCGAGTGATTTCCTGTCACTCGCGAGAATATAGGAGTTGAATGTTTACTACATGCTGCAATCATAAGGTTGACGGACGGGGCTATAGTACGATGTTTATGTTGATGAATGAGGCCCCGTCTGTTTAGCGAAAAATGCTAAGGCCGCAGTGTGTGGTAGTGGTGGTTAAGTCTTTGAACGTAATAACCACATGCCGAGAATATGGTAATCTGAAAGCTTAAGTACCTAATCGGACCGGCAAGTGGATAGCATCCCACCATCTCAACTTCGGTTCCATGCGCGCACATGGTGGGTACAGAGCCGGGCTCTGTAGTCTCGGATGGTGGCCCTGATCCACAACCCAGGAAGAAAGGGGAAAAGTTGCACGTGTGACTCTGGGAGTAACCACGTGACGTGTGTTTAGGTTTCCCTTGCAAGGTTAAGAAATTCGATTCGAATCGTCCGTTTCTCGCGGTTATTGAGACTGCTTGACCCTTTTACCACATAGAGTAAGAAGAGGAACCATGATGATGATTAAACTTGTTGGATGAAAAATTAATTCTTTCACCATCTATGATATTGGATAGTTTCTTACCTAGAATGGTTAAAGAAAACTAGAACTTGGACCTAAAATTTGAAAATAAGGACCTACTTATATATGCTTTTCGGCAAAACAAACCTCTCAAGCCAAAAGCCTTGCACGTCTAGGAGTCGGCTAAGTATATACCAATAGTCGGGTAAGCCTTGCTGAGTATTAGTATACTCAGCCTTGCTTGTGGCTTGTTTTCAGGTGAAACTTTTGAGGACATAATTGCTAGTTTGACTTGGCCGTGTACCCTTCCTCCTGGTTGGTCGGTGGAATGGGATACGCCCCCGGCCAACGGTGATAATGCCGAGTGATGTCTCATACGGGCTTCATCGAGACATCGTGTATCGTCGAGTAGTTATCGTTATTTTTTTCCGCTGCATTGAACTCTGAAGAACTCTGTTATTTTGAACTCTGAAGTACCTTGTTTTGCGAATTTGAACTCCATTGTAGTAATAATTTATGATGAACCCTGTGGTGTAAAATTTGTGGAATGTTGTATACTCTGGGCTCACCTTCGTGTGATTACATGTATGTGTGGTTTCGATCGGCAAAAACCGTGGTTGTATCGGGAGGTTACCCGACAGACCAGTGGATTATTCCGTTTAAAGTGCGAGTTAGCCCTGATTGCTCTTGTGGTGATGGTTAGCGCGCTTGAGCCGGATTAATTCAGGTGGTTCTGCTACAGCTGGTATCAGAGCCGAAATGCATACGCTGGAGAATGCAACAAGCCTTAAAAACATGTTTTGATAAAACTTGACCACAAAAATTGTGTTTGGAAAATGCGTTGGTTCGTTAAGGATGGTGCCTAGTTCGGAAAGCGCTAAGGGATTATGGGAAAGTTACTAGGTGGCTATCTTATGAATATTATCAACTGACTTCCAGCACATTACTTTCTGTCAAAACTTACTTTTATGCACAATCGACCCTTAATTTCTGTAACGACGCACTCATCGCTAAGGTAAGAAGGTAAGAATCCTCAGCCAACTGAGAGAGCTTGGCCTTCCTGTCGGTGATGCGAGCCGAACGCTGCCCTCAAGCAGTGGCTTACTTGAGGTGTTGCCAATATACCAACTATTAGTTGATTATATTGGGAGTAGAAGGTTTGGCGCAGGGTATGGCGATCGCTGTTCATACCCCCGTCTCAAGACGGTACCCCCCGTGAATACGCTATCTCGATAGCGTATGTTAACGTCGTCTGTACGGCGGGAATTGTACGGATGTCGTTTCTATAGTGAACGGTAATGAATGCAGACGCTTTCATGAGTGCTGGAATGAAAGGTTCAATGGATATATATATGTTATATCAATCTTCTGCAGGTACACTAACCGCGATTACGATAAGTTTAAGAACGGTTAGAGTTTTCTCGACTAGCTATTATAGTGAGAGACGTATTGTGTATGCCACCGAAACTAACTTCGTAAGACCAAAGCTATTTGGCAATTATTTTATTTTGTGAGGATGAATAAGACGTGCATGCATCAAGACTGTATAAATCTGAAATTGAAAATGTGATGCTTGAGAGTGGTAAGGTTTATGCGCCCACACGATTGTCTTTGCATAAGGATTATCTAGAAAATCTGTTACATTTCTCCCTTATCTGAAAAGAAGGATTTATTAAGCCTAGAAAATGATCCTTTCTGGAGAAACTCATGTTGAACGTTTTGTTCCAAAATTTGTATCCTACCTCCTGTCCAAATATGAAAAATTGGGAACATATGGATAATGAGAAAACCCGAAACTTGGAGATGTCAGTTTTCTATCCAAAATGGGCAGTTCTGCCACATAAATTTTTATGCCCCCTTACTACAGTTTTCTGCAAAAGTGTTCAACACCCAACTTGTTGTAAATTTACTCAGGCAGCTACTGTTAAAATTTGGTAATTTTTGGCTGGGTAGATTTTCCCTGGTGCACGAGATCTTGGCCCACTGTTCACTAAAATTTCTGGGTAGATAGTAAAGTAAAACCTTAAGAGAAAGACCATCTTAGAACCTTATCTAGCTCTGGAGTTGACTAGCAAAGTTGTTCACAAATACCTTAGAAATGTTCTGGCGAAAGTTGAGAGTTTTTGGATAAGAACTGTTGAAGTTATGGCTATTTTAGTGCACTGTCCAGAACCTGTTCACTGTGTTGCTAACGGTTTTTCGCTATCTCACCCATTTGATCTTTTGTTCAGATGGCCGAGCCTGTTGCCATGATGGTAGATGAGGATGGACGCGTTCACTCGCAGTGTCTCCACTGGGAGGGCTTTCCCTCTATCCTGTGGGATGTTCTGCGCACCGCGGGCTATCCAATTCCCCCACGTTACACCAGACTGGAGTTTGCAGAGAATGGAGTTACCCAGTGCCGAGTCAACGTGACCATCTTTCCGGAGTGGCCCGCCTTGGAGATTGAGGCTGTTGGTCGCCGTTTGGCCGATACTTGGCTGCTTGCTGCCATGAGGGCGCTCACCACTTTCTGTGCGCAGTTCCCCGAGGCCGTCACACTCACTCCTATTGGTTTGTTTCCTGCTGCCCAGGACAATGATCCCTTTTGGCTCAACAGGGTGCAGCACTCACAGTACTTGGTGGACTTTCATGCCCAGGAGACCATCGAGACCTCCGTGCGGTGCATGAATGCACTGTACCTGTGACAACCCTGGTAAAATTACATTTCTAAAATCAATGTCATTAGCCTAACCCTATGCTTAACCAACTGATAAAAGGGTGAAAAGAATTAGAACGAGTTAAGCTGAAATTCAAATTGAATTTGGGCACATTTGGATACTTTTGAATTTTTAAATTAACTTTCAAACCATAAGCCAAATGAGATGTTGCCTGAAACCAAACTTGTAGAACTTTTTATTCTGAACAACTTTCATGTTCAAAAGTTTTTGAAATTCAAATTAGAAAGAGGAGAAAACGCCCTGTTTGCACCCAGCCCCCTGAAGTTTTTCAAATTCTCGCAATCAGGCCCCTCGCTCCCCCCCCCCCCTCTCTCTCCTCCCCGCCCGACCGCGCGCCAGGTGGCCGGCGACGCCTGACCGGCGCGAGGCGCCAGGCCAGTGGCCACCGCGCCACTCCCCCACGCCCGACTTTGCCCCCTCCCCACGCCGCGCTGCCCAGTACCCGCCCGCGCGTGCGCACGCCGCTGCCGCGCCCCGCCTCGCCGCCCGCCGCGCCCAACCACCGCGACGCGTCGTGCCACCCCGGCTCTCGCGCCCCGCCCGTCGCTGCGTCTGCCCTCCGCCCGAGCCGCTGCAGCAGCCCCTTACCCACTCCGCGTCCGCGCTATCTCCTCTCTGCCATGCCAAATCTCCGCCCGCCAGTAGCTCGCGCCCGCCCGCCGCGCGCCGCGCCGGCGTTCTGCTGCCGCCCGCCGTGGCCAGTGCCGCGCTGTGCCGTGCCTCCGCCCCGCGCGTCGCCCAGGCACCTCCACACCCCCTCCTGCCCCTATAAAAGCCACGACCCGGCCGCTCGCGCGAGCCCCAGCAACCAGAACGCCTCGCCGTCGCCATTGCCGCCGCCGAACACCGCCCGCCCGTGGACAGCCCTCCACCGCCGCCTACTGCCCAAATTGGAGTGACAGCCACCACTACATCATCCCCCTGAAGCTTGCCGACCCGCCCAACGCCGCCCAGAGCCACCGGAGCGCCGCCGCCCGCGCTGTCACCCGCCGCCGCCGCCCCTGCTCGCCGTGGACAGCTCGACCCCGACCTCCTCCGCCCAAGCCAAGCCCCTGAGCAGCTTCCCCATGCGCCACTGAAGCTCGCTGACCGGACCAGGCCGCCCCAAGCCCGCCGGAGCACCGCCGTCGACGCGTGCCGCCGCCGCCGCCGCCTCTGCTCCAACGCCGGCGAGCCGTTCCCGGCCTTCCCCCACCTGAACAACACCCCCACGAGGTAGCCCTCGCACCCCTGAACCTTCCCCGCCCCTCACCCCTCGCCGCCGGCGAGCACCTCGCCGGAATTTCGGCCGGCCGCCGTACCCGAGCCGCCCGAGCACCCAATTGCAAGAATTTAAATCTTTAGAAGGGTCTGCGCGTAAGATTCAAGGACCCAGTTGTAAAAGAAAGTTTCAAATCTAGATTCAAATTCAGTGAACTTGTAAAATTCGTATAAAATCGTAGAAAATTCAGAAAAATGCAAACTCAACTGTTCTGGAATCCTTAGAAGAAACTCTACAATGTTTGTTACAAAAAGTTTCTCAGATTCTCCACACATTTTGCTCTACCTTAAATGGAAGCTTTAATGAACTTATTTTGTACCCACTGTTGTAGATCAATGCTGACCCTAAAAATTGGACAGTGAGTTAGTTGCTTAAAGTTTAGGAATGTGTAAAAAGATCAGGCCCAAATTCCATCTCTAGCTGCACTGTTTATTAAACTTAGTTTCATACCATGATTAGGTAGAATATTTTTATCCCTGCTGTTAGGTTATGAATCACGTAATGAAACTTTTTCTATGCTGGTGTGATGGTACCTAGATGCCAGAGAAAAATTGGGAGACTTTATATCTCACAGGAACCTAATTATTTGATTTATGTGCTAATAACATACATTAAATCAAGGAAATAGTATCTTAGCTTGGAAAATTGTCAAATTATTACTAGGAGATACACTATGGTAGACGTTGCTGTGTAAAGAGTTGCATGGACAAAAACCCTCTGTAGTGTCCTGTAAAAATAAATCCTTGAATAACCTAGGTGTGTAATGTCATATTTTCTATGCTCTGAATACTGCATAATAAATCCTACAAAAATTACAGTAGCTCCTGCATGCCTAAATGAAAGCTCTGTAAAAATCTTAGACTCAGTTGTTACACTATTTGTTCTGTACAAAAAGAACAAACATCTAACAGCCACTATGTAATATATTTTTCATAATTAATCTGCTACATGAAATTGTCTGAAACTTTTACAGTAAGCACATATTTCCCTGCTGTGCCTAAATCCAAAGTTTCCTAACCAGAAACTATCCACTATAGTAATTACACTTAAATCATGTCGATTACCATTACCACGACTTAAACTTGTGCATTCATGTAGAATCGACGACTCTCGCCGACGGAACTTACGAGCTGGTGCCCGCGTCCGAGAGTGAGCAGCGTGAAGCTCAAGTGAATCTAACTGAAGCTCTTGAAGACCCGAGCCCAAGTTCGGAAGAGCCCCAAGCTAACTGTGAAGGCAAGCCCCGGAGCATAACCCGTTTCTTTCCTAAATTATGCAACTCATTACTCTCTGCTTGTGCATTAAGTTTATAGGAGTTGAATGAAAACTTAGTTGCATGATGTTAGGAACCCATGCTTGAAAACTAGACGTAAGGTTCGATAGAATGCTGTGCTAATAGGACTCCGGTAAAAGCCGAGTGATTTCCTGTCACTCGCGAGAAAATAGGAGTTGAATGTTTACTACACGCTGCAATCATAAGGACACGGACGGGGCTATGGAACGATGGTTACGATTGAGGCCCGTCTGTCTAGTGAAAAATGCTAAGGCCACAGGGTGTGGTAGTGATGGTTAAGTCTTTGAACGTACTAAACACATGCCGAGATTATGGGAATCGGTAAGCTTAAGTACCTGATTGGCCCGGCAAGGGGACGGCATCCTACCCTTTGAACTTCGGTCCCATGTGCATATGGCGAGTGCAGAGAGTGGTCACGACCCGGCGCCGAACCGTGGCGTGGGGCTCTTGTACTCTCGGAGGGTAGCCCCGATCCACGACCCGGAAAGAAAGGGGAAAAGTTGCACGTGTGACTCTAGGGAGTAACCACGTGACGTGTGTTTGGGTTTCCCTTGCAAGGTTAAGAAATTCGATTCGAATCGTCCGTTTCTCACGGCTATTGAGACTGCTTAACCCCCTTTACCCACAGAGCAAGAAGAGGAACAATGATGATAAATAAATTTGTTGGATGAAATTTAATGCTTCACCATGAATGATTTGGATAGCTGCTTATCTAGAATGGTTAATGAAACTAGAATCTTGAGCTAAAAGTTGAAAGTAAGGACCCACTTATAGATGCTTTTCGGCAAAACAAACCCCTGAGCCAAAAAGCCTTGCATGACTAGAGTCGGTGGAGTAGATTCCACTACACGGGTAAGTCTTGCTGAGTATTAGTATACTCAGCCTTGCTTGTGGCTCGTTTTCAGGTGAGACCTTCGAAGAGATGATTGCTAGCTTGACTTGGCCCTGCACTCTTCCCCCTGGTTGGTCGGTGGAATGGGATACGCCCCCATCCAACGGAGATAATGCCGAGTGATGTCTCGTACGGGCTTCATCGAGACATCCTTATCGTCGAGTAGCTTTCGTTGTTTTATTTTCCGCTGCAACTTAAACTCTGAAGAACTTATTAGTTATGATCACTGAAGTACTTGGTTTCTAAACTCAACTTGGTTTATAATATTCACTTATGTTAATTCTGTAATATTTGCTGGAATGTGGTATTCTCTGGGCTCACCGTCGCGTGAGCATTTGTATGTATGGCATTCGATCCGCTCTATCGTGGTTACATCGGGAGGTTATACCCGACAGACCGGTGGATTACTCCGTTTGAAGTGTAATGTTAACCGGTATTGCCCTAAGGGTGATGGTTAATACACTTGAGCCGGATTAATTCAGGTGGTTCTGCCACAGTACCGACTTCAGACTCTCCAGAGTCAGGCGCTTGTGCAGCTCACTAATCTTGCACAAGCCTACCACATGATGGCAGATACCAGAGATGAGCAGATTAAGGAGCTCAGTGAGGAACTTGAGGACAGAGACACCCGGATTGGCCAACTTGAGGGCTATGTTCAGGAGCCCGACACTCTCATGGGTGAGAGAGATGACATGATAGCACACTTGGAGGAGCAGCTCCATGATCTGAACCTTGAGTTGGAGGATGCTAATGAGCACATTCAGTGGCACCATGATCAGAATGCCCCTCCCGACATGGTGGCTACGGAGGAAGATAAGGAGGAGCCACAGGAGATTGATGGTGTTTCAGGCATGGACTTTGAGGGTGAGGCACCGCAGCTACCTCCGATGGGAGCTCACTCTCCTACTCAAAGCGAGTCGTCCGTCAACAACCTCGACGACTTCTAGCCGATGACCTAGGAGGACTTTTGCATATACTCCTCGACAGTGTAGCCTAACTTTTGGCAAGTGTTGTAATAGTCTAACTAAGAGTTGAGTACCTCTTTTGTGATGAGTATAACTTGACCATTGGATACTCTAATCATGTAGGCCATGGCTAAAAACTTGGTGGTTTGATTGTGATATTGAAAAGTAGTTGAATCTGCGATTGCAGAAAAGTGTCGGAATTTTTACCCTTGTCTCCTTACATTTTTGGACTAAGTGTTGAATACCAAACTTGTCCTAAATTTTGTGATCTAGGTTCTCACAAAATTTCATCACTATTGGACCTTTCTAGTTTGAGTTATAGGCAAGATACTATAACTCATTCTACTGAAAAACAGCCAAATCGGCGAAGCAAAGAGCGAATCTTTCGACCATCTTGGCCATCGATTTAGCGTCCAAGCTGAATACCGAAGTTGTACATCTCTAAATTCCCTACCCACTGCCAAAATATGAGAAATTTTGGATGAACCTACCAGGAGTTATAATTTCTTATGGCAGATCGTTTTATGCCCATGATTCTATCCATGATCTTTCGGAAGTCCACTGTTCCGCGTTAATCCTTTTGAATCATGGAAGCAATATGGATCACATTGCTAATGATAAACATTCACATTTTCAGATGGTTGGAGCAACCCGTGGTAACCCGGATGGTTTTGGTGCTCGTGCAAGTGGATCCCAACCACAGGCACCACCACCACCCAGCTTGGCGGAAGTAATGGCCGCTCAAACCGAGTTGCTTCGCCAGCTCGTGCAAGGACAGCACCAACAACGGGGTGGACACAATGTTCACCAACCTCAAGCTGCCGGTTACACGGATTTCCTTGGGACCCAGCCTCCCTTGTTTCACCAGACGGAGGAACCCTTGGATGCGGACGCTTGGATTCGCACAATCAAGTCCAAGTTTTCTCTACTCGTGGCCCCATGTTCGGATGCAACAAGGCTCGCTTTGCCATGTAGCAGCTACGCGGTACAGCTCGTCTTTGGTGGGACCACTACTTTGCTATGCTCCCTGCTGATCACGTCGTCACCTGGGACGAATTCAAAACTGCGTTCCGGGCACACCATATCCCAGAAGGCCGTATGGAAAGAAAGCTAAATGAGTTTCTGGCACTCACTCAGGGTACCTGCACTGTACTTCAGTATGCTCAGGCCTTCAACAATCTGTGCCAGTATGAGGGCTATCACGCAGACATGGATACTAAGAAGCGTGATCATTTCCGCAGAGGTCTGAGTACCAAACTCAAGGAACGACTGAATCTTGTCAAGGCCGATACATATAATAAGCTAGTCAACATGGCCATTACCCAAGAGGATTGTATTATGGCTCACCGTGCCGAGAAGAAGAGAAAGGCACCAGCTGGACCCTCAGGTACTCAGCCACCGAGGTATCAATTAGTGCAAAATGCTGCGCCTACAGCTCCACAGAAGGCCCCTCAGCCAGGGCGATGGATTATCAGGCCCCCATAGCAGCAAGGTGTTGTGCGACCCCCTGTGCCTTAACCAACTGGACCAAGGCCCGCTACTCAGCAGTTTCTTCGACCGAGCATCACCAATCATTGTTTCAAGTGCGGGAGTTCCAGTCATTTTGCTCGCGAATACCCTCAGCCCAGGCAGCCAAATCAGGGCCCAGACTCTAACCAGAACAATAAGAACAAAGGCAAGAGGCAGACCCTTCAGGTCAAACAAGGAAGGATCAATTTCACCACCCTTGCCGAACTTCCTGAAGGAGCACGAGTGATGACGGGTACATTCTCTATCCATAACAAGCCTGCAGTTATATCGTTTGATTCTGGTGCATCACATAGTTTCATTAGTGCAAAGTTTGGTGCAAAAGTAGGCTTGAATGTTTGTCACACAAAAGGGTCGTATATGATATCATCACCGGGTGGTAAAATTGCTTCAAATCAAATGATAAGGCAAGTACCAATCAAGTTGGGTAGTAAAATCATCAACACGGACCTTGTTCTTTTACCACTTGACGGCATGGATATTATTTTGGGAATAAACTGGATGACTATGCATGGAGTCACACTGGACCTTTCTTCCCGTGCTGTTGAAATAAATTCACCTAGTCACGGAGCCACTACCCTATACCTACCGTTCCGGGAGTGCACGAATTCTTGTGCTTTCGTGATTGAAGGAATCAAGCTAGATGATATTCCAGTGGTATGCGAGTATGCCGATATTTTTCCGGATGACTTACCAGGAATGCCACCAGATAGGGATATTGAGTTCGTTATTGAACTGCAACCAGGCACTGCACCTATCTCCAAAAGACCCTATAGGATGCCACCTAAGGAATTGGCCGAACTGAAAACACAACTCCAAGAACTACTGGACAAAGGTTTCATTCGTCCTAGCGCATCACCTTGGGGATGTCCAGCCCTTTTTGTAATGAAAAAGGATGATAGTTTAAGATTATATGTGGACTACCGACCTCTCAATGCGGTAACCGTTAAGAATAAATATCCACTTCCCCGCATCGACGTTCTCTTTGATCAATTATCTGGAGCGAGAGTTTTCTCAAAGATTGATCTTTGATCGGGATATCATCACATATAGATTCGCCCCTGCGATATTCGTAAGACCGCATTTTCCACGCGATATGGGCTATATGAATTCTTGGTCATGTCCTTTGGTCTCACCAATGCCCCTGCCTACTTCATGTATCTCATGAATTCGGTGATAATTGTCACTTGAAACAATGATTGGTGATGCTCGGTCGAAGAAACTGCTGAGTAGCGGGCCTTGGTCCAGTTGGTTAAGGCACAGGGGGTCGCGTGATAATTGGAAATTTTGGTTTTTGTCACCAACAAATACAATGTTTCCTTTCTACAATCAATGCAGCTTCCCGTGATAATTGGAAATTTTGGTTTTTGTCATTGTGCAATGTGTAATATTACTTGAAAAATGTCATGACATGGTTATATGACATACACAAATGTATAGTAGTTATTTTTATTCCAATTTTTGAATATGTTACAGTAGGTAAAGCATGTGTTACGAACCATATGTTCCAAAAGTTCAATATATTGTCCTGACAAAGTGTTACTGCCCAATGTGCAAGTGTTACTAGAGCTTTACAAAAATATTACACAAGAGGACCGTTGTAACACTTAACATGCGTTCTGTTCCATTAGACCAGTAATTGTGTTACGGAGTAGTAACACTTTTTTGAATGTAAAGGAACATATTTCTTTTGTTCTAATTGATTAGACTGTAATAACAACAGCTATAGTAATACTAAAAGGATGTGTTACTAGGAGATATAGTAACACTTTTATAAAGCTACAATAACATAATTTGGTGTTACTAAAACCATGTTCTGTAGTAGTGCTTGTTGGTTCTGATTCCGAAGGTGGAAAAGGCTGATGATCTGGGCCAATATATACCTATAAGCCTATGCAATGTAATCTATAAAATTGCGTCAAAGGTGGTTGCTAATCGCCTCAAGCGTATCCTCCCCCAGATCATTGCAGAAGAGCAATCTGTTTTCGTCCCCGGCCGGCTTATTACTGATAACATAATTACTGCTTACGAGTGCATGCATTCTATGAAGCAGAAAAAAGCTCAGGACTTACGTTGCTGTGCGCTGAAGCTCGACATGTGGAAGGTATATGACCGGGTTGAATGGCACTATCTTCGGGCGATCATGCTTCGAATCAGCTTCCATCAACTTTGGGTACAGATGGTAATGCCACTGGTCTCCTCAGTCTCTTTTTCGGTTCTATTTAATGGTGAATGCCTTAACAAGTTTAGACCGTCAAGAGGAATCCACCAGGGGATCCTATCTCTCCATATTTATTTCTGTTAGCAGCAGAGGGCCTCTCGTGCCTGATAAAATCAAGAATTCAGTCATCACACTTAAATGGTATCATGGTGGCGCCATGGGGTCCGGCGGTCAGTCACCTACTCTTCACAAATGAATGCCTGCTGTTTTTCAGAGGTAATGTGGCGAGTGCACATGAGATTAAGGAGATGTTGCAAATATATTGCAAGGTGTCGGGCCAACAGGGGAATATGGACAAATCGTCTATTCATTTTGCCAAAGGTGTTCCTCAGAGCACTAGGGGGGAGATAATGAATTTGCTGGAAGTTGATAATATGTCCCTGAGCGACAAATACCTTGGCATGCCATCGGATGTGGGGGTCTCGGTAAGTGGCGCTTTCAAGTACTTGAAAGATAGAGTTTGGAAGCGGGTTCAGGGGTGGATGGAGCAGTCGCTGTCAGCAAGAGGCAAGGAAATTTTGATCAAAGCTGTGGCCCAAGCGATTCCTACATACTCCACGCCCTGCTTTAAATTACCATGGGGATTGTTTTTATTTCGATAAAGGGAATATTATTAATCTTAGACAGTTACATCACGGTGATACAAAAGTACTAAGACTATTTCTGGCCTCTGCGTAGCTAGGATGCACGTAGCCAAAATAAAAGGAAGAAAAAAGAATAAAGATATAGCATCAGATGGCAAGTCACAAAAGTTACAACACACGACTTAATCTTCAGTTCCATGCGCCATCATTGCAAACACCTGGACTATGAGAAAGACTCTCTGAAAAAGCAACACCACGCATTCGCACTATGGTTGCCATGGCCCAACCAGTCAAGGCCAGACCATCGGTTTTCACCTTAGAGAACAATTCTTTAAGCCCCAAACAATAACTTCAACAAGACCATTGCTAAGTACAAACAATTAATATCAGATCTAGAGATTTCTCCCCGGAGCTAAAGAATCAGTACCCAAAACGTGGTTCCACGGTGTTGCCTCCTCCTCTTTTCCGAGCTAATACTACCATATCACCCATTCTTGGCCAACTACAATCGGCCGCGAACTCTCGTCGATCCACGACAACTATGCCACCAAGTGACCAATAGGCACATGCACAAAGTCCGTAGGATCTGCTCCGGAGTAAGCGATGCCGTGAGTCGAAGCCAAGGTGACTCCAGTCTCTGGGATCATGTTGAGAGCACTAACTATTTATGATGAAATTGTCATGAAAATAGTTGTACCGCTACCACTGCCATGCCCAAAGGTGAGATCCAATCGATGCAGTGGCCAACCGCCGACGGAGATAGTTCTGCAGGAACCTTCAAGTGAGTGGCAATGAAGGCCCAGACCATGGCCACAAGCCGCCTTGTGCCAATGCCGCTGCAATGCCCGCCCCTTGGTGTGGATGGCGCAATCGTCGCTGCCGGCAGCCAGCACCACCACATCACCATTCCGGGAGCCTCGATCTCCTTCGCCAGAAGCCCAGAACGGAATGCCGCGAGCCTCCCCGTACCTCAACACAACGGATCCACGCATAGGGCACTGGATCCGGCCGTGGTGGCCGGATCTAGCCCAAGCCGCCGCCGCCATGGCAGGCTCTAGAGGAGGACGAGAACGGCTATCTCGGCGAAGATGCCCCGCCGCTGCCTTCCCCGCAGCCACCGGGCTTTCGGCAACCTGCTCAGGCGGCGGCGACGGGTGGGGAGAGAGGTGATCTGATCTGGTGGCGGCGCAGCGAAGGAGATGTTGCCCACTATGGTCACCACGGGGATTGTGCGAACATATTAACGGTTTTCTTCGCAACTTCTGGTGGGGAAGCAAAGAAGGAAAAAGAAAGACTGGTTGGGTTGCCTGGGATGATATGACAAAGCCGAAGTTCTGTGGAGGATTGGGCTTCCGTGACATAGAGTTATTCAATCTTGCCCTGTTGGCCAGACAAACATGTAGAATTCTGCAGGTTCCTGACTCGCTTAGTGCTCGTGTTCTGAGTGCTGTGTACTATCCACATGGAGATTTCTTGGGAGCGGGTCTGGGAGCACGTCCGTCGCGAATCTGGAGGGCAATTATGGAGGGCAAAGAAGTTTTGTCGCAGGGAATCATACGGAGGATAGGCACTGGTGACTCAACCGAAATCTGGTCCATGAACTGGCTAACCAGGGATGGTTTTCTCCGGCTTGTGCCGACCGATAAGGATGATCCTCCGATCATGTAAGCGAGCTGATTGACCAATCTGAAGTACGATGGGATCAGCAAAAGCTGGAACACTTCTTCAACCCAATGGATGTCGAGGTGATTAGTGGAATTCCTCTCAGCATGAGATGCCAGAACGATTTCTGGGCGTGGCATTATGAAAGAAAAGGGATGTTCTCGGTGAGATCAGCCTATCGCATGCTGGTGATGAACAGAGAAAAGATGACGGCATGGTTAGATGGCCGGCCAGGAAAGTGTGACTAAGTCTGAAGAAAAAGAGTGGAAGTCGCTATGGCAAGTCCAGGTTCCTTCCAAGATCAGAATGTTTCTGTGGCGCTTGGCGCGGCAGTCTATCCCTTTTGGCGATGTTCTTCATCATCGAAAAATGGCTGCAAGCAGCTCCTGTGCGATCTGTGGGCTGAAGGATTCTTAGAAGCACTCACTCCTAGAGTGCAATATGGCGAAATTCGTGTGGGCTCTAGAGAAGGATGAGATCACCGACCTCATCGGAGGATTGCAGGAGCAGCATGCGAGGGCGTGGCTGGCACATGTATTGTCAGCACTGGCCAGTGATGATCTAGTACGGGTAGCAGTCACGATGTGGGCTATTTGGTATGCAAGAAGAAGGGCAATCCATGAGGCTGCTTTTCAATTCCCGCTATCGACGCACAGCTTCATCGGCCGTTATATTGCTGATTTGGAGCTGACGAAACCCAGGCCGAAGGAAGATAAGCAAGTGCGGTACCAGGGCGCCAGATGGATTCCCCCTCCACTAGATTTTGTTAAGATTAACGTGGATGCTGCAACATCAAAGAATTCGAACCGAGCGTCTGTTGCGGCTGTTGTCCGCGACAGCTCGGGCTCGTTCCTTGGTGCATCGACACTGGTGTTCTCTAGTGTATCTGACCCAGAAACGTTGGAGGTCTTGGCGTGCAGGGAAGGCTTGGCTTTGGCGAGCGACCTACTCGTCCAGAAGGCCAGAGTGGCCAGCGACTGCTTGAACGCAGTAAGAAGTCTTCAGGAGGATGGGATGGGTCGGTATGGCCCTATCACTCGAGAAATCAAGGCGTCGATGACAAGTTTCCTGAAGATCGATTTTGTCCACGAGCGGAGATAATTCAATCAATAAGCACATAAGCTGGCAAGGAGTGCCATCTACGATTCGGTTGGCCGCCATGTGTGGTTTTGTAATCCGGCTGGAGGCATTTGTATCCAAACTATTTCTGTTCTTAGTGAGTTTTCTACCCCTAAAAAAATCAAATTCTACACCTAGCTTACAGCTCGGTTGGCTCGCGAGCAGAGCTGCTCGTTAAAGTAAACGAGCAAAATCTCCAGCTCAACTCGTTATAAAATTTAATCGAGCCAAGCTGAGTCGAGCGAGCTAACGAGCTACGAATTTTTTGTCCGGCCCTATATAGGGTATGTTTGCAAAAGGAGTATGACTCCATATGAGCATGCACATACTTTTTATTACACCTTTTTAGAATGCAGAACCTGTAGATACCCAGGGATTATGTGTATGTACCTTTTTGACAAGGGAGTATAAATGCCAATAATTTTTTCAGACGCGAGTATGTATAGATACTATTTTGAGAAGAAATAGTATGTATGTATAACAAGCGAGTAGATACTCCTTTTTTACACGACTGGGAGAACTTACACGCAAATGAAATGATTATAAAATCAATGTAAGTGGAACCTTAAGGGCAAGCAAATGAGTAACGCAGGAAACAGAGCAACATTTGCTTAGATATAGTTGCATCGATCCTTCAAGATTCAGAGCACATGCTCATACCTGATCTGGGACGTCTTGTCGGATGGCAGAACGGACGTGCAGGCGGACTCAGAGCAGATCGTCGCCGCCGCCGGGAGAAGCACGCGTTGTATGCCCCGGTGACTGGACGATGAGGATGAACGAACTAGTGTGTCAGTTGGAATACTCCAGATATCACTCAAGCGTGAATTTGAAATCAAATCTCTCGACCGCGATCTGATAATACGATTATGCATGCGCACAGTCCAGCTTGGAGACAGGAGTAACTACAAGCGCGTGTAGAATAGATTTTTTCTCATATATATATATATATATATATATATATATATATATTAGTTTGCTCGTTTAGAATCATTTTCGTCTCTAGCGCCTGATTGCTCCTCCATTATGTTTTTTTCATATTTATAAATTTCTATATTTATGTCTCATCCATATGTTTTTGAATGGGTTAAAAGGATTGTGTTCTGATGTCTCATGGCATAATATATACTGCCCCCTTCACTTCAACGCTAAATGCCAAACAGTGAATCACCTATCATTTAGCCATATCTTGGGCAAAACATCCATCTAAGTGGTCTAAATGCCCGTCTAAAAGGAAACGATTGGCCACTATGTACCGTTTAAACCATGTCTATATGGCTTAACAGCCATTTAGACGAACAAGGCCACTAGATGAGAACACTCCCTCCGCCTTAAAATAGAGCGACATTTAGAATTGTTCAAAGTCAAATATATTGTACTTTCACCAATAATATCTTCAAAAATAATTAACTTTAAATAGAAAAGTCTACAGATAGTTGTTTTCATGAATTAACTAATATCATTTTTATGTTGTCAATCTTTATAATTTTTTTTGCTATCCACAGTCAAAATTCAAAAGATTTGACTTGTAAAGAATCTAAATGTAGCTATATTATTCTGGGACAAAGGGAG
This sequence comes from Panicum miliaceum, assembly GCA_032594955.1. Classification (NCBI taxonomy): domain Eukaryota; kingdom Viridiplantae; phylum Streptophyta; class Magnoliopsida; order Poales; family Poaceae; genus Panicum; species Panicum miliaceum. Next base: position 22,562,851 of record CM064066.1, on the reverse strand, counting down.
TACATACTTTTCATCCCCTTTATGAATTCTTGAACATTTTTTCTCAGACTCCGCGATCAAGTATATATAATTGGTTATCTATCATAGGCCTATGAGTCTTGAGATAGTTGGCTCATCGATCACTGTATAGGTCTCAAGATTCCATCTCAGAAAATTACAGGCTCATCTGATCTCTAGTAGCGAGGCAAGTGAAAATTACAGGCTTAGCAATATAGTGGGCCACAGAGCAGGTTGCATTGGTCTTCTCGTAGATCAGGACAACCTCTACTTTCTTCACGCTAGAATGTGATTGGTTAAACATATCTCAGAGATGACCTATTTCTATGGGTTGGTAGTAATGGGATTATCAACCCATCTGTCAACGCCAAAGGGACGGCAGAAATGAAATGAAAATAGAATTAATACGAGGAACTTGTGAGTTTGGTGAGGCAATGGTTTGCTTGTTGGTTGTTATTCCTTCAGTTGTGAACAAACGACCAAGAGGAATCTCTGACCATCTGTAAGGAATTTGATGTGAATCCACATTCCTGCTACGACGATTTAAGCTTGATATTTACTCGGTGCGGTTAGCCAAGCGTTTTAAATGGTGTCTGGCACTTAACGATACAACATATATAAAAGAAACTGATATTCAACGATCTGGTTTGAAGGCTGTACTATCTATTACAAACAATTCCATGCACATGAAAAGCATGCAGGGAGCGGGGCATATTATTTGGAACAGTATATTGCAGCAGGTGACCACTATTAGTACCAACACGCACGACGGCTGCTCAGAGATTTTTTGTATGGTGGCCACAACTTGCAACGCCACAAGTTAGGCGCGCCACGTCTTCCTGGGGTAGTGTTTGGTTTCTTGCCGCAGTTGTCACCAAACTTTTCCAGCTATATGATGGACTCTTCTTTTTTCCAAATTGCCTAAGTTGTGGCGCGGCTAACAATGCAAATTGTTTCCCAATCCTTATGTAATATTTGTCAGCAAATTGTAGCAATGTGTGGACACCATCCGAACACACCCTGAGTACTTAAATGTTTTGAATTTCCCTTTTCTGATTCATACTTATTAAATTTCACATGTTCTGTCCAGGAACCGGGTGTTATATATCTAACTGCTACACTGCTATCAACCTTTGTTTTAGACATGGGATTGAACTGGCATTCTACATCGCTAGTACAGAGAGGCTCATTCGTCTTTGACATTTATCCTAGCCGGACCTGGGACTAAAGAAGGCATTAGTCCCGGGTACAACTGTAACACCCCGGCCTAGGGCTTAATAGAATTAATAGGATACTCATATCAACAAGTTGCAACTTTTTTTCGGAAGCCCAATTTCAAAGAACTTCAAAGTTAAGCGTGCTTGGCTTGGTGCAATTTGGGGATGGGTGACCGACCGAAAAATTCTTCCTGGGTGCACACGAGTGAGGACAAAGTGTACAGAAAAGACTTGTGTTAGTCTGTGAGGGCAGTCTATATCCTAACCACCAACCGGAACGGTTGGTGCCTCCAACCAGGACTAATGGTGCGCGGCCCTATCAGTCCCAATTGTAGCCACCAACCGGAACTAATGACGGATAATCAGTCCTGACGGCCGACTAGGGGGAGGAGCTCATGCCTTTTTTTCATATTTTTTGAAGATTCAACTTGCCCAAAGTGTCTAAAAGGTCAGCAACTTCAACTCCTACCTCTCTTAGTTAGTATTTTTTCCTTTATTGCTTTATACATAGAGAAATTTGGGATTTTAGAATTGAGGTAACAAAGAACAACTTTTTCATTTTCACACTATATGAGTTAGAATTGGAAATTTTGGTATATATATGTTGCTGCATGCATAGATTGTGCTTAGTTGTAGAAGTTAATAAAAAATGCTTACATAGAAATAAATTTTAAGATTAGTGATTTTTGATGCATAGAGAAATAATAATGCAAAAATAATGTTAAATACTATAGTTTTCTATATAAAATTGGAAATACCATTTCATGCATAATATATTATCTTTGAGTATTATCTTGAATTTTTTACACTTAGACAAATTTAACTAGTTTCATTTTAACTATTTACATTTAGATGAAACAAAAAATAATATATTAGATGTTGTGCAGTAACCATTTAGCTATTATGAGCTATAATTTTTGACCCGCTGCTTAGATGTTGCATGCATTGAGAGATAATATTGCAGAGTAATATTTCATGCATAGATATAGTGCATAGAGAAATGAGAGATATTTTAAAAAATATCCAGAGTTAATGATAATTCACATAATACAATGCAGATGGACCGGCAATGGATGTACAATGCTAACCGAAATTCCAAGGAGTTCATTGATGGCCTGCATTATTTACTGGATGTGGCCGAGGCAAACAAGCAGAATGGTTTTATGTGCTGCCCGTGTAGAGATTGCCAGAACAATAAGGATTACTCCTCTTCAAGGACCATTCACAGCCATATTTTTGCTAATGGTTTCATGTCCAATTACATTTGTTGGACCAGTCACGGAGAAAAAGGGGTTGTAATGGAGGACAATGAAGAAGAAGATTGTGATGACAACTTTCGCGGCCATGCTGGATTTGGTGCCTTTGATGATGATGCTGCAATGAACGAGCCTGAAGGAGAGGCGGCAGATGAGGATCCCATCAACGATCTTGGGCAGGCGTTGCGTGATGCGCATGAAGATTGTGAAAGTGAAAAGGAAAGGATGAAGTTCCAGCGGATGTTTGAGGACCACCGCAAGTTGTTGTACCCAGGCTGTGAAGATGGATTGAAGAAGCTTGGCAGCACTTTGGAGTTGCTGCAATGGAATGAAACACATGAAGTATCTGACAAAGGATTTGGTGAGTTACTAAAACATTTAAAAAATATGCTTCCTAAGGATAACGAGTTGCCTACCACAACATATGAAGCAAAACAACTTGTTTGTCCTATAGGATCGGAGGTACAGAAGATACATGCATGTCCTAATGATTGCATCCTCTACCGTGGTGATGAGTACAAGAATTTGGATGGATACCCCATATGTTGTGCATTGCAGTATAAGATTAGGAGAGAGGACCTTAGGGATGTCGAGGGGGAGCGTCCTCCCAGGAAGAGAGTTCCTACTAAGGTCATGTGGTACTCTCCTATAATTCCACGTTTGAAGCGTCTGTTTAGAAACAAAGAGCATACTAAGTTGATGCGATGCCACAAATAAGAACGAAAGCAAGACACGATGTTGAGACACCCAGCCGATGGATCCCATTGGAGAAAAATAGATAAAACTTACGAGTCCTTTGCGTGGAACATAAGATTCACTTTGAATACGGATGGTATGAATCCTTTCGGTGAAATGAGCAGTAGCCACAGCACTTGGCCTGTAACTCTATGTATATACAATCTCCCACCATGGCTCTGCATGAAGCATAAATTCATCATGATGTCGGTGCTTTTCCCGGGCCAAAGCAACCTGGAAACGATATTGATGTGTACCTAAGGCCATTGGTCGAAGAACTGTTATTGTTGTGGCACGAAGAAGGTGTACGGATGTGGGATGAATACCGACAGCAGAACTTCAACCTACAAGCATTTTTGTTCGTAACCATCAATGAATGGCCTACTCTTAGTAATCTTTCAGGATAAACGAACAAGGGATATAGAGCCTGCACACACTGCTTAGATGAAACTGATAGTATATACTTGACTCACTGCAGAAAGGTTGTATACATGGGTCATCATCGGTTTCTCCCCATCAAACATCTAGTACGAAAGAGAGGCAAGCATTTCAAAGGGCAAGCAGACCACCGTACAAAGCCGATGCACCGTAGTGGTAAGCAAGTCCTTGATATGGTGAAGGATATAGAAGTAGTATTTGGCAAGGGACCTAGTAGCTAACCTGTTCTGAGCGAAAACGGAATGGCGCCCATGTGGAAGAAGAAGTCTATTTTTTGGGAGCTACCATATTGGGAAGTCTTAGATATTCGCAATGCAAATGACGTGATGCACGTCATGAAGAATCTTTCCATCAACCTGATAGGATTCCTGGAGTGTATAGGAAGACAAAAGATACACTAGAAGCACGACAAGAATTGCAACGTATGGAAGAGCGAGATGGCCTACATCCAGAAATGAGAGAAAATGGACGGCACTACTTAAGTCCTGCAAGCTATACTCTTAGCAAAGAAGAGAAGGAAAGCATGTTTGAATGCTTGAGCAGTATCAAGGCCCCATCTGGATAGTCCTCGAATATAAAAGGAATCCTAAATATGACAGAAAAGAAATTCACAAATCTAAAGTCTCATGACTGTCGCGTGCTTTTGACTCAAGTTCTTTCGGTTGTGTTGCAAGTCTACCTTAGAATGTTCGATTAACCATTGTAAAGCTATGTGCTTTCCTCAACGCAATTTCTTAGAAGGTAATTGATCCAAACAATCTCATAAAGCTGCAGAACAATGTGGTACAATGTCTAGTTGGCTTTGAGTTGATATTTTTACCATCATTCTTCAACGTTACGACACATCTCTAGTTCATTTTGTCAAAGAAATTTATATTCTTAGACCCGTATTCCTACACAATATGTTCCCTTTCGAGAGGTTCATGGTGGTACTAAAGAAATATGTTCGTAATCGTGCTTGCCCTAAAGGAAGCATCGCCGGTGGCTATGGAATAGAGGAGGTCATTGAGTTTTATGTTGACATTACTGATGACCTTAAACCGATTGGGGTTCCTGAATTGCGGTATGAGGGGAGACTACGTGGAAAGGGCACACCAGGAAAAAAAAGCATATGTCTGCACGGATGATTTCTCATTCAAAAAGCACATTACGCGGTTCTTCAATAATCCTCCTTGGTGGATCCGTACATCGAGGAACATAAGAAGATTTTGTGCTCCAAATTTCCAGAAAATTTTGAGGCCCGGATTAAACATCGGCACATGGATTCTTTCGCCAGTTGGTTGCGGAAGCATCTAATGCATAACATGGATACACCAGAACACCTGGCGTGGTTGGCTAGGGGACCATTTTGGAATATCCTAACATTCCAAGGGTATGAGATAAATGGGAACACATTTTATATGAGAGCCCAAGATAAAAAGAGCACAAACTAAAATAGTGGTGTCCGTATGGATACCACAGACAACAACGGTAAAAAGGATACATATTATGGTTACATAGAGGAGATATAGAAACTGGATTGTGGACCCATTTTGAAGATACCTCCGTTTTGGTGTCAATTGGTGAAGCTGACTGAAGGAGGGGTAACAAAAGATCAGTACGGAATGACAATAGTGGACCTCAATAATCTTAGGTATATAGACGAGCCATTCTTCCTAGCATAGGATATCGCTCAGGTTTTCTACGTGAAGGCTATGTCTAGCAAACCAAGAAAGGGATAAACAAGCAAACGAATCAGCCAAAAGGGCACATAGTTCTTTAGCAGAAGAAATCAGATGCAATTTCCTACTCCAGTTGGTCCGCTACTTACAAGGTCGTTACCACGACCGAAACGTTCAAGAAAGATCATTCAACGTTCGAGATTTGGTCCTTCGCCGCATCCAGGACGAAACTGGGCTGCACAAGCCCAACTTGCGATGGGAGGGGCCCTTCATTGTGCTCAAGGTTACAAGACCAGGGTCGTATCACTTACAATACTCTGATGGCCAGGAGGTCCCAAACTCCTGGAATATCGAGCACCTACGCCGTTTCTACCCATAGATAACTTATATCTAAAGTTGTCAGCTGCAGCGCATCATCTTGTCATCAATAAATAATTGATTCAGTCTCAAAATGACTAGTTTTTCTTTAGCTACATTGCCCCATGGTGCGGCCAGAGCTCATCCTCAATGGCAACCTCGCTTATTTTCCCATCGAGACTGCTACAGGCATCTTGGTTGCCTTGGCTCGCAAGCTCAACAAGCCAGCTCGAGCTAGACAGTGAGCCGAGCCTAGTTGGACTTTTAGCTTGTTTGGATAATGAGCCGAGCTGAGCCGGCTTGATATCCAGCCCTAACCCTATATAAAGTTGTATGCACTGTCAGTGTTTAGCCACCAAGCCTACCAAGGGATATTCTAAGGTAGTAGATTTGTAGGTAGGGTGTTGCCGATATCAAGAACTCAAAGGTGCAAGCAACACAAGGTTTAGACAGGTTCGGGCCGCGATGTGCGTAATACCCTACGTCCAGTATGGTGGTTTGTATTGCCTTGGATTGGTTATTGTCATGTGATGTGTTTTGGAGGTATCCCTGCCCGCCCTTATATACTCCGGGGGGACAGGGTTACATGAAATTCTAGCCCGATACTAGCTTAGGAGTCCTACCTGAGTACTACTCGAGTAGTTTTATTCCGTACCGACTTGTCCTACTCGTATCCAAGTACTTTACAACAGATATAAGGTATGAGACATGTCCCATCCGTTATTGTAGGATATTCTATGCCATGTGCACAGTCCCGTGGCCCCGAATTTGACGAGACGGGTACTGCAGGCTTGGTGCGATGAAAATCGCACTCCATATGGAGTAGCCCTAGAGCCTTAGGTTGAATCGAAGAATCAGGCCGATGGTTAAATTAGTTTTGAATCTTCTTTTCTTATCTTCCAAATATTTTTTAAAAACAAATCGATGATGACACGTGCCCTGCAGCTCTTGACCCTTAAATCCAAATCCCAAGGTTTGGAAAAAGGATCCAAAAGAACGTGGCATGCATTGTAGAATATTTTTATGAAATTGAATTGATGGTTAAAATAGGACATTCGGTTAGAAATTTGAAAACCTCTCTTTTGGGGATAAGATCCCTAAAAAAATGGTTAAACAAATAACTTTCCAGACAAGCCATAAATTACCGCTCAAAACAAATCTTATACTAAAGGACCCTTAGGCCGCCGCTGTTTATTTAACCACGCAGTAACCTAGGGTTACATTTATGCCTTCAGTCTTCACATAAGTCATCTTCCAAGTAGTTTTTTTGCGTCCAGCCCTCGAGCTTATGAACCAGGAGAGCCGAAGGAGCCACGTCGAGTAGTGATTGGCACCCAGCCTCCAAGCCTGGGAGCTAATGGAGCCACGTCGAGTAGTTATTAGCACTTAGCCCCCGAGCCTAGGAGGTGGTGGAGCTGTGATGGCATGCCATGCAGCCTAGAGAGTTGTTGTTGAAGCTCTATCTGAAAAAAGATAATGCATACATTATGTAGCATAATGCGAAGATACTGAAATTAATTCGGTGTAAAAATGCGAAAATACCAAAATTTATTCGGTGTAAAAATAAATTTCCTATGTCAAGATCTTGTTTAGTCTTCGCTCATAACGTGTGTGAGTCGCTTAGGTCATGACTGAAGATCCAAGGTTTCATGGATTAAGGCATTTGCTACTCGAGTAAATTAGCGACCGTTAAGAGAAGACAACATGCAGAAAAAAGTAGTCGTCATTGCGACAAAGAGAATGCTCATTGGCATGAAGTAGTCGGTGAGGATTTTCAACCCTTCGGCGAGGAGAACGACTGTTGCGCGTAAAGTAGGCGGCGAAGTGTAGCTCTGGAGGGTTTCATGCCCATCAAGAGGCGTACACAGATAAGTAGCTGATCTTGTGGAGAACAAGTCGGGAAAGGTATAAGTGACTTAGCTTGATTCGTGGGTGATTATCGATGAAGCAGTAGCTCTTGTCGATGGAGCCGCGACGGTTTATTGATGAAGCCCAACTAATCGGGTCGATTCTAACTAGGTATTGACAGTGTGAGGCCCGCTCCCGACTAGTTTTCTTGTCGAGATAAGTAGTCGAAGTAGTCGTTGGCAGGTCGCCGAGCGTCCTCGCGAAGTCAAAGTAGTTGTGGCATGTCGATATTGTAGTGCGAGCTGTGGTCGGAGTCTGAGTTGATATACATCATCCAAGTCCTTTTCCAATGCAGATAGGGACTCAGACTGTAGCGCCTCCCGATAAACGGTGGCTGTGATGTGAAGTCCGAACGGAGACTCGAGTTCGGACCCGTCACGAGTAGGAGCTGACTTGGACCCGGATTTGCTCTCACGATTTCCGATTAGATGGGAAATTTGGATCTCGCCGAGATTGTCGATGTCGCGGCTGGATGTTGGCGTTGATGCCTCCGACTCCCTAGGGTTGGTGAGGTGGCTGCCGAAGCCACCAGAGCCATTGTTATGCAGACCCAGGAGCTGAAGATGAAAGCCACGCCTTCTTCCAACGCGATGGTGAGGTTGAAACGATGCCATCGAGCTCGCCAGGGGATCTTCGATGAACATCCCTACCTGGCACTTCAGCTGTCGATGTTTAGCTGCCAAGCCTACTAAGGGATACCCTAAGGTAGTAGATTTGTTGGTAGGGTGCTGTCGAGATCAGGAACTCGAAGGAGCAAGCAACATAAGGTTTAGACAGGTTCAGGCCACGATGTGTGTAATACCCTACGTCCTGTATGGTGGTGTGTATTACCTTGGATTGTTTATTGTTATGTGATGTGTTTTGAAGGGGTCCCTGCCCGCCTTTATATACTCTGGGGGGACAAGGACAGGGTTACAAGGAATCCTAGCCTGATACTAGCTCAGGAGTCCTACCCGAGTACTACTGGGGTAGTTTACTTCCTAATCCTACTCGTATCCGAGTACTTTACAACAGATATAAGGTATGGAACATGCCCCATCCCTTATTCTAGAATATCAATGCCATGTGCGCAATTCCATGGCCCAGGGTCTGACATGCACTCATACTCCTTTTGAAAACATACTTATATAAATTTGTAATCTTGTATGCACACATACTCCTTATATATACACGTAAGTTCATATATAATAAAGTGCCTATACTAACTTTCGTGCACATGCTCCCACCATATACCCATTCAGATCAGCAATTTGTAACTGCCTCATTGGGTGGACGATAAAAGCATGCATGCAGGCATGCAGGATGCTGCCGAGAATACCATGAACCAAGTGGTTACCCTCCTCTTCTATTGGGTTTCTGATGCATATACCCGGTAGTGTTGAAGGTATTAAGGGAGTAAGGGCGTGTTTGGGAGAGCTCCACTACAACTTTTCAGCTCGCTCCACAAACTCACTGCCAAACACGTCCAGCTCCAAAAACTCCAGATCTGGAAACTCCAAAAAAAACCTGGAGTTGGGGGCAACTCTAGGTTTTTCATGGTGCTCCTCATGGGGTGCTCCAAAAACACTAGTTACTGACATCCTCGTGGAGTTGGGGTAAAATTACCCACCATTGCCATCGGTTACACAACTTACCCCTTCGCGAAAAAAGGAACAGGCGCCCCTTCTCCCTGTGCCCCCTCCCCCCACCCCCGTCTTCTTCCTCGCGAGGCGCCGCCACCCCTGTCTCGTGAAACCCTAGCGCCCGTTCCCCCAGGGAGACCTCACCTGTGGCCTCCGCTCTCAAGAAAAATGGAGCGTACAGAAAATGATCTTCCTTCCCATCCAGGTATTGTAGAGTAATCCCTTATATGCCCTTCAATTTCTCTTCTTCTGACTCACAATTTCTTCCAATCCATGGCGCCAGAGACTCTACTCCTTCCTCTGGGGGCCGGACCCTTTTCATCCCGCCGTCTTCCGCTGACCCTAGCGCCGCTGCGGCCAACGTGGTTGCCAGGCGCACCCGTGGCTAGCCCAGAGGCCGTGAGCGTGGAACTGGCCGAGGCCGTTGTTAACGGTCCTTAAATGCGAAATCCGACCGTCAACTATACTCACAAATTAAGGAAAACCATGCCTCTTACTCGCATATTTGTATCACTAACCTAGTTCCACAGCTCTTTTACCTATCAAGCCATTTCAAGGATGCAAGTCTGGAATAAGAAGAAAACACGAAGAATACGCAGCATACAATGCACAGAAGATCGTTCACTGCACCACACAAGATTGGAGGGCCCACAAACTAGAGCAAACGAGCGCGCCAAGGCACAAATCACAGAGGATCAATACTAGGGCCCACCTGTCAGCCGTCCAGAGGAAGGCAGACCCAGGGGAGGGCCATCTGGGTTCGGCCGATCCCCAGGTTCAGCCAAACCTGGACGGCTTCCCGGCTGCTAGATCTTTGGCGTGGAGTGCCCCCTACTCTTCCTCAAGATGGTGCTCTAGGTCATGTATACTTCAACCTTGGAGGCTATAAAAGGAGGCCATCTCCCCCTCATTCAACACACACCACAACTTGGAGCCTCTCTCCCTCTCTCATTCTTGTGACTTGTACTCCTTAGGGTAGTGGAGCTAGGCTAGTTCTTCTCTTTAGTGAATCATAGTCGTCCTCGGGGTTGTTGAGAAATCCTCGGCCTTGATGGCTTTGTATTCGACTCATCAGTATCCTATTCATAATGCAGAGCTTAGTCATGGTTGCTATGCTATCTTGATAGTTTATCATACCATGTTGTGTCCTTCCATAAGTTATGCTTTATATGTGGTTAGGCCAGATGTTCTATGTAAGGCTATCAGTTTGTTGTGCCTTTGGCCTTGCCTTAGCGCTTTACTTGTCCATCCGAAGGGTGGGAGACCCGGGGGCACTAGGGTAGTGACCTCGTACATGGGCATTTTGCCTGGGTATGCGGGATCCTTCGGATACGACCATGCTCCACGGTGTTGTAGGGGTAGACGGCAGGTGGTGACAGCCCTGTCCGTCCGCTACGGCAGCTTTGCCATGGTTAGTGTAGTCCCCCATGTTTGGGTATGGTGTAGGAGTTCTGAAAGATGTAACGGGACTCAGATGTACTCCGGTGCGGGACATTCTCCCCGGTATCCCGAGCCTTAGCTCTGAGCCCTAACCATGTATCTTGTGTAACCCTTGCTTGTATGAATAGATGATTTTAGTATATTCTTTGTATGCCTATGCTCCCACTAACCTTTGGTTTATTCGTTATTCTTTATCTTGAGATTGGCTCGAGTGTGTGTGTCATATTACCCTCATTATCATTTATCATAACTTACCCCTATATGAAATATAGTCTATATCTTATTAGTATCATCCTGGTTAGGTACCTAGTAAACTCTTTTACTCATGCCATCCCACGGGAAATTATAAATAACGATACCCGAATACTCTCCAGGTGAAATGCTATAGCGGTATATCCGTGCGCTTGCGGATCCAATCTGTAAATCGTTAAGACATACCACCACGGTGTTTCTTGGTGCCATCTCTAAGGACTAACAATCCTGGTGATGACACTAAGAAATACCAACATTCGTGTCCCTGGCGCCGGCCATGGCCTTCCTGGTGCATAAGTTTAAAAATAGGGGTTATGCTCCGGGGCTTGCCTTCCTGAGCAGAGCTAGCCTTGGGTTCTTCCGAACTTTTTTTCGGATCTTTGATGACTTCAGTTAGATTGATCCGAGCTTCGCGCTGCTCACTTTCGGACTCCAACACCAGCTCGTAGGTTTTGTCGGTGAGAGTCATTGGTTCTATATGAATGCATATATATGAGTTATTTTAATGGTACAAGATAAATAGCTATTGCACTATAAAGTTATTATTCAACAAAACTCAAGTTAAGTTGTAAAACACTCCATCTTTTTTCCTTGGGCAGTCATTTATCGAGCAGTATCTAGATTAACTAACTTTATTAAGTGAGGATTTTTATCATTTCATAAACGACCATTTTTCAAAAGCAAGCATGGATTAAAAACAAAACAACTACTCGAGATAGCTTCTAGTGTTGAGATTTTTATTCAGAGCATATTACTTAAGTACAAACTCACTGTAAAATTCCAGCCATTTTCATTCAGCAGATTAATCATGAAAAATACATTAAACAGCTACTACTAGGATCAAGATCCATTTATACAGAACAAATCATGCAAAAACTGGTGCTCAACATTTTACTGAGTACTCCTAAACTTATGGTGAGTCTACTGTAAATTTTTCAGGTTTTAGTGTGCAAGATACAGAGGATAGAAAATAAGTCAATATCATCTACATTAATCAAAATTTATTTCTACTGGCAGTTCCACAAAGTTTCTATGTCTCCAACTTTTTTTACATGATAATCTACTCAAAGGTAGTCTCTGGTTAAAATTTCTTATTTTTCTAAGCACTAGAACTAGTTACATTGATTTAATGTAGTCTTTCTTAACTAAAAACATATGAGCAAGTTAGACAGAAGTAAAAGGTTCCAAACTAAAGTTAACTCGAGTTCTCGCAGATAGGTCCCTCGATCTAGCAGAAAGGACCCTAAAAAGAACTTGGTGAATGCAATGTAGTCTCGGGGCAGGGGAGGGCAATTTGGCCGCGAGCCTGTCGAGGCATGTTGGCGTGCTGTCCTTTAGCGTGGCTCGCCAGCAGGCATCACCGACCAGGTGGCCGGTGGCCGCTGACCCTCGACGGGAGAGAATAGGGGAGGGAGAGAAAGAGAGAAAGAGGGTGAAGGAAGAGAGAGAAAGAGTGAGGGCCCGAGTTTAAACAAATTTTTCTTAAAAGTTTGCAAGGAAACTTTGAAATCTGCCAACATGAAAGTTGTAGGGAATTTGAAACTCTATGACTTTTGTTTTGGATCAAAGTTCATTTGAGCTTTAGTTTAGAAGTTATTTTAAATTTAAGACTACTAGGATTTGAATTCATATTCATCTCATGTGTTTAAAATTTGAATTAGCAAATGGTGTTTGAAGTACACTTTGTAAGGTACTAAAATATGAGTGTGTTTTTATGCTACATTTTTTTATGACAAGTCGAGCATGTATGGTTAAGAACATATTTATGAAAAACCTTATATGCACACATACATGTACATGTATTCATAAATGAAATGCCTTGTGAATTTTTCTTGTTCCTTATGCATGATGATATATGCATGATCTTGTTTTAGCATTTTAAAAACCTAGGGTGTTACGGCCTACCCCCCTTTAAAAGAATATCATTCCAAGATTCGGGTAAATAACTTAGTGTGGAAGGTGCGTGTACCTTTGGGCAAATTTAGAAATCTGCGGAAATTTTGGTTTAAACAGCTTTCAGTTTCCCAAGTGGCTTCCTCTTCGGTGTGATGGCTCCATTGAATTTTATACATTTTAACCACTCTTCTTCTAGTGACCCTTTCCTTTTGATCAAGAACTCTTATAGGATATTCAACATAAGAGAGGTCCGGTTCTACCAATATTTCCTTTTGTTCAACAATTTCGGTCGGAACTCGAATACACTTCTTGAGTTGAGAGACATGAAAGATCTCATGGATGGCTGCAAGAGGGGGTAGTCGCACTCTATAGGCCACGAGTCCGCAAATTTCGGTGATTTCATAAGGACCAACATATCGGGGAGCTAACTTCCCTCACTCCAAATCTTTGCACACCCTTGGTTGGTGAAACCCAAAGGTAGACATGATCACCAACTTCAAATTGCAAAGGCTTTCTCCTTTTATCAAAATAGCTCTTTTGTCTAGACTGTGCAACTCTTAGATTTTTCTTGTATTACTCTTACTTTTTCCTCTGCCTCGATTACCAAGCCTGGTTCAAATATTTTACGTTCTCCGGTTTGGGACCAACTCAAAGGAGTTTGACAGCTTCGACCATACAAGGCCTTAAATGGTGCTATTTTCAAACTTACTTGATAGCTATTGTTGTATGAGAACTCTGCTAAAGGTAAGCATTTGTCCCAACTTTTGTCATAATGGATGACACAAGCTCTAAGCATGTCTTCAAGAATTTGGTTCACTCTTTCGGTTTGCCCATCCATTTGAGGATGGTAAGCTGAGCTTCGAATCAGTTTGGTGCCAAGAGTAGTTTGTAAGTGTTCCCAAAAACGTGCTACAAACTGAGCACCACGGTCGGAAATAATTATCTTGGGTACGCCATGTAGGCAAACAATGCAATCGAGATAAATCTTGGCATACTTCTTGGCAGTATAGGTGGTGTGTACCGGAATAAAATATGCCATCTTTCTGAGTCTATCAACGATAACCCATATGGAATCGTGCTTTTGGGAGGTGTTGGGCAATCCAACAATGAAATCCATACTTATGTCTTCCCATTTCCATGATGGTATAGGCAAGGGTTGAAGTGTACCGGCTACTTTCAAGCGGCTAGCTTTAACCCTCTAACATGTGTCACATTCCGAGACATACTTGGCAATTTCCCTTTTCATTCTAGTCCACCAAAAGTTTTGCCTAAGATCTTGATACATTTTGCTACTACCCGGGTGAATAGAGAACTTGGAAAGATGTGCCTCGTCAAGAATTTGATTTTGGACCTCATGATTCTTTGAACCACCATGTGAGATTCAAACCATAGAACTCCATTCTTGTCTTGGTGAAAACATTTATATTTCTCCTCTCCTTGAGAGAGTTTTTGCTTGATGATTTTAACACCTTCATCATGTAATTGTGCCATGATGATTCGATCGTGGAGGGTTGGTTCAATGGAAATATGGTTTGCAGTGCCTTGGGGAATCATTTCCAAATTGAGTTTCCTCATCTCATGACATAACGTTCCATTATAGAATTCTGCAGAAAAGCAATTGCAATGAGCCTTGCGGCTTAGCGCATCTGCGACTACATTAGCCTTTCCTGGGTGATAGTGCACCTCAAGATCATAATCTTTGATTAATTCCAACCATCTTCTTTGTCTCATATTTAGATCAGCTTGGGTGAAGGTATATTTGAGACTTTTGTGATTAGTGTAGATATTGCAATGAGTACCCATAAGATAATGTCTCCAAATCTTTAAAGCATGAATGACAGCTGCTAGCTCGAGATCATGTGTTGGATAATTCTGTTCATGAGGTCGAAGAGCTCGTGAAGCGTAGGCAATGACTCGATTATCTTGCCTAAGCACACAACCAAGACCAGTGTCGGCTGCGTCACAATAAACCTCGAATGGCTTGGTGTTATCGGGTTGAGCCAAGACTGGGGCTGTAGTCAAGTGTTCATGAAGAGTGTGGAAAGCTTTTTCAGATTTCTCGCTCCACACAAACTTCACTCCTTTCTTCAACAGTTTATTCATAGGCTTAGCAATTCTGGAGAAGTCCGGAATAAAGCGGCAATAATAACCAGCTAAACCAAGAAAGCTGCAAATCTGATGGACGGAGGTGGGAGGTTTCCATTCCATCACCTCTTGTACTTTGCTAGGATCAACGGCTATGCTTTCGTTGGAAATAGTGTGGCCCAAAAATTTTACACTATCCAGCCAGAATTCACACTTGGAAAACTTAGCATAGAGCTTATGGTCTTTAAGATGCTAGAGAACAATGTGCAGGTGTTTAGCATGATCTTCCTCATTCTTGGAATAAATAAGGATGTCATCAATAAAAACCATGACGAACTTGTCAAGATTGGGCATGAATATCGAATTCACGAGATACATGAAGTAGGCAGGAGCATTTGTGAGACCGAAAGACATGACTAGATACTCATATAGCTCGTATCGTGTGGAAAAGGCAGTCTTAGGGATATCACAAGGACGAATCTTGATCTGATAATAGCTAGAGCGAAGACCAAAATTTGAGAAGACTCTAGCTCCCACTAATTGATCGAAGAGAACATCAATGCGGGGAAGTGGATATTTATTTTTGATTGCCACCGCATTGAGAGGTCGGTAGTCCATACACAACCTCAAACTATTATCCTTCTTCTTCACAAATAGGGTTGGGCACCCCCAAGGTGATGCACTAGGATGAATGAAGCCTTTGTCTAGAAGTTCTTGAATTTGTATTTTCAGTTCGGCCAATTCTTTGGGCGGTACTCTATTGGGTCTTTTTGAGATAGGTGCAGTGCATGGCTGCAATTCAATAATGAACTCAATATCCCTATCTGGTGGCATTCCTGGCAAGTCATCCGAAAAACATAGGCATACTCACACACCACTGAAATTTCCTCTATCTTGGATTCGATCTTGATGAAGGCGCATGTATTTGTGCATTCTCAGAATGACAACTAATGAATAGAGGCTCCCTGGGTTGGGGAGTTGATTTCAACGATCCCTGAAGGAATATCTAATGTTACCCCATGTCGAGTCATCCAGTCCATTCTTAAAATAATGTTCATGCCTTCAAGTGCCAAAAGGATGAGGTCGGTTTTGATAGTTTTACTACCCAACTTGATTGGTACATGCTTATGATTTGGTTGGAAGCAATTTTACCACCTGGTGTTGATATCATGTATGACCCTTTTGTGTGACAAAAATCCAAGCCCGCTTTTGCACCAAATTTTGCACTAATAAAACTATGGGATGCACCAGAATCAAATAATATAATTGCAGGCTTGTTGTGGATAGAGAATTTACCCGACATCACTGGTGCACCCTCGGGAAGCTCGGCAAGTGTGGTGAAATTGATCCTTCCTTGCTTGACCTGATCAATCTATCTTTTGCTCTTGTTCTTATTGTTTTGGCTACAATCCTAACCCTGATTTGGCTGTCTTGCCCGGGAGCAGTCTCGAGCAAAGTGGTTAGGACTCCCAAAAATGAAGCAACGTTTTGTTTTGCTCGGACCACCAGGCTGTTTGTTACCTAAGGATGTCATTACCGGCATACCTACTGAGCTTTTGTTGGGTGTGGTGCATCAGGCATGGTCCATCCTTTCCCGGACAGGCGAGCGAGATCTTGCTCTTATTATTGTGTTGGCGTTAGTAGTACTTCTGGTTTGCCTTCTTTCACGCGGAATAAATTCTGTGCATGTAATTTCCCATCCACTTAAGTCTATGTCGCATATGTCATGCTTGATAGTCCGACACTCTACTTAGGGATCCTTAAGTTCCATCAGAAGTCGTGATAGTGGCATTAGGGAGTCCGAGTAAACATCCCTTGTCTCCTCTATTTCCTTATTGAGCTCTTGATAGCCCACAACCTGAGGTTGGTGGACAGTGCGGCCACCCCATTGATGGTGTTGCTGCTGCAGGAATTTCTGAAACACTTGCTACCCTTGGACAAGCTGACGAAGCAGTTCAGTCTAGGCAGCCACTACTTCAGCCAGGTCGGGCGGTGCTGGGGGCTAGTGCGGTTGTCCACTACCACTAGCACCAAAAACGCTTGGGGTGTGGCGGGTTCCTTGAACCATCTCCAATGTGCAAATTTTTAATTAATTTGGGAATCCACAATACCTCCAAGGCTAAGTGTCACAAGTGTGGAAGATTTAGAACTCAAGGACTCATAGATAAACTATGGACAGAATACTGTTGGTTGCAAGAAAATTCGTAACTTCCAATCTGTTCATCCAAACCCTTACAAATTTTGGCAGTGACTAGGAAATTTAGTGGCCTACAACTTTGGTATTCAACTACACCTCCGACTACTATGACTACATCTCCGACTACTTCGACAACATTCCGACTACTACGACTACATCCCCGAATGCTTCAACTACCACGACTACATCTCAACTACTTCTACTATATCTCCGACTGCTTCAACTACATCTCTGACTACTACGGCTACATCTCTGACTGCTACGGCTACATCATCGACGACTTCGACTACTTCTCCGACTGCGTCAACTATATCTCCGACTGCTTCTACTATACCTCCGACTACTACGACTACATCTTCGACTACACCGCATATTTGACTACTTCAACTGCACCTTCGACTGCTTCAACTACATCTCTAACTAATAGGACTATATGTTTGATTGCTTCAACTATACCTCCGACTACTATGACTATATCTTCGACTACATTGTATCTTTGACTACTTTGACTACATCTCCGACTGCTTCAACTATATCTCTGACTACTGCGACAATGTCTCCGACTGCTTCAGTTACACCTCCGACTACTACGACTACATCTTCGAATATTTAGACTGCATCTCTGACTACTATGACTACATCTTCGACACTTCGACTACATTTCCGACTGCTTCAACTACACCTCCGACTACTACGACTACATCTTCGACCACTTCGACTACATCTCCGACTGCTTCTCTGTTTTGACATTTTTCAGTGGACAGAGATCTATTATTTTGATCACCAGGCAAAATCTACTTAGGCAAAAATTTCCAAATTTGAACAGTAGCTGATTGAGTAAGTTTGCAACAAGTTTGATGTTTAACACTTCTGCAGAAAACTTCACTAAGAAGGTCTAAGAATTTATTTGTAACACGAGTGCTCAGAACAGGCAGAAAACTGAGGTGTGAAAGTTTCTAGTGTTGCCCGCTGAGTACTAGTCCAAAAATTCTCAAAATTTAGCAGCAAAAAGGCGGCAAAATTTGAAGCAACTTGCCTGTTGAGTTTTTCTTTAGATAAGATCATTTCCTAAGCCTAATTAATTCCTCTATCTAGATATGGCAGAAAATGACATATTTCTAGATAGCCCTTAAGTGAGTGCTCAAACGTGCTCTAGTGCAACTTACTCCCTTATAAACCCAGGACAATGTTTCATTCAATTTTCATGTATGATCATGATACATGCACATCCTATTCGTCCTCACAAAGCAAACAATTGCCAAATAGCTTTGGCCTTACGGGGTTAATTTTGGTGGCATACATAATACGTCTCTTCTTATATTAACTAGCCAATTTTTTCAAACTGTTCTTAGCTTAACGTAATCGCGGTTAGTGTACCTGCAGAAGATTGATAGAATATAACATTGAACCTTTCGTGCCAGCACTCACGAAAGCGTCCCCATACATTACCGCTCACTATAGTAGCGGCATCCATGCGTTCAACACAGCAGGGACAGTGCTTCATACGTTACCGGGGTAACGTATTTACTTCTCATATAAATCGCCTTACGGGACATCCGTACGTCAAAGCCATCGTACGTGCAGCATATTTTACTCCCAATATAACCAACAAATAGTTGGTATATTGGCATCACCTCAAATAAGCCACTGCTTGAGGGCAGCGTTCGGTTCGCGTCACCGATGTGAGGGTCAAGCTCTCTCAGTTGACTGAGGATCCTTACCTTCTTACCTTAGCGATGAGTGCATCGTTATAGAAATTGAAGGTCGGTTGTACACAAAAGTAAGTTTTGATAGAAACTAATGTGCTGGAAGTTAGATATATATAATATAGTTAAGATAGCCACCTAGTTACTTCCCATAACCCCCTAGGGCTTTACGAACTAGGCGTCATCCTTAACGAACCAACACATTTTTGCAAACGCAATTTTGATGTCAATTTTTAAGAAAACAAGTTTTTAAGGCTTGTTATACTCTCTGGTGTATGCATTTCGGCTCTGATACCAACTGTGGTAGAATCGCCCGAACTAATCCGGCTTAAATGTGCTAACAATCACCATAGAGGCAATCTTGGGTAACACGCACTTAAAACGGAGTAAAACGATAGTCTGTCGGGTAACATCCCAATGCAACCACTAGAATTTCGATCAAAACAATTCATACATACCACCCACATGAAGGTGAGCCCAGAGATTACAACAATTTACAAATTTTACATCACAGAGTTCAACATGAATTATTATTACAAATCAAGTTCGAAAATTTTCATAGACAAGTACTTTCAGAGTTTAATAGTGCAGCGGAAAATAAACGATAGTTCTAACGATGATACAAGATATCATGATAAAGCCCATACATAACATCATTATAACACCCTAGGTGTTCAAAATCTTAAACAAGAAAAGCAAAACATAGCATCATGCATAATAACCTAGAATCATTAAAACAATGCATTTAATTACGTGTGTGCATGTGCATGTGTATGTATGCGTGTATGTGAGTTCTGTTCTTTTGTGTTTATAATCTTTTCATGCTCCACATTTCATGACAAATGTAGTATATAAACACACTCATATTTTAGTAACTTGCAATGTGTACTGCAAACCCCATTTGCAAATTCAAAATTTAACACAAGAAGTGACAAGTAATTCCCATCCTAGTAGTCTTGAATTTAAAATAACTTTTAAACCGTAGCTCAAATGAACTTTGGGCTAAAACAAAAGTTGTAGATTTTCAAATTCCCTACAACTTTCATCTTTAGAGTTTTTCAAGTTCCTGATCATAATTTTGAGAAAATTTAACTTGAGTCCCGGCCCTTCTCTCTCTCCCTCTCTCTTCTCTCCCCTCCCCTGTCATGTCGCGTCGAGGGGCAGCGGCCACCGGCCACCTGGCCGATGATGCCTGCCTTGCCAAACCGCGCCAAGGCGTGACCCCTAACGGGCCCCGACCAGCCACCGACCGAGCCTGTTGCTGGCGATTTGTTGCGCCCCGTATCCCACCCCAGCCAGCTTGCACGCGCCACGCGGCTGTCGATTCCCGATGGCCGAGCCACGACGCATCGGCGACGCCGTGCTCTTGCCGCGACCTTGTCCCGGCTGCGCCTTCCTCCGTTGTGTCGCGCTCAGCTCCTCCTCCTCCCCCAGTGCGCCTATAAAAGGGCTGCACTGAGCACCTGCTCACATGCGCCCGAGAACCACCACCACCCCGCCATTAATGCCGCCACTCGACCTTGCCATCGAGCCCCACTTTCTACTTCTCCTCCGCCCAAACCGAGGCTCTAAACAGGTCGACCTCGACCAACTGGTTCTCCCCAACTTTCCCACACCGCTCTCCCTCGCCGGACTACCCCCGCCCATCGCCCGTCGCCCGTACCTCGGCGGAGCTTTTGCTCACCGCCGGCAGCCCAACTTCAGCTACCCCAGCCCAAACCGAGCACACCTACAGGTTCCCCTCGACCTCCTCGTGCTCCCCCACCCCTTTCCCCTCGCCACCGACTAGTTTCCTCGCTGGGATTTGACCGCCAACCATGGAAGCCCCGCCCAGGGACTACATTGCACTCGTGAAGTTCTTTTTAGGGTCCTTTTTGCTAGATCCAGGGACCTATCTACGAGAACCCGAGTACTACTTGTTTCAAGAGGCTGTCACTTGTAAAATCAATCTAAAATCCTAGAAAATTTAGAAAAATTCAAACTAAAATTTGTTGTGACCCTCTTGGCGAAGCTGACTACTTTCGCACAGATGAATAACTAGTTACAAACTATAACCTGGGCTAAGATGAATCTTGTTTTAAATGGCCCATAAATGTATCTCTTGATCTAGGACAGTACTGTGGCAGAACCGCCCGAATTAACCTGGCTCAAGTGCACTAACCTTCGTCCATAAAGATGAACCGGCTACCATGCACTTCAAACAGAGTAATCCGATAGGCTGTCAGGTAGATCCCGATGCGACCACCTAATATTTCAATTGAAACAAAGCGTACATCTAACATGCACGAAGGCAAGTCTAGAGATTACAACATTCCATAGCTTTTATCTCACAAGTCTGACATCAATTATTCCAAGTTGAGTTCACCACACGAGTACTTTAGAGTTCAGCATAAAACTTTATTCAGAGTTTAACCGCATCGGAAAGAAAACACGATCATCTAGCGTCGATCTGGATACCACGATGAAGACCATACGTGGCATCACTCGGCAGAGTCATTGTTGGCCGGGGACGGATCCCATTCCACTGACCAACCAGTCGGCAAAGTACTCGGCCAAGCCAAACCAGCTATCATATCTTCAAAAGACACACCTGAAAACACTGCCACAAGCAAGGTTGAGTATACTAATACTCAGCAAGGCTTACCCGACTAGTGGTATAGAAATACCGACTACTAAGCATGCATGGCTCTAAGGTTCTAGGGTTTCTTTTTCCTGAAAAGCAACAAAGAGTAAGTCCTTAATTTCATATTTTAGCTTTCAATATTCTAGTTCATTTAACCAATCTAAGTGAGCATCTATCTCTAATCAAACATGGTGAAAAACATTTAATCATCCAACAAGTTTCATCATAGTCATAGTTCCTCATGTTACTCTATGTCGCAGAAGTATTAAGCAGTCTCAATTACCGTGAGAAATGGACGATTTGAATCGAATTTCTTAACCTTGAAAGGTAAATCTAAACACACATCACGTGGTTACTCACAGAGTCACACGTGCAACTTTTCCCCTTTATTCCCATTTCATGGATCAGGGCCAACGTCCTCGAGTACAAGAGGTCCACGAACCACGGACTACGCCGGGCCATGGATGCTCTGCACTCACCATTGGGCCCATGGGAACAGCGTCAAGACAGTGGGTGTTGTCCACGCACTGGTTCAATCAGGTACTTAAGCTTACTGATTACCATATTCTCGACATGTGGTTAGTACGTTCAAACGCTTAACCACCACTACCACACACTGCGGCCTTAGCATTTTTCACCACTCAGACGAGGCCTCAAACATGAGTACCGTACCACAGCCCCGCCTGTCGACCTTATAGTTGCAGTATGCGGTAAAACATTCAACTCCTATAATTCTCGCGAGCGGTAGGAAACCACTCGACTTTTACCGTACCTCTTAGCAGAGCAACTACTCGAACTTCTTAGTATTCATTACATTGGTACCTTGGATCATGCAGCTAGGGTTCCAATCAACTCCTATGAACTTAAATGCATAGGTACAAAGGAACAACAGTTGCATAAATTAAAAACTGGGATCATGCACCGGGGCTTGCCTTCTTGAGCAAAACTAGTCGGGGGATCTTCCGAACGTTGGTTCGGGTCTTCAACGACTTCTGTTAGATTAACTTGAGCTTCGCGCTGCTCACTCTCGGACTCGGGCACCAGATTGTAGGTTCCGTCGGCGAGAGTAGTCGAGTCTATATGAATGCACATGTATGAGTGGTTTTGAGGCACAAGATAACAACTATTTCACCATAAAGTAGTCAAAACTTAAGTTAAGTAGTCGAGCACTTTATTTTGTTTTCCCTGGGCAGTCATTTATCGAGTACTTATTTGGATTAACTGACTTCATTAAGTGAGCTAGTGGTTTTGCATGTTGTAAACGGTCATTTCTAACAGGAAGCATGCGTTAAACAAAACTACTCGTAGAGGTAGTTTCTGGGTTGAGATTTTTATGCAAAACTACTCGTAGGGGTAGTTTGAGATTTTTATGCAGAGCTTGTGACTTAAGTACAAACTCACTGTAAAAGTTTTAGCCATTTTTATTCAGCAGGTTAATCATGAAAAGTTCATTACACGGCTACTGCTAGGATCAAGATCTATTTGCACAGAGCAAACCATGCAAGAATTGGTGCTCAACATTTTTCTGAATAAACATACTCGCATGAGTAGTTTACTGCAAATTTTGCAGATTTTTCTTATGCAAGAAACAGAGGCTAACATTTTAGTTTAAAAGGATCTAGCATATAATAAAAGTACTCAAAACATCTAGCTGTGCTTGGATTTAGAGCATGAAATTTTTATGAAAGACTTTACGCCTAGCACTGAAGCTACCATCCAAATTTCATGAGCAGTTCTTTCTTGAAACTCTTGAAACAATTAAAATACATTTAAACTTGATTTAAAACTACAACTAAAATTATGTGGAAACAGTTCAAGATCCTTTTACCAAGTTGTAGATGTTAACTTAAGGAGTCCAGAACATCTTAGTTTGTGTTTTTTGGATCTTTTGTGAGTTGTTTTGCATCTTCAAAGTTAATAGATTGGTTTTTTAAAGTTCTTGTTCCTGGTTTATAGATGAGTCCGTGAGATTTACAAAAAGGTTCTCGGAAAGATTGAAATTGAAACAAAAGGGTCCTTTGCACAGGGGAACCGAGACAGCCGGCCAAAATCCGGCGACTAGGGTTGCCGGCGGTGAGGGGCGAAGATGGGAGAGGCAAGAGGGGAACAAACCGCACCTGTTTGAGGTCTTGGGTGGGGAAGGGGTGGACCGAGGCGGCTTGCCGACGGTGGCACAGAGCCGTCAGCGGGTGCGGGTGGTGATGCCGGTGCTTCGGTGAGGAAGAGGGCGCGGGTACCGGCCGTTCAACTTCGGTGTGAGGCGGGGAAGGTAGTGGGAAGGTTGGTTTGTAGAATGTGGGGGCGGAGTGGTGCGTCCACGTGCGAGTGACTACTCGCTGGAGTTGGTGTTGGGGCATCGAGCTCAGGGGCCTCGGGTGGGGTTTTTATAGGCGCGGGGGGAGGGATGGTGGTCTGGGCTCGAGCCGCAGGGGAAGGCGAGACCAGGGGGCAAAACCGGGGGCGCAGCGGCCTTGCTGGCGCCGGCGGGGCTCGCCGTGGCGCCAGCAGCGCCTGCGGCAGAGGAATGCCGCCGCGTGGAGGCTTCCTGAGGGGGTAGTGCGAGATTTTGTGGGTCCGTGGAAGATTTCCAGTGCGCTGGTAGGCCCACTTGGCCGGGCGGCCTCAGTTGACAGGGCAGGGGGAGGAGAGAGGAGGGAGAAGATGATGGGACTTATGTGCAGAAAAAAAAACAGCGGGGGACTGGGTGAAAAGGAGATAAAACTTTTGAAATACCATTTTTGTTCAAATTTTCAAGATATACGTTTTGTCTTTTATGACTATATTCATTTGAGCAATGCATAAAAAGTTATTTTGAAATTCCAGAAACAAGTATTTAAATGACACGTCATTTCATGTGAATTTTTGCACTGTTAGCCCTAGAGTTCAACTAGACTTTTGTTGCTCTTTTTATGACGGATGTGCCATTAAATTTTTAGAGTCAGTTGAGATCAACTTTGAAAGTTACAAGGGTTTTTTTGCAAGATTTCACATGTTTATGCATATATACATATACAGATATTCATTTGCTTGAAAGGTAGATTTGATAGGTTGTTTCATACTTCTCTTGCTCTTTTGTGACTGATTTCATGTGGTGGATCTTTGTTTAGTCTTTTAGACACCTAGGGTGTCATAGCCGACCCCCTTAAAAAGAATCTCGTCTTGAGATTCGGATAAAAACTAAGTGCGGAAAGTGTGTACCTTGGATGGAATCAAGAAAACTAGGAAAATTTTGATTGAGATAACTTTCAGTTTCCCATGTGGCTTCTTCTTCAGTGTGATGGTTTCACTGAATTTTATATATTTTAATCACCGCTCTTCGGGTACTTCTTTCCTTCTGGTCATGGATTTTGATGGGTTGCTCAACATAAGAGAGGTCTGGTTCTACCATGATTTCTTGTTGTTCAACAATTTTGGTAGGAACTCTGACACATTTCTTTAGTTGAGAGATATGAAAAAACGTCATGAATGGCTGCAAGCTGCGAAGGAAGTCACAATCTATAGGCCGCGGGTCCACGTTCTTCAATGATTTCATACAGACCAACATAACGAGGGGCTAACTTTCCTTTTACTCCAAATCGTTGCACACCCTTGGTTGGTGAAACCTAAAGGTAGACATGATCACCAACGTCGAATTTCAAGGGTTTTCTCCTCTTGTCAAAATAACCCTTTTGTCTAGATTGGGCTGCTTTAAGATTTCCTTGGATAACTTTCACTTTTTCTTCTGCCTCTACTACCAAGTCCGGTCCAAAGATTTTGCGCTCTCGAGTTTGTGACCAGCTCAACGGAGTTCGACACCTTCGTCCATACAATGCCTCGAAAGGTGCCATTTTTAGGCTTGCTTGATAGCTGTTGTTGTATGAGAACTCAGCTAAAGGTAAACATTTGTCCCAATTCTTGTCGCAATGAATGACAGAAGCTCTAAGCATGTCTTCGAGAATTTGATTTACTCTTTCGGTTTGGCCATCGGTATGAGGATGATAAGCTGAGCTTCAGATTAGTTTTTTACCAAGAGATTCTTGCAATTGTTCCCAAAAGCGTGCTACGAACTGAGTGCCATGATCAGAAATGATTGTCTTTGGTACACCGTGTAGACAAACAATTCGATCCAGATATATCTCAGCGTATCTTTTGGCATTATAAGTGGTGTGTGTGGGAATAAAATGAGCAGTCTTTGTAAGCCTATCTACAACAACCCATATAGAATCGTGTTTCTGAGATGTATTGGGCAAACCTACAATGAAGTCCATACTGATATCTTCCCATTTCCAGGATGGTATTGGCAGAGGTTGGAGTGTACCAGCTACTTTTAAGTGGCTAGCTTTCACTCGCTGACAAGTGTCACACTCTGCTACATATTGGGCAATTTCCCTCTTCATCTTGGTCCACCAGAAGTTTTGTTTAAGGTCCTGATACATTTTGCTACTGCCTGGATGAATAGAGAATTTGGAAAGATGTGCTTCATAAAGAATCTTCTTCTGGAGTTCGTGATTTTTCGGAACGACAATGCGACTTTCAAACCATAAAATTCCCTTGTGATCCTGATGAAAACATTTGTACTTCTCCTCTCTTTGAGATAGTTTCTGCTTGATGATCTTAACACCCTCATCGTGTAATTGTGCCATGATGATACAGTCATGAAGAGTGAGTTCAATAGCGATGTGATTCAAGGTTCCTTGAGGAATCATTTCCAACCTAAGTTTCCGCATCTAAGAGCATAATGTCTCATTGTATGATGCGGCAGATAGGCAATTGCAATGAGCTTTGCGGCTGAGTGCATCCGCTACTACATTAGCTTTGCCTGGATGGTAGTGCACCTCAAGATCATAATCTTTGATTAATTCCAACCATCGTGTTTGTCTCATATTCAGGTCGGCTTGTGTGAATATATATTTGAGACTCTTATGATCGGTATAAATATTGCAATGGGTGCCCATAAAGTAGTGCCTCCAAATCTTGAGAGCGTGAATGACAGCTGCTAACTCAAGATCATGTTTTGGGTAATTCTATTTATTGGGCCGAAGTGCTCGTGAAGCATAGGAAATAACCCGATTGTCTTGCATAAGTACACAACCCAAAGTCGTACCAGAAGCATCACAGTAAACGTCAAATGGTTTGGTATTGTCAGGTTGAGCTAAGACTGGGGTTGTAATCAAGTGTTCACGAAGAGTGTGGAAAGCTTTTTCACAATCTTCATCCCACACAAATTTTACTCCTTTCTTAAACAATTCGGTCATAGGTTTAGCAATTCTGGAGAAATCCGGAATGAAGCAGCGATAATAACCAGCTAAACCAAGAAAACTATGAAACTAATTAACGGACGTGGGAGGTTTGCAATCCATCACCTCTTGAAATTTACTGGGGTCAACTAAGATACCATTACTTGAGATAGTATGGCCCAAAAATTTCACACTATCCAACCAGAATTCACATTTGGAGAACTTAGCATATAACTGATGGTCTCTGAGGCGTTGGAGAGCAATGTGCAAATTTTTAGCATGGTCCTCTTCGTCCTTGGAATAAATAAGAATGTCGTTGATGAAAACCATGGCAAACTTGTCAAGCTCTGGCATAAAAACTGAATTCATGAGATACATGAAGTAGGCAGGAGCATTTGTAAGACCAAAGACATTACTAAGTACTCATATAGTCCATATCGAGTGGAGAAAGCGGTCTTTGGGATATCACATGGTCGAATCTTGATTTGATGATATCCAGAACGAAGATCAATCTTGGAAAAGATTTTTGCTCCAGATAACTGATCAAAAAGAACATCAATGCGAGGAAGTGGATATTTGTTTATGATATCACCGCATTGAGAGGCCGGTAGTCTACACATAACCTCAAACTATTATCTTTCTTCTTCACAAATAGGGCTGGGCAACCCCAAGGTGAGGCACTTGGGCAAATATAGCCTTTCTCTAGAAGTTCTTGCAACTGTATTTTTAATTCTGCTAATTTCTTGGGTGGCATTCGATAGGGTTGTTTAGAGATAGGTGCAGTGCCTAGCTGCAGTTCAATGACAACTCTATATGTCGATCTGGTGGCATGCCGGGTAAGTCCTCCGGGAAAACATCGGCATACTCGCGTACCACCAAGATTTCTTCTAATTCGGAGTGGACATTAATGAGAGCACATGAATTTGTGCATTCTCGGAAGGGGAAAAATAGAGTGGTAGCTCCTTGGGTCGGGGAATTGATTTCAATGGCTCGGGAGGAAAGATCTAAGGTTACTCCATGCCGAGTCATCCAATCTACTCCCAAAATGATATCATTGCCTTCAAGTGCCAAGAGGATCAAGTCGGTGTTGATGACTTTGCTACCCAATTTAATTGGCACATTTCTTATGTGTTGATTTGAAGCAATTTTACCACACGGTGTAGCTATCATTTGGCTGTGGAGTAGGGAGTCTTGCCACACCCTGTTGCTGAGGGGGCCTGATAATCCAACGCCCTGGCTGAGGGGCATTCTGAAGAGCTTTAGGTGCTGCATTCTGCACTAAACGATACCTTGGTGGTTGAGCACTCGAGGGTCCAGCTGGAGCCTTCCTCTTCTTTTCTGCACGATGGGCCAAAATGCAATCCTCTTGGGTGATTGCCAAATTAACCAGCTCATTGTATGTGTCCGTTCTGATAGGACTTAGTCGTTCCTTGAGCTTGGTATTAAGACCTCTGCGGAAACGATCATGTTTCTTGGTATCCGTGTCAGCATGATAACACGCATACTGAGAAAGGTTGTTGAACGCCTGAGCGTACTGAAGTACAGTGCGGGTACCTTGAGTAAGGGCCAGAAACTCATTCAACTTCCTTTCCATGAGACCTTCAGGAATATGTTGGGCTCGGAACGCATTCTTGAATTCGTCCCAAGTGACAACATGATCTGCCGGAAGCATGGCAAAATAGTTGTCCCACCATATGCGCGCAGTACCGCGAAGCTGCTGCGCGGCAAATCGAGCTTTGTTGGCTTCAGAACATGGCAGTGTCAATAAGGCAAACATGGATTCAATGGTACAAATCCAAGCGTCCGCATCCAATGGTTCCTCCGTCTTGTTAAACAGAGGGGGCTGCATTCCATAGAATTTCGAGTAACCAGCAACTTGAGGTTGGTGTGCATTGTGCACACCCCGCTACTGATGATGGGATGTCTGCCCTTGAACAAGCTGTCGAAGCAATTCGGTTTGGGCGGCCATCACCTCCACCAGACTAGTTGGCGGTGGCGGTGGCAGCATCTGCTGCGATCTGCTGCCGCTCGCTCCAAACCCATCAGGATTGCCACGTGTTGCCCCAACCATCTGAAACATGGAGGTTTAATATCAGTAAAGGCTTCATAATTCTCCCATGATTCAACAAAGATAGTACGGGAAAAATATAGAACTTGATAGGCTTGATACAAATGGGTGTGCAATCTGCGGCTGGTTAGGGGAAATTTCATAGCTCATGTTCTGTTTATCTGAAACCTTTCAAAGGTTGGTGGTGATTAGGAAATGTAGTGGCCTAAAACTGTGGCATTCAAAACACCTCCGACTACTGCATCTCCGACTGCATTTCCGACTACCAGGACTACTAATCCAACTACTATGGCTGCATCACCGACTACTTCGTCTACATTTCTGTATGCCAGGACCACAACTCCGACTACTATGGCTGCATTATCGATTACATCGACTACCATACGGCTTCTTTGACTATATCGCCGACTGCTTCGACAACATATACTACTCCTTCGACTACATCTTCGACTGTTTGAACTGTACCATCATCTGCTATGGCTACAGTTCAACTACACGGTGTCTTCGACTACCGCGACTGCACATCCGACTGCTCCCACCTTATCTCCGGCTACTAAGACTATGCTTCCGGCTGCTTTAGATGCACCTCTGTCTAGTACATCTACAACTTCCACTACACTGCATCTATGGCTGCTTCAACTGCATCTCCTCTGCCTCCATTATACTTCCGTTTACTATGACTACATTATGGCCTGCTTTGACTGCATCTCTGATCTCCAACTGCTTGCCAATATACACATACATCCAGTCCTTCACTAAAGCCTACCTAATTCGAGTGCTCTAGCTTCTAGGCTACACTCCTTGTATCTGGTGGTACTCAACTCTAAGCTAGTCTATTACTACCTACATAAAAGTTAGGCTACACTAAGAGGAGTATATACAAAAGTACTCCAAAGTTGTCGCCTAGTAGTCGTCAAGGTTGTTGACAGACGACTCGCTGCGCGCGGGGGAGTGAGCTCGCATCAGTGCAGGCTGTGAGACTACAACATCATAGTCAATGTCAGAGACACCTTCTATCTCCTTAGGCTCCTCGTCGCTGTCAATGTCCATCACATCCGGTGGGACGTGAAGGGCTGCCTGTTGTCCGTGATGCATGTCGATATGTCCATTGGCATCCTCCAAATCGATGTTGAGGTCATGGATCTGCTCTTCCAAGAACTCAATCATTGCCTCGTGCTTACCCACGGTGGTCTCCAGTGTCTGCACTTGGCCTTCAAGCTAGCCAATCCTAGCATCTCGATCACCAATCTCCTCAACCAAGTCTTGCATCTGCTCATCCCTCAAATTAACTGCCCGCTGGAAGGACTGAGCAAGGTCTATCACCTGTGACATCCCTTTACTCTGAAGTGCCTACAGTCGGTAGAGTGCATTCATGCACCGGGTTGAAAAGAGTATAGTCTCGCTTGGAATATGATCAACCAAGTGGCCTAGATGTGCAAATCTGTCCAGCCACATACGGTCGCTCTCACTCACTGACTGCTGGAAACAGACCAGCTGGAGCCATGATCACATCCAATGGATGCTGCTCACAAAATATGGTGAGCGCCTTCATTGTTGCTGCCTCCCACGAGTCAATGAGGCGTTGTCCGACTACTTCTGTCTCAATGGCGAGCCACGCGGGGTTGAGTGGGTGCTGGGGAATGGTCATGCGCACACGGCACCGACTGACGCCCTTCGACATTAATTCCTGCCCCACATAAAGAGGCGGATTCGGGTAACCAGCTGTGCTCAACACGCCCCGCAAAATGGAGGGGAAGCCCTCCCAGTGCAAGCACGCTGAGTGTGCATGTTCTTCCTCATCAACCACCATAAGAACCGGATCAGCCATCTGATTCACAAGCTTAAAGGGTGAGATAACAAAAACTGATGCTCAATCAAATAAACAAATTCTGGACAGTGCACAAAACTGAGCATAACTTTGGAAGGTGATATGAAACAAGTCGCAAAAGTTACCAGAGCATTCCTAAGGTACTCGTGCACAACTTTGCTGGTCAAACCCAAAGCTAGACCATACTCTAAGATAACTATATTCTTAGATTTGACTGAAAACAATAGGAACTTAGTTGAACTTTGGGTAGTGATTTAGCTATTTTGGAGGTGGATTTCTATACAGTTCATCCATAACTCAATTTCTTTATTTGAATTTAAAGATATGCAGCATGCACGACCTTTCCGTCCTCACAACTTCACAGTGGCCATTAACTTGGCCTTACGGAGTTAATTCGGTGGCTTAATTTAGTACGTCTCTCCCTATAAAAAACTAGTTGATCTCTCATCGTTCTTAACCTATTGTACTCGTAGTACTCGCAGTTAGTGTAGAAAACTCAGATAGATATCCTAATTCATATTGCCACCTAGACATATTCCCATATTCCCATAGCGCTTTGCGAGCTAGATATAATCCTTAACGAGTCCAACGTATTTTTCAAATAGGAGTTTTGTGGTCAAGTTTTAGAAAACTTATTTTTAAGGGCTGTTGCATACTCTGGTGTATGCTTTTCGCTCTGATATCAGCTGTGGTGGACCGCCCGAATTAACCCGGCTCAAGTGCACTAACCTTCATCCATAAAGATGAACCGGCTATCATGCACTTCAAACGGAGTAATCCGACAGTCTGTCGGGTAGATCCTGATGCGACCACTTAATATTTTGATCGAAACAAAGCATACACCTAACTCGCACGAAGGCAAGTCCAGAGATTACAACATTCCATAGCTTTTATCTCACAAGTCTGACATCAATTATTGCAAGTCAAGTTCACCACACGAGTACTTTAGAGTTCAACATAATACTTTATTCAGAGTTTAACCGTAGTGAAAAGAAAACACTATCATCTAGCGTCGATCTGGATACCACGATGAAGCCCATACGTGGCATCACTCGGCCAACTAGTCGGCAAAGTACTCGGCCAAGCCAAACCAGCTATCATATCTTCAAAGAACATGTCTGTACGAGTAGTTTTTGTTGGATCTTGTTTGATGTGCTATTTTGCTAGAGTTATTTGGTCATGCAGTTCTACAAATATTTTAGGGTAGAAACTTTTACAGTAGAGTAACTTTGATGCATAAAAGCTATGGACAAAGTTTTGAACCTTTTACTTCGGTCTAACTTTCTCATATGTTTTTAGTTAAGAAAAAATACATTAAATCAAAGTAACTAGTTCTGGTGCTTAGAAAAATATGAAATTTTAACCAGAGACTACCTTTGAGTAGATTATCATGTTGGAGAAGTTTGAGATACAAAAACCTTGTGGAACTACCTGTAGAAACAAATCTTGATTAATGTAGATGTATCTTGACTTATTTTCTATGCTCTGTATCTTGCACACTAAAACCTGAAAAATTTACAGTAGACTCACCATAAGTCTAGGAGTACTCCGTTAAATGTTGAGCACCAGTTCTTGCATGGTTTGTTCTGTACAAATAGATCTTGATCCTAGCAGTAGTTGTTTAATGTATTTTTCATGATTAATCTACTAAATGAACATGGCTAAAAGTTTTACAGTGTGTTTGTACTTAAGTTATTTGCTCTGCATAAAAATCTCAGCATCAGAAACTACCTCTACAAGTAGTTTTGTTTTAATCCATGTTTACTTTGAAAAATGGTCGTTTATGGAAGGACAAAACCACTCACTCCTTAATGAAGTTAGTTAATATAGATAAGTACTCGATAAATGACTGCCCATGGAAAATAAAATGAAGTGCTTGACAACTTAACTTTAGTTTTGTTGAATGACTACTTTATAGTGAAATAGTTATTTATCTTCTACCATTAAACCACTCATCCATGTGCATTCATATAGAATCGACGACTCTTGCCGACGGAACCTACGAGCTGGTGCCCGAGTCCGAGAGTGAGCAGCGTGAAGCTCAAGTTAATCTAATTGAAATTGATGAAGACCCGAACCAAAGTTCGGAAGAGCCCCCGACTAGTTTTGCTCAAGAAGGCACGCCCCGGAGCATAACCCCTACTTTTAAACTTATGCAATTTTTATTTATATATGGTATTATGCATTAAGTTTTTAGGAGTTGATTGAAACCCTAGTTGCATGATCCTAGTACCTATGATATGAATACTAGTCTGTGTTGATCGCTAGATTGCCATGCTAATAGGACTCCGGTAAAAGTCGAGTGATTTCCTGTCACTCGCGAGATATAGGAGTTGCTTATTTTACTTATGTTGGAATCATAAGGTCGAGGGACGGGGCTATGTTACGATATTCCTATTGATGATTGAGGCCCCGTCTGTTTAGCCAAAATGCTAAGGTCGTGATGTGTGGTAGTGGTGGTTAAGTTTTTGAACGTACTAACCACATGCCGAGAATATGGTAACCGGTAAGCTTAAGTACCTGATCAGACCGGCGAGTGGACAATATCCTCACCCTCTTGACGTTGTTCCCATGGGCACATGGTGAGTGCAAGAGCAGCCACGGCCCGGTGGCGTACCGTGGTGCGTGGACCTCTGTACTCGAGGGGGGTGGCCCTGATCCACAACCCGGGAAGAAAGGGGAAATGTTGCACGTGTGACTCTGTGAGTAACCACGTGACGTGTGTTTAGGTTTCCCTTGCAAGGTTAAGAAATTCGATTTGAATCATCCGTTTCTCGAAGCCATTGAGACTGCTTAACCCTTTTACCACATAGAGTAAGAAGAGGAACAATGATTATGATTAGTCTGGTTGGATGCTCAATTAATTATTTCCACCATGCGTGATGTGGATAGTTGCTTACCTAGAATGGTTAATCAACTAGAACTTGATGCTAAAAACTTGAAAGCAAGGACTCACTCTTAGATGCTTTTTGGCAAAAACAACCCTCAGTCAAAAGCCTTGCATGTCTAGGAGTCCGCTAAGTATATACCACTAGTCGGGTAAGCCTTGCTGAGTATTAGTATACTCAGCCTTGCTTGTTGCTTTGTTTTCAGGTGAGACCTTTGAGGAAATGGTTGCTAGTTTGACTTGGCCGTGTACTCTTCCTTCTGGTTGGTCGGTGGAATGGGATACATCCCCGGCCAACAATGATAACACTGAATGATGTCATGTATGGGCTTCATCATGATATCTTGTATCGTCCTTAGAACTATCGTTTATTTTCTGCTGCACTATTAAACTCTGAAAGTACATGTTTATGCATGAATTTGAACTTGGTTTGTAATAATAATTCATGTTGAACTCTATGATGTAAAATTGGATTGTTGTAATCTCTGGGCTCACCTTCGTGTGGGTTGTATGTATGCATTGTTTCGATCGAAATTCCAGTGGTTGCATCGGGATGATACCTGACATACTGTCATTTTACTCCATTTTAAGTGTGTGCTAGCTCGGATTGCCTCTATGGTGATGGTTAGCGCATTTAAGCTGGATTAATTTGGGCGGTTCTGCCACACGTAATGTCCTCCATACGGCGAGGAGTGACAACGCTTCAGAATCTTGCGGGTCTCACATAGCGGGGTGCAGCGACGGAGTAAACCATCAGCACAGACTTTGAATAGATAGGGGCCATCACATAGGTGATATCTGCTGAGGTGAATCAACTTCTTTCTGTCTTCTCCTGGAGGTATATATCCAGTCACCATGTAATTGACTAAGTTTGCATACCGTGTACTGGTTGTAGTGATCTTCAGAAGAGTATCATCTCTCAAGTAGTCATTAATCGGTAAGTTCGACCCTTTTACTTGCATCCTTGAGAGATGATCTACCACACAATTGTCTGCTCCTTTCTTATCTCTTATTTCCAGATCAAATTTTTGTAGGAGCAGAATCCAACGGATGAGTCATGTCTTAGCATCCTTCTTGGTCAAGGGGTACTTCAGTGCAGCATGATCCGTGTATACTATTACTCTGGCACCGACTAGGTGGGATCTGAACTTGAAAATGGCGAACACCATTGCCAGAAGTTCCTTCTCCGTTGTTGCATAGTTCAACTGGGGTCCGGTCAATGTCTTACTTGCATAAGATATGGCATAATGTTGTTTATCCTTTCAATGACCCAGCATTGCACCGACAGCGTAGTCACTTGCATTGCACATGATCTCGAATGGAAGATTCCAATCGGGAGGTTGTATGATGGGTGCAGAAATGAGTGCCTTCTTGAGGGTGTAGAAGGCTATGAGCCAATCTTCATAGAAGTTAAATGGGGTTTCCTTGGCAAGAAGACTTGTCAAAGGTCTGGCTATATGGGAGAAATCCTTGATGAGTCTCCTATAAAAGCCAGCGTGCCCCAGAAAACTTCAAACTCCCTTGACATTTGTCGGGGGTGGCAACTATTCAATCACCTCGATCTTTGCCCGATCCACTTTTATCCCTTTTTCTGACACTCTATGTCCGAGGACAATCCCTTCTTTGACCTGAAGTGGCACTTCTCCAAATTAAGGACTAAGTGCATTTCTTCGCACCTCTTGAGAACTCTGTCCAAATTCTCAAGGCACTCCTCAAAGCTCTTGCCATAGTCTGAGAAGGCAACCATGAATACCTCCATGATGTTCTTGATCAGGTCAGAGAAGATCACCATCATACACCTCTCAAATAAAGCAAGTGCATTGCAAAGAACAAACGACATTCGCCTGTAGGCGAACGTGCCATAGGGACAAGTTAAGGTAGTCTTACTCTGGTCATCCGGATGAGTAGGAATTTGGGGATAACTAGAGTATCCGTCGAGGTAGCAAAAGAATGAGTGCTTTGCCAACCATTCAAGCATCTCATCGATGAAGGGGAGAGGGAAGTGATCTTTCTGGATAGCCTTGTTGAGCATCCGGTAATCGATGCACATCCACCATCCAGTAACTGTCCGCTGGGGTATGAGCTCATTTCTCTCATTCTGGACTACTGTCATGCCTCGCTTCTTCGGAACAACTTGAACTGGGTTGACCCACTCACTGTCTTGCATGGGGTAGATGATGCTCACGTGCAGTAGCTTCAGGACCTCTTTCTTTACTACTTCCCTCATTGCATCATTAAACCATCGCTGATGTCCTCTTAACGGCTTATGGTCCGGATCCATAGGAATGCGATGGCTGCATAAGTTGGGGCTGATCCCCTTCAAGTCTTGTAGAGAATACCCAATGATTGATTGGTACTTCTCCAAAACTCTAACGAGTCGCCGAGTCTCACTCTTTGTCATTTTATCATTAATGATGACTAGCGTGCCTCTGTTGTTGTGGAGGAAAGCATATGTCAAACCAGGAGGTAGTGGCTTCAACTTAGGAAGAGAAGGTTGTGGTTTCTCTTCTTCCTTAAGCTTACTCTTGCCGTTCGGTTTTGTTTTCTGGGTGAAGTGAATGGCATCTTCTTCAATATTAGGTTGAGTTAACCCTTCTTGAATAATGCTCATCGCCTCTTCCACTGGGTCTTGCTCCGGTCTAGCTTCTGCAATGGTGTTGCATGAACGAACTAGGCTGACCGGGATTTTGTCTTCTCCAGCCTTAACGTCGAGGATTGCTCAGTCTCTGTTGGGGTTGAGAAGTGGCTCTATTGGCTGTCCGATCAAGATGAACACTTCACCTTCAGGGATATCAAAGATGTGAAAATCTAGGAAGATCTTGTTACGCCCCATCTTCAGGGACATAACATGAAGGATTCCTTTACTCTCTACAATCTGGCCGTCGATCCACTTCAGGTGCTTACGAGAGAGAGTCAAGAGCTCTTCTATTGCAATGTGTTCTGCCATTGTTTTGGACATCACATTCACCCTGACTTTCCGATCGTAAAAGACTTCTTGCGGTGCGGCGTCCCCAATAGTGCAAAGGAGTATTTTGAAATCGCAGTAGATCTGTATGACACTACTGCTGAATTTCGCTTCCTCTGTCCATTCCTTGCTCATAATCATAGTAAGACCCTCAATTTGCGGTGTGCATCTGGAATGTACGCCTCAGATCTTTAGAATATGCACTTGTGCTCCTTCGGCATGGCTGAAACATTGACGAGTTCCATAAACTCTTCTTCTGTGAAGAGATCAGGGATGAACATTGGCATATCTTCTATGAGTGGCTAATAATCTATGTAGGGTGGAGCTCGAGAGGATGCAGCTGATAGGGTGTGAACTTGCTTCTTCTCTTTGGGCTGATCAGTTGACTTGGGTGGATCGTCAAAGACTCCTCTGTACTGAGTGTTGACGCTCGTTATGGACCGATTTCGACCATCAATTTGATGCTAAAAACCGTGAGAACTAACATTTCATGCCTGCATATTTATCCAAAATAATGCCAATCCACATGTCCCTTCGAAAATATTGCTATGTTGGAAATTGAGTAGAAATGCTGGTAAAACACGCTCCAAAATCCAAGCTACAAAACACCAACCAATAACGAGCAAGCACGAGGATTGAAGGACCCACATGACAGCCTAAACACACTCTCAATCCAAGGCAACACCTCTCCGACCAATCAGAACGCGCCGTTCAGCCTCCCATGGATTAAAGGGCCCACCAAGCATGGAACCAACATAGGACTGCGCCAAGTCACCCAGAACCGACGTAAGGGCCCACATACCAGTCTCCTGGCCAAAGGCGGTGGCTAGGGGTCGGCTGAAACACTGGTTCGGGTGAACTGCCATTGGGTTCCCTCGCCCCCAGCTTCCACATGGCGGTTCATGGTGACGTCTAGAAGTCGGTTCTGCCTGCGCCCACCTGTTTTCCCGGCCAAAATGCCCTGGTCATAGCTATAAATAGTAGAGGAGGGGGTAAGAATGAGGACACACCATTCACTCTCCTCTCTTGTGTTTACACTCTCATTCTTGAGCTTTATGCTTGACTTAGAGATTTAGTGTTATCTAGGTAGTGATTAGAAAATAGGGAGAGAGTGAGGGGAAGTCGGGGAGGTGTCGGTCGGCCCCCAGTGCTCTTCTCCAGCTTGTACCTCGACGGATGCTTATCAATCATAGTAAGTGTTCGTGATTTCCTTTGTGCTTTAGTCTCTTAGTTAAGTTATAGTTCTAGTCCCCCAGTTGTTTACTGGATCCCACAATCGTTTCCCCGCAACGGCGCCAGAAAGTTTGTTGGGTATTTTAACGATCGCGAATAAATCTGCAAGCGCATGGATACCGTCGTAGCTTTCACTCGAGAGTATTCAAGGTTATCGAATCCACAGGGAACGGGCGTGCTCTAACTTCTCACTTAGTCAGCCAAAGGACACACCAAGATAAGTGGTGAGGATGGAGATGATCCCTGAAGTAGTACTAGAGATGAGTTAAAGGTCAATCTCTCAGGCGGAAATACTCGCTTCGGGCATCGGCTTACCCCTGAAATGTTCAGGAGACTCCGGCCAACGGCTCTACAATATATCCGAACATGGAGGATTACAAAGGACCAATAGGGCTGTCACCACCAATGACCTACCTCACAAACCGTGGGATATAAGGCAAATGAAGGTTACCCTTAGCCTAGACACCACGTCTATGCTACTGATTACTAACGCAGTCTAACTACATCTGGTACCCCGCGACAAACTACGACACTCTGTAAAAATACAGAGCGATGAACCTGCGAGTAAGAACTGATCTCACTCAAGAATAAGTACTAAGCAAGACAGGAATCTCAAATACTAACTTACTTTACTCCAAAAGAAGTTAGTATCTGTACAGGTACAAGCTTGGAGAAGAACACCGACAGGCCCGGCGCTTCCCCGAACTACTCCTCACTCTCCTCCTATTCTAAGCACAAGCTAGGCAGTGCTTCACCTTTGCAATGGGGCACTAATTCTACTCTTTGTTTGTGTGTGTGAACAAGGGGAGGAGGCCTCCTTTTATAGGCTCCAAGGGTAGTTCCTGCCATCTTTATGTATGGAAACCTTAGCCACAGCCTTGAGGAAGCGTAGGGGGTACTCCACGTCAAAATGCACCTGGACGGGAGTCCATCTGGGTTCGGCCGACCTAGGGGTTCGGCTGACCCCAGGTGGAGCCTCCCTGGCTCTGCCTTCCTCTGGTTAACTGACATGTGGGCCCTGGCGAAGATCCTCGGTGATTTGTGCCTTGGCGCACCCGTTAGGTCTATTTTGTGGGCCCTTCTTGTAGGTGAGACACAAGTCGGAATCTTCTGTGTGTTTTTCCTATGTTCACTCGTGGGTGCCTGCAAATCATAATTATCCAAAACTCGTGGAACCAATAGATTCAAGCCCTATAATTATGTTTGGTGATTGTTTTATTATTCAATGCTGCAGAAGTTGACGGTTGAAATTGCGACTTAAGGACCATCAACAACTCACACTTGGAAATTTTTGGTTTTTTTTTGTACTCCTTCTTTTTGAATTTTGGAGAGGTATGGGTCCTTATCTTCTTCTTTTTGCTCATTTGTTTTAGAGAAGGTAACCCATACTCTCATGACAATGTAGATCATTGGGATGGAGTAATTATTGGAGTAGACCTTTCTTGGATGGATAGGTTCACTGTGGAGATGTGGGGTTTTGTTTGTGGATGGAGACTGTCTGGTGGAATGGATTTTTATACCTGGAGTAGGTAATTGACATGCCAGACATTTTTGAGGCTAGCAGATCAATGGGTAAGCAAGGGAGAAAGATCGGTAGATGACAAGTACCTTCCTCAAACGGACTCACCATTTGGCACAGCTCAAAGCAGCTCAAGATAGCATGTACTGACTTACATAATGAAGCATTATGGCTCTGGATAGGGCATGCAAACCAAAGGGGATATCTTTACCATACTTTGTTTTTAAAGAAATTCCGAGAGGTCCCCTACTAGAGCATGAGGTTTTATTCCGGTTTTTAACTATCTCAAATCTCCCAACAACTTAGACTTGGAAATCAAGCTCATGCTCCCACAAACCATAAATTTTCAATGGTGACCATAACCAAGTGCCGACAACTTCAAGTACTAGGAGAGTAAAAAGCTGTATACGAGGCACATGGAGAGCATGAATAGAGCAACTATTTATCATTTTCAAAAGTAGAGCTCACACGGATTTCCACATATATAGGTTGGGAGTTCTTTTATTCAAGTATGACACATTCTTTTGGATTTTTGAACATAAGACTCTAATTATTCTTGCTACTAATAATTATTGTTACTATTACTATTATTTAGATATAGAACTAAGGCATGGCAACTCTTGAAACAAACGGACGAGTTGGACAACTTACCTAGATACACCCCAAGTTTAGATGAAGCTCAATTCTGCTGGTTGGGGTCGTAATGCTGGTGGTGGTATTGATGCTGCTACTGCTGTTGACTGGAACCAAGGCCCAGATGGTTGAAGACGCCTGAGATGTCGTAGTGCATGGACGAGGTCATCCCCTAGTTTTGTTGAGCGAGGTCTGTGTTATGTGCTAGGTCCTG
The DNA here is from genome assembly GCA_032594955.1 of Panicum miliaceum. Lineage (NCBI taxonomy): Eukaryota > Viridiplantae > Streptophyta > Magnoliopsida > Poales > Poaceae > Panicum > Panicum miliaceum. The sequence goes on along the minus strand of CM064066.1, from coordinate 22,522,898 downwards.
ACTGATCTGCTCCTGCTGCTGGCCGATGACGTTGACACGATCGGTGAGGTTCGAGATGCTCAGAACGATCGGGTTCTCGTAGTCCTACCATGCCGAGGTCAATGGACCCACCTGAGGACCATAGGAGCACTGCATACCTGGGGGTTAGTAGAATCCCTGACCGTAGCCGTACCCGGTACTGCCTCCAGCGGCATTCGAGCCACCATGAGCATAATGCTCATAGGTTTCGTCGAAGCTCATATGAGCAATAGAAGGTCGTGCCTGCTGGGTAGTGTCTGCCTGGGGCTGCTGCTGCTACGATCCTGCCTAGTGCTGCTATTGTTGCGATGGTCCTGTCTGCTCTTGCTGGGTACTGAGTCGGGACCGGCCTCATGTTACCAGACTAGCAACACTTCGGCGTGCCGGCTCTTTCTTCTCCATATGCAACGTTAGTCTCTTGACCGAATAGAGAGAGAGTCTCGAGCATGGGAGCTCGATCTCTTTATCATATCCGGGATAGCACATGAAAAGAGAGTTACCCGGCCCCTCGTGCATGATGTGTCCCTGCACGAAATGCTCTAGGCCAATTTTGAATTGAAAAGCTTTCGTCGAAGCCAAGTAGGTGAGCTGGGTGTTTTCCAACACACCAACATGCGTAGCAATGCACGTAACCAAAGAGGTCATGTCGATGGGGTTCTTGCCCGCGATCATCCTTTGCCAATGAGCCAACATGCGCATGACATGAGAGAACCTTATTTTGTGGGTCATGGCAAAGAGACACTGCAGCTTGGGAGAGCTGCAGAGGCGCAGGTCGGAATGCGGGTGCACAACCATGCTAAGCCATTTTGTTAGCAGTCTAAGAGTTGGATTATGGATGGACACTGCTATTCTTACTGCTAACAGGTTCATCAAAAAAGTAGTTCCACCAGGTGGAGTGATCATATTGATGGTCTTTAGCGAGGGCATTTATATCAAGGAAGCACTTTTTATGAAAGCCGAGTGTTTCGCTGAGTTGTTTTACTGTTAGCTCATATTACTCATCAAAGAAATGGAAATAGATTCTAGTTCAATACCAAGAGACATAAGGAATTCCATGGTTAGGAGGTGCGAACCTGTCTCTGTGATATCGGCGAAGTTCTTCGAAATGACATAGGCAAAAGCGCGGTTCATGTCCTACTTCAGGACCGTCTTGATGAGGAAGAGAGGCTCGAAAACCTTGACGTGGTTGAAGCTCTGCTTCTTCAGGAGCTCCAGCGCCTCCCACTCATAATTGTTCCAGGCTACGATCTGTTCGACCGTAGTCAGGACACGAATGCGAATGTGAATGCGGTTCCTGGGAACCGCGGGAATCGTGTCCTCCTGGGAAACACTAGTTCGGCGGCTCAAGTCCACCGAGATGTTGTCCTGCGAGGACGCCGAACTCTACGAGTGCCTGGAAGAACTGGCGGAGCTGATCTTCTTGAGCGTCTTTGAAACGAACCGGATTTCCACCGGATTTCCATTTTTTGAAATCCGACTCCCTGTACCTTTGTGATAGACCCTGGATAAAATGCTATCACGTACAGAACTCATTCCAGATAAATATCATAGTCATACATCGTGAAAAGTCAATACATGGGTTTATTTATTACATAATACAAAGGATTGTACTACGGTCCCAATTCAAGCCCTTTGGGCTAAATCGAACAAAGAGAAAGTGGAAAGCGATAACTAGACTTCTGGACCATCCTTCCAAAGGCAAACTTGGGCGAAGCATGAGCCATCGTCTCAAAGTTCTTAAAAGTTAGGATCGAACTCCAGGTCGGACCCTGCATCTACCAAACTATCCCCAACGAATGGGATAGGTCCACGTCACCATCCATATGCAAGCTTTAAAGTGGTCTATACTAAAGGTATATCGAAAACAAAGGAGGAAATCTGGGGTTTCCTATGCAAGCAGCATCATAAGATATATCCTCATTCAAACTCTGAACTCGGGCCATTTCGGCACCCCGAACTCCCGGTCCAACACACACCTTCCAAAACCACCAAGTCGGTGCGAGAACTCCCACTCCTCACACCTCAGATGCCCAAGGTCCGAAATCATTAGTAGAGGGAGGTAGAAACACGAGTAACACTAACTAATAAGAGCAACAAAAGAGTAGGGTTGTCCACGACCGAGGACACGGCTATACATATAGTTTTCACCCTGCAGGGGTTGTACACCTGGACCCACTCGAAACGAAGCCAGCCATGAGCGACCCAACTGAACGACGAGACACCGGTCTACTAACACAGAAACTAGTAGCCTCGGTACCATCCGGCTTTCCGGGTCTTGGGTGCATTCTCCCGCAAGAGGTCGCCCCGGGACTGTGAAGCCTGCCTTGCACCTCGGGGAACATGAGGTCAGCTCCTCCTCCCCCTGCACCGATACTCGATCCTCCGACCGGCTTGGTACCGCAGTTGCTAGCCCCGGACCGGGCCCACCCGCATAATGTTTAAGTGGTGTGCACGCTTAACATAGTCCCACAAATCATAGTTACCCACAACCGGTCTTCATATGCTAGAGCGAGCATCTTCGTCACATGCGTATCACCCGCAGAGGTCCGCAACTACACCCATTACGGGTACCTCCAATTGCTCAACCAAGTATCCAAAAAAGTTGCACCCGCCACAGGTGCTCCGTAGAGTGTGCCAAGATACACACTCCAAGCCCTCGATCCAATGATCGAGTTAGGTTCGCTCGCTCCCTGCTATAAGCCCTATTCACCAACTCCTGGAAAGTGTATCTCCACTCACGCCAAGACTATCCATCCATCTCCCACACATACCAATGCAAAATGTAGCAAGGCATCATATATATATATATATATATACAAGTGTACACGAAAGCAAGGAGTTCAGGTAAATAAAGATGCTATGCAGGTTCAACTCATAGTAGCTCAACATGAAGCAATAGCATATCTAGCAAGCAATGCCTAATAGGTATTCAGATCGTAGATGGGCGTGAACCTGACGTCTCTTCGTAATCTTCCTAGGCCTCCTAGGTCTTCTAGTCGTCCTGGACGTCGATCAACTCCTTCTCTCGAGGACCTAATCATAAATACATATAAAGAAAGGGGCCAAAGTGTAAAAGTGCACAAAACTGCTCAAATAAGATCCCAATAACAACAAAACCTACTCTAACAGGTAGATCATAATTTTCAGAGATCCGGTTAACTTGTTATGAATTTTATAAGGAAAAACCTATTTCTAAAATTGTTAAAAGATTATCGAAAAAAGAAAACATGCCGTAGGGTGGTCAGGCCTGCTAACGTCAGTAGTGGGCCCCGTTGACATCAGCGTTGAACAGTCAATGTTGACCAGGTCAACGGTTAAAGGGGTCAAAGGTTTAGTGGCTCCACTAGTCAGCCACACTGTCTCACAGGTGGGGACCACAAGTTAGCTCAAAATAAAAGAAAAGGGCAGGGTCTCTAGTTGGCTATGGGCCGAAAGGGGGTTGGATTGATTCGGCTGGCCCAACTCGACTCGGCTTTGCTCGCAGGCCAGCTTGGCAGGCTGGCTCGGCTAGCTCGGCTCGGTTAGCGGCTCGCAGGCCGGCGCGGTTAGTAGGCTGGCTTCTAGGTCCGCCGTGGGCTGCACTTGGTCGCGCCCCCCCCCCCCCCCTTCTTCTCCTCTTTTCTTCCACTGACAAGGCTAGCCCACTCGTCGGTCTCCTCCTCCAACTGGCAGCTGGGGCCTGCTCGTCGGTCACACTCTGGATCCAGTGTGAGTGCGCTCGGATCCGGCGTGGGTAAGCGCGTGTGCTTGCATGCGTGTGCTGGCTGGTGTGTGTGAGCGGCAGACACACACAGGATGCTCGGTGAAATGATGAGGAGGCGCTCCTGTGTGCCATGCCGCAGCGTTGTGGCGTGGCGCGGTCGGGTACGAGGCGATGTAGAGGCGAGTCAAGGCCGTGCCGTGCCGAGCTGCAGCATCGGTGTCATCGTACGGGGCGCAGGAGTGGCGGAACTCCGGCGGCAGCGTCCTTCCCTCCTTCTTCCTTCTCCTCTGTTGCTCCTCCTCTTCTTCCCTCTTCAGGTGCGGCGGCGGTGGCTCTTGATTGGAAAGGGGAAAACCCCAAGAAGTGCTAGGGTTACACGTGGCCCTCGGTGGTTTTATAGGTGCGGCGCTAGGGTTTGGCGCGGGCCTGGATGTCGAGGGCGGCGATGGGATGCGTCGCGGAACCGGGACGCGTGGCACGATCGGGAGGCGCGGCACGCTAGGGTTTGGGTTGTAGGCGGTCAAGGCGTGGCGCGGCGTGATGTAGGCGAGGCGTGGGCGCGGCCGTTGGGCTACTTTGTCGCGGAGTGGGGGCAGAGCAACGCAGGTGCGGCGGTGAGGTGGAGCGCAGGCGCATCGCAAAGAAGGGGAAAGCTGATGGGTGGGTCCCACCTGTTAGTGGCTCGGGCCGCGGTAAAGGATGAGGCCCAGGGCCAAGCGGTGGGTAGGTTGGGCCAGGCTCGGGCGTGCAGGTTGGAAGCGGGGCGCGGATGCGGGCTGGTGTGGGCCGCGCGGGGTGCAGGCCGCTAGCAGGCCGAGCTCGGCCTTCCGCTCGGCCTGCTGGGCTTGGTTAAATTTTAGGCGGGTTTAGGATTGGGGTTAGGTCTTGGGTCGGGCTGGGCTGAGTTAGAGTTAGTTAGCTTTTGAATTCAAATTCGAAGGGCTGACTTCAGATTCAAATTCCACAAAATTTAAACACAACGAAATTTTCAACAGAATAAATCCATATAAATAACTTCACATAAAATCCAATAAACTCCAGATTAAATCACACTAGCAATGTAGTCCTTGATCCAATTTAGGTCTTAATTACTAGGAATTTGGGATAGAAAGAGCTCATACTTGTGTGCGATCCTAGCTATTAGCACATTGCACAAAAAGTTTTTGAAATTCATGATTTTGCAACGTATAACATTCGAGGAAAAACCTAGGATGTATCTTGTTCATGGCTGCGAGGTGTTCCTTCTCCATCTCGTCTTGGCGTGCCTTGAGCTTGGAAATCTCTACCTCTGCTTGGGCAAGCTTGCTCTCCACGGCAATCCTCTCAGTGGTCTCACTGTTGAGCTCTCGTTCTAGTGTGCTTTGGGCTGCTCTGGTGCGTGTCGCCATCTCAAATGCACTGGTGTAGTTCCGGGACCATCTCTGAACCTCACTCTCCAGCACCTGGTTGCACTATGTGCTTGCGGCGAATCCCTCATGCATGGCATGATTCTCCCACTCCATGTCCAATAGTAGATAGTCTGTTGACGCCGGATTTTGACACGTGTTGAATTGGCGTCAGGAGGAGAAGTTGGCCGATGCGGCAGATCTAAAGGCTACAGTAAAGAATCGGCCGATTGAGGTTACAGTTGGGAATCGGCCGATTGGCGATGCAACTTACGCCAACAGATTGGGACCACAACAGAGGATCCCGGTTAAAAGTGGCCTAATGATGGTCAACGGAATAATGCTGATTCGGTCAAGGGGCAAAAGAAAAGAGTCCTGATTGGATTTGGAGACGGCGGCAGAAGATTCTGCTGGAGTCCGTTTCCTTTATAAGAATATTATAGATATAGCAGTTTTTTAGTTCAAAATAAGATTGTAACAAGTCGTAATCGACCAGGAGTCCTGGTTTCAGGGTATAAATAGGAGTCGTTAGGGCTTTGTAAAAAAACAAATCAATCAACAAAACACATCTACTTTTTCCTAGTACTTTACTTTCAAGTCGGCGACTTCGCCAATACTTTTTCTTCTTTCACGAGTTCGTACGGATTGGCAGGGCTGCATCAACTTGATCTCCAGCCAATTGGTAGGTTCCACTTATCGAATAACATCTGAGCTTTAACCTCGGGCGCATCGCTGTGGTTTCGTTTGGATTTATTCACTAGTTATCGATATTTACTAGAATTATAGGTTTTACCTGTTGTTCTAGTATTATCACCAGTTATCCAGCTTGAGATTGGAACTATCGGCTTTATCATTGCTCTTCCTCGTCCATCATCACATAGCCGATTAGATCTATTTTAAGTGTTGCATTTGTAATAATTGTTTAAGTTGCTTCAGCAGTTTTCTTTTCAATTATTACGTGATTATCGGCTGACCATAGCCGGTTATCTTCATAGCAAATTGGCCGATTCGCCGACGCGCTCTTAGGGACAGATCGGAACCCCAGCCGATCGTAACGCCCTGAATTTAATACTCTTATTTCCTTGTCAATCAACATGTCAAATTGACTGGCATGCCGCGCGAACGGCACCAGGGCAATAACCCGAACAGGAGCTAAGCAGATTCTCCCGGGTCGTGTGTCCGACGCTGAAGATCATCGGCCAATTCCTGGCCGATTTTTAGCGCCAACACACTTTTGGCACGCCCGGTGGGACCACTTCAAGAACCAATATGTCAAAGAACGCAGAAGTTTCCGAGAGCAATATCATTGAGGTCACAGAAGCAGATCTCAAGGACGACCAGAAGGAAGAATTGGCTAAACATCTGGAAGATTACAAAAAGATGTATCTGCAGTCGTTCAGTCGTACCAGAAGTGGGGAAGCAGTCAAGAAAGCTCCTCTTCCTGTTCCCTGCCACATCACCATCGCTGAGGTTTCGCGCAAGATGTCCGATATGATCCAACAGTCCGTCTATCAGGCTTTCATCGACCAATCCTCGGTGATGACCAACACGGTGTATAATGTCGTCATCAGCTCTCTGGTCAGCGGAGCAGCTCAAGGATATCAGGGGACAATGTATGCACCGCCTATTGCACCGCCAGCCAGAAGCTCACCAGTCACGTCCCACTCGGCTCCTCAGCCGATGTCGACGCAACGCGAGGGATACAACACTCCGTTGCCTCCAGCGTCTCCAAGGTATAACGGTGCACCATGTTTCCCATCGCAGGCACCGCTTCAGCCTGTCCAGATTGCTTCTGTGCAATCGCTGCCCACAAACTCAGTACCCTGGGGGGCATCGGCAACGACGGCTTTTCCGGATCAATCAACCGGGCATGGGAGCTATCCAATCCAGGCGCCGTTCCACTCGGCCGTCCGGCCGACGGTCCCTCAGTATCAACCAGCCCCGTCAGAAATCGGCAGGGGGGCAGGCGCTGTAGAGGCACTCCGAAGCACGGCACCAATGACAATGTACGACGGGGCGGCGGATTCGCTTCGCCATCAACTGTCAACTGCTCAGACAGCCATAACACAACAGAATTCGCCGCATGCTTCGATCCATCACCCGGCCGCTCCGCCGCCAATCCTCCAACATATGCCGGCACCTCGAACGGCCGTTCATCAGCAGCAGGTGGATTGGACGGCAAGAATAGCAGAGGTAATTCAGGACCAGTTTGGGTTGAAGCCGAAAGTACAGACTTATACATACAAGACGCCATACCCATCGGCCTACGACCTGCTGCCGTTTCCCCACCGGTACAAGGTTCCTGATTTTACCAAGTTTTCGGGGCTGGACGACACATCTACCGTGGAGCACATTAACAGATTCATCATCCAGTGCGGGGAAGCCGCCACGCAAGATGCTCTGAGGGTGCGTCTGTTTTCATCGTCTCTGTCTGGATTGGCCTTCCAGTGGTTCACCACTTTACCACCTAATTCCATTGTTACTTGGGCCGATCTAGAAAAGCAGTTCCATAAGTACTTCTACGCAGGAGTACATGAGATGAAGCTCTCAGATTTGACCAGCCTCAGGCAGAGGAGCGATGAACCAGTAACTGGATACATACAGAGATTCAGAGAAATCAGGAACAAATGCTACAGTCTGTCTCCTACCGATGCCCAGTTGGCCGATATCACTTTCCAAGGCCTCTTACCACAAATCACGGAAAGGTATGCCTCACAGGAATTTGAAAGCCTAAGCCAGATCGTTCACCGATTGGCAGGTCTGGAAGTCCGTCCGTTTGAGCAGCGAAGGAATTTCCAGAAGAAGGTGGCGTATCTGGAAGGGTCTGAATCGGAGGGAGAGGAAGAAATCGGCATAGCAGAATGGGTAAAAAGCAAGAAGCCAATATCGTGCCCTTTCGGAAAGAAAGAACCAGAGATATTCGGCTTTGATACGACAAAGGCCAATAAGATTTTTGACTTACTACTTCAGGAAGGGCAGATCAAGCTATCACCATACCATACCATTCCTTCGGTCGATCAGGTCAAGAAGATGAAATACTGCAAGTGGCACAACGCCACATCTCATGACACGAATGAATGCAAGATCTTCCGTCAGCAGATACAGGTAGCCATCGAGCAGGGAAGGCTCAAGTTTGAAACCCCAGCAAAGACGATGAAGCCGATGAAGATTGACCAGCATCCTTTCCCAGCCAACATGGTTGACACGGGAAGAAACTCACTTCAAACAAAGGTGCTGACGTCGGAATCGGCAAGAAGAAGTGGCGCCGTAGATCCCAGGAAGCAGGTCATGGTGGATGAAGTCAAAGGGAAAAGGCGGGCTGAAGACAAGGGCGAAGGATCGGGACGATCACATAAACCCATCACTTCCCAATTCTTGCTCAGCAAATATCGGCGGCAGCAGGAACAGTCAAGATGCCACGAGGAGATGATACGCCGACACAAGGATCATTGGCAATGTCCGTTCTTCATCCATTGCTGGGAAAACGACCTCCGATTGCCATCCGTCGATAACTGTCCTGAGTGCAATGGATTGAGCCGCAACGATCGTTCGTTCAAAAGATTACGCTCCAGAGACAGAGAATCAGAGCCGATCAGCAGAAATCGGCGCAAACAAGAAGGACGGTGCCTTTTAGTGCATGATCGGCTGGGGGGCAGAGTTGACCGGTATCACCGGTCGAAAGGCAGGATCAACAAGCAAGAGCGACTGGGATGTAGGAGCAGCGTACACGATCGGCTGGAAGAGATGGCTGATGACAGGGTGCCAGAAAAAAACCCTTTAGGAAGGGAACTAGATTGGGAGCACGCCAAATCGTCAGCCAGACCGGTGAACCCCAGATGGTGCCCTGAAGGATTGTCTAAATCCCAGAAGCGGAGAATCCAACGCCTGCGCCAATGGGAGCAAGAAGAACAGCAGAGGCAGGCGCTGGAAAAGAGAAACGTCAAGTCTCGGGTCTGGCGCCCCAAGAAAAACAACAGGAAGGAAGCGGACAGTCAAGAATCGGCAGCCGATGTCAACATGGTATTCATATTGCCGATGGAGTTCATGGCGCCTGCCGATCGAGACAAGGCGGCAAGGGTGGAAGAGCAAATGGCGCAATTGGTGTTAGAGCCGATGACGGCCACCTTTGAGAAACCAGAGGACGAAAAACGGCAACATCTCAAGGCATTATTTCTCAAAGGGTACGTTAACGGACGACCCGTTACTAGGCTACTGGTGGATGGAGGCGCCGCAGTCAACATCATGCCGTATGCCATGTTCCGCAAGTTAGGCAAAAGCGATGAAGACCTGACCAAGACGGACATGATGCTCAAGGACTTTGAGGGCAACGTGTCTCCCGCCCGTGGAGTGCTCTGCGTCGACCTCACCATCGGCAGTAAGACCCTTCCTACTACCTTTTTCGTTATTAATGGTAAGGGGTCCTACAACATGTTGCTCGGTCGCGACTGGATACATGCGAATTGTTGTGTTCCATCTACAATGCACCAGTGCCTCATGCAATGGGTCGGCGACAGTACAGAGATAGTCATCGCCGATTCCGCCTACAGCGTCGCAGCGGCCGACACGCAACAATGGAGCTGTGAACACGTCAGGTGTATATCCGGCAGGACTTGGGACACTGATTTCCTGAAGGTGTCCGATTTCGGTCTACAGTCGATCCAAGCAGTCGGCTCTGAAGACTCAGAATAGATGGATCAGTTCGTCCGAGAAGACAGAAAGCTTGGGCATAGGTTTACGTCGGCCGATTCATTGGAGATCGTGGATTTGGGAGATGGTAGCAAACCAAGGCCGACGTATATTAGTGCTAACTTGGATCCTGGATATAAGTGTAAATTGATAAGTTTATTAAAAGAATTCAAGGATTGCTTTGCTTGGGAATACCATGAGATGCCTGGTCTAGACCGGTCCATTGTTGAACACCGGTTACCTATAAAATCAGGATATCGGCCATATCAGCAACCGGCGCGACGGTGCAATCCCAAAATTCTACCCGATATAAAGGCCGAGATCACAAGATTGATTGAAGCAGGATTTATTCGGCAGTGCCGCTACGCCGAATGGATTTCTAATATTGTGCCCGTGTATAAGAAGAACGGAAAATTGCGCGTATGCATCAACTTCAGGAACTTAAATCAGGCTACACCAATGGATGGATATCCAATGCCGACGGCCGATGTCTTGATAGATGCTGCCGCAGGACACAAAGTCATCAGTTTCATGGATGGTAATGCTGGGTACAATCAGATATTAATGGCTGAAGAAGACATCTCGAAAACGGCTTTCAGGTGTCCGGGTCACCTTGGCCTGTTCGAATGGGTTGTAATGACCTTTGGGTTAAAGAACGCTGGTGCTACATATCAGCGGGCCATGAACTATATCTTTCACAAGCTCATTGGTGCATCGGTGGAAATTTACATAGATGATGTTGTGGTCAAGTCAAAAGGTCATCAGGAACATCTAGCCGATTTACAAGAAGTACTAGACTGCACAAGGAAGCATGGGTTGAAAATGAACCCGAACAAGTGTGCATTCGGTGTATCGGCCGGCCAATTCTTAAGATTCATGGTCCATGAGCGCTGGATAAAGGTTAACCGGAAGACCATAGACGCCATCAACAAAGTTGTAGCCCCATAGAATAAAACTGAGCTACAATCCCTCATCGGCAAAGTCAATTTTATCAGAAGATTCATATCCAATCTGTCCGGGCGTATTCGAGCTTTCACCCCTTTGTTGAAATTGAAGCCCGACCCGGAATTCGTGTGGGGAGAAGAACAACACAGAGCGTTCGAAGATATCAGGCAATATCTGGTTTCACCTCCGGTGTTAGTCCCGCCACAGCCTGGTAAGCCGTTCAAATTATACTTATCGGCTGATGAACAAGCTATTGGATTGGCGTTGGTACAGGAGTTCGAAGGGAAAGAACGGGTGGTATATTATGTCGGCAGAAGACTCCTGGATGCCGAAACAAGATATTCCCCAGTGGAACGGCTGTGCCTGTGTTTATACTTCTCTTGTACCAAGCTCAGGCACTATTTGTTATCGGCAGAGTGCATAGTGGTATGCAAAGATGATGTCGTGAAGTATATGCTATCACTGCTGATTTTGAAAGGACGGATTGGAAAATGGATCCTCGCTCTGTCAGAGTTTGACTTAAGGTACGAATCGGCCAAAGCTGTCAAAGGTCAAGTCATGGCTGATTTTGTAGCCCAACATTGTGGACCGGAAATTGCTATCGTTGAACCGGTTCCGTGAACTCTATATTTTGATGGTTCTTCGTGTGGGGCCGGATCGGGAATCGGCATCGTTCTTGTATCGCCTCGGGGGGCAAGTTATGATTTCTTTCTGCCGATAGAAGCGTCAGTAACTAATAACCAGGCGGAATACCGAGCCGTCCTAAAGGGTATCCAATTATTGAGGGAAGTCAAGGCTGATGCAGTCGAATTTTTTGGGGATTCCATGCTTATCGTAGATCAGTTAACGGGGAAATCTGAACGCAAAGATGATATCTTAAGGATTTACTATGAAGATTGCCTCCAGCTGTTAAAGGAATTCAAATCTGCGATAATTGAGCATATCCCTAGAGGTTATAATGAAGAGGCCAACAGGCTGGCCCAACACGCGTCCGGATATCGGCCGATTCAAGGAGCTTTAATTTTAGAGCTCGTGGCCGATGATTATCGAAAGGAGATTGCCGATTACTTGAGCGATCCGTCCCAGAAGGTGGATCGGCGAGTGCGCTTCCAGGCCACAAAATATGTGTTACTTGAAGACGATTTGTTTTACCGGACGATTGATGGGGTTCTTCTCAAATGCCTAGGAACAGAAGAAGCAAAACTCCTGATGGGGGAAATCCATGAAGGCGTATGTGGAGCCCATCAATCGGCTTACAAGATCAAATGGATGATCAGAAACAATGGGTATTACTGGCCAACAATTCTTGAGGATTATTTCAAATATTATAAAGGATGCCAAGACTGTCAGAAGTTTGGCAATGTGCAGCGCGCGCCAGCTTCGGCTATGAATCCAGTAATCAAGCCGTGGCCATTGAGAGGTTGGGGAATAGATCTCATCAGACAGATTCACCCTCCATCGAGTAAAGGGCTTAAGTTTATATTGGTAGCCACCGATTATTTTACTAAGTGGATGGAGGCAGTTCCTTTAAGAAATGTGACATCGGCCGATATGAGCGAGTTCATTAAGAACCATATTGTTTATCGATTCGGTATTCCTCAGACTATCACAACTGATCAAGGAACGATGTTCACCTCTGGAGAATTTGGAGAATTCATCGCCGATATGGGGATTAAATTATTAAATTCTTCTCCGTACTATGCTCAAGCCAATGGCCAGGCCGAATCGTCCAATAAGGGGATAATCAAGTTGATTAAGAGGAAGATAGAAGAACAACCCAAAAAGTGGCACATGTCTTTGGCTGAATCTCTATGGGCTTATAGGATGGCTTGCCATGGAGCCACTAAGATATCTCCTTATCAGCTGGTATATGGTCACGAGGCAGTCTTGCCTTGGGAATTAAGGACGGGGTCAAGGCGTGTATCACTTCAAGATCAGTTGACGGCCGATGACTATTCTTCTCTCATGAAGGATGAGCTCGATGACTTGGCGGGTCAGCGGTTGAGGGCCCTGATTAGCATTGAAGAAAACAAGAAAAGGGTGGCCAGATGGTATGACAAAAATGTCAAAGTTAAAAAATTCTCCCAAGGAGATTTGGTATGGAAGTTGGTACTGCCGATAGGGTCTAAGGATCCCAAATTCGGTAAATGGTCACCCACTTGGGAAGGGCCGTATAGAATCGGCTGATGTGCTCCGGGAAATGCATATATTCTAGAAACTATCGAAGGGGAAGAATTCCCGAGAGCTTTAAATGGAAGATATCTGAAGAGGTACTATCCAAGCATTTGGGTAGATGCATAACTTGCAGTAAGATACATCAAGACAGCATGGCCGACTCCTATCGACTTTTGTCTACGTAGCCGATGTAAAAATGACATCGCCTTAGGGAGGAGACATTTTGGTTTGGTCTAACCAATTCATTATTCGATGAAAAAACAGGGTACATGGCCGACATGGTACAAGTCGCCCTTAGAATAAAAAATACTAATATATCTATTGATTACACCTTCTCTTGATTTCTCTCTCGGTCCGGCCCAGTTCTATCAGAAGGCGCGTGGTTTCCTCTTTCAGATTCTCCATGGTGGCTTTAGTCTCGACTTGATGAGGGGGTAGAGTACTCTTTTCGGCTGGCAATCGCTTGGAGCAGTGAGCATTTATATGGTCCCAATACTTCTGGACATCAGCAGGAACATGACCTTTAAGTTCTTCAGAGTGAGCTCTTATCAGATCTATGTCTGCCTGCGACAGTGGTTCGTCTGAATGCATAACTTCGATCGCTCATTCCAGACTGGGACTGAGACGTTTTGACTAAAGAGAGATGAAAAGCTACCCAGCATCAGAGCGATTGAGATGTCAAGGGGAGAAATAGAGGAAGGTTTGTACCTGGTTGACAGAGGAGGAGGAAGAAGAAGAAGACATCTTGATGTCCAGCTTGGGAAGATAAAGATTCAATTATTGGAGGAGGAGAAGATGGGTAATGCATATGCCTCTGGAAAAGGTGTGGGATCTCATACTTATAGAGAGAAGGAGGTAAATAGATGGTGGGACACGTCCTATCAGAGTAAAAGCATTCATAAATGCAAAAGCTGTCAAAAGAAGTGGTCCATGACCAAATCGGCGCATTAACATTAAAGGAGCATTAAATGTTTACAACATTCTTTACAACCCAAGGAGGGCATCTATAGTTGCAATGGCGTGTTGCCTAATCTGATCAGCCAAGTCTAATACTCTTTGATCATCGTCGGCCGATCCGGGGATTTCTGGCATATGGCGACGAAGTCTTATCGCTTCACAGGCCAGGTTCTGTCTTTCTTGTTTCAGCCCGGCGATGACGGATGGGAGCTCTTGAAGCTTCTTTTCTTCAGCAGCTATGTCTTTGGTTACTTGCTCCATCTCTTTGGCTAGCTCTGCTCTCCTCCGTTTGAGGCGATCTATCGTGCCGACAATATCCGGGCGAGAGCTCTCGAGGAAGTTGATCCGTTGGTGTACCTCTTGGGCTCGGTGCTTGTAGGAATCGGCTTCCTCCCGGGTCTTTGCTAGCTGGGCACAATCGGCCATATGACGCAGGGCCCTGAAAACTGAGGTCTGTATCGATCTATATATGCAGCAGGTTCCAAAGTCTCTATTGCTTCTTCCGGAATTTGGCCCTTGATGTCACTAAGAAGCCGCCGAATCGGCGAAGCATCTTCCACCAATCGGCCGATATCATCTTGGAGGAGAATCCGCATGCTCTCGAGCTTGGTGCGGACATCATCAGAAATTGAGCTCGACGGAACTTGGCGCGAGGTGACTTCTTCATCATCAGGCAAAGAAACCGCGAAGGAGAAAAGGCTGTTATTTGGAGTGTCTTGTTCTTGCGGAAGAATAAAGACAAGGATCAGCAAGCAGTAAAAGGGGATCGGCCGATTCCAGTGATAAGTTTATTACCTCCTTGAAGCAGATCTCTCTTGCTTGCGCCGACGGGAGTGCCTCCATCGTCTCAGGAATCGGTGCAATCGGCTCATCAGAAAAAGAGGACTCAACAACTATCAATGCTCTGCTTGGGCCAGCTTCCTGAAGAGGTACGAGAAATAGATTTTATAAGTATACTGCAGATAATTGAATAGGATCATATGATATATTTGCCATACCTCTGTTGGTCTTACGGCCGATGTTTGTTGAGGAAGTTCGACCGACGCACCCAAATCGGTCTGCATCAGAGTGAGTTAGTTTTTTGAATGTCGAGAAGTTGAGTTAAGATATTATCTACCTCGATGAGGACGGTCGCTGGTGCTTCGGCTTCCGCTTGGGATGTGGCCAATTGCTGTGGAGATTGCACTGGAGCAGGCTGTGCAGCCTGGCAGAAGGAAAAAGTAAATATTCGTAGAGCACTTAAAGATATGTGAAGTGTGCGAGATTACCTGAACAGCTTCCACTAGCAGTGATGCCGCAACCGCTCCGACTTCTGCGGTGATTTGGGGATCGGCCATCTTGGTAGTCGGCAAGGCTAGGGGAGTTGGAGTTTCAGCCGATACTACCGCCGATTGGTCAGTTGGTCCTATGCGGGCTCGCACTTGACGGCTTGTTTTCTTCAAAGTTGGCTTTCTCGACGCTTGTTTCCATCGGCCGCTAGTGATGTCCTTGATGCTCGGAGCATGATAGCCGATAAGAGGATACGATGTATATGGATGATCGCTCTCTATCGGCTTGTCGCTTCGGCTCCGCATCGGAGGAACTTGGCTTTCAGACTGAAGAGATAAACACAAGTTAACAGTGAGATGGTAGCATGGAAAGAGGTAATATTGAAATCGGTTAGAAGAAAGATCATACCGTTGCACTTGGATCAATGTTTTCTGGGTCCAGACTGTTGCAATATGTTGATGGGGATATACAGAAGAGGTGTTGCTTCCACTCTGCCCACCACAGTTTGAATTGTTGAACGGCAAAAGGGGCCACCGTCCAGTTGTTCAGATTGATAGTGCTGGAGTCTGGCACTAAGTTGCATAGCCGATTGTAGTCAAGGCTCTTGGTCAGTTCATCTCAGAATTTTGCTTTCCCGGCGAAGTAAACCTGAATCGGCAGTTGACCAAAGCCCAGTTGCCTTGCTGCAGCCGATGGATTATAAAACTCATATGCGGGAGAATCCTTTCCAGAGAAGAAATTGGCCGCTAAAATCCCTGGCTTGATCAGGGTATCCATAAGTTCACTATCAAAAGTGTGAGTGGATGAGTCATAGCAGACAGGAAGCTCGAAAATCGGCCCTACTATCTGATATGGATACCAACTGATAGTCTCTTCACTAAAGCCGTTGTAGAAGCATCTGAAGTATTCGGCCGTTCGAGTAGCAGTGAATTGACAGCCAGGGAAGGTCGATGCCGCATTGCCGAAAGATGTACAGCGCCGTCGAATAGTGGGGTTTTCCTCTAACTCAATGTTGGGAAAAGTCTTGGTCTCTATTTGTTGCTGGGAGACCTTGCTCATATATAGGTTGAGCCAGAGTGTGATAAACCACCAGGGACCCCCAGGATTGCCGATCAGCTCCCCTTTTGACAGTCTAGTGCCGATTTGGTGCATCATGTGATAGGCCGATCCCAACAGATGCTTCCCATGGGGGACGGCCGATCCTAGTGACAGAGCTTCTGCCAGGGCTTGGGTATTAGACGAAGGGCCAACTGCTCTGCCACAGAAAAAATGTTTCTCCAGCCACATCATCAGAAACGCCGTATGTTCCCTCTCTGAAACTGTCCCAGTCCTCATATTCTTGCTGATATACCCCTTCCATCCGCCGATTCCTTTGGTTTCTAGCCGATGAGATGGTTTGATCAAATAGTCGAAGGGGGTGTCAGAAGAGGAGATATCAAGGCCGGTGAACAACAGGACATCGGCCAAAGTTGGAGTCATGGGTCCATGTCCAAAAAGGAATGCGTTGAGTGCATCGGACCAGAAGTAAGAGGCCGCTATTACTAAGGGCTCATTTTTCTCCATCTGGGACAGGGAGAGATCAATGCACTATTTTTAGTTCATCTCACTGAACTCTCCTAGACTTGGCTACTCTGTGGTACCATTCTCTCCAGCTAGGGGTCTCATTCGGCCAAGATCTAAAGGCACCTGCCCACTGACCTAAATCCATGGGCGATTGCTTGAACGGAATTCTGTGAGTTTCTAGATTGATCAAGTCAGTTGGATCTGGATTCCCCATAGGGCCTAAGCAGATGAGTTCGGAGGATTCGGAAAGAGGAATAGTGATCTGGTGCCTAAGTGCCTAAAAAGAAGGAAAAAGGAAAAAAACTGAGAATGGGTCTAGAGAATACTTGAGCAGTAAAAGAGCAAAAGGGGAAAGTTTCGGATGATTACCTCCGGGATGAAGCTCATCGTCGCCAATGGAGCCGCCGATGGAGCGGCCGATGCTGAAAGGGTTGCCGGTGGGACCTCCGTAGTTGGAGAAGTTACCGATGGCGCCGCCATTAGAGGGGTGGAGCAGGTCGGAGGCGAGATCGCCGGATTTTTGCTACGCCGTCTACACGAATTCCAGGGGAACAGTTGTCTCGAGCGCCCGGTCCGAGAAAATTGCAATCATTATGTAGGAGACCGCAAAACGGAAGGAGATTTTTACTGCGCCCGTTTCGGTGAAAAAGATTAAAGAAAAGAGTTTCGAAGTAAAAATTATGTTTCACTCCGAAACTGGGGGGCATGTGTTGACGCCGAATTTTGACACGTGTTGAATCGGCGTTAGGAGGAGAGGTTGGCCGATGCGGCAAATCTAAAGGCTACAGTAAAGAATCGGCCGATTGAGGTTACAGTTGGGAATCGGCCGATTGGCGATGCAATTTGCACCAACAGATTGGGACCACAACAGAGGATCCCGGTTAAAAGTGGCCTAATGATGGTCAACGGAATAATGCTGATTCGGTCAAGCGGCAAAAGAAAAGAGTCCTGATTGGATTAGGAGACGACGGCAGAAGATTCTGCGGGAGTCCGTTTCCTTTATAAGAATATTATAGATATAGCAGTTTTTCTATTTAAAATAAGATTGTAACAAGTCGTAATAAACCAGGAGTCCTGGTTTCAGGGTATAAATAGGAGTCGTCAGGGCTTTGTAAAAAAAACAAATCAATCAACAAAACACATCTACTTTTTCCTAGTACTTTACTTTCAAATCGGCGACTTCGCCAATACTTTTTCTTCATTCACGAGTTCGTACGGATTGGCGGGGCTGCATCAACTTGATCTCCGGCCAATTGGTAGGTTCCGCTTATCGAATAACATCTGAGCTTTAACCTCGGGCGCATCGCTGTGATTTTGTTTGGATTTATTCACTAGTTATCGATATTTACTAGAATTATAGGTTTTACTTGTTGTTCTAGTATTATCACCAGTTATCCAGCTTGAGATTGGAACTATCGGCTTTATCATTGCTCTTCCTCGTCCATCGTCACATAGCCGATTAGATCTATTTCAAGTGTTGCATTTGTAATAATTGTTTAAGTTGCTCCAGCATTTTTCTTTTCAATTATTACGTGATTATGGGCTGACCATAGCCGGTTATCTTCATAGCAAATCGGCTGATTCGCCAACGCGCTCTTAGGGACAGATCGGAACCCCAGCCGATCGGAACGCCCTGAATTTAATACTCTTATTTCCTTGTCAATCAACTGGTCAGATTGACTGGCACGCCGCGTGAACCGCACCAGGGCAATAACCTGAACAGGAGCTAAGCAGATTCTCCCGGGTCGTGTGTCCGATGCTGAAGATCATCGGCCGATTCCTGGCCGATTTTTAGCGCCAACACGGTCCATTCTATACAAGTAGGCTCTGGTTGTGTGAACCAGGCACTGCTTCTCTCCCTTCTCACGGTACGGGGCTCGGGCCAGTGCTGCATAAGCGGCCCCTTCGTCCTCAGTGTCAGGTACGGATCGGGGAATCAACCTAAAGATGGTGTCCTTGAACTTGGCGTCCCAAAATCTGGAAAGGATCTTCTTAATCATTTCCCTAGCTGCAGACTGGATGGCTATGGGGAGCCGAACGGTGGCACTGGTGACTATCAATGCTAGAAAATCTAGCATAGCTGGATCGGGCATGACTACCAGTTTAACGGTGCTGCCAACGTGGTGTGGGCGGACATCATTATCCTGAGTGGAAAACTTAACACGGCTCTGGTAGATACCGGCTATCTTCAGAATGCGCTCAAGCCAGATGAGTAATCCTCGACGGTGAATGGCTTACTTTCCGGCTCGTGGACGACACTTGCCATCTCGACTTCTGTGACAAACTGTGTAAGGACGTCCATTCTGCGTAAAACATGTAAGAGTAGTGTTAGCGCAGGTGAGGGAATGAACGGTAATGGGGGGGGAGGGGGAAGAAGTACCTTATAGTTCAAGGTAGTATAGTATATATATAGGTTCCTTTAGAGTTTCCTAAATCTATCAACCATTTCTATGGCTCGTGCTACGGTCCAACATGGCTCTGATACCAATTGAAATGAACTGGATTTCCATTTCTGGAAATCCGACTCCATTTACTTTTGCGATAGTCCCTGGATCAAACGCTATCACGTATAGAACTCATTCCAGATAAATATCATAGTCATACATCGTGAAAAGTCAATACATGGGTTTATTTATTACATAATCCAAAGGATTATAGTACGGTCCCAATACAAGTCTGTGGCAGAACCATCCGAATTAATCCGGCTTAAGTGAGCTAACCATCACCATAGAGGCAATCCGGGCTAACACGCACTTAAAATGGAGTAAAACGACAGTCTGTCGGGTAACATCCCAATGCAACCACTGGAAATTTGATCGAAACAATGCATACGTACAACCCACACGAAGGCGAGCCCAAAGATTACAACAATCCACAAATTTTATATTCTAGAGTTCAACAGGAATTATTATTACAAACCAAGTTCGAAAATATTCATAAAAAAGTACTTTCCGAGTTCAATAGTGCAGCGGAACATAAGCGAAAGTTCTAACGACGATACAAGATATCATGATGAAGCCCGTAAATGACATCATTCAGCATTATCATCGTTGGCCGGGACGTATCCCATTCCACCGACCAACCAGAAGGAAGAGTACACGGCCAAGTCAAACTAGCAACCATGTCCTGAAAGGTCTTACCTGAAAATAAAGCCACAAGCAAGACTGAGTATACTAATACTCAGCAAGTCTTACCCGACTAGTGGTATATACATAGCCGACTCCTAGACATGCAAGGCTTTTGGCTGAGGGTTGTTTTTTTCAAAAAGCATCTAAGAGTGATTCCTTGCTTTCAAGTTTTAGCAACAAGTTCTAGTTGATTAACCATTCTAGGTAAGCAACTATCCAAATCACGCATGGTGGAAAAATTACTAATTGAGCATTCAACCAAATTTATCATCATCATTGTTCCTCTTCTTACTCTATGTGGTAAAAGGGTTAAGAAGTCTCAATGGCCGCGAGAAACGGGCGATTGGAATCGAATTTCTTAACCTTGCAAGGGAAAACCTAAACACACGTCACGTGGTTACTAATAGAGTCACACGTGCAACTTTTCCCCTTTCTTTCCGGGTTGTGGATCAAAGCCACCCCCTCGAGTATAGAGATCCACGAACCATGGAATGACGTCGGGCCGTGGCTGCTCTCGCACTCACCATGTGCCCATGGGAACGACGTCAAGAGGGTGAGGATAAAGTCCACTCTCCGGTCCAACCAGGTACTTAAGCTTACTGATTATCATATTCTCGGTATGTGGTTAGTACGTTCAAAAACTTAACCACCACTACCACACACCGCGACCTTAGCATTTTTGCTAAACAAACGGGGCCTTAATCATCAACAGGAATATCGTAACATAGCCCCGTCTGTTGACCTTATGATTCCAACATAAGTAAAACAAGCAACTCCGATATCTCGCGAGTGACAGGAAATCGCTCAACTTTTACCGGAGTCCTATTAGCATGGCAATCTAGCGACCAACATAGACTAGTGTTCATATCATAGGTACCTAGGATCATGCATCTAGGGTTTCAATCCACTCCTACACATTTAATGCAGACTACCATATGCTCTTCCGAACTTTGGTTCAGGTCTTCAGCAACTTCAGTTAGATTAACTTGAGCTTCGTGCTGCTCACTCTCGGACTCCGATTCCAGCTCATAGGTTGCATCGGCGAGAGTCGTCAATTCTATATGAATGCATATGTATGAGTTGTTTTAATGGTACAAGATAAATAACTATTTCACTATAAAGTTGTAATTCAACAAAACTCAAGTTAAGTTGTAACGCACTTTATTTTCTTTTCCATGGGTAGTCATTTATCGAGTAGTATCTAGATTAACTAACTTCATTAAGTAAGTGAGGGGTTTTGTCTTTTCATAAATGGTCATTTTTTAAAAGTAAGCATGGATTAAAAACAAAACAACTACTAGAGATAGGTGTTGAGATTTTTATGCAGAACACATTAATTAAGTACAAACTCACTGTAAAATTTCCAACCATTTTCATTCAGCAGATTAATCATGAAAAATACATTAAACAACTACTGCTAGGATCAAGATCCATTTATACACAACAAACCATGCAAAAACTGGTGCTCAACATTTTACTGAGTACTCCTAAACTTATGGTGAGTCTATTGTAAATTTTTTAGGTTTTAGTGTGCAAGATACAGAGCATAGAAAATAAGTCAAGATACATCTACATTAATCAAGATTTATTTCTACAGGCAATTCCACAAAGTTTCTGTGTCTCCAACATTTCCAACATGATAATCTACTCAAAGGTAGTCTCTGGTTGAAATTTCTTATTTTTCTAAGTACCAGAACTAGTTACTTTGATTTAATGTAGTTTTTCTTAACTAAAAACATATGAGCAAGTTAGACAGATGTAAAAAGTTCCAAACTTTGTCCATAGCATTTAGGCATCAAGGTTACTCTACTGTAAAATTTTCAACCCTAACATCTCAGTAGAACAGCATGAAGAAATATCTCTAGCAAAATTGCACACCAAACAAGGTCCAACAAAAACTACTCGTAGAGACTTGTTCTAGCCTTGAGATTTCTAAACAAGTATTAACAAGCAGAGACTAGCTTATAGTCCAAAAATCATCCATAGTACTGTCCTAGATCAAGAGATACATTTATGGGCTATTTAAAACAAGATTAGTTTTAGATCAAGTTATAGTTTGTAACTGATCATCCTTCTGTGCAAAAGTTGTAGGATTTATCAAGTGGGTGACAAAAAACTTTAGTTTGTATTTTTTGATTTTTTTATGATTTTAGATTGATTTTACAAGTGACACCCTCTTGAAAACAAAAGTTAACTCGAGTTCTCACAGATAGGTCAATGGATCTAGCAGAAAGGACCCTAGAAAGATCTGGGGATTTGCAATGTCGCCCCTGGCCGGAGCTGGGCTGTTCCCGGCTAAAATACGGTGAGGGAACTAGTCGTTTGTGAGGGAAAACAGGTGGGGAAGAATGAGTGAAGCGAGGGCTACCTTGTTATGGCTTCGGTTGGTGCTGGGGTGGCCGAAGTTGGGCTATCGGCGGTGAGCAAGAGCTCTGGCGAGGTGCGGGCGGTGGGCGGCAGTGGTCCGGCGAGGGAGGGCGGCGTGGGGAGGTCGGGAAGCTTCAGGGGGCCATGGGGAATCGATTCAGGGGCTCGGCTCGGGTGGAGGATGGGCGGAGGGTGGGGCTCAACGTGGGGCTTGGGCGATGGCGTTAATGGCGTGCGACAGCGAGGTCTGGCGTGCGAGCAGGAGCCGTGCGTGCCCCCTTTTTATAGGTGAGCAAGGGGGGAAGAGGAGCTGGAGGTGCGGCCTGGACGCGGCAGCAGCTGGGGAGGGAGCCGGGCAGCGGTGTCGCCGGCGGGGCACGCATCGCGGGGCAGGTAGCAGAGATGCCCAGCCGCGTGGCCACTGGGCGCTGGCGGGCTAGCCGGCCAGGAAGATTGTGGCGTGGGTGAGCGGGATTGCGAGGGCCAGGGATTGGCGCGCTGTTGGGGCTGCCGGTTTGCCTGGCAGCGAGCTCACCGACGGGTTTGTCCGGACGTGGCGGCCGGCATCGCGCAACGCGTGGCGTGCGGGCGCTGGACGAGCGCGCGGCGTGCAGAGGCTGGCGTGCAAGGCAGGGCGAGCACGACTGCAGCAGGGCTGGTCGGGAGGCAAGCTCGGCGATTGCTTTGGCGGGACATGAAGTGCACGTATCACTGGCGACATGGAGGCCGGGGTCTGCCATGGTCGGCATAAAAGGGGAGGGGAGGGAGGAGAGAGGGGAGAGAGAAAAGGGTTGGGATTCAAATTAATTTTTTTCAAAATTTTGAATAGAAACTTGAAAAACTTTGAACATGAAAGTTGTAGGGAATTTGAAAATCTATGACTTTCACTTTGGATCAAAGTTCATTTAAGCTTTAGTTTAGAAGTTATTTTAAATTTAAGACTACTAGGATTTGAATTCCTATTCATCTCATGTGCTTAAAATTTGAATTTGCAAATGGTGTTTGAAGTAAAGTTTTTAAGATACTAAAATATGAGTGTGTTTTCATGCTACATTTTTCATAAAAAGTGGAGCATGAAAATGTCATAAAAACAAAAGGAAAAAGTCTCACATACACACATACATACACATGCGCATACACATTCATACACATGCATATGCACACACATAATTAAATGCATTGTTTCAATGATTCTGGGTTATTATGCATGATGCTATGTTTAGGTGTTCTTGCTTAGGATTTTAAACACCTAGGGTGTTACAAAGCCCCTTGGGCTAAATCGAACAAACAAAAAGCGGAAAGCGATAACTAGCTTCTGGACCATTCTTCATCTTTTGGAATCTCCTCCATAGCCAAACTTGGGCGAAGCACGAGCCATCGTCTTAACATTCTTCAAAGTTGGGATCGAACTCCAGGTCGGATCCTGCATCTACCAAAGTATCCCCAAGGAATGGTATAGGTGCCATCCGTATGCAAACTTTAAAGTGGTCTATACTAAAGGTATATCGAAAACCAAGGAGGAAATCTGGGGTTTCCTATGCAAGAAGCATCATAAGATATATCCTCATCCAAACTCCGAACTCGGGCCATTCTGGCACCCCGGACTCCCGGTCCAAGTCACACCTTCCAAAACCACCAAGTCGGTGCGAGAACTCCCACTCCTCATACCTCAGCTGCCCAAGGCCCGAAGTCATTAGTAGAGGGAGGTAGAAACACGAGTAACACTAACTAATAAGAGAAACAGAAGAGTAGGGTTGTCCATGACCGAGGACATGGCTATACATATAATTTTCACCCTGCAGGGGTTGTACACCTGGACCCACTTGAATCGAAGCCAGCCAGGAGCGACCCAACTGAATGACGAGACACCGGTCTACTAACACAGAAACTAGTAGCCTCGGTACCATCCGGCTTTCCGGGTCTTGGGTGCATTCTCCCCCAAGAGGTCGCCCCGGGATATGAAGCCTACCTAGCACCTCGGGGAACATGAGGTCAGCACCTCCTCCCCCTGCACCAATACTCAATCCTCCTAATGCCTTGGTACCGCACTTGCTAGCCCCGGATCGGGCCCACCCGCATAATGTGTAAGTGGTGTGCACGCTTAACATAGTCCCACAAATCATAGTTACCCACAACCGGTCCTCATATGCCAGAGCGAGCATCTTCGTCACATGCGTATCACCTGCAGAGGTCCGCAACTGCACCCATTATGGGTACCTCCAATTCCTCAACCAAGTATCCAAAAAAGTTGCACCCGCCACAGGTGCTCCGTAGAGTGTGCCAAGATACACACTCCAAGCCCTCGATCCAAAGATTGAGTTAGGTTCGCTCGCTCCCTGCTATAAGCCCTATTCACCAACTCCTGGAAAGTGTATCTCCACTCATGCCAAGACTATCCATCCATCTCCCACACATACCCATGCAAAGTGTAGCAAGGCATCTCATACATATATATCAAGTGTACAGGAAAGCATGGAGTTCAGGTAAATAAAGAGGCTATGCAGGTTCATCTCATAGTAGCTCAACGTGAAGCAATAGCATATCTAGCAAGCAATGCATAGTAGGATCTTCCTTGGCCTCCTGGGTCTTTTGGTCGTCCGGGACGTCGATCAAGTCCTCCTCGTGGGGACCTAATTGTAAATACGTATAAAGACAGGGGCCAAAGTGCAAAAGTGCACAAAACTGCTCAAATAAGATCCAAATCACAACAAAACCTACTCTAACAGGTAGATCATGATTTTAGAAGAATTATGAAACTGGTTTCATAATTTTTGGAGGTCCGGTTAATTTATTATGAATTTTCTAATGAAAAACCTATTTCTGAAATTGTTAAAAGATTATCAGAAAAAGAAAACACACCACACTGACACATGGCAACACCAGAGCGTGCCACGTGGCATCCTGACCTTAGCAGGGGGTCAGACCTGCTGACGTCAGCGTCCGTGGGTCCACTGGTTAGCCGCACTGTCTCATTGACAGGGGGCCCACAAGTTAGCTCAAAACAAAAGAAAAGGGCAGGGTCTCTGGTTGGTTATGGGCTGAAAGAGGGTTGGGTCTGCTCGGTCGGCCTAACTTGACTCGACTTTGCTCGCACGCCGGCTTGGGAAGCTGGCTCACCTCGGTTAGTGGCTCGCGGACCGGTGCGGTTAGTAGGTTGGCTTCTAGAGCCGCCTTGGGCAGCATTGGGTCGTTCCCTCCCCCCCTTCTTCTCCTCTTCTCTTCCACTAACAAGGCTGGCCCACTCATCGGTCTCCTCCTCCAATTGGCAGCTGGGGCCTGCTCGTCGGTCACACTTCGGATCCGGTGTGGCTACGGTCGGATCCGGCACAGTAAAGTGAGTGTGCGTGTGTGTGTGTGCTGGTTGGTGTGTGTGTGTGCGGCAGACGCAGACGGGGCGCTCAGCGAAATGCCGAGGAGGCACGCCCGTGTGCCAAGCCGCGGAGTCATGGCGTGGCGCGGTCGGGTGCGCAGTCATCGACCCATGGCGAGGCAAGGCACGGTGACGGCTAGGCTGAGGCGAGGTTAGGGCCAAGGTCATCGACCCTTAGGCGGCGCTAGGCACGCACGCACGCACGGGCTCTCAACACGGCCGAGGCCGCTATGGCGGCAGCGAGGTATGGTGTCAAGGCGTGGCCTTTCGATCGTGCAGGGCATAAGACCGTGCGCGCGGGCACCTTGGATCTAGGGCCATGGCACGGCCGGCAACGGGGTGGCACTCGAGCTAATGGCTCGGCTGCGGGGTTAGGATGGACCATAGGTAGCATTTTTGGCAGAGGGTGGTGTGCACGTGCGCGGGCACTCAGCTTCGGTCGAGGCCGCAACACGGCCACGACGCGCGCAGTGGTCCGGCGAACTGGGCCGCGTATAGCGTTCCGCCTCCCCGAGGCCGGCCCCCCTCACATCTGGCCGCTTCCTAGGACATAGACTGCCCTCACCGACCAACACAAGTCTTTTCTGCACACTTTGACCTCACTCGTGCGTACCCTGGAAGAATTTCCTGGTTGGTCACCCATCCCCAAATTGCTCCAAGCCAAGCACGCTTAATTTTGGAGTTCTTTAAAAATTAGGCTTCCAGAAAAGAAGTTGCAACATGTTGGTATGAGTATCCTATTAATCCTATTAAACCCTGGGACGGGGTGTCACATTCTCACCCCGTTAAGAGGCCGACGTCCTCGTCGGTCAACCCCAAGCCAGAAACGTTCCTTCTTGGCCACGTTCGTACGTCCACAATGCCAACGGCCCATGTGCCACATCCGTGCGTCCAGTGCCAACGGCGCATCCCTGATGCCCGTGCACTGACCCGCCACGCGCCCGTGCTCATGCCCGCGCACTATGCTCGTACGTGCCTGTGAAACCGCGAGAGTCGGCTCTGATACCATTCTGTAACGTCCCGCCTCCCCGAGGCCGTGATGCCCGTGCACTGACCCGCCACGCGCCCGTGCTCATGCCCGCGCACTATGCTCGTACGCGCACGTGAAACCGCGAGAGTCAGCTCAGAGCAACACAAGTCTTTTCTACACACTTTGTCCTCACTCGTGCGCACCCAGGAAGAATTTCCCGGTCGGTCACCCATCCCCTAATTGCTACAAAGCAAGCACGCTTAACTTTGGAGTGCTTTAAAAATTGGGCTTCCGGAAAAGAAGTTGCAACTTGTTGGTATGAGTATCCTGTTAATCCTATTAAGCCCTGGGCCGAGGTGTCACAATCTCTGGCGTATGTATTTCGGCTCTTATACCAGTTGTGGCAGAACCACCTGAATTAATCCGGCTCAAGCGCGCTAACCATCACCACAAGGGCAATCAGGGCTAACTCGCACTTCAAATGGAGTAATCTACTGGTCTATCGGGTAACCTCCTGATACAACCACAGTTTTTGCCGATCGAAACCACACATACATGTACTCACACGAAGGTGAGCCCAGAGGATACAACATTCTATAAATTTTACATCACAGGTTCATCATAAATTATTATTACAACTGAGTTTGAATTCATAAAACAAGGTACTTCAGAGTTCAAAATAATCGAGTTCTTCAGAGTTCAATGCAGCGGAAAAATAACGATAACTACTCGACGATACAGGATGTATTGATGAAACTCGTACGAGACATCACTCAGCATTATCACCGTTGGCCGGGGGCGTATCCCATTCCACTGACCAACCAGGAGGAAGGGTACACGACCAAGTTAAACTAGCAATCATATCCTCAAAAGTATCACCTGAAAACAAGCCAGAAGCAAGGCTGAGTATATTAATACTCAGCAAGGCTTACCCGACTATTGGTATATACTTAGCCGACTCCTAGATATGCAAGGCTTTTTGGCTTGAGGGGTTTGTTTTGCCGAAAAGCATATACAAGTAGGTCCTTACTTTCAAATTTTAGCTCCAGATTCTAATTTTCTTTAACCATTCTAGATAAGCAACTATCCAATATCATACATGGTGGAAGAATTAATTTGCACCCAACCAGATTAAGCATCATCATTGTTCCTGTTCTTACTCTATGTGGTAAAAGGGTCATGCAGTCTCAATAACCGCGAGAAACGGACGATTCGAATTGAATTTCTTAACCTTGCAAGGGAAACCTAAACACACGTCACGTGGTTACTCCCAGAGTCACACGTGCAACTTTTCCCTTCAATTCCCGCTTCACGGAACAGGCCCACCGCCCTCGACTACACGTCCCCATGGACCCGGCCATGGCGGCACATGCATCCGCCATTAACTAGATGTGAACGAATTCAAGATAGTGGGGAGTATATTCCGACCTCGGTTCAATCCAGTACTTAAGCTTACCGATTACCATATTCTCGGCATGTGGTTAGTACGCTCAAAGACTTAACCACCACTACCACACACTGCGGCCTTAGCATTTTTCACTAAACATACGGGGCCTCAATCATCAACATAAACATCGTACCATAGCCCCCGTCCGTCGATCTTATGATTGCAGCATGTAGTAAACATTCAACTCCTAAATTCTCGCGAGTGACAGGAAATCACCCGACTTTTACCGGAGTCCTATTAGCATAGCATTCTATCGAACCTTACGTCTAGTGTTCAGAGCATGGGTACCTAGGATCATGCGACTAAGTTTTCATCCAACTCCTATAAACTTAATGCACAAGTAAAGTAGAGTAATAAGTTGCATAGTTTAGAAAATAGGGTTCATGCTCCGGGGCTTGTCTTCTTGGGTAAAGTTAGTTTGGGGCTCGTCCGAACTCGGGCTCGGGTCATCGAAAGCTTTGGTTAGATTCACTTGGGCTTCACGCTGCTCACTCTCGGACGCGGGCACCAGCTCGTACGTTCCGTCGCGAGAGTAGTCGATTCTATATGAATGCACAAGTGTAAGTTGTAGTGATGGTATATAACGATCATATTCCTTCATGATAAAGTTGCAATCCATAATAACATAGATTTGGTTGTAAAGTTACTCAGTTACGATTTCTTGGGCACTCTTTAACAGAAGGGGGTGGTGTTGTATTGGAAATTTAATTTTTGCAGTATAAGCATGGATTAAGCACAAACACTGATCTAGGTAACTTCTGGAGATGAAATGTTTATTCAGAGTACAATATGCAGAGATAAGACTACTGTAAAAATTTCAGACATTTTCATGCAGCAGAAAAAATAGGACAAGATACACTTATGTTAATAAATATTAATTTCTAAAGGATGTTTTACAGGATTTCTGTGTATGAAACTTTTTATACAGCAAGAGATACTATAAAGTGTCCTACAGTAAAAAGTTGAACATTTTCCAAGCACAGAAACTAATTATCTTTATTTAGTATATTTTTCCCACCACAAAATTATATAAATAAGTTACAGGGAAGAAAAAGGTTCTAAACTTTTTTGTGGTATTTAGGCATCAATATAACAGCTCTGGAAAAGTTTCACAACATGAATCACAATATAACAGCAGTTACAAATTAGTTTTATTATTTCATGTCATAAACAAGTATTATTAAAAAGTTTAGCTAGAGATGGGTTCTGGTCCTAATATTTTTACACTGGCCTACACATCAAGCAACCAATCTACTGTCCAAAAATCAGGTTCAGAACTGGTCTACAACAGGGGGTACAGTTAAAGTCTATTAAAATTTCCATTTAATTTAGAGCAAGATTTAGCAAGCAACTGAAGAAAAACATGTAACAAAGTTGTAGATTTTCATCTAACGATTCCACGACAGCTGAGTTTGTATTTTTCCGATTTTTCTATGATTTAATATGAATTTTACAAGTTCACTATTTTTGAATTCAAAGTTTAAACACAGGTTTACAGTTATGCCCCTGGAAACTTGCGTGCAGACTCTTTTAAAGATTTCAATCGTTGCAATTGGGTTCCTGGGCGGCGCTGGTATGGCGGCCGGCCAGATTCCGGCGAGGGGGCTCGTCGGCGGCGAGGGGAAAAGGGTCATGGAGATCCAGGGAGGTGAGAGCTACCTTAGGGTGGGCTTGGTTGGGCTTGGGGGTGACCGGAGGTGGCTCGTCGGCGCCGAGCAGAGGGGCAGCGGCGGTGCGGAGCATCGGCGACGGTGCTCCGGCGAGGAGGGGAGGGTGTGGGCTGGTCGATGAGCTTCGCGGCATCGAGGGGAACCTGTTTTGAGGCTTGGCTTGGATGGAGGAGCTTCGGAGTGGGCTGTCCACGGAGCAGCAAGGGAGCGGCGGCGGCGCGGGCGGCGCTGGCGGTGCTTCGGCGGTCGAGATGGCCGGGGAAGAGGCCGGTGAGCTTCAGTGGAGGGAGGGCAAGCTCGCTGGGCGATGGGTTTGGGCAGTGGGAGGCTGGAGGATGAGACTCCACGGGCGGGTGGTGCACGGCGGCGGCAATGGCAGCGGCGGCAGCGTTCTGGGGGTTGAGGTGCGAGCGAGTGGCCTGGTGTCGCCTTTTATAGGCTGCAGGAGGGAGGGAGAGAACCGGGCGACGCTGGGGAGGGGCGGCACAACGGGGGCGCGTTACTGGTCGCGGTGGGCGGTGAGCAGAGCTGGCGCGGCGTGCGGCGGGCGCGGGCAGGGGATTGGGCGCTGAGGATTTGGCGTGGGGAGCAGAAGATCACGCGGCACGTGGGTTGGGCGAGGAGCTGCAGCAGCTGGCTTGCCGGGCGGCGAGCGCAGCGACTGGCGGGACGCGGCGGGGACCCGGGCACGGCGCGACTTGTCCAATGGGCGCGGCGGGCAGCGAGTAGAGGCGCGCGTCGCCGCCGTGCGCGTGGCGTGCGCAAACTGGGGAGGAGCGCGGCGTGCAGGCGCGGCCAGGCATTGGCTTGGCGCCTAGCGCCGGTCAGGCATCACCGGCCAAGTGGCCTGCGGCGACTACGCGGCGGGCGGAGGGTCGGGCGAAGCGAGGGTTGGGCGAAGCCGAGGGTCGGGCGAAGCGAGGGTCGGGCGAAGCGGCTGCGCGTCGGACGAAGCGGAGGGTCGGGCGAGCGTAGGGTCGGGCGAAGCGAAGGGTCGGGCGAAGCGTAGGGTCGGGCGAAGCGACTGCGCGTCGGAGGGTCGGGCAGGGCAGGAGAAAGAAGGGTCTGCAATGAAAATAGAATAAAAGGCAGGGGCTGGTTTGCAAATTCAAGTGTTTCTCAAATTTCGTGTTGCAACTCAAAAATCTCTGAACATGAAAGTTGTTCAAAATGAAAAGTTACACAAGTTTTGTTTCAGGCCAAAGTTCATTTGAGTTCTAGTTTAGAAGTTATTTTAAAAACTCAAAAAGTATGATTCGGAGGGCACGTCATTTCCTGGGCAAAAATTTGTATTCTCTCCTAGGCTTCAACTAGACTTTTGATTATCAAGTCAATAACGATATGCCAATTCCGTTTCGTAGCCATGTTAGCATCAATGTGAAAGTTATTTAATTTGTTTGATTAACGTACATGTACTTATGCACATATACCCAACTATTTTCAATTCCAAGCAAAACCAATTTATAACTCGTTTCTTTTAACTTTTCTTAGTCACCAATGCATCGTGTTAAGCTAAAGAGGCTTATTTCGTAATTTAAACACCTGAGGTGTTACACCACGGCAACATCAGGCTGCGGGGATGGACGAGGGCGACAGCGAGGTCCCTGCAAATGAAAAGGGGATGGGGTTCCTAGGGTCGCGCTACGGTGATTTCATCGGCGGTGCAAGGCTCACGCCGGCAGCACTAGGGTGTCGAAAGGCGGTGGTGGCCTACCGGTTCGGGTCGGGAGGATAGGGCTCGGTGCGGCGACGAGGCGATGCAGAGATGAGTCGAGGTCGTGTCGTGCCAAGCTACAGCGTCGATGTCAGTGTACAGGGCGCAGACGCGATGGAACTCTGGCGGCGGCATCCTTCCCTTCTCCTTCCTTCTCCTCTGCTCCTCCTCCTCTTCTCCCCTCCTACGGTGCGGCGGCGGCGGCTCTCGATTGGAAAGGGGAAAACCCCAAGAGGTTCTAGGGTTTCGCACGACGCTCAAAGGCTTTATAGGTGCAGCGCTAGGGTTTGGCGCGGGCCCGGACGTCGAGGGCGGCGATGGGATGCACCGTGGAATGGGGACGTGTGGCACGATCGGGAGGCGCGCCGCGCTAGGGTTTGGGTCGCAGGCGGTAAAGGCGTGGTGCGGTGTGACATAGGCGAGGCGCGGGCGCGGCCGTTGGGTGACTTTGTCGCGACGCGGGGGCGGAGCACCGCGGGTGCGGCGGTGAGGCGGAGCGCAGACACGTTGCGAGGAAGGGGGAAGCTGATAGGTGGGTCCCACCCATCATTGGCTCGGGCGGAGGTAAAGGATGAGGCCCAGGGGGCAGCAGTGGCTAGGTTGGGCCAGGCTCGCGCGTGCAGGCTTGAAGCGGGGCGCGAGTGCGGGCTGGTGTGGGCCATGCGTGGTGCAGGCCTCTAGCAGGCCGAGCTCGGCCTTTGGCTGCTCGGCCAGCTAGGCTGGGTTAAGGTTTAGGCGGGTTTAGGATTGGTGTTAGGTCCTGGGTCGGGCTGGGCTGAGTTAGAGTTAGTTAGCTTTTGAATTAAAATTTGAAGGGCTCACTTTGGATTCAAATCCCACACAATTTAACTACAATGAAATTTTAAACAGAATAAATCCAAATAAACAACTTCACATAAAATCCGATAAACTCCAGATTAAATCACACTAGCAATGTAGTCCTTGATCCAATTTAGGTCTTAATTCTAGCAATCAAACAAGATTCTTGCGAGAAGTTAGTGCACAAATACCCCAGGGTCTAACAAGAAGGATTAGTCAGTTGTTAGTCGCCGTTGTGGGATCCGAACCAGCACAAACGTTCATCGTTCAAGCGAGCCAAAGTTTTATTCGAAAAGGGAAATATTTTTGGGTTTGCTTGTTTAAGGTGATTACGAATTATTTCTGATTAGTACTAATCTTGATTAGTACCAATCACTAACTACTGATTTTTTTCTTTCGTGGGTGAGCTAGCACTAAGCGCTTGTACTTAATTAGCTCAAGGAGCTTGATTAAATAAAAGGAACTTAGGAGACGGAGAAGGGAACTCAAACTCAGAGAGGTGCTTGTGTACCTGAGCTGGTGTGAGACGAGAGATGCCGGGAGCTTCGGGTTTTATAGGCGCGTGCAGGAGCCAGGCTGGCCGGCCTGGGCCAGATCGGTCGGCTCATGACCGGCGCCGGGAGCTCCACCTCAACCTCCTATGCGCAGACTTGCAGGTGATAATGCGGTGTTTGGTGGCGATGGGACGACAGCGGTGAGGGAGAGGCCGGCTGGCCTGCATGGGGCCGATCGGCCTGGTGCTGCACCATCACGCGTCCTCCTTTCTCCGACATGTTCCCTGCTCATAATGCTCCCTTCCTGTAGGTGCACTTCAAACAAAAATGTTGCCTGATGGGACAGGAACCGTGCAACAGAGGCCATCTATCTATGATGGGGTTAAATGGCCTGCACATGTACATTCACAAGTTCTTGCTCCTTTGATTAAAGTCCTTGGCAGTAGTGCTCTTCCCTGCAGCTGCACCATGGCCTAGTGTTGACAAGTGGGGCCGACCGGCCTGTTATTTGGCCGAAATTTTTTGATCTTTTTTATGCAATGCAAATGAGACAAAAGCTCAAAAATTAAATATGCACTTTGCAGAAACTTAGATGCATGATGTGGTCAGAAAAAAAAATATGCTTGTAAATAAACTATCCTATATGCAAATGCAAGAGATGGATAACTACCATATTACCTCATGGCGAGAGTTCGGATTTTGAGTCCTGAGCGGGACTCTCCGTACCATGGGTTTGATTGTCATCGCCGGATGGAGTTTTCCTCGGCGATGACACTTTTCTTTTGCCACACTTTTTTTGTGGGCTTACTTGTTTCGATCTCTTTCTTCTCAAGCTTAGAAATTTATTACGCTGGATCCTTCGCTTCGCATTCCGTTGGTTATGCACCTTGATCTCCTCTTGAATTCAAAGATTCTCCACGAATTCGATGAGGGCTTCGATGGATGGGGTTGATGGCTTCTCCGGCTCTTTCGTGGCCTTCTTCCGGTTGAATGTCTTGACTTGGGAGCATTGTCCGACCTTTGGTCTGAAGGCGAACCTTTCCTTCTGCCCATTGATGTTGAGCTGAATTTCTCTAGCTCCCACATCAATGTGTGCATTTGCCGTGCTCGAGAATGGCCTTCCCAATATGAGAGGGGTCTTGGTGTCGACATCCATGTCGAGAATGAAATAATCAACGGGGATAAAGAAATTCCGTATTTTCACCGGAATATTCTCTCGGCAATTCCCGTGGGGTAACGAACTGATTGGTCCGCTAGCTGCAAACACATAGCAGTAGGAACAAGCGCATGATGTTTAAGCATATCATAAACTACCTTTGGCATGGCGCTGATGCTTGCTCATAGATCACAAAGAGCGTGCTTAAAGTGTTGAGCTCTGATTGAACATGTGATGGTGGGGCATCCTAGGTCCTTCTTCTCCGGGAGAGGATCGAGTATAGCTGCGCTACACTCTTCTGTAAGCTGCATGACCTTGGTGGTTGGTAACGACCTCTTGCTTCCAAGGATATCCTTGATATACTTGGCATATGTGGGAACCTGCATAGCATCAAGAAGCAGTATATTGACATATAGCTTCTTAATTTCCTCGACAAACTTGCCGAATTGCTCGTTAGCCACCGGCCTCCTTTTTCGTTCTGGCTACGGTAAGGCGGTTGTAGTCCTTGGGACTTCCTCGGTGTCTTCCTGGGTAGCAGTGTTGTTGGACTCCTCGGCCTCCTCCTGCACTTCGTCTTCAGCATCGGCATCCCTAGCGGTTACGTTCTTCCATCGTGTACCTGCGTCTTGCAGATGGGGTGGATCCTGCGTGGACTTTCCAGTCCATGTGGACACCGCATTCACACTTTCCTTAGGGTTCCCCTCCGGTTGCCTGGGTAGCTTTCCCTCATTATGGTTAGGGTAAGAAGCGGCCAACTGAGCCCTTGAGTTTCTATTATTTTGTAGAAACTCAGCTGGTTTTTAATAACAGAATTAAAGCTCTCCATTTGGGCGGCCAGAGACTCCAAAATTTTATCATTAGCTTGAAACTTCTTACTAATGTTATCATTTATTTGTTTCTGGTTGTACACTAAGTCCTTGAGTGAGGGCTGAAAATTGTTATTAAAATTGTTACCTTGTTGTTGGCCTAAGGGGAGGTTGGGCTTGGAGTTCCAACCTTGCTGAGGATGGTAGCCTGAGTTATTGGGGTTGTTGTTCCCAATGAAGTTCACATACTCTTGAGTCGACGGGAAAGTGTTGCCCGAGTGCCCAGTATTGCCACATGTCTCACATGTGATCCAAGACTCCATGATCTGGTTAACCTCCTGGTGCAGAGATTCCAGCTTTTTCTTAAGGAGATCCATCTTGGCTGCCAGCATATCTACACCATCAATTTGGTGTACTCCTTTAGCACGGGCTGGTTGCCCATCTCCCTTCCAACTCTGGTTGGAGGCAATCTTGTCGATGAGCGCCTTATCTCCTGCAACATCTAGAGAGAAGAATGCTCCTCCTGCTATTGTGTCTATGTGGTCTTGCGCTCGCTGACTTAGGCCATGGAAGAAGTTCTGAATGATTAGGCACTCTTCCATGCAATGGTGTGGGCATGCTGCAATGTACTCCTGGAGATGTTCCTAGGCTTTTGGGATGGTTTCATCCTGGAGTTGTTGGAAACTGGAAATCCTGTTCCGAAGGGCGTTGGTTTTGCCCACCGGAAAGTACTTGGCCAGGAAAGCATTAGAACAGGCATCCCATGTGGTGAATGCATCCTTATTGGTGTAGAACCACGTCTTTGCTTTCCCAAGCAGAGAGAATAGGAACAAACAAAGTCGAACATTTCCCAGTGTAGTGCCTTTGGGGTTAATTATGCTTCTCACTTCCAGGAAGTTCTGAAGATGAGCGTTGGCATCCTCTGATGACTTACCATAGAAAGGACTTGCCTGGACCATGTTGACAAGCCCAGTCTTTAGCTCAAAGCCTTCATTCCCTTGGTTGGTGTTCAATCCAGTAGGGATATGACTGCTGGACGGGGCTGAGAACTGATAGAGTGTCTTCTGAGCCATGGGTGATAAAGCTGGTGTTGTCGAACCTTCACCTAAGGTGAGCCTTTTCTGAGGTGGGACAGTTCTCTGTCAAACAATTCGCCCAATTCTTTCTGGATTCGGGTTGAAGGTGTATGGTAGATCGAAACCGGTCATACACTGCTCTATATATATCACAAAGACAAATAGAGCAATGGTAAGCCCGCTAAGATTAGTGGCGATAAATTAGTAAACTTTATCAAACTATTCAACGATATCTTTAGCACCAATTGCTTCCCTGGCAATGACGCTAGAAATGCTTGTTGGCGTTTCTTATGCCCAATAGAATATGTATTCCGCAAGCGCTCAGAATCCATCGCTGTAGGACTTCAACTTGGAGTATTCCAGGGTATCGTAAATTTCCACGGGGAAGCACTATGGTCTAGAGAATATCGAAGAAGCAAATGATAAACTTTACAGGAAATATCAACTGACTAATATAGTGGGGGTAAGCCAGATATGATAAGATAGGATAAATAGCCAAGCGATGACCGCCTGACACAGGAGACTCTAAACCTTAGAGCGGTAAGCAGCTGAGAGGACAACGAGCGAGAAAGACTCCTAAAACACTTCTAAACTAATGAGCTAGCCTCACTAGACTAAACCTTTCTTCTAACTTGATATTGGGAACCTAGAGCTTACTTCGGCGGTCGGAGAGAGGAAGGACTACAGAAAGGGGTGAGAGGGGAGTCCAACGACAAACAACAACTACTGCTATGAAACACCCGAACGTGGTGGACTACGAGGGACGGACAGGGCTATCACCACCTGCTGCCTACCACACTATTCCATGGGGTGGAACACACTTTCTAGCTAACACTAAGCAAGACACCACATTTGCACTCGGCGTTAGGATTTCTCTTGTGGCTGACAAGAGAAATCCCCCTCAACCTAGGAAACTAACTTGAGCTCCCTAGTCTGGGCGAGAAAATCCACAAGGTAAGATCCTGATAAACAAGAAAGATAACAAAGCCTAAGCTAGAGGAAATGTCTTCTGCACACAAGCTGGATAACTTGGAAAGATAAATAAATGCGGAAAGTAAAGCTGACTTGAAAAGATAAAGAAGATAAATTATATTGATAAATGTCAAAGAAAAAGATACAAGAACTATACCAGATTTTCGATAACGACTCCGGAATCCCGAGATAAGATCGACTCGACTCTAACTCTCATACTACTGAACCTAACTCTAGAAAGTGAAATGAGTGAAGAGAACTCCTTGGTGTTTGTTTACAAGCTGAATGCCCCTCTATTTATAGTGTGGAGGTGCTGAAGAGGATGTCGGTAAAACGGTTGTGACAATTGCGTGAATCCTAAGCCCGCCGGCCTCATCCAGGCTAGCTGGCTTGGGATGGTGGCCGCGTGGCACCGCCCTTCTCCTAGATGGTCTTGATGCACTCCTGGTGTTGGTGGAGGTGGCGTCGAACCTTGGCCTAAGGAATGTCTTTTCTGAGGTGGGACGACTCTACGTCGGACAATTCACCCAATTCTTGCTGGATTCGGGTTGAAGTTGTATAGTAGATCAAAACCGGTCATGCACTGCTCTGCATATATCACAAGGACAAAGAGAGCGATGGTAAGCCTCCTAAAATTAGCAGCGATAAATCAGTAAATTTTATCAAACTATTGAACTATATCTTTAGCCAATTGCTTCCCCGGCAACGGTGCCAGAGATGCTTGTTGGCATTTCTTATGGCCAATAGAATAAGTATTCTCAAGCGCATAGAATCACCACTGTAGCACTTCACCTTGGAGTATTCCAAAGTATCATAAATTTCCTCGGGGAAGCACTATGGTTAAAGAGTATCGAAGAAGCGAATGATAAACTTTACCAGCAACATCAACCGACTAACTTAGTGGGGGTAAGCCAGATATGATAAGATAGGATAATGGCCAAGTGATGATCATCTGACACAGGAGACTCTAAACCTTAGAGTGGTAAGCGGCTGGGAGGACAACAAGCAAGAAAGACTCCTAAAACACTTCTAAACTAACGAGCTAGCTTCACTAGACTAAACCTTACTTCCAACTTGTTATGGGAAACCTAGAGCTTACTTCGGCGGCCAAAGAGAGGAAGGACTACAGAAAGGGTTGAGAAGGGAGTCCAACGGAAAACAACAATTACTGCTATGAAAACACCCGAACGTGGTGGACTACGAGGGACGGACAGGGCTGTCACCACCTGCCGACTACCACACTGTTCTGTGGGGTGGAACGCACTTCCTAGCTAGCACTAAGCCAGACACCACATCTGCAATCGGTGATAGGATTTCTCTTGAGGCCTTCAAGAGAAATCACCATCAACCTAGGGACTGACTTGAGCCCCCTTGTCCAAGCGAGAAAACTCGCAAGGTAAGATCCCGATAAACAAGAGAGATAACAAAACCTAAGCTAGAGGAAAGAGCTTCTGCACACAAGTTGGATAACTTGGAAAGATAAATAAATGCGAAAAGTAAAGCTGACTTGAAAAGATAAAGAAGGTAACTTATATTGATAACTTGTCAAAGGGAAAGATACAAGAGCTATACCAGACTTCGGATGACGACTCCGGAATCCTGAGACAAGCTCGACTCGACTCTAACACCCAAACTACTAACCGAACTCTAGAAAGTGAAAGAGAGAAGAGAACTCCTTGGTGTATCTTTTACAAGCTGAGGAGCCCACCAATTTATAGTGTAGGAGGTCAGTGCATGAAGTCAATGAAGCAGTTACGGCGGTTGCGTCAGTCCTAAGCTGGCCTGGGATTGTGGCCACGTGGCACCACCTTTCTCCTGGATGGCCCTGATGCTCTCCTGGTGTCGGTGGAAGTTGCACCTCAGATGTTTGCCCGAGTCTTGCATGCAAGTGGGCCCATCAATCCATGGGTGAAGCCTTTCGGGTCATTAGATCAAACCAACTTCAAGTGCATGGCTTAGGATCAAGGTAAGTGTGTTTCTTCGCTCCTGGATTGAAGACATGGCATTTGGGTCCAGTGCCAGGCCGGCCGGCCTAGGGGAGGCCGGTCGGCCTGGGATTTTCCAAAATTTGCCTCATTTTTGGTACACTTGTTCATTCACAACTCATCCAAAACTTGTGGAACTTTATTAGTTTAAATAAAATATGTATGGAACATAGTGCACAACTCTATTTATTCCTGAGAAGTTGACGGACAAAGTGTGTTTTAATGGCCGTCAACAGTGATGTGCCGGTCAGGATGTCTTGGACTTGTGTTTGTATGCATGCAGGTGAAGTTTGGGCCTGAAAGGCCACAGTGCCAAGTCAGCCGGCCTAGGAGAGGCCGGTCGGCCTAGGATTTCTCCCAATTTGGCCGAATTTTGGATAGTGAGCTCCTAAAATCAAATAATCACCAAAACTAGTGGAACTCATCAACGTTAATGGTTTTAGCATAGTTATGGCATCAAAGTATGAAATCTGGAGAAATGTTGGCAGTAAAAATCATAGAAATCGACTGCGAACAGTGGTCATCAAGACCCAAAATCACGATGACTTCATTGCAGACCTAAAAGAAACCTTCAATAGCCTACGCAAGTTCCAGTGGAACCTCAACCCGAAAAAGTACGTCTTTGGCGTACCATCGGGGAAACTACTTGGGTTTATCATCAGTCACCGAGGAATTGAGGCCAACCTGGAGAAAATCACTGCCATCACTGACATGGGGGGCTCCGATCACAATCAAAGATGTTCAGAAGCTCACAAGGTGCATGGCGGCCCTGAACAGATTCATCTCACGACTTGGGGAACGGGGACTACCCTTCTTCAAGTTATTAAAGCGGCAAGACAAGATTAAGTGGATAGAGGAGGTGGAGCAGGCACTGCAGGACCTTAAAAATCACCGACAGTCGCCCTTCGTCCTCACAGCTCCATTACCTGGTGAGAACTTGCTACTCTACATCGCTGCGACTACTCATGTG
Source organism: Panicum miliaceum (assembly GCA_032594955.1). Lineage (NCBI taxonomy): Eukaryota > Viridiplantae > Streptophyta > Magnoliopsida > Poales > Poaceae > Panicum > Panicum miliaceum. The sequence goes on along the minus strand of CM064066.1, from coordinate 22,483,253 downwards.
ATCAGCACAGCCATCATGGTGGAGCGGTCCTAGGAGGGCCATGCTTTTGGTGTGTAGAGGCCGGTGTATTTAAACAACGACATACTCTCTGAATCAATGGTCTGTTACCCACCAATTTAGAAACTTTTCTATGCAATACTCGTTACATCCAGGAAGCTCTGCCACTACTTCGACGAATACAAGATATCAGTTGTCACTGATTTCCCATTGGCGGATATTCTCCACTATCGGGACGCCAGTGGACGCATCTCCAAGTGGGCAGTGGAACCGGGGGCTCTCTCCATTGACTTCAAGTCATGCACAACCATCAAGTCGCAGGCACTAGTCGATTTCATGGCAGAGTGGCGGAAAAATCAAATTCCAACTCCAATTGATAGGCCAGAGCATTGGGTAATGTATTTTGATGGTTCTCTCAAGCTCGAAGGTGGTGGTGCTAGAGTACTCTTCATATCTCCAAAGGGTGAGAAAATCAAGTATGTTCTTCAAATCCTTTGGAAAGAGTCAACAACGAGGCCGAGTACGAGGCGCTTCTACATGGGCTCCGCCTGGCGATCTCCCTCGGCATCAAGCGAATACATGTCTATGGCGACTCCTTATTGGTTGTTCAACAAGTCAACAAGGACTTGGACTGCAACAAAGAAGCTATGGACGCATACGTAATTGTGGCAGAACCACTTGAATTAATCCGGCTCAAGCGCGCTAACCATCACCACGAGGGCAATTAGGGCTAACTCGCACTTCAAACGGAATAATCCATTGGTTTGTCGGGTAACCTCCCGATACAACCACGGTTTTTGCCGATCGAAACCACACATACATGTACTCACACGAAGGTGAGCCCAGAGGATACAACATTCCACAAATTTTTCACCACATGGTTCATCATAAATTATTATTATAACTGAGTTCAAATTCGTCAACAAGGTAATTCAGAGTTCAAAATAATTGAGTTCCTCAGAGTTCAATGCAGCGGAAAAAAATAACGATAAACTACTCGACGATACATGATGTCTCGATGAAGCCCGTACGAGACATCACTCGGCATTATCATCGTTGGCCGGGGGCGCATCCCATTCCACCGACCAACCAGGAGGAAGGGTACACGGCCAAGTCAAACTAGCGATCATGTCCTCAAAAGTATCACATGAAAATAAGCCACAAGCAAGACTGAGTATACTAATACTTAGCAAGGCTTACCCGACTAGTGGAATATACTTAGCCGACACCTAGACATGCAAGGCTTTTGGCTTGAGGGGTTTGTTTTGCCGAAAAGCATATATAAGTAGGTCCTTACTTTCAAATTTTAGGTCCAAGTTCTAGTTTTCTTTAACCATTCTAGGCAAGCAACTATCCAATATCATACATGGTGGAAGAATTAATTTGCATCCAACAAGATTAATCATCATCATTGTTCCTCTTATTACTCTATGTGGTAAAAGGGTCAAACAGTCTCAATAACCGCGAGAAATGGACGATTTGAATCGAATTTCTTAACCTTGCAAGGGAAACCTAAACACACGTCACGTGGTTACTCCTAGAGTCACAAGTGCAACTTTTCCCCTTTCTTCTTGGGTTGTGGATCAGGGCCACCATCCGAGACTACAGAGCCCAGCTCTGTACCCACCATGTGCGAGCATGGAACCGAAGTTGAGATGGTGGGATGCTGTCCACTTGCCGGTCCGAATAGGTACTTAAGCTTACCGATTACCTTATTCTCGGCATGTGGTTAGTATGTTCAAAGACTTAACCACCACTACCACACACTGCGGCCTTAGCATTTTTCACTACACAGACGGGGCCTCAATCATCAACATAAACATCGTACCATAGCCGTCCGTCGACCTTATGATTGCAGCATGTACTAAATATTCAACTCCTAAATTCTCGCGAGTGACAGGAAATCACTCGACTTTTACCGGAGTCCTATTAGCATAGGATTCTATCGAACCTTATATCTAGTGTTCAGACCATGGGTACCTAGGATCATGCAACTAAGTTTTCATTCGACTCCTATAAACTTAACGCACAAGTAAAAATAAAGTATTAAGTTCCATAATTTAGAAAAATAGGGTTCATGCTCCGGGGCTTGCCTACAGGATGTTCTACAGGATTTCTGTGGATGAAACATTTTATACAAAGTGTCCCACAGTAAAAAGATGAACATTTTCCAAGCACAGAAACTAATTATTTTTATTTAGTGCATTTTTCCCACCACAAAATTATATAAATAGGTTACAGAGAGGAAAAATATTTCTGTGGTATTTAAGCATCAATATAACAGCTCTGGTATTTAAGCATCAATATAACAGCTCTGGAAAAGTTTCACCACATGAATCACAATATAACAGCAGTTACAAATTATTTTTATTATTTCATGGCATAAACATGGTTTAACAAAAAGTTTAGCTAGAGATGGGTTCTGGTCCTAATATTTTTACACTGGCCTACAAATCAAGCAACCAATCTACTGTTAAATTTTCATGTTTAGCCTTGGTCTACAACAGTGGGTACAATTAAAGTCTATTAAACGTTCCATTTAATTTATAGCAAGATTTAGCAAGCAACTGAAGAAATACATGTAACAAACGTTGTAGATCTTCTTCTAATGATTACAAAACAGTTGAGTTTGTATTTTTACGATTTTTCTACGATTTTATATGAATTTTACAAGTTCACTATTTTTGAAACTAGGTTTAAAACTTTCTTTTACAGAGGGGTCCCTAGAAACTTGCGTGCAGGCCCCTGGGAAGATTGCAATCAAAGCAATGTGGTCCCTGGCGGCCGGCCAGCGAGCTCGAGCTCGATTCCGGCGTGGGCAGGGGCCGGCGGTGAGGGCAAGGTGGGGGAGGAGCACGGGGAAGGCATGGGCTACCTTGGAGAGGTCTCAGTTGGGGCCGAGGTGGTCGGTGGCGGGCTCACCACGGTGGAGCAGGGGCGGCGGCGCTTGGAGCTTGGCTCCGGCGATGTGGAGCGGCAGCGCTTGGCTGGGGAGCTTTGGTGGATGGTGGGGGACCGATTTCGGGGGTTGGATTGAGTGGAGGCGGGGCGGAGGGAGGGGCTCAGCACTGAGCTCTGAGCGGCGGCATCAATGGCGGGCGTCGGCGGGTCTGCGAGCGAGCAGGGGCGTGCTTCCCCTTTTATAGCGAGCCAAGGAAGGGGAGAGGGTTGGGGCGGGCCGGGCATGGCAGGGGTGCGCCATTGGGCGCGGCCGGCGGTGACCAGAGCCGTGCAGCGTGCGGCACGCCATTGGGCGTTGGGGCAGCGGCGTTCTACTGGCCGTGCGGGATGCCTCGTGAGGAAGAAGGAGGACACGACCGCGGGTTGGGCGAGCTGGGCAGCGAGCAGAGGCATTGGGGGATTGGCTTGGCGCGACGCGGCGGCAGGCATCACCGGCGACATGGCGGGCGGGTTCTGCTGGGCTGACGGGGCAGAGCAGAGGAGAGAGGTGAGGGAGGGACCGAGACGCGAGAATTTGATAAATTTTAAGGGTCTGATCGTAAAACTGATATTTTCTTACATTTCTGTGTTGCAACTCAAAAACCTCTAAACACGAAAGTTGTTCAAAATGAAAAGTTCTACAAGTTTCATTTCAGGCCAAAGTTCATTTGAGTTATAGTTCTGAAGTTATTTTAAAAACTCAAAAAGCAATTTTCGGAGGGCACATGATTTCCTGGGCAAAAATTTGTATTCTCTCCTAGGCTTCAACTAGACTTTTGTTTATCCTGTCATCGATGGAGTGTCCATTAAATTTTCGCCGCCAAGTGCGTTGAAGTGAGAGTTATTTAATTTGTTTGATTAAAGTACATGTATTTATGCACATATACACATCTATTTTGAACTCAAAGCAAAACCCAATTATCATTCACTTCTTTTAAACTTTTCTTAGTCATTTATGCATCGTGTTAGGCTAATGAGGCTTATTTCGTAATTTAAACACCCGAGGTGTTACAGCTTTCCCCCCTTAAAAAGAATCTCACCCCGAGATTCGGGCAATAGGCTTAGAGTGGATAGTGTGTGTACCTTCGGTAGAGTTGAGAAAACCGGGGAAATTTTGGTTTAGATAGCTTTCAGTTTCCCATGTGGCTTCTTCCTTAGTGTGATGATTCCATTGAATTTTGTACATTTTAATCACTTTCCTCCTAGTGCTTCTTTCTTTTTGATCCACGATTTTGATAGGGTACTCAACATACGAGAGGTCGGGCTCTACTAATATTTCCTGTTGTTCAATAACCTCGGTAGGGACTCGAACACACTTCTTGAGCTGAGACACGTGAAAGACATCATGGATGGCTGCAAGCTGAGGGGGTAGTCGAATTCGATAGGCTACGGGTCCACAGCTCTCGATGATTTCGTAGGGACCAACATAACAGGGAGATAGTTTTCCTTTGACTCGGAATCGTTGTACACGCTTGGTTGGTGAAACTCGAAGGTTGACGTGGTCACCAACTTCAAATTTTAGTGGCTTTCTCCTTCTATCGAAATAGCTCTTTTGCCTGGATTGTGCGGCTCTAAGGTTTTCTTGTATTACTCTCACTTTTTCTTCTGCCTCGATTACCAAGTCTAGTCCAAATATTTTGCGTTCTCCGGTCTGTGACCAACTCAAAGGGGTTCGACACCTTTGTCCGTATAAGGCCTCAAATGGTGCCATTTTCAAACTCGCTTGGTAGCTATTATTATATGAGAACTCTGCTAGGGATAGGCATTTGTCCCAATTCTTGCCATAGTGAATGACACAAGCTCTAAGCATGTCTTCCAGAATTTGGTTTACTCTTTCAGTTTGTCCGTCAGTTTGAGGATGATAGGTTAAGCTTCGAATCAATTTAGTACCAAGAGAAGCTTGCAATTGTTCCCAAAAGCGCGCTACAAACTGAGTACCACGATCGGAAATAATAGTCTTTGGTACTCCATGTAGGCAAACGATACGATCGAGATAAATCTCGGCATATTTCTTGGCGGTATAGGTGGTGTGTACCGGAAGAAAATGTGCCGTCTTTGTGAGACTATCAATGATAACCCATATGGAATCATGTTTCTGTGCGGTACTTGGCAATCCAACATTGAAATCCATACTTATGTCCTCCCATTTACATGAGGGTATAGGCAAAGGTTGAAGTGTACCGGCTACTTTCAAGTGGCTGGCTTTTACTCTCTGACATGTGTCACATTCTGAGACATATTTAGCAATTTCCCTTTTCATTCTAGTCCACCAGAAGTTTTGCCTAAGATCTTGATACATTTTGCTACTGCCGGGGTGAATAGAAAATTTTGAAAGATGTGCCTCATCAAGAATTTTCTTACGGAGCTCATGATTCTTCGGAATGACTATGTGACTTTCAAAACCATAGAACTCCCTTATGGTCTTGGCGGAAACATTTGTATTTCTCTTCTCCTAGAGAGAGTTTTTGTTTGATGATCTTAACTCCTTCATCATGTAGTTGTGCCATGATGATCTGGTCGTGAAGAGTGAGCTCAACTGAGATGTGATTCAGAGTGCCTTGGGAAATCATTTCCAAGCTAAGCTTCCTCATTTCTGAACATAATGTCTCATTATAGATTTCCACTATTAGGCAATGGCAATGAGCCTTGCGGCTTAGTGCATCCGCGACTACATTAGCCATGCCGGGGTGATAGTGCACCTCGAGGTCATAATCCTTGATTAATTCTAGCCATCTTCTCTGTCTCATATTCAGATCGGCTTGGGTGAAGATATATTTGAGACTCTTGTGATCGGTGTAGATATTACAATCAGTGCCCATGAGATAATGTCTCCATATTTTTAGAGCATGAATGACTGCTGCTAACTTGAGATCATGGGTCGGATAATTCTGCTCATGGGGCCGAAGGGCTCGTGAAGCATAGGCGATAACTCAATTTTCTTGCATAAGCACACAACCAAGACCGGTGCCAGATGCGTCACAGTAAACATCGAACGGCTTGGTGTTATCGGGTTGAGCTAACACATGGGCTGTAGTCAAATGTTCTCTAAGAGTGTGGAAAGCTTCTTCACATTTCTCATCCCACACAAACTTTACTCCCTTCTTCAATAGTTCAATCATAGGCTTAGCAATTTTGGAGAAATCCGGAATGAAACGGTGATAGTAACCGGCTAAACCAAGAAAACTGCAAATCTGATGAACAGAGGTAGGAGGTTTCCAATCCATCACTTCTTGTACCTTGCTGGGGTCAACGGCTATGCCTTCGCTGGAAATAGTGTGACCCAAGAATTTCACACTATCCAACCAGAATTCGCACTTAGAAAATTTAGCATAGAGCTGATGGTCTCTGAGATGCTGAAGAACAATGTGCAGGTGCTTAGCGTGCTCTTCCTCATTCTTGGAATAGATAAGGATGTCGTCAATGAAAACTACGACGAATTTGTCGAGCTCGGGCATGAATACCGAATTCATGAGATACATGAAGTAGGTAGGGGCATTGGTGAGACCAAAGGACATGACCAAGAATTCATATAGTCCATATCGTGTGGAAAAGGCAGTCTTAGGAATATCGCATGGGCGAATCTTTATCTAATGATATCCCGAACGAAGATCAATCTTGGAGAAAACTCTAGCTCCAGTTAATTGATCAAAGAGAACGTCGATGTGGGGAAGTGGGTATTTATTCTTAACGGTCACCGCATTGAGAGGTCGGTAGTCCACACACAATCTTAAACTGTCATCCTTTTTCTTTACAAATAGGGCTGGACATCCACAAGGTGATGCGCTAGGACGAATGAAGCCTTTGTCCAGTAGTTCTTGGAGTTGTGTTTTCAGTTCGGCCAATTCCTTAGGTGGCATCCTATAGGGTCTTTTGGAGATAGGTGCAGTGCCTGGTTGCAGTTCAATAACGAACTCAATATCCCTATCTGGTGGCATTCCTGGTAAGTCATCCGGAAAAACATCGGCATACTCGCATACCACTGGAATGTCTTCTAGTTTGATTCATTCCATCACGAAAGCACAAGAATTCGTGCACTCCCGGAACGGTAGGTAAAGGGTAGTGGCTCCGTGACTAGGTGAATTCATTTCAACAGCTCAGGAAGAAAGGTCCAGTGTGACTCCGTGTAGAGCCATCCAATTCATACCCAAAATAACGTCCATGCCGTCAAGGGGTAAAAGAATAAGGTCCGTGTTGATGGTTTTACTACCCAACTTGATTGGTACTTGCCTTATCATTTGATTTGAAGCAATTTTACCACCCGGTGTTGATATCATATACGACCCTTTTGTGTGACAAACATCCAAGCCTACTTTTGCAACAAACTTTGCACTAATGAAACTATGTGATGCACCAGAATCAAACAATATAACTGCCGACTTGTTATGGATAGAGAATGTACACGTCATCACTGGTGCTCCTTCAGGAAGTTCTGCAAGAGTGGTGAAATTGATCCGTCCTTGTTTGACCTGAATGGTCTGCCTCTTGCCTTTGTTCTTATTGTTCTGGTTAGAGCAAAATGATTAGAACTCCTGCACTTGAAATAATGATTGGTGATGCTCGGTCTAAGAAACTGCTGAGTAGCGGGCCTTGGGCCAGTTTGCTGAGGCACAAGGGGTCGTACCACACCTTGTTGCTGCGGGGGCCTGACAATCCAACGTCCTGGCTGAGGGGCCTTCTATGGAGATGTAGGCGCAGCAATTTGCACTAAGCGATACCTCGGCGGCTGAGCACCCGAGGGTCCAGCTGGCGCCTTCCTCTTATTTTCAGCATGATGAGCCTCAATACAATCCTCTTGAGTGATGGCCATATTGACCAGCTCATTATATGTATCGGTCTTGACAAGATTCAACTGTTCCTTGAGTTTGGTACTCAGACCTCTGTGGAAACGATCACGCTTCTTAGCATCCGTGTCTGCGTGATAGCCCGCGTACTGGCACAGATTATTGAAGGCCTGAGCATACCGAAGTACAGTACGGGTACCCTGAGTGAGTGCCAGAAACTCATTTAGCTCTCTTTCTATAAGACCTTCTGGGATATGGTGTGCCCGGAACGCAGTTTTGAATTCGTCTCAGGTGACAACTTGATCAGCAGGGAGCAAAGAAAAGTAGTGGTCCCACCAAAGACGAGCTATACCGCGAAGCTGCTGCGCGGCATAGCGAGCCTTGGTTGCATCCGAACATGGGGCCACGAGTAGAGAAAACTTGGACTCGATTGTGCGAATCCAAGCGTTCGCATCCAAGGGTTCCTCCGTCTTGTGAAACAAGGGAGGCTGGGTCCCAAGAAAATCCGTGTAACCGGAAGCTTGGGGTTGGTGAACATTGTGCCCACCCCGTTGTTGGTGCTGTCCTTGCACGAGCTGACGAAGCAACTCGGTTTGAGCGGCCATTACTTCCACCAAACTGGGTGGTGGCGGTGGCTGCTGTTGTGATTCACTAGCACTAGCACCGAAACCTTCCGGGTTACCACGGGTTGCTCTAACCATCTGAAATGTGAATTTTTATCATTAGCAACAAGATCCATATTGCTTCCATGATTCAAAAGGATTAGCGCGGAAAAGTAGACTTCCGAAATATCATGGATAAAATCATGGACAGAATACTGTCTGCCATAAGAAACTTATAACTCCTGGTAGGTTCATCCAAACTTGCTCATATTTTGGCAGTGGGTAGGGCATTTAGATATGTACAACTTTGGTATTCAGCTTAGACGCTAAATCGATGGCCAAGATAGTCGAAAGATTCACTCTTTGCTTCGCTGGTTTGGCTGTTTTTCAGCAGAATGAGTTATAGTATCTTGCCTAGAACTCAAACTACCAAGATCCAACAGTGCTGAAATTTTGTGAGAACCTAGATCACAAAATTTGTGAAAATTTTGGTATTCAACACTCAGTCTAGAAATGTAAGGAGATATGGGTAAAAATTCCGACAAGTTTCTGCAATCGCAGATTCAACTGCTTTCCAACATCACAATCAAACCACCAAGTTTTTAGCCATGGCCTACATGATTAGAGTATCCAATGGTCGAGTTGTACCCATCACAAAAGATGTACTCAACTCTTAGTTAGCCTATTACAACACTTGCCAAAAGTTAGGCTACACTATCGAGGAGTATATGCAAAAGTCCTCCTAGGTCATCAACTAGAAATCGTCGAGGTTGTTACAGACGACTCGCTGCGAGTAGGAGAGTGAGCTCCCATCAGAGGTGGCTGCGGTGCCTCACCCTCAAAGTCCATGTATGAAACACCGTCAATCTCCTCTGGATCCCCATCATCTTCCTCCATAGCCACCACGTCGGGAGGGGCATTCTGATCATGGTGCCACTGAATGTGCTCATTAGCATCCTCCAACTCAAGGTTCAGATCATGGAGCTGCTCCTCCAAGTGCGCTATCATGTCATCCTTTTCACCCATGAGAGTTTCATGCTCCTGAATTTGGCCCTCAAGTTGGCCAATCCGGTTGTCTCTGTCCTCAAGTTCCTCACTGAGCTCCTGAATCTGCTCATCTCTGGTTTCTGCCATCATGTGGTAGGCTTGTGCAAGATCAGCTAGTTGCACAAGCGCCTGACTCTGAAGAGCCTGAAGTCAGTACAGTGCATTCATGCACCGCACGGAGGTCTCGATGGTCTCCTGGGCGTGAAAGTCTACCAAGTACTGTGAGTGCTGCACCCTGTTGAGCCAAAATGGGTCATTGTCCTGGGCAGCAGGAAACAAACCAATAGGAGTGAGCATGACGGCCTCGGGGCACTGCGCACAGAAAGTGGTGAGCGCCCTCATGGCAGCAAGCTCCCAAGTATCAGCCAAACGGTGACCAATAGCCTCAATCACCAAGGCGGGCCACTCCGGGTGTAGTGGGTGCGGAAAGATGGTCACGTTAACACGGCACTGGGTAACTCCATTCTCTGCAAACTCCAGTCCGGTGTAACGCGGGGGAATTGGATAGCCTGCGGTGCTCAAAACATCCCACAAGATAGAGGGAAAGCCCTCCCAGTGGAGACACTGTGAGTGAACGCGTCCATCCTCATCCACCAGCACGGCAACAGGCTCGGCCATCTGAACAAAAGATCAAATGGGTGAGATAGCGAAAAACTGTGAACAGCATAGTGAACAGGTTCTGGACAGTGCACTAAAATAGCCATAACTTCAACAGTTCTTGTCCACAAATTCCCAACTTTTACCAGAACATTCCTAAGGTATTTGTGAACAACTTTGCTAGTCAACTCCAGAGCTAGATCAGGCTCTAAGATGGTCTTTCTCTTAAGGTTTTACTTTACTGTCTACCCAGAAATTTCAGTGAATAGTGAGCCAATGTTTCGTGCACCAGGGAAAATATACCCAGCCAAAAATTACTAAATTTTAACAGTAGCTGCCTGAGTAAATTTAAAACAAGTTTTGTGTTGAACACTTTTGCAGAAAACTGTAGTAAGGGGGGTATAAAAATTTATATGGCAGAGGTGCTCATTTTGGGCAGAAAACTGACATCTCCAAGTTTTGGGTGTTTCTCATTATCCATATGTTCAGAATTTTTCATATTTAGAAAGGAGGTAGAATACAAATTTTGGAACAAAACTTTCAACATGAGTTTCTTCTGAAAGGGTCATTTTCTAAGCTTAATAAATTCATCTTTTCAGATGTGGCAGAATGTGACAGATTTGCTAGATAATCCTTATGCAAAGACAAATGTGTGGGCGCATGAACCTTACCACTCTCAAGCATCGCATTTTCAATTTCAGATTTATATAGTCACAATGCATGCACGTCCTATTCGTCCTCACAAAATAAAATAATTGCCAAATAGCTTTGGTCTTACGAAGTTAGTTTTGGTGGCATACACTATACGTCTCTCACTATAATAGCTAGTCGAAAATTCTCTAACCGTTCTTTAACTTATCGTAATCGCGGTTAGTGTACCTGCAGAAGATTTATATAGCATATATATATATATATATCCATTGAACCTTTCATGCCAGCACTCATGAAAGCGTCCATATTCATTACCGTTCACTATAGAAACGGCATCCGTAGAATTCCCGCCATACAGACGACTTTACCATACGCTATCAAGATAGCGTATTCACGGGGGTATCGTCTTGAGACGGGGTTATGAATAGCGATCGCCATACCCTACGCCAAACCTTCTACTCCCAATATAATCAACTAATAGTTGGTATATTGGCAGCACCTCAAGTAAGCCACTGCTTGAGGGCAGCATTCGGTTCGCATCACCGACAGGAAGGTCAAGCTCTCTCAGTGGCTGAGGATTCCTACCTTCTTACCTTAGTGATGAGTGCGTCGTTACAGAATTTAAGGGTCGGTTGTGCATCAAAGTAAGTTTTGACAGAAATTAATGTGCTGGAAGTTAGTTGATAATATTCACAAGTTAGATAGCCACCTAGTAACTTTCCCATAATCCCTTAGGGGTTTACGAACTAGGTACCATGTGTTGGCGCTGAAATCGGCCAGACAGGAATCGGCCGATGGTCTTCAGCGTCGGACACACGACCCAGGAGAATCTGCTTAGCTCCTGTTCGGGTTATCGCCCTGGTGCGGTTCGCGCGGCGTGCCAGTCAATCTGACCTGTTGATTGATAAGGAAATAAAAGTATTAAATTCCAGGCGCTCCGATCGGCTGGAGTTCCGATCTGTCCTGAAGAGCGCGTCGGCGAATCGGCCGATTTGCTGTGAAGATGATCGGCTATGGATCAGCCGATAATCGCGTAATAATTGCAAAGAAACTGCTGAAGCGATCTAAGCAATTATTACAGATGCAACACTTGAAATAGATCTAATCGGCTATATGACGATGAACGAGAAAAAGCGATGATAGAGCCGATAGTTCTAATCTCAAGCTGGATAACTGGTGATAATACTAGAACAACAGGTAAAACTTGCAATTCTAATAAATATCGATAACTGGTGAATAAATCCAAACGAAACCACAGCGATGCGCCCATGGTTAAAGCTCGGATATTACTCGGTAAGCCGGACCTACCAATTGGCCGGAGATCAAGTTGATGCAGCCCTGCCAATCCGTACGAACTCGTGAAAGAAGAAAAAGTATTGGCGAAGCCGCCGACTTGAAAGTAAAGTACTAGTAAAAAGTAGAAGTATTTTGTTGATTGATGTGTTGATGATTTGCAAAGCCCTGACGACTCCTATTTATACCCTAAAACTAGGACTCCTGGTCGATTACGACTTGTTACAACCTTATTTAAAACAGGAAAACTACTATATCTATAATATCTTTAAAAAGGAAACGGACTCCCGCAGAATCTTCCGCCGCCGTCTCCTAATCCAATCAGGACTTTTCCAATTGCTTCTTGACTGAATTAGCGTCGCTCTGTTGACCAACTTTTGACCGGGACCTTCTGATATAGCCCCAACCTGTTGGCGCAAGCTGTATCACCAATCAGCCGATTTCCAACTCTTACCTCAATCGGCCGATTCCTTACTGTAGCCTTCAGATCTGCCGCATCGGCCAATCTTCTTCTCCTGACGCTGATTCAACACGTGTCAAAATCTGGCGTCAACACATGCCCCCTAGTTTTGGAGTAAAACATAACTTTTTCTTTGAAACTCTTTCTTTAATCCTTTTCTCTGAAACGGGCGCAGTAAAAATCTCCTTCCGTTCTGCGGTCTTCCGCATAATGATTGCCATTTCCTCGGACCGAGCGCGCGAAACGACCGCTCCCCTGGAATTCGTGTAGACGGCGTGGCAAAAATACCGCCTTTACCCTTGCTCTCCCAGATTATCCTTAAGTATTGGCATTCTCCGCCTACTTTTCCCCACGAACCTAGCATCTTCTTCCAGCGAACCACTGTTCATCTTCCTCCCGAGCCCTCTCGATCTCCAACCGCTCCCATCGACAATCTCGCTTGCGATCTGCTTCAACTTCCCAATGACATCACCATCGGCGACCTCTCCAACCACGGAGGCTCTGTCGGCGATCCCCTCAGCAACGGCGGCCCATTCGGCAACGATGATCTTCATCCCAGAGGTAATCACTTGAAATTTTCCCTTTTGCTTTTCTACCGCTCCAGCATTTTCTGGATCCCTTCTCAGTTTTTCCCCTTTTCCTCCTTTTTTAGGCACTTAGGCACCAGATCACCATCCCCCTTTCAGAATCTTCTTAGGCCCCATGGGGAACCCCGATCCAACTGACCTGATCAATCTAGAGACTCACAGAATCCCGTTCAAGCAATCACCCATGGACCTAGATCAGTGGGTAGGTGCCTTTAGGTCCTGGCCGAATGAGACCCCCGGCTAGAGAGAATGGTACCAAAGAATAGCCAGGTCTAGGAGAGTTCAGTGGGATGAACTAAAAATCGGCCAATGCATAGACCTCTCTCTGTCCCAGATGGAGAAAAATGAACCTTTGGTCATAGCAGCTTCTTACTTCTAGTCCGACGCACTCAATGCGTTTCTTTTTGGACATGGACCCATGACTCCAACTTTGGCCGATGTCCTGTTGTTGATCGGCCTTGTCATCTCCTCTGCCGATATCCCCTTTAACTATCTGATTAAGCCATCACATCGGCTAGAAACCAAAGGAATCGGCGGATGGAAGGGGTACATCAGTAAAAATATGAAGACTGGGACAGTTTCAGAGAGAGAGCATACTGCATTCCTGATGATGTGGCTGGAAAAACATTTTTTCTGTGGCAGAGCAGTTGGCCCTTCTTCTAACACCCAAGCTCTGGCAGAAGCTCTGTCACTGGGATCGACCGTTCCCCTTGGAAAGCATCTGTTGGGATCGGCCTACCATATGATGCACCAAATCGGCAGTAAGCTATCAAAAGGGGAGCCGATTGGGAACCCTGGCGGTCCTTGGTGGTTCATTACCCTCTGGCTTAACCTATATATGAGCAAAGTCTCTCAGCAACGAATAGAGACCAAAACTTTCCCCAGCATTGAGTCAGAGGAAAACCCAACCGTCCGACAATGCTGCAGATCCTTTGGAGAGGCGGTATCATCCTTCCCTTGCTGTCAATTCACTGCTGCCCGTACGGCTGAATATTTCAGATGCTTCTACAATGGCCTCAAGGAAGAGACTGTCAGTTGGCATCCATATCAGGCAGTAGAGCCGATTTTCGAACTTCCCATCAGCTACAACTTCTCCACTCATACTTTTGATAGGGAACTTATGGATATCCTGATTAAGCCAGGGATTTTGCCAACCAACTTCTTCTCTGGAAAGGACTCTCCCACATATGAGTTCTATAATCCATCGGCTGCAGCAAGGCAACTTGGTTTTGGTCAACTGCCGATTCGGGTTTACTTCGCCGGTCAAGCAAAATTCAGAGATGGACTGACTACAAGTCTTGACTACAATCGGCTGTGCGATCTAGTGCCAGATTCTAGCACCATTGACCTGAACAATTGGTCAGTGGCCCCTTTTGCCACTCAACAATTTAAATTATGGTGGGCAGAATGGAAGCAACACCTCATCTGCAAATCTTCATCAACATATTGCAACATTCTGGACCAAGAGAACATTGACCCAAATGCAGCGGTATGTCCTTTCTCCCAGCCGATTTTAATGTTGTCTCTTTCCATACTATCATCTTACCGTTAACTTACATTCATCTTCTTAGTCTGAAAGCCAAGTACCTTCGATGCGGAGTCGAAGTGGCAGGCCGATAGAGAACAATCATCCGTATACGCCATATCCACTCATCGGCTTTCACGCTCCAACCATCAAGGACATTGCCACTGGCCGATCGAAACGAACACCAAAAAGGCCAACCTTGAAAACGACAAGCCGTCGAGTGCGTGCCCGCATTGGATCGACTGACCAAACGGCGGTAGCATCGGCCGAGACTCCGATTCCTTTATCTTTGCCAGCTACCGAGATAGCCGATCCTCAAGTCACCGCCGAAGTCGGAGCAGCTGCGACATCACTGCTAGTAGAAGCTGTTCAGGTAATCTTGCTTATTTCATATATCTTTGAAGTGCTCCACTAACGCTAACTTTCTCTTTCTGTCAGGCTGCACAAGCTGTTCCAACACAGTCCCCACAGCAATCAGCCACGTCCCAAGCGTAAGCCGAAGCTCCAGCAGCTCCTCCCGTCGAGGTAGATAATCTCTTACCTCAATTTCTTGATATTCAGAGGACTTAACTGATCCTGATGCAGGCCGATTTGGGTATGCTGACTGTAATCCCACAACAAACATCGGCCGGAAGATCAACAGAGGCATGGCAAATATTTCATACCATCTTATTTCAATTACCCATAGTATACTCACAGGATCTGTTTTCCATGCCTTTTCAGGAAGCTGGTCCGAGCGGAGCATTAATAGTTGTTGAATCCTCTTCCTCTGACGAGCCGATTGTACCAGCCCCTGAGACGAGGGAGGCGCTCCCACCGGCGCAAGCAAGGGAAATTCGTTTTAAGGAGGTAACAAACTTACCATTGGAATCGGCCGATTCCCCTTTACTGCTTGCTAACCCTTCTCTTTATTTCCCCACAGGAGCAAGACACCCCGAACAACAGCGTTTTCTCCTTTGCCGTGTCTTTGCCTGATGATGAGGAAATCGCTTCACGCCCAATTCTGTCGAGCTCTACTTCCGATGATGTCTGCGCCAAGCTCGAGAGCATGCGGATTCTCCTCCAAGACGATATCAGCCGATTAGTAGAAGATGCTTCGCCGATTCGACGACTTTTCAATGATATCAAGGGTTGAATCCCGGAAGAAACAACAGAAAGCTTGGAGCGTGCTACATATGTAGAACATATGCAAACCCCGGTCTCCAGGGCCCTGCGCCATATGACCAATCGCGCCCAGCTAGCAAAAACCCAGGAAGAGGCCAACTCGTACAAGCATCGGGCCCAAGAGGTACATCAACGGATCAATTTCCTTGAGAGCTGTCGCCCGGATATCGTTAGCACGATAGATCGGCTCAAACAGAGGTGAGCAGAGCTAGCCAAGGAGATGGAGCAAATAACCAAAGACATAGCTGCTGAAGAAAAGAAGCTTCAAGAGCTCTCGTTCGTCATCACTGGGCTGAAGCAAGAAAGGCAGAACTTGGCCCGTGAAGCGATAAGACTTCATCGCCATATGTCAGAAGTTCCCAGATCGGCCGATGATGACCAGAGAGTACTAGATTCGGCCGATCAGATTAGGCAATGAGCTATCGCGGCCATAGATGCTTTCCTCAGGCTGTAAAGAATACTATAAACATTTAATGCTCCTTTAATGTTACTGCGCTGATTTGCTCCTTTAATGTTACTACGCTGACTCGATCTTGGACCACTTCTTTTGGCAGATTTGCATTTATGAATGCTTTTACTCCCGTAGGACGTGTCTCACCATCTATCTACCTTCCCTTTCTTTATAAGTAGATCCTTCACCGTCTCCAGAGGCATACGCATTACTCATCTTCTCTCTCTTCAACACTAGATCTTTATCCTCCCAAACCGAACAACAAGATGTCTTCTTCGTCCTCTTCATCTTCTTCCTCCGTCAACTAGGTATGAACTCTCCTCTGCCTTTCCCCTAGGCATCTCAATCGCTCTGATGTTGGGTAGTCTCTTCATCTCTGTTTAGCCAAAACGTCTCAGCCCCAGTCTGGAATGAGCGATCGAAATCATGCATTCAGACGAACCACTATCGCAGGCAGACAAAGATCTGATAAGAGCTCATGCTGAAGAACTCAAAGATCATGTTCCCGCTGTTGTCCAGGAGTATTGGGACCTTATAGATGCTCACTGCTTGGTCCGTAAGCGACCACCCTCTGAGAAGAGTCCACTCCCTCATCAAGTCAAGACTGAAACTGCCATGGAGAGTCTGGAGGAGAAGAAGACCCGCCTCCTGATAGAACTTTGCGATCAAGCCGAGACTGGAGCCACTGTAGAGAATCCGAAGGAGAATAGGACCCGCCTTCTGATAGAACTGGGTTGTGTCGAGAGAGAAATCCAGAACAGGCGTAATCAATAGATATATTGGTATTTTTATTCTAAGGGCGACTTGTACCATGTCGGCCATGTACTATGTCATTTTCATCCAATAATGAACTCGTCAAAACTAATCACAATGTTTCTTTCTTCAGGCGATGTCATTTCGGCATCGGCCATGCAGACGAAAACCAATGGAAATCGGCCATGTTGTCTTGATATATCTTACTGGAAGTTATGCATCTACCCAAATGCTTGGATAGTACCTCTTCAGATATCGTCCGTTTAAAGCTCTCGGGAACTGTTCCCCTTCAATAGTTTCTAGAATATATGCATTTCCAGGGGCACATCGGCCGATTCTGTTCGGCCCTTCCCAAGTGGGTGACCATTTACCGAATTTGGGATCTTTAGATCCTATCGGCAGCACCAACTTCCATACCAAATCTCCCTGAGAGAATTGTTTAACTTTGACCCTTTTGTCATACCATCTGGCCACCCTTTTCTTATTTTCTTCTATACTAATCAGGGCCCTCCACCGCAGACCTGCCGAGTCATCGAGTTCGTCCTTCATGAGGAAGGAATAGTCATCGGCCGTCAACTGATCTTGAAGCGATATACGCCTTGACCCTGTCCTTAATTCCCAAGGCAGGACTTCTTCATGCCCATAAACCAGCTGATAAGGAGATATCTTAGTGGCTCCGTGACAAGCCATCCTATAAGCCCATAGAGATTCAGCCAAAGATGTGTGCCACTTTTTGGGTTGCTCCTCTATCTTTCTCTTGATCAACTTGATTATCCCCTTGTTGGACGATTCTGCCTGGCCATTGGCTTGAGCATAATATGGAGAAGAATTTAATAATTTAATCCCCATATCGGCGGCAAATTCTCCGAATTCTCCAGAGGTGAACATTGTCCCCTGATCAGTTGTGATAGTCTGAGGAATACCGAATCGATAGATAATATGATTCTTAACGAACTCAATCATATCGGCCGATGTTACGTTCCTTAAAGGAACTGCCTCCACCCACTTAGTAAAATAATCCGTGGCTACCAATATGAACTTATGCCCTTTGCTCGATGGAGGGTGAATCTGTCCGATAAGATCTATTCCCCAACCTCTGAACAGCCAGGGTTGATCACTGGATTCATAGCCGATGCTGGTGCGCGCTGTATATTGCCAAACTTCTGACAGTCTTGGCATCCTTTATAATATTTGAAACAATCCTCAAGAATCGTTGGCCAGTAATACCCATTGTTTCTGATCATCCATTTCTTTTTGTGAGCCGATTAATGGGCTCCACATACACCTTCATGGATTTCTCCCATCAGGACCTTTGCTTCTTCTGTTCCCAGGCTGTTGAGAAGAACTCCATCAATCGTCCAGTAAAATAAATCATCTTCAAGTAACACATATTTTGTAGCTTGAAAACGTACTCGCCGATCCACTTTCCGGGAGGGATCCTTCAAGTAATCGGCGATCTCCTTTCGCCAGTCATCGGCCGCGAGCTCTAAAATCGTAGCTCCCTGAATCGGCCGATATCCGGACGCATGTTGGGCCAGCCTGTTGGCCTCTTCATTATAATTTCTGGGGATATGCTCAATTATTGCAGACTTGAACTCCTTTAAAAGCTGAAGGCAATCTTCATAATAAATCCTCAAGATATCATCTTTGCATTCAGATCGCCCCGTTAACTGATCCACAATGAGCATGGAATCTCCAAAAATTTCGACTGCATCAGCTTTGACTTCCCTTAATAATTGGATCCCTTTCAGGACGGCTCGATATTCCGCCTGATTATTGGTTGCGGATGCTTCTATCGGCAGAGAGAAATCATAACTTGCCCCCCGAGGCGATACAAGAACGATGCCGATTCCTGAGCCGGCCCCACACGAAGAACAATCGAAGTATAGAGTCCATGGAACCGGCTCAACGATAGCAATTTCTGGCCCACAATGCTGAGCCATGAAATCGGCCATGACTTGACCCTTGACAGCTTTGGCCAATTCGTACCTTAAGTTGAATTCTGATAGAGCCAGGATCCATTTTCCAATCCGCCCCTTCAAAATCGGCAATGATAGCATATATTTCACCACATCGTCTTTGCATATAACTATGCATTCTGCCGATAACAAATAGTGCCTGAGCTTGGTACACGAGAAGTATAAACACAAGCACAGCCGCTCCACCGGGGAATATCTTGTTTCGGCGTCCAGGAGTCTTCTGCTGACATAATATACCACTCGTTCTTTCCCTTCGAACTCCTGTACCAATGCCGATCCAATGGCCTGTTCATCAGCCGATAAATATAATTTGAACGGCTTACCAGGCTGTGGCGGGACTAACACCGGGGGTGAAATCAGATATTACTTGATGTCTTCCAACGCTATGCGTTGTTCTTCTCCCCATACAAATTTCTAATCGGGCTTTAATTTCAACAAAGGAGTAAAAGCCCAAATACGCCCTGACAGGTTGGATATGAATCTTCTGATAAAATTGACCTTACCGATGAGGGACTGTAACTCAGTTTTATTCTGTGGGGCCAAAACTTTGTTGATGGCGTCTATAGTCTTCCGATTGACCTCTATCCCGCGCTCATGAACCATGAATCCTAAGAATTGCCCAGCCGATACACCAAATGCACACTTGTTCGGGTTCATCTTCAACCCATGCTTCCTTGTGCACTCCAGTACTTCTTGTAAATCGGCCAGATGTTCTTGGTGACCTTTTGACTTGTCCATGACGTCATCTATATAAATTTCCACCGATGTACCAATAAGCTTGTGGAAGATATAGTTCATGGCCCGCTGATATGTAGCACCGGCGTTCTTTAACCCAAAGGTCATCACGACCCATTCGAATAAACCAAGATGACCTGGACACCTGAAAGCCGATTTCGAGATATCCTCTTCGGCCATTAATATATGATTGTACCCAACATTACCATCCATGAAACTGATGACTTTGTGTCCTGCGGCAGCATCTATCAAGATATCGGCCGTTGGCATCGGATATCCATCCATTGGTGTGGCCTGATTTAAGTTCCTGAAATCGATGCACACACGTAACTTTCCATTCTTTTTATACAAGGGCACGATATTAGAAATCCATTCGACGTAGCGGCACTGCCGAATAAATCCTGCTTCAATTAACTTTGTGATCTCGGCCTTTAAATCAGGTAGAATCTTGGGGTTGCACCGTCGTGCAGGTTGCTGATATGGCCGATATCCTGATTTTATAGGCAAACGGTGTTCAACAATGGACCGGTCTAGACCTGGCATCTCATGATATTCCCAAGCAAAGCAATCCTTGAACTCTTTTAACAAGCTTATCAGTTTACACTTATACTCAGGATCCAAATTAGCACTAATATACGTCGGCCTTGATTTGCTACTATCTCCCAAATCCACCATTTCCAATGAATCGGCCGACGTAAACCCATGCCCAAGCTTCCCGTCTTCTCGGACGAGCTGATCCATCTATTCTGAATCTTCAGAGCCGACTGCTTGGATCGGCTGTAGACCGAACTCGGACACCTTCAGGAAGTCAGTGTCCCAAGTCCTGCCAGATATACACCTGACGTGTTCGCAACTCCATTGTTGCGTATCGGCCGCTGCGACGCTGTAGGCAGAATCGGCGGTGACTATCTCCGTACTGTCGCCGACCCATTGCACGAGGCATTGATGCATTGTAGATGGGACACAACAGTTTGCATGTATCCAATCGCGATCGAGCAGCATGTTGTAGGATCCCTTACCATTAATAACGAAAAAGGTAGTAGGAAGGGTCTTACTGCCGATGGTGAGGTCGACGCATAGTGCTCCACGGGCGGGAGACACGTTGCCTTCAAAATCCTTTAGCATCATGTCCGTCTTGGTGAGATCTTCATCGCTCTTGCCTAGCTTGCGGAACATGGCATACGGCATGATGTTGACTGCGGCGCCTCCATCTAGTAGTAGTCTGGTGACGGGTCGTCCGTTAATGTAGCCTTTGAGAAACAACGCCTTAAGATGTTACCGTTTTTCTTCTTCTGGTTTCTCAAAAGTAGCTGTCATCGGCTCTAACACCAGTTGCGCCATTTGCTCTTCCATTCTTGTCGCTTTGTCTCGATCGTCGGGCGCCATGAATTCCATCGGCAATATGAACACCATGTTGATCTCGGCTGCCGATTCTTGATTGTCTGCTCCCTGGCTGTTGTTTTTCTTTGGGCACCAAACCCGAGACTTAACGTTTCTTTTCTCCGGCACCTGCTTTTGTTCTTCTTCTTGTTGGTCCCACTGGCGCAGGCGCTGGATCCTCCGTTTCTAGGATCTGGATAGGCCGTCGGGACACCACCTAGGGTTTACTGGTTTGGCCGATGATCTGGCGTGTTCCCAATCCGGTTCCCTTCCTAGGGGGTTTTCGTCTGACACCTTGTTATCAGCCATCTCTTCCAGCCGATCGTGCACGCTGATTCTGCCCCCCAGTCCATCCTGTTGGTTGATCCTGCCTTTTGACTGGTGATACTGGTCAACTCTGCCCCCCAGCCGATCATGCACTGAAATGCGCTGTCCCTCTTGTTCGCGCCGATTTCTGCTGATCGGCTCTGATCCTCTGTCCCTAGAGCGCGATCTTTTAAACGGGCGATCGTTGCAACATAATCCGTTGCACTCAGGACAGTTATCGGCTGACGGCAGCCAGATGTCATTCTCCCAGCAATGGATGAAGAACGGACATTGCCAGTGATCCTCGTGCCGGCGCATCATCTCGTCGTGGTAGCTTGATTGTTCCTGCTGCCGCCGATATTTGCTGAGCAAGAACTGGGAGGTGACGGGTCTGCGCGGTTGTTCTGGCCCCCGCCTGTTCTTTTTTATTTCAGACGCCGTGACTTGCTTTCTGGGGCCTATAGCGCCGCTCCTTCTTGCCGATTCTGACGTCAGCACCTTGGTTTGAAGTTTATTTCTCCCCGTGTCCACCATGTTAGCCGGGAAAGGATGCTGGTCTATCTTCATCGGTTTCGCCGATTTAGCCGGGGTTTCAAATTTGAGCCTCCCCTGCTTGATGGCCGATTGTATCTGCTGACGAAAGATCTTGCATTCATTCGTGTCATGAGATGTAGCATTGTGCCACTTACAGTACTTCATCTTCTTGAGCTGATCGGCCAAAGGGATGGTATGATATTGAGATAGCTTAATCTGCCCTTCCTGGAGTAATAAGTCAAAAATCTTATCGGCCTTTGATGTGTCAAAGACGAATGTCTCTGGTTCTTTCTTTCCGAAAGGGCACGATATTGGCTTTTTACCTTTCACCCACTCTGCCAGACCGATTTCCTCCTCCCCATCAGATTCAGACCCTTCTAGGTATGCCACCTTCTTCTGGAAATTCCTCTGCTGCTCAAACGGACGGACTTCCTGTCCAGCCAATCGGTGAACGATCTGGCTTAGGCTTTCAAATTCCTGCGAAGCATACCTTTCCTTGATTTGAGGAAGGAGGCCCTGGAAAGCTATATCGGCCAACTGTGCATCGGTCGGAGCCAAACTGTAACATTTATTCCTGACTTCTCTGAACCTCTGTATATATCCCATTGCTGGTTCATCACTCCTTTGCCTGAGGCTGGTCAGATCTGAGAGCTTCATCTCGTGTACTCCTGCGTAGAAGTACTTGTGGAACTGTTTCTCCAGATCGGCCCAAGTAACAATAGAATTTGGCGGCAAGGTGGTGAACCACTGGAAGGCCGATCCGGACAGGGACGATGAAAACAGATGCACCCTCAGAGCATCTTGTGTGGCGGCCTCCCCGCACTGGATGATGAACCTGTTGATGTGCTCAACGGTGGATGTGTCATCCAGCCCCGAAAACTTGGTGAAATCGGGTACCTTGTAGCGGTGTGGGAACGGCAGCAAGTCATAGGCCGATGGATATGGCGTCTTGTATGTGTAAGTCTGCACTTTTGGCTTCAACCCAAACTGGTCCTGAATCACCTCTGCTATTCTTGCCGTCCAGTCCACCTGCTGCTGATGAACGACCGTTCGCGGTGCTGGCATATGTTGAAGGGCTGGTGGTGGTACAGCTGGGTGATGAATCAAAGCATGCGGCGAATTTTGTTGAGCAGTTGAAAGTTGATGACGAAGTGAATCCGCCACCCCGTCGTACATCATCATCGGCGTTGTGCTTCTGGGTGCCTCTACAGCGCCTGCCCCCCTGCCAATCTTGAAGGGTCCCACCGGGCATGCCAAAAGTGTCTTGGCGCTAAAATCGGCCAGACAGGAATCGGCCGATGGTCTTCAGCGTCGGACACACGACCCGGGAGAATCTGCTTAGCTCCTGTTCGGGTTATCGCCCTGGTGCGGTTCGCGCGGCGTGCCAGTCAATCTGAGCTGTTGATTGACAAGGAAATAAAAGTATTAAATTCCAGGCGCTCCGATCGGCTGGAGTTCCGATCTGTCCTGAAGAGCGCGTCGGCGAATCGGCCGATTTGCTGTGAAGATGATCGGCTATGGATCAGCCGATAATCGTGTAATAATTGCAAAGAAACTGCCGAAGCGATCTAAGCAATTATTATAGATGCAACACTTGAAATAGATCTAATCGGCTATATGACGATGAACGAGAAAAAGCGATGATAGAGCCGATAGTTCTAATCTCAAGCTGGATAACTGGTGATAATTTTAAAACAACAGGTAAAACTTGCAATTCTAATAAATATCGATAACTGGTGAATAAATCCAAATGAAACCACAGCGATGCGCCCGTGGTTAAAGCTCGGATATTACTCGGTAAGCGGAACCTACCAATTGGCCGGAGATCAAGTTGATGCAGCCCTGCCAATCCGTACGAACTCGTGAAAGAAGAAAAAGTATTGGCGAAGCCGCCGACTTGAAAGTAAAGTACTAGTAAAAAGTAGAAGTATTTTGTTGATAGATGTGTTGATGATTTGCAAAGCCCTGACGACTCCTATTTATACCCTAAAACTAGGACTCCTGGTCGATTACGACTTGTTACAACCTTATTTAAAACAGGAAAACTACTATATCTATAATATCTTTAAAAAGGAAACGGACTCCCTGCAGAATCTTCCGCCGCCGTCTCCTAATCCAATCAGGACTTTTCCAATTTCTTCTTGACCGAATTAGCATCGCTCTGTTGACCAACTTTTGACCGGGACCTTCTGATGTAGCCCCAACCTGTTGGCGCAAGCTGTATCACCAATCGGCCGATTTCCAACTCTTACCTCAATCGGCCGATTCCTTACTGTAGCCTTCAGATCTGCCGCATCGGCCAATCTTCTTCTCCTGACGCCGATTCAACACATATCAAAATTTGGCGTCAACACCATCCTTAACGAACCAATGCATTTTGCAAACACAATTTTTGTGGTCAAGTTTTATGAAAACAAGTTTTTAAGGCTTGTTGCATTCTCTGGCGTATGCATTTCAGCTCTGGTACCAGCTGTGGCAGAACCACCTGAATTAATCCGCCTCAAGCGCGCTAACCATCACCATGAGGGCAATCAGGGCTAACTCGCACTTCAAATGGAATAATCCATTGGTCTGTCGGGTAACCTCTCGATACAACCACGGTTTTTGTCGATCGAAACCACACATACATGTACTCACACGAAGGTGAGCCCAGAGGATACAACATTACACAAATTTTTCACCACAGGGTTCATCATAAATTATTATTATAACTGAGTTCAAATTCGTAAACAAGGTAATTCAGAGTTCAAAATAATTAAGTTCTTCGGAGTTCAATGTAGCGGAAAAAAATAACGATAAACTACTCGACGATACATGATGTCTCGATGAAGCCCGTACGAGACATCACTCGGCATTATCATCGTTGGCCGGGGGCGCATCCCATTCCACCGACCAACCAGGAGGAAGGGTACACGGCCAAGTCAAACTAGCGATCATGTCCTTGAAAGTATCACCTGAAAACAAGCCACAAGCAAGGCTGAGTATACTAATACTCAGCAAGGCTTACCCGACTAGTGGAATATACTTAGCCGACTCCTAGACATGCAAGGCTTTTGGCTTGAGGGGTTTATTTTGCCGAAAAGCATATATAAGTATGTCCTTACTTTCAAATTTTAGCTCCAAGTTCTAGTTTTCTTTAACCATTCTAGGTAAGCAACTATCCAATATCATACATGGTGGAAGAATTAATTTGCATCCAACAAGATTAATCATCATCATTGTTCCTCTTATTACTCTATGTGGTAAAAGGGTCAAGCAGTCTCAATAACCGCGAGAAACGGACGATTTGAATCGAATTTCTTAACCTTGCAAGGGAAACCTAAACACACGTCACGTGGTTACTCCCAAAGTCACACGTGCAACTTTTCCCCTTTCTTCCTGGGTTGTGGATCAGGGCCACCATCCAAGACTACAGAGCCCGGCTCTGTACCCACCATGTGCGCGCATGGAACCGAAGTTGAGATGGTGGGATGCTGTCCACTTGCCGGTCCGATTGGGTACTTAAGCTTACCGATTACCATATTCTCGGCATGTGGTTAGTACGTTCAAACGCTTAACCACCACTACCACACACTGCGGCCTTAGCATTTTTCACTACACAGACGGGGCCTCAATCATCAACATAAACATCGTACCATAGCCCCGTCCGTCGACCTTATGATTGCAGCATGTAGTAAACATTCAACTCCTAAATTCTCGCGAGTGACAGGAAATCACTCGACTTTTACCGGAGTCCTATTAGCATAGCATTCTATCGAACCTTATATCTAGTGTTCAGAGCATGGGTACCTAGGATCATGCAACTAAGTTTCCATTCAACTCGTATAAACTTAGTGCACAAGTATAAATAGAGTATTAAGTTGCATAATTTAGAAAAATAAGGTTCATGCTCCGGGGCTTGCCTTCTTGGGTAAAGTTAGCTTGGGGCTCGTCCGAACTTGGGTTCGGGTCTTCGAAAGCTTCAATTAGATTCACTTGAGCTTCACGCTGCTCACTCTCAGACGCGGGCACCAGCTCGTACGTTCCGTCGGCGAGAGTAGTCGATTCTATATGAATACACAAGTGTAAGTTGTAGTGATGGTATATGACGATTATTTCCCTTCACGATAAAGTTGTAGTCCACAAAACATCGATTTGGTTGTGAAGTTACTTAGTTAAGATTTCTTTGGGCAATTGTTAATAGAGTATAACTTAAACTATTAACTTCATTAAACAAGAAGGGGTTGTGTTATATTGGAAACTTAATTTTCTAAGCACAACATGGATTAAACACAACTTCTGGACTAGGTAACTTCTGGTGATGAAATTTTTATTTAGAGCACATTATGCAGAGACAAAAGTACTGTAAAAATTTCAAACATTTTCACATAGCAGAATAATTATGAAAACTGTAATACACAGCCACTACTAGAACATAGTTATTTTTATACAGGACAAACCATGCATGTTTTGATGCTAAAACTTTAAAGGGTGTTAATATTGCCATATATGTGTTACTGCAAATTTTTCAGATTTTATTGTGCAAGATACAAAGCATAATAAATAGGACAAGATACACCTATTTTAAAAAAGATTAATTTCTACAGGATGTTCTACAGGGTTTCTGTGGATGAAACATTTTATACAAAGTGTCCCACAGTAAAAAGATGAACATTTTCCAAGCACAGAAACTAATAATTTTTATTTAGTGCCTTTTTCCCACCACAAAATTATATAAATAGGTTACAGAGTGGAAAAATGTTCTAAACTTTTTGTGTGATACTTAAGCATCAATATAACAGCTCTGAAAAAGTTTCACCGCATGAATCACAATATAACAACAATTACAAATTAGTTTTATTATTTCATGCCATAAACAAGGTTTAACAAAAAGTTTAGCTAGAGATGGGTTCTGGTCCTAATATTTTTACACTGGCCTACAAATCAAGCAACAAATCTACTGTTAAATTTTCAGGTTTAACCTTTGTCTACAACAGTGGGTACAATTAAAGTCTATTAAACCTTCCATTTAATTTATAGCAAGATTTAGCAAGCAACTGAAAAAATACATGTAACAAACGTTGTAGATCTTGTCCTAACGATTACAGAAAAGTTGAGTTTGTATTTTTACGATTTTTTTACGATTTTATATGAATTTTACAAGTTCACTGTTTTTGAAACTAGGTTTAAAACTTTCTTTTACACAGGGGTCCCTAGAAACTTGCGTGCAGGCCCCTGGGAAGATTGCAATCAAAGCAATGTGGTCCCTGGCGTCCGGCCGGCGAGCTCGAGCTCAATTCCGGCGAGGGGAGGGGCCGGCGATGAGGGCAAGGTGGGGGAGGAGCACGGGGAAGGCATGGGCTACCTTGGAGAGGTCTCAGTTGGGGCCGAGGTGGCCGGTGGCGGGCTCGCCACGGTGGAGCAGGGGCGGCGGCGCTTTGAGCTTGGCTCCGGCGAGCTCCGGCGATGTGGAGCGGCAGCGCTTGGCTGGGGAGCTTTGGTGGATGGTGGGGGACCGATTTCGGGGGTTGGATTTGTGGCAGAACCACCTGAATTAATCCGGCTCAAGTGTATTAACCATCACCATTAAGGCATTCTCGGTTAACCTTACACTTCAAACGGAATAATCCACTGGGCTGTCGGGTATAACCTCCCGATACAACCACGGTGAACGGATCGAGCGCCATACATACAAACGCTCATGCGACAATGAGCCCAGAGAATACCACATTCCAGCAAATATTGCAGCATTAGTATAAGTGAATATTACAGACCAAGTTTTGAGTTTAGAAACCAAGTATTTCAATTATCATAAATAAGTTCTTCAGAGTTTAAGTTGCAGCGGAAATAAACGACGGAAACTACTCGACGATACAGAATGTCTCGATGAATCCCGTACGAGACATCACTCGGCCTTATCTCCGTTGGACGGGGGCACATCCCATTCCACCGACCAACCAGGGGGAAGAGTGCAGGGCCAAGTCAAGCTAGCAATCATATCTTCGAAGGTCTCACCTGAAAACGAGTCACAAGCAAGACTGAGTATACTAATACTCAGCAAGACTTACCCGAGTAGTGGAATCTACTCCACCGACTCTAGACATGCCAGGCTTTTTGGCTCAGGGGTTTGTTTTGCCGAGAAGCATCTACAAGTGGGTCCTTACTTTCAGCTTTTAGCTCAAGATTCTAGTTTCGTTAGCCAGTCTAGGTAAGCAGCTATCTAAAGCATACATGGTAAAGCATTAAATTTTTCATCCAACCAGTTCATTCATCATCATTGTTCCTCTTCTTACTCTGTGGGTAAAAATGGTTAAGCAGTCTCAATAGCCGTGAGAAACGGACGATTCGAATCGAATTTCTTAACCTTGCAAGGGAAACCCAAACACACGTCACGTGGTTACTCCCTAGAGTCACACGTGCAACTTTTCCCCTTTCTTTCCGGGTCGTGGATCGGGGCTACCCTCCGAGAGTACAAGAGCCCCATGCCACGGTTCGGCGCCGGGTCGTGACCACTCTCTGCACTCGCCATATGCACATGGGACCGAAGTTCAAAGGGTAGGATGCCGTCCCCTTGCCGGGCCAATCAGGTACTTAAGCTTACCGATTCCCATAATCTCGGCATGTGTTTAGTACGTTCAAAGACTTAACCATCACTACCACACCCTGCGGCCTTAGTATTTTTCACTAGACAGACGGGCCTCAATTGTAACCATCGTTCCATAGCCCGTCCGTGTCCTTATGATTGCAGCGTGTAGTAGACATTCAACTCCTATTTTCTCGCGAGTGACAGGAAAGCACTCGACTTTTACCGGAGTCCTATTAGCACAGCATTCTATCGAACCTTACGTCTAGTTTTCAAGCAAGGGTTCCTGATATCATGCAACTAAGTTTTCATCCAACTCCTATAAACTTAATGCACAAGCAAAGAGTGATGAGTTGCATAATTTCGGGAAGAATGGGTTATGCTCCGGGGCTTGCCTTCGCAGTTCGCTTGGGGCTCTTCCGAACTTGGGCTCGGGTCTTCAAGAGCTTCAGTTAGATTCGCTTGAGCTTCACGCTGCTCACTCTCGGACGCGGGCACCAGCTCGTAAGTTCCGTCAGCGAGAGTCGTCGATTCTACATGAGTGCACAAGTTTAAGTCGTGGAAATGACACTTGATTACAATTTGAGAGTAATTACCACAATGGATAGTTTCTGGTCATCAAATTTTGGATTTAGGCACATCAGGGAAAGATGCGCTTACTGTAAAATTTTCAGCCAATCTTATTTAACAGATTAATTATGAAAAATATATTACATAGTTGCTGTTAGATCCTTGTTCTTTTTGTACAGAACAATTGGTGCAACAACTGAGTCTAAGATTTTTACAGAGCTTTCACTTAAGCATGCAGAAGGTACTGTAATTTTTGTAGGATTTATTATGCAGTAATCAGAGCATATAAAATATGACATTCTACACCTAGGCTATTCAAGGATTCATTTTTATAGGACCCTACACAGGGATTTTGTCCCTGGAACTTTTTACACAGCAACCTCTACCACATTGTATCTCCCAGTAAACATTTGAGAATTTCCCAAGCTAAGATACTATTTTCTTGATTTAATGCATGTTATTAGCACATAAATCAAATAAATAGGTTACTGTGAGATAAAAAGTCTCCTAATTTTCCTCTGCCTTCTAGGTACCAATATATTAGCATAGAAAAAGTTTCATTGGGTGATTCACCACCTAACTGCAGGGATAAAATATTTTACTTAAACATGGTATGGAACTAAGTTTAATAAACAGTAAAGCTAGAGATGGAATTTGGGCCTGATCTTTTTACACAGTCCTAAACATCAAGCAACTAACTCACTGACCAAAATTTATGGTCAGCATTGTCCTACAACAGTGGGTACAAAATAAGTCCATTAAAGCTTCTATTTAATGTAGAGCAAAATGTGTTGGGATTCTGAGAAACCTTTTGTAACAAAAGTGGTAGAGTTTGTTCTAAGGATTCCAGAACAGTTGAGTTTGCATTTTTCTGAATTTCCTAAGATTTTATTCGAATTTTACAATTTCACTGAATTTGAATCTAGATTTGAAACTTTCTTTTACAACTAGGTCCTTGAATCTTACGCGCAGACCCTTCTAAAGATTTGAATTCTTGCAATTGGGTCCTCGGGCGGCTCGGGTACGGCGGCCGGCCGAAATTCCGGCGAGGGGGCTCGCCGGCGGCGAGGGGCGAGGGTCGGGGAAGGTTCAGGGGTGCGAGGGCTACCTTGTGGGGGTGTTGTTCAGGTGGGGGAACGGCCGGGAAGGGCTCGCCGGCGTTGGAGCAGAGGCGGCGGCGGCGCGGCACGCGTCGACGGCGGTGCTCCGGCGGGCTTGGGGCGGTGTGGTCCGGTCGGCGAGCTTCAGTAGCGCGTGGGGAAGCTGCACAGGGGCTCGGCTTGGACGGAGGGGGTCGGAGTCATGCTGTCCACGGCGAGCAGGGGCGGCGGCGGCGGCGGCAGCGCGGGCGGCGGCGCTCCGGTGGCTCTGGGCGGCGTTGGGCGGGTCGGCGAGCTTCAGGGGGATGATGTAGTGGTGGCTGGGGGCTTAGTTTGGGCAGTGGGCGGCGGCGGTGGGCTGTCCACGGGCGGGCGGCGCTCGGCGGCGGTAATGGCGACGGCGAGGGCGTTCCGGGGTGCTGTGGCTCGCGCGCGTGGCCGGGCGGGGCTTTTATAGGCGCCGGAGGGGGTGCGGAGGGGCCTGGGCAGCGCGCGGGGCGGG
This sequence comes from Panicum miliaceum, assembly GCA_032594955.1. Lineage (NCBI taxonomy): Eukaryota > Viridiplantae > Streptophyta > Magnoliopsida > Poales > Poaceae > Panicum > Panicum miliaceum. The sequence continues at coordinate 22,452,737 of CM064066.1, read as the reverse complement.
GGCACGGCACAACGCGCACTGGGCGCGGCGGGCGGCGGCAGAACGCCGGCGCGACGTGCGGCAGCGCGGGCGCGGTGACTGGGCGGCCGGAGATATGGCGTGGGCGCGGTGGGATAGCGCGGGGCGCGGAGTGGTGAAGCAGCAGCGGCAGCGGCTCGGGCGGAGGGCGGGCGCGGCGACTGGCGGGGCGCGGGGGCCGGGGCGGCACGGCGGAGCGAGGCGACTGGGCGGGCGGGCGGCGGGGCTGGACGCGGCTGCGTCGCGTGCACGCGCGGGCGTTTACTGGCCGCGCGGCATGGGGGCGGGGCAAAGCCGGCCGTGGCGGGGTGGTGCGGCGGCCACTGGCCTGGCGCCTCGCGCCGGTCAGGCGACGCCGGCCACCTGGCGCGCGGCGGTCGGGCGCGGAGGAGAGAGAGAGGGGGGGGGGGGCGAGGGGCCTGGATGCAAGAATTCGAAAAGTTTCAGGGGGCTGGGTGCAAACAGGGCGTTTTCTCCTCTTTCTGATTTGAATTTCAAAAACTTTTGAACACGAAAGTTGTTCAAAATAAAAAGTTCTACAACTTTGGTTTCAGGAAAAATCTCATTTGGCTTATGGTTTGAAAGTTAAATTTAAAAGTTCAAAAGTAACCAAATGTGATCAAATTAAATTTGAATTCCAACTGAACTCGTTTTAATTCTTTCCACCCTTTCATTAGTTGGTTTAATCATCGAGTTAGGCTAATGACATTGATTTTGGAAATATAATTACCAGGGTTGTCACAGCCTTCCCCCCTTAACAAGAATCTCGCCCCGAGATTCGGTAATTCTTAGCGTGGGCGTGGGTGCACATACCAGTGGTTGAGATAAGAAACCCAGGGAAATGTTGGTTCAGGTAGCTCTCCGTTTCCCAGGTGGCTTCTTCTTCCGTGTGGTGATTCCATTGTATTTTATACATTCTAATCACTTTCCTCCTGGTCTCTCTTTCTTTTTGATCCAAAATCTTAACTGGGTGTTCGACATACGAGAGGTCGGGTTCCAACGATATTTCTTGTTGTTCCACAATCTCGGTAGGGACTCGAATACACTTCTTGAGTTGGGATACGTGGAAGACATCATGGGTGGCCGTGAGCTGAGGGGGCAGTCGTAATTTGTAGGCTACGGGTCCGCAGCTCTCAATGATTTCGTAAGGACCAATATAACGGGGAGCTAGTTTGCCTTTGATTCCAAATCTTCGCACTCCCTTGGTGGGTGAAACTCGAAGATAGACATGATCGCCAACTTCGAACTTTAGGGGCTTCCTTCTTCTGTCAGAATAGCTCTTTTGTCGAGCTTGTGCGGCTCTAAGATTTGCTTGTATTACTTTTACTTTCTCCTCTGCCTCGATCACCAGGTCGGGTCCAATGATTTTACGTTCTCCGGTTTGTGACCAGCTCAAAGGAGTTCGACACCTCCGTCCATACAGGGCCTCAAAGGGTGCCATTTTCAAACTCGTTTGATAGCTGTTGTTGTACGAGAACTCTGCTAGGGGTAGGCATTTGTCCCAATTCTTGTCATAATGAATGACACAGGCTCTCAACATGTCTTCAAGAATTTGGTTTACTCTTTCCGTTTGTCCATCAGTCTGAGGATGGTATGCTGAGCTGCGAATCAGCTTAGTGCCAAGAGACGTTTGCAGTTGTTCCCAAAAGCGTGCTACAAACTGAGGACCACGATCGGAGATAATTGTCTTAGGTATTCCATGCAGGCAAACAATACGATCGAGGTAAATCTCGGCATATTTCTTGGTAGAATAGGTGGTGTGTACCGGAAGAAAATGTGCCGTCTTCGTGAGTCTGTCCACGATAACCCATATGGAATCATGTTTCTGGGAAGTGTTTGGTAGTCCAACGATGAAGTCCATACTTATGTCTTCCCATTTCCATGATGGTATAGGTAACGGTTGAAGTGTACCGGCTACCTTCAAGTGGCTAGCTTTTACTCTCTGGCACGTGTCACATTCTGAGACATACGTAGCAATTTCCCTTTTCATTCTAGTCCACCAGAAGTTTTTCCTTAGGTCTTGATACATTTTGCTACTGCCGGGGTGGATAGAGAATTTGGAAAGGTGTGCCTCGTCGAGAATTTGCTTGCGGAGTTCACGATTCTTCGGAACGACTATACGACTTTCGAACCATAGAACTCCTTTATGGTCCTGGCGGAAACACTTATACTTCTCCTCACCTAGAGAGAGTTTCTGTTTGATGATCTTAATTCCTTCATCCTGTAGTTGTGCCATGACGATTTGGTCGTGAAGAGTGGGCTCAACTGAGATGTGATTTAGAGTGCCTTGGGAAACCATTTCCATGTTAAGCTTCCTCATTTCCGCACACAATGTCTCATGGTAGGACTCCATGGATAAGCAATGGCAATGGGACTTGCGGCTTAGTGCGTCCGCGACTACATTAGCCTTGCCGGGGTGATAATGCACTTCAAGGTCATAATCCTTGATTAATTCTAGCCATCTCCGTTGTCTCATATTCAGATCGGCTTGTGTGAAGATGTACTTGAGACTCTTATGATCCGTGTAGATATTGCACTGTGTACCCATGAGATAATGCCTCCATATTTTTAGAGCGTGAATGACGGCTGCAAGCTCAAGGTCATGCGTGGGATAATTCTGTTCGTGGGGCCGAAGGGCTCGTGAGGCATATGCAATCACTCGATTCTCTTGCATAAGCACACATCCTAGACCAGTACCTGATGCGTCACAATACACATCGAATGACTTGGTAATATCGGGTTGAGCTAACACAGGTGCAGTAGTCAGATGCTCTCTGAGAGTGTGGAAAGCTTCTTCACATTTCTCATTCCATACAAAATTTACTTCCTTCTTTAACAGTTCAGTCATGGGCTTAGCAATTCGAGAGAAATCCGGGATGAAGCGGCGGTAGTAACCGGCTAAGCCGAGAAAACTGCGAATCTGATGAACAGAGGTAGGGGGTTTCCAATCCATCACCTCTTGTACCTTGCTGGGGTCAACAGCTATGCCTTCGCTGGAGATCGTGTGACCTAAGAACTTTACAGTATCCAACCAGAATTCACACTTAGAAAACTTAGCATAGAGCTGATGGTCTCTGAGTCGCTGAAGAACAATGCGAAGGTGCTTGGCATGCTCTTCCTCATCCTTGGAATAGATAAGGATGTCGTCGATGAACACTACGACGAATTTGTCGAGTTCGGGCATGAATACCGAATTCATGAGATACATGAAGTAGGCAGGGGCATTGGTGAGTCCAAAGGACATGACTAAGAATTCATATAGTCCATATCGTGTGGAGAAGGCAGTCTTAGGAATATCGCACGGGCGAATCTTGATCTGATGATATTCCGAACGAAGATCAATCTTTGAGAAGACTCTGGCTCCAGCTAATTGATCGAAGAGTACATCGATACGGGGAAGTGGGTATTTATTTTTAACCGTTACCGCATTGAGAGGTCGGTAGTCCACACATAATCTTAAACTGACATCCTTCTTCTTTACGAATAGGGCTGGACATCCCCAAGGTGACGCGCTAGGGCGAATAAAACCTTTGTCCAGTAGTTCTTGGAGTTGAATTTTCAGCTCTGCCAATTCTTTAGGGGGCATCCTATATGGTCCTTTGGATATAGGTGCAGTGCCTGGTTGTAGTTCAATGATGAACTCAATATCCCTATCCGGTGGCATTCCTGGTAAGTCATCCGGGAAAACATCGGCATACTCGTTTACCACAGGAATATTATCTAGCTCAAGTCCTTCCATCTTATAAGCACAGGAATTCGTACAATCTAGGAACGGTAGGTAAAGGGTAGTGGCTCCGTGACTAGGTGAATTTATCTCAACGGCTCGGGAAGAAAGGTCCAGTGTGACTCCATGCATAGCCATCCAGTTCATTCCCAAAATAATGTCCAGGCCGTCAAGGGGTAAAAGGACAAGGTCCGTGTCGATGGTTTTACTACCCAATTTGACTGGTACTTGTCTGATCATTTGGTTTGAAGCAATTTTACCACCCGGTGTTGATATCATATATGACCCTTTTGTGTGACAGACATCCAAGCCTACTTTTGCACCGAATTTTGCACCTATGAAACTATGCGATGCACCAGAATCAAATAATATAACTGCAGGCTTGTTATGGATAGAGAATGTACCCGACATCACTGTGGCTCCTTCAGGAAGCTCTGCAAGCGTGGTGAAGTTAATCCGTCCTTGCTTGACTTGCAGGGTCTGTCTCTTGCCCCTGTTCTTGGTGTTCGGGTTGGATCCTTGACCTTGGTTGGGCTGTCCAGACTGAGGGCATTCTCGTGCGAAGTGGCTGGAACTCCCGCATTTGAAACAGCGATTCGCGGGGCTAGGTCGAAGAGACTGCTGAAGAATGGGCCTCGGACCATTCTGTGGAGGCATCGGGGGTCGTACCATGCCTGCCTGCTGTGGGGGTCTGGCAACCCATCTTCCTGGCTGCGGGGCCCTTGGTGGAGCTGTGGGTGCGGTATTTTGCACGATGCGATACCTTGGTGGTTGGACACTTGATGGTCCCGCGGGTGCCTTTCTCTTCTTCTCTGCCCGGTGTGCCATGATACAGTCTTCCTGGGTAATGGCCATATTGACCAACTCGTTGTAGGTGTCAGCCCTGGCTAGGTTCAGACGTTCCTTGAGCTTGGTGTTCAGACCTCGGCGGAAACGATCACGCTTCTTGGCATCCGTATCAGCGTGATAGCCCGCATACTGGCATAGGTTGTTGAATGCTTGGGCGTACTGTAGCACGGTGCGGGTGCCCTGGGTGAGTGCCAGAAACTCATTCAACTTCCTCTCCATGAGACCCTCGGGAATATGATGTGCCCGGAACGCGGTCTTGAATTCATCCCAGTCGACTACATGATCAGCCGGGAGCATCGCAGAATAGTGGTCCCACCACAGACGAGCGGTACCGCGAAGCTGTTGCGCGGCAAAACGAGCCTTGTTGGCCTCTGAGCATGGGACCACAAGTAGTGTGAACTTGGATTCGATAGTACGAATCCATGCATCTGCGTCCAGGGGTTCCTCTGTCTTATGGAACAAGGGCGGCTGGGTCCCTAGGAAATCCGTGTATCTTGCAGCTTGGGGTTGGTGAGCATTGTGCCCACCCCTCTGCTGGTGTTGTCCTTGCACAATCTGACGCAGCAGCTCGGTTTGAGCGGCCATCACTTCCACCAAACTGGGCGGGGGTGGTGGCGATTGTCGCGAGCGGCTGCCACCGGCACCAAAACCCTCGGGGTTGCCACGGGTTGATCCAACCATCTGAAACGTGAAAGGTTACTATTAGCAACGCGATCCATATCACTTCCTTGATTCATAAATAATTGGTGTAGTCATAGACTTCTGAAGTCACATCTAGAAGTATGGACAGGATCTCTGTTTGCTACGAGAAAAATCATAGCCTGTTGTGGGTCCATCCAAAACATCTCACACTTTCGCAGTAGTCAGAGGATTTAGGAATGCACCACTTTGGTATTTAACTTCGGTGCTAGAACTGTAGCTAAGGTGGTCGAAAAGCTTGTCCTTTGCCTTACTGTCTTAGCTGTTTTTCAGCAGATTGATCGGTACGGTTTCGCCTATATCTTAAACTAGCGAGGTCCAGTGATGCTGAATTTTTGTGAGAACCCAGATCACAAAATTTAGCACAAGTCTGGTATTCAACACTCAGCCAAGAAATGGAAGGAGACATGGGTAAAAATTCCGACAAGTCTCAGCGATTGTGGATTTCATCGTTTACCAAATTACAACGAAATCACCCAAGTTTATCGCCGTTCCTTACATGCTGAGGGTATCCACATGGTTCAGGTGTACCCAACACAAAAGAGTTACTCAACTCCTAGTTAGCCTATTACAACACTTGCCAAAAGTTAGGCTACCCTATCGAGGAGTATGTGCAAAAGTCCTCCTAGGTCGTCATCTAGAAATCATCCAAGTCGTTGACGGACGACTCGCTGTGAGCAGGGGAGTGAGCTCCCATCTGAGGTGCCTGTGGTACCTCACCCTCGAAATCCATACCGAAGATACCATCAATCTCCTGTGGCTCCTCCTCATCCTCCTCCATGTCCTCCTCATGGGGATGGTCATTCTGATCATGGTGCCACTGAATGTGCTCATTCGCGTCCTCCAACTCAAGGCTCAGATCATGGAGCTGCTCCTCCAACTGTGCTATCGTGGCATCTCTCTCACCCATGAGAGTGTCCTGTTCCTGGATTTGGCCCTCAAGTTGGCCAATCTGAGCATCTCTGTCCTCAAGATCCTGACTGAGCTCCTTAATCTGCTCATCACTGGTATCTGCCATCATGTGGTAGGCCTGAGCAAGATCAGTGAGCTGCTCAAGTGCCTGACTCTGGAGAGCCTGAAGCCGGGAGAGTGCACTCATGTACCGCACGGAGGTACGAATAGTTTCCTGGGCATGAAAGTCTACCAAATACTGTGCGTGCTGCACCCTGTTGAGCCAAAAGGGGTCGTTGTCCTGGGCAACAGGAAACAATCCAATGGGAGCGAGTGTGACAACCTCGGGACGCTGCGCACAAAAAGTGGTGAGCGCCCTCATGGCTGCAAGCTCCCAAGTATCGGCCAAACGGCGACCAACAGCCTCAAGCTCCAAGGCGGGCCACTCCGGGTGTAGCGGGTGCGGAAAGATAGTCACGTTGACACGGCACTGGGTAACTCCATTTTCTGCAAACTCCAGTCCGGTTTAACGTGGGGGAACTAGATAACCCGCGGTACGCAGAACATCCCACAAAATAGAGGGGAAGCCCTCCCAGTGGAGACACTGCGAGTGTACGCGTCCATCCTCATCCACCATCATATCAACAGGCTCGGCCATCTGAACAAAAGATCAAATGGAGTGAGATAGTGAAAAACTGTGAACAGCATAAGGACAGATTCTGTATAGTGTGCAAAAATAACCATAACTCCCACAGTTCTCATCCAAAAATTCTCAAATTTCACCAGATCACTCCTAAGGTATTTGTGAACACTTTGCTAGTCAATTCCAGAGCTAATTAGGTCTCTAAGATGGTCTTTCTTTTCAGGTTTTACCTTACTGTCTACCCAGAATTTTCAGTGAACAGAGGGCTAGAGTTTCGTGCACCAGGGAAAATCTACCCAGCCAAAATTTACCAAATTTTAACAGCAGTTACCTGGGTAAATTTGGGACAAGTTTTGTGTTGTACTCTTTTGCAGAAAACCGCGGGAAGGGGGCCTAGAAATTTAAGAGGCAGAAGGGCTTATTCTGGATAGAATTCTGACATTCCAAGGTTTCTGTTATTTCTCACTATCCATAAGTTCAGAATTTTTCATTTTTGAACAGAAGATAGAACACGAAATTTGGAACAATTCTTTCAACATGGACTTCTCCAGAAAAGGTAATTTTCTTGGGTCAATAAATCGCTCTTTTTGGTCATGGCAGATTTGTGACAGATTCGCTAGATAGTCCTTATGCAAACCACGCTTAGATACGCAAGAACCTTACCACTCTCATACAACGCATTTTTGATTTCAGATACATATGTTCATGATGTATGCACGTCCTATTCGTCCTCACAAAATAAAATAACTGCCAAATACTTTTGGTCTTACGACGATAGTCTCGGTGGCATACACAATACGGCTCTCGCTATAATAGCTAGTCGAGTCTTTCTATTCGTTCCTTAACTTATCGTAATCGCGGTTAGTGTACCTGCAGAAGATTGACAAAGCATATATATATCATGAACCTTTCATGCCAGCACTCATGAAAGCGTCCGCATTCATTACCGTTTACTTATAAAAACGATATCTGTACAATTTCCGCCGTACAGACGACGTTAACATACGCTATCGAGATAGCGTATTCACGGGGGGTACCGTCATGAGACGGGGGTATGAACAGCGATCGCCATACCCTGCGCCAAACCTTCTACTCCCAATATGTTCAACGATCAGTTGGCATATTGGCAGCACCTCAAGTAAGCCACTGCTTGAGGGCAGCGTTCGGTTCGCATCACCGACAGGAAGGCCAAGCTCTCTCAGTTGGCTGAGGATCCTTACCTTCTTACCTTAGCGACGACTGCGTCGTTACAGAATTTAAGGTCGGTTGTGCATGAAAGTAAGTTTTGACAGAAAGTAATGTGCTGGAAGTCAGTTGATAATATTTCATAAGTCAGACAGCCACCTAGTAAACTTTTCCCATAATCCCTTAGGGCTTTACGAACTAGGCACTATCCTTAACGTACCAACGCATTTCGCAACACATCCTTCTAGTCAAGTTTTATGAAAACAAGTTTTTAAGGCTTGTCGCATTCTCTGGCGTATGTATTTTGGCTCCGGTGTCCGCTGTTGCCAGCTGTGGCACCAGCTACGGCTCTGATACCAGTTGTGGCAGAACCACCTGAATTAATCCGGCTCAAGTGTATTAACCATCACCATTAAGGCATTCTCGGTTAACCTTACACTTCAAACGGAATAATCCACTGGCCTGTCGGGTATAACCTCCCGATACAACCACGGTGAACGGATCGAGCGCCATACATACAAACGCTCATGCGACGATGAGCCCAGAGAATACCACATTCCAGCAAATATTACAGCATTAGTATAAGTGAATATTACAGACCAAGTTTTGAGTTTAGAAACCAAGTATTTCAATTATCATAAATAAGTTCTTCAGAGTTTAAGTTGCAGCAGAAATAAACGACGGAAACTACTCGACGATACAGAATGTCTCGATGAAGCCCGTACGAGACATCACTCGGCCTTATCTCCGTTGGACGGGGGCGCATCCCATTCCACCGACCAACCAGGGGGAAGAGTGCAGGGCCAAGTCAAGCTAGCAATCATATCTTCGAAGGTCTCACCTGAAAACGAGTCACAAGCAAGACTGAGTATACTAATACTCAGCAAGACTTACCCGAGTAGTGGAATCTACTCCACCGACTCTAGACATGCCAGGCTTTTTGGCTCAGGGGTTTGTTTTGCCGAAAAGCATCTACAAGTGGGTCCTTACTTTCAGCTTTTAGCTCAAGATTCTAGTTTCGTTAGCCAGTCTAGGTAAGCAGCTATCTAAAGCATACATGGTAAAGCATTAAATTTTTCATCCAACCAGTTCATTCATCATCATTGTTCCTCTTCTTACTCTGTGGGTAAAAATGGTTAAGCAGTCTCAATAGCCGTGAGAAACGGACGATTCGAATCGAATTTCTTAACCTTGCAAGGGAAACCCAAACACACGTCACGTGGTTACTCCCTAGAGTCACACGTGCAACTTTTCCCCTTTCTTTCCGGGTCGTGGATCGGGGCTACCCTCCGAGAGTACAAGAGCCCCACGCCACGGTTCGGCGCCGGGTCGTGACCACTCTCTGCACTCACCATATGCACATGGGACCGAAGTTCAAAGGGTAGGATGCCGTCCCCTTGCCGGGCCAATCAGGTACTTAAGCTTACCGATTCCCATAATCTCGGCATGTGTTTAGTACGTTCAAAGACTTAACCATCACTACCACACCCTGCGGCCTTATTATTTTTCACTAGACAGACGGGCCTCAATTGTAACCATCGTTCCATAGCCCGTCCGTGTCCTTATGATTGCAGCGTGTAGTAGACATTCAACTCCTATTTTCTCGCGAGTGACAGGAAATCACTCGACTTTTACCGGAGTCCTATTAGCACAGCATTCTATCGAACCTTACGTCTAGTTTTCAAGCAAGGGTTCCTGATATCATGCAACTAAGTTTTCATCCAACTCCTATAAACTTAATGCACAAGCAAAGAGTGATGAGTTGCATAATTTCGGGAAGAATGGGTTATGCTCCGGGGCTTGCCTTCGCAGTTCGCTTGGGGCTCTTCCGAACTTGGGCTCGGGTCTTCAAGAGCTTCAGTTAGATTCGCTTGAGCTTCACGCTGCTCACTCTCGGACGCGGGCACCAGCTCGTAAGTTCCGTCGGCGAGAGTCGTCGATTCTACATGAGTGCACAAGTTTAAGTCGTGGAAATGACACTTGATTACAATTTGAGAGTAATTACCACAATGGATAGTTTCTGGTCATGAAATTTTGGATTTAGGCACATCAGGGAAAGATGCGCTTACTGTAAATTTTCAGCCAATCTTATTTAACAGATTAATTATGAAAAATATATTACATAGTTGCTGTTAGATCCTTGTTCTTTTTGTACAGAACAATTGGTGCAACAACTGAGTCTAAGATTTTTACAGAGCTTTCACTTAAGCATGCAGAAGCTACTGTAATTTTTGTAGGATTTATTATGCAGTAATCAGAGCATAGAAAATATGACATTCTACACCTAGGCTATTCAAGGATTCATTTTTATAGGACCCTACACAGGTTTTTGTCCCTGTAACTTTTTACACAGCAACCCCTACCAAAGTGTATCTCCCAGTAAAAATTTGAGAATTTCCCAAGCTAATATACTATTTTCTTGATTTAATGCATGTTATTAGCACATAAATCAAATAAATAGGTTACTGTGAGATAAAAAGTCTCCTAATTTTTCTCTGCCTTCTAGGTACCAATATATTGGCATAGAAAAAGTTTCATTGGGTGATTCACCACCAAACTGCAGGGATAAAATATTTTACTTAAACATGGTATGGAACTAAGTTTAATAAACAGTAAAGCTAGAGATGGAATTTGGGCCTGATCTTTTTACACAGTCCTAAACATCAAGCAACTAACTCACTGACCAAAATTTATGGTCAGCATTGTCCTACAACAGTGGGTACAAAATAAGTCCATTAAAGCTTCTATTTAATGTAGAGCAAAATGTGTTGGGATTCTGAGAAACCTTTTGTAACAAAAGTGGTAGAGTTTGTTCTAAGGATTCTAGAACAGTTTAGTTTGCATTTTTCTGAATTTGCTACGATTTTATTCGAATTTTACAATTTCACTGAATTTGAATCTAGATTTGAAACTTTCGTTTACAACTAGGTCCTTGAATCTTACGCGCAGACCCTTCTAAAGATTTGAATTCTTGCAATTGGGTCCTCGGGCGGCTCGGGTACGGCGGCCGGCCGAAATTCCGGCGAGGGGGCTCGCCGGCGGCGAGGGGCGAGGGTCGGGGAAGGTTCAGGGGTGCGAGGGCTACCTTGTGGGGGTGTTGTTCAGGTGGGGGAACGGCCGGGAAGGGCACGCCGGCGTTGGAGCAGAGGCGGCGGCGGCGCGGCACGCGTCGACGGCGGTGCTCCGGCGGGCTTGGGGCGGTGTGGTCCGGTCGGCGAGCTTCAGTAGCGCGTGGGGAAGCTGCACAGGGGCTCGGCTTGGACGGAGGGGGTCGGAGTCGTGCTGTCCACGGCGAGCAGGGGCGGCGGCGGCGGCGGCAGCGCGGGCGGCGGCGCTCCGGTGGCTCTGGGCGGCGTTGGGCGGGTCGGCGAGCTTCAGGGGGATGATGTAGTGGTGGCTGGGGGCTTAGTTTGGGCAGTGGGCGGCGGCGGCGGGCTGTCCACGGGCGGGCGGCGCTCGGCGGCGGTAATGGCGACGGTGAGGGCGTTCCGGGGTGCTGTGGCTCGCGCGCGTGGCCGGGCGGGGCTTTTATAGGCGCCGGAGGGGGTGCGGAGGGGCCTGGGCAGCACGCGGGGCGGGGGCACGGCACAACGCGCACTGGGCGCGGCGGGCGGCGGCAGAACGCCGGCGCGACGTGCGGCAGCGCGGGCGCGGTGACTGGGCGGCCGGAGATATGGCGTGGGCGCGGTGGGATAGCGCGGGGCGCGGAGTGGTGAAGCAGTAGCGGCAGCGGCTCGGGCGGAGGGCGGGCGCGGCGACTGGCGGGGCGCGGGGGCCGGGGCGGCACGGCGGAGCGAGGCGACTGGGCGGCCGGGCGGCGGGGCTGGACGCGGCTGCGTCGCGTGCACGCGCGGGCGTTTACTGGCCGCGCGGCATGGGGGCGGGGCAAAGCCGGCCGTGGCGGGGTGGTGCGGCGGCCACTGGCCTGGCGCCTCGCGCCGGTCAGGCGACGCCGGCCACTTGGCGCGCGGCGGTCGGGCGCGGAGGAGAGAGAGAGGGGGGGGGGGGGGCGAGGGGCCTGGATGCAAGAATTCGAAAAGTTTCAGGGGGCTGGGTGCAAACAGGGCGTTTTCTCCTCTTTCTGATTTGAATTTCAAAAACTTTTGAACACGAAAGTTGTTCAAAATAAAAAGTTCTACAACTTTGGTTTCAGGCAAAATCTCATTTGGCTTATGGTTTGAAAGTTAAATTTAAAAGTTCAAAAGTAACCAAATGTGCTCAAATTAAATTTGAATTCCAACTGAACTCGTTTTAATTCTTTCCACCCTTTCATTAGTTGGTTTAATCATCGAGTTAGGCTAATGACATTGATTTTGGAAATGTAATTACCAGGGTTGTCACAGGATTGAGTGGAGGCGGGGCGGAGGGAGGGGCTCAGCACTGAGCTCTAAGCGGCGGCATCAATGGCGGGCTTCGGCGGGTCTGCGAGCGAGCAGGGGCGTGCTTCCCCTTTTATAGCGAGCCAAGGGAGGGGAGAGGGTTGGGGCGGGCCGGGCATGGCAGGGGTGCGCCATTGGGCGCGGCCGGCGGTGACCAGAGCCGTGGGGCGTGCAGCGCGCCATTGGGCGCCGGGGCGGCGGCGTTCTACTGGCCGTGCGGGATGCCTCGTGAGGAAGAAGGAGGATGCGGCCGCGGGTTGGGCGATCTGGGTGGCGAGCAGAGGCGTTGGGGGATTAGCTTGGCGCGACGCGGCGGCAGGCATTGCTGGCGACGTGGCGGGCGGGTTCTGCTGGGCTGACGGGGCAGAGCAGAGGAGAGAGGTGAGGGAGGGACCGAGACGCGAGAATTTGATAAATTTTAAGGGTCTGATCGTAAAACTGATATTTTCTTACATTTCTGTGTTGCAACTCAGAAACCTCTAAACACGAAAGTTGTTTAAAATGAAAAGTTCTACAAGTTTCATTTTAGGCCAAAGTTCATTTGAGTTATAGTTCTGAAGTTATTTTAAAAACTCAAAAAGCAATTTTCGGAGGGCACATCATTTCCTGGGCAAAAATTTGTATTCTCTCCTAGGCTTCAACTAGACTTTTGTTTATCCTATCATCGATGGTGTGTCCATGAAATTTTCGCCGCCAAGTGTGTTGAAGTGAGAGTTATTTAATTTGTTTGATTAAAGTACATGTATTTATGCACATATACATATCTATTTTCAACTCAAAGCAAAACCCAATTATCATTCACTTCTTTTAAACTTTTCTTAGTCATTTATGCATCGTGTTAGGCTAATGAGGCTTATTTTGTAATTTAAACACCCGAGGTGTTACAGTAATGTAAGCACGAAACCTGGAAAATAAGTTCTCGGGGCTGCAGATTCATCATGTGACCCGAGACAACAATGTTGGAGCAGACGTACTATCCAAGATGGGTTCTACTCGCGCTCAGGTTCCAGCAGGCGTATTTGTCCAAGAGCTTATGCACCCATCCATCAAGACTCCGGCTAAAGGCACCACTGATCCTGGTCCACATGAACTAGCTTGGGAGGTCATGATCCTGGGAGAAGATTGGAGGGAACCTGTTGGCGCTAAAATCGGCCAGACAGGAATCGGCCGATGGTCTTCAGCGTCGGACACACGACCCGGGAGAATCTGCTTAGCTCCTATTCGTGTTATCGCCCTGGTGCGGTTCGCGCGGCGTGCCAGTCAATCTGACCTGTTGATTGACAAGGAAATAAAAGTATTAAATTCCAGGCGCTCCGATCGGCTGGAGTTTCGATCCGTCCTGAAGAGCGCGTCGACGAATCGACCGATTTGCTGTGAAGATGATCGGCTATGGATCAGCCGATAATCGCGTAATAATTGCAAGAAAACTGCTGGAGTGATCTAAATAATTATTACAGATGCAACACTTGAAATAGATCTAATCGGATGTAAGATGATAAATCGAAGAAGAGCGATGATGAAGCCGATAGTTCCAATCTCAAGATGGATAACTGGTGATAATACTAGAACAACAGGTAAAACTTGCAATTCTAGTAAATATCGATAACTGGTGAATAAATCCAAATGAAACCACAGCGATGCGCCCGTAGTTAAAGCTCGGATATTACTCGATAAGCGGAACCTACCAATTGGCCGGAGATCAAGCCACTTTTGACCGGGATCCTCTGTCGTGGCTCCAATCCGCTGGCTCAAGCTGTATCACCAATCGGCCGATTTCAAACTGTTACCTCCATCGGCCGATTCTTTACTGTAGCCTTCAGATCTGCCTCATCGGCCAATCTTCTTCTCCTGACGCCGATTCAACACGTGTCAAAATCTGGCGTCAACACATGCCCCGCAGTTTCGGAGTAAAACATAACTTTTTCTTCGAAACTCTTTCTTTAATCTTTTTCTCCGAAACGGGTGCAGTAAAAATCTCCTTCCGTTCCGCGGTCTTCTGCATAATGATTGCAATTTCCTCGGACCGAGCGCGCGAAACGACCGCTCCCTTGGAATTCGTGTAGACGGCGCGGCAAAAATACCGCCTTTACCCTTGCTCTCGCGGATTATCCTTAAGTATTGGCATTCTCCGCCTACTTTTCCCCACGAAGCTAGCATCTTCTTCCAGCGAACCACTGTTCATCTTCCTCCCGAGCCTTCTCGATCTCCAACGCTCCCTCCGGCAATCTCGCTTGCGATCTGCCTCAACTTCCTAATGGCGTCACCATCAGCAACCTCTCCAACCACGGAGGCTCTGTCGGCAACTCCTTCAGCGGCGGCGGCCTAATCGGTAGCTCAACTGACGGCTCCATCGGCGACGATGAGCTTCATTCCGGAGGTAATTATCCAAAATTTCCCTCCTTTGATTTTCTACTGCTTCAGTATTTTCCGGATCCCTTCTCAGTTTTTCTCCCTTTTCCTCCTTTTTTAGGCATTTAGGCACCAGATCACCATCCCTCTTTCAGAATCCCCCGATCTTATCTGCTTAGGCCCCATGGGGAATCCCGATCCAACTGACCTGATCAATCTAGATACTCACAGAGTTCCGTTCAAGCAATCACCCATGGACCTAGATCAGTGGGTAGGTGCCTTTAGGTCTTGGCCGAATGAGACCCCCGGCTGGAGAGAATGGTACCAAAGAATAGCCAGGTCTAGGAGAGTTCAGTGGGATGAACTAAAAATCGGCCAATGCATAGACCTTTCTCTGTCCCAGATGGAGAAAAATGAACCTTTGGTCATAGCAGCTTCTTACTTCTAGTCCGACGCACTCAATGCGTTCCTTTCTGGACATGGACCCATGACTCCACATTTGGCCGATGTCCTAATGTTGACCGGCCTTGACATCTCTTCCTCCGATATCCCCTTTAACTATCTGATTAAGCTATCACATCGGCTAGAAATCAAAGGAATCGGCGGATGGAAGGGGTACATCGGCAAAAATATGAAGACTGGGACAGTTTCAGAGACAGAACATATTGCGTTCCTGATGATGTGGCTGGAGAAGCACTTTTTCTGTGGCAGAGCAGTTGGCCCTTCTTCTAACACCCAAGCCTTGGCAGAAGCTCTGTCACTGGGATTGGCCGTTCCCCTTGGAAAGCATCTGTTGGGATCGGTCTATTATATGATGCACCAAATCGGCACTAGGCTGTCGAAAGGGGAGCCGATTGGGAACCCTGGCGGTCCCTGGTGGTTCATCACCCTCTGGCTCAACCTATATATAAGCAAGGTCGCTCAGCAACGAATAGAGACCAAAACATTCCCCAATATTGAGTCAGAGGAAAACCCAACTGTCCGAAGACGCTGCAGATCCTTTGGAGAGGCGGCATCAGCCTTTCCTGGCTGTCAATTCACCGCTGCCCGTACGTCTGAATATTTCAGATGCTTCTACAATGGCCTCAGTGAAGAGACTGTCAGTTGGCATCCATATCAGGCAGTAGAGCCGATTTTTGAACTTCCCATCAGCTACGACCTGTCCACTCATACTTTTGATAGGGAACTTATGGATGTCCTGATTAAGCCAGGAGTTTTGCCAGCCAACTTCTTCTCTGGAAAGGACTCTCCCACATACGAGTTCTATAATCCATCGGCTGCAGCAAGGCAACTGGGCTTTGGTCAACTGCCGATTCGGGTTTACTTTGCCGGTCAAGCAAAATTCAGAGATGAACTGACCACAAGTCTTGACTACAATCGGCTGTGTAACTTAGTGCCAGATTCTAGCACTATTGACCTGAACAATTGGACAGTGGCCTCTTTTGTTGTTCAGCAATTTAAACTATGGTGGGCAGAATGGAAGCAATACCTTTTCTGCAAATCCCCATCAACATATTGCAAGCTTCTGGACCCAGAAAACATCGACCCAAGTGCAGCGGTATGTCCTTTCTCCCAGCTGATTTCAATGCCATCTCTTTCCATACTTTCATCTTACCATTAACTTACATTTATCTTCTTAGTCTGAAAGCCAAGTCCCTCCGATGCGGAGCCGAAGCGGCAGGCTGATAGAGAACAATCATCCGTATACGCCATATCCACTCCTCAGCTTTCGCGCTCCAACCATCAAGGACATTGTCACTGGCCGATCGAAATGAACACCAAAAAGACCAACCTTGTAGACAACAAGCCGTCGAGTGCGTGCCCACATCGGATCCACTATTCAATCGGCGGTAGTATCGGCCGAAACTCCGATTCATCTACCCTTGCCATCTACCGAGATGGACGATCCTCAAGTCACCGCCGAAGTCGGAGCAGCTGTGGCATCACTACTAGTAGAGGCTGTTCAGGTAATCTTGCTTATTTCATATATCTCTATGTGCTCCACTAACACTAACTTTTCCTTTCTACCAGGCTGCACAAGCCGTTCCAGTGCAGTCTCCACAGCAATCGGCCAACAACTCTTCCCATCGAGGTAGATAATCTCTTACCTCAATTTCTCGATATTCAGAGGATTTAACTGATCCTGATGCAGGCCGATTTGGGTATGCTGACTGTAGCCCCACAACAAACATCGGCCGGAAGATCAACAGAGGCATGGCAAATATCTCATATCATCTTATTTCAATTACCCATAGTATACTCAGAAGATCTGTTTTCCATACCTTTTCAAGAAGCTGGTCCAAGCAGAGCATTAATAGTTGTTGAGTCCTCTTCCTCTGACGATCCGATTGTACCAGCCCCTGAGACGAGGGAGGCGATTCCACCGGCGCAAGCAAGAGAGATTCTCTTTAAGGAGGTAACAAACTTATCATTGGAATCGGCTGATTCCCCTTTACTTCTTGCTAACCCTTTTCTTTATTCCCCCGCAGGAGCAAGCCACCCCGAACAACAGCATTTTCTCCTTCGCTGTCTCTTTGCCTGATGATGAGGAAATCTCTTCACGCCAAACTCCACCAAGCTCTTTTTCTGATGATGTCCGCGCCAAGCTCGAGAGCATGCGGATTCTTCTCCAAGACGATATCGGCTGATTAGTAGAAGATGCTACGCCGATTCGATGACTTTTCAATGACATCAAGGGTCGAATCCTAGAAGAAACAATAGAAAGCTTGGAGCGTGCTGCATATATAGAACATATGCAAACCCCGGTTTTCCAGAGCTCTGCGCCATATGGCCGATCGCGCCAAGCTAGCAAAAACCCGGGAAGAAGCGGACTCGTACAAGCACCGGGCCCAAGAGGTACATCAACGGATCAATTTCCTCGAGAGCTATCGCCCGGATATCGTCGGCACGATAGATCGGCTCAAACGGAGGCGAGCAGAGCTAGCCAAGGAGATGGAGCAAATAACCAAAGACATAGCTGCTGAAGAAAAGAAGCTTCAAGAGCTCCCATCCGTCATCACTGGGCTAAAGAAAGAAAGGCAGAATTTGGCTCGTGAAGCGATAAGGCTTCGTCGCCATATATCAGAAGTTCCTGGATCGGCCGACGACGACCAAAGAGTACTAGATTCGGCCGATCAGATCAGGCAACGAGCTATCGCGGCCATAGATACTTTCCTCAGGCTGTAAAGAATGCTGTAAACACTTAATGCTCCTTTAATGTTACTGCGCCAATTTGCTTCTTTAATGCTATTGCGCTGACTTGATCTTGGACCACTTCTTTTTCCAGCTTTGCATTTATGAATGCTTTTACTCTGATGGGACGTGTCTCACCGTCTATCAAGAATCTTCTTTTGGTTTCTCAAAAGTAGCCGTCATCGGCTCTAACACCAGTTGCGCCATTTTCTCTTCCATTCTTGTCGCTTTGTCTCGATCGTCAGGCGCCATGAATTCCATCGGCAATATGAACACCATGCTGATGTCGGCTGCTGATTCTTGATTGTCTGCTCTTTGGCTGTTGTTTTTCTTGGGGCGCCAAACCCGAGACTTAACGTTTCTTTTCTCCGGCTCCTGCTTCTGTTCTTCTTCTTGTTGCTCTCACTGGCGCAGGCGTTGGATCCTCCGTTTCTGGGATCTGGATAGACCATCAGGAAATCACCTGGGGTTTACTGGTTTGGCCGATGATCTGGCGTGTTCCCAATCTGGTTCCCTTCCTAGGGGGTTTTCGTCTGACACCCTGTCACCAGCCATCTCTTCCAGCCGATCGTGCACACCGATTCTGCCCCCCAGTCCATCCTGTTGGTTGATCCGGCCTTTTGACCGGTGATTCTGGTCAACTCTGCCCCCCAGCCGATCATGCACTGAAATGCGCTGTCCCTCTTATTCGCGCCGATTTCTGCTGATCGGCTCTGATCCTCTATCCCTAGAGCGTGATCTTTTAAACGAGCGATCGTTGCAACTTAATCCGTTGCACTCAGGACAGTTATCGGCTGACGGCAATCGGATGTCGTTCTCCAAGCAATGGATGAAGAACGGACATTGCCAGTGATCCTCGTGCCGGCGTATCATCTCGTCGTGGTACTTTGATTGTTCCTGCTGCCGCTGATATTTGCTGAGTAAGAACTGGGAGGTGACGGGTCTGCGTGGTCGTTCCGGCCCCCGCCTGTTCCTTTTGATTTCAACCGCCGTGACTTGCTTCTTGGGGTCTACGGCGCCGCTTCTTGTTGCCAATTCTGACGTCAGCACCTTGGTTTGAAGTGGATTTTTCCCCGTGTCCACCATGTTAGACGGGAAAGGATGCTGGTCTATCTTCATCGGTTTCGCCAATTTAGCCGGGGTTTCAAATTTAAGCCTCCCCTGCTCGATGGCCGATTGTATCTGCTGACGAAAGATCTTGCATTCATTCGTGTTATGAGATGTAGCATTGTGCCACTTACAGTACTTCATCTTCTTGAGCTGGTCGGCCAAAGGGATGGTATGATACTGAGATAGCTTAATCCGCCCTTCCTGGAGTAATAAGTCGAAAATCTTATCGGCCTTTGATGTGTCAAAGCCGAATGTCTCTGGTTCTTTCTTTCCAAAAGGGCACGATATTGGCTTTTTACCTTTCACCCACTCTGCCAGACCGATTTCCTCCTCCCCATCAGATTCAGACCCTTCTAGGTGTGCCACCTTCTTCTGGAAATTCCTCCGCTGCTCAAACGGACGGACTTCCTGTCCAGCCAATCGGTGAACGATCTGGCTTAGGCTTTCCAATTCCTGCGAAGCATACCTTTCCTTGATTTGAGGCAGGAGGCCCTGGAAAGCTATATCGGCCAACTGTGCATTTGTTTCTAACCTCTCTGAACCTCTGTATATATCCAGTTACTGGTTCATCGCTCCTCTGCCTGAGGCTGGTCAAATCTGAGAGCTTCATCTCATGAACTCCTGCGTAGAAGTACTTATGGAACTGCTTCTCCAGATCGGCCCAAGTAACAATAGAATTTGGTGGCAAAGTGGTGAACCACTGGAAGGCCGATCCGGACAGAGACGATGAAAATAGACGCACCCTCAGAGCATCTTGCGTGGCGGCTTCTCCGCACTGGATGATGAATCTATTGACGTGCTCAACGGTGGATGTGTCGTCCAGCCCCGAAAACTTGGTGAAATCGGGTACCTTGTAGCGGTGTGGGAACGGCAGCAAGTCCTAGGCCGATGGGTATGGCGTCTTGTATGTGTAAGTCTGCATTTTTGGCTTCAACCCAAACTGGTCCTGAATCACCTCTGCTATTCTTGTCGTCCAATCCACCTGCTGCTGATGAACGACCATTCGCGGTGCTGGCATATGTTGAAGGGCTGGTGGTGGTACAGCTGGGTGATGAATCGAAGCAGGCGGCGAATTTTGCTGAGCAGCTGACAGTTGATGGCGAAGTGAATCCGCCACCCCGTCGGACGTCATCATCGGCGCCGTGCTGCTGAGTGCTTCTACAGCGCTTGCCCCCCTGCCGATCTCTGGTGAGACTGGTTGATACTGAGGGACTGTCGGTCGGATGGCTGATTGGAACGGCGCCTGGATTGGATAGCTCCCTTGCCCGGTTGATGGATCGGGGAAAGCTGTCGTTACCGATGCCCCCCAGGGTACTGAGCTTGTGGGCAGCGATTGCACAGAAGCAATCTGGACGGGTTGAAGCGGTGCCTGTGATGGGAACAAGGTGCACCACTATATCTTGGAGACGCTAGAGGCAACGGGGTGTTGTATACCTCGCGTTGCGTCAACATCGGCCCAGGAGCTGATTGGGACGTGCCTGGTAAGCTTCTGGCTGGAAGCGTAATCGGCGGGGCATATGCTGGCCCCTGATAGCCTTGAACTGCTCCGCTGGCCAGAGAACTGATGACGGCGTTGTACACCGTGTTGGTCACCACCGAGGACTGGTCGATGAACGCCTGGTAGACGGACTGTTGGATCATATCGGACATCTTGCCCGAATCCTCAGTAATGGTGATGTGGCGGGGAACTGGAATAGGAGCTTTCTTGACAGCCTCCCCGCTTCTTGTACGACTGAACGACTGCAGATACATCTTCTTGTAATCTTCTAGATGTTTAGCTAATTCTTCCCTCTAGTCGTCCTTGAGATCCGCTTCTGTGACCTCAATGATGTTGCTGTCGGAGATTTCTGCGTTCTTCGACATATCAGAACTTGAAGTGGTCCCACCGGGCGTGCCAAAAGTGTGTTGGCGCTAAAATCGGCCAGATAGGAATCGGCCGATGGTCTTCAGCGTCGGACAAACGACCCGGGAGAATCTGTTTAGCTCCTGTTTGGGTTATCGCCCTGGTGCCGTTCGCGCGGCGTGCCAGTCAATCTGACCTGTTGGTTGAAAAGGAAATAAAAGTATTAAATTCCAGGCACTCCGATCGGCTGGAGTTCCGATCTGTCCTGAAGAGCGCGTCGGCGAATCGGCCGATTTGCTGTGAAGATGATCGGCTATGGATCAGCCGATAATCGCGTAATAATATCAAAGAAAACTGCTGGAGTGATCTAAACAATTATTACAGATGCAACACTTGAAATAGATCTAATCGGCTGTAAGATGATAAATCGAAGAAGAGCGATGAAGAAGCCGATAGTTCCAATCTCAAGCTGGATAACTGGTGATAATACTAGAACAACAGGTAAAACTTGCAATTCTAGTAAATATCGATAACTGGTGAATAAATCCAAACGAAACCACAGCGATGCGCCCGTAGTTAAAGCTCGGATATTACTCGATAAGCAGAACCAACCAATTGGCCGGAGATCAAGTTGATGCAGCCCTGCCAATCCGTACGAACTCGTGAAAGAAAGAAAAAGTATTGGCGAAGTCGCCAACTTGAAAGTAAATTGATGGAAAAAAGTAGAAGTATTGTTGTTGATTGATGTGTTGATGTTTTGCAAAGCCCTAGCGACTCCTATTTATACCCTAAAACCAGGACTCCTGGTTGATTACGACTTGTTACAATCCTTATTTCAAACAGGATAACTACTATATCTATAATATCTTTAGAAAGGAAACGGACTCCCGTAGAATCTTCCGCCGCCGTCTCCTAATCCAATCAGGACTTTTCATATTGCTTCTTGACCGAATCAGCATCGCTCCGTTGACCAACATCAAGCCACTTTTGACCGGGATCCTCTATCGTGGCTCCAATCCGCTGGCTCAAGCTGTATCACCAATCGGCCGATTTCCAACTGTTACCTCCATCGGCCGATTCTTTACTGTAGCCTTCAGATCTGCCGCATCGGCCAATCTTCTTCTCCTAACGCCGATTCAACACGTGTCAAAATCTGGCATCAACAGAACCTTACATCGACTTCATCAAGGACCAGAAACTGCCCGTGGGCGTCTTTGAAAGGAGCGCAGCAACTGCTCGCATCATGAGATGGAGCAAGGGATTTGTTATGGTTAACGACAAGCTTTACAAGCGCGGTGCACGTTCAGGCCTCCTCATGAAGTGTGTCATAGCCGAGGATGGCTATAACATTCTTTGACAAATTCATGATGGATCCAGCAGTAATCACGCAGCCTCAAAGACACTAGTTGGGAAGGCATACAGGGCAGGCTTTTACTGGCCCATAGCAGTATCAGACGCTGAAGATCTAGTCCGTTGGTGCCCCAATTGCCAGTTCTTCGGAAATTAGTCACATGTCCTAGCTCATAATCTTATCACCATCCCACCATCTTGGCCGTTTGCTTGCTGGAGCCTTGATATGATCGGGCCACTGACAACAACGCCAGGAGGTTTCACTCATGTGTTGGTAGGCATCGGCAAGTTTACAAAGTGGATTGAATACAAGCCGACTACCAAGCTCACACCTGACAGAGTAGTCAACTTCATCTGCAATATTCTGCTTCGGTTCAGCTTCGACAACACTATCATTACCGACCTGGGTACTAATTTCACAGCACACCATTTCTGGGAATTCTGCGAGAACACAGCCATTAAGGTCAAATATTTGTCAGTTGCGCACCCAAGAGCCAATGGTGAGGTCGAGAGTGTGGCAGAACCGCCCAAATTAATCTGGTTTAAGTGCGCTAACCATCACCACAAAGGCAATCCGGGCTAACACACACTTAAAATTGAGTAAAATGACAATCTGTCGGGTAACACCCCGATTGCAACCATTGGATTTTGATTGAAACAAAGCATACACACAACCCACATGAAGGTGAACCCAGAGATTACAACAATCCACAAATTTTACATCACAGGTCAACACAAATTATTATTACAAACCAAGTTCGAGTTCGTAAAACCAGTACTTCAGAGTTTAACGGTGCAGCGGAAAAATAAACTATAAGGAAATACAAACCACCACACAGGACATAGGGTATTACGCTCTCGGTGGTCCGAACCTGTCTAAATCTTGTGTTCCTTGCACCTTCGAGTTCCTGATCTCGGTAATACCCCACCTACAATCTACCACCTCGAGGATATCTCTCCGTGGGCTTGGAGGTTAAACACTAATAGCTGGCGCGCCAGGTAGGGGTGTTCATCGAGCATCCATCGGAGAACTCGATGGCATCTTTCGAATTCACCAGTGCCGTGCTCGACGAAGGCACAACGTTCATCTTCGGCTCCTGGATCTGCACCGCCAATGGCTCAGGTGGCTTCAATAGCCACCTAGCCAACACCAGCAAGCCGGAGGCCTCTGCAGCAACCCGATGCAGTGATCTCGATGAGTTTGTCGATAACCTCAATAAGATACTGCTCCCCAATCTCGCCGGGGAGATCGAGAAGATGTCCGTTGTCAATGCGACTTTTATTAAGTTTTGCAAGCAAAAGGAGACGGAGAAGCACTTCTACTAGTTCAGATACTACTCTTCACTTATGGCAAGCAAGGATAAAGTAGTCGACACAGTATTACCTCGGTAAGACTTGGCCTATAGTCTGTTTCTGTCCTTCAAATTTTCAATATCTTTCCTTAGCAGACAGACCTCCCAGGTGTACTCGAGTTTCAAGGTATTCAGTTCACACCGCACCTTAGCATTTTCTGATGCTTGTGCTTCAATCTCTTGCTCCCTGGTCTGCAACTGCTAGAATTTGATCTCCACAGCTCGCAATTTGTCCGACTTGATGCGAGATTGGTTGGCCATGGTCTGTTTGACATTATGAAGAAGTTTGAGAAGCAATACTACTCGACAACGGCAAATATGGACAGTTCAGGGCACTAACCATGGAGAACTGGAACAAATCCCAGAATGAATCATTGAAATCTTTCATTCGTTCATTTAAGAGCATTGGGTCATCAATGAGCTCCAATGGGATGCCGCTCTCAAAAATTGACGTCCATGTCAGAGCTACAACTGTTGAACTACTCACAGCGCCTTGCTCGACAGGGTCATGCTACTGCGGCTGCGGGCTCCCTGTCACATGGTTACTCCATAAGCAAACATGCAAGCAACAAAGAACTTGGGTGGAATGCGGATTGACGCAACCTACCTATGGGTTTTTCTTGAGGCTCCTCTGCGTTCGCCGGCTCTGGTTCAGCGACTGGCACCTCCCTTTCACTGGCACATTTAGTTCCTATGGGTGAGGGGGCATGGGCACCTGGCTGCTGCAACGGTTCAACAACTTTCATGGCCGCTGGTGTCGCATCAACTACCTTCTATGGCTCGGGGGCTTGGGCATCCACGGCACTCCCAGGCTGCCCCAAGCCTAGAGCAGAGGACGGCCTGCATAGGTGTTGGCGCTAAATCGGCCAGACAGGAATCGGCCGATGGTCTTCAGCGTCGGACACACGACCCGGGAGAATCTGCTTAGCTCCTGTTCGGGTTATCGCCCTGGTACGGTTCGCGCGGCGTGCCAGTCAATCTTACCTGTTGATTGACAAGGAAATAAAAGTATTAAATTCCAGGCGCTTCGATCGGCTGGAGTTCCGATTTGTCCTGAAGAGCGCGTCGGCGAATCGGCCAATTTGGTGTGAAGATGATCGGCTATGGATCAGCCGATAATCGCGTGATAATTGCAAAGAAAACTGCTGGAGTAATCTAAACAATTATTACAGATGCAACACTTGTAATAGATCTAATCGGCTATATGACAATAAATCGAGGAAAAGCGATAACAGAGCCGATAGTTCTAATCTCAAGCTGGATAACTGGTGATAATACTAGAACAACAGGTAAAACCTATAATTCCAGTAAATATCGATAACTGGTGAATAAATCCAAACGAAACCACAGCGATGCGCCCGTAGTTAAAGCTCGGATATTACTTGATAAGCGGAACCTACCAATTGGCCGGAGATCAAGTTGATGCAGCCCTGCCAATTCGTACGAACTTGTGAAAGAAGAAAAAATATTGGCGAAGTCGCCGACTTGAAAGTAAAGTACTAGTAGAAAGTAAAAGTGTTTTGTTGATTGATGTGTTTATGTTTTGCAAAGCCCTGACAACTCCTATTTATACCCTAAAACTAGGACTCCTGGTCGATTACGACTTGTTACAACCTTATTTAAAACAGTAAAACTACTATATCTATAATATCTTTAAAAAGTAAACAGACTCCCGCAGAATCTTCCGTTGCCGTCTCCTAATCCAATCAGGACTTTTCCAATTGCTTCTTGACCGAATTAGCGTCGCTCTGTTGACCAACTTTTGACCAACCTGTTGGCGCAAGCTGTATCACCAATCGGCCGATTTCCAACTGTTACCTCAATCGGCCGATTCCTTACTGTAGCCTTCAGATCTGCCGCATCGGCCAATCTTCTTCTCCTGACGCCGATTCAACACGTGTCAAAATCTGGCGTCAGCACATGCCCCCCAATTTCGGAGTAAAACATAACTTTTTCTTCAAAACTCTTTCTTTAATCCTTTTCTCCGAAACGGGCGCAGTAAAAATCTCCTTCCGTTCCGCGGTCTTCCGCATAGTGATTGCAATTTCCTCGGACCGAGCGCGCGAAACGACCGCTCCCCTGGAATTCGTGTAGACGGCGCGGCAAAAATACTGCCTTTACCCTTGCTCTCCCGGATTATCCTTAAGTATTGGCATTCTCCGCCTACTTTTCCCCACGAACCTAGCATCTTCTTCCAGTGAACCACTGTTCATCTTCCTCCCGAGCCCTCTCGATCTCCAACTGCTCCCTTCGACAATCTCGCTTGCGATCTGCTTCAACTTCCCAATGGCATCACCATCGGTGACCTCTCCAACCACGGAGGCTCTGTCGGCGATCCCCTCAGCGACGGCGGCCCAATCGGCGGCTCCACTGGCAGCCCCATCGGCAACGATGATCTTCATCCCGGAGGTAATCACTTGAAATTTTCCCTTTTGCTTTTCTACCGCTCCAGCATTTTCTGGGTCCCTTCTCAGTTTTTTCCCTTTTCCTCCTTTTTTAGGCACTTAGGCACCAGATCACCATCTCCCTTTCAGAATCTCCCGATCTTATCTGCTTAGGCCCCATGGGGAACCCCGATCCAACTGACCTGATCAATCTAGAGACTCAGTGTCCCGTTCAAGCAATCACCCATGGACCTAGATCAGTGGGTAGGTGCCTTTAGGTCCTGGCCGAATGAGACCCCCGGCTGGAGAGAATGGTACCAAAGAAGAGCCAGGTCTAGGAGAGTTCAGTGGGATGAACTAAAAATCGGCCAATGCATACACCTCTCTCTGTCCCAGATGGAGAAAAATGAACCTTTGGTTATAGCGCTTCTTACTTCTGGTCCGACACACTCAATGCGTTTCTTTTTGGACATGGACCCATGACTCCAACTTTGGCCGATGTCCTGTTGTTGACCGGCCTTGACATCTCCTCCGCCGATATCCCCTTTAACTATTTGATTAAGCCATCACATCGGCTAGAAACCAAAGGAATCGGCGGATGGAAGGGGTACATCAGTAAAAATATGAAGACCGGGACAGTTTCAGAGAGAGAGCATACTGCGTTCCTGATGATGTGGCTGGAGAAACACTTTTTCTGTGGCAGAGCAGTTGGACCTTCTTCTAACACCCAAGCCTTAGCAGAAGCTCTATCACTAGGATCGACTGTCCCCCTTGGAAAACATCTGTTGGGATCGGCCTACCACATGATGCACCAAATCGGCACTAAGCTGTCGAAGGGGGAGCCGATTGGGAACCCTGGTGGTCCCTGGTGGTTCATCACTCTCTGGCTCAATTTATATATGAGCAAGGTCTCTAAGCAACGAATAGAGACCAAAACTTTCCCCAATATTGAGTCAGAGGAGAATCCAACCGTCCGACGATGTTGCAGATCTTTTGGAGAGGCGGCATCGGCCTTCCCTGGCTGTCAGTTCACTGCTGCCCGCACAGCTGAATACTTCAGATGCTTCTACAATGGTTTCAGTGAAGATACTGTCAGTTGGCATCCCTATCAAGCAGTAGAGCCGATCTTCAAACTTCCCATCTGCTACGACTTTTCTACACATACTTTTTATAGGGAACTTATGGATACCCTGATTAAGCCAGGGATTTTGCTGGCTAACTTCTTCTCTGGAAAAGACTCTCCCACATATGAGTTCTATAATCCATCGGCTGCAGCAAGGCAACTGGGCTTTGGTCAACTGCCGATTCGGGTTTACTTCGCCGGTCAAGCAAAATTCAGAGATGGACTGACCACAAGTCTAGACTACAATCGGCTGTGCGACTTAGTGCCAGATTCTAGCACCATTGACCTGAACAATTGGTCAGTGGCCCCTTTTGCCACTCATCAATTTAAATTATGGTGGGCAGAATGGAAGCAACACCTCTTCTGCAAATCTCCATCAACATATTGCAACATTCTGGACCCAGAGAACATTGACCCAAATGCAGTGGTATGTCCTTTCTCCCAGCCGATTTTACTGCTGTCTCTTTCCATACTATCATCTTACCGTTAACTTACATTCATCTTCTTAGTCTGAAAGCCAAGTCCCTCCAGTGCGGAGCCGAAGCGGCAGGCAGATAGAGAACAATCATCCGTATACGCCATATCCACTCATCGGCTTTCATGCTCTAACCATCAAGGACATTGCCACTGGCCGATCGAAACGAACACCAAAAAAGGCCAACCTTGAAGACGACAAGCCGTCGAGTGCGTGCCCGCATTGGATCGACTGACCAAACGGCGGTAGCATCGGCCGAAACTCCGATTCCTTTATCTTTGCCAACTACCGAGATGGCCGATCCTCAAAGTCGCTGCAGAAGTCGGAGCGGCTGCGGCATCACTGCTAGTGGAAGCTGTTCAGGTAATCTTGCTTATTTCATATATCTTTTAAGTGCTCCACTAACACTAACTTTCTCTTTCTGCCAGGCTGCACAAGCTGTCCCAACGTAGTCTCCACAGCAATCGGCCACATCCCCAGCGGAAGCCGAAGCTCCAGCAACTCTTCCCATCGAGGTAGATAATCTCTTATCTCAATTTCTCGATATTAAGAGAACTTAACTGATCCTGATGCAGGCCGATTTGGGTATGCTGACTGTAGCCCCAAAACAAACATCGGCCGGAAGATCAACAGAGGCATGGCAAATATTTCATACCATCTTATTTCAATTACCCATAGTATAATCACAGGATCTGTTTTCCATACCTTTTCAGGAAGCTGGTCCGAGCGGAGCATTAATAGTTGTTGAATCCTCTTCTTCTGACGAGCCGATTGTACCAGCCCCTGAGACGAGGGAGGCGCTCCCACCAGCGCAAGCAAGAGAAATTTGTTTTAAGGAGGTAATAAACTTACCATTGGAATCGGTCGATTCCCTTTTACTGCTTGCTAACCCTTTTCTTTATTTCCCCACAGGAGCAAGACACCCCGAACAACAGTGTTTTCTCCTTTGCCGTCTCTTTGCCTGATGATGAGGAAATCGCTTCACGCCCAATTCCATCGAGCTCTGCTTCTGATGATGTCCGTGCCAACCTCGAGAGCATGCGGATTCTCCTCCAAGATGATATCGGCCGATTAGTAGAAGATGCTTCGCCGATTCGACGACTTTTCAATGATATCAAGGGTCGAATCCCGGAAGAAACAACAGAAAGCTTGGAGCGTCCTGCATATATAGAACATATGCAAACCCCGGTTTCCATGGCCCTGCGCCATATGGCCGATAGCGCCCTGCTAGCAAAAACCCGGGAAGAGGCCGACTCGTACAATCATCGAGCCCAAGAGGTACATCAATGGATCAATTTCCTTGAGAACTGTCGCCCAGATATCGTCGGCACGATAGATCGGCTCAAACGGAGGCGAGCAGAGCTAGCCAAGGAGATGGAGCAAATAACCAAAGATATAGCTGCTGAAGAAAAGAAGCTTCAAGAGCTCCCATCCATCATCACTGGGCTGAAGCAAGAAAGGCAGAACTTGGCCCGTGAGGCGATAAGACTTCGTCGCCATATGTCGGAAGTTCCCGGATCGGCCGATGATGACCAGAGAGTACTAGATTCGGCCGATCAGATTAGGCAACGAGCTATCGCGGCCATAGATGCTTTCCTCGGGCTGTAAAGAAAGCTGTAAACATTTAATGCTCCTTTAATGTTACTGCGCCGATTTGCTCCTTTAATGTTACTGCGCTGACTTGATCTTGGACCACTTCTTTTGCCATCTTTGCATTTATGAATGCTTTTACTCTGATGGGACGTGTCACACCATCTATCTACCTCTTTTTCCTTTATAAGTAGATCCTTCACCGTCTCAAGAGGCATACGCATTACCCATCTTCTCTCTCTCCAACACTAGATCTTTATCCTCCCAAACCGAACAGCAAGATGTCTTCTTCCTCTGTCAACCAGGTATGAACTCTCCTCTGCCTTTCCCCTAGACATCTCAATCGCTCTGATGTTGGGTAGTCTTTTCATCTCTGTTTAGCCAAAACGTCTTAGCCCTGGTCTGGAACGAGCGATCGAAATCATGCATTCAAACGAACCACTGTCGCAGGCAGACAAAGATCTGATAAGAGCTCATGCTGAGGAACTCAAAGATCATGTTCCCGTTGTTGTCCAGGAGTATTGGGACCTTATAGATGCTCACTGCTTGGTCCGTAAACGACCACCCTCTGAGAAGAGTCCTCCACTCCCTCATCAAGTCAAGACTGAAACTGCCATGGAGAGTCTCGAGGAGAAGAAAACCCGCCTCCTGATAGAACTTTGCGATCAAGCTGAGACTGGAGCCACTGTAGAGAATCCGAAGGAGAATAGGACCCGCCTTCTGATAGAACTGGGTCGTGTCGAGAGAGAAATCCAGAACAGGCGTAATCAATAGATATATCAGTATTTTTATTCTAAGGGTGACTTGTACCATGTCGGCCATGTATTCTGTGGTTTTCATCCAATAATGAACTGGTCAAAATGAATCACAATGTTTCTTTCTTCAGGCGACGTCATTTCGGCATCGACTATGCAGATGAAAACCGATGGAAATCGGCCATGTTATCTTGATATATCTTACTGCAAGTTATGCATCTACCCAAATGCTTGGATAGTACCTCTTCAGATATCGTCCGTTTAAAGCTCTTGGGAACTCTTCCCCTTCAATAGTTTCTAGAATATATGCATTTCCAGGGGCACATCGGCCGATTCTGTACGGCCCTTCCCAAGTGGGTGACCATTTACCGAATTTGGGATCTTTAGACCCTATCGGCAGCACCAACTTCCATACCAAATCTCCCAGAGAGAATTGTTTAACTTTGACCTTTTTGTCATACCATCTGGCCACCCTTTTCTTATTTTCTTCTATACTGATCAGGGCCCTCAACCGCAGACCTACCGAATCATCAAGTTCGTCCTTCATGAGGAAGGAATAGCCATCGGCTGTCAACTGATCTTGAAACGATATACGCCTTGACCCCATCCTTAATTCCCAAGGCAGGACTGCCTCATGACCATAAACCAGCTGATAAGGAGATACCTTAGTGGCTCCATGACAAGCCATCCTATAAGCCCATAGAGATTCAGCCAAAGACATGTGCCACTTTTTGGTTTGTTCTTCTACCTTTCTCTTGATCAACTTGATTATTCCCTTATTGGATGATTCTGCCTGGCCATTGGCTTGAGCATAATATGGAGAAGAATAATTTAATTCCCATAGCGGCAGCGAATTCCCCGAATTCTCCACAGGTGAACATTGTTCCCTGGTCAGTTGTGATAGTCTGAGGAATACCAAATCGATAGATAATATGGTTCTTAACAAATTCAATCATATCGGCCGATGTCACGTTCCTTAAAGGAACTGCCTCCACCCACTTAGTAAAATAATCTGTGGCTACCAATATGAACTTATGCCCTTTGCTCGATGGAGGGTGAATCTGTCCGATAAGATCTATTCCCCAACGTCTGAACGGCCACGGCTTGATTACTGGATTTATAGCCGATGCTGGTGTGTGCTGTACATTGCCAAACTTCTGACAGTCTTGGCATCCTTTATAATATTTGAAACAATCCTCAAGAAATGTTGGCCAGTAATACCCATTGTTTCTGATCATCCATTTCCATTTGTGAGCCGATTGATGGGCTCCACATATGCCTTCATGGATTTCTCCCATCAGGACCTTTGCTTCTTCTGTTCCCAGGCACTTGAGAAGAACTCCATCAATCGTCCGGTAAAATAAATCATCTTCAAGTAACACATATTTTGTAGCTTGAAAACGTACTCGCCGATCCACTTTTCGGGAGGGATCCTTCAAGTAATCGGTGATTTCCATTTGCCAGTCATCGGCCGCGAGCTCTAAAACCATAGCTCCCTGAATCGGCTGATATCCGGAGGCATGTTGGGCCAGCCTGTTGGCCTCTTCATTATAATTTCTGGGGATATGCTGAATTATTGCAGGCTTGAATTCCTTTGAAAGCTGAAGGCAATCTTCATAATAAATCCTCAAGATATCATCGTTGCACTCAGATCGCCCTGTTAACTGATCCACAATGAGCATGGAATCTCCAAAAATTCCGACTGCATCAGCTTTGATTTCCCTTAATAATTGGATTCCTTTTAGAACGGCTCAATATTCCGCCTGATTATTGGTTGCGGATGCTTCTATCGGCAGAGAGAAATCATAACTTGCCCCCCGAGGCGATATAAGAACGATGCCGATTCCTGATCCGGCCCCACACGAAGAACCAACGAAATACAGAGTCCATGGAACCGGTTCAACGATAGCAATCTCTGGTCCACAATGCTGAGCTACGAAATCGGCCATTACTTGACCTTTGACAGCTTTGGCCGATTCGTACCTTAAGTCGAATTCTGACAGAGCCAGGATCCATTTTCCAATCCGTCCTTTCAAAATCGGCAATGATAGAATATATTTTACCACATCATCTTTGCATATAACTATGCATTCTGCCGATAACAAATAGTGCCTGAGCTTGGTACACGAGAAGTATAAACACAAGCACAGCCGCTCCACCGGGGAATATCTTGTTTCGGCGTCCAGGAGTCTTCTGCTGACATAATATACCACCCGTTCTTTCCCTTCGAACTCATGTACCAACGCTGATCCAATGGCCTGCTCATCAGCCGATAAATATAATTCGAACGGCTTACCAGGCTGTGGCGGGACTAACACCAGGGGTGAAATCAGATACTGCTTGACATCTTCCAACGCTCTGCGTTGTTCTTCTCCCCATACAAATTCCTGATCAGGCTTTAATTTCAACAAAGGAGTAAAAGCTTGAATATGCCCTGACAGGTTGGATATGAATCTTCTGATAAAATTGACCTTGCCGATGAGGGACTGTAGCTCAGTTTTATTTTGTGGGGCCACAATTTTGTTGATGGCGTCTATGGTCTTCCGATTGACCTCTATCCGGCGCCCATGAACCATGAATACTAAGAATTGCCCGGCCGATACACCAAATGCACACTTGTTCGGGTTTATCTTCAACCCATGCTTCCTTGTGCACTCCAGTACTTCTTGTAAATCGGCCAGATATTCTTGGTGACCTTTTGACTTGACCACGACGTCATCTATATAAATCTCCACCGATGTATAAAATAAGCTTGTGGAAGATATAGTTCATCGCTCGCTGATATGTAGCACTGGCGTTCTTTAATCCAAAGGTCATTACAACCCATTCGAATAAACCAAGATGACCTGGACATCTGAAAGCCGTTTTCGAGATATCTTCTTCGGTCATTAATATCTGATTGTACCCGGCATTACCATCCATGAAACTGATGACTTTGTGTCCTGCAGCAGCATCTATCAAGATATCGGCCATTGGCATCGGATATCCATCCATTGGTGTGGCCTGATTTAAGTTCCTGAAATCGATGCACACACGCAACTTTCCATTCTTTTTATACACGGGCACAATATTAGAAATCCATTCGGCGTAGCGGCACTGCCGGATAAATCCTGCTTCAATTAACTTTGTGATCTCGGCCTTTATATCAGGTAGAATTTTGGGGTTGCACCGTCGTGCAGGTTGCTGATATGTCCGATATCCTGATTTAATAGGTAACCGGTGTTCAACAATGGACCGGTCTAGACCTGGCATCTCATGATATTCCCAAGCAAAGCAATCCTTGAATTCTTTTAATAAACTTATCAACTTACACTTATACTCAGGATCCAAATTGGAACTAATATACGTTAGCCTTGATTTGCTGCTATCTCCCAAATCTACCATCTCCAATGAATCGGCCGACGTAAATCCATGCCCAAGCTTCCCGTCTTCTTGGACGAGCTGATCCATCTATTCTGAATCTTCCGAGCCGACTGCTTGGATCGGCTGTAGACCGAAATCGGACACCTTCAGGAAGTCAGTGTCCCAAGTCCTGCCAGATATACACTTGACGTGCTCGCAGCTCCATTGTTGTGTGTTGGCCGCTGCGACGTTGTAGGCGGAATCGGCGGTGACTATCTCCGTACTGTCGCCGACCCATTGCACGAGGCATTGATGCATTGTAGATGGGACACAGCAGTTTGCATGTATCCAATCGCGACCGAGCAGCATGTTGTAGGATCCCTTACCATTAATAACGAAAAAGGTAGTAGGAAGGGTCTTTCTGCCGATGGTGAGGTCGACGCAGAGCGCTCCACGGGCGGGGGACACGTTGCCTTCGAAATCCTTTAGCATCATGTCCGTCTTGGTGAGATCTTCATTGCTCTTGCCTAGTTTGCGGAACATGGCATACGGCATGATGTTGACTGCGGCGCCTCCATCTACTAGTAATCTGGTGACGGGTCGTCCGTTAATGTAGCCTTTGAGAAACAGCGCCATAAGATGTTGCCGTTTTTCTTCTTCTGGTTTCTCAAAAGTAGCCGTCATCTGCTCTAACACCAGTTGCGCCATTTGCTCTTCCATTCTTGTCGCTTTGTCTCGATCGTCAGGCGCCATGAATTCCATCGGCAATATGAACACCATGTTGATATCGGCTGCCGATTCTTGATCGTCTGCTCCCTGGCTGTTGTTTTTCTTGGGGTGCCAAACCCGAGACTTAACGTTTCTCTTTTCTGGCACCTGCCTCTGTTCTTCTTCTTGTTGCTCCCACTGGCGCAGGCGTTGGATCCTCCATTTCTGGGATCTGGATAAGCCATCAGGACACCGCCGATGATCTGGTGTGTTCCCAATCTGGTTCCCTTCCTAGGGGGTTTTAGTCTGACACCCTGTCATCAGCCATCTCTTCCAGCCGATCGTGCACACTGATTCTGCCCTCCAGTCCATCCTGTTGGTTGATCCTGCCTTTTGACCGGTGATGCTGGTCAATTCTGCCCCCCAGCCAATCATGCACTGAAAGGCGTTGTCCCTCTTGTTCGCGCCGATTTCTACTGATCGGCTCTGATCCTCTGTCCCTAGAGCGCGATCTTTTAAACGGGCGATCGTTGCAACTTAATCCATTGCACTCAGGACAGTTATCGGCTGACGGCAGTCGGATGTCGTTCTCCCAGCAATGGATGAAGAACGGACATTGCCAGTGATCCTCGTGCCGACGCATCATCTCGTCGTGGTACCTTGATTGTTCCTGCTGCCGCTGATATTTGCTGAGCAAGAACTGGGAGGTGACGGGTCTGCGCGGTCGTTCTGGCCCCCGCCTGTTCTTTTTGATTTCAGCCGTCATGACTTGCTTCCTGGGATCTACGGCGCCGCTCCTTCTTGCCGATTCTGACGTCAGCACCTTGGTTTGAAGTGAATTTCTTCCCGTGTCAACGATGTTAGCCGGGAAAGGATGCTGGTCTATCTTCATCGGTTTCGCCAATTTAGCCGGTGTTTCAAACTTGAGCCTCCCCTGCTCGATGGCCGATTGTATCTGCTTGCGAAAGATCTTGCATTCATTCGTGTCATGTGACGTGGCGTTGTGCCACTTGCAGTACTTTATCTTCTTGAGCTGATCAGCCGAAGGGATGGTATGATACTGAGACAGCTTGATTTGCCCTTCCTGGAGTAATAAGTCAAAAATCTTATCGGCTTTCGATGTGTCAAAGCCGAATGTTTCTGGTTCTTTCTTTTCGAAAGGGCATGATATTGGCTTTTTGCCTTTCAGCCACTCTGCCAGGCCGATTTCCTCCTCCCCGTCAGATTCAGATCCTTCTAAGTATGCCACCTTCTTCTGGAAGTTCCTCCGCTGCTCAAACGGACGGACATCTTGTCCTGCCAATCGGTGAACGATGTGGCTTAGGCTTTCAAACTCTTGTGAAGCATACCTTTCCTTGATTTGTGGTAGCAGCCCCTGGAAAGTGATATCGGCCAACTGTGCATCGGTCAGAGCCAAACTGTAGCATTTATTCCTGACTTCTCTGAACCTCTGTATATATCTCGTTACTGGTTCATCACTCCTCTGTCCGAGGCTGGTCAAATCTGAGAGTTTTATCTCATGTACTCCTGCATAGCAGTACTTGTGGAACTGCTTCTCCAGATCGGCCCAAGTAACAATAGAATTTGGTGGCAAAGTGGTGAACCACTGGAAGGCCGTCCCAGACAGGGACGATGAAAACAGATGCACCCTCAGCGCATCTTGCGTGGCGGCCTCCCCACACTGGATGATTAATCTATTGATGTGCTCCACGGTGGATGTATCGTCCAACCCTGAAAACTTGGTGAAATCGGGCACCTTGTAGCGGTGTGGAAACGGCAGCAAGTCATAGGCTGATGGGTATGTCGTCTTATACTTTTGACCGGGACCCTCTGATGTAGCCCCAACCTGTTGGCGCAAGCTGTATCACCAATCGGCCGATTTCCAACTGTTACCTCCATCGGCCGATTCCTTACTGTAGCCTTCAGATCTGCCGCATCGGCCAATCTTCTTCTCCTGACGCCGATTCAACACGTGTCAAAATCTGGCATCAACAATAGGGAAACAACATTATGAGTTGTTATCAGACAGATAAGAACCTACAATACACAAAGGAAAAGCACTCGGATACTTACAGTGCAGACTTCTTTATCGGCAATACTTTCTTCTTCAGGGCACTGGTCCAGTACCCAGAGCACTCATAACCGCAGGTTCGCTAGTCGAGGGCGGCGTTTGCCCCAGCGGGGCAACCGCAACGGTCACCATCTGTCACACCCTAAAATTAATGGATTTTAGGATGTGACTAAAAATAATAATAATAATAATAACAATAATAATAATAATAATAATAAATCAATAATTTTCTCATAATTATATAAAAGTTTCAACATTTATTTTCTTTACAGAGAATCTAGGATAGGAAAAATAAATAATTGTCTTTTAGAATTAAACAAAATGGTTTTATGATTGTTGCATTCATGTCGTTGCATTGGTTTTTGTTTGTTTGCGTGTTTAAGTTTGCAAAATAAAAATATCCAAAAACTATCCTAAAATCTTTTCCTCTCTCTTCCCTATTTCTTTTAGCTCATCCCATCTTTCTCTCTCATTTCCCTCTTTTAGCCCAGCCCAGAACCCCCTCCTCTTTTTTTTTCTTCCAACCTGGCCCAAAACCTCTCCTTCCTTTCTTTTTCTTCCCCGCGGCCCAACTCGGCCAACCCAATCATTCATCTCTTCTTCTTTTTCTTTTTCCTCTCTCTACGGCCCAACCTTGCGGCCCGATTCCGTTAGCCCAAACGCCTTACCTTCCCTCACCCCTCTTCCACCGACGCGCGGGCCCCACTCGTCAGTTTCCCCTTCTCTTCTTTCCTTTCTTCTTCCTCCGCACCGCTCCCTTCTTTCCTTTTCTCCGCCGCGACGCCAGACGCGCTGCCGCGCTCCCTCCCCTTCCTTTTTCCTTCCTCACCCCGAGTCCGGATCGACTCCGCGCCGTCGCCCGCGCCTCCTCTTTCCTTCCCCGTGACGCTGGCTGCCATACTCGTCGCGGTACGCGATCTGCCTCCTCCCCTCCCCTATAAAACCCACGCCTGAGCCCCGCTTTGCACCAGAGCCATCTTCAATCCCTTCCTCTACTCAACACCGACGCACGCCGCTGGAAACCGCACACCGGAGGAACGCCGCCGCCCCGTGACGTCGCCCCTCCGTCGACTCGCCGTCCGGCTGCTTCTCCGCCGCCTTCAACTCTCGCCGGAGTTCCGCGAGTTGGTGAGCATCAAGCCGCCCGCGTTTCCCCTCTCTCTCTCGCTCTGTCGCAGCCCCGATTTCTCGTCGGACCTCTGTTTCCGCCCGCCGCCGTGGCCGCCGGTCTACAGTCGCCGCAGAGCCGTTCCGTGACCACCAACACCTTCGCCATGTGGCCCACTCTCTCCCCGGCATAAACCCAGCTTGAACTAAGCTCCGGAACACCGGATTCGGTGAAGCTCCGGCCATCCGCCGCCGCTCTCGCTCGCTGCTGGCGCTCAGCGCAGCGGAGCGATTCGCCCGACCCTTTTTACTCCGTCGAGCCGACCCTCGTCCCATCGCCCAATTTGGATCTCACGGCCAGAACGAATCTAAGCCGCGTGCAAGACGTCGCCTTCGCCCGACCCTCACCCTGCCGCTCGATCTAGATCTAACGGCCAGAATAGATCCGAGCCACGTCCGATTCGCCCGACCCTTACCCCGCCGCCCAATTCTGATCCAACGGACCAGATTCGCCCGACCCTAGCCATCCCTGGAACTTTTGCAGAAAAGCCCTAGGTTTTCCAGGAATCAACCCGAAGTCCAGATCAGTAGAAAAATAATTAGAGTTGAGCCCTTTCTTTTTAAGTCCCGACCCCTGATCTTTCTAGAATTAGTACCCGCCATCCAGGATCTCCAGTTTTGCACCCCGACCTTTGTTTAAGGTTTAATTATGTTTTAGCCCCTGATTTCTTCAGATTTGACCCCTAGAAGTTCAGTTTCTTCGCAGATAAGTCCCTGAAGCCTTGTTTTAGCCCTACCTTCGTCGTTTTACCTCCGTTTCGACTCGTTCTTGTTGCGTTAGTCTTCAAAAACCCTAAGCTACCGTTTAGTCATGTCGTTGTGCCTCAGTTCCTATTTTTAAATTAAATATAGATTTAATTTGATTAAAGTTCTCTCACCTAGTTTTTCTAATTAAAATCAACCTAGGTCTTTACCTCTGGTTTTTCATAACTAATGTCAATTCAATTAATACCAACTCAAATGTGTTCTAAATATAATTTATTTAGTTGAACACCAAATATAAAGTTATGAGTTTAGATGCTCTCACAAGTTTCTTTCTAATTAATTGTTAATTAGTGTAATTTGTACATAGACAATCATAAATAAAATATGACTAAGTTCTACTCCGCTTTTATAAATAAAAATATAATATTAGTTAATTATAATCAAGGATATTTTGTTTTGAATATCTTTTACATTTGTTTTCCAAATAAAATAAATAAAGCTCATAGTTCTTTTGTTTCTTTTATAATACCAATCTTCCGATAGCTGTGTCTTTTCAACCCTAGCTCCGTTTTCCGTGTTTCTTGTGCTCTTATAATCGTAGCAGCGAGCTTTATCCTTTAGCATGCTCTTTTAAAAGCTTTTGTTTTCTGATTGGTGTATTGTTCTTAGCTGTACTTGTTGGTTGTTTTGTATGTTTGTGCTTGATGTTTGCTTCGAGTAGAATAATCGCTGTTGAAGCTTGAAGACCAAGGTTTCCAAGTAAGCAAGAGCTGAAGAGCAGTAAGAGTAGCTTTTCGTTGGAAAAGGGCAAGTGACCCTAACCATCCTTCTATCTATGCTTATTTACAAGAATACCATGTATTAAATGGAACGTGGAGAACCACCCAGGAAAACAGTACAACCACGAGGACTATATGGCTCTGGTCTTGGCTAAATAATTAGAGACTCTAGTTTGAAGCAGTCTTACCGAAAGGGCAAGGAGGGGGTCGGTGATAGGGGTCATAGCCCGGTCCTGTTGGGGTAGCTGCCTTCGCTAAGGTGCTGACCATTAGGGAGGTTTATGGACCATGTCGCTACCGAAACTCTAGCGGACTCCTTCTTATTAGGGAATCTTTGTAAAGGCCTCGTAGCATCCCTATGCAATCACACCTCGGAAGTATGGTATTGTGCCTAGCTAGCACAGCATGGTTGGGTCCAAAGTTCTGTTGAACTTTTACGCGACTTGTGGTGAAAGTGTACAACCTCTGCAAAGTGTCTAAAACTGATATATCAGCCGTGTTCACGGTCAAGAGAAGCTTGGACCCTCACATGATTCATAAACTTAAAAGATGGATTTAAATCGTACTCTGGTTATTTCTTGTGGCCTTGCTGAGTACCAACCATAAGTGTACTCACCCTTGCTAACTGCTGCTCAGAAGAAAAAGGTGTGAAGCCTACTGAAGATGATGAAGAGTTCTAGGCGTATGCCCCATTCGTTCGCCTGTGAAGTTTGGAGCCTTCATTTCCATTGTAAGCGCATATCTCTGATAGTCTTGTAAGTCCTTATTTATGTTTATTTACGTGATACTGTTGCTGTTATTCACTGATGATGTCACTATATGTATGGAACTTGATCCTGGCATACATATACATCCACATCCTGCTATATACATCCACATCCTGCTGCAACAAAATTGATAGATGAGTTAGTATCACTCAAGACAAGATTGCAGTAAAGAAGGATACAGATACTTACATGCTTTGGAGGATCCTTACCAGAGTATATCTTCGGGACATAGGGCACTGTCTTAGCGCCCATGAGTACCCGGCTCACTCAAACTATGGCATCTGATCGCTGAATCGACTCTGCAGAAAACCGAGAGGGGTCTAAGACTCCAAGATAGTCGAAGCCAAACCTTGCCCGCTTCTGCAGTGGCTGAATCTATCTGCCAATCCACGAGAACATCACCACTACGCCAGTAACGCCCGCATCCCTCTGCTTTTTTATCATACAAAGAAATTCTGGGATCTGGCTTTCATCCCTGCAAGGCTTGAACCACTCGCGCGTGATCTTAAGTGCTCCCGCGGTCCTCTCTGACAAGGAAGGCACGTGGTTTCCGATGTAGAACCACTTCTCTCTCCACCTTGACAAACTATTCGGGAATTTGTACGAGATGTATTTTTTCTCCATCCCTTGACTCAGCTGTAGCTCAGCACCGCTGACCTCGTACAAGACTTTATTGTTGGGTTGGGACTTGAGGTGAAAACGATAGGTGAAGAGATCGAAGTGCAGCTCTATTCCTAAGAATACTTCACAGAACTGAACAAAGATGAAAATATGAAGGATGGAGTTAGGATTAAGGTGACGCAACTAGACTTCGTAGAAAAAGGGTAGACCACGGAAAAAGTTAGAAGTCAGGAGGGCTAATCCTCGCTCGATGAAGTATAGAAAAAGAACAATCTCATCAACTCCATCATATGGCCTTTTGTCCCCAGTGGTAGGGCGCCACTGGATGACTTCCTTGCTCTGGAGAAGACCCTCATCAACGATGGCCTGGAGATCAGCTTTGGAGCACTTACTTGGTTTCCACCCATCTCTGGGGGTAGTGGCTGCCTTACACTCCTTTTCCTTCCCCTTGGAGGCACCTCGCTTGTTGCCAGCCATCCTTGTAGTCATGAGATGCTTCACTCGCATGCGCTTGGGGGCTACGATGAGAGAGGCGGTGGAGCAGGGCTTTTGCGGAGAAGGATAAACTGGGCGACTACTTCTTGCAACGCAAATGACCTAGATGTAACTCTGGAAGTGGCGGTGGCTGCGAGACAAAGGAAAACAAAAGGCTCAAGCAGTAAAAAGCACAAGTGAAAGGGTGAGTAAAACCCTAGGTCACCACGCGGTTAAATAACCAGCGGCGGGCCCAAGTTCCCTATGCAGAATGCGAAGAGTTTTTTAAAGGATAAGATTTGTTTTGAGCGGTAATCTCAGGGTACTTTGGGAAAGTTATTTGTTTAACCATTTTTTCAGGGATAACATCCCAAAAAAAAGGAGTTTTCGAATTGCCGAACCAATTTACCCATTTTAACCATCAATTCAAACTCTTACGTTTTACACAACCCATGCCACGACCTTTGGGAGCCTTTTCTCCAAAAATGGGAATTTAGATTAAAGGCCCGAGGGCTCCGGGACACGTGTCATCGATGGCTTATTTTTTAAATTTTTTGGAAGATAAGGACAGAAGATTCAAGACTAATTTGACCCTTAGCTTAATTCTTCGATTCAACCTAAGGCTAAGGGCTACTCCATATGGAGTGCGAGCTCAATCGCACCCCATATAAAATAAGACTTGGAAACTACTCGGGGCATGAGCACCTCACAGCCTCGATGCAATCAAGGAAATACACGGAAGACACCTTCAAGATGAAGTTCAGAAGAACTCGAAGACGCCTTCAGAACTACTCGGAAGCCTACAGTACTCGACTGCGAGGGGCTTGTCAGACCCGGGGCCACGGGACTACGCACATGGCGCACATATTCTAGGATAAGGGATGGGACATGGCCCACGCCCTACATCAGTTGTAACTACTCATACCGTAGTAGGACTAGTCGGAACAGAAGGAAACTACCCGAGTAGTACTCGGGGTAGGACTCCTAAGCTCGTATCTGGCTAGGATTTCCATGTAACCCTGTCCCCCCAGACTATATAAGGGAGGGCAGGGACCCCCTCGAAACACATCAACATCTAAGGCAATACAAACACCACACAGGACGTAGGGTATTACGCTCTCGGTGGCCCGAACCTATCTAAATCTTGTGTTCCTTTCACCTTCGAGTTCCTGATCTCGGCAACACGCCACCTACAATCTACAACCTCGGGGGTATCCCTCGGTGGGCTTGGAGGTTAAACACCAACACGAGACCTTAAGGTCCTACACCCGGTGCTTCTTCGAGATGCGAGACACCATCGCCAACATCACCGACGAGGATGTCATCCGCTGCTTCCAGAATGGTTTTTTTTTGATGCACACCTACCACGACTTCGGATGCAACCACTCGACTACTGTCGTGGAACTCCTCGACATGATGGCACGGTGGGCCGACCAGAAGAATGAGGAGAATGAGCACTTCCCCAAGCGCAACAATGACAAGCAGGGCAACAACAACAACCACTCAGACAAAGGCCAGTGGAACAACTCGGGAAACCCCTAAAAACGCAAGCCAGACCATGAAATCGCGGCTGTTAAGCGCAATCCGCGGGGGAAGAAGTCAGGGAACAATCAAACTGAATTTGAGAAAGTCCTGCACATGCAATGTCCGATGCACCCGAAATCCAAGCATTCGCTCTTCGAGTGCGTCAGCCCCTGCAAGTCACTCAATGCTCCACTCCATGATCAAGACGGCAAGCGGAAGGATAAGGAGGACGACGATGAGGGTGACAAGTCGGGGGCCAAAGATTTCCAAGACCCAAAGAATGTCGTCAATGTCATCTTCGGCGGAGACGGCGGCTTCCCCTCGAAGCATGCGCACAAGCCAACTCTGTGCGAGATCCTCTCTGTCGAGCCGGCCATATAGAAACCTCTAAGATACAGCGAGAACCGAATCTCCTTCTCCAGGGAAGACCAGTGGACCAGCTTCTCTGAGCCGGGAAAATTCCCGCTCGTCCTAGATTTTGTTGTGGCAGGCTCACAGTTGACCCAAGTACTCATCGACGGCGGGAGCGGCCTCAACCTGCTCTTCGCGAGTACACTGAAGAAGATGGGGCTGAACATCACCAAGATGCTCACCCCTAGCAAGGCTCCTTTCTACGGTATCGTCCCAGGGAACGCGGCTACACCACTCAGTTTGGTGGTCCTGCCAATTACCTTTGGGACCAAAGACAACTACCGCATGGAGTACATCAAGTTTGAGGTGGCCGACTTCGAGTCATCATACCACGCCATCCTCGGCAGACCGGCTATGGCCAAGTTCAAGGTTGTACCTCACTACGTCTACTTGCTACTCAAGATGCCAGGCAAGACAGGGGTACTCACATTCCGCGGCTAAAGAAGTCGTATGACTGCGACCAAGAGGCGATCGAGTACGCCGCGACATCACGTGTGCCAGAACCTTCGGCAGAAGTCTTCACGGCCGCACAGAAGCTCGACGATACAGAGATGGAGGTCTCCAATCAGAGACCCAGCCAGTCCAGGGTAAAACCCAACCCTAGCAACGTTGGCATCAAGACCGTCCAGCTGCGAGAAGGCGACCCATCCAAGACATCTTTGATCGGAGGCGGCTTGAGTGATAAATAGGAAAGCGCGCTCATCAGTTTTCTTAGGGCCAACAATGAAATATTCGTGTGGAAACCAGCGGATATGCCGGGTGTGCCCAAGGAGCTGATTGAGCACTGCCTAAATGTCGACCCCAAAGCCACTCCGAAGAAGCAACAACTATGACGCTTCGCTCCAGACAAGAGTTAGCAAAACTACTCGTGGCTAGTTTTATTAAAAAAATCTACCACCCAGTGTGGCTAGCTAACCCTATACTAGTTTTGAAAAAGAATAATAATGAATGAAGGATGTGTGTGGATTACACTAATCTCAACAGACACTGCCCCAAGGACCCCTTCGCACTCCCACGCATCGACCAAGTCATTGACTCCACGGCTGGCTGCGTCCTGCTCTCTTTCCTTGATTGCTACTCGGGCTACCATCAGATTGCCGTTAAGGAAAAAGATCAGATCAAGACGGCGTTCATCACCCCGTTCGGTGCATATGCCTACACAACTATGTCCTTTGGGCTAAAAAAACGCAGGAGCCACCTATCAGCGGGCTATCCAATTATGCCTCGCTGACAAGCTAAATCGTAATGTTGAAG
Organism: Panicum miliaceum; assembly: GCA_032594955.1. Taxonomy (NCBI): domain Eukaryota; kingdom Viridiplantae; phylum Streptophyta; class Magnoliopsida; order Poales; family Poaceae; genus Panicum; species Panicum miliaceum. The sequence goes on along the minus strand of CM064066.1, from coordinate 22,409,003 downwards.
CCAGCATGGATGACATGGTCATCAAGACCAGAACACACGACGAGTTCATCTCTGACCTCGAAGAAACCTTCAACAGCCTGCGCAAGTTCTGGTGGAAGCTCAACCTGACTAAGTGCGTCTTCGGCGTACCACAAGGAAAAACTACTCGGTTTCATCATCGGTCACCGAGGAATTGAAGCGAACCCAGAGAAGATTACCGCCATTACAGACATGGGGGCTCCATGGACAATCAAGGATGTCTAGAAGCTCACAGGCTGTATGGCGGCCCTGAACAGATTCATCTCGTAACTTGGAAAATGGGGATTACACTTTTTCAAGTTGCTAAAATGACAGAACAAGTTCCAGTGGACTAAGGAGGTGGGGCAGACGCTGGAAGACCTCAAGCATCATCTGCAGTCGCCCCCCATCCTCACAGCTCCACAACCAGGCGAGAACCTGCTACTCTACATCACCGCGACGACTTACGTCATCAGCATGGCAATCGTGGTGGAACGCCAGGAGGAAGGCCATGCCTTCGGTGTGCAGCGGCCAGTGTACGTCGTCAGCGAAGCCCTTTCTGAATCCAAGGTTCCTTACCCGTCAATTCAGAAACTACTCTACGCTATACTCATCACTTCCAGAAAGCTTCACCACTACTTTGACGTATACAAGATCTTAGTTGTCACTTAATTCCCATTAGCGGATATACTCCACAATCGGGATACATTGCATAGATCGAAAATAGGGTTCATGCTCTAAGGCTTGCCTTCCTGAACAAATTTAGCCTTAGACTCTTCTGAACTTTGGTTCAAATCTTCAACAATTTCAGTTAGATTAACTTGGGCTTCACGTTGCTCACTCTCGGACTCAGGAATTACCTCATATGTTCCATCAACGAGAGGAGTCGATTCTATATGAAATGCACATGCATGAGTTGTATTGATGGAAAAGGATAAATAACAATTTCACGATATAGTTCCAATCCAACAAAACTGGAGTTATACACATGAAACAACTTAACTAACTTTACATGGGCAAACATTATTTTGTAGAAATCTAGTGTTACTAACTTTATTAAGTAAACGGGGTGTCTTTCCTCAGTTCTTTAATATGCAGGAATTTCCATTTTTCAAGAATAAACACAATGCAATGATGTGACACCCATAACTAAAACGAGGCAAAGTTTTTGGCAGTTACATTTTTACACAGTATCTCTCCTAGTGACCAAGTTACAGTTAAAATTTTTGCTCTTTTTATGCAGTAGATTTATCAGGAAAAATAAAACAGTATGTGCCGGTGTTTCGAACCGCCGACTAGTAAATCTTGTGATTGCGCGTCTGGCCCGGATGGTGAGCAAGAAAGGCACGAGAGTTTTTACTAGTTTGGGCAGAATGTCCCTACTTCCAGTTCGAGCCAGTTGTGCTCTTGCACTAGGTTTGCAGCAGGGGTTACAAACAGGCGAGAGAGGGATAGGGCACCCAAGTCTCTAGTGGGGTGTGCATGTGCGAGTGTGAATCCGAAAAATCTCTTGTCCCCTTAGCGGGGGGGAGGGGGGTCTTCCTTCCCCTGTTATAAGTCAAAGGGAAGGGAGTCATTACAGAGAGAGAGAGATCGTCGGGATCGTGTTGCTTCTCTCCTTCATGTGGGCCCCAATGGCCCTGTAGATGACAATGGAGGCACTCCCATACCGTGCCCTGGTGCGACTTGCGCCATCCGTCCCAATGGTACGAGCGGCGCGGGTTCGTCTAGTCACAGGATGGGTGACATGCGCCCTGCCGAGACAGGCAGTGCGAGCCCCAGGCGTGTTTCACGGCTTGACCCCTAGCCCGGCAGACGTCCGGGACGTGCCGTAGTTGCCTGTCTTCTCTGGGGGTCAAGTCGTCGCACGTCCTTACCTACCCTTACACCAAAGGTATGTCCTCCAGCATGGCCCGTCGCTTCATGGGGTCCCTAGGGGCCCCACGGCCTATGGTGGACGTGCCCGACCACTTTCCCTTGGGGTTGGGCGAGGCGGACGCGGCCAACCCCTCATCGTTGGGGTCGGGCGAGGCGGACACGCCCGATCTCCTACCCTTGCGGTCGGACGAGGCGGTTGTGTCCTTCTCCAGTGCTTTGTGTCGGCTGTCGATGCCCCTTCTCCTGGTGGGTCGTTCCGCGATCGTTTGACGACCCAGCTGGCCCAAGCCGAATACTGTGGACCTAATTCGCTCCTAAGGAGCATTCTTCTAGGGGTGCATGACACTTGCCCCCGAGCCCCTGCGCGACTTGGAGAGCTGTGTTGGGGTTTCGCTTTACCCGGGCAGTGAGTCCCGTGCTGGTCTGAACGCACTCCTAGTTTGGCGTTTAGATTGATGTGACTCAGAGGCGACTCGTCTTTGTCAGGCTCATGCGGGTGCGCACGAGCACACCCACTTGGTGTAGCCCCCGAGCCTCTAGGCGAATCAAAGATTCGTGCATTGGGTTCTGCTGGTGTGCTCGCCTTCGTGCCCTGGTTGATGTGACTGCTCAGGGCTTCTCCCTCCTCCTGTCTCACGTGGGACACCCAGTGGGTGTAGCCCCCGAGCCTCTGGGCGAATCAGAGATTCATACAGAGGGTCAACTAGCGTATCCAGGAGGTGCCCCGCAGCGACGCCCTAGCTCAGGCGCCCTCCCGTCGGGTCTCATCTCTGATGCCTGCCGACTATGGCCGGTGGCAGCTTTGGTGATCATCGAGTTGCGCACCGCGCGCGCCTGCATCGTACATCCTTGCTCGCCTTGACGCTCGTGTGAGACCTGCTGCTCGCTCTTGGCCTGGCCTGTGTCCGCTCGCACCGTCTCATCTTGTGCTATCCCGCCGAGGCTGCAGTCTCTCATGAGGACCGGGGTAGGAGGGTCCTTTCAATGCTGGTTGCTTGGTCTCCTGTCCATTCAGCCTTGCGTCGTCGCCTTGCCCGGGAGCGGCTATAAATAGCGGTGTTGGGCTCTTGGTTGTGGCACCAAGTCCGAGCGGCAAATCCTTCAAGAATGTATTGTAGAGCTAGGCCTCCTAAAGCCCAGGTTCGGCTTGTTCGAGCCGGATCCCAGCCACCCATCGGTTGCTGTTAGTGGATTGACTGTGAGCAGAGGAGCGTGAGGAAGGAGAACTTCAGCGTCCAGATCCTCGGCTTCGCCTTCATGAGGCGGTTGCCTTGGATCGGGCGCTGGTTCCACTCGAGGGCGGAGGCGGGCTCATCATTCTTCATGAAATCATTCGATAGGTGGCGACTCTCCTGCACCTCCCTACTATCTTCTCGTAGGGAGGTGGGGACGAGTCTTGCCGCACCCGCCCTGATTTCGCGCGGAATTGCCGGCTCCACCTAGCGCCACACGGCCTCGCCGAGCTTCCCTCTATCTCATCCTCCCCGCTACCGTTGTCGGAGTCGCCCGGCGGCTGCTGGGGGGCGTGTCTAGGCAGCACGAGATGTACGCATCGACCACCAGCCGCATATGGCTCCTGCTTCCGAGATAGCCTCGCTGTTAGGGGATGGACTGCGATGTAGCCACCCATCTTGGCCCTATGTCAACCAAGGCAAACCTCGGGCAACCTTCAACGTTACCCTGTGCGGTAACGCTTAAGTTTTTTTTATTCCTGCATGGCCCATGGCCAGTTACCTTCTCCGTTCGAAGAGTAGGTTGTTTTATTAGATCTAGATTTGATGGTTTTCATTATGCACCCAGGTGTACCATGTAATCGTTCTCCCTGACTTCGGAATAAAATAAACAGGTTGTTATGTTTGTGGCAGAACCACCTGAATTAATCCGACTCAAGTGTATTAACCATCACCATTAAGGCATCCTCGGTTAACCTTACACTTCAAACGGAGTAATCCACTGGTCTGTCGGGTATAACCTCCCGATACAACCACGGTGAACGGATCGAGCGCCGTACATACAAATGCTCATGCGACGATGAGCCCAGAGAATACCACATTCCAGCAAATATTACATCATTAGCATAAGTAAGTATTACAGCCTAATTCTGAGTTTAGAAAACAAGTACTTCAATTAACATAAATAAGTTTTTCAGAGTTAAATTGCAGCGGAAATAACCACGGAAACTACTCGACGATACAGGATGTCTCGATGAAGCCCGTACGAGACATCACTCGGCCTTATCTCCGTTGGACGGGGGCGCATCCCATTCCACCGACCAACCAGGGGGAAGAGTGCAGGGCCAAGTCAAGCTAGCAATCATGTCTTCAAAGGGTTCACCTGAAATCGAGTCACAAGCAAGACTGAGTATACTAATACTCAGCAAGACTTACCCGAGTGGTGGGAACTACTCCACCGACTCTAGACATGCCAGGCTTTTTGGCTCAGGGGTTTGTTTTGCCGAAAAGCATCTACAAGTGGGTCCTTACTTTCAACTTTTAGCTCAAGATTCTAGTTTCGTTGGCCAGTCTAGGTAAGCAGCTATCTAATGCATACATGGTGAAACATTAAGTTTTCCATCCAACCAGTTCATTCATTATCATTGTTCCTCTTCTTACTCTGTGGGTAAAAATGGTTAAGCAGTCTCAATAGCCGTGAGAAACGGACGATTCGAATCGAATTTCTTAACCTTGCAAGGGAAACCCAAACACACGTCACGTGGTTACTCCCTAGAGTCACACGTGCAACTTTTCCCCTTTCTTTCCGGGTCGTGGATCGGGGCTACCCTCCGAGAGTACAAGAGCCCCACGCCACGGTTCGGCGCCGGGTCGTGACCACTCTCTGCACTCGCCATATGCACATGGGACCGAAGTTCAAAGGGTAGGATGCCGTCCCCTTGCCGGGCCAATCAGGTACTTAAGCTTACCGATTCCCATAATCTCGGCATGTGTTTAGTACGTTCAAAGACTTAACCATCACTACCACACCCTGCGGCCTTAGCATTTTTCACTAGACAGACGGGCCTCAATCGTAACCATCGTTACATAACCCGTCCGTGTCCTTATGATTGCAGCGTGTAGTAGTCATTCAACTCCTATTTTCTCGCGAGTGACAGGAAATCACTCGACTTTTACCGGAGTCCTATTAGCACAGCATTCTAACGAACCTTACATCTAGTTTTCAAACAAGGGTTCCTGACATCATGCAACTAAGTTTTCATCCAACTCCTATAAACTTAATGCACAAGCAAGGAGTAAAGAGTTGCATCATTTCGGAAAGAATGGGTTATGCTCCGGGGCTTGCCTTCGCAGTTCGCTTGGGGATCTTCCGAACTTGGGCTCGGGTCTTCAAAAGCTTCAGTTAGATTTGCTTGAGCTTCGCGTTGTTCACTCTCGGACGCGGGCACCAGCTCGTAGGTTCCGTCGGCGAGAGTCGTCGATTCTACATGAGTGCACATTTTAAGTCGTGGAAATAGCACTTGATGACGATTTGAGAGTCATTACTACAAGGGATAATTTCTGGTCATGAAATTTTGGATTTAGGCACATCAAGGAAAGGTGTGCTTACTGTAAAATTTTCAGCCAATTTTATGTAACAGATTAATTCCGAAAAATAGATTTCATTGTTGCTGTTAGACACTTGTTCTTTTTGTACAGAACAACTGGTGTAACAAATGAGTCTAAGATTTTTACAGAGCTTTCACTTAAGCATGCAGAAGCTACTGTAATTTTTGTAGGATTTATCATGCAGTATTTAGATCATAGAAAATATAACATTCTACACCTAGGCTTTTCAAAGATTCATTTTTACAGGGCCCTACACAGGGTTTTTGTCCATGAAACTTTTTACACAGCAACCTCTACCACAGTGTAACTCCCAGTAATAATTTGGGGATTTTCCAAACTAAGGTACTATTTTCTTGATTTAATGTATGTTATTAGCACATAAATCAAATAAATAGGTTACTGTGAGATAAAAATTCTCCTAATTTTTCTATGGCTTCTAGTTACCAATACATTAGCATAGGAAAAATTTCAAGGGGTGACTCACCACCTAACTACAGGGATAAAACATTCCTTTTATACATGAATTAAAACTAAGTTTAACAAACAGCAGAGCTAGAGATGGAATTTGGGTCTGATCTTTTTACACAGTCCTAATCATCCAGCAACTAATTCACTGCCCAAAATTCAGGGTCAGCATTGCTCTAGATCAATGGGTATAAAATATGTCTATTAAAGCTTCTATTTAATGTAGAGCGAAATATTTCGAGATTCTGAGAAAATTTTTGTAACAAAAGTGGTAGAGTTTGTTCTGAGGATTCCAGAACAGTTGAGTTTGCATTTTTCTGAATTTTCTACGATTTTATACGAATTTTACAAGTTCACTGAATTTGAATCTAGGTTTGAAATTTTCTTTTACAACTAGGTCCTTGAATCTTACGCTCAGACCCTTCTAAAGATTTAAATCCTTGCAATTGGGTCCTCGGCGGCTCGGGTGCGGCGGCCGGCCGAAATTCCGGCGAGGGGGCTCACCGGCGGCGAGGGGCGGGGGTCGGGGAAGGTTCAGGGGCGCGAGGGCTACCTTGTGGGGGTGTTGTCCAGGTGGGGGACGGCCGGGAAAGGCTCGCCGTCGTTGGAGCAGGGGCGGCGGCGGCGCGGCTCGCGTCGACGGCGGTGCTCCGGCGGGCTTGGGGCGGCGTGGTCCGGTCGGTGAGCTTCACTGGTGCGTGGGGAAGCTACTCCGGGGCTCGGCTTGGACGGAGGGGGCCGGGGTCGTGCTGTCCACGGCGAGCAGGGGCGGCGGCGGCGACGGTAGCGCGGGCGGCGGTGCTCCGGTGGCTTTGGGTGGCGTTGGGTGGGTCGGTGAGCTGCGGTGGGGTGATGTAGTGGTGGCTGGGTGCTCGGTTTGGGCAGTGGGCGGCTGTGGAGGGCTGCCCACGGGCGGGTGGTGCTCGGCGGCGGCGATGGCGCGGCGAGGCGTTCTGGTGGCGGGGCTTCGCGCGGGCGGTCGGGGGTGGCGGTTTTGTAGGGACAGGAGGGTGCGTGGGGATGCCTGGGTGACGCGCGGGGCGGGGCACGGCAGCAGCGTGCACTGGGCGCGGCGGGCGGCGGCAGAACGCCGGCGCGGCGTGCGGGGAGCGGGCGCGGTGACTGGGCGGCCGCGATTGTGGCGTGGGCGTGGCGAGATAGCGCCGGGCGCGGAGTGGGGGGGGGGCAGCAGCGGCAGCGGCTCGGGCGGAGGGCAGGCGCGGCGACTGGTGGGGCGCGGGGGCCGGGGCGGCACGGCGGAGCGCGGGTACTGGCCGGGCGGGCGGCGGCCGGGGCGCGGCAGCACGCGCGGGTGGGGACTGGGCGGCGCGGCGTCGGGGCGGGGGAAAGCCGGCCGTGGCGGGGTGGCGCGGCGGCCACTGGCCTGGCGCCTCGCGCCGGTCAGGCGACGCCGGCCACCTGGCGCGCGGCGGGCGGGCGCGTGCGCGCGGCGCGGCAGCAGAGGGGGGAGATGCCAGGGACCGAAATGCAAAAATTCGAAAAAGTTCAGGGGGCTGGGTGCAAACAGGGCGTTTTCTCCTCTTTCTGATTTGAATTTCAAAAACTTTTGAACACGAAAGTTGTTCAAAATAAAAAGTTCTATAACTTTGGTTTCAGGCAACATCTCATTTGGCTTATGGTTTTAAAGTTATTTTAAAAGTTTCAAATGTGCCCAAATGTGCCCAAATCTAATTTGAATTCCAACTGAACCCGTTTTAAATTCTTTCCACCCTCTCATTAGTTGGTTTAACACATAGAGTTAGGCTAATGACATTGATTTCGGAATTTTTAATTATCAGGGTTGTCACAGCCTTCCCCCCTTAACAAGAATCTCGCCCCGAGATTCGGTAATTCTTAGTGTGGGCGTGGGTGCACATACCAGTGGTTGAGACCAGAAACCCAGGGAAATGTTGGTTCAGGTAGCTTTCCGTTTCCCAGGTGGCTTCTTCTTCCGTGTGGCGATTCCATTGTATCTTATACATTCTAATCACTTTCTTCCTGGTCTCTCTTTCCTTTTGATCCAGAATCTTAATTGGGTGTTCGACATACGAGAGATCGGGTTCCAACGATATTTCTTGTTGTTCCACAACCTCGGTAGGGACTCGAATACACTTCTTGAGTTGAGATACGTGGAAGACATCATGGGTGGCCGTGAGCTGAGGGGGCAGTCGTAATTTGTAGGCTACGGGTCCGCAGCTCTCCATGATTTCGTAAGGACCAATATAACGGGGAGCTAGTTTGCCTTTGATTCCAAATCTTCGCACTCCCTTGGTTGGTGAAACTCGAAGATAGACATGATCGCCAACTTCGAACTTTAGAGGCTTTCTCCTTTTGTCCGAATAGCTCTTTTGTCGGGCTTGTGCGGCTCTAAGATTTGCTTGTATTACTTTTACTTTCTCCTCTGCCTCGATTACCAGGTCGGGTCCAATTAGTTTACGTTCTCCGGTTTGTGACCAGCTCAAAGGGGTTCGACACCTTCGTCCGTACAGGGCCTCAAATGGTGCCATTTTCAAACTCGTTTGGTAGCTGTTGTTGTAAGAGAACTCTGCCAGGGGTAGGCATTTGTCCCAATTCTTGTCATAATGAATGACACAAGCTCTCAGCATGTCTTCAAGAATTTGGTTTACTCTTTCTGTTTGTCCATCGGTCTGAGGATGGTATGCTGAGCTGCGAATCAGCTTTGTGCCAAGAGACGTTTGCAGATGTTCCCAAAAGCGTGCTACAAACTGGGGACCACGATCGGAAATGATTGTCTTAGGTATTCCATGCAGGCAAACAATACGATCGAGGTAAATATCGGCATATTTCTTGGTAGAATAGGTGGTATGTACCGGAAGAAAATGTGCCGTCTTCGTGAGTCTATCAACGATAACCCATACGGAATCATGTCTCTGGGAAGTGTTTGGTAATCCCACGATGAAGTCCATACTTATGTCTTCCCATTTCCATGATGGTATAGGTAACGGTTGAAGTGTACCGGCCACCTTTAAGTGGCTAGCTTTTACTCTCTGGCATGTGTCACATTCCGAGACATACGTAGCAATTTCCCTTCTCATTCTAGTCCACCAGAAGTTTTGCCTTAGGTCCTGATACATTTTGCTACTGCCGGGGTGGATAGAGAATTTGGAGAGGTGTGCCTCATCAAGAATTTGCTTGCGGAGTTTACGATCCTTCGGAACGACTATCCGACTTTCGAACCATAGAACTCCCTTATGGTCCTGGCGGAAACACTTATACTTCTCTTCACCTAGAGAGAGTTTTTGTTTGATGATCTTGATTCCTTCATCATGTAGTTGTGCCATGACGATTTGGTCGTGAAGAGTGGGCTCAACTGAGATGTGATCTAGAGTGCCTTGGGAAACTATTTCCAAGTTAAGCTTCCTCATGTCTGCACATAATGTCTCATGGTAGGACTCCATGGATAAGCAATGGCAATGGGACTTGCGGCTTAGTGCATCCGCGACTACATTAGCCTTACCGGGGTGATAGTGCACTTCAAGGTCATAATCTTTGATTAATTCTAGCCATCTTCGTTGTCTCATATTCAGATCGGCTTGTGTGAAGATGTACTTGAGACTCTTATGATCCGTGTAGATATTGCACTGTGTACCCATGAGATAGTGTCTCCATATCTTCAGAGCGTGAATGACGGCTGCGAGCTCAAGGTCATGCGTGGGATAATTCCGTTCGTGGGGCCGAAGGGCTCGTGAGGCATATGCAATCACTCGATTCTCTTGCATGAGCACACATCCTAGACCAGTACCTGATGCGTCACAATACACATCGAATGACTTGGTATTATCGGGTTGAGCTAACACAGGTGCAGTAGTCAGATGCTCTCTGAGAGTGTGGAAGGCTTCTTCACACTTCTCATCCCATACGAACTTTACTTCCTTCTTTAACAGTTCGGTCATGGGCTTAGCAATTCGAGAGAAATCCAGGATGAAGCGACGGTAGTAACCGGCTAAGCCGAGAAAACTGCGAATCTGATGAACAGAGGTAGGGGGTTTCCAATCCATCACCTCTTGTACCTTGCTGGGGTCAACAGCTATGCCTTCGCTGGAGATCGTGTGACCTAAGAACTTTACAGTATCCAACCAGAATTCACACTTAGAAAACTTAGCATAGAGCTGATGGTCTCTGAGTCGCTGAAGAACAATGCGAAGGTGCTTGGCATGCTCTTCCTCATCCTTTGAATAGATAAGAATGTCGTCGATGAACACTACGACGAATTTGTCCAGTTCGGGCATGAATACCGAATTCATGAGATACATGAAGTAGGCAGGGGCATTGGTGAGTCCAAAGGACATGACCAAGAATTCATATAGTCCATATCGTGTGGAGAAGGCAGTCTTAGGAATATCGCACGGGCGAATCTTGATCTGATGATATCCCGAGCGAAGATCAATCTTTGAGAAGACTCTGGCTCCAGCTAATTGGTCGAAGAGTACATCGATGCGAGGAAGCGGGTATTTATTTTTAACTGTTACCGCATTGAGAGGTCGGTAGTCCACACATAATCTCAAACTGTCATCCTTCTTCTTTACGAATAGGGCTGGACATCCCCAAGGTGACGCGCTAGGGCGAATAAAACCTTTGTCCAGTAGTTCCTGGAGTTGAAGTTTCAACTCGGCCAATTCTTTAGGGGGCATCCTATATGGTCTCTTGGATATAGGTGCAGTGCCTGGTTGTAGCTCAATAACGAACTCAATATCCCTATCCGGTGGCATTCCTGGTAAGTCATCCGGGAAAACATCGGCATACTCGTTCACCACAAGAATCTCCTCTAGCTTAAGTCCTTCCATCTTATAAGCACAGGAATTCGTGCAATCTATGAATGGTAGGTAAAGGGTAGTGGCTCCGTGACTAGGTGAATTTATCTCAACGGCTCGGGAAGAAAGGTCCAGTGTGACTCCATGCATAGCCATCCAGTTCATTCCCAAAATAATGTCCATGCCGTCAAGGGGTAAAAGGACAAGGTCCGTGTCGATGGTTTTACTACCCAATTTGACTGGTACTTGTCTGACCATTTGGTTTGAAGCAATTTTACCACCCGGTGTTGATATCATATATGACCCTTTTGTGTGACAAACATCCAAGCCTACTTTTGCACCGAATTTTGCACTTATGAAACTATGCGATGCACCAGAATCAAATAATATAACGGCGGGCTTGTTATGGATAGAGAATGTACCCGACATTACTGGGGCTCCTTCTGGAAGCTCTGCAAGCGTGGTGAAGTTAATCCGTCCTTGCTTGACTTGCAGGGTTTGTCTCTTGCCCCTGTTCTTAGCGTTCGGGTTGGATCCTTGACCTTGGTTGGGCTGTCCAGGCTGAGGGCATTCTCGCGCGAAGTGGCTGGAACTCCCGCACTTGAAACAGCGATTCATGGGGCTAGGTCGAAGAGACTGCTGGAGAACGGGCCTCGGACCATTCTGCGGAGGCATCGGGGGTCGTACCATGCCTGGCTGCTGTGGGGGTCTGGCAATCCATCTTCCTGGCTGCGGGGCCCTTGGTGGAGCTGTGGGTGCGGTATTTTGTACGATGCGATACCTTGGTGGTTGGGCACTTGATGGTCCTGCGGGTGCCTTTCTCTTTTTCTCTGCCCGGTGTGCCATGATACAGTCCTCCTGGGTAATGGCCATATTGACCAACTCGTTGTAGGTGTCCGCCCTGGCTAAGTTCAGACGTTCCTTGAGCTTGGTATTCAGACCTCGACGGAATCGATCACGCTTCTTGGCATCCGTATCAGCGTGATACCCCGCATACTGGCATAGGTTGTTGAACGCCTGCGCGTACTGTAACACGGTGCGGGTGCCCTGGGTAAGTGCCAGAAACTCATTCAACTTCCTCTCCAAGAGACCCTCGGGAATATGATGTGCCCGGAATGCGGTCTTGAATTCGTTCCAGTCGACCACATGATCAGCCGGGAGCATCGCAAAATAGTGGTCCCACCACAGTCGAGCGGTACCGCGAAGCTGTTGCGCGGCAAAACGAGCCTTGTTGGCCTCTGAGCATGGGGCCACAAGTAGTGTGAACTTGGATTCTATGGTGCGAATCCATGCATCTGCGTCCAGGGGTTCCTCGGTCTTATGGAACAATGGAGGCTGGGTCCCTAGGAAATCCGTGTATCCTGCAGCTTGTGGTTGGTGAGCATGGTGCCCACCTCTCTGCTGGTGTTGCCCTTGCACAATCTGACGCAGCAGCTCGGTTTGAGCGGCCATCACTTCCACCAAACTGGGCGGGGGTGGTGGCGATTGTCGCGAGCGGCTGCCACCGGCACCAAAACCCTCGGGGTTGCCACGTGTTGATCCAACCATCTGAAACGTGAAAGGTTACCATTAGCAACGCGATCCATATTACTTCCTTGATTCATAATTAATTGGTGTAGTCATAGACTTCCGAAGTCTGAGCTAGAAGTATGGACAGAATCTCTGTTTGCTACGAGAAACATCATAGCCTGCTGTGGGTCCATCCAAAACATCTCAAACATTTGTGGTAGTCAGAGAATTTAGGACTGCCCCACTTTGGTATTTACTTCGGTGCTAGAACTATGGCTAAGGTGGTCGAAAAGCTCTTCCTTTGCCTTGCTGTCTTAGCTGTTTTTCAGCAGAATGATCGGTACTGTTTCGCCTATATCTTAAACTAGCGAGGTCCAATGAAGCTGAATTTTTGTGAGGACCTAGATCACAAAATTTAGCACAAGTCTGGTATTCAACACTCAGCCAAGAAATGCAAGGAGACATGGGTAAAAATTCCGACAAGTCTCAGCGATTGTGGATTCCATCGTTTACCAACTTACAACGAAATCACCAAGTTTATCGCCGTTCCTTACATGTTGTGGGTATCCACATGGTTCAGATATACCCAACACAAAAGAGTTACTCAACTCCTAGTTAGCCTATCACAACACTTGCCAAAAGTTAGGCTACCCTATCGAGGAGTATGTGCAAAAGTCCTCCTAGGTCGTCCTCTAGAAATCATCCAAGTCGTTGACAGACGACTCGCTGTGAGCCGGAGAGTGGGCTCCCATCTGAGGTGCCTGTGGTACCTCACCCTCGAAATCCATACCTGAGATACCATCAATCTCCTGTGGCTCCTCCTCATCCTCCTCCATGTCGTCCTCATGGGGATGGTCATTCTGATCATGATGCCACTGAATATGCTCATTAGCATCCTCCAACTCAAGGTTCAGATCATGGAGCTGCTCCTCCAACTGTGCTATCGTGGTATCTCTCTCACCCATGAGAGTGTCCTGCTCCTGGATTTGGCCCTCAAGTTGGCCAATCTGAGCATCTCTGTCCTCAAGATCCTGACTGAGCTCCTTTATCTGCTCATCCCTGGTATCTGCCATCATATGGTAGGCCTGAGCAAGATCAGTGAGCTGCTCGAGTGCCTGACTCTGGAGAGTCTGAAGCCGGTAGAGTGCACTCATGCACCGCACGGAGGTATGGATAGTCTCCTGGGCATGGAAGTCTACCAAATACTGTGCGTGCTGCACCCTGTTGAGCCAAAAGGGGTCGTTGTCCTGGGCAGCAGGAAACAATCCAATGGGAGTGAGTGTGACAACCTCGGGACGCTGCGCACAAAATGTGGTGAGCGCCCTCATGGCTGCAAGCTCCCAAGTATCGGCCAAACGGCGACCAACAGCCTCAAGCTCCAAGGCGGGCCACTCCGGGTGTAGCGGGTGCGGAAAGATAGTCACGTTGACACGGCACTGGGTAACTCCATTTTCTGCAAACTCCAGTCCGGCGTAACGTGGGGGAATTAGATAGCCCGCGGTACGCAGAACATCCCACAAAATAGAGGGAAAGCCCTCCCAGTGGAGGCACTGCGAGTGCACGCGTCCATCCTCATTCACCATCATCTCAACAGGCTCGGCCATCTGAACAAAAGATCAAATGGAGTGAGATAGCGAAAACTGTGAGCAGCACAAGGACAGATTCTGTATAGTGTGCAAAAATAATCATAACTCCCACAGTTCTCGTCCAAAAATTCTCAAATTCCACCAGGTCACTCCTAAGGTATTTGTGAACAACTTTTCTAGTCAACTCCAGAGCTAATTGGGTCTCTAAGATGGTCTTTCTTTTCAGGTTTTACCTTACTGTCTACCCAGAATTTTCAGTGAACAGAAGGCTAGAGTTTCGTGCACCAGGAAAAATCTACCCAGCCAAAATTTACCAAATTTTAACAGCAGCTTCTGGGATAAATTTGGAACAAGTTTTGTGTTGTACTCCCTTGCAGAAAACCGCAGGAAGGGGGCCTAAAAATTTAAGAGGCAGAAGTGCTTATTCCGGACAGAATTCTGACATTTCGAGGTTTCTGTTATTTCTTATTATCCATAAGTTCAGAATTTTTCATTTTTGAATAGAAGATAGGGCACAAGATTTGGAACAATTTCTTTAACATGAACTTTATCAGAAATGGTCGTTTTCTTTGGTCAATAATTCGCTCTTTTCGATCGTGGCAGATTTGGGACAGTTTCCCTAGATAATCCTTACGCAACCATGCTTAGATACGCAAGAACCTTTCCACTCTCACATAACGCATTTTTTTTTTTGATTTCAGATACACATGTTCATGATGTATGCACGTCCTATTCGTCCTCACAAATAAAACAATTGCCAAATAGCTTTGGTCTTACGAAGATAGTTTCGGTGGCTTACACAATACGGCTCTCGCTATAATAGCTAGTCGAGTCTTTCTAATCGTTCCTTAACTTATCGTAATCGCGGTTAGTGTACCTGCAGAAAATCGACAAGCATTTATATATCATGAACCTTTCATGCCAGCACTCATGAAAGCGTCCGTATTCATTACCGTTTACTTATAGAAACGATATCTGTACAATTTCCGCCGTACAGACGACGTTAACATACGCTATCGAGATAGCGTATTCACGGGGGTACCGTCATGAGACGGGGGTATGAACAGCGATCGCCATACCCTGCGCCGAACCTTCTACTCCCAAGATGTTCAACTAACAGTTGGCATATTGGCAGCACCTCAAGTAAGCCACTGCTTGAGGGCAGCGTTCGGTTCGCATCACCGACAGGAAGGCCAAGCTCCCTCAGTTGGCTGAGGATCCTTACCTTCTTACCTTAGCGACGAGTGCGTCGTTACAGAATTTAAGGTCGGTTGTGCGTGAAAGTAAGTTTTGACAGAAAATGATGTGCTGGAAGTCAGTTGATACTTTATATAGAAGTTAGATAGCCACCTAGTAACTTTCCCATAAACCCTTAGGGCTTTACGAACTAGGCACCATCCTTAACGTACCAACGCATTTCGCAACACAACCTTCTAGTCAAGTTTTATGAAAACAAGTTTTTAAGGCTTGTCGCATTCTCTGGCGTATGTATTTCGGCTCTGGTGTCCGCTGTTGCCAGCTGTGGCACCAGTTACGGCTTTGATACCAGCTGTGGCAGAACCACCTGAATTAATCCGACTCAAGTGTATTAACCATCACCATTAAGGCATCCTCGGTTAACCTTACACTTCAAACGGAGTAATCCACTGGTCTGTCGGGTATAACCTCCCGATACAACCACGGTGAACGGATCGAGCGCCGTACATACAAATGCTCATGCGACGATGAGCCCAGAGAATACCACATTCCAGCAAATATTACATCATTAGCATAAGTAAGTATTACAGCCTAATTCTGAGTTTAGAAAACAAGTACTTCAATTAACATAAATAAGTTTTTCAGAGTTAAATTGCAGCGGAAATAACCACGGAAACTACTCGACGATACAGGATGTCTCGATGAAGCCCGTACGAGACATCACTCGGCCTTATCTCCGTTGGACGGGGGCGCATCCCATTCCACCGACCAACCAGGGGGAAGAGTGCAGGGCCAAGTCAAGCTAGCAATCATGTCTTCAAAGGGTTCACCTGAAATCGAGTCACAAGCAAGACTGAGTATACTAATACTCAGCAAGACTTACCCGAGTGGTGGGAACTACTCCACCGACTCTAGACATGCCAGGCTTTTTGGCTCAGGGGTTTGTTTTGCCGAAAAGCATCTACAAGTGGGTCCTTACTTTCAACTTTTAGCTCAAGATTCTAGTTTCGTTGGCCAGTCTAGGTAAGCAGCTATCTAATGCATACATGGTGAAACATTAAGTTTTCCATCCAACCAGTTCATTCATTATCATTGTTCCTCTTCTTACTCTGTGGGTAAAAATGGTTAAGCAGTCTCAATAGCCGTGAGAAACGGACGATTCCAATCGAATTTCTTAACCTTGCAAGGGAAACCCAAACACACGTCACGTGGTTACTCCCTAGAGTCACACGTGCAACTTTTCCCCTTTCTTTCCGGGTCGTGGATCGGGGCTACCCTCCGAGAGTACAAGAGCCCCACGCCACGGTTCGGCGCCGGGTCGTGACCACTCTCTGCACTCGCCATATGCACATGGGACCGAAGTTCAAAGGGTAGGATGCCGTCCCCTTGCCGGGCCAATCAGGTACTTAAGCTTACCGATTCCCATAATCTCGGCATGTGTTTAGTACGTTCAAAGACTTAACCATCACTACCACACCCTGCGGCCTTAGCATTTTTCACTAGACAGACGGGCCTCAATCGTAACCATCGTTACATAACCCGTCCGTGTCCTTATGATTGCAGCGTGTAGTAGTCATTCAACTCCTATTTTCTCGCGAGTGACAGGAAATCACTCGACTTTTACCGGAGTCCTATTAGCACAGCATTCTAACGAACCTTACATCTAGTTTTCAAACAAGGGTTCCTGACATCATGCAACTAAGTTTTCATCCAACTCCTATAAACTTAATGCACAAGCAAGGAGTAAAGAGTTGCATCATTTCGGAAAGAATGGGTTATGCTCCGGGGCTTGCCTTCGCAGTTCGCTTGGGGATCTTCCGAACTTGGGCTCGGGTCTTCAAAAGCTTCAGTTAGATTTGCTTGAGCTTCGCGTTGTTCACTCTCGGACGCGGGCACCAGCTCGTAGGTTCCGTCGGCGAGAGTCGTCGATTCTACATGAGTGCACATTTTAAGTCGTGGAAATAGCACTTGATGACGATTTGAGAGTCATTACTACAAGGGATAATTTCTGGTCATGAAATTTTGGATTTAGGCACATCAAGGAAAGGTGTGCTTACTGTAAAATTTTCAGCCAATTTTATGTAACAGATTAATTCCGAAAAATAGATTTCATTGTTGCTGTTAGACACTTGTTCTTTTTGTACAGAACAACTGGTGTAACAAATGAGTCTAAGATTTTTACAGAGCTTTCACTTAAGCATGCAGAAGCTACTGTAATTTTTGTAGGATTTATCATGCAGTATTTAGATCATAGAAAATATAACATTCTACACCTAGGCTTTTCAAAGATTCATTTTTACAGGGCCCTACACAGGGTTTTTGTCCATGAAACTTTTTACACAGCAACCTCTACCACAGTGTAACTCCCAGTAATAATTTGGGGATTTTCCAAACTAAGGTACTATTTTCTTGATTTAATGTATGTTATTAGCACATAAATCAAATAAATAGGTTACTGTGAGATAAAAATTCTCCTAATTTTTCTATGGCTTCTAGTTACCAATACATTAGCATAGGAAAAATTTCAAGGGGTGACTCACCACCTAACTACAGGGATAAAACATTCCTTTTATACATGAATTAAAACTAAGTTTAACAAACAGCAGAGCTAGAGATGGAATTTGGGTCTGATCTTTTTACACAGTCCTAATCATCCAGCAACTAATTCACTGCCCAAAATTCAGGGTCAGCATTGCTCTAGATCAATGGGTATAAAATATGTCTATTAAAGCTTCTATTTAATGTAGAGCGAAATATTTCGAGATTCTGAGAAAATTTTTGTAACAAAAGTGGTAGAGTTTGTTCTGAGGATTCCAGAACAGTTGAGTTTGCATTTTTCTGAATTTTCTACGATTTTATACGAATTTTACAAGTTCACTGAATTTGAATCTAGGTTTGAAATTTTCTTTTACAACTAGGTCCTTGAATCTTACGCTCAGACCCTTCTAAAGATTTAAATCCTTGCAATTGGGTCCTCGGCGGCTCGGGTGCGGCGGCCGGCCGAAATTCCGGCGAGGGGGCTCACCGGCGGCGAGGGGCGGGGGTCGGGGAAGGTTCAGGGGCGCGAGGGCTACCTTGTGGGGGTGTTGTCCAGGTGGGGGACGGCCGGGAAAGGCTCGCCGTCGTTGGAGCAGGGGCGGCGGCGGCGCGGCTCGCGTCGACGGCGGTGCTCCGGCGGGCTTGGGGCGGCGTGGTCCGGTCGGTGAGCTTCACTGGTGCGTGGGGAAGCTACTCCGGGGCTCGGCTTGGACGGAGGGGGCCGGGGTCGTGCTGTCCACGGCGAGCAGGGGCGGCGGCGGCGACGGTAGCGCGGGCGGCGGTGCTCCGGTGGCTTTGGGTGGCGTTGGGTGGGTCGGTGAGCTGCGGTGGGGTGATGTAGTGGTGGCTGGGTGCTCGGTTTGGGCAGTGGGCGGCTGTGGAGGGCTGCCCACGGGCGGGTGGTGCTCGGCGGCGGCGATGGCGCGGCGAGGCGTTCTGGTGGCGGGGCTTCGCGCGGGCGGTCGGGGTGGCGGTTTTGTAGGGACAGGAGGGTGCGTGGGGATGCCTGGGTGACGCGCGGGGCGGGGCACGGCAGCAGCGTGCACTGGGCGCGGCGGGCGGCGGCAGAACGCCGGCGCGGCGTGCGGGGAGCGGGCGCGGTGACTGGGCGGCCGCGATTGTGGCGTGGGCGTGGCGAGATAGCGCCGGGCGCGGAGTGGGGGGGGGGCAGCAGCGGCAGCGGCTCGGGCGGAGGGCAGGCGCGGCGACTGGTGGGGCGCGGGGGCCGGGGCGGCACGGCGGAGCGCGGGTACTGGCCGGGCGGGCGGCGGCCGGGGCGCGGCAGCACGCGCGGGTGGGGACTGGGCGGCGCGGCGTCGGGGCGGGGGAAAGCCGGCCGTGGCGGGGTGGCGCGGCGGCCACTGGCCTGGCGCCTCGCGCCGGTCAGGCGACGCCGGCCACCTGGCGCGCGGCGGGCGGGCGCGTGCGCGCGGCGCGGCAGCAGAGGGGGGAGATGCCAGGGACCGAAATGCAAAAATTCGAAAAAGTTCAGGGGGCTGGGTGCAAACAGGGCGTTTTCTCCTCTTTCTGATTTGAATTTCAAAAACTTTTGAACACGAAAGTTGTTCAAAATAAAAAGTTCTATAACTTTGGTTTCAGGCAACATCTCATTTGGCTTATGGTTTTAAAGTTATTTTAAAAGTTTCAAATGTGCCCAAATGTGCCCAAATCTAATTTGAATTCCAACTGAACCCGTTTTAAATTCTTTCCACCCTCTCATTAGTTGGTTTAACACATAGAGTTAGGCTAATGACATTGATTTCGGAATTTTTAATTATCAGGGTTGTCACAATGTTTGCCTTTGCACGCCGGGGGAGCCCCCGAGCTGACGAAGGGTCGGACGCCGTCATGGGATTTTTCACGCTCGGGAGGGACCCGAAGGATAGGATTTTCCTTTCGGCTCCTGCCGCCACCTTGTATGCGATAGCGAGTTCGGTCTCCTCGCGAGTCCGACCCCCGAGCCCCTGCGCGTTAGCGGGAGACCGGTCGGGTGGTCATCTCATCTTATGTCCATCTCCCTTCAAGCGTCCTTGTCGTTAGGATGGAAAGGCTGAGCCGTGCCGTGTTTTTCCTCGTTGGTCAAAATGTGGTGCTCGGTGAGCTGTTAACGGGTTAATCCGAGTGGGGCCCTGTCTCATGTTTGAGGGGATCCGGCTTGGGTTAGCTGGTGACCGACTCCAAATTATTCATGGCCAGTCCGTATAGTTAACAGGTCCGTTCGACCGGTACTGACAGCTCGTTGCCTTTCTTCGGAGAAAAACCACCGATCGTGTCCTAGTCAAGACTCGGACACGGGTCAGGATGCCCGTGAAGCTTGCGTGCCCAGGTGCTGGCCGCTTGCAGGCCCATCCATCTTTGCCCCTTACTCTGGTGGTGTCCTGGGGCGGCTGTGAACCCATTCGTGGGCCAACCTTCGAACCCTAGGACCTTAATGGGTCGTCGGGGCGTTTTCAGCCAGTATCCCTTCTCGCCTTTGTGGGCCTTTGGCCCCTTACTGCCGGGCGCGTTCTCCGAGGAGTTGGGCCCGGCCGCGGCGTGCGCACTACCTCCGATGGGACGGGGCGAAATGACGCGGCGGATGCGGTCATCATGGCGGTCTTGGGGGTCGAGCCATCGGTTTGCCTTCCGCTGCCCTCGCCTATAACTGGGGCTCTCGGTCCTTCCGCCGCCTCCATGCTCCTTCATCTTCTTGCCTTCTTCATCTCCTCACCGCCATCTCAACAAGTCACCCCCTCCTCTGCGCCCCTCTTCCAGCAGGAGCTCCTGACCCCAATCCGCCACCCAGCAGTGGCATCGTGGTTCCACTCGGAGGTGAGCCGGTCGCGCCTGGATGGCCTCGTCAAGCGCTGGCTTGTTTGCCCGCGAAGTACTGCGGGGGAGTGGCTCTTACCCGACCGTGAGGAGCTGCCGGCGCCGCGGGACGGTTACGTCGTTTACTTCGTGCACTTCCACGAGCGCGGATTCGGGATGCCCCCTCATCCCTTCTTCCATAGGCTTCTCCACCACTACAAGATAGAGCTGCAGCACCTCAACCCCAATGGGATCCAGCAGATCGTGGTCTTCATCGCGCTGTGCGAAGGATTCCTGGGGATCGAGCCTCATTTCGAGCTGTGGAGGTATTTCTTCGCCGTCTCGCTGGTCAACAAAAGGGACGGATCGACGGCGCCGATAGGATGCGCCAGGATCCATCTCCATGGGCCTCGGGCCCGGGAGTACATGGCCATCGCCACCACGAAGTCCAACAAGGGGTGGCACTCGCGGTGGTTACACGTCAAGAACGCCGATGCCGCCCCTCTCCCACTCTTCACCGGCCGTACGATCGCGTTGGCTCCGCCAGAGTGATCATGTGGGCCGGCGGATAAGGAGAAGAAGAGGCTCACCCCGCTCCTGAGCGCCATTGCGCATCTGAAGGGCCATGGCATCCGCGGCGCCGGTGTCATCAGGGCCTACCACTCGAGGCGGGTGGCGCCGTTGATGGCGCGTGCGCTCCCGCTGTTCGGGATGGCGGCGGGAGTGCAACTGGAGGGCACGGCGCTCGCCCAAGGCACACTCTAAAATTCGAAGATCCAGCAACACATCCTGGATGCGCTGGAGGAGCCCGACGCGACCTTCGCAGTCGACAGTCACCCGCTGATGCGGCCCGACACGACCTTCGCAGTCGAGGGTCACCCGCCGATGCGGCCTAACACTGGCTTCATCAACCTGGTAAGTATCTCTCGACCCCCTCGTCACATCTTGCTCCCTTCGTTGACTCTTACCTTTGATTTCATGGGTCGGCGCATGCAGGGTCAGTTCAGCCCTTTTCGCGATTCCCGCGCCCCGCTGCCAGAGGATGAAGCCGCGCGAGTGGCGAACCGGGCGGCCGACGAGGCACGAAAGAACAAAAAAGATGCGGAGAAAGCCAAGAAGGAAGTGCGGGAAGCGCCGGCAAGGGTCGGACGAGGAGGTGATGGAGGACGATGACAATGATGCGGGGACATCCCTTCAGCCGTTGGTGTCAGCTCCGAGACCCTCTGGCCCCACGCTTGCCCTGACGCAGCAGGGGGAGGCCACGTGCACGGAGGCGCTGAAAACGGAGCACAACACCCCATCCGTGCAAGCGCCCTTCAGCTCCATGCCTACCACGACGCAGGAGCGGGAGGTTGCGCGCGCGACGACGGAGTCAGGTCGTGACACCCTGCCGGCGGTTCCCGTGCAGGTGGGGGATCCCAAGCGGCAGCGCGCAGAGGAGGCAGAGCGAGAGTCGGAAGGCCCGACCCAGAAATGCCCCCGTATGGTGGCGCCCCGGTAAGTCGATGGTCTAACTGCTCCTTCGTGGTCGGCGATCCTCCGCCAATGGCGTACTAACCACCCTCGGGCCTTTGCTGCAGCGCCGGAGGCCGAGCAGGTACCCTGGTGGTGGCTCCACGGAAGGTCCTCGCGCTGCGGCGGCCGCCTCCGAGTGTGGCCGGCGCTCCGTCGGGGGTGAGCGTGGAGCGCGCCGAGGGAGACGCGGTGCCTGCGAACCCGGAGCCGCAGCCGCTGGCTGAGGATCCATCTCGGGAGGACGCACCAGCGGGAGGAGTGCAGCCACCGGTGTTGCTCATCACAGAGGGATCGGGGGCGAGCACGCCCGACTCACTCCCCGGGGTCGAGACGCAGAGGGCGTCGCTGCCCGTGAGGTTGATGTGGCCCCCGCGGAATGGGCGAATGAGGAGATGGCGCGGGTGGAGCCGTCAGCGTGCGAGGTCGCGACTGTTGCCTAGGAGGAGGCCTCGGCCGCTGGTGGTGAGATAGCCGGGGTCATCTCCACGGATGTGGTGTCAGAGGAGGTGCCCGCTCCCTTTGTGATGACGGGAGCGGCCAACCCCGGCGTCGGCGGGAGAGCATCGCCGTCCTTAGCGCAGATGGACAGGGATCTGCCCGCGCAGGGAGGCACCCAGGAGGTGCAGGACCCAGCAGCGGATCCTCAACCTCGGTGATGACGTGGAGGACCCGGAGTGGCAGGGCGTCTCGGGAGCCCTGTCTGCCACGCTAGGCGCGTTGCGCGACATCGTTGTCCCACGCTGCCAAGTATGACACGTCAACGCCCTTGACCCTCGCCCCCTTTTCGGGCATTTCTGATGTTTTTCTTTTTCGCAGTTCCTCATGAATCGCAGCCGGGACCAATGTGCCGAGGAGGCGCAGTGGTGCGCGGAGCTGGTAGCGCAGCTTGCTGCGGCCCGCCATGAAGCGGCCGCTGCTCGGGCTAAGGCGTATGCAGATGCCGAGGTGTTGGAGCGGCTGCGCGGGGTGCGGAGTCAGTTAATCGGCGCTGTGGACGAGCTCTGCGGCGAGCTCGAGTAGGCCGAAAAGGAGCGCGACACCGCCGTGCGCTTGTCTGAGGAGCGGAGGAGCAGGTGCGGGCCACTCAAGGGAATCTTGCAAGTAAGATCCTTCTCCTGTTCCCCTCGGATAGGCAGTTTGGTGGTCGCGGCATGTTTAATTAACCTTCTTTTTTTCCTTGGCAGGTGCCCAGTAGCAAGTGGCGCTTCTTCAGCCAGAGTGCACCGAGGAAAAGAAGCAAAAGCTTCAAGCGGAGGCAACGGCCGCGATCTAGCTGTGGAAGTTGCTGCTGGGCGGGCAGAGATCGCACGCCTGAATGGCGAAACGAGCAAGCTCCAAGACCAAGTGAATGGTAAGACTTCGCTTGCCTTAACCATCCTTTCGAAGTTCCTGGCAAGCCTTTTGACGTTGCAGGCGTGTGTTTGAGCAGTGCTCGATGAAAAGCTTGGCGAGGAGGTGGTGGCGCGCCAACGCCTAGAGAAGGAGCTCAGCGAGAAAAATGCCAGGCTCCATAAGGAGTCCAGTGAGCACGACACCCTGCGGACTGCCGTTGGGCTGGTCTTGAATGACTTCGAGATGACATCGGAGCCGGGGACAAGTTCGCTAGCGGTCCGGTGGTCAATGTCGCGGAACGGGCGCGCCGGATGGCGAAGCGGGCGCTGCACCTCGGGGTGCAGCGGTTGTTCGCGATCGCACATTCTCATTACGAGAACATCGACCTGTAGGCGATGAGCCAAGGCTTCGCACCCGGCTACGACGACGCCGAGTTGGACCAGACCAAGGAAGAGGTGCCCCCCTCGCGCAGGTCCTGTCTGCAAGCATGAAAAAAGATATTGTGCTTAAGTAGTTAGGTAGTTAGTTTAACTCTAGCTGTAAACTGGGCCTTAATCCTCGAGGTTATGCAAACAATCTTTTTAAGCTTATGAATTTTGGTCCGGAGGGCCTTTGGCGAGGAAGTTTTAAAGATGTCCGACTGTTCCTAACATTGGAGAAATGGGAAAAGAGGTGCGAATGAGAGGACTCTGATCACGCTAGTGAATGGAGGCACCGTAGCCGCTGGGGCATGGGTTTCCCGCAGTCCGACCAACTTTACTCATAGTGCGCTTCTTCACCACCTGCATTTTCTTTCTTGCCTCAATCGTAGGAACAAGTTGGGCTTAAGGAATTTTGAGCGGGTATGGCCCTCGTAGCCCCCAGTGAGGCCCGACCCCTTGCCGCGGCTGGGGTCGGGCGTCACTAAAAAGCAACAGAGTAAAAAGGAGAAGTTCTCTGTAGCACAAATCGATCCTACATCGTGAAAATTTACATAGCTTGGAGAATATTAAGGGTAAAAGCGACGTAGCTGTTCGATGTTCCAAGCGTTGGTGAATACTTCGCCCTCGGGGTCTGTAGCTTGTAGGTGCCTGGAAGGAGGACCTCGGCGACGATGAAAGGCCCCTCCCAGGGAGGGGAGAGCTTGTGACGGTCCTTGTTGCTCTGGACGAGCCGTAGCACAAGGTCGCTGACGTTGGACGCCCGACCCCACACTCGGCGGCCGTGGTACCATCGCAGTGTCTGCTGGTACTTGGCCGATCAAAGTAGCGCAACATCGTGTGCCTCGTCGAGCTGGTCCATCGCATCCTCGAGGGACGCCTCTGCTCCGTATTCGTTGTACGCCCTGACCCTATGCGCTCCATAGTTTAGGTCAGTCGGGAGCACCACCTCGGAATTATAGACCATGAAGAAAGGGGTGAAACTGGTCGCCCGACTGGGGGGATGTCCTAAGGCTCCAGAGGACCGGAAGGAGCTCGGCAACCAAACGCCCGGCGAATTTCTTCAGTCGGTTGAAGATTCTAGGCTTGAGCCCCTGTAAGACCATGTCGTTCGCGCGTTCGAATTGTCCATTTGTGCGAGGGTGTGCCACGGCGGCCCAATCGACCCAGATATGATAGTCATCGCAGAACTTGAGAAATTCCTTTCCCGTAAACTGCGTTCCATTGTCTGTGATGATGGAGTTCGGTACTCCAAACCGTTGGATGATGTCGAGGAAAAATTCCACGGCCTGCTCGAACTTGATCGTTGTGATCGGTCGAGCCTCGATCCACTTCATAAACATGTCAACGGCGACAAGCAGGTGCGTGTAGCCCCCGGACGCTTTCCTGGGGGGACCGACCAGATCAAGTCCCCAAACTGTGAACGGCCATGTGATGGGGATTGTCTGGAGTGCTCGAGCCGGCAGGT
The DNA here is from genome assembly GCA_032594955.1 of Panicum miliaceum. NCBI lineage: Eukaryota > Viridiplantae > Streptophyta > Magnoliopsida > Poales > Poaceae > Panicum > Panicum miliaceum. The sequence goes on along the minus strand of CM064066.1, from coordinate 22,383,977 downwards.
GAGTCCGTCGAGCGTAGTATTGGCACCCTTTGCAGGCGCGCATGATCCACTCGGCGTCGGTGACCGCCGTTAGCCAGTAGAACCCCTAGCGGAAACAGTTCCCAACCAGGGTTCTCGGAGCAGCATGGTGCCCACAGACCCCGTCATGGATGTCCTTCAGCAGCTTGTTGCCTTGCTCGATTGGAATGCATTGCTATAGGATCCCGGTGTGGCTTCGCTTGTAAAGCTCCCCTTTTGATAATGACAAAGGACTTAGCGCGGCGCGCGAGCCGTCGAGCCTCCGTTTGGTGGGTAGCGAGCACCTCCCGGAGGAGGTAATCGAGATAAGGCTGCCTCCAGTCGGCCGGAGTGTTGGCCTCCGCTGCTGGCTCCTAGTCAAGCTCCATGACCTCGGGGTCGGGCGGGGTCAGCGGTTGACCAGCCCCCGAGCCTGAGGCGGGGGGCTCACCCTTGGACCGCTCCGGCTCCTCGTAGCGGACCGAGGGTTTGTACTGGTCACTGGAGGAAATGCCAGGCCGGATGGGCTGGCGGCTTGATGCCATTTTTTCCAGCATGTCAGCTGCCTTGTTGAGTCGCCGCGGGATGTGGTTGAGCTCGAGGCCATCGAACTTATCCTCCAATGGAGCATGAGAACTTGAACGAACATGAGAGCTAGGAGCATGCAATGGTCCTTGAATGGAGCGGCCAGGTGCAAGAGCTCCAAGCTTGAGAAGATGCTGAAGTTGACCTTTCTTAGGCTTGTATACTTGATGGCCCTTGTCGGTCAAGATATTTACACCGGTCACTTCTTTGATCATGGCAAAGATGTATGGTGCATAATGGTATCCTTTCTTTGGTGAAACAGAGCAAATGATGATTTCCTCCCAAATGAAATCAAAGATGCTAAACTCATTCTTGTTGGGAGCCATCCTAGCAAGCAGATCCTTGGACATGTTCGAGATGTTTTTCGAGTCACCACTTTTGGGACACAGAGTGTATCGGGAGTTGGTTGAGCAGCTTGTAGTAAGGTGTCAAACCATGTATTCTCCCAAACTTAGTGTCACCATATGCATTGTCATACATGAAGTGAAGTTCTCCATCATCTAGCACATTTTCCTCCTCATGTATCTTCTCTCTCATAAGATCAGCATTAGAAAACCCAAGAATGCTTGCGAAGTAAGCATATTCAACATAGAAAGGCTTGCCTTGAATGGTCCAATGAAAGGTCTTGGTTGAGCGGTTGACATAAAGAGTTGCATAGAACTGAGCAATGACCTCCTCATTCCAATCACACTTGAAGGACATGATTGATGAGAGATTCATCCTTCTACAAGTATCTTCGACTTCCCTTTCCACCGGCAAGTCAATTTCAAACAAGTAATCCCAGTTAATAGATTTCATCTCGGTGGTGGGATGAGATTTGCAAAGGATCACAGACGCATACCAATCTGCATGAAAATTCATCCAAAAGCGGACATCTCCTTGCTGCTCTTTGCCATACTCAGATGGATCATCATATCTCAAAGCATAGAGATCGTGCTTGCCCTTGGTATAGTCCACTGGACGAGTCCCATTGCACTGAGAAGCAGTCTCTCTAATTGGAGGCTTCATCCGAAGGATAATCCTCTCAAGATATTCTATGGACTCTCCAGCATATGACATATGGGAGCCCGGAGCAGAGGTATGCTTCATGCGTGGATGAGCACCGTGAGCAGAAGTGCCCTCTGGATTAGGTCTTCCATGACCACGAGAGCGCAAAGGAGCCTTGGCAGCCGCCTTACTCTTTCCAGTACGATGAGTCACAGGTGAAGCTTCTTGAGTTGCTTCGGAATCAGATGAAGGAGATGATTCAATTTCCGGTGAAGAAGCCCTCTGCTTTCCTTTCTTTTCACGAGCCATCTGAGTATGTAAGATGAAAATTAGGATAGAATTGATAGATGTGATCAAAATCAACCAGATGGGACGGTTAAGGCACCTGTCGGAACTTTCAACATGGGGTCGGAACTTCTGACCGGGGTCGGAACTTCCGACTAGGCCTGAGCAAACCCAAAAGATCATGAATCGAGAGATTTTTCCCACCAAATTTGATAAGATTCTAGGCATATGATCAATGATGTACCAGGAAGCTATCCCCAAGAAAGAAACATCTAACTCCTACATTGAGAGATCAGGCGACGGGGATTTTGAATGAAATACCTTGAAGATTTCCCGCGCGAATCGAAGAAGAAGTGATGGGGATCGGATGTTCCGAAGAGTGGAGAATCCAAAGAACTCAAAAGCAATGTGTTGGCGCTAAAATCGGCCGGATAGGAATCGGCCGATAGGTTTTCAGCGTCGGACACACGACCTGGGAGAATCTGCTTAGCTCCTGTTCGGGTTATCGCCCTGGTACGGTTCGGGCGGCGTGCCAGTCAATCTGACCTGTTGATTGACAAGGAAATAGAGTATTAAATTCCAGGCGCGTCGATCGTCTGGATTTCCGATCTGTCCTGAGGAGCGCGTCGGCGGTAAATCGGCCGATTTGCTGTAGAGATGATCGGCTATGAGTCAGCCGATGATCGTATAGTAATTGTAAAGAGAACTGCTGGAGCAATCTAAACAATTACTATAGAAGCAACACTTGAAACAGATCTAATCGGCTGTATGGCGATGAATCGAAGGAGAACGATGACGAAGCCGATCACCCTGATCTCAAGCTGGATAACTGGTGATAATACTAGAATAACAGGTAAAACTTGCAATTCTAGTAAATATCGATAACTTGTGAATAAATCCAAACGAAACCACAGCGATGCGCCCGTAGTTAAAGCTCGGATATTACTCGATAAGCGGAACCTACCAATTGGCCGGAGATCAGGTTGATGCAGCCCTGCCAATCCGTACGAACTCGTGAAAGAAAAAGATATTGGCGAAGTCGCCGACTTGAAAAGTAAAGTACTGGTAAAATGTAGAAGTATTTTGTTGATTGATGTTGGTTGTTTTTTGCAAAACCCTAGCGACTCCTATTTGTACCCTGAAACTAGGACTCCTGGTCGATTACGACTTGTTACAACCTTATTTAAAACAGGAAAACTACTATATCTATAATAACTTTAAAAAGGAAACGGACTCCCGCAGAATCTTCCGCCGCCGTTTCCTAATCCAATCAGGACCTCTCCAATTGCTTTCCGGCCGACTTAGCATGCCGTGTTGACCAGCTTTTGACTAGGATCCTCTGGAATAATCCTATCCTTTTGGCATAGGCTGCGCCACCAATCGGCCGATTTTCAACTGTTACCCCGATCGGCCGATTCCTTACTGTAGCTTTCAGATCCGCTTCATCGGCAAACCTTCTCCTCCTGACGCCGATTCAATACGTGTCAAAATCTGGCGTCAACACAATGAAATCCCACAGTTGAAACTTGATTTCCCCGCAAGAGATTGAGAGGGGAGAGGTGGTGGCGTCGGTGGTGTTTGAAGGAGTGAGGAGTTAGGGTTTGAGGGGCTGGCCAACGGATATTTATAGGTTCAAGTGTATTGTCGGAAGTTCCGATTTGGGGTCGGAAGTTCCGACAAAAAAGAAATTTCGAACCCGAGGACCCTCAGTCGAAAGAATAAAAAAACTTCCAACGATCGTCGGAAGTTCCGACATTGTGTCGAAAGTTCCAATTAGTATTAAAATGGCCTCCCAAGGACCCTTTGTCGGAACATCCCTGATACTTCTGATGGTTGTCGGAAGTTCCGAGCATGGGTCGGAAGTTCTGATAGATACTTTTCAGCTCCAAAAAGACAGATTTTGAGAAGAATAAACTTGGAGATATTAAGAGATATGGCTTGTAGACATATGAGACAACTTGACGCTTAGTGATCAGCCACAAACAACATTACATAACAATGATCACAAGAGTCAAGCTTTGATCAAGGATCAAGATCCAAATATTTTAAAAACGAATCAACACAAGTAAATTATTTTTCCTATTTAGGCAACAAACAAGTATGTGCAATAAGTTAAGCCAAGTTAAAAGAATCCAAGATATTTAGTTCACTCCTCAAAGCACAAAACCTTTGCTCATCTAGAGGCTTAGTGAAGATATCAGCAAGTTGTCGTTTGGTGCTCACATGTCCTAAAGCAATATCTCCCTTAGCCTCATGATCTCGTAAGAAATGATGTCTTACATCTATATGCTTTGTTCGGGAGTGTTGCACCAGGTTCTTTGCTAGCTTGATAGCGCTCTCATTGCCACACAAGAGAGGAATCGTGCTAAACTCACAATCGAAGTCACTCAACGTTTGCTTCATCCATAATAGTTGGGCACAACAAGCACCCACTGCAATATATTCAGCTTCGGCGGTGAATAAAGCAACTGAATTTTGTTTCTTAGAGCTCCAAGACACTAGGGACCTTCCAAGAAATTGGCAAGTCCCCGTGTACTCTTTCTATCTACATTGCAACCGGCACAATCCAAATCGGAATAGCCAAGTAGATCAAAAGTGGAGCATTTGGGATACCACAAGCCAAGGTTAGGAGCGTGTACTAAATATCTCAAAATTCTCTTAACGACTATTAAGTGACATTCCTTGGGATTGGCTTAAAATCTTGCACATATGCACACACTAAGCATAATATCAGGCCTAGATGCACAAAGGTAAAGAAGAGAGCCGATCATGGAGCGATATACCTTTTGATCAACCGACTTCCCTTCTTCATTGAGATCAAGATGACCATTTAATGCCATGGGTGTCTTGATGGGCTTGGCATCGGCCATATCAAACTTCTTAAGCATATCATTCACATACTTGGTTTGACATATGAAAGTCTCTTCCTTCATTTGCTTGACTTGAAATCCAAGGAAGAACTTCAATTCACCCATCATAGACATCTCAAACCTCTTGGTTATGATCCTACTAAACTCCTCACAAAATTTCTTATCAGTAGAACCAAATATAATTTCATCGACATATATTTGGCAAACAAAGATATCCTTATCTACTTTGTGAGTAAAGAGAGTAGAATCGGCTTTGCCCATTACAAAGTCGTTGTTGAGAAGAAAATCCTTAAGGCATTCATACCATACTCTAGGAGCTTGCTTAAGCCCATAGAGCGCCTTATGGAGCTTGTACACATGATTTGGAAATCTTGGATCTTCAAAGCCCGACAGTTGTTCTACATACACCAACTCGAATAGAGGGTCGTTCAAGAATGCACTTTTCATGTCCATTTGATAAAGCTTAAAATCATGGTGAGTGGCATAGTCTAATAATATACAAATTGATTCAAGCCTAGGTGCATAGGTTTCACCAAAATTCAAACCTTCAATTTGGGTGAAACCTTGTGCAACGAACCTTGCCTCGTTTCTTGTGACGACACCATGTTCATCTTGTTTGTTTCGGAAAACCCACTTGGTGCCAATCACATTTTCCTTTGGTCTTTCAACCAACTCCCATACCTCATTTCTTCTGAAGTTGTTCAACTCTTCTCGCATGGCAATTACCCAATCCGGATCATCAAGTGCTTCATCTACCTTGAGAGGTTCCAAAGAAAAAACATACGAGTAATGTCCACAAAAGGTTGCTAAACGTGAACGAGTAGTTACCCCTCTTTGAATACTTCCAAGAATATTGTCAACGGGATGATCCCATTGAACACTTTGATGAACTCTTGGATGAAGCACCTGTGATTAAGGTTGAATGGGTCCATCATCATCATTTTCAACTTATGAAGCATCTTCTTGAGCTTCTTCACCTTGTTCTCCCCCTTGATCAATGCCATGAACTTGATCATCACCATGAACTTGACTTTGATCTTGAGATTCTTGAGAGCTTGGTGGTTCAACTCTTGTGGATGATGATGGATTATTGTTTCTTTCTTCAACCGGAGTTTGAGCTTGAACTTCACGAGGCCTCACCTCTCCCAAGCCCATCCTCATGATTGATAGATCGGGGGTTCCTCTTCATCTACAATATTTTTATCAACTAGCTCTACTTGAGAGCCATTGGATTCATCAAAAGTTATGTCCACCATGACCTCAACACAACCGGTGGTTTTGTTGAAGATACGATAGGCGTGTTCATTAGTACCATAACCAAGTAGAAAGCCTTGGGTTTCTTGTTAAGTATGAAACACTTACTCCCAAAAACTCTAAAGTAGTGCACCTTGGGTTTGTTACTGGTGATTATCTCGTATGGTGTCTTGCCCAAGTATTTGTGGAGGTAGAGGCGGTTGATGGCATGACACGCCGTATTGATTGCTTCGGCCCAAAAGATATCTGGAGTCTTGTACTCATCAAGCATTGTTCTTGCGGCTTCAATCAACGTCCTATTCTTCCTCTCTACAATACCATTTTGTTGAGGTGTGTATGGTGCGGAGAATTAATGCTTGATTCCTTTTTCATCAGGAAATTCTGCAATATTGGTGTTCTGGAATTCCGAACTATTGTCACTTCTTACATTATTGATCTTCAACTCATATTCATTTTGAGCTCTTCTAATGAATTTCTTGACAATTCCTTGAGCTTCACTTTTATCTTGCAAAAAGAATACCCAAGTGAAACGAGAAAATCAACAATGACAAGACCAAATTTGTTACCGCCAATGCTAATGTAGGCAATGGGTCCAAACAAATCCATGTGTAGAAGCTTCAATGGTCTTGATGTAGTCATGATGTTCTTGGCGGGGTGTGGAGCACCAACTTACTTCCCGGCTTGACATGCGCTACACGACCTATCTTTATCAAAGACAACATTGGTTAGTCCTAGGATATGCTCGCCTTTTTAAAGTTTGGCCAAGTTCCTCATCCCGACATGGGCTAGTCGGCGATGCCAAAGCCAACCCAAATCAAATTTTGCCACTAAACAAGTCTTGGGCTCAACTTTCTCCTTTGAGAAATCAACAAGATAGAATTTGCCCTTCAAACAACCCGTAAAAGCAATAGAGAAATCCTTCTTTCTAAAGACGGTCACACATTCATTAGTAAAGAGACAATTGTAGCCCATCTCTCAAAGTTGCGAGATCGACAACAAATTGTACCCCAAAGTTTCAAATAAATAAATATTTGAAATAGAGTTGTCATTTGAGAGTGCAATTTTACCCAAACCAATCCCATCTCCTTTGCTATTGTCTCCAAAGACAATAGTTTCTTCAGTTTTGTCATGAAGCTCTAGGGATGTGAACAAATCCTTCTCCCCGGTCATATGATTTAAGCATCCACTATCAAGCAACCATGCAGTGCCACCCGAGGAGTAGGCCTACAAAATAAGTTAAGCTTTGAATTTAGGTACCCAAAAAGATTTGGGTCCTAGAGGGTTAGATGGATACACTTTTGGAACCCACACACTTCTAAGAATTGCCCTCTTACTGTAAGGTCCAACATACTTGACCACTATTTTACCATTGTGATCCACTGACACCATGTAGTCGGTAGTGTAGCTTGGTGATGACTCATGAGTGACAACCTTAGTCTTGATGGGTGCCTCAACCTTCTTTTTGACTTGAGAAGGAGTTGCGGTGGTCACACCATGTGCCATGTTCATCAAATCCTACAGATTTGCTCCTTTTGTGAACATGACACATTCCTTACCTTTGACCACATTTCGGTCATTTACCTTACGTCCCTTGTAATGTCCAAGTCCATCCTTTTTGTTTGGACATCTTCCATCCTTGTAATTTACCTTAGGCTTAGGCTTGGTTTTACCTTCATAGCCATCCTTTACTAACATGTTCAATCTCTCAAGTTGAGCATCCTTTGCTTGGATCAACTTTTCTAGCTTAGCCATGTTAGTAGCACAAGCTTGTACATCAACTTTATAATATTTTGAGCACCCTTCACTTGTGGAGACATTGGAGTCAAGAGTTGCTTTAGAGTTGGTTTTGGTGCTTTCCCAAAGGGCATTATGGCTAACTTCAAGACCTTTGTACTTGGTCGTTAAGCATGAGAAGCTTTCTTGAAGTTCACTATGAGTGGCCTTTAGGGAAGCTAGATATTCATTTATCAAAGTGGTCTCCTTTGACATCCTCTCTTTTGAATCATTAGCTAGAGATAAATCAATAGCTAATTTTCAGCGTGCCAGTCAATCTGACCTGTAGATTGACAAGGAAATAAAAGTATTAAATTCCAGGCGCTCCGATCGGCTGGAGTTCCGATCTGTCTTGAAGAGCGCGTCGGCGAATCAGCCGATTTGCTGTGAAGATGATCGGTTATGGGTCAGCCGATAATCGCGTAATAATTGTAAGGAAAACTGCTGGAGTGATCTAAACAATTATTACAGATGCAACACTTGAGATAGATCTAATCGGCGGTAAGACAATAAATCGAAGAAAAGCGATGACGAAGCCGATAGTTCCAATCTCAAGATGGACAACTGGTGATAATACTAGAACAACAGGTAAAACTTGCAATTCTAGTAAATATCGATAACTGGTGAATAAATCCAAACGAAACCACAGCGATGCGCCGGTAGTTAAAGCTCGGATATTACTCGATAAGCGGAACCTACCAATTGGCCGGAGATCAAGTTGATGCAGCCCTGCCAATCCGTACGAACTCGTGAAAGAAAAAAGTATTAGCGAAGTCGCCAATTTGAAAGTAAATTGCTGGAAAAAAGTAGAAGTATTGTTGTTGATTGATGTGTTCGTCCTCTGCAAAGCCCTAGCGACTCCTATTTATACCCTGAAACTAGGACTCCCGGTCGATTACGACTTGTTACAACCTTATTTGAAACAGGAAAACTACTATATCTATAATATCTTTAAAAAGGAAACGGACTCTCGCAGAATCTTCCGCCGCCGTCTCCTAATCCAATCAGGACTTTTCCAATTGCTTCTTGACCGAATTAGCGTCGCTCTGTTGACCAACTTTTGACCGGGACCTTCTGATGTAGCCCCAACCTGTTGGCGCAAGCTGTATCACCAATCGGCCGATTTCCAACTGTTACCTCAATCGGCAGATTCCTTACTGTAGCCTTCAGATCTGCCGCATCGGCCAATCTTATTCTCCTGACGCCGATTCAACACATGTCAAAATCTAGCGTCAACACATGCCCCCCAGTTTCGGAGTAAAACATAACTTTTTCTTCGAAACTCTTTCTTTAATCCTTTTCTCCGAAACGGGCGCAGTAAAAATCTCCTTCCGTTCTGCGGTCTTCCGCATAATGATTGCAATTTCCTCGGACCGAGCGCGCGAAACGACCGCTCCCCTGGAATTCGTGTAGACGGCGCGGCAAAAATACCGCCTTTACCCTTGCTCTCCCGGATTATCCTTAAGTATTGGCATTCTCCGCCTACTTTTCCCCACAAACCTAGCATCTTCTTCCAGCGCACCACTGTTCATCTTCCTCCCGAGCCCTCTCGATCTCCAACCGCTCCCTTCGACAATCTCGCTTGCGATCTGCTTCAACTTCCCAATGGCATCACCATCGGCGACCTCTCCAACCACGGAGGCTTTGTCAGCAATCCCCTCAGCGGCGGCGGCCCAATCGGCGGCTCCACTGGCAGCCCCATCGGCAACGATGATCTTCATCCCAGAGGTAATCACTTGAAATTTTCCCTTTTGCTTTTCTACCGCTCCAGCATTTTCTGGATCCCTTCTCAGTTTTTCCCCTTTTCCTCCTTTTTTAGGCACTAAGGCACCAGATCACCATCCCCCTTTCAGAATCTCCCGATCTTATCTACTTAGGCCCCATGGGGAACCCCGATCCAACTAATCTGATCAATCTAGAGACTCACAGAGTCCCGTTCAAGCAATCACCCATGGACCTAGATCAGTGGGTAGGTGCCTTTAGGTCCTGGCCGAATGAGACCCCCGGCTGGAGAGAATGGTACCAAAGAATAGCCAGGTCTAGGAGAGTTCAGTGGGATGAACTAAAAATCGGCCAATGCATAGACCTCTCTCTGTCCCAGATGGAGAAAAATGAACCTTTGGTCATAACAGCTTCTTACTTCTGGTCCGATGCACTCAATGCGTTTCTTTTTGGACATGGACCCATGACCCCAACTTTGGCCGATGTCTTGTTGTAGACCGGCCTTGACATCTCCTCCGCCGATATCCCCTTTAACTATCTGATTAAGCCATCACATCAGCTAGAAACCAAAGCAATCGGCGGATGGAAGGGGTACATCAGCAAAAATATAAAGACTGGGACAGTTTCAGAGAGAGAGCATACTGCATTCCTGATGATGTGGCTGGAGAAGCACTTTTTCTGTGGCAGAGCAGTTGGACCTTCTTCTAACACGCAAGCCTTAGCGGAAGCTCTATCACTAGGATCGGTCGTTCCCCTTGGAAAACATCTGTTGGGATCGGCCTACCACATGATGCACCAAATCGGCACTAAGCTGTCAAAAGGGGAGCCGATTGGGAACCCTGGCGGTCCTTAGTGGTTTATTACTCTCTGGCTCAACCTATATATGAGCAAGGTCTCCCAGCAACGAGTAGAGACCAAAACTTTTCCCAATATTTAGTCGGAGGAAAATCAAACCGTCCGACGACGCTGCAGATCCTTTGGAGAGGCGGCATCGGCCTTCCCTGGCTGTCCGTTCACAGCTGCCCATACGGCTGAATATTTCAGATGCTTCTACAATGGCCTCAGTGAAGAGACTGTCAGTTGGCATCCATATCGGGCAGTAGAGCCGATTTTCGAACTTCCCATCAGCTACGACTTCTCCACTCATACCTTTGACAGGGAGCTTATGGATATCCTGATTAAGCCAAGGATTTTGCCATCCAACTTCTTCTCTGGAAAGGACTCTCCCACATATGAGTTCTATAATCCATCGGCCAACCTCGAAGACAACAAGCCGTCGAGTGCGAGCCCGCATCGGATCGGCTGACCAAATGGCGGTAGCATCGGCTGAGACTCCGACTCCTTTATCTTTGCCAACTACCGAGATGGCCGATCCTCAAGTTGCCGTAGAAGTCGGAGCGGCTGCGGCATCACTGCTAGTGGAAGCTGTTCAGGTAATCTTGCTTATTTCATATATCTTTTAAGTGCTCCACTAACACTAACTTTCTCTTTCTACCAGGCTGCACAAGCTGTTCCAACGCAGTCTCCACAGCAATCGGCCACATCCCAAGCGGAAGCCGAAGCTCCAGCAGCTCCTCCCGTCGAGGTAGATAATCTCTTACCTCAATTTCTTGATATTCAGAAGACTTAACTGATCCTGATGCAGGCCAATTTGGGTATGCTGACTGTAACCCCACAACAAACATCAGCCGGAAGATCAACAGAGGCATGGCAAATATTTCATACCATCTTATTTCAATTACCCATAGTATACTCATAGGATCTGTTTTCCATGCCTTTTCAGGAAGCTGGTCCGAGCGGAGCATTAATAGTTGTTGAATCCTCTTCCTCTGACGAGCCGATTGTACCAGCCCCTGAGACAAGGGAGGCGCTCCCACTGGCGCAAGCAAGAGAAATTCGTTTTAAGGAGGTAACAAACTTACCATTGGAATCGGCCGATTCCCCTTTACTGTTTGCTAACCCTTCTCTTTATTTCCCCACAGGAGCAAGACACCCCGAACAACAACGTTTTCTCCTTTGCCGTCTCTTTGCCTGATGATGAGGAAATCGCTTCACGCCCAATTCCGTCGAGCTCTGCTTCCGATGATGTCCGCGCCAAGCTCGAGAGCATGCGGATTCTCCTCCAAGACGATATCGGCCGATTAGTAGAAGATGCTTCGCCGATTCGACGACTTTTCAATGATATCAAGGATCGACTCCCGGAAGAAACAACAGAAAGCTTGGAGCGTGCTGCATACATAGAACATATGCAAACCCCGGTTTCCAGGGTCCTGCGCCATATGACTGATCGCGCCCAGCTAGCAAAAACCCGGGAAGAGGCTGACTCGTACAAGCATTGGGCCCAAGAGGTACATCGACGGATCAATTTCCTTGAAAGCTGTCGCCCGGATATCGTCGGCACGATAGATCGGCTCAAACGGAGGCGAGCAGAGCTAGCCAAGGAGATGGAGCAAATAACCAAAGACATAGCTGCTGAAGAAAAGATGCTTCAAGAGCTCCCGTCCGTCATCACTGGGCTGAAGCAAGAAAGGCAGAACTTGGCCCGTGAAGCGATAAGACTTCGTCGCCATATGTCAGAAGTTCTTGGATCGGCCGATGATGACCTGAGAGTACTAGATTCGGCCGATCAGATTAGGCAACGAGCCATCGTGGCCATAGATGCTTTCCTCGGGCTGTAAAGAATATTGTAAACATTTAATGCTCCTTTAATGTTATTGCGCCGATTTGGTCCTTTAATGTTACTACACTGACTTGATCTTGGACCACTTCTTTTGGCAGATTTGCATTTATGAATGCTTTTACTCCAATAGGACGTGTCTCACCATCTATCTACCTTCCCTTTCTTTATAAGTAGATCCTTCACCGTCTCTAGAGGCATACGCATTACTCATCTTTTCTCTCTTCAACACTAGATCTTTATCCTCCCAAACCGAACAGCAAGATGTCTTCTTCGTCCTCTTCATCTTCTTCCTCCGTCAACCAGGTATGAACTCTCCTCTGCCTTTCCCCTAGGCATCTCAATCGCTCTGATGTTAGGTAGTCTCTTCATCTCTGTTTAGCCAAAACGTCTCAGCCCCGGTCTGGAACGAGCGATCGAAATCATGCATTCAGACGAACCACTGTCGCAGGCAGACAAAGATCTGATAAGAGCCCAAGCTGAAGAACTCAAAGATCATGTTCCCGCTGTTGTCCAGGAGTATTGGGACCTTATAGATGCTCACTTCTTGGTCCATAAGCGACCACCCTCTGAGAAGAGTCCTCCACTCCCTCATCAAGTCAAGACTGAAACTGCCATGGAGAATCTGGAGGAGAAGAAGACCCGCCTCCTGATAGAACTTTGCGATCAAGCTGAGACTGGAGCTACTATAGAGAATCCGAAGGAGAATAGGATCCGCCTTCTGATAGAACTGGGTCGTGTCGAGAGAGAAATCCAGAACAGGCGTAATCAACAGATATATCGGTATTTTTGTTCTAAGGGCGACTTGTACCATGTCGGCCATGTACTCTGTCGTTTTCATCCAATAATGAACTGGTATAAGCGAATCACAATGTTTCTTTCTTCGGGCGATGTCATTTCGGCATCGGCTATGCAGACGAAAATCGATGGAAATCGGCCATGTTGTCTTGATATTTCTTACTGCAAGTTATGCATCTACTCAAATGCTTGGATAGTACCTCTTCAGATATCGTCCGTTTAAAGCTCTTGGGAACTCCTCCCCTTCAATAGTTTATAGAATATATGCATTTCTAGGGGCACATCGGCCGATTCTGTATGGCCCTTCCCAAGAGGGTGACCATTTACCAAATTTGGGATCTTTAAACCCTATCGGCAGCACCGACTTCCATACCAAATCTCCCTGAGAGAATTGTTTAACTTTGACCTTTTTGTCATACCATCTGGCCACCCTTTTCTTGTTTTCTTCTATACTAATCAGGGCCTTTAACTGCAGACCTGCCGAGTCATCAAGCTTGTCCTTCATGAGGAAGGAATAATCATCGGCCGTCAACTGATCTTGAAGCGATATACGCCTTGACCCCATCCTTAATTCCCAAGGCAAGACTGCCTCATGACCATAAACCAGCTAATAAGGAGATATCTTAGTGGCTCCGTGACAAGCCATCCTGTAAGCCCATAAAGATTCAGCCAAATACATGTGCCACTTTTTGGATTGTTCTTCTATTTTTCTCTTGATCAACTTGATTATCCCCTTATTGGACGATTCTGCCTGGCCATTGGCTTGAGCATAATATGGAGAAGAATTTAATAATTTAATTCCCATATCGGCCGCAAATTCCCCGAATTCTCCAGAGGTGAACATTGTTCCCTGGTCAGTTGTGATAGTCTGAGGAATACCAAACCGATAGATAATATGGTTCTTAACGAATTCAATCATATCGGCCGATGTCACGTTCCTTAAAGGAACTACCTCCACCCACTTAGTAAAATAATCTGTGGCTACCAATATGAACTTATGCCCTTTGCTCGATGGAGGGTGAATCTGTCCGATGAGATCTATTCCCCAACCTCTGAACGGCCACGGCTTGATCACTGGATTCATAGCCAATGCTGGCGCGCGCTGTATATTGCCAAACCTCTGACGGTCTTGGCATCCTTTATAATATTTGAAACAGTCCTCAAGAATAGTTGGCCAGTAATACCCATTGTTTCTGATCATCCATTTCATTTTGTGAGCCGATTGATGGGCTCCACATACGCCTTCATGGATTTCTCCCATCAGGACCTTTGCTTCTTCTATTCCCAGGCACTTGAGAAGAACTCCATCAATCGTCCGGTAAAATAAATCATCTTCAAGTAACACATATTTTGTAGCTTGAAAACGTACTCGCCGATCCACTTTCCGGGAGGGATCCTTCAAGTAATCGGTGATCTCCTTTCGCCAGTCATCGGCCGCGAGCTCTAAAATCATAGCTCCCTGAATCGGCCGATATCCGGACGCATGTTGGGCCAGCCTGTTGGCCTCTTCATTATAATTTCTAGGGATATGCTCAAGTATTGCAGACTTGAACTCCTTTAAAAGCTGAAGGCAATCTTCATAATAAATCCTCAAGATATCATCTTTGCATTCAGATCGCCCCGTTAACTGATCCACCATGAGCATGGAATCTCCAAAAATTTCGACTGCATCAGCTTTGACGTCCCTTAATAATTGGATCCCTTTCAGGACGGCTCGATATTTCGCCTGATTATTGGTTGCGGATGATTCTATCGGCAGAGAGAAATCATAACTTGCCCCCCGAGATGATACAAGAACGAGGCCGATTCCTGATCCGACCCCACACGAAGAACCGTCGAAATACAGAGTCCATGGAACCAGTTCAACGACAGCAATCTCTAGTCCGCAATGTTGAGCTACAAAATCGGCCATGACTTGACCTTTAACAGCTTTGGCCGATTCGTACCTTAAGTCAAATTCTGACAGAGCCAGGATCCATTTTCCAATCCGCCCTTTCAAAATCGGCAATGATAGCATATATTTCACCACACCATCTTTGCATATAACTATGCATTCTGCCGATAACAAATAGTGCCTGAGCTTGGTACACGAGAAGTATAAACACAAGCACAGCCGCTCCACCGGGGAATATCTTGTTTCGGCGTCCAGGAGTCTTCTGCTGACATAATATACCACCCGTTCTTTCCCTTCGAACTCCTGTACCAACGCCGATCCAATAGCCTGTTCATCAGCCGATAAATATAATTTGAACGGCTTACCAGGCTGTGGCGGGACTAACACCGGAGGTGAAATCAGATATTGCTTGACGTCTTCCAACGCTCTGCGCTGTTCTTCTCCCCATACAAATTCCTGATCGGGCTTTAATTTCAATAAAGGGGTAAAAGCTCGAATACGCCCTGACAGGTTGGATATGAATCTTCTGATAAAGTTGACTTTGCCGATGAGGGACTGCAGCTCAGTTTTATTCTGTGGGGCCACAACTTTGTTGATGGCGTCTATGGTCTTCCGGTTGACTTCTATCCCGCGCTCATGAACCATGAATCCTAAAAATTGCCCGGCCGATACACCAAACGCACACTTGTTCAGGTTCATCTTCAACCCACGTTTCCTTGTGCACTCCAGTACTTCTTGTAAATCGGCCAGATATTCTTGGTGACCTTTTGACTTGACCACGACGTCATCTATATAAATCTCCACCGATGTACCAATAAGCTTGTGGAAGATATAGTTCATGGCCCGCTGATATGTAGCACCGGCGTTCTTTAACCCAAAGGTCATTACAACCCATTCAAATAAACCAAGATGACCTGGACACCTGAAAGCCATTTTCGATATATCTTCTTCGGCCATTAATATCTGATTGTACCCGGCATTACCATCCATGAAACTGATAACTTTGTGTCCTGCGGCAGCATCTATCAAGATATCGGCCGTTGGCATTGGATATCCATCCATTGGTGTGGCCTGATTTAAGTTCCTGAAATCGATGCACACACGCAACTTTCCATTCTTTTTATACACGGGCACAATATTAGAAATCCATTCGGCGTAGCGGCACTGCCGAATAAATCCTGCTTCAATTAACTTTGTTATCTCGGCCTTTATATCAGGTAGAATCTTGGGGTTGCACCGTCGTGCAGGTTGCTGATATGGCCGATATCCTGATTTTATAGGTAACCAGTGTTCAACAATGGACCGGTCTAGACCTGGCATCTCATGATATTCCCAAGCAAAGCAATCCTTGAATTCTTTTAACAAACCTATCAATTTATACTTATACTCAGGATCCAAATTAGCACTAATATACGTCGGCCTTGATTTGCTACTGTCTCCCAAATCCACCATCTCTAATGAATCGGCCGACGTAAACCCATGCCCAAGTTTCCCGTCTTCTCGGACGAGCCGATCCATCTATTCTGAATCTTCAGAGCCGACTGCTTGGATCGGCTGTAGATAGAAATCGGACACCTTCAGGAAGTCAGTGTCCCAAGTCCTGCTAGATATACGCCTGACGTGCTCGCAGCTCAATTGTTGTGTGTCGGCCGCTGCGACGCTGTAGGCGGAATCGGCGGTGACTATTTTCGTACTGTCGCCGACCCATTGCACGAGGCATTGATGCATTGTAGATGGGACACAGCAGTTTGCATGTATCCAGTTGCGACCGAGCAGCATGTTGTAGGACCCCTTACCGTTAATAATGAAAAAGGTAGTAGGAAGGGTCTTACTGCCGATGGTGAGGTTGACGCGGAGCGCTCCACGGGCGGGAGACACGTTGCCTTCAAAATCCTTTAGCATCATGTCCATCTTGGTCAGATCTTCATCGCTCTTGCCTAGCTTGCGGAACATGGCATACGGCATGATGTTGACTGCGGCGCCTCCATCTACTAGTAATCTGGTGACGGGTCGCCCGTTAACGTAGCCTTTGAGAAACAACGCCTTAAGATGTTGCCGTTTTTCTTCTTCTGGTTTCTCAAAAGTAGCCGTCATCGGCTCTAACACCAGTTGCGCCATTTGCTCTTCCATTCTTGTCGCTTTTTCTCGATCGTCAAGCGCCATGAACTCCATCGGCAATATGAACACCATGTTGATGTCAGCTGCCGATTCTTGATTGTCTGCTTCCAGGCTGTTGTTTTTCTTGGGGCGCTAAACCCGAGGCTTAACGTTTCTTTTCTCCGGCACCTGCCTCTGTTCTTCTTCTTGTTGCTCCCACTGGCGCATGCATTGGACCCTCCGTTTCTGGGATCTGGATAGACCATCGGGACACCACCTGGGGTTTACTGGTTTGGCCGATGATCTGGTGTGTTCCCAATCTGGTTCCCTCCCTAGGGGATTTTCGTCTGACACCATGTCATCAGCCATCTCCTCCCACCGATCGTGCACACTGATTCTGCCCCCCAGTCCATCCTGTTGGTTGATCCTGCCTTTTGACCGGTGATGTTGGTCAACTCTGCCCCCAGCCGATCATGCACTGAAAGGTGTTGTCCCTCTTGTTCGCGCCGATTTCTGCTGATCGGCTCTGATCCTCTGTCCCTAGAGCGCGATCTTTTAAACGGGCGATCGTTGCAACTTAATCCGTTGCACTCAGGACAGTTATCGGCTGACGGCAGTCGGATGTCGTTCTCCCAGCAATGGATGAAGAACGGACATTGCCAGTGATCCTCGTGCCGACGCATCATCTCGTCGTGGTACCTTGATTGTTCCTGCTGCCGCTGATATTTGCTGAGCAAGAACTGGGAGGTGACGGGTCTGCGCGGTCGTTCTGGCCCCCGCCTGTTCTTTTTGATTTCAGCCGCCGTGACTTTCTTCCTGGGGTCTACAGCGCCGCTCCTTCTTGCCGATTCTGATGTCAGCACCTTGGTTTGAAGTGGATTTCTCCCCGTGTCCACCATGTTAGCCGGGAAAGGATGCTGGTCTATCTTCATCGGTTTCACCGATTTAGCCGGGATTTCAAATTTGAGCCTCCCCTGCTCGATGGCCGATTGTATCTGCTGACGAAAGATCTTGCATTCATTTGTGTCATGAGATGTAGCATTGTGCCACTTACAGTACTTCATCTTCTTGAGCTGATCGGCCGAAGGGATGGTATGATACTGAGATAGCTTAATCTGCCCTTCCTGGAGTAATAAGTCAAAAACCTTATCGGCTTTTGATGTGTCAAAGCCGAATGTCTTTGGCTCTTTCTTTCCGAATGGGCATGATATTGGTTTTTTGTCTTTCACCCACTCTGCCAGGCCGATTTCCACCTCCCCATCAGATTCAGATCCTTCTAGGTATGCCACCTTCTTCTGGAAATTCCTCCGCTGCTCAAACGGACGGACTTCCTGTCCAGCCAATCGGTGAATGATCTGGCTTAGGCTTTCAAATTCTAGCGAAGCATACCTTTCCTTGATTTGTGGCAGAAGGCCTTGGAAAGCGATATCGGCCAACTGTGCATCGGTCAGAGCCAGACTGTAGCATTTGCTCCTGACCTCTCTGAACCTCTGTATATATCCCGTTACTGGCTCATCGCTCCTCTGTCTGAGGCTGGTCAAATCTGAGAGTTTCATCTCATGTACTCCTACATAGAAGTATTTGTGGAACTGCTTCTCCAGATCGGCCCAAGTAACAATAGAATTTGGTGGCAAAGTGGTGAACCACTGGAAGGCCGATCCGGACAGAGACGATGAAAATAGACGCACCCTCAGAGCATCTTGCGTGGCGGCTTCTCCGCACTGGATGATGAATCTGTTGACGTGCTCAACGGTGGATGTGTCGTCCAGTCCCGAAAACTTGGTGAAATCGGGTACCTTGTAGCGGTGTGGGAACGGAAGCAAGTCATAGGCCGATGGGTATGGTGTCTTGTATGTGTAAGTCTGCACTTTTGGCTTCAACCCAAACTGGTCCTGAATCACCTCTGCTATTCTTGTCGTCCAGTCCACCTGCTGCTGATGAACGACCGTTCGCGGTGCCGGCATATGTTGAAGGGCTGGTGGTGGTACAGCTGGATGATGGATCGAAGCATGCGGCGAATTTTGCTAAGCAGCTGATAGTTGATGGCGAAGTGAATCCTCCGCCCCGTCGTATGTCATCATCGGCGCCGCGCTTCTGAGTGCTTCTACAGCGCTTGCCCCCCTGCCGATCTCTGATGAGACTAGTTGATACTGAGGGACCGTCGGCCGGACGGCCGATTGGAACGGCGCCTGGATTGGGTAGCTTCCATGCCCGGTTGATGGATCGGGGAAAGCTGACGTTACTGATGCCCCCCAGGGTACTGAGCTTGTGGGTAGCGATTGTACAGAAGCAATCTGGACGGGTTGAAGCGGTGCCTGTGATGAGAAACATGGTGCAGTGCTATATCTTGGAGACGCTGGAGGCAATGGAGCATTGTATCCCTCGCGTTGCGTCAGCATCGGCCCGGGAGCCGATTGGGACGTGCCTAGTAAGCTTCTGGCTGGGAGTGCGATCGGCGGGGCATACACTGGCCCCTGATAGCCTTGAACTGCTCCGCTGGCCAGAGAGCTGATGACGGCGTTGTACACCGTGTTGGTCATCACCGAGGACTGGTCGATGAATGCCTGGTAGACGGACTGTTGGATCATATCGGACATCTTGCCCGAATCCTCAGCAATGGTGATGTGGCGGGGAACTGGAATAAGAGCTTTCTTGACAGCCTCCCCACTTCTTGTACGACTGAACGACTGCAGATACATCTTCTTGTAATCTTCTAGATGTTTAGCTAATTCTTCCCTCTGGTCGTCCTTAAGATCCGCTTCTGTGACCTCAATGATGTTGCTGTCGGAAATTTCTGCGTTCTTCGACATATCAGATCTTGAAGTGTCCCACCGGGCGTGCCAAAAGTGTGTTGGCTCTAAAATCGGCCAGACAGGAATCAGCCGATGGTCTTCAGCGTCGGACACACGACCCGGGAGAATCTGCTTAGCTCCTGTTCGGGTTATCGCCCTGGTGCGGTTCGTGCGGCGTGCCAGTCAATCTGACCTGTTGATTGACAAGGAAATAAAAGTATTAAATTCCAGGCGCTCTGATCGGCTGGAGTTCCGATCTGTCCTGAAGAGCGCGTCGGCGAATCAGCCATTTTGCTGTGAAGATGATCGGCTATGGGTCAGCCGATAATCGCGTAATAATTGTAAGGAAAACTGCTGGAGTGATCTAAACAATTATTACAGATGCAACACTTGAGATAGATCTAATCGGCTGTAAGACGATAAATCGAAGAAAAGCGATGACGAAGCCAATAGTTCCAATCTCAAGCTGGACAACTGGTGATAATACTAGAACAACAGGTAAAACTTGTAATTCTAGTAAATATCGATAACTGGTGAATAAATCCAAACGAAACCACAGCGATGCGCCCGTAGTTAAAGCTTACTCGATAAGCGGAACCTACTAATTGGCCGGAGATCAAGTTGATGCAGCCCTGCCAATCCGTACGAACTCGTGAAAGAAAAAAGTATTAGCGAAGTCGCCGATTTGAAACTAAATTGCTGGAAAAAAGTAGAAGTATTGTTGTTGATTGATGTGTTCGTCCTCTGCAAAGCCCTAGCGACTCCTATTTATACCCTAAAACTAGGACTCCTGGTCGATTACGACTTGTTAAAACCTTATTTAAAACAAGAAAACTACTATATCTATAATATCTTCCGCAGAATCTTCCGCCGCCGTCTCCTAATCCAATCAGGACTTTTCCAATTGTCTTGACCGAATTAGCGTCGCTCTGTTGACCAACTTTTGACCGGGACCCTCTGATGTAGCCCTAACCTGTTGGCGCAAGCTGTATCACCAATCGGCCGATTTCCAACTGTTACCTCAATCGGCCGATTCCTTACTGTAGCCTTCAGATCTGCCGCATCGGCCAATCTTCTTCTCCTGACGCCGATTCAACACGTGTCAAAATCTTGCGTCAACAGTCATCTTCATCATCGGAGATGTTGTTGAAGAGTTTCCTTGAATACTTGGGTATGGCTAGAGTTGTCATACCTTCATGATCGGAGTCTTCATGACTAGACTCCCACTTTTGACCAACATGAGCATGACCTTGATATTTCTTCTTGTAGTCTTTGCTCTTCTCCTTGTACCTCTTCTCATCCTTTTCTTTGTTCTTCAATTATCGGCAATTGGCAATGTAGTGACCCACTTGTTTGCACTCATAACATCTTCACTGTGATGGCTTCTTCTTATCATCACCATCTTTCTTGTAGTACTTCTTCTTCATGAACTTCTTGAAGTTTCTCAACACCAAGGCCCTCTCTTCATTTGTGGAGCCTTCATCACTTGAATCTTCTTCCTCGACTTTAGAGCCTTGGGGCTTGATTCAACCTTTTCACTTGAGCTAGCATTGAGAGCTACATTCTTATTCACATTGTGGCTAAGTGACTTGGCTACATCCCTCTCAACCAACTCTTGATAAAGAATTTCACCAAGAAGTTGATTTAGTGTCTTGGTCTAGAATTTGGGATCTCTTCTAATCATTGTTGCAAGAGTAGAGTTCCTTGGTGTGAAAGCCCTAAGCAACTTCTTTGTCATCTTGTGATCTTCGCACTCCGTACTTCGAAGAGATCTAATGTCCGACACAAGGACCATTAGTCTATCATGCATTTGCCTCACGGTCTCTTCACCATGCATGACAAAGTGCTCTAGCTCTCCTTGTAGCAATCCATCTTGCCCTCTCTAACTTCACCGGTCCCCTCATGAGCTTCTCTCAATGTGTCCCAAATTTTCTTGGCTACTTCAACATTGCGGACCTTGTTGAATTCTTGAGCACAAAGACAACTTGTGATGACTCTCACGGCTTGCACATTACAGAAGTAGTCTTGAGCTTGTTCGGCCGTGGGTACACCGTTTGAAGGAGGAGTCACACCTAAAACCACAACCTCCCAAATAGAGGGGTGAAGCCCGTAGAGATGCATTTTTATGTCATAAGACCACTTGGGATAATCCATCCCATCAAAGAAAGGAGGTTTTCCCAAGTGGACCGATTGAAATTGAGAAGTAGGATATTGAGATGAAACATAGTTATGAGGAACTTAATGTAGCCCGAAGAAAGGATGTTTCTCACTTTCTTCCTTGATTGGCTTCATCATCAACTTCTCGGCCTTCTTCTCAATTTTTCCCTTCATCTTCTCTTTTCTCCTTCTTCTTCCTTCCGATGTCTCACCCTCGCTTTCATCACTTGAACTTGAGTCGGCATCATGAATGGAGGGTAAACGACTTGTTTGCCCAAAGGGATTTCCGGCACCATCTAACCCGGTAACGGCATCGACTTGAGCAGCGACAGTTGCGGCGGCGTCGGTACCATCCCCAACTATAGATATCTTAATATCTCTTATCGGTTAAGCCTTAATGAAGAGATCAGGCTCTGATATCAATTGAAAGAATCTTGGTGGTGCCTAGAGGAGGGTGAATAGGAGTAACTGTAAAACCTGAAAAATTCTTCGCAGTAACTAAATTTGTCAGAACTTCCGACACTGTGTAGGAAGTTTCGACGGGTCGGAACTTCCGACGAAAAAAGTTCTGATACGAAACTCAAAATTAAACTTGAAACTGCAGAACCTGGCTGAATCAAAAGTTGTGCAATGATACTAGAAGACTTCTGCAGGTGATCTAGCTTATGTTCCTTGAGATAAATTTGTTAGCGCTTTTGAGTTAAAGATCAAGCACCAGTACCAATATATGATCTAGTACCAATATATGATCTGCTGCTACTTATAATTACTTACCAATTTCTGCACAATATATGATCTGCTGGCTAGGCAGCTCTTAATTCGTCTAAAATAATATATTGGGTCTAAAGTACAGCTAGCAAGCACTTTTTTATACCATCTCTAACTAGATATGTGTTAGCTGTATTCTTTTTACTAATTTCAGTTGATGTTCACTAGCTGTATTCTTTTATATAGTACAAAGCTCCAGTCATGAGGCTCCTAGTAGTTTTGTTTAAATGCTTATATACTACAAATCTGAAATCTGCTCATGTGCATACATTGAACCTGCTGCTGTCTTGCTATTGCTATTTGCTAGTTCTTGTGATAGGTAATTTGTTCCGGTGCAAGTATCTGCTAATATCTACCCATGTGTTGTATGCATATCTCATCATACATATCTAATGAAACAAATAGTACTGAGAGATGTTTGTGGAGCCAAGCGAAGAAGCTTCATTTGTTCCTAGACTGTTCAGATATTGTAGAGGTTAATAACTGAAAACAGCCTAGTCTTGAAATTGTTGTTCAGATATTATACTTGATGTTTGGTTTAAGAAAAATTATGCTTGATGCTAGAGAACTAATGCTGATAATTTATCTCATTGGCACTTGCAGATGGATTATGGGATCACACCAGCGAGGGGATTCATGAGGGACTCGACTACCTGATATTGCGGATCTGCATAGCTGCTAGTTTGATCTGGCTCTAAATTTTAAATTTTGTTCACTGACATTATTTGAGTCTCTTTCTAAATTTGAAAACATCATGTATCTTGCTATATGATGGTCTGTTGTCTTGGTGTCAGATTGTGTCGTATAAGTTCAAAGTTTTTTTTATGGTTGTGAAGCGGAGGGTTAGACAGCATAATGAATTTGTGAGGTTGATTCAAAAGTTATTATGGTCTTGTGATGATCCTAACGTTAACCCATTATGAGATATTGTATTATTGTCGTTTTTGAATTTTTCTCAAATTTTCCTGAATTTTCAAAATATTTTCTTGAATATACCCTTTCCCTCCCCTAATTCCTAAGGCCTTGTTCGTTTAGGCCGGGTTCAGCCGGGATCACGGCCCGATCCACGGGGGTCACCCCGGCCTGGAATGAATCCAAGCCTAAGAGAACGCGTCTTCGGTTAAAGCCCGGTCGGGCTTCTTCCCCGGCCTAATCCTCGCGTCCCCCTCGACACCGGCCCGGGATGCAACCCACACCTGCGACCCTGTGGATTGAATCCACGCCTCCCCGAGCGAGCAGGCAGGAGGCGGCGCTCTCCCCGCTGGCGGCGCGACCCGGAGGTGACGACCTCTCCGATGGCGGCTGCCTACTCCGGTGGCAACCTTCTCGCCGGTACTCGTCGCTCACTTCCTTCCCCTTTCCTCCCCATGTCCTAGGGTTTCTTGGAGCAAGCTCGCCGATCCGGTTCTTGATTCGCATACTCGGCGGATTCTTGATTCGTGGGTACTCGGCGGCTCCGCTCGTGGCTGTGCACAAAACAAATCGGCCGATCTGGAGCCGGTCGTACTGCTGCTAGTCCTACGTGCTTTTTGGCATGACTCCCAGATCTTGGCGTGAGGATAAACCAGCGGGGAAAGCGCAGCTTTACGGGCGGGCGTTTACCAAACAATTTACCCATTCGCTTTCTCCCAAAGGTCCTGCTGTGGCATCATCCATCCATTCCCCGAAAGGCCTGATGGTTTGAACATGTGCCAGCGACATCGAGTTCCAGCGTCAGGAATGGTGTAACGTGTTTCAGATTTTTTTTACTAGCTCTGCTCTAGGATACTAGTACAATTTACCCGTCGGTCCAGTGGGAATTTGTTTCCTTTTTTCAATCTCTGCAGCTGATTTGCTGCCTTTCTGCTTGTAATTTTTCTGCAGGGAGATTCCTAATTTTGCAATGTCACCATGTCTATAGACTACTAGTAGTTCTCTGTTCAACGTTGTATCAACTGATATCTTGCTCTAAAACTTGTAAACCCCTAAACATGAAGTGGCAATGCTCCTGCTCATGTCATTGAAAGAGCTCTTATATACAGTTAGGTTGCTAGTCATTTTGGTTGACTACAGATGACTAATGTCTAGGTTGGAAATTACTTGTACTGAACTGAATATGGCATTTGCTCTCCTGCTTAGTCCCATTTGACTTGCTGCTTGCTTCAGAACTGGTGTCAAATGGTTAGTGATATGGCTTCTGAAATTAGAAATGGGTGTTCATATGAACTATGCGAGTAGGCTATTTGCTGAATTATTGAACAATGCATTTTAATTTCTTGTGCATCTGTATGTTTCTGACTTAACCTCTCTTTGCTGAATTATATGTTCAGACTTAACATTAGCATCTAGAAGCCTCTTCTAATCTAAACAATCTACTTTGCAGATTATCTCGGCACCGGTTCGAGTAGGAGAAGATGAACCTCTGCCATCCTGGGATCCTGTACCCTCCCCAAGAGGTACATTCTATTGAAAGTCTGAACCATGTTATTAACTGAGTAGGGTATGGGTGTTGGACTCTTGGGGGTATATTTTTCTATCCTGCTTTTGTTCTTGGACAGAATTACAATTGTTTCTCCCTTGTTTCTGAAACTAGTATCCTAGCATGGAGTACTAGAATTGAATCGTTTGCTTGCAGCTGATATGTTAACTGCTTAGTTACCTTTTGATTTTGTATTGGCTATTGAATATGCTTGTTTCTTATGTTTCTCCTCAGGGTGGTGTTTAGGATCAAGGGAAAAAAAGGTGGCAAAAATCAGAATTGAAGTAGACTGGCATCAGATTTCTTTGCTAAGCTCCCAAAGCAGAAGCTGCAACCTGTATTCTTATGTGAAGAAGAATTTCTATAACTCATTTCCCCCTATCTAAATTTCTGCTGTTATTGTTAATCTTCAATTTGGGGTTGAAGCAATGCCGTGTGATCAAATCTGTCAGATCTTCAACCTGTTATTGCTGTAGCACTTTGAACAATTTCTGCTTGCTGGCATATTGGTTTTATGTACTTCAGTACGTATGGTTAGAGAATGGAGTGGAAACATCAGTACATGTTTTGTTGAAATCTCAGTAGTCAGTACACTAGTGCTGTGAAAGATTGTTACTGTAATATGTTCCTGGTGCTCGTAGCTGAACTGTTCTTGAGTTCAGTCAGTTTCATTTGCTGTTGTCTGAAGTACTGAACTTGCTTGTATATATGTGAATTTTCAGTCAGTTACTCAGTTTCATTTGCTCATATCAAAATTTTCAATCAATTTCATTGCCCTGTACTAACCGAATGATGGTTTGAAGAGAGGGATTAGGGGAAGGAAGGGATTGGATCCCCAAGGGGGTTGGGTGACATGGGAGGGATTCACCCAATCCCTGCATGTATTAGATCTCCCTATGGATTAAACCCATGCCTGCCGAACAAAGCCTAAATGGTGTGAGGGAGAAAACCCCCCATCGAGAGAGGCAACCCAGGGAAAAAAACATATGGCAAAATCCCCCCGGGGTTGATTTCCCTGGGTGTTGTTTGGTTCCTTGGTGCTAATTAGGAGTTCCGGATATTTGATGTTAATTAGGAGTATTAAATATAGGCTAATGATAAAATAAATTTTATAACCCCTAGGCTTATTCACGATATGAATTTATTAAGCTAGTCCGTAATTAGTCTATATGGTGCTACAGTAAACATATACTAATCATGAATTAGTTAGGCTTAATAGATTCATCTTTTGAATAAGTCTAAGCTTATGCAGTTAATTTTATAATTAATTTATATTTAATCTTTTTAATTAGTATTGGAATATTCCATACGATAGGGTTAAAATAAGCATCAATAACTGAACACCCCCTAAACCTAAGCAGACCCTTTTTCCCCGTGCCCTTCCTCTCCTCGCGCGCGTCCTCATACTCCCTCCGACCCCTGGTCTGTGCCGCCGCCCTCCCTTCCTTTCCCCTGCGCCGCGCGCGGCCCGTCCTCCCCCTCCCCCCCTGCATCCGCACCGCCGCCCTCCCTCCCTCCTTCCGCTCTTGGCCGCGCCGGCCTCGCTCCCTCCCTCTGCTGTTGGCCCGTTCCTGCGCCGGCACCCCCCGTCCTCCCTCCCTAAGATCTTGAGCCGCCGCCCTCCCTCCGTTCCCCCTGCGCCGCAGCCCTCCCTCCCTCTCATTCTGCGCCTGCACCCTATCTCCCTCGCTCTCCCTGTTCTCGACAGATGGCGCAGATCCCTAACCTGGACAATGCGCCGCTCAATCTTGCGGCCCTCAGGTGCCCCCTATCCTTTTCGCCTCCTATCTTTTACGCCTCTGGATTCTGACAGGCGTGTTCGCTCCGATTGCAGGGAGCAGTCGCAGAAGGACCTAATCGGCATCCTAAAAACCGTGGGTTTCTTGTCTCACACTGCTCGCTCGACCACGGGCTCCAGTGGTCTTGTTGTTTGACGCTGAACTGAGGAATTTAGTTTCCTTTGTGGTGCATATCAGATAAGGGGGAAGAAGTGTCTGGTCATTGACCCGAAGCTTGCTGGGACCCTGTCGCTGATCGTGCAGACATCCCTGCTAAAGGTTCAATGTTGCCATGTTGTCTCAATAACTCTGAATTGCAGTAATATTCGTTGCAATACCTTTTATGCATTATATCTAGGGCGAGGCTACTGCCACATTTCATTTGTGGAATTTCAGACTTGCTTATCTCACTATTTGGTTTGTTCTACTTATCAGGAGTATGGTGCGGAGTTGCGAATTCTCTCTTCCGATCCCTTGCAGACGGAATGCCCAAAAATTGTATATCTTGTGCGCTCTCAGCTGAGCTTCATGAAATTCATCGCAAGTCAGATCAGGAATGATGAATCTAAAGGGCTCCAAAGGGAATACTTCCTTTACTTTGTACCGCGGCGCACCGTTGCTTGTGAGAAGGTATCTCTTGTTCTTTTTTATGTTTGGACTAATCCATTTAGGTGTTCTTCATTGTTATTTTTCGCTGGAGGTCTAGTTTGTTGGACCTTAGAATAGTTTCCAATGCTTATAACTATTTAGTTATTATAGATTTAAATTTAGTAAGAGTGAAAGCTCAAAGTGATAACAATGGCCAGATATGATGGATATGTTTAGCATTGGAGTAGATATTGCTGAGTCTAGTTGAAAATTGGTTTGAATAGGTTCCAAAAATTGGCAAGCACCTTCTGTATTGTATATGGCATATCAAGCATTAGCAGTGTGTACTATATATATAAGATTCTTATGTTGCCCAGGATATGTATTTATGGTTTTAAGAACAAATGAGCTTTCATTGAAGGCAATCTTGTCTTTCTTGCTGCCATGAAGATGGATGCTGAAACTGTGATTGGAATATGGATTCTATTGTCTTACTTGGCGCCTGCAGATCCTGGAGGAAGAGAAAGTTCATCAGAAACTGACGCTCGGAGAATACCCCCTGTATCTTGTTCCATTGGATGATGATGTCCTTTCTTTTGAACTTGACCATGCTTTGCAGGTACTGATGCATATCATCTAGCATTTGTGTTTCCATATCCTGAGTCTCATTTGAGCTCCTATGATTCTTTAGGAATGTCTTATTGAGGGAGATACAAGTTCTATCTGGCATGTTGCAAAAGCAATTCATAAACTAGAGGTACTTATGTCCTCCCTTTGTATATTTGAAATTTATATATTATGTGCAAGATTTGTGTCTGAGGCACATAGGGACATGCTAACTTGTTATCTGCTACTGAACTGTAGAGTGCAGAGTATTTACCAATTTTAGAAATCTGCAAATCACAAGATTCTTGAAGTTATACACTCATGCTTATTATTCCATCTTTTTGCCAGTTTGCCTTTGGAGTTATCCCAAATGTTAGGGCTAAGGGTGTGGCGTCTACCAAAGCTGCAGAGTTGTTGAATAATATGCAACTAGAGGATCCGGTCAACATGGATGATGTAACATCAGCTAATGTTTTCCTTTTGTGTGTCAGATTTCTGAAGTCATTTGAACCTGATTAGTTCCGTTTTTATTTTTGTTGATTCTTAGATGGGGATTCCGGAGATAAACACCGTTATCCTGTTAG
Source organism: Panicum miliaceum (assembly GCA_032594955.1). NCBI lineage: Eukaryota > Viridiplantae > Streptophyta > Magnoliopsida > Poales > Poaceae > Panicum > Panicum miliaceum. Next base: position 22,355,307 of record CM064066.1, on the reverse strand, counting down.
ACAGAGAGGTAAATTTTCTATTATATTCTATTTGATACTGTGATTTACATTTCTGAAAACATTCATTTTGTGCTTCTTGATTTCTCCTATTTTTGTCATATGTTTCTCTTTTAAGTCATCAAGTGATACCTTTTGTATAGTGATTTCAGGTGTGATACTGGTTTGATGTATCATAGTTTTCTTATCTGTTCTAATTTTGTTTCCATTCAGGTGGACATGGTGACACCAATGTGCTCTCAGTTGACGTATGAAGGCTTGCTGGATGAGGTAGACAAAAGCTTTTCATCATGGCATAGATCATGAGAATATGATCTGTTTGTGTTTTCTATTAATTGCAGGAAATCATCATATGGCAATGAACTTGCATCGGTACGTAGGCCTGATAAAGGGCCTAAAAAATTAGCCTACATATTCTATGGATCGGGCTCAAAAGTGCCCTGCTAAATTTTTACATGTTTCTGAGCTAAAAATAATTAATGGCTGATTTGGATAGTGAAAGGACATTAGGGCCATCATCCTTACCACCCCTATCTGTACGACACTAACATCGATTTATCTAAAGATGGAACCAACAAGAAACATTCTATAATTCCCTTTCTCTTACCAGTTACATGCTCAAAGCAAGAAAAAAATTTGATTGCTGCATCTATCTTTCTAAATTCACCCTGTTAAGTTTTCTGTGTGTCTGATAAGATTGAACAATAATGATTTTGCAGAATACAGTTAAAGCCACCAAAGATCATCTAAAACTTAGTCGTTAAATTAATTGTTTTGTCTCCGGCAGACTTCATTTGACTATTAAGTTGAACACTGATATTCAAAAAAGTACTTGGAATGGTCTTACAAATGTAATATCAACATAATTATCAATACAACGTCTTCCAGAATGTCTTTCAATATTTTCTATTCACCTAATTAATAATAGTACAAATTAGCGATGAAAAGTGTTAGATGTGTAATGAAGGCCGTCAAATGCCTGAAATGTCCTTTGTTTGAGTGGTTGCAGCACACAATAGTATGTCTTAGTCGGATGAATGCTTTCATGGTTCACTATTTGGTGTGCTCCGGTGCATACTGGAGGTGACCTATTTGGTATTTCTGAACTATCCATGGAAAGCATTTAGCCATTATGTAATGGTTAATCTGCTTTGTGTTTTCAACTTGAGTGTGGAGAATGGATGTAATATTTCCCATTCTACTATTGAACCATCGTTAGGTTCCATTCGTTACTATGATGCTCTTTTAGCAAATGCCTGCTGCTAGATTGCACATGATGATCTAGGAATCTTAGTTTATATAGAAATGCATATGCAGCTGCATGTTTACCTGTTTTCTATGCTGCAGCCAGCAGGGTAGTATTGCCTAGGATTTTCGCTATGTGGGCTTGTCTTCTTTTTGTCTGTTTTGTTCCGTATGGTCTGAAAGCAACAATAACCAATCATCGCTTAATGGATGAGGCCTTAAGGCATTTGTTTTTTGATTAACTCAGTGCAATCAATATATACAGATGATCTATCATCCATTTTGTAAGAAAAGATTATCTACCATCCTAATGCTGCATAGCTAGTGTGATATAGAATCTCGAGTTGTTTGAAATGAATTCTATGATCATGTAATATTCTACAGATGCTACAAATTAATAATGGTTCAGTGGAAGTTGATGCGAGCATAATGGGAACTCAACAAGATGGGAAAAAGGTTAAGGTTCCACTGAATTCGAGGTAAATATCCCTGTCTCTATTAGCGATGATTAATTTGGTCTTCGTATTTTCAAATACCCTTTTATCACAAATGCTAGTTGTTTATGTTTGTCCCAAGTCAAACCTTTTTATATGTCATAAATGACTTATATTTGTGATTGGAGAGAGCACATATTACTAAATTGTAAATTTGCTGTGTGCCTATGGATACTTTGTATGTAAGGAAGCATTGTTGCTATTTTTTAAATTATTTTTGGATACTCTATTGACTTCATTGTCCTAATCAAGATACTTACGATTCATTTTTCACATTTCAAAACATTGGATGTAGAAATTTAGATATTGATTACTAATGGATTTTTTTTAGTTTCATATGATTGAAGTTACTTTTTGTTACTCCTTCCAATCAAAAGTGTTGGTGCAAAATGTTTGATGACTTTATGGTCATGAGTATCTAGATTGGCTGTGGAATTATACTGGTTACCTTTTCTCAAAAAATATTTTCCTAACATTACCATTTAATAATTTACAAATATATTGGATAGAGGCTGGTACTTATTTGTGACTGTATATAGTGCAAATATATGTGTGCATATTGTATTATTTTACATAGGCTTACAGGATATTTTTGTGGAGCTATGAATTTATATTGTCATTCTTTTCATTTTCAGTGATAAGTTGTACAAGGAGATTCGAGACCTGAATTTTGAAGTTGTAGTTCAGGTTCACTCAATTGACTTCAATTCTTGTTTATTTCATATGAATGAGCTTTGTGGTAATTCTTCTGTGGTTTTGGTTGTACCTGCTGTTGTCATAGCTTATAAATGTGTCTAATTCCAGTTTGTTTTTTTATAAGATAATTCCAGTTTGTTATTATAGCTACCATCAATTCTACCAACGTCAAATTATCATAAATTGTACTGTCTGCAGGTTTTACGTCAAAAAGCAACATCTATTCAGCAAGATTACGCGGAAGTGAAATCGACCAATGTAAGAATGAAATTGTCCTAATTCTTTTGTCAGATGATTTGCTGATACAAGTTTATTTTTGAGACCATTTACTGTTAGAATCAGAAGTCCCTTGTTATATAAAGGTTAAAATGTTGTTCCCCTATATATGGATTGAGTATTTTGCTTGTTTATCAAGTTATACTTTCCTTTATAGATAAGATTGAGTTCTTCAGAGAAAGCCTCTATAGTGGACCATAGTTATTTCTATCAGGACACAATGAGAAATAAAAGTGTATAATCAGCCTCTCTTCACTCCAGACTTGAATCAAGGAGGATGAACCTCACAAACTGCCTGTCAAGTATGAGTGCCCTGCCATTTGCATCTGTGCCCGTATTTAGATCCAGCACGATAATAGTGGATAAAATCCTGTTCCTGAAACAAATATTAGACACGGTCACTTTTCAGTCTGTTCGATTTCTTACTGTTGTTATGATAATGTGGACATATAGCATTTACCTGCTGTTGAGGAGTGACATGATATGAACTGATTTGATACTCACAAGATCATAAAAAATTGTTAAAAATGTCATTCAAATTTTATAATCAGCAGCTTATCTTGAATTAAATAAAATTGTCTTATTCAAAGTTTTTTTCTTTGGGGGAGGGGAGGCATCTCAGGTAGCTCCATCGTTGGTGATCTAGGTATGATTGCTTGGATAAATAGTACCAAATGTTTTAGTCTTAAGTGTGGACATGCTTCGGTTGAACTCTTAGCATGAGTAGCCTACTACTTTCTAGTGTTTTTGTTGCTTTCAGTAATAAGCATGTTTGTCTAAATGTCTGTTTTTTTCTACAGTAAATTACCTTTTTTTCTAGTACAATGTGGAAAAGGAAATTAATTTATTAATATTTTCGTTTTCATAGACCCAGTCTGTTTCTGAGCTCAAGGATTTTGTGAGGAGGTTGCACTCGCTACCGGAGATAGCTGTGAGTTGATTGCATGGCTGCATTCTATCTTTGTTGTTGTTTTACTAACTTATTGCATGTAATGGTTTAGAGGCATGTTCATTTGGCGCAACACTTGCAATCCTTCACAGGAAAACCCTCATTCCATGCCCGACTAGACATAGAACAAACAATATTGGAGGTTCAGAACTTTGAAATGTGAGTTTATCTTTGCACGCTCATTCTTTTATTCTTTTAATGCACATCTGAGCTTCGTGTCATTTCATTTCCACTGCTCTTTAATTTTCTTTTGTTTCTTTTTTCTTGCAGTTCATTCATTATTCCTATTTAACTTATCGTTAAGTTTACTCATTTTCGTAAAGTACCGCTTTTGGTATGCTTGTTTCTATCGACGTGAAGGGAACTTAGTCAATTAGTAAAAATTAGTTCTCTTGAGCTTTCACAAAGTTGAACTTGTGTTTTGAATTGCATTTATATTGATATTCTTTTACTTCCATACTGGTACAAAATCCGCCCAAAATGTTATGTGAAGTTTGACTGCATGTTTTCTATCATGATTAACCACCATATGTCTTTTTTACTTCCTCCCAAATTATGTTAGTATATGGGCTAAGTTAATTTCATCCCCAGATGCTTTGAGTACATCGAGGAGATGATACATAAGCAGGAACCTATTGAAAATGTGCTTCGCCTTCTAGTGTTACTCTCTCTTACAAATGCTGGGTTGCCAAAGAAGAATTTTGATTACTTGAGGTATGCTTATGTAGGTTTACAGAGCTTTCTTCTTTCCTTTATTGCTTCTGTGCAAAGTTTTATGTTCATTATTGGTTCAATGCTTTACAACTTCTGATATGTACAGTGTACTACAACATTATATGTGAAACGGGCTGATAGTGTATTCTGTCTTGGCGCACATTTTTCTTTCCAGCTACTGCATTCAGAGTTGTGCATTTTCTCCCAACTTTTTATGAACTAATAGAATTTTGACATGTCTTGGTACCCAGACATACTAAATATGAAGCATCCATGTATTTTGCACCAGTCCCGGATCAAGCTAATGCATAAATTTACAAATTTGATGTATGAGCTTCCATACATGATAAATTAAATATTGAAAAATATTAGAAATTCATAAATAGGCTTTATGGCCAAGTTTTATACAACAGGATGACCAGGCAAATGGTCTTATAGCCCTACACCTTTATCAATTGAAAGTTGGCTACATGTCTTGTCAGAGACATCTTGACTTTGAATTGGGACTGGGCCCCTGACCACGAACTAGACATCGTCTTTATTCCAATATCCTGATGTGCAGTGACTAGCGGATTTGCTAGAATTCTCAGTATTCTGTACCACTGTCTCATTCAGTCACAGATTGGCTATAATAATTGCTCCACAAACATAAGACAATTTTGTATCGCCTTGTTAACAAATGTATGGCATGTTTTCGTACTCCAATGTAAAACAAGTCCCTGTACACCCTTATGAAACTTCCACCTTTTATTATGTATTGTTTTCATGCATGAAATGAATCGATTTTGAGACAATAATTAGGGATCAAGCAGTCATTTTATGTCTTACTTGGTCTGCAAGTGCAATTGTTATACGCTGTGCATATGTTAGAATTTATTTGATAGATTCCAGCATACTGTTGAGTGTACATTTCATCCTTGTTTACTCTGCTTTTTTATTCTACTGTCTAGGCGAGAGATACTGCATAGTTATGGCTTTGAGCACATGCACTTATTGTACAATCTGGAGAAGGCTGGCCTTTTTAAGAGACAGGTTAGTCAGATTTGGTCCTCACTGAACTTTTTCATCAGAGTCGTCCGTGGCTCCTTCGATGTTATTTTCTTTTTCATTTCTAATCTTCTATGGCATATTATTGTGCTTTCCAGGAATCAAGAAGCAATTGGGTTGGTATTACAAGAGCTCTGCAGCTTATAGTTGATGTACATGATACAGCAAAGTATTAACACTTGAGGCTATATGTTTACTTTGCATGTTGTCTTCCATTTGCTCATGCTGCAAAGATGTGGTTTCATATATGCATGGTCATATAAGCACGTGTATTAATCTGTGCTTCAATATTGCTGCATGTAAATCTGCTTGTGACTTGCACTGTTTCTTACTTACAGATAAGTAATATAGATTGTTGGAGTCTTCAGTTGTACTAGAGATGAATTAAAATGCCTTTAGTTGCTTCAACTAATAATTTGGAAGGAACGGAATTGATTACTGGTTTCAATACATCTGACTAAACTTTATGCTAAAAGTTTACCAAAATGTTTGAGTCATTTTGTTTACTTTCTAATTTGTTTTAAAAGTTATTTGTTTCCTTGCAAGCATTGCTTCATTGTTATGATTATGAAACACATAACTATGGCCATTCTTCTGCTTGTTGTAACTTGTAACTAACTTGGCATTCAATATCTTTGGCCATGCTATCTACCACTAATCTATTCTTATGTCAATCTCAGCCCTAGTGATATATCGTACATTTTTTCTGGATATGCGCCTCTTAGTATTCGCCTTGTTCAGCATGCAGTGAGATCTGGATGGTATGTTTGTCATCCTAGTTTCTTTCTCTCTTTACTTTTGGATAATAATATTCTTTTTGTGTTTCTATGAATGTAATCTGCAGAGAATGTATTGTTTAATTTTCTATGGAAGAAATGTTTCTATGATCGTTCTATTTCATTCGATGGAGTCTCTATGATCTTTCGGTAGACATAAAAGATGCGAAAAGAATCATAAAAAAAAAGGAAATATCTAGCTTTTTTCTGAGTGATGGAAAGTTCTTACATGGTTTTGTTCATTTATCCCTTTTCTTTGTTTTGGCGAAGAACATAAATTCATAATTCTTACATGTTCTCCTCCCCTCTTATGTACTTGATTCAAAATTGTGGCCTTCCAATTCCTTTTTTCTTAAGAAATTGTGCAGTTTAATTCTGTGGAAACTTATGAGTCATTTTGTCGATAATAAATTACAGATAAAATCTGTTCTACTAGAATAAATATCCAATATAATAGGAGCGTCACCCAAGTTTCTTTTATTTACAGTTCTGCTTTCTCGTTTCAGACAGACTATAGTTTGTATCAATATATCAGATGAAATAATTGCTGTTTATGCGGCAATAAATGCTTCATTATTTTCTTTGTGAGAAAGCATCAGCTGTTATATTTTGCAAGTGATTTGCATGAATGACCTTAATTGAAGGATGAAAGATTTTACACATATACTCTCTCACATTATTGTTATTTCTCATTTTACAGGCGTTCTATTGAAGAATTGTTGAAACTATTGCCAGGTCCACATTTGGATTTGAAAAGGGTAAGTGGACTCCATCGAATGATTTCGCATTTCAGGGAAGCAAAAATCTTTTCCTTGAATATTCATCTAACTCATGTAGGGTGGTTTGACGTTTGATTCGTCACTGGAAGTACAGCCTGGTTCAGGGGCTCAACAGAGTATTGACAGGTAATTCACCCCTGTAGTACAACTCAAACATTTAGTGATTAAAATGGAGAGAGGAGAGAAGAGGATATGGACACCATGTTGGCTCTATATACAAACTCAAGGAAAATGGGGTCTGAAAATGTCCTGTACAACCCATTAGGATCCATGTGAGGGAGGAGCAGCACCATGCCTTCCTAGGGCCTTGGGATTGGGTTATTATTTGGGGATAAAATTACATGGTATTGTTTCCTTAATTTTAAAGATTAGTTTTAAGAATCAAGTCATTCCATAAGTATGGCTTGTAACTCCTCTGGGAAAGCTAGAAATATATCAGAATTCCTAGCACCTCTTCTATCCTTGCCCTGTCATTTTGCTAACAATAAATTACAGAAAATCTCCTCTAATAGAATGAGTATCCAATATATTTGATAAGGAAAACATTTGATCAAAAAAGAAAGATAAGGAAAACAAGGAAAATGTGAGAAATATTAGTGTTTATTTTACTGAATTTGCTGGTGTCTGTTTTTTTTTTTACTTATATTTACAAGGAAAGAATTGTCATTTGCTGCAGTTCTAAACTTTCCCATCATATTCTCATGATTTTAAGTCTGCTTTCCAAAATTTCTGTTTATTCTAGGGTTGGTCATCGCTCTCTGGTTTTGGTTGTATTTATTGGTGGAGTCACATTTGCTGAGATTGCTGCCCTCCGATTCCTTAGTGCACAGGTATGTGTTGTCCCTTTTGTTTCTCAATTTTCAGTTATAGCAAATTGATTCTAAGGTGTTTTCATAGACACCAAAATTCACTTGGGTATCTATGGCACGTATTTTCCTGATTTCGTTTTTTCATGGCGGGTCATTACAAAATAGATAAGAATAATATGGCGCAACCATTTATAGGGATTATTACAGAGTCAGTTCCTTTCATAGTTTTTGCTTTGTCCCTTATTATGTAGAGTATATGGGTCATGTTTTTTTCCTAATAGTCAACTAATCCACTACTTTTTACATGACCAAAGTATTTCCTAGGAACTATATTCTTTTAACGCATAAATACCTGAAATTTCACTGGGGAAGATTTGTTTTCTTTATTTAGACATACCATTTTTTTAAAAAAATAATCTTTTGGCTTGCGTATTGCAGGAAGGAATGGGCTACGACTTCCTTGTTGCAACAACAAAGGTCGTCAATGGCAACACGTTACTCAGACCAATAATAGCCAATAGCAAAGAGGGGATGATGTAACATTTTTCTTTTCTGTGCATGTGTTTGTAATTGCAATCGCAGACGAACCCAAACTTGTGAGGGGTTTTCTTGTTTGGCTATGGGTTCCTAATTGTTCGGCAACTGGACGTTAGGCTCATACGCCTATATTTATGATATGGGCCTTTCTTTGCGGTGTACATATTTGTACAATCATCTCTGGTGCAAATAAAAATAGATTAATACTGCTAGATGGAATTTCAGTGTTCTCATTTTTATTCAGTTCTATTGCTTGCAGTTAGTACATTCTACGCACTGTAAGTCTGAAAATTTTTAACGTATAATGCTTTGGTAGTTTAGGACAACTTTCATCGAGTAAGAAAAGAGCTGTAATCTCAAGTTCTAGAAGTTGACATGAAAATTTTAGTATTTGTTGTAGTCTCGCTAAGTTTTATGAATATCATGCAAATATTCTCAACCACTAGAAGGATAGAATTGTACCTAGAAGAAGATGGAAGCCCTCGATGAAATCCATAGAAACTACCTGCCAATCATGATCTAGCACTGCCAAGGGTTGTAAGAGTCCGGGATAAGCTACTTTCTCAGTTTTTGATTGCTGACAGACAGCACAAGCAGCAACACGCACTTGAATGAACTTCATATGTGGCCAGTAAAATAGCTTTTTGACCCTGATAAAAGTAACCAAAGCTCCTGAATGCCCCCCAATGGCACTAGAACGAAGAGCCTGCATAACTTGGTTCTATAATAAAGCATTGTGCCCCAACTTTCTCCCCTTGTATTTGATTACTCCTTGAACTAGACTGAAAATACCCTGTTCTGGATGCAGAAGTAATTTAGATAGCAATTGTTTCGCTTGTGCATTATCAATGTAACTTGTTTGTAGAACCTCCAGCCAAGTGGGTTGAGCCACTGATATGGCCAACAATTCTGAAGAAGGGTCATGAGAAACTTTGGACAGTGCATCAGCTGCATTATTTGACGACCCTTTCTTATAAAAGATTTTATATTGGAGGCCCAGCAATTTTGTCAAAGATTTTTGCTGCCAATGTGAGTTCAATCTCTGATCATCCAAGTGGACTAAGCTTCTTTGATCAGTCTGAATGAAAAATTCAGCAGGTTGGAGATAGGATCTCTAGTTATCCACTGTCATAAGAATCAGATTTGCTCCTTTTAAGTTGACTTACTTCTTGATTTTGCGTAAGTCAGCATCTTGGATTGTCGGATACGCTATTGATGGATGAGATCATCTTGTGTGCAATTGAGTATACCGGGCCCGCCTGTTCTGTTATTTTGACCGGTCATCTTTGTTAACGGGTCCGTAAGTACTTCTGTTGGGCCCGTTTGTATTCGATATCGGGTCTGGGTACTGTGAGTTTCTGGGTGTGGATGTCCTGGAATCATGGGAAGTAGCAGGTCTGCTGCCTAGGTGTTCGACAAAATATCCTAGTGCCAAGAGCCCAAGAGAGAGGGAAGGTAGCGTTGCCATTGGCGTATGATGGAGAGAGGCAGAGAGGATAGTGGTTTGTGTTCTCAATACTGTTGGATTAATGGTCCATTTGTGCTGTGTGTCTATCAATTTTTTAAACTGTTCGTTGTGCTTGTGTGTTTCTGTGTACAAAAATTCGGGCAGGGGTTAGCAGTGTGCTCGCCTTGTGTTCGTTAAAATTTCTGCAATGCCGAGCAGCAGGAGGCAGCTGCGGCTGTTGTCACTGAGGAGTGCTAGGGAATTAAAGAGGTTCCTGCACGCTGGCGTGAGTGGCAATAGGTGCTCATGACTGATGCTACCAACAAGCGAGGGCAGTTGTGCCCGTGTCCATGAGATGCTGCTGTAGAGCAATGTGTGCTCTTCACATCCATCATCTTCCATGGATTCGCCAAATAGATATATTTTGTGTAAATTTCATGTTACTGGATTTGGCATGTTGTTACTCAACCCATTTCACCACATGTTTTATTTTTCATGTCAAGTTCCTTTGTTTTCAATATCTGATTCTAGCTCTTTTTGGATTTTAGTCAGTTAATTACTAATCACTTGTTACAATCTTAGATAATGTAATTTACAACATTAAAATTTGTGTAATTTTAGGCCTTGTTTTTGTAATTTTTCTTAGCAAAGTAAGAAAATTGTAAGATCATTCAACTTGATATAAGCTTCACTTGTCTAATGTTTTGCAATGGCACCTTGATGTCATTATCTATAGTTGCTTGAACTCTTTATCTTTTTTTTTCCCCTTCCAATTCCCGAAGTATGAGAAATATTTCTATCCTAGTGACCTTGTGTGTAACACTATTCAATTGATGCTTGTACACTCCTTTAGCATGTTCTCTGTTTGCCAATACCATTAATTGATCATTTTCTGTCATAATGATTTTCAATTGTTTTGCCCCTTCCTAATTAGTTTTTTTTTCTGTTTATGTTATTTGAGCTTCTATGCCTCCTGTACGTCATAAACGTCGCCTTGAGGTTGATGAAGAGTACGAGGAATTTGATGATGATACCGATGATATGTCTGAAGATGAAGATTTTGAAGAATTTGTTGGAAATGGAAGAGAAAGTCAAAGGGATGAACAGTCAATAATTCAAATGCTTGATGATGATGCTTTGTTTGGACTCATGAAAAAGCTTGTATGTATCCTTTTGTATTTATTTCATATTCTAGCTGGTTTTTCCTTCTTACAGTATACTGCATGTTTTGTTTTTGTTTTCATTCAGTAATTAGGTTTGGTAATGTTCTGTTTTGTGCATATGCAAATTCTTTAGGGAAAAATCCATATTTTGTGGCTGACTTTTAAATTCTTCCTGTTTTTAGGTTTGTAATTCATTCAGGCAAATGATAGCTAGTGGTATTGGTTCTAGTGGTGCTCAGATTGGTGTTCCTAATGTTGGTAGTAGTAGAAGACATACTACTGGTTATGGTGTTAGCGATGCTCGTGTCTGAAAGACAGTGACCAGATTAAATGTCACTTACTTTTCCGAAATTGTTGAATCTTTGAATCCTCAGAAGTGTAAAGTTATTGAGTCATATGGCTTTGGTTCATTACTACTGTTTGACAAGTGTGCTATACCCCTGCCTTTTTCTCGTTGGATAGCCGATCAAATTCAAGTCAAAAGCTGCGATATTGTGGTGAGGAATAAGTCAATACCTATTAGTGTTAATGTTGTTCTTGGAATTCCTATTGGAGGATCTTCAATTAGTAAATCTGATTCAGACAGAGGGAAGAAGGATTTTCTTGGGGCGTTGAGTTTGACCAGCTTGCCACCTTTTAAGACCTTTGGTGATAAGCTCCAAAAAGATGACATTTCTGATGATGAAGTTGTCCGCAGTTTTCTGATTGTTGCCTTAGCTGCATTCTTGTGTCCTAATTCAAGCACCTATCCGAGCACTGAATATCTTCTTCCTTTAGTTGATGTGAAATCTGAGAAAGAATGGGATTGGTCAAAATTTGTGTATTATTGGCTCATGAAGTAGGTTCGCAAGTATCAGAATCTAAAGAAAAAGTCTCCTCATGAGTCAATCCCTCTTGGAGGCTGCTTGTACCTAATTTGTGTGAGTGTATTCTCTTATTTATTCTGCATTCTTTTTTATTTGCTTTTTCCTTCTGTATTTACTTTATGTGACTTATTTTTGTTGTTTAAATTAGGTTGTTTATCTTGACTTCTTAGTACTTGGTCCTCAAGAACAATTGCCATCTACCCTACCTCGCATCAGAGTCTGGAAGCGAGATATGATCAAAGAGTTTTCTGAGCTAGACTGTGTCGAGGGCCATATTTTTGGCAAACGTCGAGTAAGCATTGATTGTTTTTCTTATTCTTGTCTTTTTAGTTTCTTTCATTCCTTTCTTACTTGTTAACATTTTGGGCAGATTAATTCAAATCAACTTGTTATGCTCGGAGGGTTGCAGAAAGAACTCCTTCTCCTGCATGTGATGCTAATGTATTGAACTTCAAGAATGAGCTGTTGCAAAGAGTTCCAGGAACCTTCTCTCCACAGGTAATATTTTGTGATTATTTATGAGTTGTATTTGTTTGTTATATTATTTTTATTCTATTGGTAGAATTTACTTGTTAGGTACGTTTTCTTTCAGATAGTATTTATCATTTATTTTTTTTACTTTTTGATGCAGTCCTTGGATGATATTACTGCTTTATATTCGAAGCATGCTGCTGCTGCTCCAAATGAGCTGTCACCTGATTTTGCTCAAAGCATTATTGTTGATGTCATTGATTACTTCTATCAGCGAGCTCAAAGAGAAAAGTCTAATGAGAACATGCAGTCAATGAATAATGGTGAAGCTACTTGTTCTGGACCTTCTTCCAATAATGTTGCTGCTGAAAATAATAATGCAGATAACAATGGCCAATATTTTGATGAGCCCATTGATAATGTGGTGGCTGATGTGCATTCTCCTGTGCAAGTTCGAGAAGACATATTACCTGATGTCCTTGTTTCCACACCCATAGTTCAGTCAATGGAGGTTGGTCAAGGTATGAGTGGTGATACAGAGATTGTTCCATCTTCTGGTGGTCACAACCAATCTGGTCAAGCTTGTACAGGTGAAACTGAGAAAGTTGCATCAAGTTCTCCAGATGTTTCAAATCAGTTAAAATTGTCCCAAGGTAAAATTTTCAGTGTAATTTTGATTTTTATTTGCTCATGTCTTTTTGCTTTCAGTTAATACTTTGTTTTGGTGTTTTTGTTCAGGTTGTTCCCAAGGGAAGAAGAGGAGTGTTTCTGATTCTTTGTCTGATGTTCTTGGTAACAATGTTGCCACCCGTACTCGGTCCTGTCAGAATTCCTTGTCACCAAGTGTTCCCCTTACTGAAGTTGATATCATAGATAATCTTGAAGCTATATTAAGGAAGAAGAGGGTTAAAAGATTGGCAATACGAAGTAAGAAGTCACCGTTGGGTCTGAGAACTCAAAACAATGTTATCAATTGTTCAATTCCTACTACTGACAATATGGAGCCTATTGTTGGTGTAGAAGAATCATGCTCTGAAGCTAATGATGCCAATTGTTGAGTTCTGATGCTGCTGACATTGACGATAGGGCACACTTACCTAAGGTGCAAATTATCTTTTCACAAATTTTCAAAGTTACTACAATTTTTTGTTTTTATTGAATTCTAATATTGTGATATTTATCTGAAAGGTTGTTGTAAACAAGAAACTTAAGGATCGGTTATCAAAGAAGGTCAATGACACTGTCTTTGAGTCAACTTCAATATTTTCAAAGACTAATGATGTATGTGTTAGTATCAAAACTCTTAATCTCATCGAGAGGATGACACTAGGAGTTGGGGCAATTTTCTGGTTTACTTCTCACACAATGCCATGCCAACCCGAGGGATTGGGGTTACATATTTATAGCTGGCTAGGCAGCCGAGCTTATACAAACTGGTCTAAGATGCCTAGATGCTGTCCTAACAGCTAAAGCTAAGATGTTGTCCTCTAGATGCTGTCCTAGGGACAACAAGACCACAGCACATGAGCTGCCCTCTAGATGCTACAAAGACTGAGACCTACAAAGACTGTAGTACAAAGACTTATTCCCAGCATTCTCCCCCTAAGTCTTGTGCATCGTCTTGTGGGAAAGATGGACCATCCCGGTACGGGAACAAAGCTCAAGGAACTTGATCCTCCCAAGGGGCTTGGTGAGCAGGTCCGCAAGTTAGTCCTTGGTGTTGATGTAGCTCTCTTTGATGCTTCCTTCCTCCAAGCAGCCTCGGATGAAGTGGTATCTGTTGACGCCAGATTTTGACACGTATTGAATCGGCGTCAGGAGGAGAAGGTTGGCCGATGAAGCGGATCTGAAAGCTACAGTAAGGAATCGGCCGATCGGGGTAACAGTTGAAAATCGGCCGATTGGTGGCGCAGCCTATGCCAACAGGATAGGATTATTCCAGAAGATCCTAGTCAAAAGCTGGTCAACACGGCATGCTAAGTCGGCCGGAAAGCAATTGAAGAGGTCCTGATTGGATTAGGAAACGGCGGCGGAAGATTCTGCGGGAGTCCGTTTCCTTTTTAAAGTTATTATAGATATAGTAGTTTTCCTGTTTTAAATAAGGTTGTAACAAGTCGTAATCGACCAGGAGTCCTAGTTTCAGGGTATAAATAGGAGTCGCTAGGGTTTTGCAGAAAAACAACCAACATCAATCAACAAAATACTTCTACTTTTTACCAGTACTTTACCTTTCAAGTCGGCGACTTCGCCAATATCTTTTTCTTTCACGAGTTCGTACGGATTGGCAGGGCTGCATCAACCTGATCTCCGGCCAATTGGTAGGTTCCGCTTATCGAGTAATATCCGAGCTTTAACTACGGGCGCATCGCTGTGGTTTCGTTTGGATTTATTCACAAGTTATCGATATTTACTAGAATTGCAAGTTTTACCTGTTATTCTAGTATTATCACCAGTTATCCAGCTTGAGATCAGGGTAATCGGCTTCGTCATCGTTCTCCTTCGATTCATCGCCATACAGCCGATTAGATCTGTTTCAAGTGTTGCTTCTATAGTAATTGTTTAGATTGCTCCAGCAGTTCTCTTTACAATTACTATACGATCATCGGCTGACTCATAGCCGATCATCTCTACAGCAAATCGGCCGATTTACCGCCGACGCGCTCCTCAGGACAGATCGGAAATCCAGCCGATCGACGCGCCTGGAATTTAATACTCTATTTCCTTGTCAATCAACAGGTCAGATTGACTGGCACGCCGCGCGAACCGCACCAGGGCGATAACCCGAACAGGAGCTAAGCAGATTCTCCCGGGTCGTGTGTCCGACGCTGAAGACCCATCGGCCGATTCCTACCCGGCCGATTTTAGCGCCAACACACTTTTAGCACGCCTTGTGGGACCATCCAAGACCTGATATGTCGAACAACGCAGAAATCTCTGACAGCAACATCATTGGGGTCACAGAAGCTGATCTCAAGGACGACCAGAGGGAGGAATTGGCCAAACATCTAGAAGATTACAAGAAGATATACCTCCAGTCGTTCAGTCGTACCAGAAGCGGGGAAGCTGTTAAGAAAGCTCCTATTCCAGCACCTCGCCACATCACCATTGCTGAAGACTCGGGCAAGATGTCAGAGATGATTCAGCAGTCCGTGTATCAAGCGTTCATTGACCAATCCTCGGTGATGAGCAACACGGTGTACAACGCCGTCGTCAACTCTCTGGCCAGCGGAGCCGTTCAAGGTTATCAGGGACCCGCATATGCCCCTCCAACTACCCTGCCGGCCAGAAGCTTACCCTACACATCCCAATCGGCTTCTCAGCCGATATTGACGCAGCGCGAAGGATACAGCTCTCCACCACTTCCGGCGTCTCCAAGATACAGCGGTGCACCATGTCTCCCATCGCGAGCACCGCTTCAACCCGTTCAAATGGCTTCTGTGCAAACACCGCCTACAAGCTCAGTGCCTTGGGGGGCATCAGCCACGACGTATTTACCCGAGCCAGCGAACGGGCATCGCACTTACCCGTTCCAGGTGCCGTACCAATCGGCCGCCCGGCCAACGGTCTCCCAGTACCAGCCGATTTTACCAGAAATCGGCAGGGGGGCATCAGCCATGACGCATTTTCCCAAGCAAGCGAACGGGCATGGCACTTATCCGTTCCAGGTGCCATACCAATCGGTCGTCCGGCCGGTGGTCTCTCAGTACCAGCCGATTTTACCAGAGATCGGCAGTCGGGCAAGCACTGTGGAAGCATTCAGAGGCGCGGCGCCAGCAGCAACGTACGAAGGGGGTGCGGACGCGTTTCGCCAGCAGTTATCGGCCGCTCAGCAAACTTCGCCGATTCATCACCTGGCCGAACCAGCCCTTCAACACGTGCCCGCGCCGCGAACAACTGTTCATCAGCAGCAGGTGGATTGGGCGGCAAGAATAGCAGAAGTAATTCAAGATCAGTTTGGGCTGAAGCCGAAAGTTCAAACTTATACTTACAAGACCCCGTATCCATCGGCCTATGATTCGTTGCCGTTCGCACACCGCTACAAGGTTCCTGATTTCACCAAGTTCTCAGGGACGGATGACACATCCACTGTGGTACACGTCAATAGATTCATCATCCAGTGCGGTGAAGCTGCCACACAAGACGCTCTGAGGGTACGGTTATTTTCATCATCTCTATCCGGATCGGCCTTCCAGTGGTTCACCACTTTACCGCCAAATTCTATCGTCACGTGGGCCGATCTGGAGAAACAATTCCACAAGTACTTCTATGCAGGAGTACACGAGATGAAGATCTCGGATTTGACCAGTCTCAGGCAGAGGAGCGACGAACCAATAACTGGATATATACAGAGGTTCAGAGAAGTCAGGAACAAATGCTACAGTCTGGCTCTGACCGATGCCCAGTTGGCCGATATTGCTTTCCAAGGCCTCTTGCCGCAACTCAAGGAAAGATATGCCTCGCAAGAATTTGAAAGCTTAAGTCAGATCGTTCACCGCCTGGCCGGTCAGGAGGTACACCTGTCTGATCAGCAGAGGAATTCGGAAGGGTCTGAATCTGAGGAAGGAGAAGAAATCGGCCTAGTAGAATGGGTCAAAGGGAAGAAAGAACCGGAAGCATTCGGCTTTGACACATCAAAGGCCGATAAGATTTTCGACTTGCTACTCCAGGAAGGGCAGATCAAGCTATCATCATACCATACCATTCCTTCGGCCGATCGGCCCAAAAAGATGAAGTACTACAAATGGCGCAACGCTACGTCTCATGACACAAATGAGTGCAAGATCTTCCGTCAGCAAATACAGTCGGCCATCGAGCAGGGAAGACTCAAGCTCAAAGTCCGGGCGAAGCCGGTAGAGCCGATGAAGATTGATCAGCATCCTTTCCCTGCTAACATGGTTGAAACGGGAAAGAACTCACTTCAAACTAAGGTGCTGACATCGGAATCGGCTAGAAGAAGCGGCGCCGTGGATCCCAGAAAGCAGGTCACGGTGGATGGTGTTAAAGGGAAAAGACGGACGGAAGGCGAAGGCGAAGGATCAAAGCGATCGCGTAGACCCGTTACTTCCCAATTCTTACTCAGCAAATATCGGCGACAGCAGGAAACGACGAGACACCATGATGAGATGATACGCCAACACAAAGATCATTGGCGGTGTCCGTTTTTTATTCATTGCTGGGAAAGTGACCTCAGATTGCCATCAGCCGATAATTGTCCTGAGTGCGGCGGGTCAAGTTGCGGCGTTCGCCCGCTCAAAAGATCGCGCTCCAGAGATAGAGGATCAGAGCCGATCAGCAGAAACTGGCGCGAACAAGAGGGTCGGCGCCTTTCAGTACATGTTCGGTTGGAGGGTAAAGCTGACCGGTATGATCGGTCGAAAGGCAGGATCGACCAACAGGATCAACTGGGGGCAGAATCAGCGTACACGATCGGCTGGAAGAGATGGCTGATGGCAGGATGTCAGATGAAAACCCCCTAGGAAGGGAATCAGATTGGGAGCACGCCAAATCATCGGCCAAACCAATAAACCCCAGGTGGTGCCCTGATGGATTATCCAAATCGCAGAAACGGAGGATCCAACGCCTGCGCCAATGGGGGCAACAAGAAGAAGAGCAGAGGCAGACGCTGGAAAAGAGAAACGTCAAGTGTCGGGTCTGGCGCCCCAAGCTAAATAACAGCAAGGAGATAGAAAATCAAGAATCGACAGCTAATGTTAAGAAAAAGGGTGGCCAGGTGGTATGATAAGAAAGTCAAGATTAAACAATTCTCCCAAGGAGATTTGGTATGGAAATTGCCGATAGGGTCTAAGGATCCCAAATTCGATAAATGGTCGCCCACTTGGGAAGGGCCGTATAGAATCGGCCGATGTGCTCCGGGAAATGCATATATCGAAGGGGAAGAGTTCACAAGAGCTTTGAACGAAAGAAGATTTTTACTGCGCTCGTTTCGGAGGAAAGGATTAAAGAAAGAGTTTCGAAGAAAAAGTTATGTTTTACTCCGAAACTGGGGGGCATGTGTTGACGCCAGATTTTGACACGTATTGAATCGGCGTCAGGAGGAGAAGGTTGGCCGATGAAGCGGATCTGAAAGCTACAGTAAGGAATCGGCCGATCGGGGTAACAGTTGAAAATCGGCCGATTGGTGGCGCAGCCTATGCCAACAGGATAGGATTATTCCAGAAGATCCTAGTCAAAAGCTGGTCAACACGGCATGCTAAGTCGGCCGGAAAGCAATTGAAGAGGTCCTGATTGGATTAGGAAACGGCGGCGGAAGATTCTGCGGGAGTCCGTTTCCTTTTTAAAGTTATTATAGATATAGTAGTTTTCCTGTTTTAAATAAGGTTGTAACAAGTCGTAATCGACCAGGAGTCCTAGTTTCAGGGTATAAATAGGAGTCGCTAGGGTTTTGCAGAAAAACAACCAACATCAATCAACAAAATACTTCTACTTTTTACCAGTACTTTACCTTTCAAGTCGGCGACTTCGCCAATATCTTTTTCTTTCACGAGTTCGTACGGATTGGCAGGGCTGCATCAACCTGATCTCCGGCCAATTGGTAGGTTCCGCTTATCGAGTAATATCCGAGCTTTAACTACGGGCGCATCGCTGTGGTTTCGTTTGGATTTATTCACAAGTTATCGATATTTACTAGAATTGCAAGTTTTACCTGTTATTCTAGTATTATCACCAGTTATCCAGCTTGAGATCAGGGTAATCGGCTTCGTCATCGTTCTCCTTCGATTCATCGCCATACAGCCGATTAGATCTGTTTCAAGTGTTGCTTCTATAGTAATTGTTTAGATTGCTCCAGCAGTTCTCTTTACAATTACTATACGATCATCGGCTGACTCATAGCCGATCATCTCTACAGCAAATCGGCCGATTTACCGCCGACGCGCTCCTCAGGACAGATCGGAAATCCAGCCGATCGACGCGCCTGGAATTTAATACTCTATTTCCTTGTCAATCAACAGGTCAGATTGACTGGCACGCCGCGCGAACCGCACCAGGGCGATAACCCGAACAGGAGCTAAGCAGATTCTCCCGGGTCGTGTGTCCGACGCTGAAGACCCATCGGCCGATTCCTACCCGGCCGATTTTAGCGCCAACAGTATCTCAACCGGATGTGCTTGCTCCGTTCATGGAAAACGGGGTTCTTTGCCAGGGCCAGAGCGGACTTGCTGTCCACCCTGAGTTCCACCGCTTCAGTGTCTCTTCTGAGAAGATCACCGAGCAGTCAAGCGAGCCAGAGCGCCTGAGTCGAAGCGGTGGAGGCCGCTATGTACTCAGTCTCGCAGCTGGATATGGCCACCATCTGCTGCTTGACTGATTGCCAGCTAACGAGGCACTTGCCGAGGAAGAAGAGGATCCCGCTTGTGCTCTTGCTGGTGTCGATGTTGCCGGCGTGGTCGCTGTCGCTGTACCCGATGAAGTGTGCCTCCCCAGGACACCTCGGGTAGTAGAGACCGTGGTCGAGAGTCCCCGCAACGTAGCGGATGATCCTCTTCACAGCCTGCTGGTGCTCCATCGTCGGTCGCTGCATGAACCGACTAACGAAGCCGATGGAGAATGCCAAGTCCGGCCGTGTGTGGGCGAGGTAGCGAAGGCTCCCCACAAGACGCCGGTACTGCGTAGCGTCCACCTCCTCCGTCGTGCTGTCGCGGCTCAGCTTCAGCCTTTCCTCCATTGGAGTGAGAGCTGGGTTGCAGTCGTTGAGCCCAGCCAGCTCAACGATGCGCTTGGCGTAGGCGGTATGTCGAAGCATGATCCCAGAGTCATCCTAGTGTACCTCGATCCCCAGGTAGAAGGAGAGAGGTCGCAGATCACTCATCTGGAAGGTGGCCTTCATCTCTTCCTTGAACGCCGCCACCTCTGCATCCTTGGTGCCGGTGATCACTAAGTCGTCGACGTAGACACCCACCAGCACCCACCAGCAGGGCATTTCCTCCATTGCCCCGCCGGTAGATGGTCGCCTCCTGCGGGCTTTGCTCGAAGCCCATCCCCTTGAGCGTGGAATTCAACTTGGAATTTCATGCCCTCGGTGCCTGCCGCAAGCCGTAGAGAGCCTTGCGCAGGCGTAGCACCTTGCCTTCCTTGCCGGGGATCGCGAAACCCGGCGGCTGGTGTACGTAGACCTCCTCCTTCAAATCGCCATTAAGGAACGCCGACTTGACGTCCATGTGATGAACGCGCCAGCCCTCCTGGGCGGCCAACGCAAGGAGGAGTCTCATGGACTCCATCCGTGCCACGGGGGCGAAGGCACCGTCAAAGTCGATCCCCTCCTGCTGCACGAAACCTCGTGCCACCAAGCGGGCCTTGTGCTTTACGATGGCGCCGGCTTCGTCCCTCTTCAGCTTGAACACCCACTTAAGGGTGATCGCGAGGAAGGTCAGCAAGCTCCCAAGTGCGGTTCTTCTCAACCGCGTCCATCTCCAACTGCATCGCGGCACACCATGCCGCGTGTCTCTTGGCTTCTGCGAAGGACCGAGGCTCGCCTTCGTTGCACGCAAGGTGCAACTGCTCCTCCAGGTCGTGAGGCACTAGTCTCGGCACCGGCTGGTCGCCGAGAAGTTCTTCCATTGTGCGGTACCGCAACGGCTCGCCGTCGTGGTACGCGTCGATGCGCTCCTCGTCGTGGGAGAGAGGAGTGGCAAACTCCACCGGGCTATGCTCGACACGGGCTGGTGTTGGAGTAGGCGTGCCCGGAGGGGTAGCTGGTGGTGCTGGAGTCCGTGGGGTCGCCGGCTGTGGTGGAGTCGGCGAAGAGCTCATCGCAGTCGAAGTCGTGGCTCGAGAGCGTGCCGCTGCCGAAGTAGCGGGCGCCGGAGTCGGTGGAGACTCGGGGACTGGGGTAGGCACGCTCGGTGAGGAGGAGCTGCCTACTCCCCCAGCTCCCTCGAAGTGGACGTACTCGACAGTGAAGTCTTCGTACGTCGGTGTCAAGCCGTCATCCACCGTCTTGTCCCATGCCCATCCTCGCCCTTCGTCGAACACTACGTCGCGCGCCGTGCGCACACGTTGTGTCTCCGGGTCGAGAATGCGGTAGGCCTTCGAGCCCTCCGCGTAGCCGATGAACACCCCTGGAGTGCTCCTGTCATCGAGCTTGCCGATGTGGCCAAGCTCCTTGGCGAACGCGAGGCAGCCGAAGACCCGCAGGTGGGAGACCGCCGGCTTGCGCCAATGCCAAGCCTTGTACGGTGTCCTGCCATCGAGGGCCTTGGTGGGCGAGCGGTTGAGGATGTAGACAGCTGTCACCACCGCCTCTCCCCAGAAGACAGCTGGCATCCCCCTCTATTTGAGGAGGGCCCGAGTCATCCCCACAACCGTCTGGTTGCGCTGCTCGACGACGCCGTTCTGCTGCGGGCTGTAGGGCGCAGAGTAGTGGCGCTGAATGCCCTCATCAGTGCAGTACGACGCGAATTCAGCCGCCGTGAATTCGCCGCTGTTGTCGGTGCGCAGCACGCGCACCTTGCGTCCGCACTCCGCCTTCGCAGCAGCCTGCGCGCGCCTGATGGCGTCCGCAGCCTCTCCCTTGCTGCCGAGGACCATCACCCACATGTAGCGGGAGAGGTCGTCGACGAGCAGCAGGAAGTAACGTCGTCCTCCCGGTGTGGCCGGTGTCACTAGGCCACACAAGTCCCCGTGAACGAGCTCGAGCCGCTCCTTGGCTCGGAAGCTCGTCTGCTGGGGAAAGGGGAGCCGCCTCTGCTTCGTCAACACGCAGACGTCGCAGAACTGCTTCACGTGGTCGAGGCATGGCAGACCTCGCACCATCTCCTTGGCACTGAGCCGCTTCAGGGCCTCGAAGTGAAGGTGCTCGAAGCGCTCGTGCCACTGCCACCGCCTCGTCGTCCCGATGAGCAGCGAGGCAGAGGGGTTGTGCCACCTGCACATTAAGGACGTAGAGTCGATTTGCGCCTCTGGTTACCTTGGCAAGAAGGCGACGAGGGCGATCCCAAATCCTCAGGACTCCGTCCTTGATCTCCACGCGCGAACCGTTCTCATCCAGCTGTCCCAAGCTGATGATAGAGTTCCTCAACGTGGAAATGTAGTAGACTCCGGTGAGCAGCCTGTGCTCACCAGACTCGGCGGTGAAGATGACGGAGCCGACGCCCTTGATCTCCACGCCGGAGGCATCCCCAAACTTGACGGAGCCTCGGACACAGGAGTCAAGCTCGGTGAAGAAATCCCGCCGACCAGTCATGTGATGGGTGGCGCCAGTGTCGAGGCACCACCCGTCAGTCTTGTCGTTGTTGGAGGCGTTGCCGAGAAAGGCGTGTGCGCTCGGCTCATCAAGGTGGAGAGCCGCTGCAACTGATGCCGCTAGAGGTAGCTCGTTGCTTGCGTGTGCCAGGAGCAGAGCCGGCTCCTCCTCCTCCAACTGTCCAATGTGGGCCTGGCCGCGTCGTGGCTGTCGAGAATCCTTGGCCCAATGGCCAGCCCTGCCGCAGTTGTGGCAGGTGTCGTCTCGTGCCGGCTTGTGCACGCCGGCGCCGCCGCCCTGGGCGCCTCCGCGGGCGCCACCCTCGGCACGTCCTCGCACCCTGGCCTGGACGCCTCCGCGCGCCTTGCGCGGCTTGCCGCGCTTGCGGCCGCCTGTCGAGGAGGAGGGCTTTCCCTTCCTCCCGTCACTCTGGCAGGCCTCCCACTGTTCCCGAGTGAGATGGAGCTTCCCGCCAATGGTGATAGGCCCCGAGAGAGGCTGTGGCTCATCGCTGTCGACGACCATGAGGCGACCTATCGCCTCCTCAATCGATATCGTGGAGAGGTCCAACAGAGACTCGATCGAGCGAGTGATCTGCTTGTACTTCTCGGGGACGCAGCGGAAAAGCTTCTCAACAGTTCTCTCCTCGTTGTAGGTGTCGTCGCCGTACTGCACCATCTTCTGCACTAGAGTGTTGAGACGGAGAGCAAAGTCATCAACGTCCTCACCTAGCTTGAAGGCCAGATTCTCCCACTCCTTGCGAAGTGCCTGCAGTGTGGACTTATGGGCGCGGTCACTGCTGATGCGTGCCGCAGCGATGGCATCCCAGGCCTCCTTGGCAGTCCGCTTCTTGGAAAGCGAGAACTGCATCTCGGGCGGGACTGCAGCAATGAGGGCATCCAGCACCCGTCGATCCTCGTCGTAGTCGACGTCGCCGTACCGAACTGCCTCCCACATGTGCCGTACCTGGAGCCTTACCCTCACCACCGCAGCCCACTCGACATAGTTGGTCTTGGTGAGGGTAGGCCACCCACCGCCGGGGCCAATGTCCCTGACAACAGCCTGGATCTCGTGGTGACCATGGCGCCGGTCCGGAGAGGGAGAGCCGCGCTGCCTTTAAGGGCCGCGATCTCCGTCGACCCGGCCGCCGCCGCCGGGAGCGCGGCTGCCGCGCGCGTCCCCGCTAGGATCGCCGCCGGCGCGTCCACGCCCGTCTGGGCTGCCGCCACCGCCCCTCTCCCGCTGCTTCCCTTGCCAGCTTGTGTTCCACGTCGGTGCTGCCGTTGGTAGAGGCAGAGCCGCTGATGCTACTGCCGCGTAGAGCCTTGAGCTCCACTACCGCCGCACGCGCTGCATCCGCCGCCGCCGCTGCTTCCACTTCCGCCCTTGCTGCTGCCAGTTCCGCCGCCGCCAGCATTGACGCCCTCGCCGCCGTCGCAGCGGCCTCTGCCACCGCTCGCTCGCGTTCCTCTGCCGCGGCGAGCTCGGCCTCCTGCTGGTGCCGCGCGCTCGAGGCGACCGAGTGCTGAGACTGTCCTTCGGACATGGTGCGCGCTAGTGGGGGGCTGCTGTGTGGGGAGGAGGCTGCCTCAGACGAGCTGCTGCCCATCTGCGCAGGGGAAGAGGGGTGAGTAGGGACAACCGGTGTTCCTGCTCCCGGCTGAGGACTAAGGGAGGCGTGGGAAGGAGATGAGCAGGAGATGTTTAAGCTACAGGATAGAACGGCTCTAATACCAGTTGTTAGTATCGAAACTCTTACTCTCATCGAGAAGATGACACTAGGAGTTGGAGCAATTTTCTGGTTTACTTCTCACACAATACCATGCCAACCCGAGGGGTTGGGGTTACATATTTATAGCTGGCTGGGCAGCCGAGCTTATACAAACTGGTCTAAGATGCTTAGATGATGTCCTAACAGCTAAAGCTAAAATGCTGTCCTATGGTATAAGATGCTGTCCTCTAATATGCTGTCCTCTAGATGCTGTCCTCTAGATGCTGTCCTAGGGGCAGCAAGACCACAGCACATGAGCTGTCCTCTAGATGCTACAAAGACTGAGACCCACGAAGACTATAGTATAAGGACTTATTCCTAGCAGTATGTGTATTTATTTTTCTTTTTGATTTTATATTCCTGGATTATATTTTTATTGCTTATTTTATTTTATTTTGTGTTAGGTTCATGGTGCTGTTACTGATGGTAGTGGTTTGAAAGGTTCATCTGATAATTTCCGTGAAGGCTTTGTTACCAAATCATGTAATCTATTATCAGAAGCTAGTGACAAAGTTAGTGAAAATTATTTAGTTGTTTTATTTATTATTTAATGTATCTTTGTGCCTTTTTCTGATTTTGCATTTTTACTCTTTTAGAGTTCTGTTAAAGCTAATGCTCCTTTGCCTTCTCAAGGAAGCCCCCTCAAAAGTGCTAGTTTTGATTATCTTCTGAATAAAGATATTTCTACTCATAGTTCTAGAGATCTACAACCTTCAATAGTAAGCATCTGGTCTTTTTGGTTGTTTAATGTCTGTTTTTGTTTTTATAACTAGTACAGCTTTACTTATTATCTATTGATAATGGTTGCAGGATCACACTGTGAACAACCAAATGTTGCACTGCAAATTGAATCGTGCAGATATAATTAAATTGTGGGATACGGCTATTCCTTCTTTTAGTCTTGGTGCAGAATTTGATGAAAACGTTAACTGCAATTCCAACCAAGATGAGGATATACCTTTTGATGTTCCCTGTGATGTTAATAACTTTCTTGCCAGGGATCCTATGGAGCAATTAAATCGAAAAGAGGTTAGATTTGGTTAATGATTTTTCTACATATTCAGTCCCCTAACATTTTTACCAAGTCTTTTGTTTTTGTTTTGTAGCAAACTTGTATGTCAGGATCTGGAGATAAACATTTCTCATCTTCTGCATACCAGTCTTCATCAGTTAAGATTGTTTTTATAATACTCTTTTTTGTTTCTTCTATTATTCCAATCTTTTCATTGAGCTATCTTATTTGTTTTATCTTCTATAGAGTTTCATGCAATTGGAGGAAGCAACATCAAAACAAAGCTACCAATCTGGAAGCAGTAAAGCTGCATTTCAAAGCTCTGAAAGTTCAGAAGACCACCAAAGTAAAGAAGTTATTTCTGAAGTTGAGTGCCCACCAATGACTCATTGTCATAGAACATTAGCTGTTGCTGAGCGCAGTCCTATTATTGTTGTTGATAGCCAGGTAATTGTAATACTAGTTATTTTGTCCTTATTTTGCTGCCCCAATTTTCAGTTGATTCATTACAACTGCTAATATTTATACTCTATGTTACTTGAATTTATACTAAATCTCATTAGTATAATTTTGGTTCAGTTGTTATGTAATTTTTTTTGATATGTCAAAGTTTTTAATCATCTTTTGCTAAGGTATTGGTTTTGCTGTTCCAGAGTTCTCCAATGTCACCAGAAGTTGTGTTTACTGGTCAAAAAGTTGTTGATATACATAAAACCCCAGAAGTTGTTATTACCAGAGCTACCAATTTCAACTCAAGTTGTGAAAAAATGGCTAAAGAGGCTAATAATCTGTACAATGATGACCAGTGTTCTTGTTTCAAGTGAAAAAATGGCTAAAGAGGCTTTCAAGAGATGTTTATATTTGTTTTCCTACGTTAATATGTATTTT
Source organism: Panicum miliaceum (assembly GCA_032594955.1). Taxonomy (NCBI): domain Eukaryota; kingdom Viridiplantae; phylum Streptophyta; class Magnoliopsida; order Poales; family Poaceae; genus Panicum; species Panicum miliaceum. The sequence continues at coordinate 22,329,169 of CM064066.1, read as the reverse complement.
TCCTTATATTTTGTGCAGAATAACCTGAAGCTGTCTGCCAATTTCCAATCTGCAAGCTCCCTAGTAATTTAGTCATGTTAGTTTGTTCTCCAATCATGATGAATGCTTCTGACAGCCTTGGGCATCAGCAAATTTGAGTTTTTCTGTAATTAGTAGTAGCCAATATTACCATATTGTAATAGAATATGGTCACATATGGCCTTTGTGCACTATGTTCTGTTTGACATATGGTCACATATGACCTTTGAGCACTATGTTCTGTTTGACATATTGTCACATATGAATTTTGTGCCTGCAATCACGGTTTGTCTTACTGCTAATTCAATGAATCCTATGATATGGGATCTTCTATATTTTTATATGGTCTATGTATTTTACCTGAAGTATTTTGTGATTTGATAAATGAGCCCTATGGAGTGGAATCATACCTGAAGTATCTTGTGACTTGTTTATTAATTCTAACTATTTTTGAAACAATCTCATTCATTTGTGCTACAGAGTGGAATATCAACATGTGGAAATATTTCTTAATGTAAATCTTTTTATTTATTTAATCTCATTTCTGCATTTCTTTATGAAATACCTATAAGTAGTGTTTTCATACATGTTTTTTTTTGTGTTTACATTCATGTGCATGGCTTATTACAGTTTTTGTTACTATAATTATAGTTAGATGTAGTTGTGTAATTTTTTAAGGTAAATAGTGTAACTTCCTGCGGGAATCAAATAACTATAAGATGTTCCTGAAGCTGTAACAGTGATGTACATGCATACATCAGTAAATTGATGACCATAAGTTTAACAGATCCTTAGTTTAATTAAATTACATAGTTTTGACTGATCACATTGTATTACATCCAATTAATTGAAAGAAAAAAACATCTGTAGATAATCAAACTACATTGCTCATGATATCTTCATTGTTCATTTGTCTTCTGCTTCTTTGTTTTACTCTTCGTAGAAGTCTTCTTTGTTTCCTGATCTGTAGATTCACAAACATTAAATTAATATTTTTTGTAACCTTAAGAATTTTAAAATAATTAATTATTTTCAAATCTGTACCTGCTCTCTTTTTTGGTGCTGGAGGTTTCTTTGTTGATAATTCTGCTTCTGGTACATCGGCACTACAAGTTGCTTTATTATGCTCATTTGAACCACACCGACTGCAAGTGATTTTTTGTTTTGTTCTAATCAGTTCAGAAGTTGGTATCCACCATTTACTTTTTGCAATATTTTTTCTTGGTCTTCCTTTGCGTGACACAACATCTGGGGTTTTCAGAGTTACCAAAGATTCTTCAAGTAGGCTTCTTTGATTTGCAACTTGTCTTGTTGTTTCCTTTGCAACTTGCCTTGTTGATTGATTTGTATTCACAGTGTTTGCCTCACTATTTTGATGGTTTGAATCATTCCGTTCATTTTTGTCATGATTGGGAATAAATAGTTCTTCATCTGCATTATTGTTACTTTCCATTTCATTTCTGACAGGAATCCTCTTAATCTCATCATGTAGTCGTTTCAAGTCCTTGTAGCATATGGTTACACCTCTCCAAGTTCATGCATCCATCAGAAACAACCTCAACAAATTTTCTTGATAGTAAGTTGTGCCTGAGTATTTGTAGCTCCTCTCAACTCAGATGGTATATTTATTGATGTGTTTCTAATCTGTTTTTTTCTCAATTGGTCTCCATCTATCAATGAATATTTTTCGGGCAATGTGTATCTGTTCATTTGTATGAGGGTCCTCAGAATGTGTGAACAAAGGATTCCATCCTTTTGGAAATGTGCACAAATGCAGATATAGTTTCTTGTTCAATATCAACCAGCACAAGGTATTTCCTTGGTCTAATTTCCTTCTCAGTATACTCTTATGATTTGTAGACAATATAAACCTTGTTCTTCTCAACCTCATCCACCATATACATTCCTGTAGCTTTAAGAATCTGCTGGAATCTATAAGATATTTGTGTGCTGTAGAAATCTCTTGCTTGTCTTTCAAAATTGTATCTAGAGTGTAGTAAAGCAACATCCTGTGCCTTATTTTTGTCCCTGAGGTTTCCTTTCTCATCAATATTCTTGATTTGCCTATCAAACTCTTGCAAACAATATCAGGCTTGTTGTAGGACCAACATTATTTTTTAAAACTGCATTTGTGCCCTCACTTCTTAATGTGGAGCATATGAATGGGAAGAAATTTTCCTTGAAGTACACAGGCACAAACCTGTGTCTGTTTTCATACATGATTTGCAAATACCTTAGTCTTTGAACCTTATGTTTCTCAATTATGTACTTCCAGAGAGACTCAAACTCCGCAATTGTCAATGAATTGTATACTATATCATAAAAATCCATTGCAAAACCTCTAATTTTGTTGAATGCTGGCCCACAATACACTTCTGCTTTTTAAACAACATGAAACAGACAATTCCTATCAATAGTTCCTGGAAACTCCAATGCTATTGCTGCTTTCATGGCTGCATCTTGATCTGTTATAATTGATTTTCGTGATTTACCTCCCATGCAGATGCGAAAAGCATTGAACAACCATCTAAAGGTTGGAATTGTTTCATCACTGAGTACAGCTCCAGTAAACAGTAAGTTATCTTCACGCCCATTTATCCCCACAAATGGTGCAAACTTCAAATTGTATCTATTAGTTTCATATGTTGTATCAAAGCTGATAACATCTCTGTAGTGTTCATAGGCAATCCTACTTTTTCCATATTATTAAAAAATATTTTCACTTTGTTGTCTTCATCTGCATCAAAGCTAAAGAAGAAAAGTGGGTCTTCTATTTGCTTTTTCTGTAAGAACTGAACCACCTGTGTGATGCCATTCTGTCCAGCTTCCCTCATTACTCTTGTCCTGTCATTGCTTATGTCAGTCTTCACAATGTTTGTGAATTCCATACCTCCTCTTAGGAATGATAAGAAAGCTAGTATCTTCCTGTTTGGAACATTGATGTTTATGAAAGTCCTTATCATTGCTTTTTCATGATCTGAGAAGAACCGATGTGATTGCAGTAACTTTGATAGGTTTGGGCTTAGTAGCATGTGGTTGTGGTCAAGATTCAATCTTGTTACTATCCAAACACCTTTAACTATGGTTATCACCATCTCAGCTTGGCAATTAGTCTTGTTAATAACTTTAGTTTTCCTTTTTCTGGTCGCTGGAACCGGAGCACCTTCATCTGTGATGTTTGGGTACTTCTTTCTTTTATTAGTCAACTTGCTTACACCAGAAAGATTTTCCTTCTCTCCTTCAGGATATTCGTCCAAAGATTTCCCTCTCTTGTTGCACTTGAATGTCATTCTTGTAACCATGCCCAGTGTTTCTTTATCTCTTGAGTGGTAATTTCCACACTTGACTACAGAAAAACCCACAATCAATGCATACTAATTGTAGAACTTGTAAGCCTCATCATCTGTTTTGAACTGCATGTCTATAGTTGGAACATGCTGACTTTCACCCTCTTGGCTTAAAGAAATGGCTTCCTCCAAATTCTCATTCTGCCTGAAGATTTCAATATCTTCTTCTGTGATATCGTTGTCTAGAGGTTCAGGAGGAATTGTTGCTGTTGTTGCATTGCTTCCAGGACCATAACCATTTTTATTTGTCATTTCTTGATTTCCAAGTCCATATGCATTTGTATCTGTTGTTGAATTGTTTTCATAATCTTGCAAATTTTCTGCTTCAATTGATATGCATGTTTCTGGATCTAAATCATTTTGCACTGCCATTGTTTCATTGCTTGGTTCTTCATAGTCTAAATTAGCTGGATTCTTCATAAAGGATGCTGAATTAGCTTGCTGATTAAGCTGTACTGTAAGTTCTTCATAGTCTACATTAGCTGCCATTGCATTGTCTTCAATTCTGCTTGTTGAGACATGCATTTGATGCTGCAAAATAAATTATGACAAACCGTGTTAGTTTGTAGACATATAATAATTTTAGACAGTAGTTTTATTATTCTCAAATGTATTGAACAATATTTTTTGATTGAAATGTCATTACCTCAAAGGCACTGTCTAACATGCCATCAAAAACCTCTGGAGAACTCAACATGTTAGTGAAATATCCCATTGTAGCTTGTTTGAAACAATGTGTTTAGCTCATGATGTACTGTCAATTTTTTTAATATAGAATACATGAATGCTACAAGGATTATCTATACCTCGTATGATAGTCTGATATCTGCAATGTTAGTATTGCTCTCTCCTTGTGACTGAATAAGCAAACCATCTTCAATGCTCCAGGTAGTTGTTGAAGAATTCTACATTTCTGATTGTCCAGGTATTCCTTGAGAAACTTTTTCTACCCATGTATTTTTGTCATTTTCTATTATCTGAGACACACTTGTTTCAGCAGTTAAAACTTAATAATAGGTCAAGAACAGAGTCTGTTCTTTAAATTGTAAAGAATTCTGCACATTGTACAATGAAATGTTCTTTAAATTGTAACCTGTGATAGTTGATTCTTATTCTAGTCTTCCATATAAGATTTGTTGAATGGTATACCAGATACTTTTTATCTTGTCTTTCTTATCGTTCTTCTTACTTTCTTCCAGATGTCTCATGGCAGGATTCTGTTCACCTCTCTGCATGTTTCTTTGTGTCTGCATGCATTCATAAAAAAGTTATAGTCTAATTTAACCTTCTTATAGCGTATACTGATTGTATAATTTCAACTAGTCCCAACTGTAAAATAATATGAAACCTTCAAATTGGCAAGGCTGGCAAGATTATTACCTTCACATTGTGTTCTTTTTCATTTAAGGATGTATACCATGATCCATTTCCACCATTGTCAGCAATATGTAAGTCTTGTGTTTTTGCTAGTTGTTGTAAAATTATAGAATGCACATTAGAACTTATGGACTGCAAGGTTTTTTTTTCCTATAATGACTCTCCCTAAAAATAACATGTTTATGATGGATTCTGCATTCCTTGTACCTGTATAACTTGAGCAGATGAGTTCATCACATTCTCCTCTTCATAGAAAGATGAACATTTTGATGATAGATTCTGTGTTCCTGGTACCTGTTAATTTGCACTTGTATATAGGTTAACAGAATTGGAATTGCATGATATGCATGAAATACTTCATAATACCTTTGACCCATGTAATTCTGAACTCATTGTTGATAAACTCTGCATCTTTTCTACTTGTTGATGACTCTGAATGTGTTTTAGACATTGCATCTTGTTCCAATTGTCCATAACACAATTATCATAACTAATGGTGAAATTCACTGGATTCATTTCCAAAAGGCTTTCCTGTACAAAGAAACAATGCACATAATAAACATAGGTTCATGTAATGGGATCTAATATTATGTATTCATTCTGTCATTTATGCAGGTATCAGAATGCAATTCTTGTATCTTGTAGATGAGAGAACCTGAGAGACATTTTCTAGGTTGATGGTGTGAGTTCTGCTGATCATTACAACTCACATAGCAACCAAGACAAAGATCACTACCAGCCTATAGAAATTTATCAATCTGTAGCAAGAGAAATTAGATCCACCAACAAGCACTGTGGTGGATCTGTAGCATCACAAGCACTGCTACTGTCTTGATGGTGAATGTTGTTTGCCTTCTGGTGAAATCACATCAAAGAGAAAGAAGATTTTCAGCGCTGGATGTTACCTGAGGTACTAATCCACCAACAATTTCTTCAGATTCTTGTTGCTTACTTGCATATCCTGATTCCTCGAATTTCTTCTCCGTCCTCTATCTCCTCTTGCTTTTCGGGAGAAGATCCTCCATGGTAGGCAGCTGGCAGCCGTGTAGTTTTCGTGATATCCACATCTTCTATTTCACTTTTTTGGCGGCTACCTTCATGGATCTTGATGGATTTGGCGCCTTTTTTCCCTGGTGCCCAGGTAACATTTCATTCTGGGCTTTTTTCCATGTTTCAGTGCCCTGTTCTGTTTTATGGTCAAAGCCAATGCAATAGGTTGCAATCTCCACAAAAAAAAACTGAAGTTCAGTGTTCAAACAAGGCCCGATAACAAGTACAAAGAAAGCAGCCCAACATGTAGCAATCGAACAGATAGTAGCCCAAAAGGTACAAAACATTAAGAAGCCCAACAGACATAGCCCCAACTGCAACTAACAAATCCACAAACCCGCTCAGCAGATCCTAACGGATCTAAACAACACAACTCAGCGGACCGGTTTGGAATAACGGGCACATTTACTGTAGCGAGGACCTGGTGACTGACAAATTACATTTGCATGCTTAGATTGATATCCAATGGTCAGTTTGGGTGACTTGTGTTTACAATAACTCAGTCACCCAACGAGGATACAGATCCCATAAGAATACCCAGGCTCTCTTTCTCATAAGTTGACAAGCCTTGATTCTTAGGACCCAAATCCTTGCTGACATAAGCGATAGGATGGCCATTTTGCTGTAAGACTGCTCCAATACCTTTATTAGAAGCAACATTATCTACCACAAAAGTTTTGTCAAAATGAGGAAGTGTCAATATAGGGGCAGTGACTAAAGCTTTCTTCAATGCCTGAAATGACTGTTCGTTAATGTTTGTCCACATAAACATTTGTCCCTTTTTTAGAATTTTGGTCAGAGCTTTTGCTTTCATGGCAAACTGATGAACATACCTCCTCTAATAGCCAACCAGGCCAATGAAGCTTCTTAATTCTTTAACTGAAGTAGGAGTAGGCCAATTTGGGTCATCCTTAATTTTTCTAGGGTCAATTGCCACCTCTTCTACACTAATCACATGGCCTAAATACTTTAAATGTTGTTGGGCAAAAGAACAATTGGACAACCTTACTTTAAAAAGGTATTCCTTCAAGATATCAAACACCATTTGGACATGCTTCACATGTTCATCAAAAATTTTGTTGTCGATAAGTATGTCGTCTATGAACACAACAACATACTTTCTAAGGAGAGGAGCCAAAATATGATTCATAATGGCCTGAAAAGTTGCAAGAGCTCCTGTCAATCAATAGGGTATCACCATATACTCAAAATGTCTAGTGTGTCTGAAAAGTGTCTTGTGTTGATCTTCTTTGGCCTTTAAAATTTGATGAAAATCAGATCTCAAATCTAGTGTGGTAAACAATTTAGCTCCATATAACTCCTCAAACAACTCTTCAATTATAGGCAAGGGTAACTTGTTCTTAATTGTATAACACTTTCCTATTTTCTTTTTGACAAGTAGCATTGGTGAAGCATAAGGACCGGTAACCTCCCGTATCATGTGGTGCCTGAGTAGGTGAGCCACTTGCTGTTCAATCTCATCTTTCTGAGTAGGTGTATACCTGTAGGGCCTCAGTCTAAAAGGTTGAGTATATGGAGCAAGGAATTGTATGGTTGATCACTCTGGCACGAGGTGTACTCGAAGGTTCAATAAACAGTTCAGAGAATTGGTCAACCAGATTTTGTATCTGTGGGGACAGAAGATCTTTAGGAGTTTCAACTGGGACTTCCACAGAATACAGTCGAACAACACACCGTATTTGATCTTGTTTCTACATGGTATAAAGCTGATCACCAGATATATGCGTTCGCCAATAGAGTTAGTTAACCCTTGCAACTTGACTTTGTATGCATTATACTTGAAAGACAATCACTTAATTGATAGAGGAATCAAAGTTTGGATACAGGGATGAGAAAATCGCCGTCTGTCCTCGAGCCTTAGCTTGACACAACCGTTGTTTGCCGATTACTTCCTAATCGATCTATCCTCGATTGTCGGTTCTCCAGGTTCACATTTAAACGTTACAAGCATTGCGTCGACATGCCACCGCGCTCGCTAGTTATATGGGCCTAATTAATTTACCCACTCCGGCCCAATAACGCTTTTCAAAAAAAACACTCCAGCCCAATAACGCGAGACCTTGATTCTTGGCCCGCACAGGACGACCACCTCCTTTCTTGGCTTCAGTAGCAATGTCTGATGACACCATAATGCTAGCGACACCGCATGTTCCTACCGGCCGTCTAAGCCACCTCTCCAGGCACCGCTCCAAGCTTGTCACCCCTATTTACGTCAACCCCTATGTGATAGTCTCCGTCAAATCCCACATTCCCATGATACTTGAGATGGCGAACCCGAACTATACCAAGTGGGCGTATTTCTTCCATGCTATGTGCATGAAACTTTGCCTCCTATCTTGCATCAACGACACCACTCCACTCACCCTACATGGGAGCAAGCAGACTGTTGTGTTCGTAGTGGATCTTCGGATACATTGCGAACGCCGTGCTCGACATCAAACTTTTGTGTTCGCAGTTGGATCTTCAGATCTGCTGCGAATGCCATGCTCGACCTCGCCATGGAGCCGATCCAGATTGCTCATGAACTGTGGGTCAAGATCAAGGGCTTGTTTCAAGCGGCGATTTTCTCATGTCACGAGTCAATTCTTGAGTCAAGAGTTCCACTCGATGACACGGGGCCAACTATTTGCTTTGAGAGACTTTAATTCTACACTTCGTCACAAGAAAAGGCTTGACCAGCTAGAATGCATGTAAGTTTATTAAATGGTCATCCACACTAAAAGTTTAGATGGCTCTCCATACTGATGGACCGTCAAATTCTCCAAACTCTTCATATATGTGTGTGTGTGTGTATTAGGTATCGATTAGCATTCTACACCCATCACCTAACCGACTCTAGCAAGCCAACCCACCCAGCCCCGCCTCCTCCGCACCAGGCCCACTCCAAACTTGCTTGGCCCAGCTTGGCCCACCCTGCTCCAATTACCACCTAAGCCTCTCCCCCGCCCCACCCGATCCAAATCACCGCGATGGCTGTGAGCGCTGGAAGCACGGTGGTCTCGAGCGGCGAAAGCACGGCGGCCCCATGGGCGCAAAGGCTACTGCAGTGGCGAGCAGCGTGGCGCGGTGGAGGAGGCTCGCAGGGCATGGAGGCTGCGGTGGCGACGGGCAATGTGGCTCGGAGGCTGCGGTGGCGGTGAGCAGTGTGGCGCGGCGGAGGCGGCTGGCGGGGCGAGGAGGTTGCGGAGGTTGCGGCGGTGTCGAGCAGCGTGACGTGGAGGCTCTGGCGGCATCGAGCAGCGTGGTGCGGAGGCGGCTTGTCGGCGTCCTCGAATGGCCGGGGTGCGCCTGAAAGCATCTAGGTGCCTAATTCGTGTTTTGGTAATTAATGACAACACTTGTGGACTAACAAACTCTTGAGAAGAATGAGTATAGGTTGGTCCATGAGAAAATGAGCATACGTTGATGTCATGAAGACACTTGGAGATGATGTTGAGGGAAATGCTCAAGGCAAAGGTACATGATAGAGCTTTTATATTTTTGCCCATCATAAGCTGATTAGTGGATGAGAAATGACCTGATTAATAGGATAAATAGTCGTACTAACAACATGGGTCGTTGTGCCTTTGCTTGACGGTTCTATAGTGCTATTTTGCTCAAATAATTGCATTGCATGTATGAGGGTTAACTTTGTTTGAAAAATGGCAAAGCGTGAAGTTCAAAATGTGTGCTGACTCGCTGAGGCGGACGGTCCAGTCCAGACGGGCGGACGGTTCGCCATCTACACAAAAGGTTTTGGACAACCACTTGAGTTTCTGGTGAGCGTCAAAAGATGAACGGTGGACAGTCCGCCCAGTGGAAGCGGACCATCCGCCTAGTAATGTTCGTGGAAGGACCGATTTAATCGGTCAAGTCCCTGGTGTCCGAACTTGGTGAACGGCGAACTGTCCGGCCCATATGTGCGGAGCGTCCGCCAACTACACAGAGACGATCCTCTGCTCTGGTTGGGTTTTTCAAGTTGAACGGCGAACGGTCCGCAAGTGAGGTGTGGACGGTCCGTCAGGTCTCTAACGATCAACTTTGCCATGCATTTATTGCACCTCTAGCCGATGGGTTTGAATGGCAGACGGTCCGCGATAACTCTGTTTCGATGGGTTTTAAAGGTAACGGCTAGATTCCGAGGAGCTGGCTATTTATACTTCTTGCCCGGCCATGGGTGAGGTCTCTTGGCAGTTTGAAAAGCTTCCTTGACATATTAGAGCCAGCTCCCTGCTCTCTCTCACTCACCTTGCTTATTGGTTGTTGCATTCTTGAGAGTGTGAGAGCATCCTAGTGCACTGCATCAAGAGTTTGAGTTTTGTGGCTCTAGGGAGTCTTCAAACAAGCGTCATCGGCTTGTTACTCTTGGGGGTTGCCGCCTCCTAGATGGCTTGGAGAGGGTGAAACTATTGAGCCCTTCAAGAAGATTGTGGAGGAGCCCTGGTTTGGTTTGTGAGAGGTTCTTGTGCTCACCATGCCGGAGTGGTGAAGAGCAACTCTAGTGGAATCGAGGTTTGAAGAGGCTCATTGATTCAAGCTGGCTCAAGATCAAGAGTCGTTCTTGATAGAGGAGCGGTTGAAAGCTTTGAGTCCACCTCAACGTGGATTAGGGGTGACCGGCAAGTCATCGACACCACGGGAAAAATTCTTGTCTCGTGCTCGGTTATTTCTTTGCTCAATTTATTCTTGCAATTTATTTGGAGTATTACTAGAAACTGAATCGCTACTTGTCACTGTAGGTTGCAAAACCCCACTAGTGATAGGAGTTGGTAGAAATATGAGCTCACTTGTGTTACTAATTAAATTTGCTTAGTGTTTGTGATTTTAGTTGAACCGCCTATTCACCCCCCCTCTAGTTCTTTTTGCAAGGATTTAATCATCCCGGAGTAGTATAATGACCAGTGATAATGGTATTCATATTGGGAAGCCACCGTTCTTTGATGGAAATAATTATAATTATTGGAAGACTAGAATGGCAGTTCATCTCAAGACCATGAGTAGAAAGATATGGATAATTGTGAATGATGGATTTGTTATTCTAGATGATAAAAATTTGACACCTCGTGATGAAGAAAATGAACTACTTAGTGATCAAGCAATGAATGTCTTATATAGTGCTCTTGATGTGACTGAGTTCAACCGAGTCAAGAATCTCAAGTCTGCAAATGAAATATGGAAGAAACTTATGAAAATTTATGAGGGTACATCAACCGTGAAAGAAGTAAAGATGTATGTGCTCAAAGGAAAATTTATTGAATTTGCTATGAAGAAGGATGAAAGTGTGCCCGAGATGTTCAACCCGTTGAATGATATTGTCAGTGAGCTCAAGGGTCTTGGTTTTGAGGCGCCGGATGTGGATCTCTCACAAATTTCTTAGATCCCTTCCGGAGAGATATGACACCATTGTGACTTTGCTTGCGAAGTCAAACTTGAAGGCTACTACTCCCACTGAAATTTTGGGAGAGGTACTCACTCATGATATGTTCAAGAAGTCACAAGATAAAGTTCATGGTGTAGCCAATGATGACAAGAAAAAAAATGTAGCTTTCAAGGCACAAGGTTCAAAAGATGATAGTGATGATGATTGCAATGAAAATGAGTCAGATGAAGAAATGACTCTTTTTGTGAGAAGATTTAGAAGATTCATGAAGAAGAACTATGGCATGAAAGGGCAATCATCAAAGAAAAATCTTTTTGGTGACAAGAAATGCTTTAAATATGGTGAATTGGATCATATTATCATCAATTGTCCAAATAAGAAAGATGACAAGAGCAAGAAAGACAAGAAAGAAGATGATAAGAGGAAGAAAAAATTTCTCAAGAAGAAAAGAAATGGCCAAGCATATTATGTTGAGTGGGATTCCGATGCAAGCTCCGATGATGATGATGATGACGACAAGCCATCCAAGGGAGTTGCCGGAATTGACATCAAGGAGGCTCCGTCACTCTTCTCCACACCACATTGGCTTATGGCAAAAGGTGGTGCAAAAGTATTACAAGATGGTGAACTTGATGAACTTACTTATGATGATCTTATTGACGTGCTCAATGCTGCCAATGAATTCATGACTAAAGAAAAGGCAAAGTCGAGGGACTTGATGTTAAAATTCCATTCTCTTCAAGCATCCTATGAGGAGCTAAAGACAACTCATGATAATCTAAAAGAAACTCATGAGAAGCTTGAGGAAGCTCACAACACCTTGCTTGCTCATGAAAACAAGTTAAAATTCAGTGTGGGTGGTAGTTGTGACTTAATTGGTGAAAAATATTGTGCTTCTACTTTCACTAATCCATCTTGTAGCTCTAGTGATATATCTTGCTTGAGTAATGAATCTTGTGATAAGTCACTTCTTTTGGAGAATGAATTGTTGCAGAAGGAAGTTGTATGCTTGACAAATGATTTAAGAAAGTTCAATGATAAAAGAGCTCAATTCAATCATTGTTGGGCAATAAAAAATTCACAATAAACCAACAAGGTTTTGGTTATATTCCCAAGAAAGGGAAGGCAGCCTTTGTTCAAACAAAGATCACCTTTGTGAAGAATAGTGGCATTTCTTTTTATGAAAACTGCAGAAATGTGGGTCATGATGAGAAAAACTGCACAAACAAGAAAGCTATATCCTTTTATCCTAGATATATTCTTATGGAAAATTCTAGTGGTAGTGTTTGTGCAAAATTTGTTGGGTTACCTATAGATGGTGCTAAAAGAATGCTATTTGGGTGCCTAAAGTCTTGGTCACTAACATTCAAGGAGACCCAAGAAAGTTTGGGTACCTAAAAGAGCTAATTTCCTTTTGTAGGTAAAGTACAAGGCCAGGGGAAGACATTGGGTGCTTGATAGTGGGTGCACTCAACACATGACCAGGGAATCAAATATGTTTTTCTCTCTTAATGAAGACACTATTGGCTACAACAATATCACTTTTGGTGACAATTTCAAGGGTGAAGTGAAAGGATTGGGTAAAATTGCTACCTCAAATGATCACCCACTCTCAAATGTGTTGCTAGTTGATTCTCTCAATTTTAATCTTTTATCGGTTGCTCAACTTTGTGATCATGGTTACAAGTGCACTTTTACTAGTGATGGCGTTGAAGTTAGTAGTTTGAATGGAAATGATTGCATATTTAAGGGTTTTAGACATGAAAGCCTATATCTTGTGGATTTTTCTTCTAACAATGCCAACTTAACTACTTGCTTATTCTCAAAATCATCTATGGGTTGGTTATGGCATTGAAGGCTTGCTCATGTTGGTATGAGACAACTCAACCGGCTCTTGAAATATGATTTAGTTATTGGGTTGAAAGATGTGAAATCTGAGAAAGATAAATTGTGTAGTGCTTGTCAAGCCGGAAAACAAGTTGCTAGCTCACATCCCTCCAAAAGTGTTATGTCGACATCAAGACCATTGAAATTATTGCATATGGATTTATTTGGTCTACTACATATAGAAGCATTGGAGGAAATTGTTATTGTCTTGTGATAGTGGATGACTACTCAAGATACACTTGGATTTTCTTTCTTCATGATAAAGCCGACACATATGATATTTTCAAGAAATTCTTGACAAGGGCTGAAAATGAATTTGACCTCAAAGTGAAGAAAGTAAGAAGTGATAATGGAAGTGAGTTTAAAAATACAAGAGTTGAAGAATTGTGTGATGAGAAGGGGATGAAGCATGAGTTTTCATCCAAGTATACACCGGAGCAAAATGTTCTTGTTGAGAGCAAGAATAGGACTTTGATTGACATGACAAGATCAATGCTTTCAGAATATAATATCTCGGACAGTTTTTAGGTTGAGGCAATTAACACCGCTTGTCATGCTTCAAATACGCTATATTGTCATAGATTCTTCAACAAAACTCCATATGAGCTGTTGATTGGAAGAAAACCAAATATCTCACATTTTCGAGTTTTTGGTTGCAAATGCTATATTTTCTCAAGAAGGGTACTCGGTTATCAAAATTCCAAAGCAAGTGTGATGAAGGATTTCTTCTTGGGTATTCATCTTGTAGCAAGGCATATCGGGTTTATAAAAAATCTATTGGTGTCGTTGAAGAAACATGTGATGTTGAGATTGATGAAACCAATGGGTCACACAAAGAGAAAGAAAATTTAGATGATGTGAGAAATGATGGTTTGTGAAATGCAGTCAAGAATATGTCAATTGGGGATATTAGACTAAGAAAAGACGATGAGGAAGAAGATGGTCCATCTAGTTCTATTTGGATGAATCCTTCTACCTCAACTTCCAACGATCAAGATCAACCAATTGAGCAAGAAAGTCATGATGATAATTCTCAAGTAGATGGACTCTTCTACTTCACTATCTACATCAATTCAAGAGCCCGTTATTCAACCAAGAATTCATCATGCCATTGCAAAAGATCACCCGGTGGATCAAATCATGGGTGATATTAGTAAGGGTGTTCAAAATCGATCTCGTGTTGCCTCATTTTGTGAACATTATTCTTTTGTATCCTCTCTTGAGCCTAACCATGTAGATGAAGCACTAAGAGATCCGGATTGGTGAATGCCATGCATGAAGAATTGAACAATTTAACCCGGAATGAAGTTTGGGAACTAGTGCCAAGACCCAAGAATGATAATGTTATTGGTACAAAATGGGTATTTAGAAACAAGCAAAATGAAGATGGAATTGTTGTGAGGAACAAGGCAAGATTGGTGGCACAAGGCTTCACTCAAGTCGAAGGTTTGGATTTCAGTGAAACCTTTTCTCCCGTAGCTAGAGTTGAAGCAATAAGAATCTTGCTAGCTTATGCATGCTCACATAAGATAAAATTTTATCAAATGGATGTAAAAAGCACTTTCTTAAATGGTAGAATTAGTGCTCTAGTGTATGTTGAACAACCCCCCGGTTTTGAGGATCTAAAGAAGCCAAATCATGTTTATAAACTCTCAAAAGCTCTCTATGGTCTTAAGCAAGATCCTAGGGCTTCGTATGAAAGACTTAGAGACTTTCTCATTTCTAAGGGCTTCAAAATTGAGAAGGTTGACACTACGTTGTTCACTAAATCTATTGGAAAAGATTTGTTTATTTGTCAAATGTATGTTGATGATATTATCTTTGGTTTTACTAATCAAAGTTTTGTGAGGAGTTTGGTGAGATGATGTCTAGGGAATTTTAGATGTCCATGATTGGTGAATTGAGTGTTTTTCTTGGACTTCAAATCAAGCAACTCAAGGAAGGCACATTTGTATCCCAATCAAAATATTTGAAAGATTTATTGAAGAAATTTGGCATGGAAGATGCCAAACCCATCAAGACTCCTATGGCTACAAATGGACATCTTGATCTTGATGAGGGAGGTAACCCGGTGGACCCAAAACTCTATAGGTCCATGATTGGTAGTTTGTTTTATTTAACCGCATCTAGGCCCGGCATCATGTTTAGTGTGTGCATGTGAGCATGATTTGTAGCTGCACCGAGAGAATGTCATTTCACCCTTGTCAAACGCATCTTGAGATATTTGAAATTCACTCCAAATATTGGCTTATGGTATCCCAAGGGTGCTTATTTTGATTTGGTTGGTTATTCAGATTCGGATTATGCCGGTTGCAAAGTTGATAGAAAAAGCACTTCCGATGGTTGACAATTTCTTGGAAGATCACTTGTTTCTTGGTCTTCAAATAAACAAAATTCAGTTGCTCTCTCAACCGCCGAAGCGGAATATATTTCAGCCGGAAGTTGTTGTGCTCAATTATTATGGATGAAGCAAACACTTCTTGATTTTGGTGTGAAATTTGAGGAAATTCTCTTATTATGTGATAATGAAAGTGCTGTGAAAATTGCAACTAATCCGGTTCAACATTCAAGAACAAAGCATATTGATATTCGTCAACATTTTCTCAGAGATCATGTGAACAATGGTGATATCAAGATTGATGGTATTGACACCGATGATCAATTGGCAGATATATTCACCAAGCCATTGGATGAGAATCGGTTTTGCAAGTTGAGAAATGAGCTTAATGTCATTGACTTCTTAAATGTGGCTTGAAATCTAGTGCATGCGACATATACCTCGTTTGTGCATACTTGAGCATGGCTTTCTAGCATTTTTAGTGCTTTTTTGAGCTATTTTTGATTTATCCTTGATCTTTCTTTCTTTATCTTATTTCCTTGACTCAAAATGTTTTTGGTACTCCTTTGATTGCTTGCATACTTTTGTTGGAAGTTTTGAAGTTGCTTATGAGCAATGATCCCTGATTCAAATTCAATATTGAAGTTTATCACTAGAAATCCGGACAGTCTGGATAGTACACGGCAGACTGTCCACGAGTAAGAGGCGGACGGTCCGTATACAAGTGTTGAAATCAGGCAGAAACATCTCAGACCGGTCTGGGCCGGAAAATTGAGGGGCGAACGGCATGCCTTGGGGTCGCGGACGGTCCACGACTACGGATTTCAGTGGGACCAAGGCAGCACGAGTCTTATCTTCTCCTCCGCTCTTCTCTTCCCCACCAAACCGACTGAAAGACTCACAAACCCTCTCTTTCTCCCTTGCACGTGGAAAAGGACCTCCATTGGGGGAGGGCATTTGGCTTGGTTCCCGAACGGTACGAGCGCATCCTCGGACACTCTGCAAGCTCCTCCACCATGTCATCTCGGTATTTCATTGGTTCCCCATCTAATGTTCTTGGATTTCAACAATTTGGCCATGGATTCATGAAATTGGTTAGGGGAACTTGTTGCTAGTGTTGAGGAGATCCTTTGGTTAAATTTTGGTTGGTCAATTCGGGATAGATCTTGAGATTTCCACAAACTCTATCTTTCTCGCAAGCGCACAATGACTGGCGGACGGTCCGCCTGCTACTGTTTGCTGCAGAACAATATGGATACTTGATTGATTGATATTGAATACTTTTTGATATTGGCTATGCTTATTGATGATCTCAGGCCTCCCAGAAAGGTCTTCAAGAGTATTACATCAAAAATCAAGAAGATTGGTACTTCAAAGAGACAAAGAAAGGATGATGATGATTATAGTCCTAACCCCAGTGAGTTAAGTGCTGAATCCTCTATTGGTAGTGGGAGATATGATTCTACTATGAAAGAAGATGATGGAAGTGATGAGGATGAAGTACTTGATCTTGTTGCTCTCAACATTCTTGGCAGACAATGGACAGCTGAAGGATATTCAAATGCAGATCTGATAATCTATTTAACCTTGACAGAGACACCAACATCCTCTACTTTCATAGTCACGTACAGCAAGATGCCTTCTTTGGTCACGTAGCTAAGAAAACTATGTTTAGGCATCAAACTATAGACCTAGACTACATGGGAAGTCAGCAAGTCATGTCTGATCTAGTTGGCAAGTTTGAGAATGTGGGTCTTACAAATTTTATTTAACATAGATATGATTGGAATGAAACTGTTGTTTGTCAATTCTATGCTACTCTAGAACTCAATATGGAAGAAGAAACATTAGTGTGGATGATTGGAAAGAGAGGATATAATGCTACCTTTGCTGAGTTTGCTGTTGCAAATCAATTGGATTATAATTTTCTCAAAGATGTGAACAACGTCAATATGCTCCTTGATCAACCTCTTGATGAAAATGATTATGCAATGTTTTATGAGCCTACTCGTCTTGGAATTCCTCATGTGCATGGTGGTACTCAAGGCCTTGGGCATCATCCAGCTGTGATAAACAAGATTGCTCGTGTCACTATCATGCCTAAGAGTGGTAATAAAGACAAAATTCAAGGTTATTATTGGAATCTGATCTCTCATGTGATGAATGATTGAAGATAGATGTTATTCCTATTATCATGGATGTTGGCTGATTTGAGGGTGGACCTTGAGATGAACCTATATTTTGCTCCATACATTATGTCATTGATCAAGGCTAAGACCAGATTTAGAGGAGGTTGTGAGGTTAAGCACCTCCCTTTTAGGCCATTCAAAAATGATACAAATTTTCTTGAGAGGCCTTTGACTCCTTTCCATGATGATATGGCTGATGCGGAGGAAAATGCAAATGAAGGAGCTGTTGGAAATGAGGGTGCTAATGTTGGTTTGCAAGATATGCCTCGTCAACCTCCTATGCAGCCACAGTGGGTGCCTCCAACTGGTTACTTTGATCCATATTTTGCCAACCTGCAACAAGGCTTCAATACTTAGTTTGATGGATTGAATGGTCACAATATGAACCAACAGTTCAATTTGGGTTTTCAGAACATGAACTAGCAATTCTAGAGTCAGATGAATGCCGGATTTCAGGCATTTGGGCAGCAGCTACACAGTGAGATGTAGCAACCCATCATGACCAGCATGCAAAATATTCAGCAAGGTTTGCACGGTGACATTGCAGCCGTAGATTCAAGGATTGATGACTTGCCTACTTCTGAGCAGCATCAGGAGCTAGTTGAGAGGCAGCAGAAGCTCCAGAGTGATTTTGACACATTCATCACTACCTTCTCGGGCTTCACAGCTCACTTCTACTCAGTGTATCCAGCTCCAGTGCCTCCTCCTCAGTTCTATCCACATCAGCCATTCTATCCTTTACCACCGCCTCCGCCGCCGATGGATGATTAGTTTTTGGTACTTGATGCCAAAGTGGGAGAAGAATTAGAGTGATTTAGGGGGAGCTCATGTTTATTTTATGAATTTGTGTTGAACTCTTTGTGTGTGATGGACTTCTTGCATGGACTTTGCATATTTTACTATCTTGCCTGATCTTGTGTGTTTGAACTAGAACTAGACTTGTAATATGTGGTGAACTATGATGGCTTGTTTATCTCGTTCTTATTATTCTTGTATGGTTGTTCTAGTACTTGTGGTTGTTTGAGGTTGTGCTAACCATTTTGAGCTTAAACTCCATATTATTTTGTATATCTTGTATGCCTCGATCTCCACTTTGTAGGGGAAACTCCATCAAAATTTCAAATCATATACATATGCTCATGCTATTCTTCAAATCCTACATGCACATATTAAGGGGGAGTTCTCTCTACTCATCAAACTTTGGTAAAATTTATCCATTCATTACCCTGAAATCTTCAAGAAAATGGGTAAGTAGAACCGGAGTTCAATCTCAAGTCTACCTTATGCCTTGTATATAAAGTTGGCTTGAACCTTTTTATATCACTCCTTCAAAGTGTTGTCATCAATTACCAAAAAGGGGGAGATTGAAAGCATCTACGCCCTAATTCATGTTTTGGTAATTAATAAAAATGAGTATAGGTTGGTCCATGAGGAAATGAGCATACGTTGATGTCATGAAGACACTTGGAGATGATGTGGAGGAAAATGCTCAAGGCAAAGATATATGAGAGGGCTTTTCTATTTTTGCCGGTCATAAGTGAAGGGATATGAGGTGGGCTACGCTAGCGATAAACAAAAATTTTCACTGCATAAACCAGAAAAACTGCTGTTATAGATCACGGAATTACCACTAGACGCGCGGGTGTGGAACTTCTGTAGCCCGTCGGGGTAGTGCAGTCGGCCGCCGACAGTGCAGTTGCAAGACCTTCTCATGTGCGGCTCATCCTCGTGCAGCTGATGCTCCACCTCCAAGGTATCCACACGTACGGGAAGAAGCGTCGCACTCCGGATTGCTAGGTCCGTGAGGGCAACCGTGGGCGCGAGCGTGGGAATAGGAGGCTGCCAGCAGGCATGGAATTAGGGTTAGCCCCTCCATGCGCCCCCACCCCTTATTTTATAGGTGCCCACAAATGGGCTTCCTAACCTAGGCCCATTAGTGCAACTAAACCCAGTCTAATTTGGATCATATCCTCATTAGGCTTCCAGCCTCTTAAGTGTGTGACCCTATGGGCTCACGGGCGAACAGACATGGTCCGAGTACTCCTACTCGACCAATAGCTGACAACGGCCTCTAGCAAGACGTGTCAACTCCTATATGCGCGCAAAGATCATATCAGACAAGCCGTCACAATCGCATATACATGCT
Source organism: Panicum miliaceum (assembly GCA_032594955.1). Taxonomy (NCBI): domain Eukaryota; kingdom Viridiplantae; phylum Streptophyta; class Magnoliopsida; order Poales; family Poaceae; genus Panicum; species Panicum miliaceum. Next base: position 22,309,437 of record CM064066.1, on the reverse strand, counting down.
ATTCCCTTTGCCTCACGATATTTGGTCTAGCTACAAGCTGACCTGTCTTTCTCGATGCCGTGATCCGAAATCCTTGGTTAACACTTAACCCTAGCACGGCCATGCATTTCTTGATCCGATCACTCAAGGGGTCCAAAGATATCTCTCTCAAGCAGAGAGGGGCAAATCCCATCATGACTGAGCATGTCTTACAGCATGCTTCTTAACAAATGTGAGAACCACCTTTGTGACTACCCAGTTACGGAGTAGCGTTTGATAGCTCCTAAGTAGGTCAATTCACATCTTGAGTACATGCGACAATCTCAGGTCTAAGGACTCAGCGTACACATTGTGTAATGAGAAATCACTATTTCTCGAGTTGGGTCGGTCCAGCCTCATGTCATAGATACGCCCACATTATTAGTTTGACATCTCCAAATCTATGACTTGTGAAACATAGTCATCAACTAATACATGTGCTAGTCTAATATTCATATGTGTCCATACATGAACTCCGACTAGGAACAACTTTAGAATAACCATACAAGTAAAGAGTCTCACAAACAATTCACATAATTGCCAATTAATACAAGTTGCCTTTCATGGATATTCAATGAACACATAATACATCATGAATATAACAAAATATGATCATCTCTATGATTACCTCTAGGGTATATTTCTAACAGTATCCCACTTGCACTAGAGTCTAATCTAGAAGATATCTAATGCCCATAGCTCTTGTGTGCGCTTCATGCTTAGGATGTGGAAGAGGTTTTGTCAAAGGATCAGCAACATTCAAATCCGTGTGTATCTTGCATATCTTGATCTCACCCCGTCTGAGGAACTCTCGTATGAGGTGAAACATTCACAGTATATGTTTGTTCTTCTGGTAATTCCTTGGCTCCTTAGCCTGCGCTATTGCCCCATTGTTGTCACAGTAGAGGTTCAATGGGCTGGACGCATTCGGAAACACACCAAACTCTATGAGGAACTTCCTCATCCAAACACCTTCCTTTGCAGCTTTCAAAGCTGCAATGTACTCGGCTTCCGTTGTAGAATCAGCTACGGTATCCTACTTGGAACTTTTCCAACTTACAGCACTACCATTCAATGTGAACACAAATCCTGATTGCGACTTTGAATCATCTTTGTCGGTTTGGAAGCTAGAATTAGTGTAACCCGTTACAGTGAGCTCCTCCTCACCTCCATAGACTAGGAACACATCTTTAGTCCTTCTGAAGTACTTAAGAATGTTTTTCACCGCTGTCCAGTGACTCTCACCTGGATCAGACTGGTACCTGCTCGTAGCACTTAGAGCATATTAGACATATAGGCGTGTACTTATCATCGCGTACATGATAGATCCAATTGCCGAAGCGTATGGAACCTTGCTCATGCGATCCAGCTCATCAGTCGTTGAAGGACACTGAGTCTTTCTGAGATGTATAGTGTGTGACATAGGCAAGAACCCTTTCTTTGATTGTTCCATGCTGAAACGTTTCAACACCTTGTCAATGTAAGTATCTTGGCTTAATCCAATAAGCCTTCTCGATCTATCTCTATAGATTCTGATGCCTAGAATGTATGCGGCTTCCCCTAAGTCCTTCATGGAAAAACTATTTTTCAGTGAATTCTTACGGATTCCAGCATAGGAATATCATTCCCAATCATCAATATGTCATCTACATATAGGTTCGGAAATGCAATAGAGCTTCCACTTTCCTTCTTCTAAACACAAGCTTCTTCTTCGTTCTGAAGAAAACCAAACCCTTTGACTACTTCATCAAAACGAATATTCCAACTCTGAGATGCTTGCTTCAACCCATAAATGGATTTCTGAAGTTTGCATACCTTTCCAGCATTGGTCGGATCGACAAAACCTTCGAGCTGTATCATATACACGTCCTCATCAAGGTTTCCGTTCAGGAAAGCTGTTTTGACATCCATCTGCCATATCTCATAATCGAAATATGCGGCTATTGCTAGAATGATTCAAATAGATTTAAGCATCGCTACAGGAGAGAATGTCTCATCGTAGTCAACTCCTTGAACTTGTCTAAGGCCCTTTGCGACAAGTCGAGCCTTATAGATGTGAACATTTCCATCCATATCTTTCTTCTTCTTATAGATCCATTTGCACTCTATGGCTTTAACACCATCAGGCGGGTCAACCAAGTTCGAAACTTGATTGTCTCCCATGGAGTCTATCTCGGATCTTATGGCACTCTGCCATTTCTCGGAATCTGAGTCCATCATCGCTTCTGCATATGTCGCAGGCTCATCACTGTCCAACAATATTATCTCGCGTGCCTCGCGGAGCCTTGCCGACCTCTGTGGCTGCAGTGGTGCTTCTCTTGCCATGGGTATCTCAACTTGTTTTTCTACATTAGCATCACTTGTTGAATCTTGCCCGGTTGGCTCATCTTGAACCTCTTCAAGATACACCTTCTGTCCACTTTTCTCCTTGAGAAACTCTTTCTCTAAGAAAATACTGTTCCTAGCAACAAACACTTAGCCCTCTGATCGGTTGTAGAAGTGATACCCTAAAGTTTCCTTTGGATATCCCATGAATATGCACTTATCCGATTTGGGAGTTAGCTTGTCCGACTGAAGTCGCTTGACAAAAACTTCACATCCCCAAATTTTTCAGAAAAGACAAGCTGGGAGTCTTCCCAGTCCATATCTCATATGGTGTCTTAACTACGGATTTAGATGGTACCCTGTTTAGTGTGAAAGCTGCTGTTTCTAGAGCATAACCCCAAAATGATAACGATAGGTCTGAATGGCTCATCATCGACCGAACCATGTCCAACAAAGTTCGATTACGTCGCTCGGACACACCGTTTCTCTGAGGTGTCCCAGGCAGCGTGAGTTGTGGAACGATTCCGCAACTCTTCAAATGATTGCTAAACTCATGACTCAAATACTCGCCTCCTCGATCAGACTTCAAGGCCTTAATTTTCTTGCCACGTTGATTTTCAACCTCATTCTGAAATTCCTTGAACTTTTCAAAGGTTTCAGACTTATGCTTCATCAAATAGACATAGCCATATCTACTCAAATCACGAGTGAAAGTTATGAAGTATTGTAATGCTCCTCTAGCCGTCGTGCTCATTGGTCCACACACATCAGTATGTATGAGTTCCAGCAAGTCCGATGCTCTCTCGGGAAAACCTATGAATGGTGTCTTGGTCATCTTGCCTAGCAAACAAGCTTCGCATGTCTCGTATGATTCAAAATCAAACAAAGTTAGAAGCCCATCCGAATGGAGCTTCTTCATGCGTTTCTCACTTATATGACCCAAACGACAATGCCACATATAGGTAGGACTCAAATCATTAGGCCGAAGCCTTTTAGCACTTACATTATAGATAGGTGAATCATGAAGATTTAAAACAAACAACCGATTCTTAATAGACGCCGAAGCCACAAACATATCATTCTTAGAGATCACACAACAATTGTTTTCACTCACAAACGAATAACCATCCATCATCAAACATAAAGGACATATAATATTTCGACTCAAACTAGGAACAAAATAACAATTATTCAACTCCATAATAAATCCTCATGGGAGGTGGAGTTGCATCATCCCAACGCTCAACGCAGCAACTCTTGCATTATTGCCCACACGGAAATCAACTTCTCCTCTTGCCACGCTTCTACTTCTTGTCAGCCCCTGCATCGAATTGCAAATGTGAGCAACCGATCCGGTATCTACCCAAGAATTGATAAAAGAATCAGCAATCAAAATATCCATAACATAAATAGTAAGGGTACCTGATTTGGAAGTACTCTTACTTTCGCGGTTCTTCAAAGAAGCCAAGTACACCTTGCAGTTTCTTTTCTAGTGACCCTTTTCATGATAGTGAAAGCACTCAGTGTCAGCAGCTGGTCCACTTTTAGCCTTAGGATCTGGGTTCGACGTGGGGTTCTGAACCTTAGCCTTGCCCTTCTTCTTCTTAGAAGCACCCCTCTTCTTGAAGTTAGGCTTTGTTGATGCCAGATTTTGACATGTGTTAAATCGGCGTCAGGGAAGTAGGAGATTGGCCGATGCGGCAGACTTAAAGGCTACAATTGGGAATCGGCCGATTGACGCTACAGTTAGGAATCGGCCGGTTGGCGCTGCAGTGTTTCGGGCGATTGGCGAATGGAGTTGGTGGGGGTCGGCCGATTGAAAGGCTGGAGCATTTGGGCCAATATAGGCTTGCGCCAACAGATAGGGGATGAAGCCAATGGAATCCCAAGAGGGGATGTTGAGTCAAGATGACAGAGGATCCCAGTGAAAGATGACCTGACGTTGGTCAAAGAACGACGTCGACTCTGTCGAGGAGCAATGGAAGGAGTTCGGATTGGACTAGGAGATGGCTGCAGAAGATCCTGCGAGAGCCCGTTTCCTTTAGGAAAGTCTTATAGATATAGTAGTTTTCATTTAAATCAAGTTTGTAATGGATCGTGATAGATCAGGAGTGTTAGTCCTAGGGTATAAATAAAAGCAGTCAGGGTTTTATAGAAGGATACACATCAACCAATACAAACAATCTACTTTTTCATCGTACTTTAGTTTCAAGTCGGCGACTTCGCCAATACATCTTTTTCTTTCACGAGTTCGTACGGGTTGGCAGGGCTGCATCAACACGATCTCCGGCCAATTGGTAGGTTCCGTTTATCGAATAATATCTAAGCTTTAACGTCGGGCGCATCGCCGTTGTTTCGTTTAGATTTATTCACCAGTTATCGATATTTACTAGAATTATAGGTTTTACCTATTGTTCTAGTTTTATCACCAGTTATCCAGCTTGAGATCGAACTGTCGGCTTTATCATTATATTTTTTTATTTATCATCGTATAGCCGATTAGATCTATTTCGAGTGTTGTATCGGTGGCGATTGTTTTAGTTGCTCCAGTAGTTTCTTTGCAATCGCTACATGATTATCGGCTGATCTATAACCGGTCATCTTCATAGCAAATCTGCCAATTCGCTGATACGCGTTTCGGGACAGATCGGAACTTTAGCCGATCGAGACCCCGGAATTTAATATGTTTCTTTCCTTGTCAATCAACAGGTCAGATTGACTAGCACGCCGCGCGAACCGCACCAGGGCGATCACCCGAACAGGAGTTAAGCAGATCCTCCCGGGTCGTGTGTCCGACGCTGAAGGTCATCGGCCGATTTCTGGCCGATTTTTAGCGCCAACACACTTTTGGCACGCCCGGTGGGACCACCTCAATATCCAACATGTCTAAGACCGCCGAAATCTCCGAGAACAACGTCATCGAGGTTACAGAGGCAGATCTCAAGGACGACCAGAAAGAAAAATTGGCAAGACACCTAGAAGACTACAAGAAGGTATACCTGCAATCTTTCAGTCGTACCAGAAGCGGGGAGACCATCAAGAAAGCTCCTCTTCCAACCCCCCGCCAGATCACCATCGCTGAGGACTCGGGCAAGATGTCCGATATGATTCAACAGTCCGTTTATCAGGCTTTCATCGACCAATCCTCAGTGATTACCAACACGGTATATAATGCCGTCATCAGTTCTCTGGTCAGCGGAGTAGCTCAGGGATATCAATGGCCAGCATATGCCCCACCTATTGCAGCTCCAGTCAGAAGCTTACCAGGCATATCTCACTCGGTTCCTCAGCCGCTATCAACACAACATGGAGGATATAACACTTCATTGCCTTCAATGCCTCCAGGATATAAAGGTGCGCCATGCTTTCGATCACAAACGCTGCCTCAGCCTGCCCAGATTTCTTCCGTGCAATCACTGCTGTCAAACTCAGTACCTTGGGGGGCACCAACAACGGCGACTGTTCTGGACCAATCAACTGGTCATGGGGGCTCTCCGATCCAGGCACCGTTCCATTCGGCTATCCGGCCGAGGGCCACCCATTATCAACCGGCCACGTCAGAAATCGGCAGGGGGGCAGATGCTGCGGAAACACTCAGAAGCGCGGCGCCGATGATGCTGTACGATGGGACGACAGATTCGCTACGCCACCAGCTGTCAACTGCTCAGCCGGCCACGCTGCCGCAAAATCCGCCACACGCTTTGATCCATCACCCGGCCGTCCCACTGCCGATCCATCAACATGTGCCGATCCCCCAACCAGTTGTTCATCAGCAACAAGTGGATTGGATAGCAAGGATAGCGGAGGTGATTCAAGACCAATTCGGGTTGAAGCCGAAGGTACAAACCTATACGTACAAAACGCCATACCCACCTGCCTATGATCTACTGTCGTTTCCCCATCGGTACAAAGTTCCTGACATCACCAAGTTCTCAGGGCTGGATGACACCTCAACCGTGGAGCACGTAAATAGATTCATCATCCAGTGTGGGGAGGCCGCCACACAAGATGCTCTGCGGGTGCGTCTGTTCTCGTCGTCTCTGTCTGGATCGGCTTTCTAGTGGTTCACTACGCTACCACCCAATTCCATCGTTACTTGGGCCGATTTGGAGAAGCAATTCCACAAGTACTTCTACGCGGGGGTCCATGAGATGAAGCTTTCAGATCTGACTAGCCTTAGGCAAAGGAGCGACGAACTAGTAACTAATTACGTACAGAGGTTCAGAGAGATCAGAAACAAATGCTACACCCTAGCCCTGACCGACGCTCAGCTGGCCGATATCGCCTTGCAAGGTCTACTGCCACACATCAAGGAGAGGTACGCCTCACAGGAGTTCGAAAGTTTAAGTCAGATCGTTCACCGATTGGCCGGTCAAGAAGTATGTCCGTTTGATCAGCGGAGGAATTTTCAGAAAAAGGTGGCGTATTTAAAGGGATCTGAATCTGAAGAGGAAGCGGAAATCAGCCTAGCAGAATGGGTCAAAGGGAAGAAGACGATATCATGCCCTTTCAGGAAGAAAGAACCAGAAGCGTTCGGTTTTGACATGTCAAAGGCCGACAAAATCTTCGACTTACTTCTCCAAGAGGGGCAGATCAAGCTCTCACCTTACCACACCATTCCGTCGGCCGAACAGCTCAAAAAGATGAAATATTGCAAGTGGCACAATGCCATGTCTCACGACACAAATGAGTGCAAAATCTTCCGTCAGCAGATACAGTCGGCCATTGAGCAAGGCAGACTCAAATTCGAAGTCCCGGCGAAGCCAGCAAAGCCGATGAAAATTGATCAACATCCTTTCCCTGCTAACATGGTTGACACGGGAAAAAACTCGCTTCAAACCAAGGTGCTGACGTCGGAATCGGCTAGAAGAAGCAGCGCCGTGGACCCCAGAAAGCAGGTTATGATGGATGATGTCAAAGGGAAAAGACGGGTTGAAAACGAGGGCGAAGGATCAGAGCGATCGCGTAGACCCGTCACCTCCCAATTCTTGCTCAACAAATATCAGTGGCAGCAGGAAAGATCGAGATACCGCGAAGAGATGATACGCCGACACGAAGATCATTGGCGATGCCCGTTCTTCATCCATTGCTGGGAAAATGACCTCAGATTACCATCAGCTGATAATTGCCTTGAGTGTAGCGGACCATATCACAATGATTGCCCGGTCAAAAGGTCGCGCTCTAAAGACAGAGGATCAGAGCCGACCAGCAGAAACTGGCGCAAACAAGACGGTCGGCGCCTTTCAGTGCATGATCGGCTGGGGGGCAGAGTTGACCGGCATGATCGGGCAAGGGGCAGGCTCGAACAGTATGCTCAGCCGGGAGGCAGGATCGACCAGCACAAGCGACTGGGGGGCAGAACCAGCGCACACGATCGGCTAGAAGAAATGGCCGACGCTAGGGTGTCAGATGAGAACCCCCTAGGAAGGGAACCAGACTAGGAGTGTCCAAACCGGTGAACCCCAGGTGGTGCCCTGATGGACTGTCCAAATCCCAAAAACGAAGGATCCAACGTCTGCAACAATGGGAACAACAAGAGGAAGAGCAAAGGCAGATGGTGGATAAGAAGGACGACAGGTCTCGAGTCTGGCGCCCCAAAAGAAACAACAATAAGGAAGGTGACAATCAAGAATCGGCAGCGGACGTCAGCATGATGTTCATCTTGCCGATGGAGTTCATGGCGCCCGCCGATTGAGACGACACGACAAGGATGGAGGAGCAGATGCCGCAATTGGTTTTGGAGCCAATGACAGCCACTTTTGAGAAATCGGAAGACGAAAAATGACAACATCTCAAGGCTCTATTCCTCAAAGGACACATTAACGGACGACCTGTCACCAGGCTACTAGTAGACGGAGGTGCTGCAGTCAATATCATGCCATATGCCATATTCCGGAAGTTGGGCAAAAGCGACGAAGATCTGACCAAGACGGATATGATGCTCAAAGACTTCGAAGGCTACGTGTCTCCCGCCCGCGAAGCGCTTTGCGTCAACCTCACCATCGGCAGTAAGACCCTTCCCACTACCTTCTTTATTATTAATGGCAAGGGGTCCTACAACATGTTGCTCAATCGCAATTGGATACACGCGAATTGCTGCGTCCCGTCTACAATGCACCAATGCCTCATACAGTGGGTCGGCGACAATACCGAGATAGTCATCGCCAATTCCGCCTACAGTGTTGTGGCGGCCGATACGCAACAGTGGAGCTGTGAACATGTCAAGTGTATATCCGGGAGGACTTGGGACACCGATTTCCTGAAAGTGTCCGATTTTGGCCTACAGCTGATCCGAGCAGTCGGCTCTGAAGATTCAGATTAGATGGATCAGTTCGTCCGAGAAGACGGGAAGCTTGGGCACGGATTTACGTCGGCTGATTCATTGGAGATGGTGGATTTAGGAGATGGTAGCAAGCCAAGGCCGACGTATATTAGTGCTAGCTTGGATCCCGACTACAAGTGTAGATTGACATGTTTATTAAAAGAATTTAAAGATTGTTTTGCTTGGGAATACCATGAGATGCCTGGTCTAGACCGGTCCATTGTCGAACACCGGTTGCCTATAAAACCAGGATATCGGCCGTATTAGCAGCCTGCACGACGATGCAACCTTAAAATTCTACCTGATATAAAGGCCGAGATTACAAGATTGATTGAAGCAAGATTTATTCAGCAGTGCCGTTACGCCGAATGGATTTCTAATATTGTACCCGTATACAAGAAAAACGAAAAGTTGCGCGTATGCATCGACTTCAAGAACCTAAATCAGGCTACACCGATGGACGGGTATCCAATGCCAACAGACGATGTTTTGATAGATGCTGCCGCAGGACATACAGTCATCAGTTTCATGGACGGTAATGCTGGGTACAATCAAATATTAATGGCCGAAGAAGATATTTCGAAAACGGCTTTCAGGTGTCCGGGCCACCTCGGTTTATTCGAGTGGGTGGTAATGACCTTTGGATTAAAGAACGCCGGCGCTACATACCAACGGGCTATGAATTATATCTTTCACAAGCTTATTGGTGTATCGGTGGAAATCTACATCGACGATGTTGTGGTCAAGTTAAAAGGTCATCAGGAACATCTGGCCGATTTACAAGAGGTGTTGGAGTGTAGAAGGAAGCATGGGTTGAAAATGAACCCGAACAAGTGTGCATTCGGTGTGTCGGCCGAGCAATTCTTAGGATTCATGGTCCATGAGCGCGGGATAGAAGTCAACCGGAAGACCATAGTTGCCATCAATAAGGTTGTGGCCCCGCAGAATAAAACCGAGCTACAGTCCCTAATCGGCAAGGTCAACTTTACCAGAAGATTCATATCCAACTTGTCCGGGCATATTCAAGCTTTCACTCCTTTGTTGAAATTGAAGCCCGATCAAAAATTCGTGTGGGGAAAAGAACAATGCAAAGAATTAGAAGACATCAAGCAATATCTAATTTCGCCACCTGTATTAGTCCCGCCACAGGCTGACAAGCCGTTCAAACTATACTTATCGGCCGACGAGCGGGCTATCGGATCGGCGCTGGCACTGGAGTTCGAAGGAAAAGAACGGGTAGTATATTATGTCAGCAGAAGACTCCTGGACACCGAAATGAGATATTCCCCGGTGGAACGGCTGTGCCTGTGTCTATATTTCTCGTGTACCATGCTCAGGCACTATTTGTTATCGGCAGAGTGCATAGTCGCATGCAAGGATGACGTGGTGAAATACATGCTATCACTGCCAATTTTGAAAGGACGGATTGGAAAGTGGATCCTGGCTCTGTCAGAGTTTGACCTAAGGTACGAATCGGCCAAAGCTGTCAAGGGTCAAGTCATGGCCAATTCCGTGGCTCAGCATTGTGGACCGGAAATCGCTGTTGTTGAACCAGTTCCATGGACTCTATACTTCGATGGTTCCTCGTGTGGAGCCGGATCGGGAATCGGCATCGTTCTCGTATCGCCTCGAGGGGCAAGCTATGATTTCTCTCTGCCGATAGAGGCATCCGCGACCAACAACCAGGCGGAATACCGAGCCGTCCTAAAAGGTATCCAATTGTTAAGAGAAATCAAAGCCGATGCGGTGGAAATTTTTGGAGATTCCATGCTCATTGTGGATCAATTAACGGGGAAATCTGAATGCAAAAATGATGTCTTAAGGATTACTACGAAGATTGCCTCCAACTGTTAAAGGAATTCAAGTCTGCGGTTATTGAGCACATTCCTAGAAATTACAATGAAGAGGCCAATAGGCTTGCCCAACACGCGTCCGGGTATCGGCCGATTCAAGGGGCCCATGACTCTAGAACTTGCGGCCGACGATTGGCGAAAGGAGATTGCCGATTACTTGAAAGATCCGTCCAGGAAAGTGGATCGGCAAGTGCGTTTTCAGGCCACGCAATATGTGTTGCTCGAAGACGATTTGTTTTATCGGACGATTGATGGGGTTCTTCTCAAATGCCTGGGAACGGAAGAAGCAAAGGTCCTGATGGGAGAAATCCACGAGGGCGTATGCGGAGCTCATCAGTCGGCTCACAAGATGAAGTGGATCATCAGAAACAACGGGTATTATTGGCCGACGATTCTCGAAGATTGTTTTAAATATTATAAAGGTTGTCAAGACTGTCAGAAGTTTGGCAATGTGCAGCGCGCACCAGCCTTGGCTATGAATCCGATAATCAAACCATGGTTGTTTAGAAGTTGGTGGATAGACCTCATCGGACAGATTTACCCTCCATCAAGCAAAGGGAACAAGTTTATATTAGTAGCCACTGATTATTTTACCAAATGGGTGGAGGCAGTTCCGTTAAAGACCGTGACATCGGCCGCTATGATCGATTTCGTGAGGGACCACATTGTTTATCGGTTCGGCATCCCTCAAACCATCACAACTGATCAAGGAACGATGTTCACCTCAAGGGAGTTCGAAGAATTCACCGCCGATATGGGGATTAAATTGTTGAATTCTTCTCCGTATTATGCTCAAGCCAACGGCCAGGTCGAATCATACAATAAGGGGATAATCAAGTTGATCAAGAGAAAGATAGAGGAACGACCCAAGAAGTGGCACATGTCGTAAACCGAATCTCTATGGGCTTACAGGATGGCCTGCCACGGGGCCACTAAGATATCTCCTTATCAGTTGGTATATGGTCACGAGGCAGTATTGCCTTGGGAATTGAGGACGGGGTCAAGGCGCACATCGCTTCAAGATCAGTTGACGGCTGATGACTATTCCCTCCTCATGAAGGGAGAGCTCGACAATTTGGCGGGTCAGTGATTAAGGGCCCTGATCAGCATCGAAGAAAACAAGAAAAGGGTGGCCAGGTGGTACGACAAGAAGGTCAAAGTCAAACAATTCTCCCAAGGAGGTTTGGTATGGAAGTTGGTGCTGCCGATAGGGTCTAAGGATCCCAAATTCGGTAAATGGTCGCCCACTTGGGAAGGGCCACATAAAATCGGCCGATATGCTCCGGGAAATGCATATATACTAGAAACTATCGAAGGGGAAGAATTCACAAGAGCCTTAAATGGAAGATATCTGAAGAGGTACTATCCTAGTATATGGGTGGGTGCATAACTTACGATAGGATGCATCAAGACAACGTGGCCAACTCCTATTGGCTCCTATCTATATAGCCGATGCAAAGATAACATCGCCTTGAGGACGAAACATTCGACTAGTCTGACCGATTTATTATTCGGTAAGAACAGCAGGGTACATGGCCGACACGGTACAAGTCGCCCTTAGAACAAAAGTACCAACATATTTATTGACCATACAGTTCACCCAAGGAGGGCATTGATAGCCGCAATCGCCCGTTGCCTAACTTGATCGGCCGAGTCTAAGGTTCTTTGGTCGTCATCAGCCGATCCGGGAACTTCTGGCATACGACGATGGATTTTTATTGCTTCATGGGCCAGGTTCTGCCTCTCCTGCTTCACCTCGGCGATGACAGATGGGAGGTCTTGGAGTCTTCTCTCTTCAGCAACTATGGCCTCGGTCACCTGCTCCATCTCCTTGGCTAGTTCTGCCCTTCGCTATTTAAGGCAGTCTATGGCACCGACGATATCTGGACGAGAGTTTTCAAGGAAGCTGATTCATCGATGCACCTCTTGAGCTCGATGTTTGTTGGAGTTTTCCTCCTCGCGGGCTTTCGCTAGTTTGGCGCGATCGACCATATGGCGCAAGGCTCTGAACACTGGAGTCTGCATTAACTCTATGTATGCGGCAGGTTCCAGAGCCTCTGTCGTTTCCTCTGGAATTCGGCCTCTGATTTCACTAAGAAGTTGCGGAATCGGCGAGACGTCTTCCACTAATCGGCCGATGTCGTCTTGGAGGAGGGTCCGTCTACTCTCGAGCTTGGCACGGACGTTATCAGGGATCGAGCTCAGTGTGATTTGGCGTGAGGCAACCTCTTCATCGTCAGAAAGTGCAACCGCAAAGGAAAAAAGACTGTTGTTGGGAGGGTCCTGCTCCTGCGAAAGAATAAAAGAAATAAAATACGGATTAGCCGACGGTAAGGGGAAATCGGCTGATTTGGGTGACAAGTTCCTTACCTCTTTGAAGCGGATTTCTTCTGCTTGCGCCGGCGGGAGTGCTACCCTCATTTCGGGAACTGGCACGATTGGTTCATCGGAAGAAGAAGATTCAACAACTATCGGTGCCCTGCTCGGGCCAGCCTCCTAGAAAGGTATGGGAAGCGGATTTTATAAGTATAATGCAAATGATTAAGTCTGATGATATATAATTACTGCCGTACCTCTGTGAGTCGTCCGGCCGATGGTTGTTGGAAAGGTACAATCGATGCACCCAGGGTAGCCTGCATCGAAAATCGGTTAGTTTTTGGTTAAGTATCAAAAAAGAGTTAAGAGACTCTCTACCTAAGTGGGAGGAATTGCTGGCGTTCCTGTTTCCGCCTGGGATGTAGCCGATTGCTGCAGAGACTGCACTGAGGCGATTTGTGCAGCGTGGCAGAAAGAAGAAGTTAATATCGATAAAATACTTAGAAGTATGTGAGGTATGCGAAATTACCTGAACAGCTTCTACTAGCAATGATGCAGCAGCCGCTCCAACTTCTGTAGCAGCCTGGAGATCGACTTCCTCAATAATCGGCAGAGTCGGTGCAGCTAAAGGTTCAGCCGATGCCGCCGCTGATTGATCAGCCGGTTCTATACGGGCACGCACTCGGCGGCTCATCTTCTTTAAAGAAGGTTTCTTCGGCGTTTGTTTCAATCGGCCGGTGATGATGTCTTTGATGGTTGGGGCATGGTAGCTGATGAGTGGGAATGGCGTGTATGGGCGGCTATTCTCTATCGGCCTACCACTTCGGCTCCGCGTCGGGGCAAGTCGACTTTCGGACTGAAAAGGAAAATGAGAGTTAGCGGCAAATTTGTAGCATAAAAAGGAATAACATCGAAATTGGCTGGGAAAAGGGTAGTACCGCTGCGTTTGAGTCGATGTTGTCAGGATCCAGATCATTGCAATATGTTGAAGGAGATGCACAAAAGAAATGCTGCTTCCATTCTGCCCACCATAACTTGAATTGTTGGACAGCAAAAGGAGCTACTATCCAATTGCTTAGATCAATGGTACTAGAGTCCGGCACTAAATTGCACAGCCGACTGTAGTCGAGGCCCTTAATGAGCTCATCTCGGAATTTTGCTAGGCTGGCAAAATAAACTTGAATCGGCAGCTGACCAAGGCCGAACTGTCGTGCTGCAACTGATGGGTTGTAAAACTCATAAGTTGGGGAGTCTTTCCCAGAGAAGAAGTTCGCCGGTAAGATCCCTGGTTTGATCAAGGCGTCCATGAGATCATTATCAAAGGAGTTGGACGTCGAGTCATAGCAGAAGGGAAGCTCAAAAGGAGGCTCTGTTCTCTGGTACAGGTACCAACTTGTGGTTTCTTCACTAAAGCCGTTGTAAAAACATCTGAATTACTCGGCTATTTGGGTGGCGGTGAACTGGCAACCAGGAAAAACTGATGCCACTTCGCCGAAAGAGGTGCACCGTCGTCGTACTGTGGGGTTCTCCTCTGACTCGATGTTGGGGAATGTCTTGGTCTCTATCTGCTAATGGGAGATTTTGCTCATGTACAAGTTGAGCCAGAGGGTGATAAACCACGAGGGGCCACCAAGGTTACCAATCGGCTCTCCCTTTGACAGTTTGACGCTGATCTGGTGCATCATGTGGTAGGCCGATCCTAGCAGATGCTTCCCGAGAGGGATGACGGATCCTCTAGACAGGGCTTCGGCCAGAGCTTGTGTATTGGAAGAAGGGCCAACCGCTCTGCCGCAGAAGAGGTGCTTCTCTAGCCACATCATCAAGAACGTTGAATGTTCTCTCTCGAAAATCGTTCCGGTCCTCATGTTTCTATTGATATACCCTTTCCACCCACCGATTCCTTTCGTCTCTAGCCGATGGGTCGGCTTGATCAGATAATCAAAGCGTGTATCGGGGGAGGAAATGTCGAGGTCGGTCAGCACCAGGACATCGGCTAGAGTAGGGGTCATGGGTCCGTGCCCAAAGAGAAACGCGTTGAGCGCGTCAGACCAGAAATAGGAGGCTGCTATTACCAGGGGTTCATTCTTCTCCATCTGGGATAAAGAGAGATTGATGCACTGGCCAATTTTTAATTCATCCCATTGAACTCTCTTAGAGTTGGCCATTCTTTGGTACCACTCTTTCCAACCGGGGGTTTCATTCGGCCAAGATCTAAAAGTGTCTGACCACTAACCCAAATCCATAGGTGATTGCTTGAAAGGGATTCTATGGGTTTCTAAGTTAATCAGATCAGTTGGGTCTGGATTCCCCATAGGGCCAAAGCAGATGAGACCAGGAGCTTCGGAAAGGGGAATAGTGATTTGGTGTCTAACTGCCTGTTGGCGCTAAAAATCGGCCAGGAATCTACCGATGACCTTCAGCGTCGGACACACGACCCGGGAGAATCTGCGTAACTCCTGTTCAGGTGATTGCCCTAGTGCGGTTCGCACGGCGTGCCAGTCAATCTGACCTATTGATTGACAAGGAAATAAACGTATTAAATTCCGGGGTTCCGATCGGCTAAAGTTACAATCTGTCCCGACAAGCGTATCAACGAATCGGCCGATTTGCTATGAAGATGACTCGCTATGGATCAGCCGATAATCACGTAACAATTGCTAAGAGACTATTGGGGTAACTTAAACAATCTCTACAGATGCAACACTTGAAATAGATCTAAACGGCTGTATGATAATGAACAAGGGAAAGTAATGATAAAGCCGATAGTTCAATCTCAAGCTGGATAACTGGTGATAAAACTAGAACAATAGGTAAAACCTATAATTCTGATAAATATCGATAACTGGTGAATAAATCTAAACGAAACAACGGCGATGCGCCCGAAGTTAAAGCTTAGATGTTATTTGATAAGCGGAACCTACCAATTGGCCGGAGATCGTGTCGATGCAGCCCTGCCAATCCGTACGAACTCGTGAAAGAAAAAGAAGTATTGGCGAAGTCGCCGACTTGAAAGTAAAGTATGATGAAAAAGTAGATTGTTTTTGTTGATTGATGTATATCCTCTACAAAACCCTGACTGCTCCTATTTATACCCTAGGACTAAGATTCCTGATCTATTACGATCCGTTACAAACTTGATTTAAATAGAAAACTACTATATCTATAATATTTTCCTAAAGGAAATGGGCTCCCGCAGAATCTTCTGCCGCCATCTCCTAGTCCAATCCGGACTCTTTCCATTGCTTCACGACCGAGTCGGCGTCATTCTTTGACTAACGTCAGGTCATCTTTGACTGGGAACCTCTGTTGGGATTCCATTGGCTTCATCCTTTATCTGTTGGCGCAAGCTGCATCGCCAATCGGCCGATCCCTAACTGTAGCCTCAATCAGCCGATTCCCAACTGTAGCCTTTAAATCTGCCGCATCGGCCAGTCTCTTCCTTTCCTGACGCCGATTCAACACGTGTCAAAATCCGGCGTCAACACATGCCCCCCAGTTTCGGAGTAAAACATTACTTTTACTTCAAAATTCTTTTTTAATCTCTTCACCAAAACAAACGCATCAAAAATCTCCCTCCGTTTCGCGGTCTTCTACATGATGATTGCAATCTTCTCGAACCGGGCGCTTGAGACAACTGTTCCCCTAGAATTCGTGTAGACGGAGCGGCAAAAATCCCGCCTTTACCCTTTCGCTCTCGGACTATCTTTAAGTACCGGCGTTCTCCGCCGCTTCTTCTCCACGAGCTTAGTAATCTCCTCCCCAGCGAATCAGTTTTCACCTTCTCCCAACGCCCTCTCGGTTTCCAACCGCATTCTCCGGCGATCTTTTCCTCATCTACGATCTGCTTCATCCCTCTAATGGCGGCGCCATCAGCAACTCCACCAACCATGGAGGCTCCGCCAGCGACTCCGTCGACGACGGCGGTTCCATCAGCGACTCCATCGGCGATGATAAGCTTCTTCCCTTTTCCCCCTTTTTAGGCTTTTAGGCACCAAATCACTATTCCCATTTCTGAAGCCCCTGGTCTCATCTGCTTACGTCCTATGGGGAATCCAGACCCAACTGATTTGATCAACTTAGAAACCCATAGAATCCCTTTCAAGCAATCACCTATGGATTTGGATCAGTGGCCAGGCGCTTTTAGATCTTGGCCGAACGAAACCCCCGGTTGGAAAGAATGGTACCAAAGATTAGCCAACTCTAAGAGAGTTCAGTGGGATGAATTAAAAATCGGCCAGTGCATCAATCTCTCTTTGTCCCAGATGGAGAAAAGTGAACCCTTGGTAATGGCGGCCTCCTATTTCTGGTCTGACGCGCTCAACGCGTTTCTCTTTGGGCACGGACCCATGACTCCAACTCTGGCCGATGTCCTGATGTTGACCGGCCTTAACATTTCCTCCCCTGATACACCCTTCGATTATCTGACCAAACCAACCCATCGGCTAGAGACGAAAGGAATCGGCGGGTGGAAGGGGTATACCAACAGAAACATGAGGACCGGGACGATTTCGGAGAAAGAACATACAGCGTTCTTGATGATGTGGCTAGAGAAGCATTTCTTCTGTGGCAGAGCGGTCGGCCCTTCCTCCAATACACAAGCTCTGGCAGAAGCCCTGTCAATAGGATCCGCCATCCCCCTTGAGAAGCATCTGTTAGGATTGGCCTACCATATGATGCACCAAATCGGCGTCAAATTATCAAAAGGAGAGCCGATTGGTAACCCTGGTGGCCCCTGGTGGTTCATCACCCTCTGGCTTAACTTGTACATGAGCAAGGTCTCCCAGCAGCAGATAGAGACCAAAACATTCCCCAACATCGAGTTAGAGGAGAACCCCACCATACGACGACGGTGCACCTCTTTCGGAGAAGCAGCATCAGTTTTCCCTGGTTGCCAGTTCACTGCCACCCGAACGGCTGAATAAATTCAGATGTTTTTACAACGGCTTCTGTGAAGAGACCACGAGCTGGTATCCGTACCAGATGACAGAGCCGCTTTTTGAGCTTCCCGTCTGCTATGATTCATCGTCCAACTCTTGTGATGGTGATCTCATGGATATTTTCATCAAGTCAGCGATTTTACCGGCAAACTTCTTCTCCGGCAATTCGGCCTTGGTCAGCTGCCGATTCAAGTTTATTTTGCCGGCCGTGCAAAATTCCGAGATGAGCTCACCAAGAGCCTCGACTATAGTTGGCTGTGCAATTTAGTGCCGGACTCCAGTACCATTGACCTGAACAACTGGATAGTGGCTTCTTTTGCCGTCCAACAATTCAAATTATGGTGGGCAGAATGGAAGCAGCATCTCTTCTGTTCATCTCCTTCAACATACTGTAATAATCTGGACCCCGACAACATTGACTCAAATGCAGCGGTACCGCCCTTCTCCCAGCCGATTTCGATGTTATCCCCTTTTTACGCTACAAATTTGCCGCTAACTCTTATTTCCCCTTTTTAGTCAGAAAATCAACTTCCTCCGATGCGGAGCCGAAGTGGTAGGCCGATAGAGAGCAACCGCCCATATACGCCATTCCCACTCATCGGCCATCACGCCCCGACCATCAAAGACATCATTAGCGGCCGATGGAAGCAAACACCGAAGAGGCCCACTTTAAAGAAGACGAGCTGCCGAGTGCGTGCCCGTATAGAACCGGCTGATCAATCTGCGGCGGCATCGGCTGAACCTTCAACTGCACCAACTTTGCTGATTGCTGAGGAGGTCGATCTCCAGATTGTTACAGAAGTTGGAGCGGCTGCTGCATCATTGCTGGTAGAAGCTGTTCAGGTAATTCCGCACACTTCGCATACTTTTAAGTATTCTATCGATATTAACCTCTTCTTTCTGCCAGGCTGCGCAAATCACCCCAGCGCAGTCTCCTCAGCAATCGGCTACATCCCAGGCGGAAGCCGAAACGCCAGCGATTTCCCTCACCGAGGTAGAGAGTTTCTTAACTCAATTTCTTGATACTCAACAAAAAACTAACCGATTTTTGATGCAGGTCAATCTGAGTGCATCGATTGTACCTCCCTAACAAACATCGGCCGGAAGACTCATAGAGGTATGGCAGGCATCATATATCATCAGACTTAATTATTTGCAGAATACTTATAAAATCTGCTTCCCATACCTTTTCAGGAGGCTGGCCCGAGCAGGGCAGTAATAGTCATCGAGTCTTCTTCTTCTTACGAGCCGATCGCACCGGTTCCCGAGACGAGGGTGGCACTTCCGCCGGCGCAAGCAAGAGAAATCCGTTTCAAATCGGTCGATTCCCCCTTACTGCCTGCTAATCCGTATTTTTACTTCTTTTATTCTTTCGCAGGAGCAGGACACTCCCAATAACAGTCTTTTTTCTTTCGTTGTTCCCCTTTCTGACGATGAAGAGGTCGCTTCACACCAAGTCGCACCGAGCTCAATCCCTGATGACGTCCGTGCCAAGCTCGAGAGTATACGGACCCTCCTCCAAGACAATATCGGCCGATTAGTGGGAGATGCCTCATCGATTCGGCAACTTCTTAATGAAATCAGAGGCCGAATTCAAGAGGAAGCGATACAAGCTCTGGATCCTGTTGCATATATAGAGTCAATGCACACTTCAGTGCTCAGGGCCTTGCGCCATATGGCCAATCGCGCCAAGCTAGCGAAAGCCCGCGAGGAAGAAGACTCCTACAAACATCGAGCCCAAGAGGTGCATCAGCGAATCAACTTCCTTGAGAATTCTCGTCCAGATATCGTCGGCGCCATAGATCGCCTTAAACAGCGAAAGGCAGAGCTAGCCAAAGAGATGGAGCAGGTGACCAAGGCCATAGCTGCTGAAGAAAAAAGACTCCAAGACCTCCCATCTATCATCGCCGAACTGAAGCAGGAAAGACATAACCTGGCCCGTGAAGCAATAAAAATCCATCGTCATATGCTAGAAGTCCCCGGATCGGCTGATGACGACCAAAGAATTGTAGACTCGGCCGATCAAATTAGGCAACGAGCGATTGCGGCTATTGATGCCCTCCTTGGGTGAACTGTAAAAAATCTTGTAAACATTTAATGCCCTCTCGCTGTTGACGCGCAGATTCAAACTTGGACCGTCCTCTTTGGCAGCTTTTCATTTATTAACACTTTTACTCCGATGGGACGCATCCTACCATCTCTTCACCCTCTTCCTTCTATAAGTATGAGATCCCATATCGTTTCCAAAGGCGTCCGTATTACCCATCTTCTTCCCCTCCAACAATTTGATCTCTGTCCTTCCAAGCTAGACACCAAGATGTCTTCTTCGTCTTCTTCCTTCTCTGTCAACCAGGTACAAACCCTCTTCTATTTCCTCCCTTGACATTTTAATCGCTCTGACACTGGGTAGTTGTTTGCTCTTTCTTTAGCCGAAACGCCTTAGTCCCAGTCTGGAATGAGCGATTGAAGTTATGCATTCAAACGAACCATTGTTGCAGGCGGACATAGATCTGGAGGAAAAGAGCATCCGCCTTTTGATAAAATTAGGCCGAATTGAGAGAGAGATTAAGAAAAAGCGTGATAAATAGATATATTGGTACTTTTATTCTAAGGGCGACTTGTACCATGTCGGCCATGTACTCTGTTGTTTTCACCGAATAATGAATCGGTCAGACTAATCAAAATGTTTCCTCCTTAAGGCGATGTCATTTTTACATCGGCTATATAGACAGGAGCCAACAGGAGTTGGCCACGTTGTCTTGATGCATCCTATCGCAAGTTATGCACCCACCCATATACTTGGATAGTACCTCTTCAGATATCTCCCGTTTAAGGCTCTTGTGAATTCTTCCCCTTCGATAGTTTCTAGTATATATGCATTTCCCAGAGCACATCGGCAGATTTTATACGACCCCTCCCAAGTGGGCGACCATTTACCGAATTTGGGATCCTTAGATCCTATCGGCAGCACCAACTTCCATACCAAATCTCCTTGGGAGAATTGTTTAACTTTGACCTTCTTGTCATACCACCTGGCCACCCTTTTCTTGTTTTCTTCGATGCTAATCAGGGCCCTCAATCGTTGAACCGCCGAATCATCGACTTCTTCCTTCATGAAGAAGGAATAGTCATCAGCCGTCAACTGATCCTGAAGCGATGTGCGCCTTGACCCCGTCCTTAATTCCTAAGGCAAGACTGCCTCGTGACCATATACCAACTGATAAGGAGATATCTTAGTGGCCCTGTGGCAAGCCATCCTATAAGCCCATAGAGATTCAGCCAAAGACATGTGCCACTTCTTGGGTTGTTCCTCTATCTTCCTCTTGATCAACTTGATTATCCCCTTATTGGATGATTTGGCCTGGCCGTTGGCTTGAGCATAGTACAGAGAAGAATTCAACAATTTAATCCCCATATCGGCGATGAATTCTTCGAACTCCCCTGAGGTGAACATCGTTTCTTGATCAGTTGTGATAGTTTGAGGGATACCGAACCGATAAACAATGTGGTTCTTAACGAAATCGATCATATCGGCCGATGTTACGGTCTTCAACGGAACTGCCTCCACCTATTTGGTAAAATAATCAGTGGCTACTAATATAAACTTGTGCCCTCTGCTTGATGGAGGGTGAATCTGTCTGATGAGATCTATTCCCCAACCTCTAAACGGCCATGGCTTGATTACCGGATTCATAGCCGAAGCTGGCGCGCGCTGCACATTGCCAAACTTCTGGCAGTCTTGACAACCTTTATAATATTTGAAACAATCTTCGAGAATCGTCGGCCAATAATACCCATTGTTTCTGATCATCCACTTCATCTTGTGAGCCGATTGATGGGCTCCGCATACGCCTTCGTGGATCTCCCCCATCAGGACCTTTGCTTCTTCCGTTCCCAGGCATTTGAGAAGAACCCCATCAATCGTCCGGTAAAACAAGTCGTCTTCGAGTAACACATATTTCGTGGCCTGAAAACGCACTCGCCGATCCACCTTCTGGGACGGATCTTTCAAGTAATCGGCAATCTCCTTTCGCCAATCGTCGGCCGCAAGTTCCAGAATCATGGCCCCTTGAATCGGCCGATACCCGGATGCGTGTTGGGCAAGTCTATTGGCCTCTTCATTGTAATATCTGGGAATGTGCTCAATCACCGCAGACTTGAATTCCTTTAACAGCTGGAGGCAATCTTCATAGTAAATCCTTAAGATATCATCTTTGCATTCAGATATCCCCGTCAATAGATCTACAATGAGCATGGAATCTCCAAAAATTTCAACTGCATCAGCTTTGACTTCCCTTAACAATTGGATACCTTTTAGGACGGCTCAGTATTCCGCCTGGTTGTTGGTTGCGGATGCCTCTATCGGTAGAGAGAAATCATAGCTTGCCCCCCGAGGCGATATAAGAACGATGCTGATTCCCGATCCGGCTCCACACGAAGAACCATCGAAGTATAGAGTCCATGGAACCGGTTCAATGACAGCAATTTCCGGTCCACAATGCTGAGCCACGAAATCGGCCATGACTTGACCCTTGACAGCCTTGGCCGATTCGTACCTTAGGTCAAACTCTGACAGAACCAGGATCCACTTTCCAATCCGTCCTTTCAAAATTGGCAGTGATAGCATATATTTTACCACATCAACCTTGCATACGACTATGCAATCAGACGATAACAAATAGTGCCTGAGCTTGGTACACGAGAAATATAGACACAGGCACAGCCGTTCCACCGAGGGATATCTCGTTTCGGCGTCCAGGAGTCTTCTGCTGACATGATATACCACCCGTTCTTTTCCTTCGAACTCCTGTACCAGCGTCGATCCGATAGCCTGTTCATCAGCCGATAAGTATAGTTTGAACGGCTTATCGAGCTGTGGCGGGACTAACACAGGTGGTGAAATTAGATATTGCTTGATATCTTCTAACGCTTTGCGTTGTTCTTCTCCCCACACGAATTCCTGATCGGGCTTCAATTTCAACAAAGGAGTGAAAGCTTGAATATGCCCGGACAAGTTGGATATGAATCTTCTGATAAAGTTGACCTTGCTGATTAGGGACTGGAGCTCAGTTTTATTCTGCAGGGCCACAACCTTATTGATGGCAGCTATGGTCTTCCAGTTAACCTCTATCCCGCGCTCATGGACCATGAATCCTAAGAATTGCCCAGCCGACACGCCGAATGCACACTTGTTCGGGTTCGTTTTCAACCCATGCTTCCGTGTGCACTCCAATACCTCTTGTAAATCGGCCAGATGTTTCCGATGACCTTTTGACTTGACTACAACATCGTCGATGTAGATTTCCACCGATACACCAATGAGCTTGTGAAAGATATAATTCATAGCCCGCTGGTATGTAGCGCCGGCGTTCTTTAATCCAAAGGTCATTACAACCCACTTGAATAAACCGAGGTGGCCCGGACACCTGAAAGCCGTCTTCGAAATATCTTCTTCAGCCATTAATATTTGATTGTACCCAGCATTACCGTCCATGAAACTGATGATTTTATGTCCTGCGGCAGCATCTATCAAGACATCGGCTGTCGGCATCGGATACCCGTCCATTGGTGTAGCCTGATTTAGGTTCCTGAAGTCGATGCATACGCGCAACTTTCCATTTTTCTTATATACGGGTACAATATTAGAAATCCATTCGGCGTAACGGCACTGCCGAATAAATCTTGCTTCAATCGATCTTGTGATCTCGGCCTTTATATCAGGTAGAATTTTAGGGTTGCACCGTCGTGCAGGCTACTGATATGGCCGATATCCTGATTTTATAAGCAACCGGTGTTCAACAATGGACCGGTCTAGGCCAGGCATCTCATGGTATTCCCAAGCAAGGCAATCTTTGAATTCTTTTAATAAACTTATCAATCCACATTTGTAATCAGGATCTAAGCTAGCACTAATATACGTCGGCCTTAGCTTGCTACCATCTCCTAAATCCACCATCTCCAATGAATCGGCCGACGTAAATCCATGTCCAACCTTCCCGTCTTCTCGGACGAACTGATCCATCTAATCTGAATCTTCAGAGCCGACTGCTTGGATCGGCTGTAGACCAAAATCAGACACTTTCAGGAAATCAGTGTCGCAAGTTCTACCAGATATACACTTGACGTGTTCGCAGCTCCACTGTTGCGTATCGGCCGCCTCAACACTGTAGGTGGAATCGGCGGTGACTATCTCTGTACTGTCGCCGACCCACTGTATGAGGCATTGGTGCATTGTAGACGGGACGCAGCAATTTGCGTATATCCAATCGCGACCGAGCAACATGTTGTAGGACCCCTTACCATTAATAATAAAGAAGGTAGTGGGAAGAGTCTTACTGCCGATGGTGAGGACGACGCAGAGCGCTCCGCGAGAGGGAGACACGTTGCCTTTGAAGTCTTTGAGCATCATGTCCGTCTTGGTAAGGTCTTCATCGCTTTTGCCTAACTTCCGGAACATGGCATATGGCATGATATTGACGGCAGCGCCTCCGTCCACAAGTAGCCTGGTAACGGGTCGTCCGTTAACGTGTCCTTTGAGAAATAGAGCCTTGAGATGTTGCCGTTTTTCGTCTTCCGGTTTCTCAAAAGTGGCTGTCATGGGCTCCAAAACCAACTGCGCCATCTACTCCTCCATCCTTGTCGCTTTATCTCGATCGGCGGGCACCATGAACTCCATCGGCAATATGAACACCATGTTGACATCAGCTGCCGATTCTTGATTGTCGCCTCCTTATTATTGTTTCTCTTGGGGCGCCAGACCCGAGACCTGTTGTTTTTCTTGTCCAGCACCTGCCTCTGCTCTTCCTCTTGTTGTTCCCATTGGCGCAGATGTTGGATCCTTCATTTTTGAGATTTGGACAGTCCATCAGGGCACCACCTGGTGTTCACTGGTTTGGCCGGTGGTTTGGCGTGCTCCTAGTTTGGTTCCCTTCCTAGGGGGTTCTCATCTGACACCCTAGCATCAGCCATTTCTTCTAACCGATCGTGTACGCTGGTTCTGCCCCCCAGTCGCTTCTGCTGGTTGATCCTGCCCTTCGACCGGTCATACCGGTCAACTCTGCCCCCCAGCCGATCATGCACTGAAAGGCGCCAACCCTCTTGTTCGCGCGAGTTTCTGCTGATCGGCTCTGATCCTCTGTCTCTGGGCGTGATCTCTTGAGCCGGTGATCGTTGCGATTTGATCCGCTGCACTCAGGACAATTATCGGCTGATGGCAATCTGAGGTCATTTTCCCAGCAATGGATGAAGAACGGACATCGCCAATGATCTTCGTGTTGGCGTATCATCTCATTGTGGTGTCTCGATCTTTCCTGCTGCCGCTGATATTTGCTGAGTAAAAATTGGGAAGTGACGGGTCTACGCAATCGTTCTGATCCTTCGCCCTCGTCTTCAACCCGTCTTTTCCCTTTGACATCGCCTATCGTAACCTGCTTTCTGGGGTCCACGGCGCCGCTTCTTTTAGCCGATTCCGACGTCAGCACCTTGGATTGGAGTAAGTTTTTTCCCGTGTCAACCATGTTAGCAGGGAAAGGATGCTGATCAATCTTCATCGGCTTTACTGGCTTCGCCGGGACTTCGAACTTGAGTCTGCCTTGCTCAATGGCCGACTGAATCTGCTGACGGAAGATCTTGCACTCATTTGTGTCATGAGATGTAGCATTGTGCCACTTGCAATATTTCATATTTTTGAGCTGATCGGCCGAGGGAATGGTGTGGTAAGGTGAGAGCTTGATCTGCCCCTCCTGGAGAAGTAAGTCGAAGATTTTATCGGCCTTTGACGTGTCGAAGTCGAACGCCTCTGGTTCTTTCTTCCCAAAAGGGCACGATATCGGCTTCTTCCCTTTGGCCCATTCTGCTAGGCCGATTTCTTCTTCTTCCTTAGATTCAGACCCTTCCAAATATGCCACCTTTTTCTGAAAATTCCTCCGCTGATCAAACGGACGTACTTCCTGCCGGCCAATCAGTGAACGATCTGACTTAAGCTTTCAAATTCTTGTGAGGCGTACCTCTCCTTGATATGTGGCAGGAGGCCTTGGAAAGCGATGTTGGGCAAATGAGCATCGGTCAGGGATAGGGTATAGCATTTGTTTCTGACCTCTCTGAACCTCTGTATGTAGCCAGTTACTGGTTCGACGCTCCTTTGCCTGAGGCTGGTCAAATCTGAAAGCTTCATCTCATGGACTCCCGCGTAGAAGTACTTATGGAATTGCTTTTCCAGATCGGCCCAAGTAACGATGGAGTTGGGTGGTAAGGTAGTGAACCACTGGAAGGCCGACCCAGATAGAGACGACGAGAACAGATGCACCCGCAGAGCATCTTGTGTGGCGGCTTCCCCGCACTGGATGATGAATCTATTTATGTGCTCCACGGTTGAGGTGTCATCCAGCCCCGAAAATTTGGTGAAGTCAGGAACTTTGTACCGATGGGGAAACGGCAGTAGATCGTAGGCGGGTGGGTATGGCGTCTTGTACGTATAAGTTTGTACTTTCAGCTTTAACCCAAATTGGTCTTGAATTACCTCCGCTATTCTTGCTGTCCAATCCACTTGCTGCTGATGAATAGCTGGTCGGGGCGCCGACATATGTTGGTGGATCGGCGGTGGTACGGCCGAGTGATGGATCGAAGCGTGTGGCAGATTTTGTTGCATCGTGGCCGTCTGAGCAGTTGACAACTGATGGCGAAGCGAATCTGCCGCCCCATCTTACATCGTCATTGGCACCGTGCTTCTGAGTGCTTCTGTGGCATCTGCCCCCCTACCGATTTCTGACGTGGCCGGTTGATACTGAGGGACCGTCGGCCGGACGGCCGAATGGAATGGTGCCTGGATCGGATACCTCCCATGTCTGGTTGATTGATCAGGAAAAGCCGCCGTTGCTGGTGCCCCCCAAGGTACTGAGTTTGAGGGCAGCGATTGCACGGAAGCAATCTGGACAGGCTGAAGCGGCGCTTGCGATCGAAAACATGGTGCACCGTTATATCCTGGAGGCATTGAAGGCAACGAAGTGTTGTATCCTTCGTGTTGCGTCGACATCGGCTGAGGAGCCGAGTGAGACGTGCCTGGTAAGCTTCTGGCTGGAGCTACAATAGGTGGGGTGTATGCTGGCCCCTGATATCCCTGAGCTACTCCGCGGACCAGAGAACTGATGATGGCGTTATACACCGTGTTGGTCATTACTAAGGATTGGTCGATGAAAGCCTGATAGACGGACTGTTGAATCATATCGGACATCTTGCCCGAATCCTCAACGATGGTGATGTGGCGGGGAACTGGAAGAGGAGCTTTCTTGATTGTCTCCCCGCTTCTGGTACGACTGAAAGATTGCAGATACACCCTTTTGTAGTCTTCTAGGTGTCTTGCCAATTCCTCTTTCTGGTCGTCCTTGAGATCTGCTTCCGTAACCTCAATGATGTTGTTCTCAGAGATTTCGGTAGTCTTTGACATGCTGGATGTTAAGGTGGTCCCGCCGGGCGTGCCAAAAGTGTGTTGGCGCTAAAAATCAGCCAGGAATCGGCCGATGACCTTCAGCGTCGGACACACGACCCGGGAGAATCTGCTTAACTCCTGTTCGGGTGATTGCCCTGGCGCGGTTCGCGCGGCGTGCCAGTCAATCTGACCTGTTGATTGACAAGGAAATAAACGTATTAAATTCCGGGGTTCCGATCGGCTAAAGTTCCGATCTGTCCTGAAAAGCGTATCAGCGAATCGGCCGATTTGCTACGAAGATGACCGGCTATGGATCAGCCGATAATCATGTAACAATTGCTAAGAGACTAATGGGGTAACTTAAACAATCGTTACGGATGCAACACTTAAAATAGATCTAATCGGCTGTATGATAATGAACAAGGGAAAGTAATGATAAAGGCGATAGTTCGATCTCAAGCTGGATAACTGGTGATAAAACTAGAACAATAGGTAAAACCTATAATTCTGGTAAATATCGATAACTGGTGAATAAATCTAAACGAAACAACAGCGATGCGCCCGAAGTTAAACCTTAGATGTTATTCGATAAGCGGAACCTACCAATTGGCCGGAGATCGTGTCGATGTAGCCCTGCCAATCCGTACGAACTCGTGAAAGAAAAAGAAGTCCAATCTTCTGCCGCCATCTCCTAGTCCAATCCGGACTCTTTCCATTGCTTCACGACCGAGTCGGCGTCATTCTTTGACTAACGTCAGGTCATCTTTGACTGTGATCCTCTGTTGGGATTCCATTGGCTTCATCCCTTATCTATTAGCGCAAGCTGCATCGCCAATCGGCAGATCCCTAACTGTAGCCTCAATCGGCCGATTCCCAACTGTAGCCTTTAAATCTGCCGCATCGGCCAGTCTCTTCCTTTCCTGACGCCGATTCAACACGTGTCAAAATTCGGCGTCAACACTGCCAAAAAAGGTAAAAAATGGAGGAACTAAGAATAGATCTAAAAGGTGCCTGGGCGGTAAAAAGTAAAAGGGGAAAGCTTCGGATGTTTACCTCCGGGATGAAGCTCATCGTCGCCGATGGAGTTCCTGTCAGAGCCTCCGTGGTTGGTGGAATTGCTGATGGTGCCGCCATTGAAGGAATGAAGCGGAATGTAAACGAAAGAAGGATCACTGGAGATTGCGGTTGGAAGCCAAAAAGGCGCTGGAAGGAGATAGGAAGTGATTCGCCGGGGAGGAAATTACTGAGCTCGTGGAGAAGAAGCGGCGGAGAACGCCAGTATTTAAGGACGGTCCGAGAGAGTAGGGGAAAAGGCGGGATTTTTACCGCGCTGTCTACACGAATTCCGGAGGAATAGTTGTCTCAGGCACCCAGTTCAAAAAGATTGCAATCATCATGTAGAAGACCGCGAAACAGAAGGAGATTTTTGCCGCAAAGGAGAGATTAAAAAAGAATTTTGAAGTAAAAGTCATGTTTTACTCCGAAACTGGGGGGCATGTGTTGACGCTAGATTTTGACATGTGTTAAATCGGCGTCAGGGAAGGAGTAGATTGGCCGATGCGGCAGACTTAAAGGCTACAATTGGGAATCGGTCGATTGACGCTACAGTTAGGAATCGGCCGGTTGGCGCTGCAGTGTTCCGGGCGATTGGCAAATGGAGTTGGTGGGGGTCGGCCGATTGAAAGGCTGGAGCGTTTGGGCCAATATGGGCTTGCGCCAACAGATAGAGGATGAAGCCAATGGAATCCAAAGAGGGGATGTTGAGTCAAGATGATAGAGGATCCCAGTCAAAGATGACCTGACGTTGGTCAGCGAACGACGTCGACTCGGTTGAGGAGCAATGGTTGAGGAGCAATGGAAGGGGTTCGGATTGGACTAGGAGATGGCAGCAGAAGCTCCTGCGGGAGCCCGTTTCCTTTAGGAAAGTCTTATAGATATAGTAGTTTTCATTTAAATCAAGTTTGTAACGGATCGTGATAGATCAGGAGTCTTAGTCCTAGGGTATAAATAGAAGCAGTCAGGGTTTTGTAGAAGGATACACATCAACCAATACAAATAATCTACTTTTTCATCGTACTTTACTTTCAAGTCGGCGACTTCGCAAATACATCTTTTTCTTTCACGAGTTCGTATGGGTTGGCAGGAATGCATCGACACGACCTCCGGCCAATTGATAGGTTCCGTTTATCGAATAATATCTAAGATTTAACTTCGGGCGCATCGCCGTTGTTTCGTTTAGATTTATTCACCAGTTATCGATATTTACTAGAATTATAGGTTTTACCTATTGTTCTAGTTTTATCACCAGTTATCCAGCTTGAGATCGAACTGTCGGCTTTATCATTATATTTTTTCTTATTTATCATCGTATAGCCGATTAGATCTATTAAGAGTGTTGCATCGGTGGTGATTGTTATAATGCTCCAGTAGTTTCTTTGCAATCGCTACGTGATTATCGGCTGATCTATAGCCGGTCATCTTCATAGCAAATCGGCCAATTCGCTGATACGCTTTTTGGGACAAATCAGAACTTTAGCCGATCGAGACCCCGGAATTTAATACGTTTCTTTCCTTGTCAATCAACAGGTCAGATTGACTGGCACGCCGCGCAAACCGCACCAGGGCGATCACCCGAATAGGAGTTAAGCAGAATCTCCCAGGTCGTGTGTCCGACGCTAAAGGTCATCGGTCGATTTCCGGCCGAATTTTAGCGCCAACATGCTTGTTCTGGACCGCCATCACATGGCCGCCGCCCGTGCTCTTCTTGATGTCACTTTCTGCTGTCTTGAGCATGCCGCATAGCTCATTGAAGCCCTTTTCAGCCCCGTGCATGTGGTAGTTCGAGATGAAGTTCCCATAGCTTGGCAGTAAAGATGCAAGAATGAAATCAGTGGCCAACTCTTGGCCGAGTGGGAAGCCCAGCTTACCCAACCTCTGCGTGTAACCAACCATCTTGATCACATGCGGCCCCACTGCTGCGCCCTCTGCGAGCTTGCTCTCAACAAAGGCCTTGGACACATTGAACCTTTCAGTCCTGGCCTGTGTCTGGAACATGTCCTGAAGCGCTACAATCATATCGTGCACCTCATGGTTTGTCTTACAGCATGCTTCTTGACAAACCTGATAACCACCTTTATGACTACCCAGTTACGGAGTAGCATTTAATGGCTCCTAAGTAGGTCGGTTCACATCTTGAATACATGCGACTATCTGAGGTCTGAGGACACAGCGTACACATTGTGTAATGAGAAATCACTATTTCTCGAGTTGGGTCGGTCCAGCCTCATGTCATACATACGCCCACATTATTAGTTTGACATCTCCATGTCTATGACTTGTGAAACACAGTCATCAACTAATACATGTGCTAGTCTAATATTCATGTGTGTCCATACATGCACTCCGACTAGGAACAACTTTAGAATAACCATACAAGTAAAGAGTCTCACAAACAAATCACATAATTGCCAATCAATACAAGTTACCTTTCATGGATATTCAATGAACACATAATACATCATGGATACCACGAAATATGATCATCTCTATGATTACCTCTAATGCATATTTCTAACAATAAGGTGAATAGTGGATGATAAATAGCCGGATTAATAGAATAAATAGT
This sequence comes from Panicum miliaceum, assembly GCA_032594955.1. Lineage (NCBI taxonomy): Eukaryota > Viridiplantae > Streptophyta > Magnoliopsida > Poales > Poaceae > Panicum > Panicum miliaceum. Next base: position 22,278,617 of record CM064066.1, on the reverse strand, counting down.
TGTACTATCAAGAGGGGTCATTTTGCCTTTGCTTGACGGTTCTATAGTGCCATTTTTTTAAACAATTGCATTGCATGCATGAGTGTTAACTTTGTTTGAAAATGGCAAAGCGTGAAGTTCAAAATGTGTGCTGACTCGCTGAGGCGGACGGTCCGGTCCAAACGGGCGGACGGCCCGCCATCTACACAGAAGGTTTTGGACAACCATTTGAGTTTCTGGTGAGCGTCAAAAGATGAACGGCGGACAGTCTGCCTAGGGGAAGCGGACTATCCGCCAACTAACAACGATTGGTTCGGTGGTAATGTTCGGGGAAGGACCGAATTAATCGGTCAAGTACCTGGTGTCTGAACTTGGTGAACGGCGGACTGTCCGGCCCATATTTGCGGACCGTCCGCCAACTACACAAAGATGACCCTCTGCTTTGGTTGGATTTTTTGACTTGAACGGCAGACGGTACGCAAGTGAGGTGCGGACGGTCCGCCAGATCTCTAACAGTCAACTCTGACACGCATTTATTGCACCTCTAGCCGTTAGGTTTGAATGGCGGACAGTCCGGTTTCTGTGAGGCGGACGATCCGCGATAACTCTGTTTCCACGGGTTTTAAAGGTAATGGCTAGATTACGAAGGGCCGGCTATATGTACCTCTTACCCGGCCATGGGTGAGGTCTCTTTGCACATTGAAAAGATTCCTTGACATATTAGAGCCAGCTCCCTCCTCTCTCTCACTCACCTTGCTTATTGGTTGTTGCATTCTTGAGATTGTGAGAGCATCCTAGTGCATTGCATCAAGAGTTTGACCTTTGTGGCACTAGGGAGTTTCAAGCTGAAAGAACATCTAGGCCCACTTAGTGGGTTTTGGTGTATTAATGATATACGCTGGTAGAACTAATGCTACTTGTAAGAATGTGAGCAGGAACTACAGATGACAGATCAACAGTTGAAAAGGATATGATCACCAAAAAGGGAATGAAATTTGCAAGGTGAAGGTCTACAGAGTTTTAATTACTTTACTTTTTGAATTTGAGTATAGGAATGTCGTACTATTAAGGGGACATGAAATATACTCGCCTTACATAGAAAAAGGTGTTCAAGATGATCTAACAAACCTATGAGAGACACCTTTGCACTCACACAACACATGGGATATTTTGTTTAGAGTGTTCCTACAGAAAAGTCCGGAGTTTCTGGAGATTTTTTCGGAGTCTCCGGACATGGGGTTTCTGCGGAGTCCCCGGAGTCCAGACATATGCGGAGTCTCCGCACATCTCCGGAGTCTACGGAGGTGGTGTCCGCAGTCTCCGAAGAATTCTTCGGAGTCTCCGGAACTGAACCAACCAACGGCTATTTTTGGGGGCTGGGGTATAAATACCCCTTCACCCACTCCACATTAACTCTCTCCGACCAGAACTCACCTGCCTCCACTCCTGAGCATTCTAGAGCCTTCTTCACTCCCTCCTTTGGCTTCCAAGAAAGATTTGGTGAGGGGATTGAGGGAAAATTGAGGGGAGAGCAAGTGAGAGTGCTAGTGAGCTGATTTCCCATCTCTTGAGCACCTCGTTCTTCGTCAAGTCGGTGGATTTCGTGTTTGTTACTCTTGGAGCTTCAAGCTTCTAGCCAGCTAGGCGTTGCCCATCGAGCACCCAAGCTTGTGGTGTGTCCCGGGAAGTTTGTACAACCTCCACGTTCTAGTAAGTGACCTTAGCAACCTTGGGGCTGCTAAGGGGAGGCTTCATAGCTCAAGAAGCAAGTGTTCTTCTTGGGTGCCTCAACGGACACGTAGGTTCCCTGTGCGGAATTGAACTTCGGGAAACAAATTCTTGTGTCTTAGTGCTTTCACTTTGTGATTTGTTGAAGTTCTTGTTTCTTGTTAGAATTCTAGTGTTTGCTCTCGATCTACTTGTTGGAAAGGGTTTGACTGCAGGTAGTGGAAGCAAAGGGGTAGAAATAAGTCTACGAACCTTGGAAATTCCTTCGATCTACTTTTGGTTGAAGTTTGATTGGTCGAGTTTGGTTTCAGCACTTTTCTTAAGAGTATCCGAACATTTCTTCGGAATCTCCAGAAGTTGCGGAGATTCCGGACAAATATCCGGAGACTCTGAAAGTTACTGAAAAAATTGTTTTACGTGTTGTAATTTTTCAGTTTCAACTATTCACCTCCCTCTAGTTGACATCTACATCCTTTCAATTAGTATCAGAGCTTTGGTCTCCAGATTAAAGCTTAACCACTTGGAGAATCGACATGTCAACTTCACTTGGAGAAATTCCACCCAATGATCAGAAGAACTCTTAGATAAGGAGGTAGAGTCATCTGATGAGGATTCCTACTATGACACCAAATCGGTAAAGGTAACCAAAAACGAAAGCTCCAAAACTTTTACCAAGATTCCTTTCAATTATGGTCGGTTAAGCAGCTCCTCCCAAAGCACATCGGTGAACCTAGGGAAGCCCCCCCCCCCCCCCCCACGCGCGCTTTGACGGGACGGGCTACTCCTCATGGTGACACTCGATGCGTGTGTATTTGATCGGGGTCAATCCGGACCTTTGGAAGATTGTGTGTGTATGTCAACATTCCCGAGGAGGATGAAGTCATCACCCAAGAGGAAGCATTTGAGATTCAACGCAATATGCAAGCCGCTACCATACTTCTTAGCTCTTTGTGTCCGGAAGAATTTGACAAGGTTGATGGAATGGACTCGACTAAGCAAATATGGGACACACTCCAAGTCAACTATGAAGGCACAAGGAAAGTACGTGAAGGAAGAATTCGTGCACTAGAAGGAGAGCTCAACCGATTTATCATTCGTGAGAATGAGACACCACAAGAAATGTTCAACCGGTTGAACAAAATTGTCAACAAGATTAGTGCACTCGATGGTGACAAGTGGAGTGATAAGGATGTAGTTGACAAGATCTTGACCGCATACATGGCTAGAGATGTCAACTTACCTACTTTGATAAGGGAGAAGAGAGGCTTCAAGAGATTTACTCCCGCCGATGTCATTGGAAGAATTGAGCAACATCTTACCACCAAGAAGGAAGCCAAGATCTCTCAAGAGTTGTCAAGAATCCATGAGCAAATGGAGAAGAACAATGGTGTTGCTCTCAAATCAAGCTTGAAGGAGAAAGCAAAAACCAAGGTTGAGAGCACATCATCAAAGAAGAAGGAAAGTGATAGTGATGAGATTCAAGAAAGTCATGAAGAAAGATGGATACTTCAACAACTAAAAGAGAAGAGGCAAGATCAAAGGGAGGTCAAACAAGCCATGCTTTGGGTGTGGGGAAGTTGGCCATTTCATTGTCGATTGCCCCAACCCAAAGAACAAGAACAAAGGTGAGAAGAAGGAGCAAGTCAAAGGTAAGAAGAGGCACACAGGTGAGGCTCGTCTTGGTGTGGAGTGGGACTCAAGTGAAGAATCATCCTCCGATGATGAAGGTGTGGCCACCATGGCCATGGAAGCTCACATCACCAAGTCATCGCTCTTTGGAGATCTCACCGATGATGAAGATGACTTCACTCCCACTTGCTTCATGGCAAAAGGGGCAAAGGTAGATTCCAACCCCAACCCCAACGATGATGATGATGGATACTCTTAATGATAATGAATGTGAAAACATGGTAAAAGAACTTGGTAAAAAGGCAACAAATAAAATAATGAAGCTTATGATAGAAATTGAGGCTAGGGATGAGACTCTTGAGGTGCAAGAAGAGTTAATTAGGCTTGATCGAGAGAAAACTGTAGGCCTTAAGAAATCTCTTTCCTAAGAAAGGAAGAGTTTCAAGGTGCAAGAGGACTTGCTCAAAGCTAAAATTGACAAACTTCTTGAGCTTGAAGAGTCTCTAGCTAAGGAGAAAGAAAAGGTTGTGAAATTGACCAAAGAGCTCTCTTTGGCCAATGAATCAAACGCTCAACTTAAGGGGGCAAATGAAACATTTCAAGAAAACTTCTTATGTTTAAATGTCAAACACACGGATCTTGAAGTGGAACATGATCTCCTTAAGGAAAGCACCTTGGACTCCAATGATGCAACCAAATCCTCTACTTCTATCACAAGCAATAGTTGTACAAAGAATGTTGAATCTTGTGCTACTAACCTTGCTGAAATGCATGTCATGAAGAATGAGATTATTAGACTCACAAAGTTGATCAAATAGGACGATACTTCTCCAAAGATTGGTGAGTTTGAGAAGCACACCAAGGGCTTTCAAAGTGACTACATGAAGAAGTTTGGTTTCGTGAAAGGCATGTGTTTAGGTAAGAATGAATAAGGACATCAAGAACCCATTCCTTCCATCAAGAACAACAAGACATCCGGTGTTGGAGCTAGTGGGGCGATTCTTGGAGGAACAGTACCCATTCGTCCAAAGGTTGATGATAAGCAACCTAAGGGTAGCTCACATCAAGTCAAAGTGAACAAGACCAACACCCCACGAGCAAGAAAGCCCAAGCCACATGCACCTCAAAGTTCATTTTATGTCGATTATGTGCTTGCTTGGGACTGCAAGGGAAGGTGGTCGCCAAGTATGTTGGGCCTCGCACAAAGAACACATTGGTGAAAAGAAATGTGTGGGTGCCCAAGGTTCTTGTCACTAACACTTTAGGACCCAAATCTCTTTGGGTACCAAAAATTAGAGCCTAAACTTGTTTTGTAGGCATATTCCTCTGGCGGATCAAAATGGGTGATTGATAGTGGATGCACCAACCATATGACCGGAGAGAAGAAAATGTTCACATCATTTGAGCAAAATGAAAGTGACAACATTGTGTTGCCGATGGTAGTGAAGGAAGGGTACTTGGATTAGGTAAAATTGCTATCTCCACCGATCATTGAATTTCAAATGTTTTCTTGATTGAATCTGTGAGCTACAATTTGTTATCCGTGTCACAACTTTGTGAAAGGGTTGCAATTGTTTGTTCACTAACGAGGGTGTGACCGTCTTTAGAAGAAGTGATGAATCGGTGGGTTTCAAGGGTGTACACAAGGGAAAGCTATATTTCGTTGACTTTACAAAGGAAAGAGCTCAACTTAATACATGCTTGTTAGCCAAATCTAGCATGGGTTGGTTATGGCACCACCGACTAGCTCATGTTGGGATGAGGAACCTTGATAAACTTCTAAAGGGGGAACACATCCTCGGGCTTATTAATGTTTCCTTTGAGAAAGATAAAGTTTGTAGTGCTTGTCAAGCCGGGAAACAAGTGGGAGTCCCACATCGACCGAAGAACATCATCACCACCACAAGACCTCTTGAGCTTCTTCACATGGATCTATTTGGACCCGTCGCTTATATAAGCATTGGCGGTAACAAATATGGTTTTGTAATTGTTGATGACTATTCTCGTTTCACTTGGGTATTCTTCTTGAATGTTAAGAGCGAGGTACAAGAAACATTCAAGAGATTTGCTAGAAGAGCCCAAAATGAGTTTGATGTGAAGACCAAGAAAGTGAGAAGTGACAATGGCTTTGAGTTCAAGAACAACAACATTGAAGAGTACCTTGATGAAGAAGGTATTGCTCATGAGTTCTCGGTGCCATACACTCCTCAAAAAAATGGTATTGTGGAAAGGAAGAATAGAACACTCATTGAAGCCGCAAGAACCATGCTTGATGAGTACAAGCCTTCAGATCAGTTTTGGGTGGAGGCGGTTAACACAAGATCTTGCAAAAGACCGCATACGAGGTTCTAACCAGTAAAAATCCTAACGTGTCTTACTTTAGAGTTTTTGGAAGTAAGTGCTTCATTCTTAACAAGAAGCCCAAAATCTCTAAGTTTGCATCTAAAGATGATGAAGGTTTTCTTCTTGGTTATGCTTCAAATACTCACGGCTATTGTGTTTTCAACAATTCCTCCGGATGCATTGAAATTGTGTGTGACGTGACATTTGATGAATCTAACGGCTCTCCAAAGGAGCAAGTTGACCTAAATGATGCAGATGATGAATTAGCACCTCAGCAAGCCATTGAGAACCTAGCCACTGGAGAAATCAGGCCTCGAGAAAAGAATGATCAAGAGACACCAAAAGATGGGCCAAATACCACTGCTGCTGCAAAATCCGGAGACTCCGGTCAAATCTGCGGAGACTCCGCAGGTTTCGGAGACTCCAGACATATCTTCGGAAACTCCGAACATGCTGATGAAGATGTCTTTGATCAAGATAAAGCTGATGAGGATGATGATCCAGTGCAACACGATCATCCAGTGGATAACATCCTTGGGAGCATTCAAAGAGGGGTAACAACGCGTTCTAGATTAGCAAATTTTTTGAACATTACTCGTTTGTCCCTTCTTTGGAACCTCTTAAGGTAGAAGAAGCTTTGGGTGATCCGGATTGGGTGATGGCCATGCAAGAAGAGCTGAACAACTTCACTCAGAATGAAGTCTAGTCCTTGGTGGAACGCCCCAAGCAAAACGTCATCGGTACAAATGGGTGTTTCGCAGCAAACAAGATGATCATGGTGTGGTAACAAGAAACAAGGCTCGGTTGGTGGCTCAAAGCTTCACTCAAATCGAAGCTTTGGATTTTGGTGAGACATATGCACCCGTAGCTAGGCTTGAATCAATTCGTATATTACTTGTTTATGCTACTCACCATGATTTCAAGTTGTACCAAATGGATGTGAAGAGTACATTTCTCAATGGACCAATTTCCGAATTGGTCTATGTTGAGCAACCACCGAGGTTTGAAGATCCAAAACATTCTAACCACGTCTACAAGCTCCATAAGGTTCTCTATGGGCTTAAACAAGATCCTAGAGCATGGTATGAATGCCTTAAAGATTTTCTCATAAGAAAAGGCTTTGAGATAGGCAAAGCCGATCCTACTCTCTTCACTCACAAAGTTAAACATGATATCTTTATGTGCCAAATATATCTCGATGACATTATATTTGGTTCTACTAATCAAGAATGGTGTGAAGATTTTAGTAGGATCATGACCAAGAGGTTCGAGATGTCCATGATGGGAGAGTTGAAGTTTTTCCTAGGATTTCAAATCAAGCAACTCAAAGAAGGCACCTTCATTTGTCAAACCAAGTACACGAAAGATATGCTTAAGAAGTTTGACATGGAGAATGCTAAGCCTATCAAGACACCTATGCCAACAAATGGGCATCTCGACCTAAATGAAGATGGTAAGGCCGTGGATCAAAAGGTATATCGCTCCATGATTGCCTCTCTACTTTACCTTTATGCATCTATGATGTGAACCCGCTAGGGTTTGTTCCTGATCTTTCGATGAGAGGCGTGGGATAACTCGATTGATGGAGGAGATGACGTTCACGGCCCGACTACAGCCTTCCAAGGACGCTGCGCCCTAGCAACCGATACACCACCTCCTATGGCTGCCGCGATCTTGTGGAGCGCGACACCCCGACCACTAGGGCACTCGTCCTGCAAGCAATCGAAAAACTAGCAAGAACAAGTATAACAAGTACTGAAAATACGAGATGTAATCGAAGGTCTCAAACTGAATCTCAAATATGGTGGGGTTCCGAAAACAAGTGGACGGACGGCTGGATCAGCACGCGCACCTACAAGGAAGTAGCAAAAGCTAAACTTGCATCTAACAAAAACCCGAGTGTTCTTGACGGTGGCTAAGGGGTATAGGGAAGTGGGAGAACGACCACAAGGGTGTTGGGGTCGTATCCCAACCCTAGGACGCGTCCGAATTGGACTCAACTTGATACACGGCCCATTAGACCAAAATAGGGTGACGCAGCACCGTGGGCTGAAAAGGACTCTATAGTAAATCGATGATTGCGGTTGACTCCGAATAGGTATGGAAGTGATTTCGAATTCGTTGGAAAGTAGACTTGATAAGCTTTCAAAGAAGTACTTGAACGCCCAAAATGGAGTCTAGATGAAGTTGTGGCGGGCGTCACAAGTCATTTCTGTTCTGAAGTCGTTTCTGTTCTGCAGTCCGAATCCAGCCTGCGCGATGCCTCTCCCCTTTTGATCCACTCCATTATTCCTGAGTAAAACAAGAGTGCACGCATCTCCATTGTCTAAATATGATGAACCTGAGCTTAAGAGTGAACTTACTTCATGGGTAGGTAGGCGAGCACGAGCGCGAGTAATAGGACCAAGTGGTGTTGGCGAAGTAGATGCTGGTGTAGGTGTAGACGTATCGTTGGTGATGATGATCTAGGCCCGACATCATGCTTAGTGTGTGCATGTGTGCAAAGTTTCAAGCTAATCCTAAGGAATGCCATCTTATGGCTGTTAAGAGAATTCTAAGATACTTAGTATGCACTCCATGACTCGGCTTGTGGTATCCCAAGGGCTAAACTTTCGATTTGCTTGGCTATTTCAATTCAGATTATACTGGTTGCAAGGTAGATCGAAAGAGTACATCGGGGACGTGCCAATTCCTTGGTCGGTCTCTAGTGTCTTGAAGTTCTAAGAAACAAAATTCAGTTGCCCTATCCACCGCTGAGGCCGAGTATGTTGCTGCCAGTGCTTGTTGTGCGCAACTACTTTGGATGAGGTTCACTTTGAGAGACTTTGGTTGTAAGTTTTGTAAGATTCCACTCTTGTGTGACAACAAGAATGCTATCAAGCTAGCTAACAATCCCGTAAACCACTCAAGAACCAAACACACATACATAAGGCATCATTTCTTGAGAGACCACAAAGCCAAAGGAGAAATTGCTGAAGAGATATGAGGGGGCTACGCTAGCGATAAACAAAAATTTATACCGCATAAACCAGGAAAACTGCTGTTATAGATCACAGAATTACCACTAGACACGCGGGTGCAGAACTTCTATAGCGCGTCGGGGTAGTGCAGTCGGTCGCCAGCAATGCAGTTGCAAGACCTCCTCACGTGCGGCTCGTCCTCGTGCAGCATATGCAGCACCTCCAAGGTATCCACACGTACGGGGAAGAAGCGTCGCACTCCAGACTGCTAGGTCCGCGAGGGCAACCGTGGGCGCGGGCGTGGGAACAGGCGGCTGCTAGCAGGCGTGGAATTAGGGTTAGCCCCTCCATGCGCCCCCACCCCTTCTTTTACAGGCGCCCACTAATGGGCTTCCTAACCGAGGTCCATTAGTGCACCTAAGCCTAGTCTAATTCGGATCATATCCTCATTAGGCTTCCAGCCCCTTAAATGTGTGACCCTATGGGCTCACGCGCGAACAGACATGGCCCGAGTACTCCTACTCGACCAAGATCATATCAGACGAGCCGTCACAATCTCATATACATGATATTCCCTTTGCCTCATGATATTTGGTCTAGCTCCAAGCTGACCTCTCTTTCTCGATGACGTGATCCGGAATCCTTGGTTAACACTTAACCCTAGCACGGCCATGCATTTCTTGATCCGATCACTCGAGGGGCCCAGAGATATCTCTCTCAAGCAGACAGGGGCAAATCCCATCTTGACTAACCAAGTCTCACAGCATGTTTCTTGACAAACCTGAGAACCACCTTTATGACTACGCAGTTACGGAGTAGCGTTTGATGACTCCTAAATAGGTCGGTTCACATCTTGAGCACATGCGACAATCTCAGGTCTAAGGACACAGCGTACACAGTGTGTAATGAGAAATCACTATTTCTCGAGTTGGGTCGGTCCAGCCTCATGTCATACATGCGCCCACATTATTAGTTTGACATCTCCATGTCTATAACTTGTGAAACACAGTCATGAACTAATACATGTGCTAGTCTAATATTCATGTGTGTCCATACATGCACTCCGACTAGAAACAACTTTAGAATAACCATACAAGTTAAGAGTCTCACAAACAATTCACATAATTGCCTATCAATACAAGTTGCCTTTCATGAATATTCAATGAACACATAATACATCATGGATACAAGAAAAATATGATCATCTCTATGATTACCTCTAGGGCATATTTCGAACAGTCTCCCACTTGCACTAGAGTCTAATCTAGAAGATATCTAATACCCATAGCTCTTGTGTGCGCTTCATGCTTAGGCTGTGGAAGAGCCTTTGTCAAGGGATCAGCAACATTCAAATCCTTGTGTATCTTGCATATCTTGATCTCACCCCGTTTGATGAACTCTTGTATGAGGTGAAACTTCCGTAGTACATGTTTGTTCTTCTGGTGATTCCTTGGCTCCTTAGCCTGCGCTATTGCCCCATTGTTCTCACAATAGAGGTTCAATGGGCTGGACGCATTAGGAAAAACACACCAGGCTTAATGAGGAACTTCCTCATCCAAACACCTTCCTTTGCAGCTTCCAAAGCTGTAATGTACTCAGCTTCCGTTGTAAAATCAGGTACGGTATTCTGCTTGGAACTTTTCCAACTTACAGCACTACCATTCAATGTGAACACAAATCCTGATTGCGACTTTGAATCATCTTTGTCGGTTTGGAAGCTAGAATCAGTGTAACCCGTTACAGTGAGCTCCTCCTCACCTCCACAGACTAGGAACACATCTTTAATCCTTCTTTAATCCTTCTGAAGTACTTAAGAATATTTTTCACCGCTGTCCAGTGACTCTCACCTGGATCAGACTGGTACCTGCTCGTAGCACACAGAGCATATGAGACTTCTGGGCGTGTACTTATCATCGCGTACATGATAGATCCAATTACCGAAGCGTATGGAACCTTGCTCATGCGATCCAGCTCATCAGTCGTTGAAGGACACTGAGTCTTTCTGAGATGTATAGTGTGTGACATAGGCAAGAACCCTTTCTTTGATTGTTCCATGCTGAAACGTTTCAACACCTTGTCAATGTAAGTATCTTGGCTTAATCCAATAAGCCTTCTCGATCTATCTCTATAGATTCTTATGCCCAGAATGTATACGGCTTCCCCTAAGTCCTTCATAGAAAAACTATTTTTCAGTGAAGTCTTTACGGATTCCAGCATAGGAATATCATTCCCAATCAGCAATATGTCATCTACATACAGGATCAGAAATGCAACAGAGCTCTCACTTTCCTTCTTGTGAACACAAGCTTCTTCTTCATTCTGAAGAAAACCAAACCCTTTGACTACTTCATCAAAACAAAAATTCCAACTCCGAGATGCTTGCTTCAACCCATAAATGGATTTATGAAGTTTGCATACCTTTCCAGCATTGGTCGGATCGACAAAACCTTCGAGCTGTATATCCAGGTTTCGTTCAGGAAAACTGTTTTGACATCCATCTGTCATATCTCATAATTGAAATACGCGGCTATTGCTAGAATGATCCGAATAGATTTAAGCATCGCTACGGGAGAGAATGTCTCGTCGTAGTCAACTCCTTGAACTTGTCTAAACCCTTTTGCGACAAGTCGAGCCTTATAGATGTGAACATTTCCATCCATATCTTTCTTCTTCTTATAGATCCATTTGCACTATATGGCTTTAACAAGGCGGGTCAACCAAGTTCCAAACTTGATTGTCTCCCATGGAGTCTATCTCGGATCTCATGGCACTCTGCCATTTCTCGGAATCTGGGTTCATCATCGCTTCTGCATATGTCGCAGGCTCATCACTGTCCAACAATAATATCTCGCGCGCCGCGCGGAGCCTTGCCGACCTTCGTGGCTGCGGTGGTGCTTCTCTTGCCACGGGTATCTCAACTTGTTCTGCTACATTAGCATCACTTGTTGAATCTTGCCCGATTGGCCCATCTTGAACCTCTTCAAGATACACCTTCTCCACTTTTCTCCTTCTTAAGAAACTCTTTATCTAAAAAAACACCATTCTATGACAAGTCGTTGTCATCACAAATACGAGGAGTTGATGGAACGCCTTTCTTTATCTAAGAAAACACCATTCTATGACAAGTCGTTGTCATCACAAATACGAGGAGTTGATGGCACGCCGTTTTTTAACGATATGAGACGTTGTTCTGTGACGCATGTTTTACTTTCGTCGTAGTTCCGTAGGGGCTGAGGGCTACCGCCAAAGAACTATGATAAAAGTGGGATTTTTGTCATAGATGTGGTCTGTTTAATGACGAAATTTGAAACGTCACGTGGAAAAACATCATGGATGCTACTATTTCTAGTAGTGAAAAGAAAGGCATATATCGAGGATCAGACGCAATTTCCATTTGGCAGCTTCACAAATCTATAAGTAGCTGGAATTATATCGAAGAATTTTCCGATGTACAGTCTCACCACTATGTTGGAATTTCCTTTTTAGCCTCTCGGTGCTAGCATTATGAGAGAGCATGAACATAAACATTCCTAACTGCTCCTCAATCTTAACACCGCGAGTATCACGTAATAAATTCTCCACGCTGAGAAAGTGTGCTATTACTCTAAAACTCTCGGACTCCATCCTAAACTCCACTTTGCACCACCTCCCATGACCTTCTAAATTTCTTTGACTCTTTCTGCACCAGATAGAGATGAGGTGTGCTCTAGCATCTTCTCGTCGTATAGGCCCAATTGAAGCGCAGGAACCATAACAAGAAATAGTTCGTCGTCCTCTTCTTCCTCTTGTGACATGAATCTTCTAACTTGATCCTCCCAAGAATCCATTTTCTAGTATAGATATGATATTATTTATTAGTAAAATAGTGCTAGCTAGCTGTATTTTAGATCCAATATATTATTTTAGACGAATTATGAGCTGCCTAGCCAGCAGATCCAATATACTATTCTGCAAGCTCGGACTCTTAACTCCTATTTTAACATAAACATCACAAAAAAGGTAATATGTCATTGCTAGTACAACAAAAAAAACTTCAGAATACAGACCTAACAATTTAGCAGATTGTACGCATAACCCACTTCTACAATTAGCCCAACCCAGTTGCAATAAACATATATGCTCATGAGCCAATAAAATTATCCAAGTATGGTAAATGTATGAATCTCGATCATGTTCTGCCAACTTTCAAGAGCAGCTGAAGTACCTCTTCCTCACTCTGTTTCTTTAGCTTCTCCTCCTCTTCTTTCTTTTCACGTTCAAGTGCAGCTTCTGTTGCTGCAGCTTCCTCTGCCCTGCGGAGCTAAGCCTCCTGCACAGCATTCAACTCTTTTTCTCGATCAGCTGTAGTTCTGAAAATGTAGCAGTTCAAACAAAACGATGATTGCTAGTCATTTCAATCCATTTCAAACAAAACGTAGCAGATATTCAGAATGATGCAAATAATTTTGATCCACACAAAGCGTAGCAGTTCTGAATTCTGATCCACACATGAAAAAAGAGTTGCTATTCTGACCACAACAATCAGTCATTCAGTTGTGCTATGCTTGGACTCGCTTCCAAATTAAGACATGACAATATTGTAGGAGGGATAACCATTGGAAATTCAGCTACCCAGGACCAAACGTAATGGCAATTGACGGATACCCAGGACCAAGAGAATTTTGCAAAGCACATAAGTCCCAAGTAAACACGCACCAATCATGACGCATGAACAGGAAACAACGCATCAAATTTTGCTGCAAGGACAACACCACGGAGCATGTTCGAATAAAAAAAAAACACCACGGAGCATGAGAATTGTATTGAAGATGACAAGTAATTTAGAAAAGGGAGAATTGATCTGAGGAGTAGGCCGAAACTTGTACAGAGGTACTCTCTCTTCTTTATCTTCGGATGGAATTCAAAGCTAATCTTTCTACAGAACCACCAAGCTGAGCGAGCATAGCCAAATTCCATCGGAACCAAAGCTAAGAATCGGAATGATTCTAGTCAACAGAACAGGGTATTTCAAGTTCCCAACAATTAGCTAGCCAATAGCATCATAAAATCCAGTAAAAGGTACAGAAACAACAAAGCTAGGCTCAGTCAAGAAGCTCACAAGTCATCACAAGCTGAGATGTGAGAGCCGAGCAAAGGCTGAAAAAGAATCAATAGAAACTTGTGGCATGGAGTAAGACTCGGCGTGCAAGAACTCACCAGGAGAATGAATCAGCCTCGCGAGATCCAATCTGCGGCTGCAGGAGCAGGATGGCGGGCGGTCTTGTCAGAAGCGCCGACCACTTGCCTCCCTCCCCTCTCGTTCCCAGGGCGGCGCGGCCTGGACGGGAAGGCGGAGGGGCGGCGTGACCTGGAAGGGGAGGGCGGCGCTGTGTCGGATCTTGACGGGGAGGCGGAGGACCGGCAGCTGGGGGAGGCGGACGACGCGGCGGTAGGACGGGGCGGTGCGACCTGGACGGGGAGGGCGGTGCGACCTGAACGGGGAGGGCGGTGCGACCTGGACGGGGAGGGCGGCGCGGCTTGGACGGGGAGGTGGAGGGGCGGAGCGACGGCGGCGCCTTCGACTCGGGGACTCGACGGGGAGGCGGAGGCGCTCGCGAGCCGCACGGAGGAGCGCCTGCCCCGGGGAAATCGATGGGTCGATGGGAACGGGAGCGCCTGCCCCGCGCCGTGGGTTTCCAAATGCCCAGTAATTTGGCCCGGGCCACGATTCCACGAGGGGAAGCCCGTTCCGGGGAAAAGGCCGGGATCCCTGCGGGGAATCGCGCTCCACTAGCCCTGAGTCTTCTTCGAACATGGTGTTCAATACAAGCATATTGGTATTAGAATATAATCGACTACAAACATTGTGACAGAAGCCGGTATTCAATCATGGTGTTCAATACAAGCATATTGGTAATAGAATATAATGATTTTGTGACTGCTATCTCATATTCAAAATACTGCGACAGGACATGCTCAACACAAAGAATCCTACTGTGAAATTCGGGCACTCGATAGTCGAAGATCACAGAATCCAAGTGCCCACAAGCATGACACAAAATGATGGCGCTGGCGCTGGACCATGCTTGTAGCATAGACAACTCGACTTATTACCCAAGCCGGATGTAGACGAAGATGAGGACGAGCTGTTATTAGCTTGCCGAAGCTTGCTATTATCCTTGATCACACGCATGAGTACTTACATCTAAGATGCAGCTGCATCTCTGCATCCAAATAAATATTCAAGGAAAAAAGCATATAAAATAATAAAAAACTCCATTGGGGATTAGTCACGATTATGATACTGCACAAATAGATCAATTTGAAACATAATGCTTAGTAGAAAGATGTATATATGACCGCATATAAGCCAGTCCATTTGTCATAACCAAATTTAAGAAGTTTCAGATATCAGAAAAGTTTATGAATCAGTATGACATATAGTGGCAACTAGCTACACTAAAGTAAAAAACATAAAGCAGACATGGATTTGCAGATATGAATCATACAGCTGAAATTGGAGTAAGTAAAAGAATCAGTTCTATTTTATATTATCCTATGTTGTACTATGAACTTCAACGATCTGATTGGAAACACGAAACAGAGCACCAAGAACATCAGATCAAAATAAACTAGGATGAAATCCTTTAAAACAAGACCACCACCGTACAACCTTGGCAGAATCATCTCTTAGCTCCACTCTCAGAAGCAAAATAACAAGCAGACAGAGGACACTGAAACACATTATCGGAAGAAGCAAATATGGTAGGGGCTTGCATACACATCTAGACACACGAGCAGGGCTGCAGAGGAATGGTGCCACAAGCCCATTGCGAGAAGATTTGAAGGTTCGGAGAGACTGGAACAGGATTACCTCCGGTGAAGAATAATGCTCTTTCCAACAGCAGAACTCAACTTATTAAATGAGCTAACTATGTGAATAAAATAAAAAAGAATTAGCATCCAGAAATCTCAAAAAAGAATACCGGAAAGAATTTACATATCTTGAATCTATAATCTAGTGATTGATTTATTGGCATACAAATGAAGGAAAGAAACAACATGTGTATGCCGGCCTTCGCCCACATCAGGCATGAGCTATGATTTCTACACTTGGCTCGAGGATATTTCAGCCTTCACCATTGTCTAACAGCTTGTCTGGATGTCTTCTGTAATGCAAACAAATGTCAAGCTTTTTTGTTCTGACCAATATGCTCTAATGTGATCTTGGAGCTGCAGGCAGATGTCAACATGTAGTTCAAAACAACACATAATTGCTAGCTATTGATTCATCACGACCTATTCATTGGTTAGAATAAATAGTTCTATGACATAACCTCATATCGACAAATGACACTAAAAGTTATACAGAAATATAGACATGCAGATGCAACTGCAGTATTGTTCAGTATGCAGTGAATTTATCAAATTTGCACAGAATTTCAGATGCATGTACTTGGTATTCAGAAAATTGCTTCTTCATCTAGCCATCACTAAATTTCAGACTGCTTATTTACTGAGAACACTAGAAGATTTGACCACTTCTCATTTTAATTCTTCATTCTTTATCCAGTATAACAGTATCCTAAGAAAGTCCAAAAGCACACATCCATGTGCAAGCATCAAAGGAGCTGGTCTGGAGGAGTAGAGCGGCTGACTTGGCCACAAGCTGGCTCCCTTGTGGTCATCTCCTCTGACCAAATTCTCAGCAAACAGGACCATAGGACACCATGGTATGATAGCCGGCTGTAAGATATCAACGTGGATTCTACAAGAGCAAAACTATATTCCGTAGTAGTGCATTGGTTGGGAACAACAGGAAAATGGGGCATACCAACACATGAAAAACAACAATAATTCCTATCTTCAGAAATGGCTTATCAAATGGAAATTAATGCATAGTGGGACAGACTACCAAATAACAGATGGTAATGGCAGCATGCACTGAAAATAGTGCAAATTCTCAGTTTCTCACATTTCAAATCTCCTAATCACTTTCTACCTGGAGCATAGCTTTTCTTGGAAATTTCATATATCAATTTTCCATATATTGGTTAACAAACAATTGTGGATTAAACTGGCACTCATTCACTGCAAAATGGAAACACCCTTTTCCAAAGAAGAAACATCCCTAAATATGAACATTTTAGCTAGTCTTAGAGCTTCATGAGCAAGTATCTGAGCAATCCCAGATTCCCAATCAGTGGATCTGTTCATGACAGAACTGTAGAAACATCAAATCCTACATGCAGGAAAGAACACATGTTGTTTGCCATGACAAGACAAGAACAACAACGAAACAGGTAGCTCAACTATGCCATGCATCAACAAAGAAAAATTATGCATCTTTCATGCAAGAATCCAGCACAGCATCACAGCTTGCTTGGCCTACTCTAGAACTCCATGTCCCAAGTACAACATTGAAGTGAATTTGGTCAAGCATATAACATCAAGCTGAAATTCCTTTCTCTAAAAAGAATCACATGCATTGAGCTAAGAAAATATACCAGAATGAGTACTTCTAGAAAGAAATAAAATTAACTAAATGATTACATGCAAACATTGTGTTAATATGTATTAGCAGCAGCAGTTAGAATATTTGTAATGAATCATAGTTCTACATCTTGTGCTACAATATTCCAAAAGCAGCAGTAGTTAACTATGATGGAATAGCTCGCATACATTGCACGGCCAAGAAGAATGGCAATCTATGAGATATTATATCATTTGTAAGATCATACACCCAGTTACGATCACCCAGATAGGTGCTTATACTGAATGCAGCAATTAGAAACACAAAAGCACAAAAGCAGTAGCAGGCTAGCAGCTCATATGCACAATGAGACAGTAGTAAGCGAAACAAATAAAAAGGGTATAGAAGTACCCTGTATCCAGCGAGGAAGAATTGAGGACAAGAGCAGAGAGCAAAAATTTCGCTGGGCTGCTGGGACAGATATGGCTGAAGGTATCATGCAGTCAGCAGCAAGTCCAGGCTCCACTGGACGGCGAAGCACACACTCACTGGACGGCGAAGCACACACTCGGTGATGTCGCTGCCTATCCCATTGCCTCCGCACGTGGCCCCAGCCCTACGACCCTACCCAGTGCTTCCAAATCCGTCGGCGGCCAGCGGCACATGTCCAATTGCTGCTAAAACCTTACAGGCCGTCAGGCCACAGCTAGTTTGATTCCACTACACCATGGCTGTATAGAAATTTGGATCAAGGAAAAATGTTGATTTGGGACAGACCTGCATCATCGTGAAATTGGGATTCCAGATCTACAACGAAGAAGACCTTCATAGAGCAGAATCAAATCAGATCATGGTAAAAGGCCTCAATAGATCGGAACCAAATCATGGACATTCGATCTGCATGCAGTATGGAAAAATGAGATTGCGTATGGATTAATCACGCACAGTAAAGGGGAGACATTCTGTTGGAGAATTGAAGGCGGGATGAGCTGATGCAGTAACCTGTGGTGGAGGACCTCACGAGCAGCTTCAGGTCGCGCAGGCTCCGGCGAAGGACGGCAAGAGCGGCACCTTGCGTCTGGCGTGCCTCGGCTTCAGCGGAACTGTCGCTGGAAAACGGCGAGGGGCGGCGGCGACGGGAGGGAGGCCTGTGGATGGTGCGAGCAACGGAACGGGAAGGAAAAAGAACGAGATCGAGATTATGACCCACGATCTATCGTGGGCGAATCAAGAAACTGGTGTGCGGCCGGTGAAAAAAAGAACCGAGAAAAAAAATGAGCAGCGGGGAAAAAACTGAAGAAAACCGCGGGGAGCGAGAGGCTGGCAGCGTGCGTGCTCGGTGCTCGGGTTCGGTCGCACAGCTTGAGCAGGGACTCGGGTATGGAATAACCCCCCTCTATCTCTCTCTGTATATAATATATATAGAATTGGTCTATTTAAGCTCACCGTGAGCTGAATATTATTTAGCACGTACGGTGGAGCTTGGGCAAGCATTCTGGTAGCAAAATTACTTTATTTTTATACACGGTTGTAAAAATCAAATCCAACCTATATTACGCATCCATTTTAATACCCTTTTGATTTACTGGCGCCACGAGATATTTTGAACGTGTCCCACGCGATTGGATTGGCGTTGCATGCAGAGCTGCAGCGAGCGCTTGTGGCCGTAAAACGTGTTGGATTGATACGGCGACCGTAAAAATCATTTGCAAACATAAAAGAAGTAATAACCTCATGGTTGCATGATTTACAAATTATGAACTACTATAAAGCACAAAAAATACTAATATTATGAAACATACTACTCTGCGGTCAACGAGATGATTGTAATTGTCAATTTTCTTCTGCAACCGCAAATTGTCTTGATCCAGGATAATATTTTGTTCTAGAGGAGTATTTTTTTTATGCGCATGGGAGGAGTGATCTTGCATATACAAGATGAGGGTAATTTGTTTTTTAGGTTAGGAGTAATTTTCATATATTGATGATCAGCCCAGCCCCTTGCTGTTGAACAGCGTAGTTGTAATAAGATAGTTTAGGGATGATTGAAGCATAACAAGTAGTAATTATTTGATGCATACAACCATAACAATTAAATTGAAGGACTTAAAAAATAATCAAATTGTAAGTACTCAGATACTTAGAGTGAAGCACACATGAATTGTAAATATGCGCTGGCGTCAATTCCATTGGGAACCGTTGTCAGTTGTCAGCCCAGTTGATGAATAGGGTGTAACAGTTATTTGTCATTGATTTTAAAGGAAATCATCGTTGTCTTTCTCCGTTCCTGCACTCCATTGACAATGCCAAACTTCAGGTTTGATATCCTGAAGCCCAAATATCCATTCTGTGAAGTACAACAAATTGATTAGTTCAATTATTCATCATACCAGCTTCAGTAGTGCATAGCTTACAAGAACAAGAAAAAACATGGCTAATGACTTGTAGAATTATATATTTACACCATAGTGACCTGCAGAATTATTTTCACCATAGTATGACTTCACATGGACTGCTGAGGTGGTCGTGTTATTGTGTGGCGGCATGACCTCATGGTCACATGATTCATAAGTTATGAAAACAGTTATAAAGCACAAAAAATACTACTCTATATTACGAAAAATACTACTCATAATTATGAAATACTTCTCTAAATTGTGGAAAATACTACTTGAGTAAGGAAAATAATACTACTCTAATTTATGAAACAATACTACTCAGAAGTGTGAAAATACTACTTGAATATGAATAGAATATTACTCTGAATTATGAAAAATACTACTCTAGCATGCATCTATGTTGCAACGTGGAAGCACAATGATAATTTTTTATGCTCTAAAAATTACTACTACAGTATTGCCGTACTACTACTATTCTGGATAATACCCAAATTGATGTAGCTATTGGGAGAACATAATCTTTTTCATCTTTATGAAGATATCGCTTCTGCCTTCCAAATCCCATAAGAAAGTGGATAAATCAGAGTAGAGTTGAATCTATAAAAGTTACAAGCTCGAGTTGGATTGAAAGAACATAAGCTATTAGGGGGGTTTTGTGCAAAAGGTGCAAGACACAAGAAAGAACAGAGTTATTACACGTTTCTTCGGGGGCTTCGATGCAAAAACTCGGGAGATCGGCTCCCATGGCCGGTGGCGGCACTGGTCAGCCCAATCGCTGGCAATTTGGTGAGCGGGAGGCATCAGTGAGTGAGGGGATCGAGAAGGGACGGCGAGGGGATGTCGGGGAGGGCCTCACCGGCGTCAGAGGTGCTCGGGGTCGGTCGAATTTTGTTAGCGTACGGCGGCGGGTGCTGCTGTCCGAGGACAGTGGTGGTTGAGCGCCTGGACGACATCGAGGAGGGGTGGAGCAGGTACGGCTCGCTGAAGGGAAGCTCGTGGTGGCATTTGATTTGCCCATAGGGTGACAGATGCGATGAACGGACAGCCGACGGTGGCGTTCGGTCCTCGGCGAGCTCCTGGCGGGGGCGCTGCATGCGACGGCGAGGGAGGGCGATGGAGGCGGTGTAGATGTGGCGGTCGGGGTGGCATGGGGCTTTTTCTTAGACATCCCAGCGCCGTGGCCAGCCGGGCTTTTTCCTCATTCACTTCTTTGTATGAATGGTCGGGTGGGGGCCTTGTACCAGTTGGGACGCCGAGAACAGTGTGAACCGCATGTTTGTTAATTGGCAGAACGGTGTGAGGGGGACACGGATGTCCACGTTGACCACATCAACCTTCGTGAGCAGCCACTTGAAGAGTTCCCTGCTCTTCACAGCATCGATTGTGATATCTAGTATCTTACCCCATCCAAGAGCGCGTACCCTGTCCTTCTGGCCATCTGACATCAACTTGATAGCTTCAATTACATCTTTCGGATTGCAGCAGCAGCATGTCTTTCCAGGTTTTGGTTCTCCTTCCTGCAGGGTGTTCGAATTGTGGGTAAGACGTTTTTTGTGGAGCGGACAAGGTGTTTTGTATCAGGTTTGGACAAGGAGGGTGTGAACAAACCTCTCCCTCCTGAACTGTTGGTAACAATTGCCGCTTCATCGATGTGCCAGCCCCGTGTTTGTGTGCAGCGAGCTTGAACCTGGGGCGTGCCTGAATAGTTTGAAAATCCTGGAAAAAGATCAAAACAATGGATTCATACTAGAGGATGTAGATGGAGATGGTGGACTGAAGCGCCATGTAACAGATGGGTGGTGGTAGTAAAAAGGAAAAGTCGTGCTCACGTCATCATCGTCTTCTTGCGCGGCGGTGAGCCTCGGAGATCGCCGGAGATGATTATCTGGCCCGTCGCTATGTGGTGGGTTAGACTTGCTGCGTTTTGGCGTGGCTGTATTGACGGATGCATGTGGTGGGTGTCCTCGCCGTTTCTGCACGGCTTTCCTCTTGCGACGGGCATTGTGTGCCTCCGGTTCGGCTACTGCATGCATCTCGCCGTCGTCCCCTGCGAAACCTGTTGGCGGTGCCGAGTTGGTTGGCTCCTGCATTTTTTCTCCAGCACAAGGTGGGTTCCCCACTGTGGTGCCTGTTCCGATTCCTTGAACGCCGTTAAACCTGAGAAGGGGAGTCACCAGCCATACGGGTTAAATCTAGTAGGACAAAGGTGATTACTTGTTCTGGCCCCCCTGCCAAATCCGTAAAATAAAAAAAGACTAGCCCATGGATGACACGCCAGGTCAGTGATGCAAGGGACCATAAAAAAATTGACACTAACCCTGTCAGCGGGCGTTGGTTTACCGTTGGGCGCCTGCTCGGATGGTTTGGCTGTAGGATCTTCACGGCGTGTGGGCGAGTGATGATGAAAAAGTCGTTCAAGTGATTCATGGGGCTGCTGGATTACGGAGACACCGGGCATGCATCTCAATATCGATGAATTGCATCTCAAAAATGTGTGACTGGGCGCGATGCGGACAGAACAAAGGGGATGTGAGCGATTGAACTTACCTGGTATCGCAGCCTCCGTGAGTAGCCGCTTGAAGTGCGCCGCGATAACCTCGCCGGTGATCATTGCGGCGCCTGGCGCATCTGACATGGTGGCGGCGAGGGGGCGAGCGACGTCTTGTTGGAATCAGAGAAATCGGTGCATCATGCTAAGGGGTGGTGTGGGCGGGTCCGGCATGGATCTTCTCGGGGGAAGGGATGCGGGGGTCGAGGGGTGGGCCGGGAGGAGCCGCAACGGCGAGTGGGATGGGGGGCGCCGCGCAGGTGATGCCTGGCGGTGTGCCGGGGTCAGGCGTCGAACTCCACTGGCGGTTCCACCGGAATCGCCTGGACTGTGTGCGATTCGATAGGAATGGGGTGGGATTCGGGGGGAGGAGAAGCCGATAGCAATTAATGGCGCGATTTTCGAGAGTTTTGAACAAGCTCGGTACTTTTTATCAAAAAACACTCCGACCACGCCACCGGAAAAAGGTTATTTTTGGACCGTAAACTTCTTATCTGCGATTTTACGGCTTTATTTGCATGCGCAGGTTGTCACGTTGTTTGTTTTTAATTGCGTTGAATGTTTTTAATTGCGTTGAATGCGTTGAATGCGGTGTGGGGTAGTAAATATCACATGGAGTGGCTTATGGATTTTACTCGCCACAGTTGGGCGGCGCCGGTGCGTTGAACTGTATTCAACACACTGTGTGCGTAACAATATATATATATATATATATACTCTACATGTGTTACTCTATATGTATATCTTATGATGTCGGATGTATCTGACCTAATGAAAGGTTCGTACGAGGTGTATGTGATCATACTGAATCATCTGCGAATATTTTAGAATTTAACGATGTTGTGCTTTCAGTGGTAGGCGATGTTCCCGTCGATAGCGAGACGTCTATGGTAAGTTTATCAATGTCGAGAATTTATCGGCTCAGTCTTTGAAGATACTTGTAGGGGTGGATTTACGTCCGTACTTTCATAGAGGTGATTGTACGTGTGTTTCATAGAGGTGTGTTTCATAGAGGTGATTGTACGTGTGTTGTATGAAGTCTGTTGTGAATGGAGTGTACATGTATTGTGAATATATGAGGTTTGTAATGAAACAAAAACCATACTTAGCATCACCTCCCACTGTACTATACCGTCTGTATGGCGCACCGAGACATACAGACCTCTCTATGTGTCCATCCGTCCGGCGATGCGGAGGGAACGAAGAAATGAGCTCACGTCGAGACCATACTTAGCATCACCTCCCACTGTACTATCCCGTCTGTATGGCGCACTGAGACATACAGACCTCTCTACCGCGGGCGCATGTGTCCATCCGTCCGGCGATGCGGAGGGAACGAAGAAATGAGCTCACGCCCGTTCGACGGTATCATTGTACCGACCCGACAACATCAGCCGTACCCGATCGTGCTGAAATGGGCGAACAAACGCTCAGCAGCGCACCTGATTATACACATAACGTAGTATCAGTCGATCACAGACGTCGATTGACGGATATACAAGATTTATCTCAACCAGTTGAAACCGAGTAACATAAATCTGAAATCTTATTCGGTTCGGTTCTTCGATCTACTACAGTCTTTTACAACGCAAAAACTCTAGGTCCTCGACAAAAGCTGAGAAACAGAGCAGCAAAAACAGAGCTGAACACAAACTACCGCCCCATGTTCGCTGTCACAGCTACCACGGACCTGCACCTCTACTTCCCTTCGCGCGCGCCCTCGGGGCGCTTCTCGGGGTCACGGCCGGCGGCGGGGTCCCCGTGGCCGACTGCCACCTTGGCCACCTCGGTGGCGGGCGTGCCGGGCCTGGCCTTCTGGTACAGCACGAGGTAGCCGATGACGCCGACGATGCCGAAGCCGACGAGCGCCATGGTGCCCGGCCCGTACGGCAGCCGGCCGCGCTGGTGCAGCACCTCCCCGGGGCCGCGGCCCGGCGGACGCATCGACGCCTCCACGCCCGCCGCGCGCACCTCCTCCGCGCTCATCTTGTGGGTGTCCGCATTCCGGCGCCACTCCTCCGCGCCGCTCTTCGCCATCGCCCTCAGCCTCTCCCCGGCCCGGTCGCGTTGTTGCTACGAGTTTGCCTGATGACTGCTGCGTGGAGTGTGGTCTTGTCTTGGTTTTTTGCCGCTGCGAGGCTCGTGCCGGCGAAGTGCCGACGAGCTTTGTAATGTGCAGCGCGAGGTGGTGTGAAGAACGGCACACGTAGGGCGGCAGGTGTTGGACGCAGTAGGCTACACGACCAAGCGGTGAGCAGAACGGTGCCGCGTGGGGATGGGAGGAAAGGAACGCTGCGATTGTTTATTTTGGGTGGAGGTGTATTAAATCGGAGTAGGACGCACACGTATGATGCATCGATGTGCGCCCTTGGACACCTCGTTTCTTCTAGATGCATCTTTACTTTAGGAGTTTAGATCGGATCATGATACCAACCGAGTGCAATGTGACAGGGAACTTACCATGATTCATATTTTAAATTTAGGGTATGTTCAGCCTAAATGAGAGGGAATTTAGATTGTTTATTGTCTGGTTCACTGTTTATTGTTTGATTGTCCAGCTTTTCTGTGAAATTTACCTTGTTTAAATTAAACTATTTTTGGTAAACTGTCTAATAATATTTTTCTTGTTTGAATAAACTAAATATCTGAACACTTATTGTTAGTCAAACAAATACTTCGAATATTACTGGTCTTCATCATCGTCGTCGCTCCTGTTTGGATCAAATTGACCCATGTTTATCCTATGATCGGCATGAAATTTTCCGTTGGGATTTATGATCTTATCCAGCAGAATCCACAGAGTGCTTCTTGAATTGCCCTGACTTATTCCAGTTCGATGAGGTCTTCTTTCATTCGCCAAATCTGTCACGTACAAATATCATTATTTTAAATTAATATATGTACAAAATTAAATGAAATAAATTGTTATTAATTTTTTACGTACATCGAATTCTTTTTACGTTATTCTCTTTGGACCGCAAATCGTGTCTCAAACACACACACACACACACACACACACACACACTCCCTACACACACGGGTTATGTGTCAGACCCGAGCCGACGGGACTGTGCACATAGCGTACATATCCTAGGATAACTAGGATAAGGGATGGGACATGACTCACGCCCTACACCAGTTGTAACTACTCGTACCGTAGTAGGACTACTCGAACAGTAGTAGAACTAGTCGGAACAGAAGGAAACTACCCAAAAAGTACTTGGGTAGGACTTCTGGGCTCGTGTCCGATTAGGATTTCCATGTAACGCTGTCCCCCCAGGCTATATAAGGGCAAGCAGGGACCCCCTTCAAACAGGAGATCACCCCGATCAACACCTAAGGCAATACAAACCACACAGGATGTAGGGTATTACGCTCTCGGCGGTTCGAACCTGTCTAAAATTTGTGTTCCTTGCACCTTCGAGTTCTTGATCTCGGCGACACCCTACCTACAAACTCACCACCTCGCGGGTATCCCTCGCTGGGCATGGCGATAAAACACCGACAGCTGGCGCGCCAGGTAGGGGTGTTCATCGAGTATCCTCCGGAGAACTCAATAGCATCTTTCAGCTTCACCAGCACCATGCTTGATGAAGGCACAACGTTCATTTTCGACTCCTAGATTTGCGTCGCCAACGGTTCGGGTGGCTTCAATGGTCCCTAGCCAACTCCAGGAGGCCGGAGGTCTCTACACCAAGTCGATGCAGCGACCTCGACAAGTTTGTCGACAACCTCGACGAGTTGCTGCTCCCCGATCACGTCGGGGAAATCGAGACGGCACCCGTTTTTGACACGACTTCAACTTCTGCTGCAGCAGGACTACTCGGATTGGACTCAAACCGATTTGAGGAGGCTACATTGTCTGAGTCCTCCTTTGACCTGGAGGAGGACTTAGATCATCTTCTCAAGCTCGGTGACGAGGGAGCCACCGCCTGTCAGGGGGTCCCCGTTTTCGACAACTACAAGTACTCATTGACGAAAAGTACCCAAGGACAAAAAGTACTCGTTGACAAAAACCACTCGTCGACTAGTACTACGCCTTCAGGATAGAGCCCGGGAGAACTCGATGACGAGGGAGCCACCGCTTGTCGGGGGCCCCATTGTTGACAACTACTCGGACTCAGACGATCTCCGGTGGAAAACGTGCATCCCCTTCGATCAAATCGCCAAAAGTTGTTGTACCCGTCTACGACATCAATTGCGCAAGCATGCAGGGGAGATTATTTCTCCCATTTATCTTCTATATCAGATCCGATCTAATTGGTTGTATTTTTTATTCTTGGCAAGGATTATTCTAATCGATTTTTGTTCTGATTATGCATGCAAGACGGATACGACGCATGCAATTTTCATTGCTGCACGCACGCATGCATGAAGAGGCCGGAGAAGTACACGCGCGGATCGCCCTCTGATCAAGCGCCGCTTGTGCTATCCGATAAGGCCACCACAACCTATGTCGATCGATGCGCCGCCGACGATCTTGACTACTCGGACTCCGACCGCAGCTCGCGCTGCAATATTGATATGCTGCAACTACTTCAACTTTGCGAATACGTTCGGTGACCCAACGACGACTACTTCAACTACTCGTCTTGACTAGAAACTTGTCGGGGACGAGTCTTAAACTACTCGGCGACTAGCTCCACACGGTCAACAACTAGTCAGAATCAGCTCCGACTAGTCGGCTTCTTCGACAAATCGCCCACGAATCAGCTCCGACTACTCGGCATACTTTTTGCGCAACGCACATTCTCTCCATCGTCAAACTTGAAACCCCCAAGCCATGTCCAGTCCGGTCTGAGGCGGTTCAACCCAGGACCCTCTCCGCATTGGAAGAGGATTTGGATCATCTACTACCACTCGGAGAAGGAGAAGCCACCGCGCATCGGGGGGCTACTATTTCTGACAACCACTCGGATTCGACTGCTCATATGACACCTATAATAAGTAACCCCCGGGGTCTGTAAGGGGATCAAATTGGTTGGGCAGGTTTGAGCATTGGAAGGGCATGAAACCCTCCAGGTTTCTCAAATCAAGTCCACCACGATCCATTACCACACCCGGCGAACTCTCTTTTCAAGAAGGCAGACCCCTCCCTCCTTTTGACAACGAAGACGAGGGCCAGGTGGTGCGGAGTGCCAAACGCTTCGCCCCCAATCGAGAAGTATTCATGATTCGCGCCGGCAAGGACTGTGAAGGCTTAGAGCGGGTCCAGCTAGACGACTACGACGACTACCTCCTTGATCCACTCGACGAAGACATGGACGCAACAATGGGTATTGAATTCGAAGACAACATCAAGGTAGAAGATGCAGATAACACCCAGAAGGAACACCATAAACTCATCAATGCAAAGCGCGCCAAACGCAGGCGCCGCGCGGTGGAGACAAACCACCAGGAGAGCGGCAACCTCTACGACTCTTCCACGGGCGACCTTCACACCATCATCAACATTGGTCGGGACGCTCGCAATGTCACCATTGCCAGGCAGCAGGAGCGCGAAGAAGTGGAAGCCTACAGCCCCACCCACTATCAAATCCCTCTCGACTACCTGGAGACAACTCCCAAATAATGATTTATTCATAAATTAAGTACCCGATTTAAGGAGGTTTTCTGAGGGTCTTTTAGGTGTTTCGTTTGTTTAAACCATTATTTTGGGACTATATCTCGAAACAAGGGGTTCTGTACACCTAAAAGCACCCCTTTTTACCACTCAGTCAGGGTCACCATTTATGTTTATTATTCGGGTTAATCATGACTTCCTCGCTATACTACTCGGAGACGTGCCCAATGAACGTCCAACCTAATTAGTGCAACCTTTTTCCAGCTGATCTCTTGTCACCTATTCCTCATGTCACGAGCCTTTTTTTACCAACGCTCAGGGGCAAAGGATAGGGCCAGTGGGGATGGGCTCGGGAAAGAATAAAATGATTCAATTTCTTCAAGGCTAAGCTCAGGGAACCCTATCACAGCCGAGCCATGCAAGTGCCAAAAGTGGTCGCCTCGTTTGGCAATGACTAGTTGAACCCATTAATTAGCCAATTAAAGCATCTACGTGATTATCTATCAAATACTTCCAGTAACGCTCAGATTGCTAGTTCTCGACTAGTATTCTATGTTACTGAAGGTGCCTTGCTCCCAAACTTCCAGTAACACTATGTTTACTAGTTTTCGACTAGTATTATGCGTAGTTTATTGAACGGGTCTTGCTCCCGTACGCCTCGCCAACGGTCTCGGTGGAAATCAATTTTCCGACAAGAAGCAACCTGAAGCACCCGTACCACCCGCCGTGGATGTCAACCGTGCAATCATCAACTTGATCGACAACCTGGAACCCCTCGAACCGAGTCTGCCTCGATCCGAGGTCTTGTACCACAAGTTCTTCTCTGAGTCGGAGGAGGATTTGGATCATCTACCACAAGTCGGAGGAGGACTAGCCACCATCCATCGAAGGTCTCCCGTCTCCGCTAACTACTTGGACTTCATCGACGACGCATCGCCCTTATCAAACGGCCACCAGGGCCTGAGGGCGCCTTCAACTTGGTTGGGCAGGCTCGAGCATTGGAAGGGCACGGAGTCCTCCAAGCTACCCGACCTCAGCCCACCTTTCCGCGCCTTCAACTTGGTCGGGCGGGCTTGGGCATCGGAAGGGCACGGTGTGCTCCAAGCTACCCGACCTCAGCCCACTTTTCTGCGCCATCAACCCCGACAACCTTTTGGGCATAGAACCGTTCCAAAAAGGCAGGCCCCTCGATTCCTCCGACAAAGAAGAGGGGTGGATCGCCATAAGCTCCTCTCCAGATCGCGAGATCTTTATGGTTTTCATTGAAGAAATCCCATTCACGGATGCAACCTGCCGACGACTACTTCGATGCGCGAGGACACTCGGCAACCTGACGACGACTACTTCAACTACAAAACTAGTCGGGAGCGGGACTCACTCCATGAGTGACTAGTTGAAATTGATTCCGACTAATCGGGTCTCATCAACAAACCATCACGGCTCCATCGACGAGCGATACGGCTTCGTCAACAATCACCCACGAATCAAGATCGACAACTATCCACGCTCATCTGGTTTCTACGCTCGGGGGTTGGGCGCAACAAGGCGGCTGCCCACTTGAATACTGAAACCCGGTTCAAGGAGGTTTTACGGAGATCTTTAGGGAACTTATTTAACCATTGTGTTGAGTTTTATCTCGAAACAAGGGGTTTTTTTCCCAAAGAATTCGTTGAACCACTCGGTCAGGGAATCAGGGAATTTACCCAAAACAGGGCTTGTCCGTTTCATCCACATCTCAGTGCCGTATGAATTATCTTGGCCCGCCGAAGGAATTCCTTTGGGTCAATCGAGTCATCTTCGCACGACGACCACTTTCGTGACAACGCATGTGAAGGACCTCATCGTCACTTCCTTTGGGCCAATCGAGACATCTTCGCATGGCAATATATGACTTGTCTTGGCCCGCCCAAGGAACTGATCAAAATCAAGTGAAGGACCTCATCGTCACTTCCTTCGGGCCAACCGAGACATCTTCGCATGGCGACATACGACTTGTCTTGGCCCGCCCAAGGAACTGATCAAAATCAAGTGAAGGACCTCGTCGTCACTTCCTTTGGGCCAACTATGACGTTTTCGCAAGGCAACATGTGAATTCTCATGGCCCGCCCAAGGAATCGACTAAGCTACCAACAAGATTTTGTTTCTTTCCTTGGCCAGTTGATCTCCAGTCACCTATCTCTATTTCTAGTAACGCTTAGATTATTAGTTCACGACTAGTATTCTATGTTACTAAGGGGGCCTCGCTCTCACACTTCCAGTACTACATCATTTACTGGTTCATGATTGGTACTACGTATAGTTTACTACATGGGCCTTGCTCCCCTACGTCCAGTACTACTCCATTTTACTGGTTCACGACTGGTACTATGTGCAAGTTTACCGAAGGGACCTCGCTGCCATACTTACAGTAACACTCCGTTTACTAGTTTATGACTAGTACTACGTGTAGTTTACTGCATGGGCTTCGCTCCCATACTTCAAGTAACACTCCATTTACTGGTTCACAACTGGTACTACGTGCAAGTTTACTGAAGGGGCCTCGCTCCCATACTTTCACTAACGCTTAGATTCCTAGTTCTCGACTAGTATTCTATGTTACTGAAGGGGCTTTGCTCCCATACTTCCAGTACTACTCCGTTTACTGGTTCACGACTGGTACTATGTGCAAGTTTACTGAAGGGGCCTCGCTCCCATACTTCCAGTAACGCTCATATTCTTAGTTCTTGTCACACCCAGTTTAAGGACTAAACTGAATGCATAACTATATGTATGCCAGGATCAAGTTCCATACATATAGTGACATCATCAGTGAATAACAGCAACAGTATCACGTAAAGAAACATAAATAAGGACTTACAAGACTATCAGAGATATGCGCTTATCATGGAAACGAAGGCTCCACACTTCACAGGCAAACGACTGGGGGTTGCATATGCCTAGAACTCTTCATCATCTTTAGTAGACTTCACACCTTTTTCTTCTAAGCAGCAGTTAGCAAGGGTGAGTACACTTATGGTTTGTACTCAGCAAGGCCACAAGAAATAACCAGAGTAACGATTTAAATCCATCTTTAAGTTTATTAATCATGTGAGGGTCCAGGCCGCTCTTGACCGTGAGCACGGCTGATATATCAGTTTTAGACACTCTGCAGAGGTTGTACACTTTCACCACAAGTTGCGTAAAAGTTCAAAAGAACTTTGGACCCAACCATGCTGTGCTAGCTAGGCACAATACCACACTTCCGAGGTGTGATTGCATAGGGACGTTACGAGGCCTTTACAAAGATTCCCTAATAAGAAGTAGTCCGCTAGAGTTTCAATAGCAGTGTAGTCCATAAACCTCCCTAATGGTCAGCACCTTAGCGAAGGCTGCTACCCCAAGAGGACCGGGCTATGACCCCTATCACCGACCCCCTCCTTGCCCTTTCAGTAAGACCGCTTCAAATTAGAGTCTCTAATTAATTAGCCAAGACCAGAGCCATATAGTTCTCGTGGTTGTACTATTTTCCTGGGTGGTTCTCCACGTTCCAATTAATACATGGTATTCTTGTAAATAAGCATAGATAGAAATATGGTTAGGGTCACTTGCCTTTTTTCCAACGAAAAGCTACTCTTACTGCTCTTCAGTTCTTGCTCACTTGGAAAACTTGATCTTCAAACTTCAGCAATGATCATTCTACTCAAAGCAAACATCGAGCACAAACATACAAAACAACAAACAAGTACAGCTAAGAACAATACACCAATCACAATACAAAAGCTTTTAAAAGAGCGTGCTAAAGGATAAGGCTCGCTGCTACGGTTACAAGAGCACAAGAAACACGGAAAACGGAGCTAGGGTTGAAAAGACACAGCTATCGGAAGATTGGTATTATAAAAGAAACAAAAGAACTATGAGCTTTATTTATTTTATTTGGAAAACAAATGTAAAAGATATTCAAAACAAAATATCCTTATATTATATTTTTATTTATAAAAGCGGAGTAGAAGATAGTCATATTTTATTTATGATTGTCTATGTACAAATTACACTAATTAACAATTAATTAGAAAGAAACTTTTGAGAACATCTAAACGCATAACTTTATATTTGGTGTTCAACTAAACAAATTGTATTTAGAACACATTTGAGTTGGTATTAATTGAATTGACATTAGTTATGAAAACCGGAGGTAAAGACCTAGGTAGATTTTAATTAGAAAAACTAGGTGAGAGAACTTTAATCAAATTAAATCTATTTTTAATTAAAAGACAGGAACTAAGGCACAACAATATGACTAAACGGTAGCTAAGGGTTTTAGAAGACTTAACGCAACGAGAACGAGTTGAAACGGAGCTAAAACGACGAAGGTAGGGCTAAAACAAGGCTCCAAGGACTTATCTGCGAAGAAACTGAACTTCCAGGGGCTAAATTGAAGAAATCAGGGGCTAAATCATAATTAAACCTTAAACAAAGGGTCGGGGTGCAAAACTATAGGTCCTGGACGGCGGGTACTAATTCTGGAAAGGTCAGGGGTCGGGACAGAAAAAGAAAGGGCTCAACTCTAATTATTTATCTAATGATCTGGACTGCGGGTTGATTTCTGGAAAACCTAGGGGCTTTTCTGCAAAGGTTCCAGGGTCGGCTAGGTTTGGTTCAGTCGGGCGGATCTGGTCCGTGGGATCACAATCCGACGGCAGGGTAAGGGTCGGGCGAATTGAACGCAGCTCGGATCTGTTCTGGCCGTTAGATCTAGATCGGGCGGCAGGACGAGGGTCGGCTCGGGTCGAGACGACTCGGCAGAGTAAGGGGTCGGGCGAATCGGTGGGGTAAAGGGTCGGGCGAATCGGTGTACGCTGGGCAGCAGCAGTCGCCGGCGGCGAGCAGGCGCGGCGGTGCCTCGCCGGTGTACACCGGAATCGATGCTCCGGGGCACAGATTGGCACGGAAAAGAGCCGTGGAGCGAGAGTGGGCGACGGGGAACTCTCCTAAGGGCTCGGGACGGCTGTGTGGTGGCCGGAAGCATGCTCACCACGACGGTGGGCGGAGATAGAGCTCCGGCGACAAATCGGGGCTGCGACAGAGCGAGGGAGAGAGGGGAAAATGGGGCGGCTTGATGCTCACCACCTCGCGGATCTCCGGCGAGAGTTGTAGCCGCTGGAGAAGCAGCGGGACGGTGAATTGATGGAGGGGTGGCAACACGGGGCGGCGGCGTTCCTTCGATGTGCGAACTCTAGCGGTGTGCGACGGTGTGGAGTAGAGGAAGGGATTGAAGCTGGCTCTGGGTGCAAAGCGGGGCTCCGGCGTGGGTTTTATAGGGGAGCAGAGGAGGCTCCCATACTTTCAGTACTATTCCGTTTACTGGTTCATGACTGGTACTACGTGCAAGTTTACTGAAGGGGCCTCGCTCCCATACTTCTAGTAACGCTCAAATTACTAGTTCTCGAGTAGTATTCTATGTTACTTAAGGGGCTTCGCTCCCATACTTTAAGTACTACTCCGTTTACTGGTTCACGGCTGGTACTACGTGCAAGTTTACTGAAGGGGCCTCGCTCCCATACTTCCAGTAACGCTCAGACTACTAGTTCTCGAATGGTATTCTATGTTACTGAAGGAGTCTTGTTCCCATAACACTGCGTTTACTAGTCCCGACTAGTATTACACGCTGGCGATTACTTCGACTACTCGTCTCGCTTACAAAACTAGTCGGAATCAACTCCGACTAGTCGGCTTCATCGACAGTTCACAATCTAGCGGCAACTTGGCCAATGCTTAGGCTTGGGGGCTGGTGCCACCGATTACTAGGCGTATTTCATGCGACTCGCCTGGCTTCCATGCTCGGGGGCTGGGTGCGACAGGGCACTCAACGCGCTTTTGGCGGATCGTTTATGCTCTCACACTTGGAAGATCCAGATTTAAGAGGCTTTTAAGGATTTATCTTGGGAAGATTATTGTTTAACCATTATTTCAGGGATTTTATTCCGAAATAAGGGGTTTTTCAAAATTTTGACCCAAAGGTCTTATCAAGCCATTGAATCAGGGAACAAGGTTTGATTTGAGCGGTAATTTAGGGCGCTTTTTGGAGAAGTTATTTGTGTAACCTTTTTTTCAGGAAATTTATTCCGAAAAAAGTGGTTTTCGAATTTCTGAACCAATTTGCCCATCTTAACCATCAAATTCTTACTGTCATATTTTGCATGCCATGATTCTTTAGATCCTTTATTCCAAACCTTGGGGGTTTGGATTCAAGGCTCGGGGGCTGCAGGACACATGTCATCATCGACCTATTCTTCAAATCTTTTGAAAGATAAGGACAGAAGATTCAAGACTGAATTGGCCGTCAGCCTAATTCTCCGAGTCAACCTAAGGCTCGGGGGCTACTACATATGGAGTGCGAGTTCAATCGCACCCCATATAAAAAAAGATTTGACAACTACTTGGGGCATGAGCACATCACAGCCTCGATGCAGCCAAGGAAGTACATGGAAGACACCTTCAAGATGGAGTTCGGGAGAAGTCGAAGACGCCTTCAGAAGTACTCGGACGCCTGCAGAACTCGACTACGAAGGGCTTGACCCAGACCCACGGGACTGTGCACATAGCGTACATATCCTAGGATAAGGGAAGGGACATGGCCCATGCCCTACACCAGTTGTAACTACTCGTACCGTAGTAGGACTACTCGAACAGTAGTAGAACTTGTCGGAACAGCGAAAAGTACTAGGGTAGGACTCCTGGGCTCATGTCCGACTAGGACTTCCATGTAACCCTGTCCCCCAGACTATATAAGGGAGGGCAGGGACCCCCTCCAAATAGGAGATCACCCCGATCCACACCTAAGGCAGTACAAACCACACAGGATGTAGGGTATTACGCTCTCGGCGGTCTGAACATGTCTAAACTTTGTGTTCCTTGCACCTTCGAGTTCCTGATCTTGACGAAACCCTACCTACAAACTCACCACCTCGGGGGTATCCCTCGGTGGGCGTGGCGGTAAAACACCGACATTATGAAATATTAATGGTGTTTAAAGAAATGGAAATAGATGTGCGAATTGTATTCATACCGGAAAGTCTGTTTTGATATAAAGCGCACCTGGGTTGTTTGTGACTCCTATATGATTTTTGAGGAAGCAAGCTCATGCTTTTTTGAGGATGTTGATACACCACAATTCGGGATCGATCAATCTCGATAGAGAGCAAGATCTTATGAAAGTTGTTGATACGCATATACAAATGAAATGTTGGATATATTTATTATCAAATTGAAGGGATGGAAAAAAGAGTTGAAGGACTTACTTGAAGTTGTATGGCAACAGAATGAATGACAAGTATGTTGCAAATCCAAGGCCATGATTATATTGTTCTCGGTCCGATTTGGCCATTTGGCTACACTATTCATGTTTAAAACATCCGGGTCCATGAAGCCGATGTTATAGTACCCCCTTCTTCGGCATTCTTGCACCTTCATCCTACATGATACAAAACAAAAGAGAGGATGTGAAAGCACATAAGTACTAGAGCTAGAATATAGAAATGAGAGGAAACTCTAACATAACAAATGCACTGACAAGGCACATGTCTAGGGCTTCTTGATGGTGTAGAAACCAAAGACTCTCAAACTCGATCCATATGTCAACTAGCCCCTGATGTAAATGGTTATGTTTAACCTGAGCTGCGAACATTACGTCTCCATTTGCAGAGGCCTTCAAGTACCATTTATGCAACTCACGCATTCTCGTCGGCATCGCTGGCGCGTCGTGGCTCGGCCGTCGGGAATCGACGGCCGCGTGGCGCGCGTGGGCTGGCAGGGGTGGGATACGGGGCGCGGCAAATTGCCGGCAGCAGGCCCGGTCGGTGGCTGGTCGGGGCCCGTTGGGAGTCGTGCCTTGGCGCGGCTTGCCGGGGCAGGCATCGCCGGCCAGGTGGCTGGCGGCCGCTGCCCCTCGACGGGACAGAACAGGGGAGGAGAGAGAAGAGAGAGGGAGAAAGAGAAGGGCCTGAATTCAAATTAAATTTTCTCAAAATTTTGAACAGAAACTTGAAAAACTTTGAACATGAAAGTTGTAGGGAATTTCAAAATCTACGATTTTTGGTTTAGCCTTCATTTGAGCCACGGTTTAAAAGTTATTTGAAATTCAGGACTACTAGGATTCTAATTACTAGTCATTTCTTGTGTTAAATTTTTAATTTTGCAAATGGTGTTTGAAGTACACTCTATAAGGTACTAAAATATGAGTGTGTTTTTATACTACATTTGTCATGAAATGTGGAGCATGAAAAGGTTATAAACACAAAAGAACAGCACTCACATACAAGCATACATACACATGCACATACACATTCATACATATGCATATGCACACACATAATTAAATACATTGTTTTAATGATTTAGGTTATTATGCATGGTGCTATGCTTGGATTTTGTTGCTTAGGATTTTAAACACCTAGGGTGTTACAGCCTCCCCCCTAAAAAGAATCTCGTCCCGATATTCGGATAAGTATGCCTAGTGTGGATAGTGCGTGTACCTTTGAGCGAATTTAGAAAATCGTGGAATTTTGATTTAAATAGATTTCAGTTTCCCATGTGGCTTCCTCTTCGGTGTGATGGCTACATTGGATTTTATATATTTTAACCACCTTTCTTCTAGTGACCCTTTCCTTTTGATCAAGAACTTTGATAGGATATTCAACATAAGAGAGGTCCGGTTCTACCAATATTTCCTTTTGTTCAACAATTTATGTTGGAACTCGAATACACTTCTTGAGTTGAGAGGCATGAAAGATATCATGGATGGTTGCAAGCTGTGGGGGTAGTCGCACTCTATAGGCCACGGGTTCCCAAATTTTGGTGATTTCATAAGGACCAACATATCGGGGAGCTAACTTCCCTCTCACTCGAAACCTTTGCACACCCTTGGTTGGTGAAACCCGAAGGTAGACATGAACACCAACTTCAAATTGCAAAGGCTTTCTCCTTTTATCAAAATTGCTCCTTTTCCTAAACTGTGCAACTCTTAGATTCTCCTATATTACTCTTACTTTTTCCTCTGCCTCGATTACCAAGTCTAGTCCAAATATTTTACGTTCTCCGGTTTGGGACCAACTCAAAGGAGTTCGACACCTTCGACCATACAAGGCCTCAAACAGTGCCATTTTCAAACTTGCTTGGTAGCTATTGTTGTATGAGAACTCTGCTAGAGGTAAGCATTTGTCCCAACTTTTGTCATAATGGATGACACAAGCTCTAAGCATGTCTTTGAGTATTTGATTTACTCTCTCGGTTTGCCCATCCATTTGAGGATGGTAACCTGAGCTTCGAATCAGTTTGGTGCCAAGAGAAGCTTGTAAGTGTTCCCAAAAACGTGCTACGAATTGAGCACCACGATCTGAAATAATCGTCTTGGGTACTCCATGTAAGCAAACAATGCGATCGAGGTAAATCCAGGCATATTTCTTGGTAGTGAAGGTAGTGTGTACCGAAATAAAATGTGCCGTTTTCGTGAGTCTGTCCATGACAACCCATATGGAATCGTTCTTTTGGGAGGTGTTGGGAAATCCAACAATGAAATCCATACTTATGTCTTCCCATTTCCATGATGGTATAGGCAAGGGTTGTAGTGTACCGGCTACTTTCATGTGGCTAGCTTTAACCCTCTGACATGTGTCACATTCTGAGACATACTTGGCAATTTCCCTTTTCATTCTAGTCCATCAAAAGTTTTGCCTAAGATCCTGATACATTTTGCTACTACCCGGGTGAATAGAGAACTTGGAAAGATGTGCCTCGTCAAGAATTTGTTTTCGGAGCTCATGATTCTTTGGAACCACTATGCGGGATTCAAACCATAGAACTCCATTCTTGTCTTGGTGAAAACATTTATATTTCTCCTGTCCTTGAGAGAGTTTTTGCTTGATGATTTTAACACCTTCATCATGTAGTCGTGCCATGATGATTTGATCATGAAGGGTTGGTTTAATAGAGATATGATTTAAAGTGCCTTGGGGAATCATTTCCAAATTGAGTTTCCTCATCTCATGACATAACATTCCATTATAGAATTCTGTAGTAAAGCAATTGCAATGAGCCTCGCGGCTTAGCGCATCTGCGACTACATTAGCCTTTCCTTGGTGATAGTGCATCTCAAGATCATAATCATTGATCAATTCCAACCATCTTCTGTGTCTCATATTCAGATCGGCTTGGGTGAAGATATATTTGAGACTTTTATGATTGGTGTAGATATTGCAATGAGTGCCCATAAGATAGTGTCCCCATATCTTTAGAGCATGAATGATAGCTGCTAGCTCGAGATCATGTGTTGGATAATCTTGCTCATGAGGTCGAAGAGCTCGTGAAGCATAGGCAATGACTCGATTGTCTTGCATAAGCACACAACCAAGACCAGTACCAGATGCGTCACAATAAACATCGAATGGCTTGGTGTTATTAGGTTGAGCTAAGACTGGGACTGTAGTCAGGTGTTCCCAAAGAGTGTGGAAAACTTTTTCACATTTCTCAGTCCACACAAACTTTACTCCTTTCTTCAATAGTTCAGTCATAGACTTAGCAATTCTGGAGAAGTTCGGAATAAAGCGGCGATAATAACCAGCTAAACCAAGAAAACTGCAAATTTGATGAACGGAGGTGGGAGGTTTCCAATCCATCACCTCTTGTACTTTGCTCGGATCAACGGCTATGCCTTCGCGGGAAATAGTGTGGCCCAAAAATTTTACACTATCCAGCCAGAATTCACACTTGGAAAACTTAGCATAGAGCTGATGGTCTCTAAGACGCTGGAGAACAATGTGCAGGTGCTTAGCATGATCTTCCTCATTCTTGGAATAAATAAGGATGTCATCAATAAAAAACACCACGAACTTGTCAAGTTCGGGCATGAATACCGAATCATGAGATACATGAAGTAGGCAGGAGCATTTGTGAGCCCGAAAGACATGACCAGATACTCATATAGCTCGTATCGTGTGGAAAAGGCAGTCTTAGGGATATCACATGGATGAATCTTGATCTGATGATAGCCAGAATGAAGATCAATTTTTGAGAAGACTCTTGCTCCCACTAATTGATCAAAGAGAACATCAATGCGAGGAAGTGGATATTTATTTTTGATTGTAACCACATTGAGAGGTCAGCAGTCCACACACAGCCACAAACTATCATCCTTCTTCTTCACAAATAGGGCTGGGCAACCCCAAGGTGATGCACTAGGACGATGAAACCTTTATCTAAAAGTTTCTGCAGTTGTAGTTTCAATTCGGCCAACTCCTTGGGTGGCATTCTATAGGGTCTTTTTGAGATAGGTGGAGTGCCTGGCTGCAGTTCGATAATGAACTCAATGTCCCTATCTGGTGGCATTCCTGGCAAGTCATCTGGAAAAACATCGGCATACTCGCACACCACTGGAATATCTTCTAGTTTAACTCCTTCCATCATGAAAGCACATGAATTTATGCATTCCCAGGAAGGTAGGTAAAGAGTAGTGACTCCGTGACTAGGTGAGTTTATTTCCACGGCTCAGGAAGAAATATCTAATGTAACCCCTGCAGAGCCATCCAATTCATCCCCAAAATAATGTCCATGCCTTCAAGTGCCAAAAGGATAAGGTCGGTTTGGATAGTTTTACTACCCAACTTGATCGGTATGTGCCTTATGAATTGGTTGGAAGCAATTTTACCCCCCGGTGTTGATATCATGTATGACCCTTTTGTGTGGAAAAAATCCAAGCCCACTTTTGCACCAAATTTTGCACTAATAAAACTATGGGATGCACAAGAATCAATTAATATAATTGCAGGCTTGTTTTGGATAGAGAATGTACCGTCATCACTGGTGCACCTTCTGGAAGATCAGCAAGTGTAGTGAAATTGATCCTTCCCTGCTGAACACGAACAGTCTGTCTTTTGCCCTTGTTCTTATTGTTCTGATTAGAAACTTGCCCTTGATTTGGCTGCGTAGGTTGGGGGAATTCTCGTGCAAAGTGGCTAGAACTCCCACAATTAAAGCAACAATTTGCGTTGCTCGGACGAGCTGGCTGCTGAGCAATTGGCCTTGGGCTAGTCTGCTGAGGCATAGTAGGTCGTGCAATGCCCTGCTACTGTGGGGCCTGAAAACCCAACGCCCTGGTTGAGGGGCGTTCTGAGGAGCATTGGAAGTAGCATTCTGCACCAAACGATACCTCTGTGGTAGAGCACTAGAGGGTCCAGCTGGTGCCTTCCTCTTCTTCTCAGCATGGTGAGCCAAAATACAGTCTTCTTGAGTGATTGCCAGATTGACCAGTTCATTATAAGTGTCTACCTTGATGGGGTTTAAGCGGTCCTTGAGCTTGGTACTAAGGCCTCTGTGGAAGCGATCACGCTTCTTAGCATCAGAGTCAGCGTGATAGCCCGCGTACTGACAAAGATTATTGAAAGCGAGTACGGTGCGGGTACCCTCAGTAAGAGCCAGAAATTCATTCAACTTCCTCTCCATAAGCCCTTCTGGAATATCTTGGGCAATGAATGCATACTTGAATTCCTCCCAAGAGACAACATGGTCGGCTGGGAGCATGGTGAAATAGTTGTCCCACCAAAGGCGCGTGGTACCGCGAAGTTGTTGTGTGGCAAAACAGGCCTTATTTGCCTCGAAACATGGCACCACAAGTAGAGAAAACTTGGACTTGATTGTGCAAATCCAAGCGTCCGCATCCAAGGGCTCCTCCGTCTTGTGAAATAGAAGGGACTGAGTGCCCAAAAAGTCCAGGTAGCCAGCAGCCTGAGGTTGGTGGACATTGTGCCCACCCCGCTGCTGCTGGAATTGCTGAAATGCTTGCTGCCCTTGAACAAGCTGGCGGAGCAACTCGGTCTGGCCGGCCATTACTTCAGCCATGTTGGGCGGTGGTGGCGGCTGCTGCAGTTGTCTGCTACCACTAGCACCAAAACCGGTCAGGGTGTTGCGGGTCCCTTGAACCACCTACAAGGTGCAAATTCCTCATTAATTCGGGAATCCACAATACCACCAAGGCCGAGTCTCATAAGTGCGGAAGATTTAGAACTCAAGGATTCACAGATAAACTATTAACAGTGGAGAAATAATTAACTGAGCATCCAACCAAATTAATCATCATCATTGTTCCTCTTCTTACTCTATGTGGTAAAAGGGTTAAGCGGTCTCAATGGCCGTGAGAAACAGACGATTCGAATCGAATTTCTTAACCTTGCAAGGAAAACCTAAACACACGTCACGTGGTTACTCACAGAGTCACATATGCAACTTTTCCCCTTTCTTCCCGGGTTGTGGATTAGGGCCACCCCCTTCGAGTACAGAGGTCCACGAACCACGGCTTGCTCTTACACTCATCATGTGCCCATGGGAACGAATTCAAGAGGGTGAGGATATTGTCCACTCACCAGTCCGATCAGGTACTTAAGCTTACCGATTACCATATTCTCGGCATGTGGTTAGTACGTTCAAAAACTTAAGCAGCACTACCACACACCGCGACCTTAGCATTTTCGCTAAACAGACGGGGCGTCAATCATCAATAGGAATATCATAACACAGCCCCATCCGTCGACCTTATGATTCCAACATAGGTAAAACAAGCAACTCCTATATCTCGCGAGTGACAGGAAATCACTCGACTTTTATCGCAGTCCTATTAGCATGTTAATCTAGCGACCGACACAGACTAGTGTTCATATCATAGGTACTAGGATCATACAACAAGGGTTTCAATGAACTCCTACAAACTTAATGCACAATACCATATATAAATATAAGTTGCATAAGTAAAAAAAAGTAGGGGTTATGCTTCGGGGCTTGCCTTCTTGAGCAAAACTAGATGGGGGTTCTTCTCAACTTTGGTTCGGGTCTTTAGCAACTTCAGTTAGATTAACTTGAGCTTTGCGCTGCTCACTCTCGGACTCAAGCACCAGCTCGTAGGTTCCGTCGGCGAGAGTCGTCAATTCTATATGAATGCATATGTATGAGTGGTTTTAATGGTACAAGATAAATAACTATTTCACTGTAAAGTTGTAATTCAACAAAACTCAAGTTAAGTTGTAAAGCACTTCATTTCCTTTTCCTTGGGCAGTCATTTATCGAGTACTTATCTAGATTAACTAACTTCATTAAGGAAGTGAGTGGTTTTGTCCTTCCATAAACAGCCATTTTTCAAAAGTAAGCATGGATTAAAACAAAACTACTCGTAGAGGTAGATTCTGGTGTTAAGAATTTTATGCAGAGCACATTACTTAAGTACAAACCCACTGTAAAATTTTTGGCCATTTTCATTCAATTAATCATGAAAAATACATTAAACAACTACTTCTAGGATCAAGATCTATTTATACAGAACAAACCGTGCAATTAATGGTGCTCAACATTTTACTGAGTACTCCTAAACTTATGGTGAGTCTACTGTAAATTTTTGAGGTTTTAGTGTGCAAGATACAGAGCATAGAAAATAAGTCAAAATACATCTACATTAATCAAGATTTGTTTCTACACGTAGTCCCACAAGGTTTATGTGTCTCAAACTTTTCCAACATGATAATCTACTCAAAGGTAGTCGCTGGTTAACATTTCATATTTTTCTAAGCAACAGAACTAGTTACTTTGATTTAATGTAGTTTTTCTTAACTAAAAACATATGAGCAAGTTAGACAGAAGTAAAAGGTTACAAACTTTGTCCATAGCTTTTATGCATCAAGGTTACTCTACAGTAAAAACTTCAACCCTAAAATATTAGTAGAACAACATGAACAAATAACTCTAGCAAAATAGCACGTCAAACAAGATCCCACAAAAACTATACATAGAGACATGTTCTGGCCCTAAAATTTTTACACAAGTCTTAACAAGCAGAGACTAGCTTACAGCACAAAAATCATTCACAATACTGTCCTATATCAAGAGATACATTTATGGTCTATTTAAAACATGATTAGTTTTAGATCAAGTTTTAGTTTGTAACTAGTCATCCATCTGTGCAAAAGTAGTCGGATTCATCAAGAGGGAAAATTTTAGTTTCCATTTTTTAGATTTTTCTATGATTTTAGATTGATTTTACAAGTTACAACCTCTTGAAAGCAAAAAGTACTCGGGTTCTCGCAGACAGGTCTCTGGATCTAGCAGAAAGAACCCTAAAAAGAACTTGGCGATTGCAATGTAGTCCCTGGGTGGAACTGGGCTGTTTTCCGGCCGAAATCCGGCGAGGAAACTTGTCGGCGGCGAGGGGAAAGGGGTGGGGGAGCACGAGGAGGTAGAGGGGAACCTGTAGCTGTGCTCGGTTGGGGCTGGGGTGGCCGGAGTTGGGTTGCCGGCGGTGAGCAGGAGCTCTGGCGTGATGCGGGCGATGGGCGGCGGCGGTCCGGCTAGGGAGGGCGGCGTGGGGACGTCGGGGAGTACTAGCAGGTCGAGGACGACCTGTTTAGAGCCTCGGTTTGGGCGGAGGAGGAGCGGAAAGTGGGGCTCGACGGCGAGGTCGAGTGGTGGCGCTAATGGCGGGCTAGTGGTGTTACTCGGGCGCGTGTGAGCAGGGGCTCAGTGCAGCCCTTTTATAGGTGCACATGGAAGGGGAGGTGGAGCTGGGTGCGACACAACGGAGGGAGGCACAGCCGGGATAAGGGCGCGGCGTCGCCGGCGCGTCGTGGCTCGACCATCGAGAATTGACGGCTGCGTGGCGCGCACGAGCTGGCAGGGGCAGGATACGGGGCGCGGCAAATCGCCGGCAGCAGGCCCGATCGGTGGCTAGTCGGGGCCCGTTGGGAGTCGCGCCTTGGCGCGGCTTGGCGGGGGTGGCGTCGTCGGCTAGGTGGCCGGCGGCCGCTGCCCCTCGACGGGACAGAATAGGGGAGGAGAGAGAAGAGAGAGGGAGAAAGAAAAGGGCC
The DNA here is from genome assembly GCA_032594955.1 of Panicum miliaceum. Lineage (NCBI taxonomy): Eukaryota > Viridiplantae > Streptophyta > Magnoliopsida > Poales > Poaceae > Panicum > Panicum miliaceum. Next base: position 22,235,144 of record CM064066.1, on the reverse strand, counting down.
GGGATTTAAATTAAATTTTTCTCAAAATTTCGAACATAAACTTGAAAAACTTTGATCTCGAAAGTTGTAGGGAATTTGAAAATCTACAACTTTTGTTTTAGCCCAAAGTTCATTTGAGCCACGGTTTAAAAGTTATTTTAAATTCAAGACTATTAGGATTTGAATTACTAGTCATTACCAGGAGAGTATTAAGTTATATCTATAGGCGTGGTGCCTAGAGTTATCGCTTAACTTGATTTGCACCCAACCCCACAGATAGTAGTGGTAGCCTGCAGGTGGTGACAGCCCTGTCCGGCCTACGTATTCCACAACGTGAGAGCGGTTGGTGCTGTAGGACTTAGGAGTAGACCGCACAAGCTCCCCTTCTCATCCCTTTCTGGAGCTTGTCCCGACCAGGCGCCTGAAACATACTTGGATCAACTACAATAGTTTCTTTTCCCTGACTCTGCTTCCACTTATGAATCTCTACTAGAGTTGGCTCAAGTACATAAGAAGTACCTAGGAATCTATCTCGTCTCGTTGTCCTCCCACTACTCAGGTCGCTCACTTATTTATTTCATCTAGATATCCTCGTGTCTCACTGTTATCAATTATATATCACTACCTTACCCCTGCTGAGTTGTTGTTCACTAAAGTCTTGATAAATTCTTGAGATTTATTTACCTATTGCCTTAGCCAGACTGCTTCCCCGTGGAAAATATAAACTACGATACTCTGGAATACTCCCGGGTGAAGTGCTACATCGCTAGTTCTGTGCGCTTGCAGAATTAATCTTGAGTTATATATGTGGACCATAAGAAATATCAATAGTTCCCGTGTCAAGGGTAACATCCGAGGTGTTCTGTATACACCAAGGAATATGCCTTGACATTGACCATCGTATCATAGTTCGTTGGGCTCATCTTGTTGGTCAAGGGATCTTAGGGGCCATGTTGATTGAATCGAGTGAAACAATTTCATACCGTTATCCTTGATTACCGATCGATGCCAATCAAATCAAGTGATTCAAAACTCCCTTCTTATTCCTTGATTTTGATTGATGCCCAATAGAAGTTATAATCACACTCCATCTCATTTGGACTTCTATTGGAAGCTTAGGATGGATTTCCTTACCGCCACATTCATCTTTGATGAAAGGCATAGTTTTCCACCTAAGGAGGGGATGAGTTGAAAGAAACTAATTTCCCTCGTGACCCAAACTCGGAATCGTTCCTTTGGCCCATAGAGTTACACATCCTCTTTCACTATGGGGCCATGAACGTTCTCGAGTTGCTCTATCCGGAGATCAAGCCACTCACTCCATAAGCATGAAGTTCCATTCTGATTCATCACAAGGATCATGCTCATCCTAGATATCTCCGAGTTCTATCATCCGTTGTGCCAAGACACTACGAGTCGTGCGATCATCTCAGAGTTCCCCATCATAGACACCCTTTTGGATGGATGTATTTGATTTTGCTTATCATAATATCTATGCAAGGCTTGTAGTTGTATTTGTGCACTAACCTTGCAGCGTGAACGACGATAAATCAACAAATGGTGGTGAAGCCATGAACTATCACCATTGATAGCTGCAGAAGGAGTCCCTCATGGTCAAGCTTGTGACCATAAACAAAGCACTATTGGGAGATAGCCTAGATTATCTGAAAAAGATAAATAAATATTTTATATAAAAAAGTTTTCTCCCAAACGATAAAAGCAAGAACATGTTTTAAGGATAGTATGCACTTTCGGGTATTCTTGGTCCTAACCATTTCAAGTTAAGATTAAGAAGAGCAGGACATACGACACCCGAGAAACATGGGAGCTGCATTAATTGTACACTTGGTTCTCTTTGGTGATGGAACACACTCTGAAGGAGACACTGACACCACACACTTTACTCTTGGTGCCATGACACACAACCGTCCAAGTTTGGGGGAAATTGGTGAGCATTTCACTGCAAGTTCTGTTCGTATCAAGGAGTATCCTGGTTTAAAGGTGTCAGCTCTGGCTTGCTTATGAAAAGAAAAAAGAGAGACGACAAAAAAAGAAGGAAAGAGTGAGAAGAGAGCCAGCGAGCTTCACACGGATCAAAGACAACCATATGTGAGCGCGCCACCACTACTGTAATTTCAACACATACACCCTATCTGCTGGCGGTAAGTACATTTAGGGATGCGAAGGTAAGATTCACCGATCTTTAACTCATAATTATCTCCATTTGAACAAAGCTTGATCATGCAAAATCTTGCTTCCTTGGTTTCAGTTCGTGTGCTCTGGTTTGGATGTATTCATTCGGTACATCCATAGGCTTTTTAAATTAAGCGTGGTGCTTAGGTTAAATAGACTTCTTTAATCAAATTTGACATGGTGTTGAACTTTGGTTATAGAACTTTGGAGTTATTACTTTTAAAAACTTTGGATGCATATCTTTTGTGGACTAACCCCTGCAGGAATACTTTCAAAATTGATGGGAAAGTCATCAAGTTCAATTTCCATTGGAGATAAACAAAGGCACGAGTTGTGCTTCAATAATAAAGTTTGCACGACATGCAAATGAGGCATAAGTCACATTTCAAAGTGCGTTGTGTGCATGCTGCCAAATGCTCCTTTGTTATGTTCAAGCAATTTTTATCCCAGCCTTGCTTGAGTCTTGCCGAATAGTAATAATTAAAAAAAACTTTTCAAAATAAAAGAGTCTCTCAAAAAAATGATGATGAAATAAAATGTTGACAAGCATTTCGGGATCCATGTTAATTGAATCATTGAATTTGATTTTCCTATGTGAACAACTAATCTCAAGGCAATAATGAAATCCTTTCAAACTTCTTCAGCGTCCTTCAAGTTTTTGTTGTCCACTAACCTCTTGCAGGAAATAAAATAAACAACCAAGAAGCAGTGTACGATAACTCCAACACTCATACAATGCTCCTTTGTCCCATGTGAAGACAGATGCACGAGTAACCAAGCAGAAAAAAGCTTAACTCTTGTATTTTTGTTCAACGCTTGGGAAGTTCGGTCAGGTAAGTATCCCACACACTTCGTGTATACTCGCCTCATGTTTCCACCCTGCTAAGTTACCCATCATGCCTTGTTTGCCATGATAAAAATATATAAAAATAAATAACTAAAACAATAACAAAAAGAAACTGAGCCACCTCACTCACTCCATGCGCCTTGAGTGAATAAAAGTTTGAACTCCCCGGTACTCAAACCGGTTGAGTTTTTTTTCCACCCTCTATTTGTTTTGTTGAATAAAAATAGGTATAGAAATAAGTGTGGGGGAGATCTCTCAAGCTTACCTGGTACAAACTCATTCAAAATCCTCCCTCAACATGTTGCACAACATCAGACGGCCTAGTACACTGAAGAACGAGACATATGGGATCCAGAGAAGGATGGCCGAACCTCTAGGTCGACCAAACCACCTCTGACTCCCCTCAGTTTCCTCTTCTTCCTCTTCAACGATGGTTTGTGCAACACAACCCTCTAACTCACGATTATTGAGTTTAAACAAATTGCATGTTGATCACTAAAATTAAACTCAATGAACCTTGCGAATCTCCTCATGTCAAACATGTCTTTCCCATGGGTGGATTGCATATTCTTTATTCGTCGCTTATATTCCTTTTACTTGTGAAGAATCTATCATAGGGAAAGCATGTCATCTAAGTAGTTGATGAATGAGATATGGTATGATGAAAGGAACCTTGCTTCTCTCAGCAAAGTACTTGGGAAATTTATCTTTCAAATAAAAAAATCAATAGCTTGACTCCTCAATGATGTTGAATTCCTACCAAAGCCATATGTTGCTCTCATTGAAAACCTTATACTTATGCTACATGCTATTGCATTGAGCTTTTTCAAATTGTTGTGACCCTTGTGACAAACTTGCCATGCTTTCATAATCAAGAACACGCACACTCCAACTTCATATGCTGACTTCTACACTGGAAGTTACGCAAAAGCATGCCATCCATCCATCCGATAAATGCTCCATGCGTGTTATGACTCTCTCTAATCACCTTTGCAAAAAAAAGGGCTATGCAAAAGGAAGAAAAGAAAATAAGTACATGCTCAAAAGTAGGAGAAAAAAGGGGGAAAGAGCAAAAAGAAAAGATAGCCCATACCCAAAAAGAAATAAAGCATAGAGAGAGTCCTAAAAAGGGAGTTCAAGTTTTTCAAAAATTCCACACACTTGCACATCTTGATTTGATTGCATGACTTTCTTCTCCTCGGATTCGGTTTTTGACTCAGCAACATATGCAATGCATGTACGCTTCCTTTTTTATTCCCTACCCTAAGCTGCACAAACGCCTTTTTAGAAGTAGGATGAAAAGAGGAAAATCAATGCCATGGTGAGGAACCAAAAACATTGAGGGATCTTAGAGAATCATTCGAGGAGCAAGTCTGAGTATGTTTTGAAACTTTCTCAAAAACCCAAGTTATATGAGCAGGAGAAGTAAGGAAGACTTGACTCTAATCCACTCCATTCCTCAACTATCCAAGATGACTTGGTAGACACTTCAAAAGTTCATAAGAAAAGGTGAGGCTTGGAATAATTTATATGCAGGCATCATACCACTTGAGGACATGGACCATCATAGTCCTCAAACCTTTACTCGAGGACGAGCAAAGGGCTAAGTGTGGGGATGTTGTTGATGGTCCTTAAGTGCAAAATCCAACTGTCTACTATACTCAGGAATAAAGAAGAATTCCTAATTTACTCACGTACTTGTATCACTAACCTAGCTCCACATATGTATTGTCCATGAAGCCATTTCACGGATACAACTCCGGAATAAGAAGAAAACAAGCAGAAGACACAACAAAAGAATGCAGAAGATCCTGTCCTACATCACACTTACAAAGAGAGCCCACCTGGCAGACCAAACGGGCGCGACAAGGCACGAATCACAAAAGATCAACACTAGGGCCCACCTGCTAGCCAGCTAGAGGAAGGCAGAGCTGGGGAGGCTCCACCTGGGGTCGGCCGAACCACAAGTTCGGCCGAACCCAGATGGGTTCCCGTCCAGGTGCAGTTTGATGTGGAGTACCCCCTACGCTTCCTCAAGGCTGTGGCTAAGGTTTCCATACATGAAGATGGTGGGAACTGCACTGGGAGGCTATAAAAGGAGGCCCTCTCCCCTTCATTCACACACACCAACCAAGGGAAGATGTAGTGCTCCATTGCAAAGACGAAGCGCTGCCTAGCTAGTGCTTAGAGTAGGAGGAGGGTGACTAGTAGTTCAGGAACTGCACAGGTGGTGACAGCCCTGTAGGTCCTTTGTAATCCTCCATGTTCGGATATAGCGTAGAGCCGTTGGCCGGAGTCTCCTGACCATTTCAGAGGTAAGCTGGTGCCTAAAGTGAGTATTTCTGCCAGAGAGATCGACCTTTAACTCATCTATAGCACTACCTCAAAAATCCTCTCCATCCTTGCCAGTTATGTTGGTGTGTCCTTGGACTGACTAAGTTGGAAGTTAGTGCACACACGTTCCTTTTGGATTCGATTCCCTTGAATACTCTCGGGTGAAAGCTACGACGGTATCCGTGCGCTTGCGGATTTATTTGCAGTCGTTAAAATACCCAACAGGTTCCCCCAAATATTTTATTCAAAAACTATACTTAAAATGATGATTTTATAGTATTTTTGCTTAATTTTATGACCTTCGACCCGAAGCACAAAATTCTTGGAAGTTTCAAAAGCTGCTATTTTGTTTAATTTGTTGTGACCAATCTAGAGTAGAATTTTTAAGTGTTTGTTGTTGCAGAATGATCTTGGTGTTTTTATCTTACTCCAGTAAAAATTGGTGATTTTTGGAGCCCGGGAAGCCTTAGTTTTTGAATTTTGGATCTCAAACGGCATTTCACCCCTCCTTTCTCTTGCCACCTGCCAGTGGGCCCCACCTATCAGCCGCACCACCCCGGCTCTCCCATGCCTGCTCGCTTGTTGGTTGGCCAGCAAGAGTAGCAGTGCCACGGCGTCAACCTCCTGTTGGCGCGTGAAAGCCGAATTGTTGGCGCCCGTCCACCTCCCCCTCCTCCTTTAAGACCTGGTCATCCTTTTTCCCCCAAAACCCTAGCCACTCCTCCATTGCCGCCGCCCCCACTTTCTTCCCCAACTCCGGCCACCGCCAATCCCTTTTCTCCGGTGAGTAACTCTGCGATTCCTTGCACATGCGTCTTTCCCTCGCCTTCCTCGGTCCATTTAAGGCCTAATCCCCTCCCTTCCTCCTTATTGCGCAAGTCCCCGGTTTGCTTCTCCCGCCGGCACCGCCTTTCCGTGTCGCGCCACCCCTATGCCGTCGCTCGTCACCCCTCCAGCCCTTAATGAGCCTCGCCCTATCCCGGATCGCATCGTGCGCGTCGCTCGCACACGCTGGCCACGCCCCTAGCTCGGCCTTGACCCTGGCGGGCTTGGTTGACCCAGGGCCCACCTGTTGGCACCTGGGGGTGGTTATAGCTGGGTAGATCAGTGTTTTTTTTAAGAGTTTTAATGTGCTGTGATCTTGTAAAATCCATAGGATATTTTGTAGAGCTTCGAAAAATATGAGGCGAGTGTTTTTGGACTCCTTAGGTTTAGATCTACTATGTAAAAATATTGTTTTGCATGTTCCTGCTACAGTAATTTAGTTATTCTTTATTTTGTAAAAGTGATTTAAATTCTTGGTAATTTCTCTAATGATCTAAAAATGACAAACTTAACTTTGTTAGATTGCTGGTTAAAAGATCTATCTAGTGGTGAAATTTTTTTCGATGGAACCCAACTGTTTGTTACGATTTTTGCTTGATTTCATGTGTGCTGCTTGCAATATTGCTTATTGCATATCTCTTTCCTAAAAAATGACAAAATGGCTAAACCACTTATGTTAGTTTTGTTTCCTTGTCTAGTTCCTGTGGTAATGTTCTGGGAATTATTTAAAGTGTTTTGCATGTATTTTCTGATTTATCTTGTTTAGAATAGCTGAATTTTGTTTTGCTGCAAATCCAACTTTCATGAGTTCTTATTCATGTTCTCTGTATGCTCAAATTGATTCATGATTTATGCATGCTATACAAATTTCTTGTTGCTAAATTCTTGCTTTAGGTTTTCTTGCTTAAGTGCTACTGGTGCTTGGTTGTTTTTGATAGTAGCTCATTTTTGTGTATCATTGCATGTTGTGCCATTCACTCTTCATTGCATATCATTTCATGAATAAACACAGTATCATGCTAACATATGCATCCATTCATGCATTCTAGTGACCAAAACGCCGGAGAGCAAGCCCGTTGAGCCCACCGACACCGTTGAGCCCAAGACTGGTGTTGAGTACGCGGTTGAGCCGGAAGAAAATCAAGACAAGCAGCTAAGCATGATCTTCTTTACCGCCTAATTTGATTTAGTTTTAATTATCTCATTTGGGTATTTATGGGTTATATATTACGTATATTTATTGCATTTTTGTATCTACTTTCACCATTCCTTGAATTGTTTATCCTTGTGGTCTTCTTCCTTGAGGGCTATCTAATGGTAGCCCGAGTAGCAATCAAGAAAGGAGAGCAAGACGCAGCCAACCATGGAGTCGATGACTTGGTCGATGCGTGGGAGCGCGAAAGGATCTTTTGGGCAGTGCCTGTTGAGATTGGTATAATCCACACACATCTTCCATTCATTATTATTCTTTTTCAAAATGAGTACAGGGTTAGATAGCCACTCTGGGTGATACACTTCTTTAATGAAGCCAACCGCGAGTAGTTTTGCTAACTCCTTTTTGATGGCCTCCCTCGTGTCGGGAAAGAACCGGCGTAGTCGTTGCTTCTTGGGAGTAGCTTTTGGATCGACTTTTAGGCAATGCTCAATCATCTACTTGGGAACCCTTTGCATATCCGCTGGCTTCCACACGAATATGTCTTTGTTGGCCCGAAGGAAGTCGATGAGCGCGAGTTCCTATTTGTTGTCCAACCCGGCACTGATGAGTGTTGTCTTAGACGAATCGCCGTCCTGCAGTTGGATGGTCTTCACACCGACATCGCTGGAGTTGGGCTTCACCGTCAACTGTCCCAGCTTCTTCTGTGGAGGTACAGCTAGAATCACCATCTCCGACTGGGAAAGTTGCTGCGCGGCCACGAAACCTTCAGATGAAGGTTCTGGCACGCGCGTAGTCGAGTTGTACTTGATTGCCTCTTGATCGTAGTCGTAGGACTTTTTCAATTCGCCGTGGAAGGTGAGTACCCCTGTCTTGCCTGGCATCTTGAGAAGCAGGTAGACGTAATGGGGTACAACCATGAATTTGGCCAAAGCAGGTCTGCCAAGGATAGCGTGGTATGAGGACTCGAAGTTCGCCATCTTGAACTTGATGTACTCCGTACGGTGGTTTTCCTTTGTCCAAAGGTAACTGGTAGTGTTACCGAACCAATGGGTGTAGCTGCGTTTCCTGGAACGATGCTGTAGAGCGGAGCCTTGCTTGGGGTGAGCATCTTGGAGATGTCCAGCCCCATCTTCTTCAAAGTACCCGCGAAGAGCAGGTTGAGGCCACTCCCGCCATCGATGAGTCCTCGGGTGAGCTGTGAGCCGGCCGCTACGAGATCCAGAACAAGCGGGAATTTTCTCGGCTCGGAGAAGATGGTCCACTGATCCTCTCGAGAGAAGGAAATCGGGACCTCGCTGTATCTCAAGGGCCGCTGTATGGCTGGCTCGACAGATAAGATCTCGCGTAGAGTAAGCTTGTGCGCACGCTTGGTTGGGAAGCCATCGTCGCCGCCAAAGATAACATTGATGACATTCTTGAGATCTCGATATCCCTAGGCCACCGACTTGTCTCCCACCTCGTCTTTCTTGTCCTTCCCCTTTTTGTCCTGATCAGTGAGAGGTGTGTTGAGACACTTGCGAAGGCTGATGCACTGGAAGAGTGTGTGCTTGGACTTCAGGTGCATCGGGCATTGCTTGTGCAGGATCTTCTCGAACTGATCTTGCTAGTTCCCCAACTTCTTGCCATGCGTGTTGCGCTCTATAGTCGCGACTAGGTTGTCTGGCTTGCGCTTTCGGGAGTATCCCGAGTAGTTCCGCTAGCCTTTGTCGGAGTGGTTGTCGTTGTTGCGCTTGGGGAAGCGCTCGTTCTCTTTGTCCTCCTGGTCGTCCCATCGCTGCATCATGTCGCGGAGCACCACGACAGTCTTAGGGCGATTGTGGCCGAAGTCGCGGTAGATGTTCTTCGAGCCGAGGCCATTCTGGAAGCAGTGGATGATATCCTCGTTGGTGATGTTGGCGATGGTGGCGCGCATCTCGAAGAAGTGCCTGGTGTAGGACCTCATGCTCTCGTTCTCCTCCTGCTTGACCTGTGACACGTCATGATGAGTACCTGCACGGAGCATGGAGCCTAGGAAGTTGTCAATGAAGGTTTTCTTCAGGTCCTCCTAGGAGTCGATGGAGTCTGGCTTGAGGCTTTCAAGCCAGGTGAGCAGTGCGGATTCCAGTGCCATCGGGAAGTAGATAACCTTGGTCATGTTGGAGCCACCCGACACTTCAATGGTGGTGGAGAAGCAGCAAATCCACTGCCGTGGGTCTTGTTTGCCGTCGTACTTGGTGATGCTGATTGGCTTGAATTCCCTTGGGTAGTCTCGGGAGGTGATGTTGCGGGTGAAAGCTAGGAAGCGATCACTATCGTCGATGTCGTGTGGATCACCACCGCGCTCGCGGCATCTCGAGTCGATGATGTCTCGAGCGTCATGGCCTTCGTTGATCTTCTGCCTTAGGTTGACTATAGGCAAATTGTGGAGATCTCCACGGTGATCGTGGCCTCCCGCAGAGTGACCGCTAGCCTAAGGCCTTGCGACCTGGTGGTCGCCGGATTGACATGGAGGCTGTTGGACTTCTTGGTCTGCGTTGCCGCGTGAGGATTGCTGGGTGTGCTGGTGTCCATGGCCACCCCGATTGTCTTGGTTGTGGTGGCGGTTGTCGTTCCCTCGAGGGTTGATTCTTCCTCCTGGGGTGCGACTATCCTAGGGGATGGAGCTTGCGTGACGCTCAGATCTTGAGCGGCTGTGCTGCAGCGACGGCATAGGGTCCTGCTGGTCCAGTTGGACAATAGCACGCTGTGTCAAATGCAGCAGCCTCTCGGTCTCTAGGTTTTGGGGTAACTGCTGAATTAACAAAGCCGCTTCAGCGATGTTGCCGATCAGAGTGTTGTACTGGTGATCATCAGCTGCAACGAAAGCACTGTTGAGGTTTCTGCGATGAGGTGGGTTTCGTGCGCGGGCTTCCGTGATTCGTCTGCGCTTTGCTCACTTGGCGTTCTTGAGCCTTTGGATTCTTCTGTGCTCCTCGTGTTCACCTTGAGGAGCGTTCGCCGTGTGCTCATCGGTGGAGACGTCCGCAACTAGTTCATCGTTGTACTCTCTTCCTGGTTCGTCATCGTCGCCATGCTCATGGATGGATGCCATGTAGACATGACATTGCGGCGAGAATTCTCCGCTGGAGCTGTAGTCGACGAGTCATGTCCTGCCTTCTCCCACCTCCGCATTTGGAGAGAGGGCTTGCCTTCTTGAAAAGGCAGCTCTTCTGTGAAGGCCACAAGGTGGGAGTCGTATCGAGTAGCTCAGAGGGCTCTATGCCCTTCCAGCACACGAACCGGTCCCTCGGCGTTGAAGTTATAGTCCGGCCCAGATGACAACCCGAAAAGGTTTCGGAGTCATCATCTTTCGGTGTTTTACCGCCACGCCAACCGAGGGATTCCCCTGAGGTGGTGAGTTTGTAGGTAGGGTGTCGCCGAGATCAGGAACTCGAAGGTGCAAGAAAGACAAGGTTTAGAAAGGTTTGGGCCGCCAAGTGCGTAATACCCTACGTCCTGTTTGGTTTGTATTTCCTTAGGTGGTGATCGGGTGATCTCCTGTTTAGAGGGGTCCTTGTCTGCCCTTATATTGTCTGGGAACAGGTTTACACGGAAGTCCTAGTCGGGTAAGAGCCCAGAAGTCCTACCCAAGTACTTTTCGGGTAGTTTCCTACCGTGTCCGACTAGTTTCACTACTGTATGAGTAGTTCTACTACATTACGAGTAGTTACAACAGATATAGGACATGGTCAATATCCCATCCCTTATCCTAGGAAAAGTACGCCACGTGCACAGTCCCGTGTGCCCGGGTCTAACAAGCCCCTGAGCTCTTCGTAGTCGAGTACTGCAGACGACCGAGTATTTCTGAAGGCGTCTTCGAGTTCTCCCGAACTTCATCTTGAAGGTGTCCTCCGAGTACTTCCTTGGCTGCGTCAAGGCTGTGAGGTGCTCATGCCCCGAGTAATTGTCAAGTCTTCTTTTATATGGGGTGCGATTAAACTCACACTCCATATGGAGTAGCCCCCGAGCCTTAGGTTGACACGTAGAATCAGGCTAAGGGTCAATTCAATCTTGAGTCTTCTGTCCTTATCTTCCAATAGATTTGAAAAATAAGTCGTTGATGACACGTGTCCGCAATCTCCGAGCCTTGAATCCAAATCCCCATGGTTTGGAATAAAGGATCCAAAGAATCGTTGCATGCAATATGTGATAGTAAAAATTTGATGGTTAAGATGGGCATATGGGTTCAGCAAATTCGAATATCTCTTTCTTCGCGAAGAATTCCCTGAAAAAATGGTTAAGCAAATAACTTCTCCAAAAAATGCCCGAAATTACCTCTCAAATCAGATCTTGTTCTTTGAATCAATGACTAAATAAGACCTCTGGGTAATAATCTGAAAACCCCCCTTATTTCAGAATAAAATCCCTGAAATAATGGTTAACAATCATCTACCCAAGATAAATCTTCAAAAGCCTCTTGAATCAGGTACATTCGAGTAGTTTTACAACGTCGAGCGTTAAAGCATGAGAGCTGTCCCTAGCAGTCGTTGGCACCAGCCCCCGAGCCCAGCCATCGGCCAAGTAGCCGCTGGATCTTGAACAGTAGATGGAGCCGTCTAGTCGGAGTCGATCCCGAGTAGATTTGTTGGCGAGACGAGTAGTCGAAGTAGTCGAACAAGTGTAGAACTAGCAAAGCCCCTTCAGTAACATAGTATACTATTTGGAAACTAGTAATCTGCTACTGGTATGGGAGCGAGGCCCCTTCAGTAAACTTGCGCATAATACCAGTCGTAAACTAGTGAAATAGAGTTAGACTGGAAGTATGAGCGTGAGGCCCCTTCAGTAACATAGTATACTAGTCGGAAACTAGTAATCTGTTACTGGAAGTATGGGTGCGAGGCTCCTTCAGCAAACTTGCGCATAATACCAGTCGTAAACCAGTAAAACGGAGTTAGACTGGAAGTATGAGCATGAGGCCCCTTCAATAACATAGTATACTTGTTGGAAACTAGTAATCTGTTACTGGAAGTATGGGAGCGAGGCCCCTTCAGCAAACTTGCGCGTAATACCAGTCGTAAACCAGTAAAACGGAGGTATACTGGAAGTATGAGCGCGAGACCCCTTCAGTAACATAGTATACTAGTCGGAAACTAGTAATCTGTTACTCGAAGTATGAGAGCGAGGCCCCTTCAGCAAACTTGCGCGTAATACCAGTCGTAAACCAGCAAAATGGAGTTATACTAGAAGTATTAATCTCCAGGCACCAATAGAAGATGTCTCGGTTGATTATCGATGAAAAACGACGTAGATGCTCGATATTCCAGGAATTAAGAACCTCCTGGCCATCATTGAATGACCCAGGGCCTGTAACCTTGTGCACGATGAAAGGCCCTTCCCATCGCGAGTTAAGCTTGTGTAACCCGGTGTCATCCTGGATTCGTCAAAGCACCATATCTTCAACATTGAAAGAGCGTCCTTGAATATTCCGGTCGTGGTAACGACGGACTCCTTGTAAGTAGCGGGCCAACTGGAACAAAATGTTGCATCTGATTTCCTTAGTTCAGTCGAGCTCGAGATGTCTTGCAGTGTCAGCCTCGCCATCTTCAAACATCTCCAGTTGAAGAGACTTCCACATCACCTCAGCTGGTAATATAGCTTCAGACCCGTATACGAGAAAAAAGGTGAATGTCCTGTGGCTTTGCTTGGTTGTGTGCGAAGCCCCCAGACTACTGATGAGATCTCGTCGATCAACTTGCCGCCCTTTTTGCTGTTCTCGGCGTAGAATCTTTTCTCCAATCCATCAAAAATCAAGCCGTTGGCGCGCTTAATCTTGCCGTTGGCCCGTGGGTGAGCCACTGAAACGTATTTGACTTCAATGGAACTGCGTTCACAGAAATCCCAGAACTGATGCGAGTGGAAATTGGATCCTAGATCTGTAATGATAGTGTTGGGGAAGGCAAAACGATGTAAGATGTCGCAGATGAAAGTAACCACTCGATCCGCAGAGAGCGTTGCGATTGGCTTGTACTCGATCCACTTGGTAAACATGTCGATGGCCACCAACACGTGTGTGAAACCTCCTGGCGCAAATGTTAAGGGCCCTATCATGTCAAGGCCCCAGCATGCAAATGGCCATGAAGGTGGTATAGTGATGAGGTTATGAGCCGGAACATGAGGCTGCTTGCCAAAGAACTGGCACTTGGTACACCGGCGAACGAGTGCTTTGGCATCTACCAAAGCAGTCGGCCAGTAAAAACCAGATCGAAAAGCCTTGCCGACTAGTGTGCGAGAAGCCGCGTGGTTCCCGCACACGCCTTCGTGAATCTCTTGGAGTATCTCTCTTCCCTCCTCCGTGCGGACACAGTTCATGAGTATGCTTGACGATGATCCACGCTTGTACAGGTTGCCCCCGACTAGAACGTACCATTTACTATGCCTTAAGATGCGAATAGCTTCAACGCTTTTTGGGTCGGCGCCGGGGGGTAGTTTGTGCTCCTGGATGTAGTCGATGAAGGTCACCCTCCAGTCGACCTCGATCATCAAGACCTCTCAGTCGATTTCCTTTGGACCTTGAGCGATGGAACTTGAGTCTGGTGCTTTGATGGAAGGGTGATGCAACTTGTGAATGAAAACTCCCGGTGGGACGTTAGCTCGATCAGAACCCAGTTTGGAGAGCACATCTGCTCCCACATTGTTGTCGCGAATCACATGGTGGATTTCCAACCCCGAGAACTTGTTCTCGAGCTTGCGTGTCTCCGTAATGTACGCGTCCATGGTATCCTTGTTGACGTCCCACTCCTTGTTGAATTATTGGACCACCAGTAAGGAGTCACCGTAGACGAGTAGTCGCTTGATGCCCAGAGGACTACTAGGCGTAGCTTGTGCAATAATGCCTCGTACTCAGCTTTGTTGTTAGAGACCTCGAATAGTATTTGGAACACGTACTTGAGTTGTTCTCCTCTCGAATAGATAAAAAGTATTGTCGCGCCACCGCCACCGAGCTTGAGTGAGCCATAAAAGTACATGACCCAATGCTCTGGCTGGTTGGCTGGGACTTCCACTAAGTTTTCTCACCACTCCGCCTTGAAAATCGACTAGTGTCTGTGACTTGATCGCCGTCCGGGGCTTGAAGTCGAGGGTGAGGGCGCCCAGCTCCACTTCCCACTTGGAGATGCGCCCGGTGGCCTCATGATTGTGGAGGATATCCGCCAATGGGAAGTCGGAGACCACCAAGATGTTGTATGCGTCGAAATAATGGCGAAGCTTCCTGGAGGTGATAAGTATACCGTAAAGTAGTTTCTGAATTGTCGGGTAACGAACCTTGGATTCAGAAAGGACTTTGTTGATGAAGTAGACTGGTCGTTGCACCCCAAAGGCGTGGCCTTCCTCCTGGCGTTCCACCATGATTGCCGTACTGACAACGTGAGTAGTCGCGGTGATGTAGAGTAGCAGGTTCTCACCTGGTTGGGGAGCCGTCAGGATGGGGGGCGACTGCAAATGGTGTTTGAGATCTTGCAGCGCCTGCTTTGCCTCCTTGATCCACTACAACTTGTCGTGGCGTTTGAGCAATTTGACGAAGGGTAGTCCCCGTTCTCCAAGTCGGGAGATGAATCCGTTCAAGGCTGCCATGCAGCCTGTGAGCTTCTGGACGTCCTTGATTGTCCGTGGAGCATCCATGGCAGTGATGGCAGTGATCTTCTCCGGGTTTGCTTCAATTTCTCGGTGACTAACAATGAAACCGAGTAGTTTTCCTTGTGGCACGCCAAAGACGCACTTCATCGGGTTAAGCTTCCATCAAAACTTCCGCAAGCTGTTGAATGTTTCCTCGAGATCAACGATGAACTCGTCGTGGGATCTAGTCTTGATGAACACATCATCCATGTAAGCTTCAACATTGCGATGTAGCTGGTCCGCAAGGCACAGTTTGATGGCCCGTTGATAGGTGGCTCCTGCGTTCTTCAATCTGTATGACATTATTGTGTATGCGTATGCTCCAAAAGGGGTGATGAACGCCGTTTTGATCTGATGTTCTTCCTTGAGAGCTATCTAGTGGTATCCCGAGTAGTAGTCGAGGAAGGAGAGCAGGACGCAACAAGCCGTAGAGTCGATGACCTGGCCGATGCGTGGGAGCGCGAAGGGATCCTTCGGGCTGAGTTTGTTGAGATTGGTATAATCCACACACATCCTCCATTCATTATTATTATTTTTCAATACTAGTACAGGTTTAGGTAACCACTCGGGGTGGTATACTTCTTTAATAAAACCAGCCATGAGTAGTTTTACTAGCTCCTTCTTGATGGCCTACCTCTTGTCGGGAGCGAAGCGTCGTAGTCGTTGCTTCTTTGGAGTGGCTTTAGGGTCAACCTTTAGGCAATGCTCGATCAACTCCTTGGGCACCCTGGCATATCCGCTGGTTTGCACGCGAATATGTCTCGTTTAGCCCTAAGGAAGCTGACGAGCGCGCTTTCCTATTTTTCACTCAAGCCACCCCCGATCAAAGCAGTCTTGGACGGGTTGCCTTCTTGCAGCTGGATAGCCTTGATGCCGACGTCGCTAGGGTTGGGTTTAACCCTTGACTGGCTAGGCTGCTAGCTGGAGGTCTCCTTCTCTGAATCGGTTAGCTTCTGCGCGGCAGCGAGTACTTCTGTAGACGGCTCTGGCACGCGTGATGTTGAGGCGTACTCGATCGCCTCTTGGTCGCAGTTGTACGACTTCTTCAGGTTGCCACGGAGCGTGAGTACGCCTATCTTGCCTGGCATCTTAAGTAGTAGGTAGACGTAGTGGGGCACGGCCATGAACTTGGCCAGTGCTGGCCTGTCGAGGATGGCATGGTATGATGACTCGAAGTCAGCCACCTAGATCTTGATGTACTTGGTGCGGTAGTTGTCCTTCATCCCAAAGGTAACTGGCAGGACCACTGAGCCGAGTGGTGTAGCCGTATTTCCCCGGACGATGCCGTAGAAGGTTGCTCTGCTAGGAGTGAGCATCTTGGAGATGTCCAGGCCCATCTTCTTCAGAGTACTTGCGAAAAGCAGGTTGAGGCCGCTTCCGCCGTCGATGAGTACTCGGGTCAGCTATGAGCCCGCCACGACAGGATCTAGAACGAGCGGGAATTTTCCTGGCCTGGAGAAGCTGGTCCATTGGCCGTCCCTAGAGAAGGAGATGGCGACCTCGCTATATCTCAGAGGCTTTTGCGTGGTCGGCTCTACAGAGAGGATTTCGCGCAGGGTCATCTTCTGCGCACGCTTGGAGCGGAATCCGCCGTCTCCGCTGAAGATGACGTTGATGATGTTCTTCGGATCCTGGATGTCTTGAGCCCCCGACTTGTCACCCTCGTCATCATCTTCTTGGTCCTTTCGCTTTCCTGCTTGAGGGAGGGGTGGGGCATTGTGTGACTTGCGGAGGATAACGCACTTGAAGAGCGTGTGTCGCGACTTCGAGTACATCGGGCATTGTTTGTGCAAGACTTTCTCAAATTGTGTGTCATTGTTCCCCGACTTCTTGCCACGCTGATTGCGCTCAACAGCCGCGACTTCTTGGTCTGGCTTGCGCTTTTGGGGGTTCCCCGAGTGGTTCCGCTGGCTCTTGTCGAAGTGGTCATTGCCATTGCTGTCGATGTTTTACCGTCACACCCACCAAGGGATACCCCCGAGGTGGTGAGTTTGTAGGTAGGGTGTCGCCGAGATCAGGAACTCGAAGGTGCAAGGAATACACGGTTTAGACAAGATCGGGCTGCCGAGAGCGTAATACCCAACGTCCTGTGGGGTTTGTATTGCCTTTGATGCTGATCGTCCCTTAGGGGGTCCCTGTTCGCCCTTATATAGTCTGGGGTGACAGGTTTACATGGAAGTCCTAGTCGGGTACAAGCCCAGGAGTCCTACCCGAGTACTTCTCGGGTAGTTTCTTACCGTGTCTGACTAGTTTCACTACTGTACGAGTAGTCCTACTGCACTACGAGTAGTTACAACAAATGTAGGGCGTGGGCCATGTCCCATCCCGTATCCTAGGTGAAGTACGCCACGTGCATAGTCCTGTGTGCCCGGGTCTGACAAGCCCCCGAGCTCTTTGTAGCCGAGTACTGCAGGCGTCCAAGTACTTCTGAAGGCGCCTTCGAGTTCTCCCGAACTTCATCCTGAAGGTGTCCTCCGAGTACTTCCTTGGCTGCATCGAGGCTGTGAGGTGCTCATGCCCTAAGTACTTGTCAAGTCTTGAGTCTTCTGACCTTATCTTCCAGCAGATTTAAAAAATAAGTCGCTGATGACACGTGTCCCGCAGCCCCCGAGCCTTGAATCCAAACCCTCAAGATTTGGAATGAAGGATCCAATGAATCGTGGCATGCAATATATGACGGCAAAGATTTGATGGTGAACATGGGCAAGTCGGTTTAGTAAATTTTAAAACCTCTTTTTTCGTGATGAATTCCCTGAAAAATGGTTAAACAAATAACTTCTCCAACAAACGCCTGAAATTACCTCCCAAATCAATCTTTGTTCCCTTAGCAAATGACTAAATAAGACCACTGGGTAATAATCTGAACAAACCCCTTATTTGGGAATAAAATCCCTAAAATAATGGTTAACAAACATCTACCCAAGATAAATCTTAAAAAGCCTCTTGGATCGGGTACTATCGAGTAGTTTACAGCATCCATCGTTTAAACATGAGAGTTGTCCCTTAGAGCGCGCTGAGTGCCTTATCCCATCGAGCCCCCGAGCCAAGGAGCCGGCTGAGTAACATAGAGTATGCGTAGCAGTCGGTGGTGCCAACCGCCGAGTCAAGGCATCAGGCAAGTAGCCGCTGGATCTTGAATAGTCGATGATGCCATCTAGTCGGAGTCGATCCCGACTAAGATTGTAGGCGAGACGAGTAGTCGAAGTAGTCGAACAGGTGTAGAACTAGTCGTAAACTAGTAAACCCCTTGCCATGGGAGCGAGGCCCCTTCTATAACATAGTTTACAAGTCAAAAACTAGTAAAATGTTACTGGAAATAAGGGAGCGAGGCCCCTTCAGCAAACTTGCGCGTAATACCAGTCGTAAACCAGTAAAACAGAGCAGTACTGGAAGTATGAGCGCAAAGCCCCATCGGTAACACAAGATACTAGTCGGAAACTAGTAATTAGTTACTGGAAATATGGGAGCGAGGTCCCTTCAGCAAACTTGCGCGTAATACCAGTCATAAACCAGTAAAACAGAGTAGTACTAGAAGTATTAATCCCCAGGCACCAATAGAAGATGTCCCAGTTGATCAAGGATGAAAACGGCCTAGATGCTCGATATCCAAGAATTAGGAACCTCCTGGCCATCAAGGTACTGCAAGAGATATGATCTAGGGCCTGTAACCTTGTGCACAATGAAAGGCCCTTCCCATTGCGAGTTAAGCTTGTGTAGCCCGGTATCATCCTAGATTCGTCGAAGAACCATATCTCCAATATTGAAAGAGCGTTGTTGAACGTTCCTGTCGTGGTAACGACGAACTCCTTGTAAGTAGCGGGCTGACTAGAACAAGGCATTGCATCTGATTTCCTCAGTTGAGTCAAGCTTGAGATGTCTTGCGGTGTCAGCCTCGCCTTCTTCAAACATCTCCAATCGTGGAGACTTCCATATCCCTTCAGCTGGTAATATAGCTTCAGACCCGTATACGAGAAAGAAAGGTGATTGTCCTGTGGCTTTGCTTGGTTGTGTGCGAAGCCCCCCAGACTATTGATGAGATCTCATCGATCCACTTGCCGCCCTTTTTGTTGTTCTCGTCATAGAGTCTTTTCTTCAATCCATCAAGAATCAAGCTGTTGGCGCGCTCAACCTAGCCGTTGGCCCACGGGTTAGCCACTGAAACATATTTGACTTCAATGGAACTGCGTTCACAGAAATCCCAGAACTGGTGCGAGTGGAAATTAGATCCCAGAACTGTAATGATAGTGTTAGGGAAGCCAAAACGATGTAAGATGTCGCAGATGAAAGTAACCACTCGATCTGTAAAGAGCGTTGTGATTTGTTTGTACTTGATCCACTTGGTAAACTTGTCGATGGCCACCAACACGTGTGTGAAACCTCCTGGCGCAGTTGTTAAGGGCCCTATCATGTCAAGGCCCCAGCATGCAAACGGCCTTGAAGGTGGTATAGTGATGAGGTTATGAGCCGAAACATGAGGTTGCTATCCAAAGAACTGGCACTTGGTACACCGGCGAACGAGTGCTTCGGCATCTGCCAAAGCAGTCGGCTAGTAAAAACCAGATCGAAATGCCTTGCCGACTAGTGTACGAGAAGCCACGTGGTTCGCGCACACGCCTTTGTGGATCTCTTGGAGTATCTCTTTGCCCTCCTTCGTGCTGACACACTTCATGAGAATGCCTGATGCTGATCCACGTTTGTATAGGTTACCCCCGACTAGAACATACCCTTTACTTCGTCTTAGCATGCGAGTGACTTCAGAGCTTTTGGGGTCGACGCCAGGGGGTAGTTTGTGCTTGTGGATGTAGTCGAGAAGGCCACCCTCCAGTCGACGTCGATCATCACGACCTCTTGGTCGGGTTCTTGTGGACCCTAAGCGATGGAACTAGAGTCTGGTGCCTTGATGGAAGGGTGATGCAACTCGTGAACGAAAACTCTTGGTGGGACGTTAGCTCGATCAGAACCCAGTTTGGAGAGCACACCCACATTGTTGTCGTGAATCACAGTGTGAATTTCCAACGCGAGAACTTGTTCTTGAGCTTGCGAATTTCCTTAACATACGCGTCCATGGTGTCCTTGTTGATGTCCCACTCCTTGTTGACTTGTTGAACCATCCGTAAGGAGTCACCGTAGATGAGTAGTCACTTGATGCCCAGAGAGACTGCCAGGCGTAGCCCGTGCAATAATTCCTCATACTCGGCTTCTTTGTTAAAGACCTCGAATAGTATTTGGAACACATACCTGAGCTGTTCTTCTCTCGGGCTGATGAAAAGTACTCCCGCACCACCACCACCGAGCTTGAGTGAGCCGTTAAAGTACATGACCCAATGCTCTGGCTGGTTGGTTGGGGTTTCCACTTGGTTTTCTCGCCACTCCGCCGTGAAATCAACTAGTGCCTGCGACTTGATGGCTGTCCGGGGCTTGAAGTCGAGTGTGAGGGCTCCTAGCGTACTGATTGTGGAGGATATCCACCAATAGGAAGTTAGAGACCACCAGGATGTTGTATGCGTCGAAGTAGTAACTTCTGAATTGTAGGGTAACGAACCTTGGATTCAGAGAGGACTTCACTGATGAAGTAGACTAGTTGATGCACCCCGAAGGCGTGGCCTTCCTCCTGTCGTTCCACCACGATTGCCGTACTGACGATGTGAGTAATCACGGCAATGTAGAGTAGCAGATTCTCGCCTGGTTGGGGAGCCGTCAGGATGGGTAGCGACTGCAAATGGTGCTTGAGATCTTGCAGCACCTGCTTTGCCTCCTCGGTCCACTAGAACTTATCGTGGAGCTTGAGCAATTTGAAGAAGGGTAGTGCCCTTTCTCCAAGTCGAGAGATGAATCGATTCAAAGCTGCCATGCAGCCTGTGAGCTTAATGGCGACCCGCTAGGGTTTGATTCCCGATCTTTCGATGAGAGGCGTGGATAACTCGATTGGTCGATGGAGGCGACGTTCACGGCCTGACTACAGCCTTCCAAGCTGCGCCTTAGCAACCGATACACCCCCTCCAATGGCTGTCGCGATCTTGTGGAGCGCGGCACCCGGCCACTAGGGCACTCGTCCTGCAAGCAATCGAAGAACTAGCAAGAATAAGTATGACAAGTACTGAATTTACTAGATATAAATGAAGGTTTCACACACAATCTCAATAATGGTGGGGTTCCGAAGACAAGAAGACGGGCGGCTGATCCAGCACGCGCGCTTGCAAGCAAGTAGCGAAGGCTAAACTTGATCTAAACAAAACCCAAGCATCCTTGGCGGCGGCTAAGGGGTATAAGTACGTGGGAGGACGACCACAGGGGTGTTGGGGTCGTACTCCAACCCTAGGACGCGTCCGTAATGGACTCAACTTGATACACGGCCCATTGGACCAAAACAGGGTGACGCAGCACCATGGGCAGAAAAGGACTCTGTATTAATTTAACGATTTCGGCCGACTCGTAATAGATATGGCTATGAGGCCGGATCCGTTTGAAAGAAGACTTCATAAGCTTTCCACGAAGTACTTGAACGCCCCAATCCGAGTTCATATGCGACTGTGGTGTCCGTCACAAGTTGGTACTGTTCTGCAGTCCGAATCCAGCTTGCGCGAATCCGTTTCCCTTTCGGCCGCCTCCTTGGTTCCTAAGCAAAACAAGAGTACACGGGTCTCCATGGTCTAAACATGATGCACCTGAGCTTAGATTTGAACTCACCTGATGATTAAGTTGATGCGCACGAGCACGAGTAATAGGACCAACAATAGGTACTTGTGTCGGAGTGGATGCATCGTTGGTGTTGGTGTCCTCATCATCCTCCCCTTCTTGCATTTGAGTCGTCCTCGACTCAAGCTCATCTTCCTCTCCCAAATATGGCTTCAAATCTGCAATGTTAAATGTGGGACTAACCCCAAAATCCGCAGGCAGATCGAGCTTATATGCATTATCATTGACTTTCTCTAGCACTTTAAATGGTCCATCAGCCCGAGGTAGCAATTTAGATTTTCTCAATTCAGGAAACCTTTCCTTTCTCAAATGCAGCCAAACTAAATCTCCAGGTTCAAACTTTAGTTCCTTCCTACCTTTATCACCAGCAATCTTGTATTTAGCATTCATGCGCTCTATGTTTTCTTTAGTTGTTTCATGCAGTTTTAACATCAATTCGGCACGCTTAGTAGCATCAAAATTCGTTTTTTCAGAAAATGGCAAAGGCATTAAATCAATAGGAGCACGAGGCAAGAAACCATATACAATCTGAAATGGGCACATCTTTGTAGTAGAATGCAGCGATCGATTATAAGCGAATTCAATATGAGGCAAACAATCTTCCCACATCTTAATGTTCTTCTTTAAAACAGCCCTTAACATAGTAGATAAAGTCCTATTAACCACTTCAGTTTGACCATCAGTTTGCGGATGACATGTAGTAGAAAACAACAATTTAGTTCCCAATTTAGCCCATAAAGTCTTCCAAAAATAACTAAGAAATTTAGCATCACGATCAGAAACAATTGTGTTGGGCACACCATGCAAACGAACAATTTCCCGAAAGAACAAATCAGCAATGTGAGAAGCATCATCAGTTTTATGACATGGTATGAAATGGGCCATCTTAGAAAATCTATCAACAACCACAAACACACTATCACGTCCCTTCCTAGTCCTAGGCAATCCTAACACAAAATCCATAGAAATATCTTCCCAAGGAGCACTAGGAACAGGTAGAGGCAAATACAAACCATGTGGATTCAATCGTGATTTAGCCTTTTGACATGTCGTGCAGCGAGCAACAAATCTCTCCACATCTCTTCTCATCTTTGGCCAAAAGAAATGACCAGCAAGTATATCTTCCGTTTTCTTTGCTCCAAAATGCCCCATTAAGCCACCTCGATGCGCTTCCTGCAACAATAACAAGCGAACGGAGCTAGCTGGAATGCATAGCTTGTTAGCTCTAAAGACAAACCCATCACTAACGATGAATTTGTTCCATCCCTTCCCCTCTTTACAATGCAGCAACACATCTTTAAAATCAGCATCATTAACATATTGATCTTTAATCGTTTCCAATCCAAATATTTTGTAATCAAGTTGGTTCAACAAGGTGTATCTCCTAGACAATGCATCAGCAATTATATTCTCTTTCCCTTTCTTGTGCTTAATAATATAAGGAAAAGATTCAATAAATTCAACCCACTTAGCATGTCTACGGTTCAATTTTCCTTGACTACGAATATGTTTTAAAGATTCATGATCTGAATGAATAACAAACTCTTTGGGCCATAGATAATGCTGCCATGTTTCTAATGTGCGAACAAGAGCATACAATTCCTTATCATAAGTAGAATAATTCAAAACAGGCCCGCTCAATTTTTCACTGAAATAAGCAATAGGTTTGCCTTCTTGTAACAAAACACCACCCAAACCAATGCCACTAGCATCACATTCAAGCTCAAAGGTTTTATTAAAATCAGGGAGTTGGAGGAGAGGTGCATGTGTCAACTTATCTTTCAGCGTGTTGAAGGAGTTCTCTTGTGTTTTACCCCAACTAAAAGGCACTCCCTTCTTTGTAAGCTCATTCAAAGGCGCGGCAATGGTGCTGAAGTCCTTCACAAAACGACGATAGAAACCAGCAAGTCCTAGGAAACTCCGCACTTGCGTGATAGTCTTCGGTATAGGCCATCCATGTATAGCTTCCACCTTGGCTTGATCAACCTCGATTCCCTGTGGAGTCACGACATAGCCAAGAAAAGACACTCGATCGGTGCAAAAGGTGCACTTCTCAAGGTTACCAAATAAACGTGCATCTCGTAAAGCATTAAAAACAGCACGTAAGTGATCAAGATGTTCATCGAAAGATTTGCTGTAAATCAATATATCATCAAAGTAGACAACAACAAATTTCCCAATGAAAGCACGCAGAACCTCATTCATTAATCTCATGAAAGTACTCGGTGCATTAGTTAACCCAAAAGGCATGACTAACCACTCATATAACCCGAACTTAGTTTTGAAAGCAGTTTTCCATTCATCTCCCAATTTCATACGAATCTGGTGGTACCCACTACGCAAATCAACTTTGGAAAACACAATAGCACCACTCAATTCATCAAGCATATCATCCAAACGAGGGATCGGGTGTCGATATCGAATTGTAATATTATTAATAGCCCTACAATCAACACACATACGCCATGTTCCATCCTTTTTAGGCACTAAAATAACTGGAACAGCAGAAGGACTAAGAGACTCACGCACATAACCTTTGTCGAGTAGTTCTTGCACTTGTCGCTGAATTTCCTTAGTTTCTTCCGGATTTGTCCTGTATGGCGCACGGTTTGGCAATGATGCACCAGGAATAAGGTCAATTTGGTGCTCAATCCCTCGTATTGGTGGCAGCCCCGCTGGTATCTCACTTGGAAACACATCAGAATACTCCTGCAAAAGGTTAGCAACAGCCGGGGGCAAAGAATGCTGCATATCGTGAACTGAAATCAAAGCATTCTTGCACACCAAAGCATAGGCAACAGAAGTGGAAGCAATCAATTCATTAATATCAGACTTAGTAGCAAGCAAGCAATGTCCTTTCAATCTTATCTAATCTTCCCTGCTACTAACAGATTTGGCATTCTTATCGATCTCAGCTTTAGTTCTCTTAGCTTTAGCAACATCATCACGCACAATAGATTCAGGTGACATAGGAAGCAAAACGATTTTCTTATCATGATGTATAAGAGAATATTGATTTGATCTACCATGATGCATGCTATCGGTATCAAATTGCCATGGTCTACCTAGCAGAATATGACAAGCTTCCATAGGCACAACATCGCATTCAACAACATCATGATATGAACCAATAGCGAAATTAATTCGTACCAATCTCGTTACCTTGACCTTACCACTATTGTTGAGCCACCGAATGTGATATGGATGTGGGTGCGGTTTTGTTGTAAGTGCAAGCTTCTCGACCATATCGCTGCTAGCCAAGTTGTTGCAGCTACCTCCATCAATTATCAAACGGCATGAACGCTCTTTAATAACACACTTTGTTTGGAATAGTGTATGCCGTTGATTTTGCTCCGCCTTTTCCATTTGTGCACTAAGTACACGCTGCACAATGAGGCTCTCATAATGATTTGCATCCTCTGCACCAATCTGCTCTTCTGGTTGTTCCTTAGTACCTGCATGGTCAACAGCAAGCAAAGCAAGTGTATCTTCATCAAAATCACTAGCAGAGGAATACCCACCATCTCCTTTGACCACCAAAACGCGCTTGTTAGGGCAGTCACGTTGCACGTGGCCAAAGCCCTTGCATCGATGGCACTGAATATCTCTTGTCCTTCCCGTGGAGGCAACCGAAGATGCACTCGTGGCTGGTTTTTGGACAGTCGTGGTTGCTGAATTTGTCGGGGGAGCACGTGTCTTATCGTTGGATGGAGCGGGTATTGTCGACCGACTCGGGAATGTAGAAGGTGCAGGAGCTCGTCCGGTCAATGAGGTAGATGTGCGCGGCTGCCATGATGAAGGTTTTCCTGCAGAAATATTAGTTCTTGTACTAGCACGTCGTCCCAGCACTTCCCTTTCAGCTTTACAAGCAAGATGGAACAAACGGGTTACGTTAGTATAATCTTTATAAGCAAGAATGTCCTGAATTTCTCGATTCAAACCTCCTAAAAATCTAGCCATAGCAGGTTCCTCATCCTCCACTAAATTACAACGCAACACACCCATTTGTAATTCCTGATAGTATTCTTCTACACTTTTATTACCCTGTCTCAATTGTTGCAATCTATGTAACAGATCACGCGCATAGTAAGAAGGAACAAATCTAGCCCGCATGACCCGTTTCAAGGCATCCCAGGTTTGTGGAATATTATTAGGATTTTTCTTAGCATGTTCTATCCACCAAACAGAGGCAAAATCAGTAAATTCACTAGTAGCAGCCCTAACACGTATATTCTCAGGAAATTCATGACATGCAAACTTTTGATCAACAGCAATTTCCCAAGTAATGTATGCATCAGGATCGTATTTTCCATCGAAAGAAGGTATCTTAAATTTTATTTTACTGAAAGCATCATCATTATTATGTACCTCACGTCGTCGATGTCCACCCATACCTCTCCGATTAGTTCGCAGTCGTCGGCGACTAGGAGCATCTTGGTCATCTAGTTCAGTATCAGCGACATAATCATCCCAATTATCCTCGACACGCTCATCCTTCTTGTTTTCTCCCTCATGCCCATTTGCAGTTCTGGCATGCATCTCATCAAAACGCCTCAAAAGAGCAGCAAGGCTTTGGTCAATATGAGCGACCGACGTCTCCAGCCTTGTAAGCTTGGTGTTGGTGGCAAGCTGCGTGGCCTCCAACTGCCCAATCTTATCATTTGACACCAGCATATCTTCAGCAAGCCCATCTACATGCCTCCTCATCTTATTTTCAAAATGTTGTATGATTCCCTTTGTTCGAGGAGAGTGACCTAAACTCCCATCACCCTCTGATCCTGTCATGGTTAGATGAACAAAGGAAACACGAAAATAGGTGAAGAAATAAGATCCTACAACTAATGAGATGTAGCTACTGCAAGGCGCTCACACTCAACCTGTTACACAAGCTCTTACCAATTCTTACCTTGCTCAACAGGAGGGGACGGCAACCAACAAGTCTGCAACCGTGGGATGAAGTGTATCGGTGCCGCAACAACAGGACCTGTCAAGCTGTAGTCGGATATGTGGAGCTATAGGTGGGCTGAAGCAAGGATGAACTAGCACCACGTTAGTTACAAAAGCAAGCTGAAAAATCGTTCAACGGCGGTACTATGCTGGTCCTAGCCTAGACCGTGCTAGAGACGCGAGCCTGGACACAAATGAAGTCACGAGACACCACCGAAGAACAAAAAAGATGCACAAAGAACAGCCCCTTTTTCTTCCCCTCTTTTTCTTCTTCTTCTTTTTTTTTTCCTTTCTTTTTTTTCCTTTTTTTTTCTCTTGTTTTTCTTTTTTTTTTCAGGGGATCCTCAAAACTGATTATATAACCTAAAAGACTTCAAAAGAGCCACACAGCACACAAACTTTTCTCTCTCTCTCTCTCTCTGGAGTAAGCCGAGGCTATATGTATTCGTGAAAAGTTGTGGTTTGAGTAAGCCGAGACTACTTCTGCCTTTCTGGAGCGTTACAAAATATGCAGTACAAGTGCGAAAAGCAATGGAATTTTATAACACGGCACAATAACCAATTGGGACTAGGAAATCGATCCCTACTCGAATCACAGCACCGCGTGCGATTCGGTCACAAACCAACACAGAATCTAACTCGGACTTGAACACGAATATGGACTCGGATTCCACCAACACGGAGTATGTATGGTAGCGCACGGTTGTGACTAGAACGTGACAAGAACTCGAAACTCTAAAGGACTAAAACTAAGACCAGCAACTCGACGCAACCGATGCAACCGAAAATTCAACAAGCCCTAACTAAGCAGTGCTAGCAAAGGCTCAAACGAGTTTATAGGACTGAAGGTAAACTAATCTACTATTTTTTTTTGGCTTTTCTGGACTATAGGAAAAATAAAACAGCGAAGAATTAGAAGTCTCTCACCGATAAACCTTGCTCTGATACCAACTAATGGCGACCCGCTAGGGTTTGATTCCCGATCTTTCGATGAGAGGCGTGCATAACTCGATTGGTCGATGGAGGCGACGTTCACGGCCCGACTACAGCCTTCCAAGCTGCGCCTTAGCAACCGATACACCCCCTCCAATGGCTGTCGCGATCTTGTGGAGCGCGGCACCCGGCCACTAGGGCACTCGTCCTGCAAGCAATCGAAGAACTAGCAAGAACAAGTATGACAAGTACTGAATTTACTAGATATAAATGAAGGTTTCACACACAATCTCAATAATGGTGGGGTTCCGAAGACAAGAAGACGGGCGGCTGATCCAGCACGCGCGCTTGCAAGCAAGTAGCGAAGGCTAAACTTGATCTAAACAAAACCCAAGCATCCTTGGCGGCGGCTAAGGGGTATAAGTACGTGGGAGGACGACCACAGGGGTGTTGGGGTCGTACTCCAACCCTAGGACGCGTCCGTAATGGACTCAACTTGATACACGGCCCATTGGACCAAAACAGGGTGACGCAGCACCATGGGCAGAAAAGGACTCTGTATTAATTTAACGATTGCGGCCGACTCGTAATAGATATGGCTATGAGGCCGGATCCGTTTGAAAGAAGACTTCACAAGCTTTCCACGAAATACTTGAACGCCCCAATCCGAGTTCATATGCGACCGTGGTGTCCGTCACAAGTTGGTACTGTTCTGCAGTCCGAATCCAGCTTGCGCGAATCCGTTTCCCTTTCGGCCGCCTCCTTGGTTCCTAAGCAAAACAAGAGTACACGGGTCTCCATGGTCTAAACATGATGCACCTGAGCTTAGATTTGAACTCACCTGATGATTAAGTTGATGCGCACGAGCACGAGTAATAGGACCAGCAATAGGTACTTGTGTCGGAGTGGATGTATCGTTGGTGTTGGTGTCCTCATCAGAGCTTCTGGACGTCCTTGATAGTCCTTGGAGCGTCCATGGCTGTGATGGCGTTGATCTTCTCCGGGTTTGCTTCAATTCCTCGGTGACTAACAATGAACCCGAGTAGTTTTCCTTGTGGCACGCCAAAGACGCGCTTCGTCGGGTTAAGCTTCCATCAAAACCGCCGCAAGCTGTTGACTGTCTCCTCGAGATCAGTGATGAATTCATCGTGGGATCTGGTCTTGATGACCACGTCATCCATGTAAGCTTCAACGTTGCAGTGTAGCTGGTTTGCAAGGCACAGTTGGATGGCCCGTTGATAGGTGGCTCCTGCGTTCTTCAACCCGAATGACATTGTAGTGTATGTGTATGCTCCAAAGGGGGTGATGAACGCCGTTTTGATCTGATCTTCTTCCTTGAGAGCTATCTGGTGGTAGCCCGAGTAGCAGTCGAGGAAGGAGAGCAAGACGCAGCCAGCTGTAGAGTCGATGACTTGGTCAATGCGTGGGAGCACGAAGGGATCCTTCGGGCAGTGTTTATAGAGATCAGTATAATCCACACACATCCTCCATTCATTATTATTCTTTTTCAAGACTAGTACAGGGTTAGCTAACCACTCGGGGTGGTACACTTCTTTAAAAAAACCAGCCGCGAGTAGTTTTGCTAGCTCTTTCTTGATGGCCTCCCTCTTGTCAGGGGCGAAGCGTCGTAGTCGTTGGTTCTTCGGAGTGGTCTTAGGGTGGACTTTTAGGAAATACTCGATCAACTCCTTGGGCACCCCTGACATATCCGCTGGTTTCCACACGAATATGTCACGGTTAGCCCTAAGGAAGGTGACGAGCACGCTTTCCTAGTTGTCACCTAAGCCACCCCGATCAAAGCAGTCTTGGACGGGTCGCCTTCTTGCAGCCGGATGGGCTTGATGCCGACGTCGCTGGGGTTGGGTTTAACCCTCGACTGGCTAGGCCGCTGGTTGGAGATCTCCATCTCTGAGTTGGTCAACTTCTGCGTGGCCGCAAGTAATTCTACAGACGGCTCTGGCACGCATGATGTCATGGCGTACCTGATTGCTTCCTGATCGTAGTCGTATGACTTCTTCAGGTCGCCACGGAGTGTGAGTACGTCCGTCTTGCCTGGCATTTTAAGTAGCAGGTAGACGAAGTGGGGCAGGGCCGTGAATTTGGCTAGTGCCGATCTGCCAAGGATGGCATGATATGACGAGTCGAAGTCTGCCACTCGAACTTAATGTACTCGCTGTGGTAGTTATCTTTCATCCCGAAGGTCACTGGCAGGACCACTGACCCAAGTGGTGAAGCCGCGTTACCCGGGACAATGCCGTAGAAAAGAGCTTTGCTGGGGGTG
This sequence comes from Panicum miliaceum, assembly GCA_032594955.1. Lineage (NCBI taxonomy): Eukaryota > Viridiplantae > Streptophyta > Magnoliopsida > Poales > Poaceae > Panicum > Panicum miliaceum. Next base: position 22,205,324 of record CM064066.1, on the reverse strand, counting down.
AGCATCTTGGAGATGTCCAGGCCCATCTTCTTTAGAGTACTTGCAAGGAGCAGGTTGAGGCCGCTCCCACCGTTTATGAGTACTCGGGTTAGTTGTGAGCCCGCCATGATAGGATCGAGGACGAGCAGGAATTTTCCCGGCTCAGAGAAGCTGATCCATTGATCGTCCTTAGTGAAGGAGATCGGGACCTCGCTGTATCTCAGAGGTCGTGACGTGGCCGGCTCCACAGAGAGTATTTCGCGCAAGGTTAACTTTTGCGCGCGCTTGGAGGGGAATCCGCGGTCTCCGCCGAAGATCCTGTCTTCGGATCCTGGAAGTCTTCTTCGGATCCTGGAAGTCTTGAGCCCCCGAATTTTCACCCTCCTCGTCATCCTCCTGGTCCTTTCGCTTTCCTGCTTGAGGGAGGGGTGGTGCATTGAGTGACTTGCAGATGGTGACGCACTCGAAGAGTGTCTGTCGCGACTTTGGGTGTATCGGGCACTGTTTGTGCATGACTTTCTCGAATTGTGTGTTGTTGTTCCCCGACTTCTTGCCACGCGGATTGTGCTCAACAGCCGCGACTTCTTGGTCTGGCTTGCACTTTCGGGTGTTCCCCGAGCGGTTCCGCTTGCTCTTGTCGAAGTGGTCGTTGCCATTGCTTTGCTTGTCATGGTTGCGCTTGGGGAAGCGATCGTTCTCCCCATCCTCCTGGTCAGCCCACCGTGCCATCATGTCACGTAGCTCCACGACAGTAGTCGGGCGATTGAGTTTGAAGTCGTGGTACGTGTGCTTCGAGAAGAGCCCGTTCTAGAAGCAGCGGATGACGTCCTCGTCGGTGATGTTGGTGATGGCGGCGCGCGTCTCGAAGAAACACCGGGTATAGGACCTCAGGGTCTCGTTCATCTCTTGCTTCACCTGGGATAGATCGTGGTGAGTGCCCGCCTGATCATGGATCCTTCGAAGTTGTCGATGAAGGCCCGCTTGAGGTCCTCCCACGAGTCGATGGAGTTTGGCTTGAGGCTTTCAAGACACTTGAGGGGTGCGGACTCCAGATCCACCGGGAAGTAGAGAGCTTTGGTGGAGTTGGATCCCCCTGAAACTTCAATAGCAACGGAGTAGCATCGAATCCATAGGCGCGGGTCCTGCTTACCATCGTACTTGGGGATTCCGACTGGTTTGAACTCCTTTGGATAGGAGTTGTCGGTGATGTTGGAGGTGAAGGCGGGGAAGCGATCACTATCGTCGTCGTCATGGCACCTGCCGGAACGGTCCCTTCTCCTTGCTTCAATAACACACCGCGCGTCGCGGCCTTCATTGACCTTCTGCCTGAGGTCGATCGTGGGAGCGTCGTGAAGCCTGGCCTCGAGTGGATCTTGGCCTTGATGCCTTGATCCACGCTGGTTGCGAGTGGATTGTTGTACTTCTTGTTCATTGTTGCCACGCGCGGACGGGTTGCCCTTGTTGCGCTGGCGGTTGTCGTTCCTTCGGCTCACGGGGCCTCCTCCGGGGTTGCGACTGACCAGCACGGTTTCGGCATGGCGCTCAGACCTCGAGGGCGGATTCCGAGTGGAAGACACTGGATGTTGCCCATCGAGTTGCACGAGCATGCGCTGGGTTAGATACTGGAGCCTTTGTATTTGAGGGTTGGGTGGGAGTTGTTGGGCTAGGAGGGCTGCTTCTGCGACGGCGCCAATCGGCATACGGTACTCCTGATCCGCGACTGCTGCAAAAGCGTTGTTTAGATCCCTTGGGTCGCGGGCGCGATTCTGCGCATTGCGCCTGCGCTGGGCGCGCTTGGCGTTTTTCACCCGCCGGATCCTTCGGTCCTCCTTGTCTTCGTCCTGGGGAGCGTCAGTTATGGGCTCGTTGGCTGAGACGTCCGCAAGTTGCTCGTTGTCGTGCTCGGGGTCCAGCTCGTCGTCCTCCACGTGGCAAAGGGAGGCCATGCAGACTTGATGATCCGGCGAGTTGTTAGCCATAAGGCTATACTCGAGTAGCTTTGTGCTACTTTCTCCCTCTTCCACGATGGGAGAGAGAGGTTTGCCCTCCTGGAAGGGCAGTTCCTGCATGAAGCCCACAAGGCAGGACTCGTAATCGAGTAGTTCAGAGGGCTCAAAGCCCTTCCAGTACACAAAACGGCCTTGCGGCGTTGATGTTATGGTTAAACACAGATGGCTGCCCAAAAATGATTCGGTATGGCCATCGAGTTGCGAGTGGTTTTCAAGAGCGGGGGCCTCCCGATGAGCGGCGGCTCCCTCGTCTCCGAGTCCTTCTCGGGACTGGCTTGAAGGTGTAGTACTAAGCGAGGTGTACTCTTCGTTGGAGTCCGATTAGATGTCGAAAATGGGGCCCCCCCCGGCAAGCGGTGGCTCCCACGTCCTTGAGCTTGAGCAGCAGATCCAAATCCTCCTCCAAGTTGGAGAGGGACTTAGATTGTGTGGTCCCCTCAGATTGGTTTGAGTCCGATTCGACTAGATCTGGTGCATCACGACTGGAAGTCGCGTCAAAAATGGACATCTTTTCGATCTGCAGGGCCAGATCGGGAAGCCACAGCTCGTCGAGGTTGTCGATGAACTCGAGATCGCTGCTTCGAGTCGATGAAGAGGCCTCCAGCTCCCTGGAGTTGGCTATGTGGCTGTTGAAGCCACCCAAACCGTTGGCGACGCAGATCTAGGAGCCAAAGATGAAAGTTGTGCCCTTGTCGAGCACAACGCTGGTGAAGTTGAAGGATGCCATCGAATTCTCCTGTGGATGCTCGATGACCAACCCTACCTGGCACGCCAGCTGTCGGTGTTTTACCACCACGCCCACCGAGGGATACCCTCGAGATGGTGATTTTGTAAGTAGGGTGTCGCCGAGATCAGGAACTCGAAGGTGCAATAACACAAGGTTTAGACAGGTTTGGGCCGCCGAGAGCTTAATACCCTACGTCCTGTGTGGTTTGTATTGCCTTTAATGGTGATCGGGTGATCTCCTAGGTGATTCCCCTTGGAGGGGGTCCCTATCCGCCCTTGTATAGTCTGGGGGACAGGTTTACATGGAAGTCCTAGTCGGGTACACGCTTAGGAGTCCTACCTGAGTCCTACCGTGTCCGACTAGTTTCACTACTGTACGAGTAGTTACAACAGATGTATGGCGTGGGCCATGTCCCATCCCGTATCATAGGAAGAGCCCTTCCTACTCGAGTGCGGTGCACGTAGCGTACTTTTCCTAGGATAAGGGATGGGATATGGCCCACGCCCTACATCTTTTGTAACTACTCGTAGCGTAGTAGAACTACTCATACAGTAGTAAAACTAGTCGGATACCATAGGGAACTATTAGAAAAGTACTCAGATAAGACTCCTAGGCTTGTACCCAACTAGGACTTCCATGTAAACATGTCCCTCCAGACTATATAAGGGCGAACAGGGGCCCCATCCAAACGGGGAATCACCCCGGAGATCACCCGATCACCACCTAAGGAAATACAAACCACACAGGACGTAGGGTATTACGCTCTTGGCGGCCCGAACCTGTCTAAACCTTGTGTTCCTTGCACCTTCGAGTTTCTGATCTCGGCGACACCCTACCTAAAAACTCACCACCTCGGGGGTATCCCTCGGTGGGTATGGCGGTAAAACACCGACAGTGACCCATTGGTTTCATCAAACTTAACATCACATGTTTGTTCAACAACAACAATGGATTTGCTATAAACCCGATAAGTTTTGCTACATGATGAATACCCAAGAAGAAATCCTTCATCACACTTGCTTTAGAATTTTGATAACCGAGTTCCCTTCCTTAGAATATAGTATTTGCAACAAAAAACCCAAAAACATGAGATATTTGGCTTTCTTCCATTATGCTCATATGGAGTTTTGTTGAAGAATCTATGACGATATAGTCTTTTTGAAGCATGACAAGCGGTGTTAATAGCATCAGCCCAAAAACTATTCGAGACATTATATTCCAAAAGCATTGACCTTGCCATGTCAATCAAAATCCTATTCTTCCTTTCAACAAGACCATTTTGCTCCGGTGTATACTTGGATGAAAGCTCATGGATCATCCCCTTCTCATCACACAACTCTTGTATTTTTGCACTCACTTCCATCGTCACTTCTCACTTTTTTCACTTTGAGACCAAACTTATTTTCAGCCCTTGTCAAGAATTTCTTGAAAATATCATGTGTCGGCTTTGTAATCCACTATCACAAGATAATACCAATTTCCTCCAATGCTTCTATATGTAGTTGGACCAAATAAATCCATATGCAATAATTGCAATTGTCTTGATGTTGACATACTACTTTTGGAGGGATGTGAGTTAGGAACTTGTTTTCCCGCTTGACAAGCACTACTTATCTTTCTCAAACAACTAAATCATGTTTCAACAGCTGGTTGAGTTGTCTCATACCAACCAACCCATAGATGATTTTGAGAATAGGCAAGTAGTCAAGTTGGCATTGTTAGAAGATAAATCTACAAGATACAGCTCTCATGTCTAAAACCCTTGAGGAGCTGGAGTGCCGAACATGTGGGTAGCATGCAGCTGCAATTGGCAATTGCCAAAGAGCTCGTATTCAGATTTGATTGTGCACAAGAGCGTCGAAGTTTGGAACCCCACGAGGTGACCCTGAGGCATAAAGCAAAGCTAAACTGTCTCGGTTTGGCCTCACTTCAGCGTACTATTGTCCGGCAGCGGTCGCGGATCACATATTTGGCTCAAGGTGATGCAAACACGAAATTTTTTCATCTGCAGGCTTGCCATAGGAGCAGAAAGGGTCACATCGACAGCATCCGTGTAGGAGATGCAAGGCTGGTCAGCGAAGACGATAAAGCCGACGCCTTCTTCAGGCATTTTGTTGATATCCTAGGCACAGAATGTGCTCGTGGAGTGAATCTGGACTTCAATAACCTCGGGCTGCCCACTGTGGATACCTCCGCACTTGATCTTTGTTTCTCGGAGGAGGAGGTCTGGCGGGTTATTCAGGAAATTTTCCAATTGATCGAGCACCGGGCCCTGACGGTTTCACTGGGCTGTTCTACAGAACGGCTTGGAATATTATCAAAGGCAACATTATGCGTGCTTTCCACGCTCTCTATCTCATCAATCAGGCTTATATTGTGCTGTTAAGGAAGAAGGAGGACGCAAGTGAGATTGGTGATTACAGGCCAATTAGCCTCATTCATAGCTTCGCCAAGCTTTCCACCAAAGTTCTAGCCACAAGATTGGCTCCCCTCATGCACCAGCTCGTTAGGCTGAACCAAAGTGCCTTTATACAAGGCCGGATGATTCATGAAAATTACAGAGCTGTTCAACTCTCGGCTAAGCTTCTTCATTAAAGCAAAAAGCCCTGCGCCCTTCTCAAAATTGATATAGCTAAAGCTTTCGACACGGTGAGCTGGTCATTTCTCTTTCTCCTCCTAGAGCACCTTGGTTTTTCTCGTCGCTGTCCTTGCTGCTATCTTCGGCCAGCACAAGAATCATTTTTAATGGTGCGCCGGGCCGTCGAATTTGCCATGCTAGGGGGCTCCGGCAAGGTGATCCATTGTAGCCGCTGCTGTTTGTCATCCTATGGAGGCTTTGAATGCTATGTTGCGTACTGCAGATGAAAGGTTGTTGTTTGAGCCGCTCCATGCCAAAGTCAGAGAGCAGACTTTCTTTTATGCTGATGATGTTGTTATTTTTCTCTCCACCAAGCAGCAGGACCTGGTTTTATTGAAGGTAATTCTGGAAATTTTCGGTCAGGCGTCAGGGTTGAGAACTAATGGAAATGCCTCATCTCGCCAATTCAATGTGGCCTGGAAGACACAGTGACCCTATTGCATTTTTTTCCAGGCAAGCTTGATCCTTTCCCTGTTAGATATCTTGGCATACCATTGGGCGTTACTAAACTCCGCAAGTCAGACCTCCAACCATTAGTGGACAAAGTGGCCAATCGCTTGCCTACTTGGAAAGCCTCCATGATAAACAAAGTTGGTAGAGCTGTTCTGATCAAAATGACACTTTCGGCCATTCCAACCCACACTGCCCTGGCCGTCGAAATTTCGCCTTGGGTCATCAAGCGTATCGACAAAAATCAGGACGTCTTTCCTTTGGAATGGATCTGCTTCAGCCACCGGTGGCTGCTGTGCGCTTGCTTGGCCACGAGTGTGTCGTCCGCCTGATCTGGGCGGCTTAGGCTTCTTGGACCTGCAGATTTTCGGCTACGCTCTGCGGATGCGTTGGTTATGGTTAAAAAAAAACTGATGACTCTCGCCCTTGGTCGCACCTACCAGTGAAGCATGAGCCAATCGTCACTGCCATGTTCAACGCCTCGGTCTCTGTCAAAATTGGTGACGGCACTACTGCCTTGTTTTGGTAAGATCGCTGGTTGCAGGGACACTCGATTGTTGAACTGGCGCCGTGCTTGTACAGTGTTGTTGTTGGTCCTCGCACGCGTCGATCTCGCCTGGTAGCAGATGGCTGCTCCCAAAGGCTTTGGGTTCATGATATCACGGGTGCCCTAACTGTTTAGGTCATACTTGATTACCTCATGATCTGGGACATGGTCGAATCCACGACTCTACTGCCAAATAGAAAGGACAAATTCCTCTGGAAATGGACAGCTGATCATACCTTCTTAACTGCCTCCGCTTACCGTGCTTTCATTGGCCAATATTCGGTAGCGGGTGCTAAGCTGATTTGGAAGGTAAGGGCGCCGGGGAAATGCAGTTTTTTCTGTTGGCTAGCTATCCACGATCGCTGTTGGACAGCCGAGCGGGTGTAAACGGCACAATCTCCAGAAAGACGATGTTTGCGTTCTGTGTGGCCAGGAGTCAGAGACAATCTCTCATCTACTCGTCGGGTGCTCCTTTACAAGGCAGATTTGGCACTCGGTGTTGCTGCGGTACAATGGCAATCCTTTTCACCGCAGGATCCTAATGGCATTTTCACTGATTGGTGGCTCCGAGCTCGGAAAAGCCTGGGCAAGAAAGACCGTAGATGTTTTGATTCCTTGGTCGTCCTCACATTCTGGACTGTTTGGAAGGAACGCAACAGAAGGACTTTTGATCATGTCGATCATTCGGTCAATGAGATAGTTAACCTGATTATCGATGAGGCGATGGCTTGGACCTTTGCTGGTTTCAAGCCGCTAGAGATCTTCGTTGCCATGTGTGGGCGCTCTGTGGGCGCTTTTTCCTTTCTTTTTCATTTTTCTCCTTTCTGGATCTCTTTTGGTATGAACTGCGGTTCATAGCATTTTGGATCCTTGTACTAATGCTTCCCTCTCAATAAAATACGTGCCCAGGCACATTCGCTAAAAAACCTTGAATATGCAATCATTTCATTCAAACTAGTAACTTCGACACCATCACTAGTAAACGTGCACTTGTAACCATGATCACAAAGTTGATCAACCGATAAAAGATTGAAATTGAGAGAATCAACTAGCAACATATTTGAGAGTGAGTGATCATTTGATATAGCAATTTTACCCAATCCTTTCACTTCACCCTTGCTATTGTCACCAAAGGTGATATTGTGGTAACCAATAGCTTCATCATCAAGAGAGGAAAACATATTTGAATCACCGGTCATATGTTGAGTGCACCCACTATCAAGCACCCAATATCTTTCTCCGGCCTTGTAATTTACCTACAAAAAGAAATTAGCTCTTTTAGGTACCTAAACTTTCTTGAGTCCTTGAATGTTAGTGAACAAGATTTTAGGCACCCAAATGACATTCTTTTTAGCACCACCTATAGGTAACCCAACAAATTTTGCAGAAACATTACCACTAGAATTTTTCATAAGAACATATATAGAGTCAAAGGATGTGGCTTTCTTGTTTGTGCAGTTTTTCTCATCATGACCAACTTTCTTGCAAAATTCAAAAAAGGGATGGCCACTATTCTTCACAAAGATGGTCTTTGTTTGAACAAAAGCTTCCTTCCCTTTCTTGAGAATGTCGGTGTTTTATCCTCTATTTGCTACCGAGGAGATACCCCAAGGTAGTAGATTGTTTGGTGGGGGATCGTCGGACCTAGAGCTTGATGGAAAAAGCGAGGACATAAGACACGGATTTAGACAAGTTCGGACCGCCGGAGTAGCGTTCCCTACGTCCTGTTGGGGGTTTTGCACCCTGCGCTTGGGTGTTTCTCTGTTGAGTCTGCCGATCCAGGTACCCCTGCCCTCCTTTATATATCCCAGGGGCGGGTTACTAGTTGATTACAAGGTAGGAGTCCTAGTAGGATTACAGGGTAGAGTCCAAGTAGCATTACAGAGGAATCCTAGTAGGAGTCCGACTTCTTTTTTTGCAGGTAGCTTCCATGCAGATAATTGGGGATCTATCTATAACACGCTACGCTAGGTGTTTAAAATCCTAAGCAAAAAAACTTAAACATGGCATCATGCATGATCACTAATAATTATTGAAACCATGCATTTTTACATATGTGTATATGCATGTGTATGTTTGTGTGTATGTAAGGCTTGCATAGTAGGTGGCAACCTTGTACTTGCTCAACTTATCATGACATGTGTAGTATCACAACACTCATATTTCAGTGTTTTACTTCGCTTAAGGGTCCATTTCCAAATTCAAATTTCAAACCCATAAAATATCCTAGTAGTTGAAATTTTAAAATAAATTTCAAATTACAGATCAAATGAACTTTTGCCTAAAATAAAAGTTGTATGTTTTGAAATTCTCTAAAACTTTTGTATTCAAAATTTTTCAAACTTCAGTTGAAAAAATTGAGAAAATTTGAGTTGAGCTTGGCCCTTTCTTCTTTTTCTCTCTTTTGTCTCTTCTCTCTCCCTCCCCTGTTTCCCAACCAGGGCAGGCTGTTGGCACCACGCGCCGCGCGATTCCTGACCGGCGCGCCGCGCCAAAGGCCCCTCCCCGACTGGCTGCTGCCTCCAGCCTGACCGCGCCTTCTCCCGCACGCCAAGCCCCCTGTCGCATCTACCATTGGCTGCCACGAGTCACCAGATTCTGCCACTGCTCCCCAACGCTCATCCGCGGCCATCCCCTTGCTGCGCGCCTGCTCCGGCCGCCCATGGCCCGAGTGTTGCTCGCCTATAAAAGGGGCACACACGGCCCCTGCTTGCGCGCCAGACCTCGCCGTCGCACGCCATTAACGTCGTTGCCCAAACCCCATGCCGAGCCCCACCCTCCGTCCACCCTCCACCCGAGCCGAGCCCCTAAATCGGTTCCCCACGGTCCGGCCTCCCTCACCCAGCATCGTCGGAGCACCGCCAGCCGCAACCACCGGCCGCCGACGAGCAAGGCTCCCGCAGCCAGCCCTCCTCCGGTCGTCCTAGCCGCAACCAAGGCCCCGAAAGGTAGCCCTCATTCCCCTCGTGCTTCCCCACCACTTCCCCTTCGCCGCCGGCGAGATTCATCGCCGGATTTCGGCCAGGAACCGTCCAACTCCGCCCAGGGACTACATTGCAAACGCCCAGATCTTTTTAGGGTCCTTCCTACATAAACCAGGGACCTGTTCGTAAGGAAAGAAACTGTGTTGTTGTGTTGAATTCGCGAACTTGTAAAATCCGCCAAAAATTTTAGAAAAATCAGAAAAATACAAGCTAAAATGTTATGAGTCCATTGAAACAAGAGCTATAACTTTTGTTAATACACATCTTGATTTTCTTCATGAATCTTGCTCTAGCATAAATACTAGATTATTGAGCTCATGAAGGTATCTTTTATTATAGGCAAGTGATGGTAATTTTTGGGCAGTGGCTTAGATTCTAGATGAGTAGCTTAGAGTAGAAATATCAGGACCAGATCTGAGCTCTAGCTATAGTTGTTTATAAATCCTGATTAATGCACTAGTTGGAAGATTTATTTGTTTACCATGTTCTATAGTAATTCTAGGGATGAAACTTTTACAGATGTGATACATTGACACAAAGATGCTATAGAAAACGTTTGGGACTTTTTGCTTCCGTATAACTTGCTCACATGATTTTAGCCTTGAATAAGTGCAATAAATCATTATAAATAGTTACTGTGCTAGGAAAATTATGGTATTTTCACCAGAGGACATATTTAATTTCTAGGTCATTCTAGAAAAATTTGAGGTACAGAAGCTCTGTAGTTCTGTCAGGATAAATAAATTTTGGATAATGTAGATATATTTTGCTATATTTTCTATGCTCTTTTAATTGCTTAATAAAATGTGAAAATTTACAGTAGGGTCACAATAGGTGTGAGCATACTCTGTAAAATTGTGAGCGTCATTACTTGCTTGGTTTGATCTGCATAAATGAATCTAGGTTCTAGCAGTAGTTGTTTACTTGATTTATCATGATTAATCTGCTATGTAAAAATGGCTGAAATTTTTACAGTGAGTTTGTCACTAGAAAATGTACTCTGTATAAAAATATCAACATCAGAAAATATATCTAACTTCAAATATAAATCCCACATGATGTCTTGTCTCTAAACATGAAAACACAAAAGTTCTGCATGTAAATGAAATGAGAAAACACCCCACTTACTTAATAGAGTTAGTTAATCTAAATAGTACTTGGTAAACGACTGTCTAAGAAAATATAAATTGAATATTTTACAACTTAACTTGAGTTTTGTTGGATTACAACATTATAGTGAAATAAGTTATTTATCTTCTACCATTAAAACACTCATACATGTGCATTCATATAGAATCGACTACTCACACAGATGGAACGTAGGAGCTGATCCCCGAGTCCAAGAGTGAGCAGTGTGAAGCTCAAGTAAATCTAACTGAAGTTGTTGAAGACCCGAACCAAAGTTTGGAAGAGTCCAAGGCTAACTTTGCTCAGGAGGCAAGTCCCGGAGCATGAACCCTATTTTTCAACTTATGCAATGTTATTACTTCTATGTATTTGTGCATTTAAGTTTATAGGAGTATTGAAACCTTAGTTGCATGATCCTAGTACCTATGTTTGAAGACTAGTATGTGTAGGATATTAGATTTCCATGCTAATAGGACTCCGGTAAAAGTCGAGTGATTGTCTGTCACTCATGAGATATAGGAGTTGCTTCTTTACTTATGTTGGAATCATAAGGTCGACGGGGCGGGGCTGTTTACGATATTCATGTTGATGAGACTTGGATGTTTAGGAGTCGGCTAAGTATATACCAGTAGTCGGGTAAGCCTTGCTATACTCAGCCTTGCTTGTGGCTTTGTTTTTAGGTGAGACTTTTTGAGGACATGGTTGCTAGTTTGACTTGGCCGTGTACTCTTTCTCCTGGTTGGTCGGTGGAATGGGATGCGTCCCAGACCAATGATGATAACGCTAAATGATATCATGTACGGGCTTCATCATGATATCTTGTATCGTCGTTAAAACTATCATTTTTTATTTATTTTCTGCTGCACTTTTAAAATCTGAAGTATTTTGTTTTATGAATTCAAACTTAGTTTGTAATAATAATTCATGTTGAACTCTATGATGTAAAATTTGTGGGTTGTTGTAATCTCTGGGCTCACCTTCGTGTGGGTAGTATTTATGCTTTGTTTCGATCCAAATTCCAGTGGTTGCATCGGGATATTCCCCGATAGACTGTCGAGTTACTCCGGTTGAAGTGCAAGTTAGCCGTGATTGCCCTTGTGGTGATGGTTAGCGCACTTGATCCGGATTAATTCGGGCAGTTCTGCCGCACTATCCCTGACAAGCCCCAGAGCTCTTCGCAGCCGAGTAGTGCATACTTCCGAGTACTTCTGGAGTCATTTTTGAGTTCTTCTTAACTTCATCTAGAATGTGTCTCCCCGAGTACTTTCCTGACTGCTTCGAGTCTATGACGTGCTCATGCCCCCGAGTAGTTTAAATCTTCAAAAATAACCTTTTGTATACGGTGCGATGAAAATCGCACTCCATATGGAGTAGCCCCCAGCCTTAGGTTGAATCGAAGAATCAGGCTGAGGGTCAAATTAGTCTTGAATCTTCTTTGTCTTCCAAATAAATTTGAAAAATAAGTCGCTGATGACACGTGTCCTGCAGCCCCCGAGCCTTAAATCCAAATCCAAAGTTTGGTAAAAGGATTCAAAAGAACATGGCATGCATTTGTAGAATATCTTCTGAGTAGTTTTGCGTCGTCCAGCCCCTGAACTTATGAGCCAGGTGAGTCGTAGGAGCCACGTCGAGTAGTTTCTGGCGTGCAACCCCCGAGCTTATGAGACAGGTGAGCCATAGCAGCCATGTCGAGTAGTTATTGATGCCTAGCCCCCGCGCCTGGGAGCTAGCGGAGCCATTGGAGATGTGCCGAGCAAACTGGAGAGTTGTTGCCGAAGCTCGATCTGAAAAAAGACAATGCATACATTATGTAGCATAATGCGAAGATACCAAAATTTATTTGGTGTAAAAATAAACTTGTTGTGTCGAGCTCTTGTTTAGGCCACGTAAATCTCCCGAGTAGTACGCCTGTTACGTTTAAGCACCTGGTCCTATTTTAGCCATCGCTTATAGAGTGTATGAGACCTTTATCCCGTGTACGTGTAGAGGCGTTAGGCGTGACAGAAGAACCGAGATTTCATGGATTAAGGCATGTGCTACCCGAGTAGACTAGCGATCGTTAAGAGAATACAACGAATGCAGGAAAAAGTAGTCGTCATTGCGACAAAGAGAATGCTCGTTGGCATGAAGTAGTTGGTGAGAGTTTTTAACCCTTCGGCGAGGAGAACGCGTGTTGCACATAAAGTAGGCAGCGAAGTGTAGCTCAGAAGGGTTTCACGCCCATCATGCGTAAAGTAGGCGCGTAAAGTAGGCGGTGAGAGTTTTCAACCCTTCGGCGAGGGGAACGCATGTTGCGCGTAAAGTAGGTGGCGAAGTGTAGCTCAGGAGGGTTTCACGCCCATCAAGAGGCGTACACAGAGAAGTAGCCGATCTTGTGGAGAACAAGTCGTAGAAAGGTATAAGTCACTTAGCTTGATTCATGGGTGATTTGTTGATGAAGCCAACTAGTTGGAGTTGATTCTGACTAGTTTCTAGTCGAGACGAGTGGTCGTCGAGGCCGGCGGCAGCGCGTCGATGTTGCGGCACAAGTTGAAGTCAGGCCGAGTGGCCGAGATTGTCGATGCGGCACGAGCTGGAGTCCAGCCATGTAGTCAAGATCGATGTAGTCATTCGCTCAAAGATCCAGTCTTGAACTCGACGAATCCATCTATTGTTCATATGTACGGAGTGGCAATCCGCCACGTTGTGTGGATTGATCTTGATGAAGTGGTCCTTCAAGCTCGCCTGATGATCTCGACGATATGCCCCACAGTGGGCGCCATCTGTCGGTGTTTTATCCGCTAAGCTACTGAGGGGATACCCCCAAGGTAGTAGATTGTTTTGTGGGGAATCGTCGGACCTGGAGCTTGATGGTAAAAGCAAGGACACAAGACACGGATTTAGACAGGTTCGGGCCGCCAGAGTAGCGTAATACCCTACGTCCTGTTGATGGTATTGTATATTCCACCCTACGCTTGGGTGTTTCTCTATTGAGTTTGCCGATCTAGGTACCCCTGCCCTCCTTTATATATCCCCGGGGGCGGGTTACTAGTCGGTTACAAGGTAGGAGTCCTAGTAGGATTACAGGGTAGAGTCCTAGTAGCATTACAGAGGAATCCTAGTAGTAGTCTGACTTCTTTTTTTTGCAGGCACTTGGGGATCTATCCCTGGCAGGGAATATACCCAAAGCCTTGTTTGTTCAAGGCAAATTTTTTATTTGTCCAACTATGATTAAATTGAGCTCTACTATCATAGCACTTTCTCAAATCATTGGTCAAGCATACAACTTCTTTATTCAACAATTCATTCTCCATAAGAAGTGACTTATCACAACAGGATTCATCACTCAAGCAAGATAAATCACTAGAGCTACAAGATGGGTTAGTGACAATAGGAGCACAACATTTTTAACAAATTAAGTCACAATCGACACCCACACTCAATTTTGCCTTGTTTTCATGAGCAAGTAAGGTGTTGTGAGCTTCCTCATGCTTCTCATGAGTTTCTTTTAGATTCTCATGAGAGGTCTTTAGATCCTCATAGGATGCTTGAAGAGAATGGAATTTCAACTTCAAGTCTCTCAACTTTGCCTTTTCTTTACTTATGAACTCATCGACATCATTGAGCATGTCAACAAGATCATCATAAGTAAGGTCTTCAAGTTCACCATCTTGTAATACCTTTGTACCATCTTTTGCCATATGACAATGTGGTGTGGAGAAGAGTGAAGAAGCCTCCTTGATAGCAATTCTGGCAACTCCCTTGGATGGCTTGTCATCATCATCATCATCGTCATCAGAGCTTACATCAGAATCCCACTCAACATAATATGCTTGGCTATTTTCTTTTCTTCTTGAGAAATTTCTTCTTCTTCTTATCATCTTCTTTCTTATCTTTCTTGTTCTTATATCTTTCTTGTTTGGACAATTGATGATAATATGACCCAATTCACCACATTCAAAACATTTCTTATCACCAAAAGGATTCTTTTGATGATTGCCCTTTCTTTCCATAGTTCTTCTTCTTCATGAATCTTCTAAATCATCTCAAAAAGAGAGCCATTTCTTCATCTGATTCATCCTCATTGCAATCATCATCACTATCATCTTTTGAACCTTGTGCCTTGAATGCTACATTCTTTTTCTTCTCATCATTGGCTGCACCCATAAACTTCATCTTGTGACTTCTTGAACATATCGTGGTTGAGCACTTCTCCCAAAAATTTCAGTAGGAGTAGTAGCCTTGAAGTTTGACCTCACAAGCAAGATCGCAATGGTGTCATATCTCTTCGGAAGGGACCTAAGAAACTTGTGAGAGAAATCAACATCCGGCACATCAAAACCAAGTCGCTTGAGCTCATTCACATTGTCATTTGACCGGTTGAACATCTCGGGCACACTTTCATCCTTCTTCATTGCAAATTCACTAAATTTTGCTTTAAGCACATACATGTTAGCTTTTTTCATGGATGATGTACCCTCATGAATTTCTATAAGTTTCTTCCATATTTCATTTGCAGTCTTGAGATTCTTGATCCGGTTGAACTCACTCACATCAAGAGCACTACATAAAACATTCATCGCTTGATCATGGAGTAGTTCGTTTTCTTCATCACGAGGTGTCAAGTTTTTATCATCTAGAACAACAAATCCATCATTCACAATTGTCCATATCTTTCTACTCATAGCCTTGAGATGAACTGTCATTGTACTCTTCCAATAATCATAATTATCCCCATCAAATATCGATGGCTTCCCAACATGAATACCATTATCACTAGTCATTATTCTTACTCCAGGATGATTAAATCCTTGCTAAAATGGAGTCCTTATCTCTGATACCAATTGTAGGATCAAGGATATCGACTAGAGGGGGGTGAATAGGCGGTTTTAACTAAAACACCAACACTAAGCAAAATTAATTAGTAACACAAGTGAGCACCTATTTCTACTAACTCCTATCACTAGTTGGGTTTTGCAACCTAGGGTGATAAGAAGCAATTCAATTTCTACAAAGGTAAAGTGCTCAAAGTAAATTGCAAGAATAAAATGAGCAAAGAAATAACCGGCACGAGACAAGAATTTTTCTCGTGGTGTCGATGACTTGCCGGTCACCCCTAGTCCATGTTGAGGTGGATTCAAAGCTTCAACCGCTCCTCTATCAAGAACTCCTCTTGATTTTGAGCCGGCTTGAATCAATGAACCTCTCCAAACCTCGATTCCACTAGATTTGCTCTTCACCACTCCGGCGAGGTGAGCATAAGAACCTCTCACAAATCAAATCGGGGCTCCTCCGCAATCTTCTTGAAGGGCTCAACGGTTTCGCCTTCTCCAAGCCATCTAGGGAGCAGCAACTCCCAAGAGTAACAAGTTGATGATGCTTGCTTGAAGACTCCCTAGTGCCACAAAGCTCAAACTCTTGATGCAATGCACTAGGATGCTCTCACACTCTCAAGAATGCAACCACCAAGCAAAGTGAGTGAGAGAGAGAAGGGAGCTGGCTCTAATATGTCAAGAAAGCTTTTCAAAGTGTCAAGAGACCTCACCACAAGCCGGGCATGAGGTATATATAGCCACTCCCTCGAAATCTAGCCGTTACCTTCAAAACCCGACGAAACAGAGTTATAGCGGACTGTCTGCCTCACAAAAACCGGATTGTCCGCCATTCAAACCCAATGGCTAGAAGTGCAATAAATGCGTGTCAGAGTCAATCGTTACAGCCCCGGCAGACTGTTCGCCTCACAACTCACGAACCGACAGCAGTTCAAACTACTCGAACACACAGAACTCCTAAAGTTCTGTCTGGGTCCAAAGATTAGCGGGCGCACCATCCCTCGCTCTCGTCCCTCTCCGCCGAGCCGCTCCGCCACCGTGCGCCCTTCTCCAACACTTGCTCGCTTCACCGATAACTCTGTTGCACTCGCTGCTCCCTCCTCTCTCCAGACCCGCTCCGGCCCAAA
Organism: Panicum miliaceum; assembly: GCA_032594955.1. NCBI lineage: Eukaryota > Viridiplantae > Streptophyta > Magnoliopsida > Poales > Poaceae > Panicum > Panicum miliaceum. Next base: position 22,188,924 of record CM064066.1, on the reverse strand, counting down.
ACCGAGGCCGGGAATGCGTAATCGTGTTTCCCCGGCGAGCCTTCTAGTCGGCTGCCGCCGTTGCTGAACCCTGCTTGCGCCGCCACCCGATCCCCTCGCACCCTGAGCCGGCCGATCTAGATCCGATGGGTCAGATTAGATCTGACACGAATCAAAATCCCGCCACATACCCGTCAACCTGGCGTTTTTGCAAAAGAACCCCTCTATTTTTTAAAAATCAACCCGCGCTCCACCCCTCTAATTAAATCTAAAAAGGCTTTTCTAAGAACCCGCCATCCAGAACCTCTCTATTTAAGTTTAATCTTGTTTTAGCCCTCGGTTCTTCGTTTAGAGCCTTTTTAGATTTAAATATTTTACAAATAAGCCCTTGTAACCCTGTTTTAGCCTTTCTTCATTTTAACTCCATTTTCATCGATTCTTGCGCTCGCGATCCTTACAAGTCTACAGTAGCTTTGTAGCCTTGTTTTTCTCTATTTACATTGCTTGGTGTACGGTTTCTTATTTATTGTACTTGTTTGCTTGTATGTATATACTTGTGTGATGCGATAGACGGTTCGCAGTTCAAGGATCCGCAAGACCAAAACTTTGTAGACACTAAGCAACAGTAGTGCTTTGAAGAAGGCAGTGTTCCTTGATCATATTCTAGTCCTAATAATCATTAATACACACCATTACTTTATATGCATGCATGTGTCTTGAATATGATGGGACCCAAACTGAGGACATGCCTAGTTTCTATTGTACTTCCTTGATTCATCTTGGGTAGCTATGCTAGTTGCTTGTACTCTTGGGATATGGTTGGTTGACTTGAAACAAATGCTACACCTGATTTACTTCATGTTATCGGTTATTCAATGTTGTTAATAACAAGATCATAGGCTTTATTCGGAATATGGAGAACCACCTCGGAAAATAGTGCAACCACAATAATACTACATGGCTCTGGTCTTGGCTAATTAATTAGAAACTCTAGCTTGTAATAATCTTACCGAAAATGCAAGAGGGGAGTGCATTGATGGGGTATAGCCTGATACTCTTGGAGGCTTTGTTTATGGTCCTTGGCTAAGGTACCGCCTCACTAGGGAGGGTTACGACCATTGTGGCCTGACATCTTAGCGGATTATTGCAAGATAGGGAATCTTTGTAAAGACCTTGTAGTGAATCCCTGTCACTCACCTTGGAAGTGTTTAAGGGTCTTGCAAACCCGAGCACTAAGGAAAACATAAATTGTGGGTAAAGTGTACAACCTTTGCAGTGTTAAAACTGATATATCAGCCGTGTTCATGATCAAGAGCGGCTTGGACCCTCACATGATTAATTAACTTGAAGATGATCTAAATTACTGTTCTTTATTTATGATATCGTTGTTACTTATCTCTATTTTTTAATTATGGGCTTTTGGTATAAACTTACACTTAGTTTAATGCTTGCAAATAAAATTTGACCAACTTAAAGTGCTTATCGCAGTTAAACCATGTCAGCTATTCCTTGAACTTAGCCTGGCATGTCATATAATTTACTATACTTGCTAAGTACCAACCATAAGTGTACTCATGTTTGTTTTATTAAAACAAATGTTGCTCAAAACAAGATAATAGCCCGGATTTCCCTGAAGACTTCGTAGATTGCTAGGCGTATGTCTCCCAGTCGTCTGCATATGAAGATGAAGTTCCGCTGCTAGAATATTCGGTTATGTAATAAAGTATTCTAATACTCTCTTCCGTTATGACATTGTAGTTGATATTCTCTTTCAACGCCTATCATATGTGTGTATGAGATGCATCTGGTTTCTCCTTAAAACCGGGTGTGACATAGCTACATGCATTTAGACTGCACATTTTGGCACACACAAAGACAAGATCTCATTTTCATAATCCATAAATCAACATATCTTAAGATTAGAAGTCCATTTACCCCTACATGCCTCGAATAAACCCCATGTATCAAAGACATAAGTCACTATCAGTTAATAATGTCACCCTTAAACACATATATAACCTCATGTCACTACAAATCACAGCAATGGACTTCATCACTGTATGAAATAATGGGAAAATAATTAGTACATGAGCTGGCTAATAGCATGGCACAAAGTAATACTCGAGTACAATGTTATACCAAATGCGTAAACTAGCAGAAATAATGGGAAAATAATCAGTACAGACTTCACATGAACACAAGTTATTGCTGCACAAGTCCTTTTGACATGGCAGAAATTAAAGTGAATCGTAGTAGTATAAAATAAGTGTGTTAGGGTCGGATCAAAGTACTGGTCAAGCATACTGATTGCAAGTAATATTAAGATTGGATCTATACTTTATTTTAAGAATTAAGTGGCAAACATCAGGTCATCATATTTTTGTACAGGGTCATTGACCTTTGCTCTTATCACAAGAACTTATTCAATATAGCTGTAGCAGACTAGCAGGCAATAATGTTAAAACATGGCAAACATTTACTTTCTGTCTACAACCTTCTCGTATTCAGTAAACCAAAGATTAACAAGTAAATACATATGAAACATACTGTAGTGAATTACATGTAGCATGAATGAATTTCTTGGTAACTTGTGTTGGAGCTCTTAAAACTGTAAATATGCACTGCTCCAACTGTGATGGAAGAATGAACATTTTGCTTCAACAGTAATGGAAGATACTCCAACGGCTAAAGGAAGAAGTACCTTTTTCAGACTTTGTGCATGTAGAGAGCTTGTTTTGCTAAAAGGGCACAATAATATTAATACTCAATAGCTCTTGATAACCTGTATAAGACAGGCAACAACCAATTTTTTAATGAAATGCCAGCCAATTCCACAAAACAGTCAATTATGGTTAACTGACACTTTGAAAAAAATAATGCATAGGAAGGACTAAGAAACTGAACCTGCAGTAGGATGGCAAGCATAGGAGAGGTCTCATCTTAAAGCCAAAGGACGAGGCGAGGCTTGGTCTGGGCTGAATCCACAGGATGGGCTTCATCTTCATGCTGAATATCAACTATTATTAAATAGGAAAATATTCTAATGAATCTGCAGAAGTACATTTAAATTCTCAAACTAATTAAGGTAACTTTGTGAAGTAACACACAAAAATAATAGTCTTATATATACCAATATTTTCATATACATATTAGACTACATATAAGTTATCTTGTAGAAGTTTCAATAATTTTTTAACTCATTTACTATTTTCAATAGTTTAAATAAATTTCTAAGTGTTTATTGAAAGTACAATTTGAACTACACTTATCTCAAATAATATTTAAATATTTACACAAAAATAAGTTTAAGGAGTTCTGATCCATTATAGCTCATATCTTGAAAATAGATGAAAGTTCAAAATGTTTTTTAGGAATAATTCAAACTTCTATTTACACTTATTATAAAACAATGATAATAATACGTAAAACTTGTCCGAAAAATCTTTAAATTTGAATAGAATCATTTTCTGGATGTATAAGCTTGACATAAAAGTTTCATAAGATTTTACAAAAATTGGAGTATACATTGTTCACAAAATGGATAGATCTCTCACATTGTTTCACACAACTTAAGTCAAACTTTGAAGTTTTCTCCACCCTAAATTCTTTTCTTGCTCATATACACTTGAATTTGGACATAGCCTTAACTTAACCCTCCTATTAACATTTGTGGATTTACATTGCCGCCTGTTGTGCAAAAAAGTTATTTTACTAATTTTTTTAATAACTGATTCAAGCATCCTTCTGAAGTAACTAGCAAAAATAATTATTTTATATATTCCAATATATTTTTTACATTTAATAGATAACATTTAAGTTGTCATGTAGAAGTTTCAACAGTTATTGAATAGATTTGGTATTTTCTATCATTTAAATGAATTTCTGCATGCTTATCAAAAGTAATTCCATGTTGAACTATGTGTACCTCCAATAAGATTTGAAAAACTATAAAAAAATTATATTTAGACTCATATGTTCCATTCTATCGCATGTATTGGAGATAGATAAAAAAATTCAGTTATCTTTTAGGCACAATTCAAACTTCTATATCCAAATTACCACATAATAATTATAATAATATCTAAATTTAGTAAGAAAATTCTACAAATTGACGTGGCAACATATTTTTGGCACATAAGCTTGTCATAATGTCACACCCGATTTTGAAAAGGAACCGAATGCATCTCATATGTGCGCCAGGATCAAGTTCCACACATATGATAGACGATACAAGTGTATACCCAAAATAATATCATAACGAAAGAGAGTATTATAGTACTTTATTACATAACCGAAAGTTTTAATCTTAAGCGAATAAATAAAATTTTATAACTAGCAGCGGACTTCAACTTCACAGGCAGATGACTGGGAGACATACGCCTAGAACTCCTCAAAATCTTCAGGGAACTCCGGACAATTATCTTGATCTGAGTAGCATTTATTTTAATAAAGCAAGTGTGAGTACACTTATGGTTGGTACTCAGCAAGTGGAGTAAATTATATGACATGCAAGGCCAAAATCATGGAAAAGCTGATATGGTTTGACTGCGATAAGCATTTTTAGTTAATCAAGTTTTATTTAGCAAGCATTAACTAAGTGTAAGTATATACCAATAATTAAATAAATAATAGAGATAAATAACAACAACATAAATAAAGAACATCAATTTAGATCATCTTTAAGTTCAATTATCATGTGGGAGTCCAAGCCGCTCTTAACTGTGAGCACGGCTGATATATCAGTTTTCACTCTGCAGATGTTGTACACTTTACCCACAACTCGTGTTTCCCTTAATGCCCAGGTTTGCAAAGGCCTTAAACACTTCCGAGGTGAGTGGCAGGGATTCACTACGAGGCCTTTACAAAGATTCCCTAACTTATGACAATCCGCTAAGGTTTCAAGTCAAAGCGGTCATAACTATCCCTAATGAGGCAGACACTTTAACCAAGACCATATCATACCCTCAAGAGGACCGAGCTATACCCCGACGATGCAACCCCTCTTGCCCTTTCAGTAAGATTATCATAAGCTAAAGTTTCTAATTAATTAGCCAAGAGCAGAGCCATGTAGTATTGTGGTTGCACTGTTTTCCTGGGTGGTTCTCCATGTTCCAATTAATGCAATGATCTTAAAGTTATTACCGTAAAATATTCCAGAACATGAGGTAAAACAAGCGTAGCATTGTTTCCAAGTTAACCAACCATAGTCTAAGTAAAAGCAACTAGTGTAGCTACAACATAAATAACAACCCAAGTTTAATCAAGGAATTTCAAGAGAAACTAGGCATGTCCTTAGTTTGGGATCCATCATATTATAGACACATGCATGCATATAAAGTAAATGTGTGTATTTAGAAGTTATTAGGACTGGAATATGATCAAAAAATATAAACAGAGCAAAACAATGTTATAAAGCTATTGTATACGTCACAAGGGTCACGTGAGCGCGAGAATCGATGAAAATGGAGTTAAAACGGAGAAGTTATGGCCAAAACATGATTCTAGGGGCTTATTTGTAGAAGATTTGAAACTAGAAGGGCTCTAGTCATTGAAATTGAGGGTTAAAACATAATTAAACCGTAGATCTAGGGTGTAGATTGAAAAACAGAGGGGCTAGGGACGGTGGGTTCTATTTTGGAAAAAGACCGGGGCTTAAACAGAAGAAAACGTATCTATTCATTAATACTTTTGAACTGTCATGGACTGCAGGTTGATTTCTATAAAACTTAGGGTTTCTTTTGCAAAAAGACCTAGGGTTTGACCGGTAAGGGGTTATTTGACTCGGGTTAGATCTAATCTAACCCGTCGGATCGGGATCCGACGGCTTGGGAGAAACTGGGAGGCGCGGCGGCGGCGCTGACATGGGCACGCGGCAGCGCACGGCAGCGGGCGGCGGCGGGGCCGCCGGACTTGGCCGTAAATGGCCGTTCGGCCTCGATTTCGAGCGCGGGCTGCACGAGAAGGACGAGGGCGCGACGGGGAAACCATCTAGGGGCTCGGTTGGGCAAGGCGGGGCCGGAGAGGGGCACACGATGGCGGCGCGCGGCCGCGGAGCATCGGCAAGGGATTGCGCGCGCGGGAAGGCGGGAAAGAGGGGGAAAACAGGCCGGCGATGCTCCTCACCACAACGCGGAACTTCGGCGGTGGCTCACGGCAACGGAGGAGCGGCGGCTCGCGGCGACGGAGGAGCGGCGACTGCAGGTTGGGGAAATGAGGGCGCGGGGCGGCGGCTTTATTGGGGCGGCCGAGGGGCCTCGACATGCGGGCCCGGGGCGCCGCGCGAGCGGAGGCGGCGTGCCGCAGCCGGACTCGGGGTCGAGCCCGAGTCTGGCTCGAGGTCGGGGACGACCACGACGGGCGGGGCCCGCCTAGCGGTGAGGGAGAGAGGGAGAGCGGCAGAGCGCCGGGCGGGCTGGGCCGCTGGGCTAGGAAGGGGGAGAGGCGAAGCGGTTAGGCGGCTGGGCCGTGCGGGGAAAAGGAAAGGGGTCGGTTGGGCCGCGCGGGGGGAGGAGGAAAGTGAGAGAAAAGGAAAGGAGAGTGGGCCAGCTGGCCTGCAAAGAGAAGAAAAGGAAAGGGGGAGGAAGGGAAGAAAATGGGCCGAGCCCAAAGAGCAAAAGAGGGGGAAAAGGAGAAACCTCCAAATGCATTTGAATTTGAATTTGAAGTTTAAATTCGAATTGAAGACAAGAAATAAAACAATGCAATGCTGCATGAAATGCACAAGACCTATATTTTCTTATATTTCTTTTTATGGTTACGTAAATTATTATTAATTCACGGTAAATGCTCCAAAATCAAAAGAACTTGAATAAAAACCTTATGGATCCTGAAGATAATCTAGCAAAATTTATTTAGGTTCCTAATCTGAAAATTTGGGTGTTACAAACCTGCCCTCCTTAAAAGGAATCTCGTCCTCGAGATTCTGCAGGGCTAGCAAAGAGCTGGGGAAATTCTGCCTGTAACTCATCCTCTCGTTCCCAGGTAGCCTTATCCTCTGCATGGTGACTACATTGAACCTTACACATCCGAATCCTCTTACTCCGGGTGATTCTCTCCAATGTGTCCAGGATTTTGAGTGGGTACTCTGTATAAGTCAAATCGTCTGGCACATTCAACTCCTCCAGTGGCAACTGTTCCTCAAGTACCCTCAAACACTTTTTAACTGTGATATGTGAAACACGTTGTGCACATCTAACAGTCGTGCAGGTAGCTCTAACTGGTAAGCTACCTTGCCTTTCCGCTCCAAGATTCTGAATGGGCCAATGTAACGAGGTGACAACTTCCCTTTGACCTTGAATCTGCGCAAACCTCTGATAAGTGACACTTTTAGATACACAAATTCTCCTTCTTCAAAAGTCAACTCCCGTCGTCAGGTATCTGCGTAACTTTTCGACCTCGACTGAGCCACTTTCAAATTTTCATGGACAACCTGCACCTGTCGTTCAGCCTCTTTAATGATCTCAGGCCTGAACAACTGGCATTCACCTGTCTCGCTCCAATACAACGGAGTTCTGCACTTCCAGCCATACAATGCCTCAAACGGTGCCATCTTCAAACTGGCCTGATAACTGTTGTCGTGAGAGAACTCTGCAAACGGCAAACTCTTATCCCAGCTGCCTCCGTGTTTTAGGGCACAGGCCCTAAGCATATCCTCTAGCACCTGATTTGTCCTTTCAGTCTGCGGATGATAAGCGGAGCTGAAGTTCAACTTTGTGTCCATTGACTCATGCAACTTCTGCCAAAATCGAGACGTGAATTGAGTACCTCTGTCCGACACTACCTTCTTAGGTACCCCATGCAAACACACAATTCAGGAGATATATAGCTCTGCTAATCGTGCCCTTGTGTAGGTAGTCTTCACCGGAATGAAATGAGCTACTTTGGTCAAACGATCCATTATGACCCATATTGAATCATAACCATCTCCCGTGCGTGGCAATCCCATGATGAAATCCATACCAATTTCTTCCCACTTCCATTCTGGCACCTTCAATGGGTGTAACAAACCGGCTGGTCTCTGATGTTCTGCCTTGACTCTCTGACACACATCACACAGTGCCACATGAGCTGCAACATCACGCTTCATGCCATACCACCAATATCTCTCCTTCAAATCCTGATACATCTTGGTACTGCCAGGATGGATGGAATAAGCCGAGTCATGGGCTTCCTGCAAAATTTTCTTACGAAGGTGATCCACATCGGGCACACATATTCTCTTTCGGAACCACACAGTTCCATGTTCATCTTCAGTGAAGTCAAGTGCCTTGCCCGCTTCTACCATCTCTTTTATCTCTTGAATATTAGCGTCCTCAAGCTGACCCTTCCGTATCTCTTGTTCGAGGGTCAGCTCCACTTCTATAGTGATCCCTTCCGTATGAGTAACGAACCCAAGGTTGAGTTGTTCAAACTCTTTATACAATTCCCGAGGCATCCGGCTAACCATGGTCGCATTCACAAAACTTTTTCGACTCAAGGCATCGGCAACCACATTTGCCTTCCCTGGATGATAATGTATCTCCAGGTCATAGTCCTTTATGAGCTCTAACCATCGTCGTTGTCGTAGGTTGAGGTCATTCTGAGTGAAAATGTACTTCAAACTCTTATGGTCGGTGTATATCTAACATCTGTGACCCAACAAATAGTGTCTCCAGATCTTCAGAGCATGTACCACTGCTACCATCTCCAGATCATGTGTGCGATAGTACTGCTCATGTTTCCTCAACTGACGAGACGCATATGCAATCACGTGTCCCTCTTGCATCAATACACAACCAAGACCTTGTTTAGAAGCATCACAATAGATGTCAAAACTCTTGTGAATATCTGGCATAACCAATACTGGTGCGGTAGTCAACATTTTTCTCAACTCATCAAAGCTATTCTGGCATGCCTCTGACCATATAAACTTCTTTTCTTTCTCTAGTAGTGAAGTAAGGGGTTTCACTATCTTTGAGAAGCCTTCTATAAATCTCCTGTAATATCCTGCGAGTCCTAGAAAACTCCGAATCTCTGACACTGTCGTGGGTGGTTCCCACTTCAACACATCTCTAACCTTCCCTGGATCCACTACAATACCTCCGTCTATGATAACATGACCAAGAAACGAGACTTCACTCAACCAGAATTCACACTTGCTGACCTTGGCATACAACTGATTTTCTCTAAGTTTCTGTAGAACAAGCCTCAAATGTTCCTCGTGTTCCTCCTCATTCTTGGAGTACATCAGAATATCATCAATGAATACCACCATGAACTTGTCAAGATATTCCATGAACACTTTATTCATCAGGTACATGAAATAAGCTGGAGCGTTAGTCAACCCAAATGACATTACTGTATATTCATAAAGTCCGTATCGGGTAGTGAAAGCTGTCTTGGCAATATCGGAGGGTCGTATCCTCAGCTGATGATACCCTGACCTCAAGTCAATCTTAAAGAATACTCTGGCTCCCTTCAACTAATCAAACAAATCTTCTATACGAGGCAACGGATACTTGTTCTTGATGTAACCTCATTCAATGCCCGATAATCAACACACATCCTCTGTGTACCATCTTTCTTTTCAACGAATATCACAGGTGCTCTCCAAGGTGAAGAGCTAGGACGAATGAACCGCTTATGTAGCAATTCTTTTAGCTGTTTCCTAAGTTCCTCTAATTCACCAACTGATTGGTTAGAAAAACGAGACTCATGAAATCAATCATGGAAAAAGGATAGGAGCAAGGATAAGGTAAAGACAGTAAATAAAAATAGATAACCCCAAGCTTTACTAAACTATTTATCTTTATTAAAAGCTTGATGTAATTGTGGTCATCACTCCACAATTCATCGCAATCATTACAAAGATCCAACTCACATTGTCCTCACAAAACCAAGCACACAAGCACATTAACTAAGATTAAACAAACTATAAAGACCGTTCGAACTAGCGATTACAAAAAGACTCTTAAGGACACTCCTAACTTGGACTCCTAGATCTAGCATCTCTAACAGTAGTGGGTGCGGTAGCCGGGCTCTCCGTAGTGGACGCGCTTGCGGGGAGGTGACTCTGGCAGGTAGTCGATGGACTCATCGCTGTCGTACTCCGGGGGTAACTCCTGATCTCCTCTCAGCTGAGCTCCCAGAATTGCCTTCTCCCTGAGCGTCTTCCTCAACTTCCTCTTGACCTCCTGGATCTCTGCTCCGGCAGCATCCAAGTCAGCGTTGAGAGCGGCAACCAACTCCTGTGTGGTGTCCACGAGCAAGCTTCCTTCACCAGGGGGTGGAACAGGGATCTGAGCGCTGGTAGCACCCTTCATGCGGCGTGGGAACTGCTGAAACTCGATGCCCTGGAGCTCATCCCGATAAGCATGGCAGAGATAGTAGAGAGCTCTCCTGGCAGCTTCACTGGTCCCTGCGTCCAAAGTCTTCCTGGGCATGTTGTCAAAGTGCTTGTAGTACTCCATCCAGCTGCCATACCTCTCATCCGGAACACTGATCACCACTACCACTAACCACTCCTCCTCCTTCTGAGCATTCTTGAACAAGGAGGCTTCATAGCGTGGCATTAGTGGGAAGCCGATTCTCTGCATGGCCCTCCATAGAAGCGCTGGGAATGGACCTGCAGCAAAGTCCAAGTGGTGTATTTGCTTCTCATAGTGGGGCTCTAGTGGCGGTACGTCTGCTGCGGCGGATGGCTCTGGATCATCATCTGGGTCATCGTCACCACCATCTAGTGGATCTGGGTCATCACCACCATCTTCTGCACCGTCTCCACCTGCAGCGTCCTCATCGCTATCTCCTGCAGCGTCTAGGTGGTCCTCAGGCAGCTCCATGGCCTCCTCCTCAGTGTCGGTGTCCACCCAGCCTCCTCCGTAGTAGCCGTAGTAGTCATCATAGTCGTCATCATTGACCTCAACGAATACGGGGGCGTCCTCTGGCTGTACAGGCTCCTCCGGCATGGGCACCTCCTGAGGATGCTGGATCGGATGAGGCGGTCCACGGGTGCTCTTGCGGGCGGTCTGCCTGGTTCTGGCCATCTGTAGCAAAACAAGGACAGAGCAAGATAGAGGATATTTAGAAAATAGCTATGGTGACCTTAAATCTAGAAGGAGTTTGAAAAAAAAACATCAACACACATGTGAGGCAAGCATGTAGTCAAAGATGAGATAATAGTGATATAATCAAGAAATAAGAAAAATTTTAAAAGCAAGCAAGCAGAAGCTAGGCTACTAAGAAAGATAAGGCTTAAAATTCGACCATTACTAACTAGGTAACATCCTACAGTCAACACTGCTCTGATACCACTTGTGTCACATTCGATTTTGAAAAGGAACCGAATGCATCTCATATGTGCGCCAGGATCAAGTTTCACACATGTGATAGACGATACAAGTGTAAAACAATGTCATAACGAAAGAGAGTATTATAGTACTTTATTACATGACCAAAATTCTTAATCTTAAGCGAATAAATAAACGTTTATAACTAGCAGTGGACTTTAACTTCACATGCAAATGACTGGGAGACATACGCCTAGAACTCCTCAAAATCTTCAGGGAACTCCGGGCAATTATCTTGTTCTGAGCAGCATTTATTTTAATAAAGCAAGTGTGAGTACACTTATGGTTGGTACTCAGCAAGTAGAGTAAATTATATGACATGCAAGGCCAAAATCAAGGAAAAGCTGACATGGTTTGACTGCGATAAGCATTTTTAGTTAATCAGGTTTTATTTAGCCAGCCTTAACTAAGTGTAAGTATATACCAACGCTTAAATAAATAACAGAGATAAATAACAACAACATAAATAAAGAACATCAATTTAGATCATCTTTAAGTTCAATTATCATGTGAGGGTCCAAGCCGCTCTTAACCGTGAGCACGGCTGATATATCAGTTTTCACTCTGCAGAGGTTGAACACTTTACCCACAACTCCTGTTTCCCTTAATGCCCGGGTTTGCAAAGCTCTTAAACACTTCCAGGGTGAGTGGAAGGGATTCACTACGAGGCCTTTACAAAGATTCCCTAACTTATGACAATCCGCTAAGGTTTCAAGTCAAAGCGGTCATAACTCTCCCTAATGAGGCAGACGCCTTAATCAGGACCATATCATACCCTCAAGAGGACCGAGCTATACCCCGACGATGCAACCCCTCTTGCCCTTTTGGTAGGATTATCATAAGCTAAAGTTTCTAATTAATTAGCCAAGACCAGAGCCATGTAATATTGTGGTTGCATTATTTTTCTGGGTGGTTCTCCATGTTCCAATTAGTGCAATGATCTTAAAGTTATTACCGTAAAATATTCCAGAACATGAGGTAAAACAAGCATAGCATTGTTTCCAAGTTAACAAACCATAGTCTAAGTAAAAGCAACTAGCGTAGCTACAACATAAATAACAACCCAGGTTTAGTCAAGGAATTTCAAGAGAAACTAGGCATGTCCTTAGTTTGGGATCCATCATATTATAGACACATGCATGCATATAAAGTAAATGTGTGTATTTAGAAGTTATTAGGACCAGAATATGATCAAGGACCACTTGCCTTCTTCAAAGAATTGCTGCTGCTCAGGGGCGTCTTCAAAGCCTTGCTCTTGCGGACCCTCGATAAATAAGTACACATAGGTACATACAAACAAACAAGTACAATAAATAAGAAACAGTATATCAAACAATATAAACAGAGCAAAACAACGTTATAAAGCTACTGTATATGTCGCAAGGGTCGAGTGAGCGCAAGAATCGATGAAAACGGAGTTAAAACAGAGAAGTTATGGCCAAAACAAGACTCCAGGGTCTTATTTGTAGAAGATTTGAAATTAGAAGGGCTCTGGTCAAAGAAACCGAGGGCTAAAACATAATTAAACTGTAGATCTAGGGTGTAGATTGAAAAATAGAGGGGCTAGGGACGTCGGGTTCTATTTTGGAAAAAGAACGGGGCTTAAACAGAAGAAAAAGGATCTATTCGTGCATACTTTTGAATTGTCGTGGACTGCGGGTTGATTTCTATAAAACTTAGGGTTTCTTTTGCAAAAAGATCTAGGGTTTGACCGGTACGGGGTTATTTGACTCGGGTTAGATCTAATCTAACCCATCAGATCGGGATCCGACGGCTCGGGAGAAACTGGGCGGTGCGGTGCGGCGCTGACGGGGGCAGGCGGCCGCCCACGGCGGTAGGCGGCGGCGGGGCTGCCGGACTTGGCCGTAAACGGCTGTCCGGCCTCGGTTTCGACCGCGGGCTGCACGAGAAGGACGAGGGCGCGATGGGGAACCCATCTAGGGGCTCGGTTGGGCAAGGCGAGGCCAGAGAGGTGCGCACGACTGCGGCGCGCGGCCGTGGAGCTTTGGCGAGGGATTGCGCGCGCGGAAAGGCGGGAAAGAGGGGGAAAACATGCCGGTGATGCTTCTCACCACAACGTGGAACTTCGGCGGCGGCTCGCGGCGACGAAGGAGCGGCGGCTCGCGGCGACGAAGGAGCGGCGACTGCGGGTTGGGGAAATGAGGGCGCGGGGCGGCGGCTTTATAAGGGCGGCCGAGGGGCCTCGATGGGCGGGCCCAGGGCACCACGCGAGCGGAGGCGGCGTGCCGCGGCCGGACTCGGGGTCAAGCCCGAGTCTGGCTCGAGGTCGGGGACGGCCCCGACAGGCGGGGCCCGCCTGGCGGTGAGGGAGAGAGGGAGAGCGGGAGAGCGCCGGGCGGACTGGGCCGCTGGGCCGGGAAGGGGGAGAGGCGAAGAGGTTAGGCCGCTGGGCTGTGCCGGGAAAAGGAAAGAGGCTGGCTGGGCCGCGCGGGGGGAGGAGGAAAGAGAGAGAAAAGGAAAGGAGAGTGGGCCAGCTGGGCTGCGGGGAGAAGAAAAGGAAAAGGGGAGGAAGAGAAGGAAATGGGCCGGGCCTAAAGACGAAAAGAGGGGGAAAAAGAGAAACCTCCAAATGCATTTGAATTTGAATTTGAAGTTAAATTCAAATTGAAGACAAGCAATAAAACAATGCTATGCAGCATCAAATGCACAAGACCTATATTTCCTTATATTTCTTTTTATGGTTACGTAAATTATTGTTAATCACAGTAAATGCTCTAAAATCAAAAGAACTTGAATAAAAACCTTATGGATCCTCAAGATAATTTAGCATAATTTATTTAGGTTCCTAATCTGAAAATTAGGGTGTTACACGTAAACAACTTAAATGGTTTTAATAAAGTAGGATCATACATTGTTCATAAAAAGATACATCTCTCACATAGTTTCTTATAACTCAAGTCAAACTTGAGATTTAAAGATCTTATAATATTTTGAACTTGTATACACCTCAAATTTAGATACAACCTTTTTTATCATAATATTAGAAAATATGAAGCTACATTACCAATTGTTATGAAAAAACATATTTTTCTATTCTCTAATTAGGTGGAACAAAATAAGCCACATGTTAAAGATCCAAGAAATAGCAATTAACACACAAACAACCACCATTAAATGAAGGATCCTGATTTTATAAAAATTTAGGGAAAAAATCAAATTTGAAGTTCTTATGAGGGAGAAATATCAATTAAAAGTTTTAATTCCGGATTAAAAATAGAAAGATGAACTACACATATGCTTTCATCATGATCCATGTATACCGACTGATAGTTTGACCTAACTATTGTGAATTGCCGATAGATGGTTAATTGGAAAATCTAAAAATCTATACCGACCGATATGCATTTGGAAAATTTTCAATTACCGACTGATAGGCTGTTAGAGATCTCAACTGTTAGAGATCTCAACTGATTAACAGTTTATCGATAATTCCGTACTTTTAGCGACCCACATCCAACGCTACTTTGGCATTGTGGTATAGTGGGTGAAAGGGCCTCGCTTAAAGCGTAGGTTAAGGTGGGCCCACGAACCATCCTTGGAAGACATCTCCGACGAGGTTGTTTGTTGAAGAAACTTGACGCCCGAGCGTAGAATTTGGGCTCGATGGAACCCCGAAGTGGTTGGCCAAGAACACAACTAGCGACGATGGTGCCGGTGGCGTGAATCTTGGAATGTTTGTGGTTGTAGAAGCTCAGCTACTTGAGGACGGGTGGTGGTATGAAGGGGCGTCGAATGACCTCGGTGAGCCGAAGTCAACCGCAATACCAACGGTAGTGGAGAGTGTAGATCCATGGTGGGGATGCATGGAAGGGAAACACCATGGAAATGGAAGGTGGAGATGGAGGATTTTATATTATTAAGGCTCACCATGGCAGCTTCATTGAACGCATCGGCGAGATCGGCGACGACGAAGACCGCAACAACGCTTGTGGCTAGAAAGATGAGGGAGGAAACGCTCATTCGAGCTCCTAAAAAAACTCTTACTATATGCTACTTGGGGGCTCCTCACCCTAGCACCGTCGGCGAGAACGTCAGAGGCGGAGGAGTGGGCCCTGGGCAGCGCTCTAACTTGAGTCGGGAAGGAAGCAGCTCAGACTGAGAGAGTTCTGTGTCTGTGCGGGGTTGAGTTTGGGACGAAACTCGGAAGATTTTGTTATTTTGGCTCTTGCTTTAGTTTCTCCGGTGTTCTGTGCATGCACACACCTAAATTTCTTTGGCGCCTCCTATTTCAGCGATACTGCCTCATGAATTATTTATTTGTTTTATTTTCTCTATGCATGATATCTAAATATATATTATATCTAGGTGCATAGCAAAATCTATGTATTTAAAAAAGCTAAAATAACTAATAATTTGGAACTGAGGGCGTAATTCACAAAGCACAAGTAGACACAAGTACACAAGTAGGCACAAATAGCAACCATGGCGATCAAATCAAATATAAGAAAGACAAAGTATAGAAAAAAAATAGAGGTGAGACCAAGATTTACATGAAAAAAACATTGCGGGGAAATCTCGTGAAGCGGTCTGCCAAATCATCCACTATTTGAAAGAAGATACAAGGTGAGGATCAGCAAATAGAGGAAAGCTTACAATTTCAATCGCAAATCTGCGCTAGGGCACTATTTAATTCATGTATCTAAAGAGGAAAACACTCTCTTAACTCTGCCAAAAGCTTTGTCACCCTAGGAGGATAAGCCAATGGAATAGGGAGAATAACTCAGTCTTGAGCAGCAGCAACCATGTCAGCTCAACTCTCCCCCTGTGGACATGTCGAATATGTACAAAAATGCTCCTACGACAAACACCATATCCGTGGACCTCAATTTAGGAATATGGTATCAACTTGAGCCCAAAATGGCCTCAAATGAGCGTGAAGTCTGAGCCATAGTTAAATAAATACTCGACAAAGTAGACCATATACAGCATAGAAAACCAACATTTGTATTGCTCTATGAAATCAAACAAAGCTCACATCTAATTATCCTCCTCCCAATCTACTATGTACACCAAAGATAGAAGGAAAGGGCAAAAGGAGTCAACACGTTTTACGGCAAAAATTCTGCACACCACAATTTCGGTGGCTAGCTAATATGGTTGCAACTATACCCAGCGGCCACGTACTCCCACAGCATACTTTTTTGCCACCTGATTCTAAACTCACAAGAAGTGAGGAAATGATGAGATGCGCGGTAGATTGGTCAGGAGATCACTAAATGATTCTTGCCTCGGAGGCAATAAACCATTGCTGCCATCTCCTCGCACTGGTGGCACATTAGTCTGGGACTTCCTTTCATAAATCTCGTTGGTACCACAGACTCCAGGGGCTGCCTGACCTGAACCTGTGTCCCTCTGGATCAGGCAGCAGAGGGAGTTCACTCTTGACATGAGCATCTTTTCATCAGCCGAGTCAGAAATCTGGGTGTCATTCAGGAGCTGCCTGGTTAGATCATCAAATGAAACTTTGCTGTTTGAACAATTGCCATTGCCCAATGAACCAATTCCAGCATCATTTGCAGGTAGGTTGCCTGAATACATCTGTTTGTACATGTGGTACCCTATGTGGTTTGCAATTTCACTCTTGGACATTGAGCGTCTGATCCCTGGCACTCTGAAACCATTCCAATTAAAGATGCCTGCATGCGGTTCGCCCTCAAAAGAAGTACCATCTTGTTTAATCAAGTGAGCACTGCCAACTGGAAGAAGAAAACAAATGTTCAGTAGGATCATTCCCAACAAGGAATTAGTCGAGTATGAAATAATATATAATACAATCATAATTACTTAAGCAATTTAAAAGAGAGAGAAACAAATTCAAAATTGGTAAGAATCGGTTACTAGTTTGTTTCTGAGACATGAAGAAGGCTTCAAGGAAAAATACCCATATAGGTTTTGTTTAGTACTAAAGTAACCACAGCATGAATAAACTAGTACCTATTAATTCATTACAATAGGTGGACCACAAATATCACTTCATGACATTTGTGAGTTGAAAATACACAAGTGGATATTGGGAATCACCTGAACTAGGGTAGGGTCCAGGCAAGACATCTGATGTTCCAGATTGCTGTCTTACTTCAGCATCCATCCTACTGGCTGAAGACTGAGGTGATAACAATGCATTAGAGCTCTGTGGGGCTAACTGGTTGTCATCATTTTTATGCTCAAATTTTTGACACTTAATATCCTCCGTGTCTTCAAATATGGAACACTTCTCAAAATAAAGATTATCCAGAGCAAAATCATTTTGTTGGCTGAGCGATTGCAGACGTGGGTCACAGTGAACAAGCTTTTCTATATGCTTATTCATCATACCTTGCGGGCACTGAATAAAGTGCACCCTGAGACAAACGATGTTCAAAGTTAAGCCATTGGTATATGAAACTTATATAAGAAACACTAATGATAAATTGTAAATTATTATACAAAGACTAAACATGTACTCATCTGTGTATAAAAAATTGTAAATATTGGATTTAATGAGTTTCAAACACATCTGTGTTACTGAGACATGCTTTAGTTTTGAAGTACCTGTACATGCTTGCCTGTCCACCAGTAAAATCTGATGTCGCCTGCCACAATGTATGCTTCCTTGGTTGTGGGTTGGTTTCTCTGAAGAAAAGTGGTGGTCTAGACAACTGAAAAGAGCAACAATGAAAGAATAAGAACTTTTCAAGAAAGCATATAAAGGCAAAGTGCATATGGGAGTTGTGATCAATAATTCTGTTACCACCTCATTAGATCCTTCGTACTTAGTACAAGATTCAATTCAATTCTACAGAGTTTCTTGCATGAATAAATGATAGCTACCTGCGCAGCATATTGCGTACTCATTCAATGTGTATTTAAATGCCCTTACCGCAATCTCCAAGGTCCCAGGTTCATTTTCTGGACAGAACATCTTCAGTCCACAGATATCAGACCATTGTATTTCAATTTTGCTCTTGAGACCACCGTCCAATACTTCCCAAACAAGTTTGTGCTTCGCAAAATAGCATTTTGCCACCAGATCTCCTTCGTACCTTGAAACCCACTGTTCATATGCAAAGTTTTAGACTATAGATTCGTATGTCACAACAGATAGAAAGAACACAGCATTACCACATTCATAAATATAAGTGCCAACAATTTGCTGTTACAAAGGAATAGTATAGGTGCATAGAATTTCACATGCACCACTGGCTAAAAGCAATGTTAAAACAGGGTATGAGACAATGGATCAAAGGTCAAAAGGTACATAGATGTCCTCTTTGAGACCCTTAAAAGAACAGGGGAGTATTATCAACTACAGAGCTCCGAAGAACACATCAACAGTTACAGCTAGTTATTACCAGTCAACTGTTTCATCACAATTCACAGGGATAAGGAAAAGGAAACTAATGAATGACGTGGGAAGTGACAGAGTTTCATAAAGTTTAGGACTGGAAAGATGATGATGAAGTGAATTCAGGAAAAGCCAATGTTAGACATTGTTTTAGTTCATTCATGCCCCCCCCACCCCCCCCCCCAAAAAAAAAAAAGGAACTGGTTCTTTTTCTTGCAGAATGTTATATGCACTGGGAAATGTACAATGGTTTGGAACAGGTAAAAGAAATTAGCACAGTACCACAAAATACATTCTGAATCATTGATTGTTGGAGGAAAATTATATGCGCTTGAAAATGTGCTGATATTTGTGAACAAAACATAATCTATAATCCAATTCTCAAATGATAGTGGATGCTCTAAGTCTTAGCTGGCATGCTAATCTGAAGAACACAACTATGGAGAGTCCTGGAAAATAACCAGAGTGACTCAAAACATTACATGTGACAAATATACACTATGCAAGACAGACACATATAAAATAAGGTACTTACCTCCCAAGATCCAATACGCAGAACTGAACCAGGGAAATTAGAAGCCTTTAGTTTCTCAGAAGCACCAGCGTTACTGGCTTGCCGAGTTTCTGTGCCCTTATTGGCCTGTGCAAGCTTCATCTGAATCAAATCCAACAGTGAGGGGCTCTTCTTCAGCCGCAGGCCAAGTGGGCTAGGCTCATCAAGGAAACCATGCTGTGAGGACTGCTGATTGGACACACTAGCGCCTCTTGTGCTCCATTGCTGCATAACGTCATGCCAAAGAAACATGCATACTATTAATTTGCTGGCAAAAGTTAACATTTTAATACTATGTAGTACTAAGATGAAATATCACTATATCAGTGGGGCAGACAGGCGCTATGCTTCATCTTAGTAAGAGGATGGCAAGCCTTGAACCTGGGCCCTGAGACCGTGCTTCACTGAACCTTACATCTACGAGGGGCTTTGCAATACTATGTAGTACTGAAATTGACTGTATATGATGTGACCTTTGTGCCACCTGGGAATGTGGTTGTAAAATGAACAAAGACGAATGTGGACTCTTATCGTGAGGTGAAGAAAGTTTTTATGGATGGAGACAGCACACACCAGTAGTGTAGAACACACTTCCAAAGTTGGAAGGTATGTAACATCCATGTCTAGAGCCTAACCGTGCTATGAATTTGATCTAAGGTATAATCATGGCAAGTACAGAAATCGCATCCAACAGGAAAGATTCCAGTGACCGGCTCCACGGTATCTGTCTGTTTCACATATTCATATATAGGCCACTGAATAGGACATGTTTTCAACAAAGTCAACTAATGCTAACATCGAAGTTCAGAAAGTTAATTTGATAAAATTCACCAATTCAGCAAAAGGAACTACCAATGAAAAGAACTACACAGAAGAATCTCTCCAGCCTCGAGGGTAATGAGTCTTCAGTATGCAACAACCAAGACAAAGAAAAAAGGGACTAGATAATCACTTTATTATTGCAAGTACATATGTACTGCATCAAAGGTACGGTCCCTAGCTCAGCTGCTTCTCAGTAAAATAAACACCGGCCTCACCAAGCAATGACAAAATCCTCACCAATACAGATTAAAGAATTATGGTGTTTCTCTACCAGTTGCCTGTGGACCGATTCAAGGGCACATGGATTTTAGGATACACAGATACAAAAAATGGAACTTTGGGTCTTTGGGAATAATCCTATTTAATTTGCTCCTAACCAGTCCCTGTAGAGCGAGCTGCGAGGAGATGGATTCGGAGAGAAAGGAAGACGAGCGGACGCACCTGCTGCTGCTGGTGCGCGAGTCGCGACCTCTTGTGAAACGGCGACGCGGCGGCGGGGCCGTCGGCCGCGTCCGCGACCTCCTCCTTTACCTCCCGCCGCAGCTTCCCCAAGTGCGGCAAGTGAACCATCTCGCACGATCAATCAATCAACCAATCACTCCCTTTCACGCTCGGATTGATATCGCCTCTGTTCGGCCACGCTGGAGGACGGGACGAAGGAAGCGGAGGAGAAGGCGGCAGCGGACGAAGGGGGGAACCAAGGAATATTGTTGAGTTGGTTGTACGGAGGAGGAAGGCTGTTTACGCAGCAAACGCAGGCGGCTCCAAGCAATAAATATCTCCAAGGCGGCGGCACAATCCAAATATCTCCAACGTTGGATTGTAGTAATGTTTTTTTTTCCACGGCGGCACGAGCCAACTGGATCTAGATTAGAGGCACTCAACAGCACATTTACCCTTTTGTCCTCTCCTCCTGCTTTATTCTCAATGCCATGCGCTTTCGTCCATATACACAATACTACGAAGCAACGCTGAGCTGGATCAAGTCCATGCGCCACTAGTGTATAAATAAGATGGGTACTCCCTCCAATTACTAATATTTATATCTTTAAATAGATTTAGTATAAAAATATATTATATAATTAATCTAATCTAGTGATACTTACTTTAAAATATAAATATTAATATTATTTTTTATAAATTTGGTTAAATTTAAAATTGTTTGGCTTCTCATTTTGAGTTGCATTCTTTCTTTTTAACGGAGATAGTATATTAAAATGTTGGAATCTCAAGGCTACGAAGGATGACTTCAACCGCAACAGACAAGTAGCCAGACGCCAGACACCGGGAGATTTCACCTAGAGAGGGAGTACGAAATTGGAGTGGTCATTCTTTCTTGTAGTTCATTTTTTGAGACTGTATATAGTAAGGTTTAAATTTTCCTCCCTTTCCTGATCGCTTTAATAATAAAATAGTCATAAAAGCTAAGCGAATGTTTAGATACCAAGAGTACTAAATTTTAGAATTAGTTTATACAAATAGGAGTGCTAATGGGATAAAGTAAGGGAGTGTTTGAAGCCAAGTGCTAATATCTAAAAGTGCTAAACTTTAAAATTTGCCTATCCAAACGGAAGTGCTAATGAGGTGGGCTAAACTTTAGACTAGACTTAAAAACTTCAGCAAGAGTATAAGTGCTAATAGGTGCTAAAGTTTAGCACTCGACTTTAGCACATCCAAACAGGCACTAAGCTTTGTCGAAGACTTAGGGGGTGTTTGGATCAAGTGCTAGTGCTCCAATATGCTAAAGTTTAGCACTAGCCTATTCAAATAGTAGTGCTAATGGGATGGGCTAAAGTTTAGCCAAGACTTATAAAATTTTAGTAAATGTATGAGTGCTAATATGTGCTAAAGTTTAGTACCTAACTTTAACCATCTAAATAAAATTTTTTTCAGGACCGTACCTGAGCACGTATTTAAAAAAAATGACCATTACAAAGCCAAGCAATGGAACAGAGATCCACGGAGCTAAAACAAAAGAAAAAAAGATTACATGATAAATAATTGGCGACCTATGGACCTCCCTAAAGCAGTAGTAAAAGGAACAATCGACCTCCCAAAGCACCGCAAGGTCCTCCAACTTTGAGATGATCTCAGGCACCGTCCTCACAACATGATTAAAACTTCTATTACGCTCAAGCCAGATGGTCCACGAGATGAGGATCACCATCGAGTCGAAGCACTTTCGATCAAGTTTTGGGAGTTCTTTACGGGCTGACGACCACCACGAAGCAAGATCAAAGCATCCGCGACCAGGCATGAGGACTTGCCAGCCCAAACGTGACAGAACGCAATGTCGTTCCATGAGGTGAGAAATGGATTCCTCCCCCTGAGAACAAAGGACGTATATGTCGTCATCCTGCAGCCCATGCATACAAATAGGCCTTTTAAATCTTTAGTAAGGATACGAGTCTTTAAAATCTTTAACGGATATGAGCGTTAAAATTTAGCCTCGCAGGGGCGGATTCGTCCATCCAACCAGTCGGCAGCTACTCGCGCGCGGGCCCGCCGCCCCACCCCGCTTGCCCCGTGCATCACACCGCACACGCTGCGCCGCCGCCGTCGCAGAGCAACACGTGCCCTCGTCCCGTCCCGGGAAACGGCGGCCGCGCGAGGTGGTTGGTGCGGGTGACCTGGACCCCGACCCGTCCCGTCCGTCGCGCGCCGCAGCCCCAGGCCTGGCCACCATCAGCTCGAACCAGTCGGTAGGTGGGAGCCTGGGAGGTGAGCGGCATAGAGCCCGTCCCCTGTCGTCAGCTAGCGGGGCTTGCGGATAAGGTCGCAGGAGCCGGCTGGCGAGCACAGCGCGGCGCCGCGGCGGCGGCGGCACCCACACACAAACCCGTAAAGCGACAAAAATTATTGGCTTAGATGGCGACCGGCCGATGCATCATGCATGCATGGTACGAGGCTTTTTTTGAGATTATGGATGGAGGCTTTGCACGACGCTGAGTTTGCTTCCCCGAGTTCTCTTTTTTTTTTCCTTGCTTTTGCTGAGTTGTTTCTCGATGTTATCGTTTGCTGTTTTAGGCGAGGGGCTAGCTTGTCATGTCGTTGGCTCGTAGCACTTGTACCTTGTACGATACACGTCATGCCTCTGAAAGTCTGATTTATCTTTTTTTCATACCATGTTCTTTTTCTCCATGTAGCTAGAGCCTGGAGAGATGTTTGATTGTGCTATTGTGATTTTCTGTGTTTGTGCATAGTTATTTCCTTCACTCAAACCTTTGATTAAGGAGCATAGTTTGTTTATAAATTATTAGCTAGTGAACACACGAACTCAAACCTTTAAAGAGGCTAAAAGACTGTAGGAGGTGACATTGATGAAAGTGACATGTTGGTCCTCTTATATTTAGGTTGACAGTAGTTATCTAACCATTTTTTACTACTCAGAAATATTTCTAATTCACTATAAGAAATTATTTAATCCGTGGCGGATTTTTCATAATATTTTCAAAGAATGTCACTAACCATATAAAATCTATGACGATTGTAAATTTTTTGTCACAGAACGATCTCAGGCCCATAATATAGTGACATTTTATCAGATTTGTCGCAATCCAGCCTACTAACCAGTGACATTCTATAAAAATCATCATGGATCAGCATGAGGGCAAGGAGGTTTCATACTTTAACGATCAGGAAAAGAAATTGACGCATACAGGAGCAAGGATGTCTTAAATTGAAAAAAATGAGTAAAAAATTAAACTTGAAAAATAAGAAAAAAATAGAAAAAAATGAGATAAAATGGGGTTTGAACCTAGGTCTCAAATATCAAAGGGGAGAGACAAAATTACTATCCCACTACACTTTCATAAGTGTGCTTGGTATTCAAACTATTTGTAATGTTTTGC
Organism: Panicum miliaceum; assembly: GCA_032594955.1. Taxonomy (NCBI): domain Eukaryota; kingdom Viridiplantae; phylum Streptophyta; class Magnoliopsida; order Poales; family Poaceae; genus Panicum; species Panicum miliaceum. The sequence continues at coordinate 22,165,050 of CM064066.1, read as the reverse complement.
CGTCAGCAGCGCACTCAGCGGAGAGAATAAATTCAGAAAAATAGAGCCGAAAAAGATCCAACCTGGGCTACAGCAACTAAATCTCACTTACCTACCACTGAGCTGGGCCTCAATTAGTGAGTGTGGTACGTACTGAATATATTAGTTACGTACTCCTCTATTTATTTCGGGAAAAATATGCCGGACACAGGGCTCGACTGAGCTGGGCCTCAATTGGTGAGTGCGGTAGGTATGTATATAGGCCCGTGCGATGCTACAGACATGTAATTTTAAATAAAATAAAATAATTTTAAAGAAATATGCTACCAGCTTGGGCGTACGCAGGATTTTGGGGATTTTGGAATTTTGGGATCTCGTTGCTACCAAGTTGATTCCTCTCCTTCTTTCCTTCATTTTTAATCGAATTCGTTGCTATGGTGTTGATTCCCCTCCTTCCTCATGGATTGTTAATCGATGTTAAGATTAATTGAGCAAGCTTACTGATGGCGGTGGTTGTTGCCTTGTCGTGGGTGGAGGAGGTCCTCCTCCCTGTGCGGTGATGCCTGCAATAGATGATTCCGTGCGCTGAAGGGGTGGGCAATGATGACGGCACCCGGTGCGGTGGAGGTCCTCATCCCCGTGCGGTGATGCCTGTAGAGGCGGTGCCGAGGAACACAAAGGCGTAGGGGACAGAGAAAGATGGTATACACTGCTTGAAACGAGTTGTGAGCATTTTGTAGTGAGTTGGGAGCGATTTAAATTTTGAACATCACCATTTTATTGGGCAGAACCAGAAAGGGTCGGTGGATGGGGGCAGATCCGCCCGTGGCTCTACCACCCATGGTAGGGCCAGCTAATTTATGGTCGTCCGTAAATTAGCCTCCATACGGTCGATTTCCGACCATTGTGTTTCCTTCTCATTCTTTCTGTCCTTCGTTCGGCCATTCCCTTTCCCGCTTCGAAGTGTGCCCAGTTCCCACTATCCCACAGACCCTCATGTCACCTCGTCTCGCTTCCCGCTCCACTCACCGTGACATATTTGTATACTAAAAAAATCTGCCCTAACTTATATAAAATTTTCCTTTCGAAAAAACTTATACAAATTAAAAAGTTGACCAAACTATCAAAGCTTTGAAAAAATTGAAAGAAAAAATTCTGAACATAAAGATTCCGGTAAAAATTTGGAGAAGAATGTTTTTGGAAAGAAAAGTCGTAGTACAAAATTTTTGTACAACAAAAAGTTCGGCAGCCAAAAAAATCCAAGCAAAAGATTCTAAGATAGAGAACTTGGAAATAAATATGTAGACACAAAATTTCAAGATAAAAAAATCAAAGAAATGAAAAGGTTAAAGACAAAAGTTAGAACACACGAAACTTAGGAAAACAAAATTATATAAGAAAGAAAGGAAAACATTATGTATAACTTATGCATAAAAGTTGTCGGGATGCGCAGGCTGCCGCTCCCGAGCTGAGCCCCGTGCGCTGACGAGGAGACGAACGCTGCCGCTCCTGAAATAATTTCATAAGTATTTAATGGTATAAGATAAATAACTATTTCACAAAACTCAAGTTAAGTTGTACAACACTTCATTTTCTTTTTCTTGGACAGTCATTTATCGAGTAGTACCTAGATTAACTAACTTCATTAAGTAAGTGAGGGGTTTTATCATTTCATAAACGGCCATTTTTCAAAAGTAAGCATGGATTTAAAATAAAACAACTACTAGAGATAGTTTCTGGTGTTGAGATTTTTATGCCGAGCACATTACTTAAGTACAAACTCAGTGTAAAATTTTCAGCCATTTTCATTCAGTAGATTAATCATGAAAAATGCATTAAACAACTATTGCTAGGATCAAGATCCATTTATACAGAAAAAACCATATAAAAACTGGTGCTCAACATTTTACTGAGTACTCCTAAATTTATGGTGAGTCTACTGTAAATTTTTCAGATTTTAGTATGCAAGATACAGAGCATAGCAAACAAGTTAAGATACATCTACATTAATTAATATTTATTTTTACAGGCAGTTACACAAAGTTTCTGTTTCTCAAACTTTTCCAACATGATAATCTACTCAAAGGTAATCTCTGGTTAAAATTTCTTATTTTTTGAAGGACCAGAACTAGTTACTTTGATTTGATGTAATTTTTCTTAACTAAATATATATGAGAAAGTTGGACAGAAGTAAAAAGTTCCAAACTTTGTCCATAGCATTTATGCATCATGGTCACTGTACTGTAAAAGTTTCAACCCTAAAATATTAGTAGAACAGTATGAACAAATAACTCTAGCAAAATAGCACATCAAATAAGGTTCAACACAAGTCTTAACAAGCAGAGACTAGCTTACAGTCCAAAAATCATTCACAATATTGTTCTAGATCAAGAGATACATTTATGGGCTATTTAAAATAAGATTAATTTTAGATCAAGTTATAGTTTGTAACTAGTCATCCATCTGTGCAAAAGTTATCGAATTCATCAAGAGGGTCATAACAAATTTTAGTTTGCATTTTTCTGATTTTTGTATGATTTTAGATTTATTTTACAATTGACACCCTCTTGAAAACAAAAGTACTCGAGTTCTCGCAGATAGGTCTCTAGATCTAGCCGAAAGGACCCTAAAAAGAACTTGGCAATTGCAATGTAGTCCCTGAGCGGGGCCGGTGTCGGTGTTTTACCGCCACGCCTATTGAGGGATACCCCCGAGGTGGTGAGTTTGTAGGTAGGGTGTCGCCGAGATCAGTAACTCGAAGGTGCAAGAAAGACAAGGTTTAGACAGGCTCAGGCCGCCGAGAGCGTAATACCCTACGTCTTGTGTGGTTTGTATTGCCTTAGGTGGTGATCGGGTGATCTCCTCTGTTTGGAGGGGGTCCCAGTCCGCCCTTATATAGTCTGGAGGGACATGTTTACATGGAAGTCGAGGTTGGGTACAAGCCCAGGAGTCCTACCCGAGTACTTCTCGGGTAGTTGCCTACCGTGTCCGACTAGTTTTACTACTGTACGAGTAGTCTTACTATACTACGAGTAGTTACAAAAGATGTAGGGCGTGGGCCATGTCCCATCTCGTATCTTAGGAAAAGTACGCCACGTGCACAGTCCTGTGTGCCCGGGTCTGACAAGCCCCCGAGCTCTTCGTAGTCAAGTACTGTAGGCGTCTGAGTACTTCTGAAGGCGTCTTCGAGTTCTCCCGAACTTCATCTTAAAGGTGTCTTCTAAGTACTTCCTTGGCTATGTCGCGACTGTGACGTGCAAATGCCCCGAGTAGTTGTTAAGTCTTCTTTTATGTGGGGTGCGATAAAACTCGCACTCCATATAGAGTAGCCCCCGAGCCTTAGGTTGACTCGTAGAATCAGGCCGAGGGTCAATTTAATCTTGAGTCTTCTGTCCTTATCTTCCAGCATGTTTGAAAAATAAGTTGCTGATGACACGTGTCCAGCAGCCCCCGAGCCTTAAATCCAAATCCCCAAGGTTTGGAATAAAGGATACAAAAAATCGTGGCATGCAATATATGACGGTAAAGATTTGATGGTGAAGATGGGCAAATCGGTTCAGTAAATTAGAAAACTTCGTTTTCCGGGATGAATTCCCTGAAAAAATGGTTAAACAGATAACTTCTCCAACAAACGCCCAAAATTACCTCTCAAATCAGTCTTTGTTCCCTGTCCGACCCGGGTACACGAGACACATGGCATACTTCTCCTAGGATACGGGATGGGACATGGCCCACGCCCTACATCTGTTGTAACTACTTGTAATTCAGTAGGACTACTCGTATAGTAGTGAAACTAGTCGGACACGGTAGGAAACTACTCGAGAAGTACTCGGGTAGGATTCCTGGGCTTGTATCTAACTAGGACTTCCATGTAAACTTGTTCCCCAGACTATATAAGGGCGGACAAGGACCCCCTTGGGGACGATCACCATCAAAGGCAATACAAACCACACAGGATGTAGGGTATTACGCTCTCGGCGGCCCGAACCTGTCTAAACCTTGTGTTCCTTGCACCTTCGAGTTCCTGATCTTGGCGACATCCTACCTTCAAACTCACCACCTCGGGGGTATCCCTCGATGGGCATGGCGACCGACAGCTGGCACGCCAGGTAGGGGTGTTCATCGAGCATCCACCGGAGAATTCGATGGCATCCTTCAACTTCACCAACGCTGTGCTCGACGAGGGTACAACTTTCACCTTCGGCTCGTGGATCTGCGTCAGCAACGGTTTGGGTGGCCTCAACAGCCACCTAGCCAACTCCAGGGACCCGGAGGCCTCTTCATCGACTCCAAGTAGCGATCTCGATGAGTTCATTGACAACCTCGACGATCTATTGCTTCCCAATCCGGCCCTGCAGATCGAAAAGATTCCATTTTCGACGGGACTTCCACTCGTGACGCACCAGATCTAGTCGGGTCAGATTCAAACCAATCTGAAAAGACCACACGATCTAAATCCCTCTCCGACTTGGAGGAGGATTTGGATCTGCTGCTCAAGATCAAGGACGTGGGAGCCACCGCTTGCCGGGAAACCCCCATTTTCGACATTTACTCGGACTCCAACGAAGAGTTTTCTATCGGTGTTTTACTGCCACACTCACCGAGGAATACCCCCAAGGTGGTGAGTTTGTAGGTAGGGTGTCGCCGAGATCAGGAACTCAAAGGTGCAAAGGAACACAAGATTTTAGACAGGTTCGGGCTGCCGAGAGCGTAATACCCTACGTCCTGTGTTGTTTGTATTGCCTTTGATGATGATTGTCCCTGAGGGGGTCCCTGTCTGCCCTTATATAGTTCGGGGGACTGGTTTACATGGGAGTCCTAGTCTGGTACAAGTCAAGGAGTCCTATCCGAGTACTTCTCGGGTAGTTTCCTACCGTGTCTGACTAGTCTAACTACTGTACGAGTAATCCTACTGCATTACGAGTAGTTACAACAAATGTAGGGTGTGGGCCATGTCCCATCCTATAGCCTAGGTGAAGTGTGCCACGCGGACAGTCCCGTGTACCCGGGTCTGACAAGCCCCCGAGCTCTTCGTAGCCGAGTAGTGCAGGCGTCCAAGTACTTTTGAAGGCGTCTTTGAGTTCTTGAGAACTCCATCTTGAAGGTGCCCTTCGAGTACTTCCTTGGTAGCATCGAGGCTGTGAGGTGCTCATGCCCCGAGTAGTTGTCCAGTCTTCTTTATATGGGGTGCGATTAAATTCGCACTCCATATGGAGTAGCCCCCGAGCCTTAGGTTGACTCGTAGAATCAGCTGAGGGTCAATTTTAATCTTGAGTCTTCTATCCTTATCTTCCAGCAGATTTGAAAAATAAGTCACTGATGACACGTGTCCCGCAGACCCCGAGCCTTGAATCCAAATCTGTAAGTTTTGGAATTAAGGATCCAAAAAATTGTGGCATGCAATATGATAGTAAAGATTTGATGGTAAACGTAGGCAAATTGGTGTAGTAAATTTGATAACCTCTCTTTTTGGGATGAGTTCCCTGAAAAGATGGTGAGACAAATAACATCCCCAACAAACACCCAAAATTACCTCTCAAACCAATCGTTGTGCCCTGATCCAATGACTAAACAAGGTCTCCGGGTAATAAATTGAACAAACCTCTTATTTCGGCATAAAGTCCCTAAAATAATGGTTAACAAACATATTCCCAAGATAAATTTTAAAAAGCCTCTTGGGTCGGGAATTGTCGAGTAATTGTACGGCATCTGGCATGGAGGCATGAAAGCTGCCTTTTAAGGCAAGCTGAGTGCCTTGTCATATCGAGCCCCCAAGCCAGGGGCATAAAGTAGTCGTAGCAGAAAGGTAGCGCTAGCCCCCGAGCCCAAGCGTAGAGCAAGTAGCCACTAGTGCTTGAGCAGTCGATGGAGCCATCTAGTCGGAATCGATCCCAACTAGGACAAGTAGTCGACTAGGTATAGAACCAGTTGTAAACAAGTAAGATTCTTGTCATGGGAGCAAGGCCCCTTCAATAACATAGTGTACAAGTCAAAAACAAGTAATATGTTACTGGAAATACGGGAGCAAGGCCCCTTCAGCAAACTTGCACATGATACCGGTTGTAAACCAGTAAAACGGAGTTGTACTGGAAATATAAGCACAAAGGCCCTTCAGAAACCCAAAAGACTAGTCGTACTCTAGTAATTAGGTACTGGGGAGTATGGGAGTGAGGCCCCTTCAGTAAACTTGCATGTAGTACCAGTCGTAGACCGGTAAAACGGAGTTGTACTGGTACAATTAACCTCTAGGCACCAATAGATGATGGCCCTAGTTGATTTAAGGATGAAACTGACGCAGGTGTTCAATATTCCATGAGTTTGGTACCTCCTAGCCGTCCGAGTACTGCAAGCGATAAGATCTAGGGCCTGTGACCTTGTACACAATGAAAGGTCCTTCCCATCGTGAATTAAGCTTGTGAAGACCAGTATCATCCTGGATTCATCGAAGAACCATATCTCCAACATTGAAAGAGCGTCGCTGAATGTTATTGTCGTGGTAACGACGAACTCCTTGTAAATAATGAGCCGTTTGGAACAATGAATTGCACCGGATTTCCTCAACTGAGTCAAGCTCAAGTTGTCTTGCACTGTCAGCTTAGCCTTCTTCAAACGTCTCAAGTTGTGGAGACTTCCACATCACGTCAGCTGGTAATATGGCCTCATATCCATATACGAGAAAGAAAGGTGACTGGCCTGTGTCGGTGTTTTATCGCCACGCCCACCGAGGGATACCCCCGAGATGGTGAGTTTGGTTGTTGGGTGTCGCCGATATTAGGAACTCGAAGGTGCAAAGGAACACAGGGTTTTAGACAGGTTCGGGCCGCTGAGAGCGTAATACCCTACGTCCTGTGTGGTCTGTATTGCCTTTGATGGTGATGATTGTGATTGTCCCCGAGGGGGTACCTGTCCGCCCTTATATAATCCGGGGCACAGGTTTACATGGGAATCCTAGTCGGGTACAAGCCAAGGAGTCCCACCCGACTATTTCTCAGGTAGTCTCTATCCGACTCTGACTAGTTTAACTACCGTACGAGTAATCCTACTACATTACGAGTAGTTACAATGGACATGAGGCATGGGCCATGTCCCACCCCGAATCCTAGGTGAAGTGCAGCACTTGGCCAGTCCCGTGTGCCCGGGTCTGACAAGCCCCCGAGCTCTTCGTAGCCGAGTACTTGCAGGCGTCCGAGTACTTCTGAAGGCGTCTTCGAGTTCTCTGCGAACCTCATCTTGAAGGTGTCTTCCGAGTACTTCCATGAATGCGTCGAGGCTGTGAGGTGCTCATGCCCCGAGTAGTTGTTCAGTCTTCTTTTTATATAGGGTGCGATTAAACTTGAATCAGGCTGAGGGTCAATATTATACTTGAATCTTCTGTCTTAGTCTCCCAACAGATTTGAAAAATAAATCGTTGATGACACGTGTCCCGCAGCCCCCGAGCCTTGAATCCATATCCCCAGGTTTTGGAATCTAGGATCCAAAGAGTCGTGGCATGCAATATGGAAAAGATTTGAGGGTAAACATGGGCAAAGTGGTGTAGTAAATTTGAAAACCTCTCTTTTCGGGATGAGTTCCCTGAAAAGATGGTGAAACAAATAACATCCCCAACAAGCACCCAAAATTACCGCTCAAACCAAACTTAGTGCCCAAGCCAATGACCAAATAAATCCTCTGGGTAATAAATGTAATAAAACCTCTTATTTCGGAATAAATTCCCTGAAATAATGGTTAACAAACATACACCCAGGATAAATCTTAAAAAGCCTCTTGGTTCAGGTATTTGTCCAATAATCATGCGGTATCCAACATGGAACATGTGTACTGCCTTTGAAAGCAATCTGAGAGCTTTGCCACATCAAGCCCCCGAGGCAGGGGCAGAAAAGTAGTCGATAAAGAAAAGGTGGCATTAGCCCCCGAGCCCCAGTGTAGAGCAAGTAATGAAGCCATCTAGTTGGAAGTGATCCCAACTAGGATTGTAGTCAAGACAAGTAGTCGAAGTAGTCAAACTGGTATGGGACCAGTCGTAAACAAGTAAAATTCTTATCATGGGAACAAGACGCCTTCAATAACATAGTGTACAAGTCGAAAACAAGTAATATGTTACTGGAAAAATATAGGAGCGAGGCCACTTCAGCAAACTTGCACATGATACCGGTCGTAAATCAGTAAAACGGAGTTGTACTAGAAGTATAAGCACTCAGGCCCTTCAGAAACCCAAAATACTAGTCATGCAATAGTAATTAGGTACTGGAAGTATGGGAGCAAGGCCCCTTCAGTAAACTTGCGCATAGTACCAGTCGTGAACCGGTAAAACGGAGTTGTACTGGAACTATCAACTTCTTGGCACCAAAATATGATAGCCCTAGTTGAGTTACGTATAAAACCGACGCAAGTGTTCAATATTCCACGAGTTTGGTACCTCCAGGCCATCCGAGTACTGCAGGCGATAAGATCCAGGGCCTGTAACCTTATGCACAATGAAAGGTCCTTCCCATCGTGAATTGAGCCTGTGCAAGCCAATATCATCCTGGATCCAGCGAAGTACCATGTCTCCCAAATTGAAAGAGCACCGTTGGATGTTCCTATCGTGGTAACGACGAACTCCTTGCAGGTAACGGGCCGACTGCAATAGTGCATTGAATCTGACTTCCTCGGTTGAATCAAGTTCAAGTTGTCTTGTAGTGTCGGCCTCGCCTTCTTCAAACATCTCCAGTCGTGGAGACCTCCACATCATGTCAACTGGCAATATGGCCTCGGACCCATACACGAGAAAGAAAGGTGACTGGCCTGTGGGTTTGCTTGGTTGTGTGCGAAGCCCCCAGACTACTGATGAGATCTTGTAGATCCACTTGCCGCCCTTTTTGCTGTTCTTGTCATAAAGTCTTTTCTTCAGTCCATCAAGAATCAAGCCGTTGGCATGCTCAACCTGGCCATTGGCCCGCGGATGAGCCACCGAAACATATCTGACCTCAATGGAGCTGCGTTCATAGAAATCCTAGAACTCATGCGAGTGGAAATTTGATCCCAAATCTGTGATAATAGTGTTGGGGAAACCAAAGCGGTGTAGGATGTCGCAGATGAAAGTAACCACTAGATCAGCAGTGAGCGTTGCGATAGGTTTGTACTCAATCCACTTTGTAAACTTGTCGATGGCCACCAATACGTGTGTGAAACCTCCTGGCGCAATTGTAAAAGGCCCAATCATGTCCAAGCCCCAGCATGCAAACAACCATGAAGGTGGTATGGTTATCAAATTATGAGCCGGAACATGATGCTGTTTGCTAAAGAATTGGCAGTAGGTACATCGGCGAACGAGTGCTTCGGCGTCTGCCAAAGCAGTCAGCCAGTAGAAACCAGAGCGAAATGCCTTGCCGACTAGTGTGTGAGAAGCAGCATGGTTCCCACACACTCCTTCGTGAATCTCTTGGAGTATTTCTTTGCCTTCCTCCGTGCTGACACACTTCATGAGTATGCCTGATGCCGATCCACGCTTATACAAATTGCCCCCGACTAGAACATACCCTTTGCTACGCCGTAGGATGCGAGTAGCCTCGGCACTTTTTGGATCGACTCCGGGGGGTAGTTTGTGCTCCTGGATGTAGTCGATGAAGGTCACCCTCCAGTTGACCTCGATCATCAAGACCTCTCAGTCGGGTTCCTTGGGACCCTGAACGATGGAACTTGAGTATGGTGTCCTGATGGACGGGTGATGCAACTCATGAACGAATACCCCCGATGGGACATTAGCATGATCAGAACCCAGTTTGAAGAGTCTGCGCCCACATTGTTTTCGCGAACCACATGATGAATCTCCAGCCCTGAGAACTTTTTCTCGAGCTTGCGTATTTCCATGACATAGGCATCCATGGTGTCCTTGTTGGTGTCCCACTCCTTATTTACTTGTTGAACCACCAGTAAGGAGTCGCCGTAGACTAGTAATCGCTTGATGCCGAGGGAGATTGCCAAGCGTAGGCCATGCAGCAGTGCCTCGTACTCGGCCTCATTGTTGGAGACTTCGAATAGAATTTGAAACACATACTTGAGCTGTTCTCCTCTTGGGCTGATGAAAAGTACTCCCACACCACCGCCACCGAGCTTGAGTGAACCATCAAAGTACATGACCCAATTGTAACACCCCAGGTGTTTAAATTATGAAATAAGCCTCATTAGCTTAACACGATGCATAGATAACTAAGAAAAGTTTAAAATAAATGAATTATAAATTAGTTTTGCTTTGAATTAAAAATAGATGTGTATATCTGCACAAGTACATGTACGTTAATCAAACAAATTAAATAACTTTCACAACGATGCAAATATGGCTACGAAATTGAATAGGCACATTGTTATTGACATGATAATCAAAAGTCTAGTTGAAGCCTAAGAGAGAATACAAATTTTTGCCCAGGAAATGACGTGCCCTCCGAATCATGCTTTTTGAGTTTTTAAAATAACTTCTGAACTATAACTCAAATGAACTTTGGCCTGAAACAAAACTTGTGTAACTTTTCATTTTGAACAACTTTTATGTTCAGAGATTTTCGAGTTGCAACACAGAAATGTAAGAAAATATTAGTTTTACGATCAGACCCTTATAATTTATCAAATTCTCGCGTCTCAGTCCCTCCCTCACCTCTCTCCTCTGCTCTGCCCCTGACAGCCCAGCGAAGCCGCCGGCGCCACGTCACTGGCGATGCCTGCCGCTGCGTCGCGCCAAGCCAATCCCCCAACGCCTCTGCTCGCCGCCCAGCTCACCCAACCTGCGGCCGCGTCCTCCTTCTCCCCCACGCGACATCCCGCACGGCCAGTAGAACGCCGCCGCCCCGCCGCCCAATGGTGTGCCCCAGCCGTGCGCGGCTCTGGTCACCGCCGGCCGCCCCCAATGGCGCACCCCTGCCATGCCCGGCCCACCCCAACCCTCTCTCGTCCCTTGGCTCGCTATAAAAGGGAAGCATGCCCCTGCTTGCGCGCAGACCCGCGGACGCCCGCCATTAATGCCGCCGCTCGGAGCTCAGCGTTGAGCCCCTCCCTCCACCCCGCCTCCACTCAATCCAACCCCCAGAATCGGTCTTCCACCATCCACCAAAGCTTCCTAGCCAAGCGCGGCCGCTCCACATCGCCGGGGCTCGCCGGAGCCAGCTCCAAGAGCCGCCGCCCCTGCTCCACCTTGGCCAGCCCGCCACCGGCCACCTCGGCCCCAACTGAGACCTTCCCAAGGTAGCCCATGCCTTCCCCGTACTCCTCCCCCACCTTGCCCTCACCGTCGGCCCCTTCCCTCGCCGGAATCGAGCTCGAGCTCGCCGGCCGGCCGCCAGGGACCATATTGCTTTGATTGCAATCTTCCCAGGGGCCTGCACGCAAGTTTCCAGGGACCCCTCTGTAAAAGAAAGTTTTAAACCTAGTTTCAAAAACAGCGAATTTGTAAAATTCATATAAAATCATAGAAAAATCAGAAAAATACAATCTCAACTGTTCGGGAATCGATAGAAGAAAATCTACAACTTTTGTTACATGCTTTTCTTTAGTTGCTTGCTAAATCTTGCTCTATATTAAATAGAAGGTTTAATAGACTTTAATTGTACCCACTGTTATAGACCAATTCTGAATCTGATTTTTGGACAGTTGGTTAGTTTCTTGATGTGTAGACCAGTGTAAAAAGATCAGATCTAGAACCCATCTCTAGCTAAACTTTTTGTTAGACTTTGTTTATGCTATGAAATAATAGAACTAATTTGTAACTTCTGTTATATTGTGTTTCATGCCGTGAAACTTTTCTAGAGCTTTTATAGTGATGCCTAAATACCACAGAAAAAGTTTAGAACCTTTTTCCTTTCTGTAACCTATTTAAATAATTTTGTGGTGGGAAAAATGCACTAAATAAAAATAATTAGTTTATTTGCTTGGAAAATGTTCATCTTTTTTATGTTGGACACTTTAGTGTAGTTTATGCTGTATAAAAAGTTTCATATGCAGAAACCCTATAGAACATCCTATAGAAATTAATCTTTATTAACATAAGTGTATCTTGTCCTGTTTATTATGCTTTGTATCTTGCACAGTAAAATCTGAAACATTTACAGTAACACATATGTGGAAAGAGTAACCCCCTGTAAAATGTTTGGCATCAAGACTTGAATGGTTCATCCTATATAAAAATAACTATGTTCTCGCAGTAGCTGTGTATTACATTTTTCATAATTATTTTGCTCCATGAAAATGTCCGAAATTTTTACAGTAGTGTTATCTCTGCATAATGTACTCTGAATAAAAAGTTCATCACCAGAAGTTACGTAGTACAAAAGTTGTGTTTAATCCATGTTGTGCTTAGAAAAATTAGTCTCCAAAAGAACACAACCCCCAACCCCCTTCTTGTTTAATCGAGTTAATTAGTTTAAGTTATATTCTATTAACAATTGCCCAAAGAAATCTTAACTAAGTAACTTCACAACCAAATCTATGTTATTGTGGACTGCAACTTTATCATGAAGGAAAATAATCGTCACATACCATCACTACAACTTACACTTGTGCATTCATATAGAATCGACTACTCTCGCCGACGGAACGTACGAGCTGGTGCCCGCGTCCGAGAGTAAGCAGCGTGAAGCTCAAGTGAATCTATCGGAAGCTTTCGAAGACCCAAACCCGAGTTCGGACGAGCCCCAAACTAACTTTACCTAAGAAGGCAAGCCCCGGAGCATGAACCCTATTTTCCAAATTATGCAAATTATTACTCTATTTTTACTTGTGCATTAAGTTTATAGGAGTTGAATGAAAACTTAGTTGCATGATCCTAGGTTCCCATGCTCTGAACACTAGATATAAGATTCGATTGAATGCTATGCTACTAGGACTCGGTAAAAGTTGAGTGATTTTCTCTCACTCGCGAGAATATAGGAGTTGAATGTTAACTACATGCTGCAATCATAAGGTCGACGGACGGGGCTATGGTACGATGTTTATGTTGATGATTGAGGCCCTGTCTGTTTAGTGAAAAATGCTAAGGCCACAGTGTGTGGTAGTGGTGGTTAAGCGTTTGAACGTACTAACCACATGCCGAGAATATGGTAATCGGTAAGCTTAAGTACCTAATCGGACCGGCAAGTGGACAGCATCCCACCCTCTCAACTTCGGTTCCATGCGCGCACATGGTGGGTGCAGAGCTAGGCTCTGTAGTCTCGGATGGTGGCCCTAATCCACAACCCAGGAAGAAAGGGGAAACGTTGCACGTGTGACTCTTTTAGTAACCACGTGACGTGTGTTTAGGTTTCCCTTGCAAGGTTAAGAAATTCGATTCGAATTGTCCGTTTCTCGCGGTTATTGAGACTGCTTGACCTGTTTACCACATAGAGTAAGAAGAGGAACAATGATGATGATTAAACTTGTTGGATGAAAAATTAATTCTTTTACCATGTATGATATTGGATAGTTGCTTACCTAGAATGGATAAAGAAAACTAGAATCTGGAGCTAAAATTTGAAAGTAAGGACCTACTTGTATATGCTTTTCGGCAAAACAAACCCCTCAAGCCAAAAGTCTTGCATGTCTAGGAGTCGCCTAAGTATAATCCACTAGTCGGGTAAGCTTTCCTGAGTATTAGTATACTCAGCCTTGCTTGTGGCTTGTTTTCAGGTGATACTTTCGAGGATGTGATCGCTAGTTTGACTTGGCCATGTACTCTTCCTCCTGGTTGGTCGGTGGAATGGGATACGCCCTCGGCCAACGATGATAATGCCGAGTGATGTCTCGTACGGGCTTCATCGAGACATTCTGTATCGTCGAGTTGTTTATCGTTATTATTCTGCTGCATTGAACTCTGAGGAACTCAATTACTTTGAACTTTGAAGTACCTTATTTTACGAACTCGAACTCAGTTGTAATAATAATTTATGATGAACCCTGTGGTGTAAAATTTGTAGAATGTTGTATCCTCTGGGCTCACCTTCGTGTAAGTACATGTATGTGTGGTTTCGATCGGCAAAAACCGTGGTTGTATCGGGAGGTTACCCGACAGACCAATGGATTATTCCGTTTGAAGTGGGATTTAGCCCTGATTGCCCTCGTGGTGATGGTTAGCACGCTTGAGCCGGATTAATTCAGGTGGTTCTGCCACACCAATGCTCCGGCTGGTTGGTTGGGGTTTCCATTTCGTTTTCTCGCCACTCAGCCATGAAATCGACTAGTGCTTGTGACTTGATGGCTGTCTGGGGCTTGAAGTCGAGTGTGAGGGCTCCCAGCTCCACCGCCCACTTTGAGATGCGTCCGGTAGCGTCCCGATTGTGGAGGATATTCGCCAACGGGAAGTCGGAGACCACCAGGATGTTGTATTCGAAGTAGTGGCGAAGCTTCCTGGAAGTGATGAGGATACCGTAAAGAATTTTTTGAATCGTCAGGTAATGAACCTTGGATTTAGAGAGACCTTCACTGATGAAGTAAAACGGTCGCTGCACCCCGAAGACATGGCCTTCTTCCTGTTGTTCCACCATGATCGCCGTGCTGACGACGTGAGTAGTCGCGGCGATGTAGAGCAGCAGGTTCTCGCCTGGTTTTGGGAGCCGTCAGGATGGGTGGCGACTGCAAGTGATGTTTGAGGTCTTGTAGCGCCTTGTTTGCTTCCTCGGTCGACTTAAACTTGTCGTGATGCTTGAGCAACTTGAAGAAGGGTAGTCCCCTTTCTCCAAGTCGGGAAATGAAGTGATTCAAAGCTGCCATGTAGCCGGTTAGTCTCTGGATTCTTTGACAGTCTTTGGGGGATCCATGGCTGTGATGGCATTGATCTTCTTTGGATTGGCTTCAATCCCGCGGTGGCTGACGATGAACCCGAGTAGTTTGCCCTGAGGGACGCCAAAGACGCACTTTGTCGGGTTGAGCTTCCATCGAAACCGTCGCAGGCTGTTGAAGGTCTCTTTGAGCTCAGTGATGGACTCGTCATGTGATCTTGTCTTGATGACCACATCATCCACGTAAGCCTCAACGTTGCGGTGAAGTTGATCTGCGAGGCACAGTTGAATGGCCCGTTGATAAGTGGCTCCTTCGTTCTTCAACCCAAAAGACATTGTAGTATAAGCGTACGCTCCGAAGGGGGTGATGAACGCCATTTTGATCTGGTCTTCCTCCTTGAGAGCTATCTGATGATAGCCCGAGTAGCAGTCGAGGAAGGAGAGCAAAAAGCAGCCAACCGTGGAGTCGATAACTTGATCGATGCGTGGTAGCGCGAAGGGGTCCTTCGGGCAATGTTTATTGAGATCAGTATAATCCACACATATCCTCCATTCATTATTGTTCTTTTTGAGTACAACTACAGGGTTAGCTAGCCACTCTGGGTGGTAAACTTCTTTAATAAAACCAGCCATGAGTAGTTTTGCTAACTCTTTCTCGATAGCCTCCCTTTTGTCGGGGGCAAAACGACGCAGTCATTGCTTCTTCGGAGTGGCCTTAGGGTCAACTTTTAGGCAATGCTCAATCAACTCCTTGGGCACCCCTAGCATATCCGCTGGTTTCCACGCGAATATGTCCCAGTTGGCCCTAAGGAAGTTGACAAGCGTGCTTTCCTATTTGTCACCTAGGCCGCCTCCAACCAGAGCCGTCTTGTACAAGTCACCTTCCTGGAGCTGGATAGTCTTGATGCCAACGTCACTGGGGTTAGGCTTAACCCTCGACTGGCTTGGCCGCTGGTGGGAGACCTCCATCTCTGTGTTGGTGAGCTTCAGCGCGGCCGTGAGTACTTCTGCAGATGGCTCTGGCACGCGTGAAGTCAATGCATACTCGATCGTGTCCTGGTCGCAGTCGTACGACTTCTTGAGGTTGCCAAGGAGTGTGAGCACGCTTGTCTTGCCCAACATCTTGAGTAGTAGGTACATGTAGTGGGATACAACCATGAATTTGGCTAGTGCCGGCCTGCCTAGAATGGAGTGGTACGACGAGTCAAAATCCGTCACCTCGAACTTGATGTACTCGGTGCGGTAGTTATCTTTGGTCCCGAAGGTGACTAGCAGGACCACTGATCCGAGTGGTGTAGCCGCGTTGCCTGGGACAATCCCATAGAAGGGAGCCTTGCTGGGAGTGAGCATTGTTGAAATGTCCAGTCCCATCTTCTTTAGGGTACTCGCGAAGAGTAGATTGAGTCCGCTTCCGCCGTCAATGAGTACTCGGGTAAGCTGCGAGCCCGCCACGACAGGATCTAGGACTAGCGGGAACTTTCCCGGCTCAGAGAAGTTGGTCCATTTATCCTCCTTGGAGAAGGAAATTGGGACCTCGCTGTATCTCAAGGGCCTTGTTGTGGCTAGTTCCACAGAGAGGATTTCGCGCAAGGTTAGTTTCTGCGCGCGCTTGGTGGGGAATCCACTGTCTCCACCGAAGATAACGTTGATGACGTTCTTTGGATCTTGGAAATCTTGGGGTCCCGACTTGTCACCTCCTTCTTCATCCTCCTCCTTGTCCTTTCGCTTTCCGACTTGATGGAGGGGTGGAGCGTTGAGTGATTTGTGGATGGTGACGCACTCAAAGAGCGTGTGATGCGACTTTGGGTGAATCGGGCATTGCTTGTGCAGGACTTGCTCGTATTCCGACTGGTTGTTCGCCAGCTTCTTGCCGCGCGGGTTGCGCTCGATAGCCGCGACTTCATGGTCTGGCTTGCGCTTTTGGGGGCTCCCCGAGTGGTTCCGCTGGCTTTTGTCGAAGTGGCCATTGCCGTTCCCATATTTGTCATGGTTGCACTTTGAAGTGGTCGTTATTCTCATCCTCCTGGTCAGCCCATCTTGCCATCATGTCCCGCAGCTCCATGGCGGTTGTCGAGCGGTTACGCCCGAAGTCTTGGTACGTGTTCTTTGAGAAGATGCCATGTTGGAAGCAGCGGATGACATCCTCATCGGTGATGTTGGCGATGGTGGCATGCGGATGACCTTAGGGTCTCGTTCATCTACTGCTTCACCTAGGACAAGTCGTGACGAGTGCCTGCCCTAATCATGGACCCCTGGAAGTTGTCGATGAAGGCCCACTTGAGGTCCTCCCATGAGTCGATGGAGTTTGGCTTGAGGCTTTCAAGCCACGTGAGGGGTGCAGGTTCAAGGGCCACCGAGAAGTAGAGTGCTTTTGAAGAGTTGGAGCCCCCTAAAACTTCAATAGCGATGGAATAGCAACGAAGCCACTGGCGTGGGTCCTTCTTACCGTCATATTTGGGGATTCCGACTGGTTTGAAGTCCTTGGGGTAGGACTTGTCGGTAATGGTGGTGGTGAAGGCGTGGAAGTGGTCGCTGTCGTCGTCGTCGTAGTGCCTGCCGGTACGTTCCTTCCTCCTCACATCAATGACAAGCCGCGCGTCATTGCCTTCATTGATCTTCTGCCTGAGGTCGATCGTGGGAGCGTCCTGGATGTTGGCTGCGACTGGATCTTGGCCGCGGTGCCTTGCCCACGCTGGTTGCAAGGGGGTTGTTGTACTTCTTGTTCATTGTTGCCACGCGCGGATGGGTGGCCCTCATTGCGCTGGCGGTTGTTGTTCTTCCAACTCCCTTGGCCTCCTCCGGCGGTGCGACTGACCAGCGCGGTATCCCCGTGTTGCTCGGACCTCGAGAGCTGACTCTGAGTGGATGACACTGGATGTTGCCCGTCGAGTTGCACGAGCGCACGCTGGGTCAAGTACTACAACCTTTGGATCTGGGGGTTATATGGGAGTTGTTGGGCTAAGAGTGCTACCTCTGCAATCATGCCAATCGGCGTACGGTACTCGCGATCCATGACTGCCGCGAAGGCGTTGGTGAGATCCCTTGTTCCACGGGCGCGGTTCTGCGTGTTGCGCCTGCGTTGAGCACGTTTGGCATTCTTTGCTCGCCGGATCCTCCGGTGCTCTTCGTATTCATCTTGAGGAGCGTCTGCTGTGCGCTCATCGGCTGAGATGTCGTTGAGTTGTTCGTTGTTGTACTGGGTGCCCAGCTCATCCTCTTCTGCGTTGCGAAGGGAAGCCATGCAGACTTGTCGATCCGGCGAGTGGTTAGCCCTAAGGCTGTACTCGAGTAGCTCTATGCTACTCTCTCCTTCTTCCACGATGGGGGAGAGGGGTCTATCCTCTTGGAAGGGTAGTTCTTGTGTGAAGGCCACAAGGCGAGATTCGTAATCGAGTAGTTCAGAGGGCTCGAAGCCCTTCCAGTACACGAAACGTCCTTGCAGCGTTGCTGTTATCGTTAAACCCAGATGGCTCCCCGACAAGAATTCAGTGTGGCCATCGGGTTGCGACTGGTTTTCAAGGGTGGGGGCCACCCGACAAGCGGTGGCTCCCGCGTCTTCGAGTCCTTTTCGGATCCAGTTTAGAGATGTAATCCCGCACGTGGAGTACTCTTCATCGGAGTCCTAGAAGATGTCGAGAACGGGGGCCTCCCGGCTAGCAGCGGCACCCACGTCCCCGATTCGGAGTAGCAGATCCAAATCCTCCTCCAAGTCGAAGAGGGACTTGGATCGTGGGGTCTTTGTAGATCGGTATGAATCCGAGTCGAGTAGATTTGTTGCATCTCGTGGTGAAGTCATTTTGAAAACGGACGTCATTTCGATCTGCAGGGCCAGATCAGGAAGCAGCGTGTCGTCGAGGTTATCAACGAAGTCGTCAAGATCGCTACTTGTGGTTGATGAAGTAGCCTCTGGCTACTTGGAGTTGGCTAGGTGGCTGTTGAAGCCACCCAAGCCATCGGTGATGCGGATCCAAGAGCCGAAGATGAGAGTCGTGCCCTTGTCGAGCACGGCGCTGGTGAAGTTGAACGACGCCATCGAGTTCTCCGGTGGATCTTTTATGAGCACCCCTACCTGGCGCGCCAGCTGTCGGTGTTTCACCGCTACACCCATCGAGGGATACCCTCGAGGTTGTGAGTTTGTAGGTAGGGTGTCGCCGAGATCAGGAACTCGAAGGTGCAAAGGAACGCAAAGTTTAGACAGGTTCGGGCCGCGAGAGCATAATATCCTACGTCCTATGTGGTTTGTATTGCCTTTGATGGTGATGACCGTGATTGTCCCCAAGGGGGTCCCTGTCCGCCCTTATATAGTCTGGGGTGACAGGTTTTCATGGAAGTCCTAGTCGAGTACAAGGCAAGGAGTCCCATCCGAGTACTTCTCGGGTAGTCTCCTGCCGTGTCCGACTAGTCTAACTACCGTACGAGTAATCCTACTGCATTACAAGTAGTTACAATAGATGTAGGGTGTGGGCCATGTCCCATCCCGTATCTTAGGAAAAAATATGCCACGTGTACAGTCCCGTGTACCCGGGTCTGACACCCAGTTGATCAAGGATGAAAACGACGTAGATGTTCAATATTCCAGGAATTCGGTACCTCCTGGCCATCAAAGTACTATAAGCGATAAGATCGAGGGCCTGTAACCTTGTGCACAATGAAAGGTCCTTCCCATCATGAGTTAAGCTTGTGTAGCCCGGCATCATCCTGGATTCGTCGAAGAACTATATCTCCAACGTTGAAAGAGCGTCGTTGAACGTTCATGCCGTCGTAATGACGAAATCCTTGTAAGTAGCGGGCCGACTGGAGCAATACATTGCATTGGATTTCCTCAACTGAGTCAAGCTCGAGATGTCTTGAAGTGTCAGCCTCGCCTTCTTCAAACATCTCCAGTCGTGGAGACATCCACATCACATCTCCAGTCAGCTAGTAATATAGCTTCAGACCCGTATACGAGAAAGAAAGAGAAAGAAAGGCGACTGTCCTGTGGGTTTGCTTGGTTGTGTGCGAAGCCCCCAGACTACTGATGAGATCTCATTGATCCACTTGCTGCCCTTTGTGTTGTTCTCATCATAGAGTCTTTTCTTCAATCCATCAAGAATCAAGTCGTTGTCGCGCTCAACCTGGCCCTTGGCCCGCGGGTGAGCCACTGAAACATATTTGACTTCAATGGAACTACGTTCACAGAAATCCCAGAACTGATGCGAGTGGAAATTGGATCCCAGATCTGTAATGATAGTGTTGGGGAAGTCAAAGCAGTGTAAGATGTCGCAGATGAAAGTAACCACTTGATCCGCAGAGAGCGTTGCAAGTGGCTTGTACTCGATCCACTTGGTAAACTTGCCGATGGCCACCAACGCGTGTGTGAAACCTCCTGGCACAGTTGTTAAGGGCCCTATCATGTCCAGGCCCCAGCATGCAAATGGCCATGAGTGAGGTATAGTGATGAGGTTATGAGCCGGAACATGGGGCTGTTTGCCAAAGAATTGGCAGTTGGTGCACCGGCGAACGAGTGCTTCGGCGTCTGCCAAAGCAGTCGGCCAGTAGAAACTAGATCGAAATGCCTTGCCAACTAGTGTGCGAGAAGCCGCGTGGTTCCCGCACACGCCTTCGTGAATCTCTTGGAGTATTTCTTTGCCCTCCTTCGTGATGACACACTTCATGAGTATGCCCGATGCTGATCCACGCTTGTACAGGTTTCCCCCGACTAGAACATAGCCTTTGCTGCGCCGTAGGATGCGAGTAGCTTCAGCGCTTTTTGGGTCGACGCCGGGGGGTAGTTTGTGCTCCTGAATGTAGTCGATGAAGGCCACCCTCCAGTCGACCTCGATCATCAAGATCTCTCGGTCTGGTTCCTTGGGACCCTCAGCGATGGAACTTGAGTCTGGTGCCCTGATGGAAGGGTGATGCAACTTATGAATGAAAACTCCCGGTGGGACCTTAGCTCGATCAGAACCCAGTTTGGAGAGCACATCCGCGCCCACATTGTTGTCAGGAATCACATGGTGAATTTCCAACCCCGAGAACTTGTTCTCGAGCTTGTGTATTTCCGTAACATAGGCGTCCATGGTGTCCTTGTTGATGTCCCACTCCTTTTTAAATAGTTGAACCACCAGTAAGGAATCACCGTAGACGAGTAGTCGCTTGATGCCTAGGGAGACTGCCAGGCGTAGCCTGTGCAATAATGCCTCGTACTCGGCTTCGTTGTTAGAGACCTCGAATTGTATTTGAAGCACGTACTTGAGTTGTTCTCCTCTCGGGCTGATGAAAAGTACTCTCGTACCACTGCCACCGAGCTTCAGTGAGCCGTCAATGTGCATGACCCAATGCTCAGGCTGGTTAGTTGGGGCTTCCACTTGGTTTTCTCGCCACTCCGCCATGAAATCGACTAGTGCCTGCGACTTGATAGTTGTCCGAGGCTTGAAGTCGAGTGTGAAGGCTCCTAGCTCCACGACCCACTTGGAGATGTGCCCGGTAGCGTCTCGATTGTAGAGGATACCCGCCAATGGAAGTCGGACACCACCAGGATATTGTATGCGTCGAAGTAGTGGCGGAGCTTCCTGGAAGGGATGAGTATACCATAGAGTAGTTTCTGAATTGTCAGGTAATGAACCTTGGATTCAGAGAGAACTTCGCTGAAGAAGTAGACTGGTCGCTGCACCCCGAAGGCATGGTCCTCCTCCTGGCGTTCCACCACAATAGCCGTGCTGACGACGTGAGTAGTCGCGACGATGTAGAGTAGCAGATTCTCACTTGGTTGGGGAGCCATCAGGATGGGTGGCGATTGCAAATGGTGCTTGAGATCTTGCAGCGCCTAGTTTGCCTCCTCGGTCCACTGGAACTTGTCGTGGAGCTTAAGCAATTCGAAGAAGGGTAGTTTCCTTTCTCCAAGTTGGGAGATGAATCAATTCAAAGCTGTCATGCAGCCTGTGAGCTTCTGGATGTCCTTGATCATCCTTGGAGCGTCCATGGCTGTGATGGCGTTGATCTTCTTCGGGTTTGCTTCAATTCCTCGGTGACTAACAATGAACCTGAATAGTTTTCCTTGTGGCACGCCAAACACGCATATTGTCGGGTTAAGCTTCCATCAAAACCTTCACAAGTTGTTGAATGTCTCCTTGAGATTAGTGAAAAACTCGTCGTGGGATCTGGTCTTGATGACCACGTCATCCATGTAAGCTTCAACATTGCAGTGTAGCTGGTCCGCAAGGCACAGTTGGATGGCCCGTTGGTCAGTGGCTCCGGCGTTCTTCAACCCAAATGACATTGTAGTGTATGTGTATGCTCCAAATGGGGTGATGAATGCCTTGCTTGTCGTGGTTGCGCTTGGGGAAGCGGTTGTTCTCCTCGTCCTCCTGGTCAGCCCACCGTGCCATCATGTCACCCAGCTCCACGGTAGTAGTCGGGCGATTGCGTCCGAAGTTGTGCTACGTGTGCTTCTAGAAGAGCCCATTCTGGAAGCAGCGGATGACGTCCTAATCGGAGATGTTGGCGATGGTGGTGCGCGTCTCGAAGAAACACCGGGTGTGTAGGACCTCAGGGTCTCGTTCATCTCTTGCTTCACCTGGGATAGATCCTGGCAAGTGCCCGCCCTGATCATGAATCCTTGGATGTTGTCGATGAAGGCCCACTTGAGGTCCTCCCACGAGTCGATGGAGTTTGGCTTGAGGCTTTCAAGCCACGTGAGGGGTGCGGACTCCAGAGCCACCGGGAAGTAGAGAGCTTTGGTGGAGTTGGATCCCCTAAAACTTCAATAGCAACGGAGTAGCATCGCATCCACTGGCGTGGGTCCTGCTTACCGTCGTACTTGGGGATTCCGACTGGTTTGAATTCCTTTGGATAGGACTTGGCAGTGATGTTGGAGGTGAAGGTGGGGAAGCGGTCGCTATCATCATCATCGTGGCGCCTGCCAGTACGGTTCCTTCTCCTTGCTTCAATAACATGCCGCGTGTCGCAGCCTTCATTGATCTTCTGCCTAAGGTCGATCGTGGGGGCGTCGTGAAGGCGGGCCTCGAGTGTTTCTTGGCCTTGATGCCTTGCACCACGCTGGTTGCAAGTGGATTGTTGTACCTCTTGTTCATTGTTGCCACGCGCGGACTGGTGGACCTTGTTGCGCTGGCGGTTGTCGTTCCTCCGGCTTCCGAGGCCTCCTCCGGGGGTGGGACTGACCTGCGCACTTTCGCCATGGCGCTCAGACCTCGACGATGGATTCCAAGTGGAAGACAGTGGAAGTTGCCCATCGAGTTGCACGAGTGCGCGATGGGTCAGATACTTCAGCCTTTGTATCTGAGGATTGGGTGGGAGTTGTTGAGCTAAGAGTGCTGCTTCTGCGATGGCGCCAATCGGCATATAGTACTCCCGATCCGCGACCGCTGCAAAAGCGTTGTTTAGATCCCTTGGTTCGCGGGCGCGATTCTGCACGTTGCGCCTGCGTTGGGCGCGCTTGGTGTTCTTTACCCACCAGATCCTTCGGTGCTCCTCGTCTTCATCCTGGGGAGCATCATGTTGGCGCTAAAAATCGGCCGGGAATCGGCCGATGACCTTCAGCGTCGGACACACAACCCGGGTGAATCTGCTTAACTCCTGTTCGGGTGATTGCCCTGGTGCGGTTCGCGCGGCGTGCCAGTCAATCTGACCTGTTGATTGACAAGGAAATAAACGTATTAAATTCCGGGGTTCCGATCAGTTAAAGTTCCGATCTGTCCCGAAAAGCATATCAGCGAATCGGCCGATTTGCTATGAGGATGACCGGCTATGGACCAACCGATAATCACGTAACGATTGCCAAGAAACTACTGGAGTAACTTAAACAGTCGCTACAGATGCAACACTCGAAATAGATCTAATCGGCTATGCGATGGTAAACAAGGATAGATAATGATGAAGCCGACAGTTCGATCTCAAGCTGGATAACTGGTGATAAAACTAGACAATAGGTAAAACCTATAATTCTAGTAAATATCGATAACTGGTGAATAAATCTAAATGAAACAATGGCGATGCGCCCGAAGTTAAGGCTTAGATGTTATTCGATAAACGGAACCTACCAATTGGCCGGAGATCGTGTCGATGTAGCCCTGCCAATCTGTACGAACTTGTGAAAGAAAAAGAAGTATTGGCGAAGTCGCCGACTTGAAAGTAAAGTACGATGAAAGAGTAAATTGTTTTTGTTGATTGATGTATGATCTTCTACAAAACCCTGACTGCTCCTATTTATACCCTAGGACTGAGATTGCTGATCTATTACGATCCGTTACAAACTTGATTTAAATAAAAAACTACTATATCTATAATATCTTCCTAAAGGAAACGGGCTCCCGCAGAATCTTCTGCCGCCATCTCCTAGTCCAATCCGGACTCTTTCCATTGCTTCACGACCGAGTCGGCGTCATTCTTTGACTAACGTCAGGTCATCTTTGACTGGGATCCTCTGTTGGGATTTCATTGGCTTCATCCCTTATCTGTTGGCGCAAGCTGCATCGCCAATCGGCCGATCCCTAACTGTAGCCTCAATCGGCCGATTACCAACTGTAGCCTTTAAATCTGCCGCATCGGCCAGTCTCTTCCTTTCCTGACGCCGATTCAACACGTGTCAAAATCTGGTGTCAACACATCAGTTATGGGCTCGTCGGCTGAGACGTCCGGGAGTTGCTCGTTGTCGTACCGGGGGTCCAGCTCGTCGTCCTCCGCGTTGCGAAGGGAGGCCATGCAGACTTGACAATCCGGCGAGTGGTTAGCTGTAAGGCTGTACTCGAGTAGCTCTGTGCTACTTTCTCCTTCTTCCGCGATGGGAAAAAGTGGTTTGCCCTCCTGGAAGGGCAGTTCCTGCGTGAAGGCCACAAGGCGGGACTCGTAATCGAGTAGTTCGGAGGGCTCAAAGCCCTTCCAGTACACGAAATGGCCTTGCGGCGTTGACGTTATGGTTAAACCCAGATGGCTGCCCGAAAATGATTCGGTGTGGCCGTCGGGTTGAGAGTGGTTTTCAAGGGCGAGGCCACCCGACGAGCGGTGGCTCCTTGTTTCCGAGTCCTTTTCGGGACTGGCTTGAAGGTGTAGTACTGAGCGAGGAGTACTCTTTATTGGAGTCCGAGTAGATGTGAAAAATGGGGGGGGGGGCAGCAAGCGGTGGCTCCCATGTCCTTGATCTTGAGCAGCAGATCCAAATCCTCCTCCAAATCGAAGAGGGATTTACATCGTGTGGTCTTTTCAGATCGGCTTGAATCTGACCTGACTAGATTTGGTGCATCACGAGTGGAAGTCGCGTCGAAAATGGACATCTTTTCCATCTGCAGGGCCGAATCGGGAAGCAACAAATCATCGAGGTTGTCGATGAACTCGTCGAGATCGCTGCTTGGAGTCGATGAAGAGGCCTCCGGCTCCCTGGAGTTGGCTAGGTGGCTGTTGAAGCCACCCGAATCGTTGGCGACGCAGATACAGGAGCCAAAGGTGAAAGTTGTGCCCTCGTGGAGCACAGCGTTGGTGAAGTTGAAGGATGCCATCGAATTCTTCGGTGGATGCTCGATGAACACCCCTACCTGGCGTGCCAGTTGTCGGTGTTTTACCGCCACGCCCACCGAGGGATAGCCCCGAGGTGGTGAGTTTGTAGCTAGGGTGTCGCCGAGATCAGGAAGTCGAAGGTGCAAGGAACACAAGGTTTAGACAGGTTCGGGGCGCCGAGAGCGTAATACCCTACGTCCTTGTGGTTTGTATTGCCTTAGATGGTGATTGTCCCCGTGGAGGTCCCTGTCCGCCCTTATATAGTCTGGGAGGACAGGTTTACATGGAAGTCCTAGTCGGGTACAAGCCCTGGAGTCCTACCCGAGTACTTCTCGGGTAGTTTCCTACCGTGTCCGACTAGTTTCACTAATGTACGTCCTACTGCACTACGAGTGTTTACAACAGATGTAGGGCGTGGGCCATATCCTATCTCGTATCCTAGGAGAAGTATGCCATGTGTACAGTCCCGTTTACCCGGGTCTGACACCACAAAGATGTTTTATGCGTCGAAATAATGGCGAAGTTTCTTGGAGGTGATGAGTATACCGTAGAGTGGTTTCTGAATTGTCGGGTAACGAACCTTGAATTCAGAAAGGACTTCGCTGATGAAGTAGACTGGTCGCTGCACCCCAAAGGTGTGGCCTTCCTCCTGGCGTTCCACCATGATTGTCGTACTGACAATGTGAGTAGTCGCGGTGATGTAGAGTAGCAGGTTCTCGTCTGGTTGGGGAGCTGTGAGGATAGAGGGTGACTGCAAATGGTGCTTGAGATCCTGCAGTGCCTGCTTTGCCTCCTCGGTCCACTGGAACTTGTCGTGACGTTTGAGCAATTTGAAGAAGGGTAGTCCCCGTTCTCCAAGTCGGGAGACGAATCTGTTCAAGGCTGCCATGCAGCTAGTGAGCTTCTAGACATCCTTGATAGTCCGTGGAGCATCCATGGCTGTGATGGCAGTGATCTTCTCCGGGTTTGCTTCAATGCCTCGGTGACTAACAATGAACAAGAGTAGTTTTCCTTGTGGCACGCCAAAGACGCACTTCGTCGGGTTAAGCTTCCATCGGAACATCCGCAAGCTGTTCAATGTTTCCTCGAGATCAGTGATGAACGCGTCGTGTGATCTGGTCTTGATGACCACATCATCCATGTAAGCTTCAACGTTGCGGTGTAGCTGGTCTGCGAGGCACAGTTGGATGGCCCGTTGATAGGTGGTCCTGCGTTCTTCAACCCGAATGACACTGTAATGTATGCGTATGCTCCAAAGGTGGTGATGAACGCCGTTTTGATCTAATCTTCCGCCTTGAGAGCTATCCGATGATAGCGCGAGTAGCAGTTGAGGAAGGAGAACAGGACGCAGCCAGCCATAGAGTCGATGACTTGGTCGATGCGTGAAAGCGCGAAGGGGTCCTTCGGGCAGTGTTTACTGAGATCAGTATAATCCACACATAGTCGCCCCCGATCAAAGCAGTCTTGGACGGGTCGCCATCTTGCAGCTAGATGGCCTTGATGCCGACGTCGCTGGGGTTGGGTTTAACCCTCGACTAACTAGGCCGCTGGTTGGAGATCTCCATCTCTGAGGTTATCAGCTTCTGCGGGGCCGTGAGTACTTCTGCAGATGGCTCTGGCACGCGTGATGTCGTGACGTACTCAATCGCTTCCTGGTCGCAATCGTATGACTTCGTCAGGTCATCGCGGAGTGTGAGTACGCTTGTCTTGCCTGGCATTTTAAGTAGCAGGTAGACGTAGTGGGGCACGGCCATGAACTTGGCTAGTGCCGGTCTGCCAAGGATGGCATGATATGACAAGTCGAAGTCCGCTACCTCGAACTTGATGTACTCGGTGCGCTAGTTATCTTTTGCCCCAAAGGTGATTGGCAGGACCACTGACACGAGTGGTGTAGCCGCGTTGCCCGAGACGATGCCGTAGAAAGGAGCTCTGCTAGGGTGAGCATCTTAGAGATGTCCAGGCCCATC
Organism: Panicum miliaceum; assembly: GCA_032594955.1. NCBI lineage: Eukaryota > Viridiplantae > Streptophyta > Magnoliopsida > Poales > Poaceae > Panicum > Panicum miliaceum. The sequence goes on along the minus strand of CM064066.1, from coordinate 22,137,899 downwards.
TTCTTCAGAGTACTCGCAAAAAGCAGGTTGAGGCCACTCCCGCCTTCGATGAGTACTCGGGTTAGCTATGAGCCCGCCATGACAGGATCTTGAATGAGCGGGAATTTTCCCGGCTTGGAGAAGCTAGTCCATTGATCATCCCTAGAGAAAGAGATCGGGACCTCGCTGTATCTCAGAGGCCTTTGCGTGGCTGGCTCTACAAAGAGGATTTCGCGCAGGGTCAACTTCTGCGCGCGCTTGGAGGGGAATCCGCCGTCTCCGCCGAATATGATGTTGATGACGTTCTTTGGATCCTGGAAGTCTTGAGCCCCCGACTTGTCACCTTCATCGTCGTCCTCCTGGTCCATTCGCTTTCCTGCTTGAGGGAGGGGTGGTGCATTGAGTGACTTGCGGAGGCTGATGTCGGTGTTTTACTGCCACGCCCACCGAGGGATACCCCCGAGGTGGTGAGGTTGTAGGTAGGGTGTCGCCGAGATCAGAAACTCAAAGGTGCAAAGGGACACAAGGTTTTAGACAGGTTCGGGCCGCCAAGAGCGTAATACCCTACATCCTGTGTGGCTTGTATTGCCTTTGATGATGATTGTCATGATTGTCCCCTAAGGGGGTCCCTATCCACCCTTATATAGTCCGGGGGACAGGTTTACATGGGAGTCCAAGTCGGGTACAAGTCAAGGAGTCCTATCCGAGTACTTCTCGGGTAGTTTCCTATCATGTCCAACTAGTCTAACTACTGTACGAGTAATCCTACTGCATTACGAGTAGTTACAACAGATGTAGGGCGTGGGCCATGTCCCATCTTGTATCCTAGGTGAACTGTGCCACATGGACAGTCCCGTGTACCCAGGTCTGACAGGCCCCCACCGAGCTCTTCATAGCCGAGTAGTGCACACGTCCGAGTACTTTTGATGGCGTCTTCGAGTTCTCGCGAACTCCATCTTGAAGGTGCCCTTTGAGTACTTCCTTGGCAGCATCGAGGCTGTGAGGTGCTCATGCCCCGAGTAGTTGTCCAGTCTTCTTTACATGGGGTGCGATTAAATTTGCACTCCATATGGAGTAGCTCCCGAGCCTTAGGTTGACTCATAGAATTAGGCTGAGGGTCAATTTTAATCTTGATTCTTCTGTCCTAATCTTCTAGCAGATTTGAAAAATAAGTCACTGATGACACGTGTCCAAATCCCTAAGTTTTGGAATTAAGGATCCAGAGAATCGTGGCATGCAATATGATAGTAAAGATTTGATGGTAAACGTAGGCAAATTGGTGTAGTAAATTTGAAAACCTCTCTTTTTGGGATGAGTTCCCTGAAAAGATGGTGAGACAAATAACATCCCCAACAAACACCCAAGATTACCTCTCAAACCAATTGTTGTGCCCTGATCCAATGACTAAACAAGATCTCTGGGTAATAAATTGAACAAACCTCTTATTTCGGAATAAAGTCCCTGAAATAATGGTTAACAAACATATTCCCAAGATAAATCTTAAAAAGCCTCTTGGGTCGGGAGTTGTCGAGTAATTGTACGACATCTAGCATGGAGGCATGAAAGCTGCCTTTTAAGGCAAGTTGAGTGCCTTGTCATATCGAGGCCCCGAGCTAGGGGCATAAAGTAGTCGTAGCAGAAAGGTAGCGCTAGCCCGCGAGCCCAAGCGTAGAACAAGTAGCCGCTAGTGCATGAGCAGTCGACGGAGCCATCTATTCAGAATCGATCCCGACTAGGACAAGTAGTCGAAGTAGTCGACTAGGTATAGAACCAGTCGTAAACAAGTAAGATTCTTGTCATGGGAGCAAGGCCCCTTCAATAACATAGTGTACAAGTCAAAAACAAGTAATATGTTACTGGAAATACGGAAGCAAGGCCCCTTCAGCAAACTTGCACATGATACCAGTCGTAAACCAGTAAAACGGAGTTGTACTGGAAATATAAGCACAAAGGCCCTTCAGAAAACCAAAAGACTAGTCGTACTCTAGTAATTAGGTACTGGGAGTATGGGAGCGAGGCCCCTTCAGTAAACTTGCGTGTAGTACCAGTCATAAACCGGTAAAACGGAGTTGTACTGGTACAATTAACCTCTAGGCACCAATAGATGATGGCCCCAGTTGATTTAAGGATGAAACCGATGCAAGTGTTCAATATTCCATGAGTTTGGCACCTCCTTGCTGTTCGGGTACTGCAAGCGATAAGATCTAGGGCCTGTGACCTTGTACACAATGAAAGGTCCTTCACATTGTGAATTAAGCTTGTGAAGACCAGTATCATCCTGGATTCGTCGAAGAACCATATCTCCAACATTGAAAGATCGTCATTGAATGTTCCTGTCATGGTAACAACGAACTCCTTGTAAATAACGAGCCGTTTGGAACAATGAATTGCACCGGATTTCCTCAACTTAGTCAAGCTCAAGCTGTCTTGCACTGTCAGCTTCGTCTTCTTCAAACGTCTCAAGTCATGGAGACTTCCACATCACGTCAGCTGGTAGTATGGCCTCAGATCCATATACGAGAAAGAAAGGTGACTGGCCTGTGGCTTTGCTTGGTTGTGTGCGAAGCCCCCAGACTACTGATGAGATCTCGTTGATCCACTTGCCGCCCTTTTTGCTGTTCTCGTTGTAAAGTCTTTTCTTCAGTCCATCAAGAATCAAGCCGTTGGCGCGCTCACCTGGCCATTGGCCCGCGGATGAGCCATTGAAACATATTTGACCTCAATGGAGCTGCGTTCACAGAAATCCCAGAACTCATGCGAGTGGAAATTGGACCCCAAGTCTGTGATAATAGTGTTGGGGAAACTAAAGCGGTGTAAGATATCGCAGATGAAAGGAACCACTCGATGAGCAGTGAGCATTGCGATAGGTTTGTACTCGATCCACTTTATGAACTTGTCAATGGCCACCGACACGTCTGTGAAACCTCCTGGCGCAGTTGTGAAAGGCCCAATCTTGTCTAGGCCCTAGCATGCAAACGGCCATGAAGGTGGTATGGTGATAAGGTTATGAGCCAGAACATGGGGCTATTTGCCAAAGAATTGGCAATTGGTACACCGGTGAATGAGTGCTTTGGCATCTGCCAAAGCAGTTGACTAGTAGAAACCAGAATGGAACGCCTTGCCGACTAGTGTGCAAGAAGCAGCATGGTTCCCGCACACGACTTCGTGAATCTCTTGGAGTATTTCTTTGCCCTCCTCCGTGCTGACACACTTCATGACTATGCCTGAAGCTGATCCACGCTTATACAGATTGCCTCCAACTAGAACATGCCCTTTGCTGCGTCGTAGGATGTGAATAGCTTCAACACTTTTTGGGTCGACGCCGGGTGGTAATTTGTGCTCCTGGATATAGTCGATGAAGGCCACCCTCCAGTCGACCTCGATCATCAAGACCTCTCGATCGGATTCCTTGGGACCCTGAACGATGGAACTTGAGTCTAGTGCCCTGATGGAAGGGTGATGGAACTCGTGAACGAATACTCGCAGTTGGATGTTGGCTCAATCAGAACCCAGTTTAGAGAGCACGTCCGCGCCCACATTGTTGTCGCGGACCACATGGTGAATTTCCAGCCCCGAGAACTTTTTCTCGAGCTTGCGTATTTCCATGACATAGGTGCCCATGGTGTCATTGTTGATGTCCCACTCCTTATTGACTTGTTGAACCACCAGTAAGGAGTTGCCATAGACTAGTAGTCGCTTGATGCCGAGGGAGATTGCCAAGCGTAGTCTATGCAACAATGCCTCATACTCGGCCTCGTTGTTGGAAACCTCGAATAGTATTTGAAATATGTACTTGAGCTGTTCTCCTCTCAGGCTAATGAAAAGTACTCCCACACGACCGCACCGAGCTTGAGTGAGCCATCGAAGTACATGACCCAATGCTCCGACTGGTTAGTTTGGGCTTCCACTTGGTTTTCTCGCCACTCCGCCATGAAATCGACTAGTTCTTGCGACTTGATGGCTGTCCTGGGCTTGAAGTCGAGTGTAAGGGCACCCAGCTCCACCGCCCACTTGGAGATGCGCCTGGTAGCGTCCCGATTGTGGAGTATATCCGTCAATGGGAAGTCAGAGACCACCAGGATATTGTATGCATCGAAGTAGTGGCGAAGCTTCCTAGAAGTGATGAGGATACTGTAAAGAATTTTTTGAATCGTCGGGTAACGAACCTTAGATTCGGAAAGGACTTCGCTGATGAAGTAAACTTGTCGCTACACCCCAAAGGCGTGGCCTTCTTCCTGTCGTTCCACCACAATTGTCGTGCTAACGACGTGAGTAGTCGCGGCGATGTAGAGCAGCAAGTTCTCGCCTGGTTGGGGAGCCGTTAGGATGGGTGGCGACTGCTAGTGATGTTTGAGGTCTTGTAGCGCCTGGTTTGCATCCTCGGTCCACTTGAACTTGTCGTGGTGCTTGAGCAACTTGTAGAAGGGTAGTCCCCTTTCTCCAAGTCGGGAGATGAAGCGGTTCAAAGCTGCAATGCAGCCAGTGAGCTTCTGGACATCCTTTATTGTCTTTGGAGCATCCATGGTTGTGATGGCGTTAATCTTCTCTGGATTTGCTTCAATCTCGCGGTGGCTAACAATGAACACGAGTAGTTTGCCTTGAGGGACGCCAAAGACACACATTGTCGGGTTGAGCTTCCATCAAAATCGTCGCAAGCTGTTGAAAGTCTCCTCGAGGTCAGCGATGAACTCGTTGTGGGATCTGGTCTTGATGACCGCATCATCCACGTAAGCCTCAACGTTTCCATGTAGTTGATCTGCAGGGCACAATTGGATGGCCCGTTGATAGGTGGCTCCTGCATTCTTCAACCCAAAAGACATTGTAGTGTAAGCATATGCTCCAAAGGGGGTGATGAACGCTGTTTTGATCTGGTCTTCTTTCTTGAGAGCTATCTGATGATAGCCCGAGTAGCAGTCGAGGATGGAGAGCAGAACGCAGCCAGCCGTGGAGTCGATGACTTGGTCGATGCGTGGGAGCGGGACGGGGTCCTTCAGGATGTGTTTACTGAGATCAGTATAATCCACACACATCCTCAATTCATTATTATTCTTTTTGAGTACAAGTACAGGGTTGGCAAGCCACTTGGGGTGGTATACTTCTTTAATAAAACCAGCCGCTAGAAGTTTTGCTAACTCTTTCTTAATGGCCTCCCTCTTGTCAGGGGCGAAACGACGTAGTCGTTGCTTCTTCGGAGTGGCTTTAGGGTCGACTTTTAGGCAGTGCTCGATCAACTCCTTGGGCACCCCTGGCATATCCACAGGTTTTCACGTGAATATGTCACGGTTGGCCGTAAGGAAGCTGACGAGCGCGCTTTCCTATTTGTCACCTAAGCCACGTCCAATCAGAGCAGTCTTGGACGGGTCACCTTCTTGCAGCTGGATGGTCTTGATGCCGACGTTGCTGGGGTTAGGTTTAACCCTCAACTGGCTTGGCCACTGGTTGGAGATTTCCATCTCTGTGTTGGTCAGATTCAACGCAGCCGTGAGTACGTCTGCAGATGGCTCTGGCACGTGTGAAGTCGTGGCGTACACGATCGCCTCCTGGTCACAGTCATACGACTTCTTCTGGTCGGCACGGAGTGTGAGTACGCCTGTCTTGCCTGGCATCTTGAGTAGTAGATACACGTAGTGGGGCACGACCATGAATTTGGCTAGTGCCGGCCTGCGAAGAATGGCGTGGTACAACGAGTCGAAATCCGCCACCTCAAACTTGATGTACTCGGTGCGGTAGTTGTCTTTTGTCCCGAAGGTGACTAGCAGGACCACTGACCCGAGTGGTGTAGCCGCGTTGCCCGGGACTGTCCCATAGAAGGGAGCTTTGCTAGGAGTGAGCATCTTGGAGATGTCCAGTCCCATCTTCTTGAGAGTACTCACGAAGAGCAGGTTAAGGCCGCTTCTGCCGTCGATGAGTACTCGGGTGAGCTGTGAACCCGCCACGATAGGGTCTAGGACGAGCAGGAATTTTCCCGGCTCGGAGAAGCTGGTCCATTGATCATCCATGGAAATGGAGATCGGGACCTCGCTGTATCTCAAAGGCCTTGTCGTGGCTGGCTCCATAGAGAGTATTTCGCACAGGGTTAGCTTCTGCACGCGTTTGGAGGGGAACCTGCCGTCTGGAAGTCTTGAGCCCCTGACTTGTCACCTCCTTCTTCATCGTCCTCCTTGTCCTTTTGCTTTCCTACTTGATGGAGGAGTGGAGCGTTGAGTGATTTGCGGATGGTAATGCACTCGAAGAGCGTGTGGCCCGACTTCGGGTGTATCGGGCATTGATTTTTCAAGACTTGCTCGTATTCCGACTTGTTGTTCCCCGACTTCTTGCCACGCGGGTTGCGCTCGATAGTCGCGACTTCAAGGTCTGGCTTGCGCTTTTGGGGGTTCCCCGAGTTGTTCCGCTGGCTTTTGTCGAAGTGGCCGTTGCCGTTGCCTTGTTTGTCGTGGTTGCGCTTGGGGAAGCGGTTGTTTTCCTCATCCTCCTGGTCAGCCCATCTTGCCATCATGTCATGCAGCAACAAAGGCAGTAGTCGGGCTGTTGCGCCCGAAGTCGTGGTTCGTGTTCTTCGAGAAAAGGCCATGTTGGAAGCAGCGGATGACGTCCTCATCGGTGATGTTGCCGATGGTGGTGTGCGTCTCAAAGAAACGCCGTGTGTGAGACCTCAGGGTCTCGTGCATCTCCTGCTTCACCTGGGACATGTCATGGCGAGTGCCTGCCCTGATCATGGATCCCTAGAAGTTGTCGATGAAGGCCCGCTTGAGGTCCTCCCATGAGTCGATGGAGTTTGGCTTGAGGCTTTCAAGCCACGTGAGGGGTGTAGGCTCCAAGGCCACCGGGAAGTAGAGAGCTTTTGTAGAGTTGGATCCCCCTGAAACTTCAATGGCAACGGAGTAGCAACGAAGCCACTAGCGCGGGTCCTGCTTACCGTCGTACTTGGGGATTCCGACTGGTTTGAAGTCCTTGGGGTAGGACTTGTCGGTGATGCTGGTGGTGAAGGCGGGAAAACGGTCGCTGTCGTCGTCGTTGTGGTACCTGCCGGGATGGTCCCTTCTCCTTGCTTCAATAACAAGCCGCGCGTCGTGGCTCTCGTTGATTTTCTGCCTGAGGTCGACGTGGGAGCATCATGGAGGTTTCCCTCAACTGGTTTTTGGCCGTGGTGCCTTGCCCCACGCTGGTTTCGAGGAGGTTGGTGTACTTCTTGTTCGTTGTTGCCATGCGCGGACGGGTGGCCCTCATGGCTCTGGCGGTTGTCGTTCCTCTAATTCCCTTGGCCTCCTCCGGGAGTGCGACTGACCAGCGCGGTATCCCCGTGTTGCTCAGACCTCGAGAGCTGATTCCAAGTGGACAACACTGGATGTTCCCCATCGAGATGCACGAGCGCGCGCTGGGTCAGGTACTGCAACCTTGTGGTGCAGTAACGAAACGGTCCGAAACGCCCGAAAACATGAGTTTTGCGTCACATGGACTGGATCGGGTGCGTTCAATTCGAAATATTCCGATGCAACTTCGTTTAGCGAACTTGTGCGTTAATGGCACAAGTTTAGCAAGATTTGAATCGACTTTCATGCAGTAATGAAACGGTCCGAAACGACCCAAAACATGAGTTTTGAGTGGATCGGGTGCGTTCGTTGCGATAAATTCTGACGCAACTTCAGTTAGCAAACTTGTGCCTTAATGGCACCTATTCCGCTAGCTTTGCATCGACTTTTGTGCAGTAACGAAACAGTTTGAAATGCCCAAAAACATGAGTTTTGGGTCGAATGGAGTGGATCAGTTGCATTCGTGGCAAAAAATTCCGACGCAACTTCATTTAGCGAACTTGTGGGTTAACGGCACCTATTCGGCCAGTTTTTCATCGATTTTCATGCAGTAACGAAATGGTCCGAAACGCCCAAAAACATGAGTTCACATGGAGTGGATCGGGTGCATTCGTTTCGAAAAATTCCGACGCAACTTCATTTAGCGAACTTGTGCGATAATGGCACCTTGGCACCTGTTCGGCAGTTTTGCATCGACTTTCGTGCAGTAACGAAATGGTCTGAAATGCCCTAAAACATGAGTTTTGGGTCGAATGGAGTGGATCCGGTGCGTTCGCTGGGAAAAATTCCGGCGCATCTTCGTTTAGTGAACTTATGCGTTAATGACAACTTTTCGCCCAGCTTTGCATCGACTTTCCGGCGGTAACGAAACGGCCCCAAACGCTCCAAAACTTGAGTTTTCTGTCCAATGGAGTCAACAAGGTGCGTTCGTTGCAAAAAATTTCAAGGAAAATTCGTTTAGCGAAGTTGTGCGTTAATGGCACCTGTTCGGCAGTTTTGCATCGACTTTGGTGCAGTAACGAAACGGTCCGAAACGCCCCAAAACATGAGTTTTGGGTCACATGGAGTGGATCGGGTGCGTTCATTTCGAAATATTCCGACGCAACTTCGTTTAGCGAACTTGTGCGTTAATGGCACAAGTTCAGCAAGATTTGCATCGACTTTCATGCAGTAATGAAACGGTCCGAAACGCCCCAAAACATGAGTTTTGAGTTGATCGGGTGCATTCGTTGTGATAAATATCAACGCAACTTCAGTTAGCAAACATGTGCCTTAATGGCACCTATTTTTGCCAGCTTTGCATCGATTTTCGTGCAGTAACGAAACAGTTTGAAACGCCCCAAAACTTGAGTTTTTGGTCGAATGGAGTGGATCAGGTGCATTCGTGGCAAAAAACTCCGACGCAACTTCATTTAGCGAACTTGTGCGTTAATGGCACCTGTTCGGCCAGTTTTGCATCGACTATCGTGTAGTAACAAAACAGTGTGAAATGCCCGAAAACATGACTTTTGCGTTAATGGCACAAGTTCAGCAAGATTTGCATCGACTTTCATGCAGTAATGTGTCAGGGGGAAAAGTGAACGATCGCCTAATGACTATCACGGCAACGATCATGGAGGCCCGGACCCACTCGCAGCGACAGCAACCGTCGCTAGCCCAACACGGGAGGGAAACGCTCCGCTTCGCCCGACCCCATCCTTCGGGTTCGGACGCTCCCGACCCCCCGGCAGGCTGGCTCCGCCTCGCCCGACACCTCGCCACAAGGGTCCGCCTCGCCCGACCCGGGGCGTATAGGGTCGGAGTCGTGTGCGCCCGCCAGGCGGGAGTCAGCCTCGGGCGCAGACGCAGGCGCTGATCACGTGGGCCCTCCGCCAGCTTTGCAATAAATACTCCACGACTCGGGCGCGCAGAAAGGCGATCGCGCCGCTGACGTGACCCGTCGCACCTACCCGCCCACGACCGCGCCGCGCACGGCACAGCAGCACGGTCTTCTCTGATTCGCTGTCAGGTAATCATGATCTGTGTCGCCTGGCACAGGAGCACGCCTGACCGTCCTCGCTCTCACCTACCAGTCCTCGCGCCCTGCAAATTCGGTGACAGGGACGGGACGCCCTCGCCGCTCAGGACGCCTGTAGTGTAACAGGGGCAGTCGTGGCAGCCGCCTGCCCCGACGGGACGGAGGCCACAGCCATCATCACGCACGCCCGCCATAACCAACCCCCGAGGAGGACAGCGACAAGATCAGAGGAAGCTGCCCGATGGAGCCGAAAGCTGAAGCCGGCCGTGGCGTCCGAGGAGTTCGAATCTTCCCTTGGACTTCGCGCTCTCTCTCTCTCTCTCTCCCCGCATGTCTCGCATGTAACCTGGTCGTCCCTCTGGAACTATAAAGGGAAGGCCAGGGCCCAAGAAAAGGGGGGGGGGGGGTGAAGAACTTTAGATTCCCATACACTCACACTCACACTTCCTCACACTGTTTTCTTCTTCCCCGCGAAGAAGAACACGCCCCTACCATTAGAGCCTCAGTGCACACCTTAGAGACTTGGGACCGGTTCCTCTCTCGCCTTTCTGTAAACCCTACTATTGAACCCGCGTGGGCAACACGAGCAGCTCCCCATACTTGACGTAGGGCTTCTTCATGCCCGAACCAGTCTAAACCCCGTGTCACCCGCGCAACCATCCGGAGTCGTACGCGCATAAAAGAAATTTACTAGTCTCAGTCTTGATCACCAATCTTGACAACGACAGTTGGTGCGCCAGGTAGGGGACCTTTGCGCGTACACCACCGGCTTCAGATGGCCAGCCACGACGTCAGTTTTGCCCCGGGCTCCCTGGTCCGCTTTGGGAGCCTGGACTTCCTCGCCACCGGGGAGGAGATCGACTTAATCCCCCCCTCGCCTCACCCACTCGTTTCATTACCTCGGGCTCCGCCACCAGAGTGGTGGCGAGTGGCCGGACGCGCGCCGGAGGGCCTCCTTCGGCGGGACGGCTTTTCGGGCTGCGCAGCGCCGCGACAGCCTACGGTCATTCCCTGGCGCGGCCCACGGCCGTGCCGCCTGCGAGCAACGAGCTCGCGGGCGCGATGGGGACGATCTCCGACGCCGGCTCCAGTAGCAGGAGCCACCACCCCTCGCGTGAGTGCTTCATGGCCGACGTGCACTCTGAGGGATCCAACGGTGATGGCGCCGGGAGGAGGCAACGAACTCCCCCACCGCGCGCCGCGGCCACGATGGGAGCCCTTGCCCGGGCCTCGGTGCGACCGCGACAGCCACAGGCGCGCGTGGCGCCCCACCAGGAGGACGGGCGCCCCGCAACGAGGGCGGGGCGCGACAGCGAGCGTGCGACGTCCAGCAGCGTATCTGCGCTGACGAGGATCACCGCAGTGGTGGCCCTGCTTCGACGACTCCCCGAGCCAGCCAAAACATCGCCGCAGCGGCGGCCCTGCTTCGCGACTCCACGAGCCGGAGACGCCCGAAGAACGCTAGGCGCATCGAGAGGTGCGCGACCTGCTCGAGTGCGCCGCTGTTCAGCAGGCGGAGAGCTCCGTGTCCCGTCGATGCGGGCAAAACACCAGCGGGGCGGCCCCCACCACGCCCTCCGAAAGGCGGGGGGAGTCTGTCGACCAGCCTCCTCCCTGGGTGAACCAGGCCGCGCACGCTCGACAGACGTCACCACCTGCAGGAGACAGGGTCCCATCCATCCATCGGCGCGTCGGTCCCATCCGCAATGCCCGTGACACCATGGACGCGCGGAGGCGCTCCCTCGCGGACAGGGAGGAGGGGTGGACCGCGGCTACCACGTCCATTGTGGCGGCCGCTACGACAGCGAGGAAGACCGTAGCCCAGCCCCGACCCGGCGGGGCCCCGAGCCTTCTCCGCGCGCATTCTGAGCGCGCCATTCCCGCCGCGCTTCAGGCAGCCAACCAACGTGGCCAAGTACTCCGGGGAAACGAACCCCGGGCTATGGCTCAGCGACTACCGGCTCGCATGTCAGGCCGGTGGGGCGGACGATGACCTGTTCATCATCCGCAACCTCCCACCTTTTCTAGCCGAATCAGCGCGAGCCTGGCTAGAACATATCCCCTCGGGACGGATCCGCAGTTGGAACGACTTGAGGGAGATATTCGTGGGAAACTTCCAGGGCACGTACATGCGCCCTGGCAATTCCTGTGACCTCCGGAGCTGCCGCCAAGAGTCGGGTGAATCCCTCCGGGACTACATCCGACGCTTCTCCAGGAAGCGCACCGAGCTCTCCAACGTCGCGGACACCAACGTCATAGGGGCATTCCTGGCGGGAACTTCCTGCCGACCCCTCGTCCACGAGCTCGGGCGCCAAGGCCCGCGGACCACGGAGGACCTTCTCAACATCGCCACCAGCTTCGCCTCGGGCGAGGAACCTACCACGCCATCTTGGGGCGGCCAAGCTACGCCAAGTTCATGGCCATCCGCAACTACACCTACCTCAAGCTCAAGCTGCCGGGGCCCAACGGGGTCATCACCGTCGGCATGTCTTTCCAGAAAGCGTACAAGTGTGATGTAGAATGCTGCGAGTACGCCGCGGCCATCACCGTCACGAAGGAGCCGGCGGTCCAGCTCGCGGACAGCGCCGAGGGTCGGCCCGACTCCAAGCAGTCGCCCACCTCCTTCGAGGCCACCGAAGGAGTCAAGGAGGTCCCCCTCAACCCTAGTGGTTCCGACGGCCAGACCGTCCGAATCAGCGCTAGCTTATCCCCCAAATAGGAAAGCGCGCTCATCGACTTCCTCCACGCGAACATCGATGTCTTCGCGTGGAAACCCTCGGATATGCCTGGTATTCCGAGGGAAGTCGCCGAGCATTCCTTGAACATCAAGGCCGGCTCCAAGCCAGTGAAGCAAGGTTTGCGCCGCTTCGATGAGGAGAGGCGCAAGGCCATCGGCGAGGAGCTCCAGAAGCTTTTGGCGGCCGGATTCATCAAGGAAGTGTACCACCCCGAGTGGTTAGCTAATCCTGTTCTTTTACGAAAAAAGAATGGGAAATGGCGAATGTGTCTTGACTACACCGGTCTCAACAAGGTGTGCCCAAAGGATCCGTTTCCTTTGCCGCGCATTGACCAGATAGTCGACTCGACCGCTGGGTGCGAGACCCTCAGCTTCCTCGATGCGTATTCCGGCTATCATCAAATCGCGATGAAAGAGTCCGACCAGCTTGCGACCTCTTTCATCACCCCATTTGACCCCTATTGCTACGTCAAGATGCCGTTCGGCCTCAAAAACGCGGGGGCCACATTCCAGCGATGTATGCTCAAGTGTTTTGGGGACCTCATCGGGCGAACCGTTGAGGCTTATGTCGACGACATCGTGGTCAAGTCCAAGAAGGGTGACCAGCTCATCCTCGACCTCGAACTTGCCTTCGAGAGGCTGAGAGACAAGCGCATCAGGCTCAACCCTGAGAAGTGCGTTTTTGGGGTTCCAAGGGGTATGCTGCTAGGTTTCATCGTCTCCGTGCGCGGCATCGAAGCCAACCCGGAGAAGATAGCGGCCATCAACGACATGGGGCCGATTCGAAATATAAAGGGGGTCCAGCATATCACGGGATGCCTGGCGGCCCTGAGTCGCTTCATCTCGCGCCTCGGCGAACGAGGGCTCCCCCTTTACCGGCTCCTAAAGAAGACTGACCGCTTCGAGTGGACCACCGAGGCCCAGGAGACACTTGACCGGCTCAAGGACCTCCTGACGAAAGCCCCAGTCCTGGTACCACCCGCCGACGGGGAACCCCTCCTGCTTTACATCGCGGCGACCACCCAGCTGGTCAGCGCGGCTCTGGTGGTAGAGCGAGAGGAGGAGGGACACACCCTCAAGGTACAACGCCCAGTCTACTTCGTCAGCGAGGTCTTGTCCGAGTCCAAGGCGCGATATCCGCAGGTCCAGAAGCTCATGTACGCCATCCTCATCACCAAGAGGAAACTGCGCCATTACTTCACCTCCCACCCGGTGACAGTGGTTTCGTCTTTCCCCCTCGGCGAGGTGGTCCAGAACCAGGACGCCACGGGACGGATCGCGAAGTGGGCGCTCGAGCTCATGGACCAGGGCATCACCTGTGCCCCCCGCACCGCCATCAAATCCCAGGTACTCGCCGATTTTGTGGCGGAGTGGACAGAAATCCAGACGCCATCGGCGCTGGAGAAGCTGGAGTACTGGACGATGCAGTTCAACGGGTCGCTGATGAAGGCTCGCGCCGGAGCCGGTCTAGTCTTCATCTCCCCACTCGGCATCCGCATGAGGTACATGTGCGCCTCCATTTTCCTGTATCTAATATCGTCGCCGAGTATGAGGCCCTCCTCATTGGGCTCCGCATCGCCATCGAGCAGGGCATCCGACGGCTTGACGTCCGAGGCGACTCCCAGCTAGTCGTCGAGCAAGTCAAGAAGGAATGGAGCTGCCACGACCCCAAGATGGCAGCTTACTGCAATGAGGTCCGCAAACTCGAGGACAAGTTCGACGGGCTAGAGCTCAACAACATCGCAAGACGTTTTAACGAGGCAGCTGACGAACTGGCAAAGGCGGCATCCGGCCGAAAGCCCATTCCCGACGGCGTCTTCATCTGCGATCAGTTCGAGCCCTCAGTTCGTTGTCAGGAACCGGGAAAGGTCGACGACGCGCCACCTGTCCCGGGTCCGGGTGCCGGCCCAGGCGAAGTAGCCCATGCTCCGTCCGGACCAGGCTTGGAGGCCGAGCCCTCCAACCCCGAGGTCATGGAGATTGACACAAATCCAACCGCGGGGCCCGACCCCCCGCCTGATTGGAGAGCTCTGTACCTTGACTACCTCATCCGCTAAACGCTCCCGACGGACTAGAAGGAGGCACGAAGGATCGCGCGCCGCGCCAAATCATTCGTCATCATCAACCAGGAGCTCTACAAGCGGAGCCACACCGGCATCCTCCAACGCTGCATCCCGATCGAGCAAGGAAGGGTGCTGATTCGGGACATCCACGCAGGGGCCTGCGGCCACCACGCCGCGCCAAGAACCCTCGTCGGGAACGCCTTCTGGCAGGGTTTCTACTGGCCAACGGCGGTCACCGATGCCACCCACGTGGTCCGCACCTGCGAAGGGTGCCAATTTTTCGCGCGCCAAACTCACATGCCCGCCCAAACGCTCCAGACTATCCCCATCACATGGCCCTTTGCGGTCTGGGGACTGGATCTCGTCGGGCCCTTCAAGAAGGCGCCCGGGGGCTTCACCCACTTGCTTGTCGCCATCGACAAGTTCTCTAAGTGGATCGAAGCACGACCCGTCGCGCAGATCACGTCTGAACAGGCGGCGCGGTTCTTCACCGACATCATCCATCGCTTTGAAGTCCCCAACTCCATCAACACGGACAACGGCACACAGTTTACCGGGAAAAAGTTCCTCCGGTTCTGCGACGACCACCACATCCGATTGGACTGGTCGACCGTGGCGCACCCCCGGACGAATGGACAGGTCGAACGAGCCAACGGCATGATACTCCAGGGTCTCAAGCCATGGATCTTCGACCGCCTCAAAAAATTCGGTGGCCGGTGGGTCGCAGAGCTCCCCGTGGTCCTATGGAGCCTAAGGACGACCCCCAGCAGGGCAACTGGCTTCACCCCGTTCTTCATGGTCTACGGGTCTGAGGCAATCCTCCCCACCGACCTAGAGTACGGATCGCCGAGGCTCAAGGCGTATGACGAGCAAGGGAACCAGGCGTTACTCGAGGAAGCACAAGACCAACTCGATGAAGCGTGCGATGTGGCCCTGCTACACTCGGCCAAATACCAGCAGGCCTTACAACGACACCACAGTCGCAAGGTGCAAGGCCGGGCCTTTAACGTTGGCGACCTGGTGCTCTGCCTCGTCCAGGACAACAGGGGTCGGCATAAGCTGACCCCTCCATGGGAAGGACCTTTTGTCATCGCCCAAGTGCTGCGGCCACGCACGTACAAGCTGGCGACCCCCGATGGGCAGATCTTCAGCAACGCTTGGAACATAGAACAGCTAAGACGCTTCTACCCTTAAATTTTGTTTCCAAGTTTAAACACATGCATTTCTGTAATTTTCTAGTTCACGGAGAAAAGCAATTTTGAGTCGACCTTCTTTCAGTCTCGTCACGAGCTCAGGGATATCCGACCCTGACCCTACCTCAGGGCCGCATATCCCTCGGGGGCTATCAGAGGCTCTGACCCAAGTCTCCTAAGGTCTTCTCAAAACAACTTTTCTCCGAGCCGACCCCCCTTCCTGAACGTTTGGGCGTGAAAAGGGGAAAGTGCGCAAACGACGCCCAGGCAAGACTGATCGAACTGCGAGAAAGCCTACGCCCTAGCAGCTATGGTACTATCGCCCATCAGCGCTTACTGACGCGTCTGACCCGTACTCTAAACTTTCCAGACCCAAAAAGACAAGGAAGGGGATCGAAAATGAACTTGGATAAATTACAGAAATGGCCCCTGCGGCCATTACAAAAGCAAGTTCGAAATCAACTAACATATTTACATGACGGGGCATCTGAACCCGACCCAGCTAGCCCATTCAGGGGTTCTCCGGCGGGACGGCCTCATCCTCCAGCTGCTTCGCCAAGGCCTCCGCCGGGGTCGAGCACCGACGCATCGATCTCGTCCAGCTCAGCCTCGGTGTACCCGGGGGCGTACCCTTCGCTCATCAAGGCAAGGTTGAGGCCAATATAATGGGACCCAAAGACGCCGAAAGCCCGCTTCACGCCGACGTGAAGCGCCTCCCGAGCGATCTCGCGGGTCCGCTGGTACACCCCGAGGGCACGAGCCGCCAGCAAGCTCGTCCCTTCCCCCTGGACCACGTCGAGGCCGTCGCAGACGACGCGGACCGCGTCCCGCAGGCTGTCATGCTCGACGCGCTCCGCATCAAGGGCCCCCTTCAGCTGGTCAACTTCACCCGCAAGACCTGTCCGAAAAAACCTGCTGGATCAGAGACCTCCCCAACACCACAAAGGAAGAAACATAGGAGGAACCTTATCCTCGGATTGAGCCTTCAGCGCGGTCGCGGCGGTCTGAAGCTGACCAACCTCCGTCCCGAGGTCGGCCACCATCTTCTCGGCCTCAACCCTTCGGGCCGCCTCAAGATCTCGGTCCTGCCAGGCCTGCTGTCGCTCATGGCGGATGCGCTCGTCGGTCTTCTGAAGGGCCTCATGCTCCTTCTTCACCACCTCATGCTCCATCTTCACCCGAAGGAGCTCCGCGGCATCAAGCTGGGCCTTGTCGACAACAGCCTGGAGGTCCACGCGGGCACAGCGGGCCTGCTCGATGGCGGCCTGGAGATCATCCTGTGCCGCCTGCTCGCGCCTTCGCAGGTCATCGATGACCTGCTGGGCGGCGGCAACCTGCGCGGCCAGCTCCTTGGTCCACTGCTCCTCCGCGGAGAGGTGCTCCTGCCTAAGTTGAAGGAGATCAGATTTCCCCCGGCTGCACTCGTGGAGGGCCTGCAAAGCAACCCACATTCAGCGATAGAGCGGCGGAGAAGAAAGTGATCACCACGAAGAATGGCATACCTGACCTACGGGAGCGGCGACGCCGTCCAACTCCCCCACCAAGGAAGAAAGGGCGGCACGGGCGCTGTCGAGCACACCCTGCATTGTCTGCCACTTCCCCCACTCCTCGGTGTCATCCAGCGTGGGCAGGGGCCCTGTCTCCGCTGTCCCCGACGCCGCCGCAGGAGCAGGCACGGCCACCACGGGTGCCGCTGGCCTCGACGGCGGCTCCGTCTCGTGCGCCGCCGTCCCTGCCGAGGTCGCCGCAGTCCCCGTCAGCGCCAATGCGCGTCCCGGCTCGCCCGCCACCGCCACGGTCTCCGCCGCAACCACCAGGGCGAGCGTCCCCTCCCCCGCTGCGGCCGCCGGAGCAGGCATCTCCACCTCTGCCGCCATCGTCGTCCCCGCCACGGCGTCCCGGGCGGATAATCGTGGCACCGTCACCACCGCCTCTGCTGCGACCGTCGGAGCGAGCGTCCTCGCCTCCTCCGCCACCGCCGCGCCTGTCATAGCCGCAGGGGTGGACTCCTCCGTCCCTGTTGCCACCACCGGAGCGGCGCGCTCCTCCTCCGCCTCGTCATCGAGGTTTATCACCTCCTCGATCCGAGGGCCCTCGGGGGCAATCCTCCGTCCCGCGGGGTCCGCCGTCGTGGGAGCCACCCCGACGGCAAGCTCCGCGGTTTCCCCGGTGGCGTCACCTCTTTCCGTCGGCGGGGCTGCGGTCCGCCCCGCCGAGGTGGACGACGCCCGCAGCACTTTCCTCGGCGCCACCAGCGGGGCACGGCTTTGGGAAGCGACGCTGCAAGATGACAAATGACATCAACAAAAGCAACTTGACGCAGGGAAAAGAAAGAGACGGACAAGGACTTTTCCACTTACACTGTGTGGGCGCTAGGATGGCGGGCGCGCTTCGCCTCTGGCAACGACCGCTTGCCGCTGCTCCTCTGCTCCTGGGTCAGGGGCAGAGGGGCGGGGGTCGGCCCCCTCGACTCCTGGGGCGCACCCCGCGCCAACCCCTGGGGCGCGGCCTCGGAACCCTGAGGGGTCGTGTCCCGGGCGGACGGGCCGCTCGATCCGTCCCCTGCGGCCGCTTGGGAGCGCTGCTCCCGGATAACGAGCGCGCCCGGCTGAGGGGCCGGGACGCGCTCCTCCTCCTCCTCCTCTTCCTCCTCCTCCTCCTCTTCCTCCTCCTCATCATCATCGTCGTCGTCGTCATCATCGTCGTCGTCCGATATGACCGTACCTCTCCGCCGCCATATAACTCCTTGGCGAGCCTTTTCTGCTTCTTCGCCTCGTTCTCGTCCTTGCGCTTCTTCTGTTTCTCGGCGAAGAGGCGGTTCAACAGCCGCTGCTCGGCGTCCTCAGGAACGGGCGGACGCGCACCGACGACATTCGTCAACTGGCCCTGCAGGCACAGAGACTCTGCGTCAAAATGGCAAGTCGAGAGGCCCAAGGAGAGGTAACGGGCGCAAGAAATGCTTACCAGATCGACGAAGTCCCTGTCCGGCCGCATCGGAGGGTGGCCGGGCACCGGGAAGACGACGTGCTTGTCTTCCAGCGCCTCCCGGATGCGCTGACGGATCTCGGAGGCGGGGAGCACGCCCGTCGCAAGGACGGTGCCCTCGGTTGGTGTGCCAGGAACCATCTCGGTGAGCGAGCGGATCCGAAGCATCAGTGGCGCCACCCTCCGAGAGTGGTACGCCCCGATAACTCCGGCCCCGGTGAGCCCCTTCGCCTTCAGGTACTCGATGGCGCGGAGAAGGCTAGAGATCCGCTTCTTCTCCTTCTCCACTGGGCCGTACGCCCACACCTCCGGCGCCGCCTCGAAGACGCGGCCGGTGAACTCCGGCAAGGGGGATTCAGAGTAGTTCCTCACGTAGAACCACTGCTGACGCCACCCCTTGTGGGACGCCGTGGTCTTCATCGCCATGTACTCCCTAGCGTGGGACTGGCGAAGGTGGATCCCGGCGCACCCGATCGCCACCGGGGTCGTCCGTTGCTGGCCGCCTCGCTTCTCAACCTTCTGGTACAAGCTCACTGTGAAGAAATACTTCCACAGCGAGAAATTGGGATCGATGCCCAAGAATCCTTCGCACAGCGCGACGAATGCCGCGATGTGCTGGATCCCGTTGGGGTTGAGGTGCTGCAGCTCGAGCCCGTAGTGGTGCAGCAGCCCGCGGAAGAAGAGGCTCGGCGGTGCCGCGAACCCCCTCTTGTGGAAATAGGCGAACGAGACGACGTAGCCGGTGGGCGGAGCCCTCTTCCGATCCAGGAAATCTCCACTCGCCCCGCTCAGTCCTGTCGCAGAGGAGGCCCTTCTTCACGAGGCCGTCAGCGCGCGAGGTCCCGAAGCTGGAGCGCTCCATGGTCGCCATTGCGCGAGGAAGGGAAGCTTGACGGTGGGAGGAGAAGAAGGCTGGAGCATTGGGGAAGAAGAAGGCGAACGGCTCGCACGGCAAACCAAAAGGCGAAGGGGAAGGCGAAAGACTCGAAGCAAGGTGATGGCGGAATTAGGGAGGCGGCCCCCCATCTTATAGAGCGACGCGTGGGAAGCGGAACGGACGCGCCCGCCGCAGTCAATGCGGCGTCAGGTACACCTCATCACGCCCGTTCCCCTCCTTTTTTGGAAGACGTCCACTCCCCCCTCATTTTGCGGGTCGGCACCTACCGCCACTTCGTCTTCCGAGAAGTACGCGCGCACGATCTCCTCCGCACTCGGCCCAAGGCTCGACGGAAAGGTAAGAAGGGATACGGGACTGAAAACGTCCCTATGGCCCATTACGATCCAGGGGTTCGAAGGCTGGCCCTAAGCGAGGGGTGAGAAGGGACGGGTCCGCTAGCGGCCATCACCCGGGCACCCGACTGCCCAGAGTGTCCCGACCTCACATTCGAGTCCGGCCGGCATCAAAGTTCATGGTTTTTCCCCGACGAAAGGCGACGAGCCACCGGGTCCGATCGAACGGGCTCGGGAACTATATGAACTGGCCGACCGGAATCTGGGGTACGCCACCAGCTTGGCCCAGGGCGAACCACCCCGAACGGGGACCGGGACCTCACTCGAATTGACCCGATTGCAGCTCAACGAGCACCACGGTTCGTCCAACGAGGATAACGTGGCACGGCTCACCCCCTCCGTCCCAGCGAATAGACACTTGAGGGGTAACGTTCAAAAGTCGATCTAGCCTCCCGATCGGTCTCTTGCAACGCGCGGGGGCTCGGGGGCTAGGTTCGCAACTAGTGACAACACGGATGGTCACAACATGAGACCTCCAGATGGAGGGCGTTCCTCGGAATGGTAAGAATCCCCTCATGTCGAGACAACCACCGTGCTCCCCGTCCTTAATCAACTGCATCCCGCACGACGAGCGAAAGTTTCCGAGGAACGACGATGACAGCCTCTGGAGGAGCGTCCCCGCTCCACCACAGGCTCAGGGGCTACTGTCAGGGGGAAAAGTGAACGATCGCCTAATGACTATCACGGCAACGATCATGGAGGCCCGGACCCACTTGCAGCGATAGCAACCGTCGTCAGCCCAACACGGGAGGGAAATGCTCCGCTTCGCCCGACCCCGTCCTTCGGGGTCGGACGCTCGCGACCCCCCGGCAAGGCGGGCTCCGCCTCACCCGACCCCTCGCCACAAGGGTCCGCCTCGCTCGACCCGGGGCGTATAGGGTCGGAGTCGCGTGGGCCCGCCAGGCGGTAGTCACCCTCGGGCGCAGACGCAGGTGCTGATCATGTGGGCCCTCCGCTAGCTTTGCCATAAATGCTCCATGGCTCGGGCGCAGAAAGGCGACCGCGCCACTGACATGACCCGTCGCACCTACCCGCCCACGACCGCACCGCGCACGGCACAGCAGCGCGGTCTTCTCTGATTCGCTGTCAGGTAATCATGATCTGCGTCGCCTGGCACAGGAGCACGCCTGACCGTCCTCGCTCTCACCTACCAGTCCTCGCGCCCTGCAAATTCGGTGACAGGGACGGGACGCCCTCGCCGCTCAGGCCGCCTGCAGTGTAACAGGGGCAGTCGTGGTAGCCGTCTGCCCCGACGGGACGGAGGCCACAGCCATCATCACGCACGCCCGCCGTAACCAACCCCCGAGGAGGACAGCGACAAGATCAGAGGAAGCTGCCCGACGGAGCCAAAAGCTGAAGCTGGCCGTGGCGTCCGAGGAGTTCGAATCTTCCCTTGGACTTCGCTCTCTCTCTCTCTCTCTCTCCCCGCATGTCTCCCATGTAACCTGGTCGTCTCTCTGGAACTATAAAGGGAAGGCCAGGGCCCAAGAGACGGGGGGGAAGAACTTTAGACTCCCATACACTCACACTCACACTTCCTCACACTCTTTTCTTCTTCCCCGCGAAGAAGAACATGCCCCTACCATTAGAGCCTCAGTGCACACCTTAGAGACTTGGAACCAGTTCCCTCTCTCAACCTTCTGTAACCCCTACTACAGAACCCGCGTGGGCAACACGAGCAGCTCCCCATACTGGACGTAGGGCTTCTTCATGCCCGAACTAGTCTAAACCCCGTGTCACCCGCGCAACCATCCGGAGCCGTACGCGCATAAAAGAAATTTACTAGTCTCAGTCTTGATCACCAATCTTGACAACGACAAAATGAAACGGCCGAAACGTCCCAAAACATGAGTTTTGAGTGGATCGGGTGCGTTCGTTGCGATAAATTCCGACGCAACTTCAGTTAGCAAACTTGTGCCTTAATGGCACCTATTCGGCTAGCTTTGCATCGACTTTCGTGCAGTAATGAAACGGTCCGACATGCCCGAAAACATGCGTTTTAGGTCCAATAGAGTGGATCGGGTGCGTTCGCTGCAAAATATTCTGACGCAACTTCGTTTAGCGAACTTGTGCGTTAATGGCACCTGTTCGGCCAGTTTTGCATCATCTTTCGGGCAGTAACGAAACGGTCCGAAACGACCAAAAACATGAGTTTTGGGTTACATGGACTGGACCGGGTGCGTTCAATTCGAAATACTCCGACGCAACTTCGTTTAGCGAACTTGTGCATTAATGGCACAAGTTCAGCAAGATTTGCATCGACTTTCATGCAGTAACGAAATGGTTTGAAACACCTTAAAACATCAGTTTTGGGTTGAACGGAGTGGATCAGGTGCATTCGTGGTGAAAAATTCTGACGCAACTTCATTTAGTGAACTTGTGCGTTAATGGCACCTGTTCGGCCAGTTTTGCATTGACTTTCGTGCAGTAACGAAACGGTCCAAAACGCCCCAAAATATGAGTTTTGGGTCGAATAGAGTGGATCAGGTGCATTCGTGGCGAAAAATTCCTACGCAACTTCATTTAGCGAACTTGTGCGTTAATGGCACAAGTTCAGCAAGATTTACATCGACTTTTATGCTGTAATGAAATGCTCCGAAACGTCCCAAAACATAAGTTTTGAGTGGATCGGGTGCGTTCGTTGTGATGAATTCCGACGCAAGTTCAGTTAGCAAACTTATGCCTTAATGGTACCTATTCGGCCAGCTTTGCATCGACTTTCGTGCAGTAACGAAACAGTCCAAAACGCCCGAAAACATGCGTTTTGGGTCCAATGGAGTGGATCGGGTGCGTTCGCTGCAAAAAATTCCGACGCAACTTCATTTAGCGAACTTGTCCCTTAAAGCCACCAGTTCTGCCATTTTTGCATCGACTTTCGTGCAGTAAACGGTCCGAAATGCCGGAAAATATGACTTTTGTGTCGAATGGAGTGGATCGGGTGCGTTTGCTGCGAAAAATTCCGGCGCAACTTCGTTTAGTGAACTTGTGCGTTAATGAGAACTTTTCGGCCAGCTATGCATCGACTTTCCAGTGGTAACGAAACGGTCCCAAACGCTCCAAAACTTGAGTTTTGGGTCCAATGGAGTCAACCAGGTGCGTTCGTTGCAAAAAATTCCGACGCAACTTTGTTTAGCGAACTTGTGCGTTAATGGCACCTGTTCGGCATGTTTTGCATCGACTTTGGTGCAGTAACGAAACGGTCCGAAACGCCCCAAAACATTAGTTTTGGGTCACATGGAGCGGATCGGTTGCATTTGTTTCGAAAAATACCAACTGTAGGCGCTAAAATCGGCCAGACAGGAATCGGCCGATGGTCTTCAGCGTCGGACACACGACCCGGGAGAATCTGCTTAGCTCCTGTTCGGGTTATCGCCCCGGTACGGTTCGCGCGGCGTGCCAGTCAATCTGACCTGTTGATTGACAAGGAAATAAGAGTATTAAATTCCAGGCGCTCCGATCGGCTGAAGTTCCGATCTGTCCTGAAGAGCGCGTCGGCGAATCGGCCAATTTGCTATAAAGATGATCGGCTATGGATCAGCCGATAATCGCGTAATAATTGTAAAGAAGACTACTGGAGCGATCTAAACAATTATTACGGATGCAACACTTGAAATAGATCTAATCGGATGTAAGATGATAAATCGAAGAAGAACGATGACGAAGCCGATTACTCTGATCTCAAGCTGGATAACTGGTGATAATACTAGAACAACAGGTAAAACTTGCAATTCTAGTAAATATCGATAACTGGTGAATAAATCCAAATGAAACCACAGCGATGCGCCCATAGTTAAAGCTCGGATATTACTCGATAAGCGAAACCTACCAATTGGCCGGAGATCAAGTTGATGCAGCCCTGCCAATCCGTACGAACTTGTGAAAGAAGAAAAGTATTGGCGAAGTCGCCGACTTGAAAGTAATTGCTAGTAGAATGCAAGAGTGTTTTGTTGATTGATATGTTGATTCCTTTGCAAAGCCCTGACGACTCCTATTTATACCCTAAAATTAGGACTCCTGGTCGATTACGACTCGTTACAACCTTATTTAAAACAGGAAAACTACTATATCTGTAATATCTTTAAAAAGGAAACGGACTCCCGCGGAATCTTCCGCCGCCGTCTCCTAATCCAATTTGGACTTTTCCAATTGTTTCTTGACCGAATTAGCGTCGCTCTGTTGACCAACTTTTGACCGGGATCCTCTGATATAGCCCCAACCTGTTGGCGCAAGTTGTATCACCAATCGGCCGATTTCCAACTGTTACCTCAATCGGCCGATTCCTTACTGTAGCCTTCAGATCTGCCGCATCGGTCAATCTTCTTCTCCTGACGCCGATTCAACACATGTCAAAATCTGGCGTCAACACATGCCCCCCAGTTTCGGAGTAAAACATAACTTTTTCTTCGAAACTCTTTCTTTAATCCTTTTCTCCGAAACGGGCGCAGTAAAAAAAATCTCCTTCCGTCCCGCGGTCTTCCGCATAATGATTGCAATTTCCTCGGACCGAGCGCGCGAAACGACCGCTCCCCTCGAATTCGTGTAGACGGCGCGGCAAGAATACCGTCTTTACCCTTGCCTTCCCGGTTTTTCCTTAAGTATTGGCGTTCTCCGCCTACTCTTCCCCACAAATCTAGCAATTCCTTCCAGCGAACCACTGTTCGTCTTCCTCCAAACGCCCCCCTCCGGCAATCTCATTCGCGACCTGCTCCAACTTTCCAATGGCGTCACCATCGGCGACCGCTCCATCCACGGAAGCTCTATCGGCGATCCCTTCAGCGGCGGCGGCCCAATCGGCGGCTCCACTGGCAGCCCCATCGGCAACGATGATCTTCATCCCAGAGGTAAATACTTGAAATTTTTCCCTTTTGCTTTTCTACTGCTCCAGTACTTTCCGGATCCCTTTTCAGTTTCTTCCCCTTTTCTCCCTTTTTTAGGCACTTAGGCATCAGATCACCATCCCTCTTTCAGAATCCCCTGATCTTATCTGCTTAGGCCCCATGGGGAACCCCGATCCAACAGACCTGATCAATCTAGAGACTCACAGAATCCCGTTCAAGTAGTCACCCATGGACCAAGATCAGTGGGTAGGTACCTTTAGATCCTGGCCAAATAAGACCCCCGACTGGAGAGAATGGTACCAGAGAATAGCCAGGTCTAGGAGGGTTCAGTGGGATGAACAAAAAATCGGCCAATGCATAGACCTCTCTCTGTCCCAGATGGAGAAAAATGAACCTCTGGTCATAGCAGCTTCTTACTTTTGGTCCGACGCACTCAATGCGTTTCTTTTTCGACATGGACCCATGACCCCAACTTTGGCCGATGTCCTACTGTTGACCGGCCTCGACATCTCCTCCGCCGATATCCCTTTTAACTATCTGATTAAGCCGTCACATCGGCTAGAGACCAAAGGAATCGGTGGGTGGAAGGGGTATATTAGCAAAAATATGAAGACCGGGACAGTTTCAGAGAGGGAGCATACTGATTTTCTGATGATGTGGCTAGAAAAGCACTTTTTCTGTGGCAGAGCAGTTGGACCCTCTTCTAACACTCAGGCTTTAGCGGAAGCTCTGTCACAAGGATCGGCCATCCCCCTTGGAAAACATCTGCTGGGATCGGCCTATCACCTGATGCACCAAATCGGCATTAAGCTGTCAAAGGGGGAGCCGATTGGGAACCCTGGCGGTCCCTGGTGGTTCATCACCCTCTGGCTCAATTTATATATGAGCAAGGTCTCTCAGCAACGGATAGAGACCAAAACTTTCCCTAACATCGAGTCAGAGGAGAATCCAACCGTCCGACGACGTTGCAGATCCTTTGGAGAGGCGGCATTGGCCTTCCCTGGCTGTCAGTTTACTGCTACCCGTACAGCTGAGTACTTCAGATGCCTTTACAATGGCCTTAGTGAAGAAACTGTCAGCTGGCATCCGTATCAAGCAGTGGAGCCGATTTTCGAATCACCCATCAGCTACGACTTCTCTACTCATACTTTTGACAGGGAGCTTATGGAAATCTTGATGAAGCCAGGAATTCTGCCAGCCAATTTCTTCTCAAGAAAGGACTCTCCCACATATGAGTTCTACAATCCATCGGCTGCAGCAAGGCAACTGGGTTTTGGCCAACTTCCAATTCGGGTCTACTTCGCCGGTCAAGCGAAATTCAGAGATGGACTGACTTCAAGTCTTGACTACAATCGGCTGTGCGATCTAGTGCCAGATTCTAGCACTATTGACCTGAATAATTGGTCAGTGGCCTCTTTTGCCACCCAGCAATTTAAATTATGGTGGGCAGAATGGAAGCAATAACTTTTCTGCAAATCTCCATCAACTTGTTGCAACATTCTGGATCCAGAAAATATCGACCCAAATGCAGCGGTATGTCCTTTCTCCCAGCCGATTCCAATGCTATCTCTTTCTATACTTCAATGCTATCTCTTTCTGTACTTTCACCTTGTCATTAACTCACATTTATCTTCTTAGTCTGAAAGCCAGGTTCCTCCGATGCGGAGCCGAAGCGGTAGGCCGATAGATAGTCATCATCCATATACACCATATCCACTCATCGGCTTCCATGCTCCAACAATCAAGGACATCTCCACTGGCCGATCGAAACGGGCACCGAAAAGGCCAACCTCGAAGATAACAAGCTGTCGAGTGCGAGCCCGCATCGGATCGGCCGACCAGACGGCGGTAGCATCGCCCGAAACTCGCATCGGATCGGCCGACCAGACGGCGGTAGCATCGGCCGAGACTCCGATTCCTGTATCCTTGCCAGCTACCGAGATAGCTGATCCTCAAGTCACCGCCGAAGTCGGGGCAGCTGCGGCATCACTACTAGTAGAAGCTGTTCAGGTGATCTTGCTTATTTCATATATTCTTTAAGTGCTCCACTAACATTAATTCTCTCTCTCTGCCAGGCTGCACAAGCTATTCCACCGCAGTCTCCGCAGCAATCGGCCACGTCCCAAGTGGAAGTCGAAACTCCAGCAGCTCCTCCCGTCGAGGTAAATGATCTCTTACCTTAATCTCCTGATACTCAGAGGACTTAACCGATCCTGATGCAGGCTGATTTGGGTATGTTGGCTATAACCCCACAACAAACATCGGCCGGAAGATCAACAGAGGCATGGCAAATTTCTCACACCATCTTATTTCAATTTCCCATAGCATACTTACAGGATCTGTTTTCCATGCCTTTTCAGGAAGCTTGTCCGAGCAGAGCACTGATAATTGTTGAATCTTCTTCCTCCGACGAGCCAATTGCACCAGCCCCTGAAACGAGGGAGACGCTTCCACCGGTGCAAGCAAGAGAGATTCGTTTCAAGGAGGTAACAAACTTACCATTGGAATCGGCCGATTCCCCTTTACTGCTTGCCAACCCTCCTCTTTATTTCCCACAGGAGCAAGATACCCCGAACAACAGCATTTTCTCCTTTGCTGTCTCTTTGCCTGATGACGAAGAAATCGCTTCACACCCAATTTCATCGAGCTCTGCCTCCGATGATGTCCGCGCCAAGCTTGAAAGCATGCGTATTCTCCTTCAAGACGACATCGGCCGATTGGTAGAAGACACTTCGCCGATTTGACGACTTTTCAACGATATCAAGGGTCGAATCCCGGAAGAAACAACAGAAAACTTGGCGCATGCTGCTTATATAGAACATATGCAGATTCCGGTTTCCAGGGCGCTGCGCCATATGGCCGATCGTGCCCAGCTGGCAAAAACCCGAGAAGATGCCGATTCATATAAGCACCGGGCTCAAGAGGTACATCAAAAGATCAACTTCCTCGAAAGCTGTCACCCGGACATCGTCGGCACGATAGATCGGCTCAAACGGAGAAGAGAAGAGCTGGCCAAGGAGATGGAGCAGATAACCAAAGAGATAGCCGCTGAAGAAAAGAAGCTTCAAGAACTCCCATCCATCATCAGTGCGCTAAAGCAAGAAAGACAGCACTTGGCCCGTGAAATGATACGGCTTCGTCGCCATATGTCAGAAGTTCGAGGATCGGCCGATGATGACCAGAGAGTACTAGACTCGGCCGATCAAATTAGGCGACAAGCTATTGCGGCTATTGTGGCAGAACCACCTGAATTAATTCGGCTCAAGTGTATTAACCATCACCATTAAGGCATTCTCGGTTAACCTTACACTTCAAACGGAGTAATACACTGGTCTGTCGGGTATAACCTCCCAATACAACCACGGTAAGCGGATCGAGCGCCATACATACAAATGCTCACGCGACGATGAGCCCAGAGAATACCACATTCCATCAAATATTACAACATTAACATAAGTAAATATTACAGACCAAGTTTTGAGTTTAGAAACCAATTACTTCAATGATCATACGAAGACGTTCTTCAGAGTTTAAGTTGCAGCGGAAAATAAAACAACGAAAGCTACTCGACGATAAGGATGTCTCGATGAAGCCCGTACGAGACATCACTCGGCATTATCTCCGTTGGACGGGGGCGTATCCCATTCCACCGACCAACCAGGGGGAAGAGTGCAGGGCCAAGCCAAGCTAGCAATCATATCTTCGAAGGTCTCACCTGAAAACGAGCCACAAGCAAGGCTGAGTATACTAATACTCAGCAAGACTTACCCGAGTAGTGGAATCTACTCCACCGACTCTAGATATGCAAGGCTTTTTGGCTCAGGGGTTTGTTTTGCCGAAAAGCATCTACAAGTGGGTCCTTACTTTCAACTTTTAGCTCAAGATTCTAGTTTCATTAACCATTCTAGATAAGCAGCTATCTAAAAGCATACATGGTGAAACATTGAATTTTCATCCAACCAGTTCATTCATCCTCATTGTTCCTCTCCTTACTCTGTGGGTAAAAATGGTTAAGCAGTCTCAATAGCCGTGAGAAACGGACGATTCGAATCGAATTTCTTAACCTTGCAAGGAAAACCCAAACACACGTCACGTGGTTACTCCCTAGAGTCACACGTGCAACTTTTCCCCTTTCTTTCCGGGTCGTGGATCGGGGCTACCCTCCGAGAGTACAAGAGCCCCACGCCACGGTTCGGCGCCGGGTCGTGACTGTGGCAGAACCACCTGAATTAATCCGGCTCAAGTGTATTAACCATCACCATTAAGGCAATCTCGGTTAACCTTACACTTCAAACGGAATAATCCACTGGTCTGTCGGGTATAACCTCCCGATACAACCACGGTAATCGGATCGAGCGCCGTACATACAAATGCTCACGCGACGATGAGCCCAGAGAATACCACATTCCAGCAAATATTACAAAATTATCATAGGTGAATAATACAGACCAAGTTTGAGTTTAGAAACCAAATACTTCAGTGATCATAACTAATAAGTTCTTCAGAGTTTAAGTTGCAGCGGAAAATAAAACAACGAAAGCTACTCGACGATACAGGATGTCTCGATGAAGCCCGTACGAGACATCACTCGGCATTATCTCCATTGGTCGGGGGCGTATCCCATTCCACCGACCAACCAGGGGGAAGAGTACACGGCCAGGTCAGGCTAGCAATCATATCTTCGAAAGTCTCACCTGAAAACGATCCACAAGCAAGGCTGAGTATACTAATACTCAGCAAGGCTTACCCGACTAATGGGGTATACTTAGCCGACTCCTAGACATGCGAGGCTTTTGGCTTGAGGGGTTTGTTTTGCCAAAAAGCATATATAGTAGGTCCTTACTTTAAGATTTTAGCTCCAAGTTCTAGCTTTCTTTAACCATTCTAGGTAAGCAACTATCCAATATCATACATGGTGAAGCATTAAATTTTCATCCAACAAGTTTATTCATCATCATTGTTCCTCTTCTTACTCTGTGGGTAAAAGTGGTTAAGCAGTCTCAATAGCCGCGAGAAACGGACGATTCGAATCGAATTTCTTAACCTTGCAAGGGAAACCTAAACACACGTCACGTGGTTACTCCCTAGAGTCACACGTGCAACTTTTCCCTTCAATTCCCGCTTCACGGAACAGGCCCACCGCCCTCGACTACACCTCCCCATGGACCACGGACGCAGCCGGGCCATGGCGACCGATGCACCCGCCATTAGCTAGATGTGAACGAATTCAAGACAGTGGGGAGTATATTCCGGCCTCGGTTCAATCCAGTACTAAGCTTACCGATTACCATATTCTCGGCATGTGGTTAGTACGTTCAAAGACTTAACCATCACTTACCACACACTGCGGCCTTAGCATTTTTCACTAGACAGACGGGCCTCAATCATCAACATAAACATCGTACCACAGCCCGTCCGTCGTCCTTATGATTGCAGCGTGTAGTAAACAATCAACTCCTAATTTCTCGCGAGTGACAGGAAATCACTCGACTTTTACCGAGTCCTATTAGCATAGCATTCTATCGAACCTTGCATCTAGTGTTCAGAGCATGGGTACCTAGGATCATGCAACTAAGTTTTCATCCAACTCCTATAAACTTAATGCACAAGTAAAGTAGAGTAATAAGTTGCATAAGTTTAGGAAATAGGGTTCATGCTCCGGGGCTTGCCTTCTTGCGAAAAGTTAGTCCGGGGCTCTTCCGAACTTGGGCTCGGGTCTTCGGCAACTTCAGTTAGATTCACTTGAGCTTCACGCTGCTCACTCTCGGACGCGGGCACCAACTCGTACGTTCCGTCGGCGAGAGTCGTCGTTTCTACATGAATGCACAAGTTTAAGTAGTGGTGATGTTAAACGACATGATTTCCTTCACGATAAAGTTGCAGTTTGTAAAACATGAGTTTGTTGTGGAGTGAGTTACTTCATCAATCGTGGGTAATCGTTAATAGAGTTTATCTTAATCTATTTAACTTTATTAAAGAAGAAGGGGTTGTGTTATATTTAAACACCAACATGAGTTGAACACAAATACTAATCTAGTTAGCTTCTGGCAATAAAATTTTTATTCAAGGTACATTATGCAGAGATAAGATCACTGTAAAAATTTCAGACATATTTGTGTAGCATGTTAAATATGAAAAATATAATACACAGCCACTGCTAGAATCTAGTTATTTTTATACAGAACATCCCACGCAAGTATTGATGCTAAAAATTTTACAGGGTGTTTCTATAAACATATTTGTGCTACTGTAAATTTTTCAGATTTTATTGCACATGATATAGAGCATAATAAATGAGACAAGCTACACTCATGTTATTAAAGATTATTTTCTACAGGATGTTATACAAGGTTTCTATGTATGAAACTTTTTGTACAGCTTGAGCTTCTCTATTGTGTTTCATAGTAAAAAGATGAACATTTTATAAGCGCTTTAGTAATTATTTTGAATTAGTGAAGTTTTCCTACCACAATTCATATGAACAGGTTACATATAGTAAAAATGTTCCTAAATTTTTCTGTGGCCTCTAGGTATTACTACAACAACACAGAAAAAGTTTCATGACATTAAACATCACAGAACAGCAGGAAAAATTAGTTCTATCACTTTATGGCATAAAACAAGGTTGGACAAAATGTGTATGTAGAGATGGCTTTTGGTCCTGATCTTTTTACACAGCCCTAAACATCAAGCAAGTAACTCACTGCCCAAAATTTAGGGTCAGCAATGATCTACAACAGTGGGTACAAAAGAAGTCCATTAAACCTTCCATTTACTCTAGAGCAAAATATATTGAGAATCTGAGAAACTTTATGTAACAAAAGTTGTAGAGTTTCTTCTAAGGATTCCAGAACTGATTTGGTTAAAACTTTCTTTACAGAGGGGTCCCTGAAAACTAGCAGAAAACCCCCTAGGAAGATTTGGGCGATTGCAATGTGGTCCCTGGTCGCGATTCACGGCGGGGAACAGCAAATCCGGCCGAAATCCGGCGGGCTCGGTCGCCGGCGGCGAGGGCAAGGTGGGGGAGCACGGAGAGGGAACCAGGGCGCACCTATTGGTGGTCTTGGAGTGGCTTGGGGTGGCCGGTGGCGGGCTGGCCGCGGAGAGCAGGGGCGGCGGCGGTGGGGCGGCGCGGACGGCGGCGCTCCGGCGATGAGGGCGGCGGGGCTCGGGCTGGGGAGCTTCAGCGCACTGAGGGGGACCCGTTTCAGCGCTTGTCTCGGGCGGAAGTGGGCCGGAGCAGGGGTTTCCACGGCGAGGTGGGGGCGGCGCTCGGCTCTGCTGTGCTCTGTTCTGCGGGGAAGAAGAAAGGAGGGGAGGGAGGGGCGCTGTGCCGGCTTTATAGCTGGTGGAGCTCGTGGGGGCAGGCTCGGCATGGCCGGGGCGCGGGGTGGAGGGGGCGGCGAGGCTGGACGCCATTGGTGCGGCCGGCGGTGACCAGCGGCCAGAGGCGCGTCGTGCGCGTGGCGTGCGTGCGCTGGGCACGCCTGGGGCGCGACGTCGCGTGTAGGCGACGCGGGCGTGCTACTGGCGAGCTGGGGCGGCACGACGGGGCACTGGGTGGAGGGGGCGGCGGCCAGAGACTGGGAGGCAGTGCGGTGCTGCAGGGAGCCACGGGTTGGGCAGGGGCATGCCGTGCGGGAGGGAGAAGAAAGCGCGGCCGCGGTTGGGCGAGCGGGGGCGGGCAGCAGGCAGGGCGTCAGGGGTTGGCTCGGCGTCTGGTGCCGCGCAGGCATCGAGGGCCAGGTGGCCGGCGGCGGTCGGGCGAGCTGGGCGGTGCAGCAGAGGAGGGAGAGGTGAGGGAGGGACCTAAGTGCAAAAATTTGAAAAACTTCATGGGGCTGGGTGCAAACAGGGCGTTTTCTCCTCTTTCTAATTTGAATTTCAAAAACTTTTGAACATGAAAGTTGTTCAGAATAAAAAGTTCTACAAGTTTGGTTTCA
The DNA here is from genome assembly GCA_032594955.1 of Panicum miliaceum. Classification (NCBI taxonomy): domain Eukaryota; kingdom Viridiplantae; phylum Streptophyta; class Magnoliopsida; order Poales; family Poaceae; genus Panicum; species Panicum miliaceum. The sequence continues at coordinate 22,105,544 of CM064066.1, read as the reverse complement.
GGCAACATCTCATTTGGCTTATGGTTTGAAAGTTAATTTAAAAGTTTCAAATGTGTCCAAATGTGCCCAAATTCGATTTGAATTTCAACTTAACTCGTTCTAATTCTTTTCACCCTTTTATTAGTTGGTTAAGCATAGGGTTAGGCTAATGATACTGATTTTTGAAATGTAATTTACCAGGGTTGTCACAGTGACCACTCTCTGCACTCGCCATATGCATATGGGACCGAAGTTCAAAGGGTAGGATGCCGTCCCCTTGCCGGGCCAATCAGGTACTTAAGCTTACCAATTCCCATAATCTTGGCATGTGTTTAGTACGTTCAAAGACTTAACCATCACTACCACACCCTGCGGCCTTAGCATTTTTCACTAGACAGACGGGCCTCAATCGTAACCATCATTCCATAGCCCGTCCGTGTCCTTATGATTGCAGCGTGTAGTAGACATTCAACTCCTATTTTCTCGCGAGTGACAGGAAATCACTCGGCTTTTACCAGAGTCCTATTAGCACAGCATTCTATCGAACCTTACATCTAGTTTTCAATCATGGGTTCCTAACATCATGCATCTAAGTTTTCATTCAACTCCTATAAACTTAATGCACAAGCAAAGAGTAATGAGTTGCGTAATTAGGAAAGAAATAGGTTATGCTCCGGGGCTTGCCTTCTTGCGAAAAGTTAGTCCGGGGCTCTTCCGAACTTGGGCTCGGGTCTTCAAGAGCTTCAGTTAGATTTACTTGAGCTTCACGCTACTCACTCTCGGACGCGGGCACGAGCTCGTAAGTTCCGTCGGCGAGAGTCGTCGATTCTACATGAATGCACAAGTTTAAGTCGTGGTAATGGTAATCGACATGATTTAAGTGTAATTACTATAGTGGATAGTTTCTGGTCATGAAACTTTGGATTTAGGCACATCAGGGAAATATGTGCTTACTGTAAAATTTTTAGACAATTTCATGTAGCAGATTAATTATGAAAAATATATTACATAGTTGCTGTTAGACTTTTGTTCTTTTTGTACAGGACAAATGGTGCAACAACTGAGTCTAAGATTTTTACAGAACTTTCATTTAAGCATGCAGGAGCTGCTGTAATTTTTGTAGGATTTATTATGCAGTATTCAGAGCATAGAAAATATGACATTACACACCTAGGTTATTCAAGGATTCATTTTTACAGGACACTACAGAGGGTTTTTGTCCATGCAACTTTTTACACAGCAACCTCTACCTCAGTGTATCTCTTAGTAAAACTTTGAGAATTTTCCAAGCTAAGATACTATTTCCTTGATTTAATGTAGGTTATTAGCACATAAATCAAATAATTAGGTTCCTGTGAGATATAAAGTCTCCCAATTTTTCTCTGGCATCTAGGTACCATTACACCAGCATAGAAAAAGTTTCATTAGGTGATTCATAACCTAACAGCAGGGATAAAAATATTCTACCTAATCATGGTATGAAACTAAGTTTAATAAACAGTAAAGCTAGAGATGGAATTTGGGCCTGGTCTTTTTACACAGTCCCAAACTTTAAGCAACTAACTCACTGTCCAATTTTTAGGGTCAGAATTGATCTACAACAGTGGGTACAAAATAAGTTCATTAAAGCTTCCATTTAAGGAAGAGCAAAATATGTGGAGAATCTGAGAAACTTTTTGTAACAAAAGTTGTAGAGTTTATTCTAAGGATTCCAGAACAGTTGAGTTTGCATTTTTCTGCGTTTTCTGAGTTTGCGTTGGAGCAGAGGCGGCGGCGGCGCGGCACGCGTCGACGGCGGTGCTCCGGCGGGCTTGGTGGCGCGTGGGGAAGCTGCTCAGGGGCTTGGCTTGGACGGAGGAGGTCAGGGTCGAGCTGTCCACGGTGAGCAGGGGCGGCGGCGGAGGCGGCAGCGCGGGCGGCGGCGCTCCGGTGGTTCTGGGCGGCGTTGGGCGGGTCGGCAAGCTTCAGGGGGATGATGTAGTGGTGGCTGAAGCTTCAATTCGGGCGGTGGGCGGCGGTGGAGGGCTGTCCACGGGCGGGCGGTGCTCGGCGGCGGCAATGGCGGCGGCGAGGGCGTTCTGGGTGCGTGGCTCGCGCGGGCGGTCAGGGCGCGGCTTTTATAGGGGCAGGAGGGAGTGTGGAGGGGCCTGGGCAACGCGCGGGGCGGAGGCACGGCACGGCGCGCACTGGCCACGGCGGGTGGCAGCAGAACGCCGGCGCGGCGTGCGGCGAGCGAGCGCGGGTGACTGGCGGCCGGAGATTTGGCGTGGGCGCGAGGGGATAGTGTGGCGCGCGGAGTGGTGGAGCAGCTGCTGCAGCGGCTCGGGCGGAGGGCAGACGCAGTGACGGGCGGGGCGCGGGAGCCGGGGCGGCACGGCGGGTCGCGGTGGTTGGGCGCGACGGGCGGCGAGGCGGGACGCGGCAGCGGCGTGCGCACGCGCGGGCGCGTACTGGGCCGCGCGGCGTGGGGAGGGGGCAAAGCCGGGCGTGGCGGAGTGGCGCGGCGGCCACTGGCCTGGCGCCTCGCGCCGGTCAGACGTCGCCGGCCACCTGGCGCGCGGCGGTCGGGCGGGGAGGGGAGAGAGAGAGGGAGCGCGAGGGGCCTGATTGCGAGAATTAGAAAAACTTCAGGGGGCTGGGTGCAAACAGGGCGTTTTCTCCTCTTTCCAATTTGAATTTCAAAAACTTTTGAACATGAAAGTTGTTCAGAATAAAAAGTTCTACAAATTTGGTTTCAGGCAACATCTCATTTGGCTTATGGTTTGAAAGTTAAATTTAAAAGTTCAAAAGTATCCAAATGTGCCCAATTTAAATTTGAATTTCAACTTAACTCGTTCTAACCCTTTTCACCCTTTTATTAGTTGGTTAAGCATAGGGTTAGGCTACTGACATCGATTTTAGAAATGAAATTTTTACCAGGGTTGTCACAGCCTTCCCCCCTTAACAAGAATCTCGCCCCGAGATTCGGTAAATCTTAGTGTGGGCAGGGGTGCACGTACCAGTGGTCGAGATAAGAAAACCAGGGAAATTTTGGTTTAGGTAGCTCTCGGTTTCCCAGGTGGCTTCTTCTTCAGTGTGATGATTCCATTGAACTTTATACATTCTAATCACTTTCCTCCTGGTCCCTCTTTCCTTTTGATCCAAAATTTTAACTGGGTGTTCGACATACGAGAGGTCGGGTTCTAACGATATTTCTTGTTGTTCCACAATCTCGGTAGGGACTCGAATACACTTCTTGAGTTGAGATACGTGGAAGACATCATGGGTGGCCGTGAGCTGAGGGGGCAGTCGTAATTTGTAGGCTACGGGTCCGCAACTCTCAATGATTTCGTAAGGACCAACGTAACGGGGTGCTAGTTTGCCTTTGATTCCGAATCTTTGCACTCCCTTGGTTGGCGAAACTCGAAGATAGACATGATCGCCAACTTCGAACTTTAGGGGCTTTCTCCTTTTGTCAGAATAGCTCTTTTGTCGGGCTTGTGCGGCTTTAAGATTTGCTTGTATTACTTTTACTTTCTCCTCTGCCTCGATTACCAGGTCGGGTCCAATTATTTTACGTTCTCCGGTTTGTGACCAGCTCAAAGGAGTTCGACACCTTCGTCCGTACAGGGCCTCAAATGGTGCCATTTTCAAACACGTTTGATAGCTGTTGTTGTACGAGAACTCTGCTAGGGGTAGGCATTTGTCACAATTCTTGTCATAGTGAATGACGCAAGCTCTCAGCATGTCTTCAAGGATTTGGTTTACTCTTTCCGTTTGTCCGTCAGTCTGAGGATGGTACGCTGAGCTGCGAATCAGTTTAGTGCCAAGAGACGTTTGCAGTTGTTCCCAAAAGCGTGCTACAAACTGAGGACCACGATCGGAAATAATTGTCTTAGGTATTCCATGTAGGCAAACAATATGATCGAGGTAAATCTCGGCATATTTCTTGGTAGAATAGGTGGTGTGTACCGGAAGAAAATGTGCCGTCTTTGTGAGTCTATCCACGATAACCCATATGGAATCGTGTTTCTGGGAAGTGTTTGGTAGTCCAACGATGAAGTCCATACTTATGTCTTCCCATTTCCATGATGGTATAGGTAACGGTTGAAGTGTACCGGTTACCTTCAAGTGGCTAGCTTTTACTCTCTGGCACGTGTCACATTCCGAGACATACGTAGCAATTTCTCTTTTCATTCTAGTCCACCAGAAGTTTTGCCTTAGGTCTTGATACATTTTGCTACTGCCGGGGTGGATAGAGAATTTGGAAAGGTGTGCCTCATCAAGAATTTGCTTGCGGAGTCCACGATTCTTCGGAACGACTATACGACTTTCGAACCATAGAACTCCCTTATGGTCCTGGCGGAAACATTTATACTTCTCCTCACCTAGAGAGAGTTTTTGTTTGATGATCTTAATTCCTTCATCATGTAGTTGTGCCATGACGATTTGGTCGTGAAGAGTGGGCTCAACTGAGATGTGATCTAGAGTGCCTTGGGAAACCATTTCCATGTTAAGCTTCCTCATTTCTGCACACAATGTCTCATGGTAGGACTCCATGGATAAGCAATGGCAATGGGACTTGCGGCTTAGTGCATCCGCGACTACATTAGCCTTGCCGGGGTGATAGTGCACTTCAAGGTCATAATCCTTGATTAATTCTAACCATCTTCGTTGTCTCATATTCAGATCGGCTTGTGTGAAGATATACTTGAGACTCTTATGATCTGTGTAGATATTGCACTGTGTACCCATGAGATAGTGCCTCCATATTTTCAGAGCATGAATGACCGCTGCAAGCTCAAGATCATGAGTGGGATAATTCTGCTCGTGGGGCCGAAGGGCTCGTGAGGCATATGCAATTACTCGATTCTCTTGCATAAGCACACATCCTAGACCAGTACCCGATGCGTCACAATACACATCAAACGACTTGGTATTATCGGGTTGAGCTAACACAGGTGCAGTAGTCAGATGCTCTCTGAGAGTGTGGAAAGCTTCTTCACATTTCTCATTCCATACAAATTTTACTTCCTTCTTTAACAGTTCAGTCATGGGCTTAGCAATTCGAGAGAAATCCGGGATGAAGCGGCGGTAGTAACCGGCTAAGCCGAGAAAACAGCGAATCTGATGAACAGAGGTAGGGGGTTTCCAATTCATCACCTCTTGTACCTTGCTGGGGTCAACAGCTATGCCTTCGCTGGAGATCGTGTGACCTAAGAACTTTACAGTATCCAACCAGAATTCACACTTAGAAAACTTAGCATAGAGCTGATGGTCTCTTAGACGTTGAAGAACGATGTGCAGGTGCTTTCAATGCTCTTCCTCATCCTTGGAATAGATAAGGATGTCGTCGATGAACACTACGACGAATTTCTCCAGTTCGGGCATGAATACCGAGTTCATGAGATACATGAAATAGGCAGGGGCGTTGGTGAGTCCAAAGGACATGACCAAAAACTCATATAGTCCATATCGTGTGGAGAAGGCAGTCTTAGGAATATCGCACGGGCGAATCTTGATTTGATGATATCCCGAACGAAGATCAATCTTTGAGAAGACTCTGGCTCCAGCTAATTGATCGAAGAGTACATCGATACGGGGAAGTGGGTATTTATTTTTAACAGTTACCGCATTGAGAGGTCGGTAGTCAACACATAACCTCAAACTGTCATCCTTCTTTTTTACTAATAGGGCTGGACATCCCCAAGGTGACGCGCTAGGGCGAATGAAACCTTTGTCCAGTAGTTCTTGGAGTTGAATTTTTAGCTCTGCCAACTCTTTAGGGGGCATCCTATATGGTCTTTTGGATATAGGTGCAGTGCCTGGTTGTAGTTCAATGATGAACTCAATATCCCTATCCGGTGGCATTCCTGGTAAGTCATCCGGAAAGACATCGGCATACTCGTTGACGACAGGAATATCTTCTAGCTTAAGTCCTTCCACCTTGTAAGCACATGAATTCGTGCAATCTAGGAATGGTAGGTAAAGGGTAGTGGCTCCGTGACTAGGTGAATTTATCTCAACGGCTCGGGAAGAAAGGTCCAGTGTGACTCCATGCATAGTCATCCAGTTCATTCCCAAAATAATGTCCATGCCGTCAAGAGGTAAAAGGATAAGGTCTGTGTCGATGGTTTTACTACCCAATTTGACTGGTACTTGTCTGACCATTTGGTTTGAAGCAATTTTACCACCCGGTGTTGATATCATATATGACCCTTTGGTGTGACAAACATCCAAGCCTACTTTTGCACCGAATTTTGCACTTATGAAACTATGCGATGCACCAGAATCAAATAATATAACTGCAGGCTTGTTATGGATAGAGAATGTACCCGACATCACTGGGGCTCCTTCTGGAAGCTCTGCAAGCGTGGTGAAGTTAATCCGTCCTTGCTTGACTTGCAGGGTTTGTCTCTTGCCCCTGTTCTTGTTGTTCGGGTTGGATCCTTGACCTTGGTTGGGCTGCCCAGACTGAGGGCATTCTCGTGCAAAGTGGTTAGAACTCCCGCATTTGAAGCAACGATTCGCGGGGCTGGGTCGAAGAGACTGTTGAAGAATGGGCCTCGGACCGTTCTGTGGAGGCATCGGGGGTCGTACCATGCCTGGCGGCTGTGGGGGTCTAGCAATCCATCTCCCTGGCTGAGGGGCCCTTGGTGGAGCGGTGGGCGCGGCATTTTGCACGATGCGATACCTTGGTGGTTGAGCACTTGATGGTCCAGCGGGTGCCTTTCTCTTCTTCTCTGCCCGGTGTGCCATGATACAGTCTTCCTGGGTAATGGCCATATTGACCAATTCGTTGTAGGTGTCAGCCCTGGCTAGGTTCAGACGTTCCTTAAGCTTGGTGTTCAGACCTCGGCGGAAACGATCACGCTTCTTGGCATCCGTATCAGCGTGATAGCCCGCATACTGGCATAAGTTGTTGAACGCCTGGGCGTACTGCAGTACGGTGCGGGTGCCCTGGGTGAGTGCCAGGAACTCGTTCAGCTTCCTCTCCATGAGACCCTCGGGGATATGATGTGCCCGGAATGCGGTCTTGAACTCATCCCAGTCGACCACATGGTCAGCCGGGAGCATCGCAGAATAGTGGTCCCACCACAGTCGAGCGGTACCGCGAAGCTGTTGCGCGGCAAAACGAGCTTTGTTGGCCTCTGAGCATGGGGCCACCAGTAGTGTGAACTTGGATTCGATGGTGCGAATCCATGCGTCTGCATCCAGGGGTTCCTCTGTCTTATGGAACAAGGGCGGCTGGGTCCCCAGGAAATCCGTGTATCCTGCAGCTTGGGGTTGGTGAGCATTGTGCCCACCCCTCAGCTGGTGCTGTCCTTGCACGATCTGACGCAGCAGCTCGGTTTGAGCGGCCATCACTTCCACCAAACTGGGCGGGGGTGGTGGCGATTGTCGCGATCTGCTGCCACCGGCACCAAAACCCTCGGGGTTGCCACGTGTTGATCCAACCATCTGAAACGTGAAAGGTTACCATTAGCAACGCGATCCATATTACCTCCTTGATTCATAAATGATTGGTGTAGTCATAGACTTCCGAATTCACAGCTAGAAGTATGGACAGAATCTCTGTTTGCTACGAGAAAATCATAGCTTGCTGTGGGTCCATCCAAAACATCTCATACTTTGGCAGTAGTCAGAAAATTTAGGAATGCACCACTTTGGTATTTAACTTCGGCGCTAGAACTATAGCTAAGGTGGTCGAAAGGCTCGTCCTTTGCCTTACTGTCTTAGCTGTTTTTCAGCAGATTGATCGGTATTGTTTCGCCTATAACTTAAAATAGCAAGATCCAATGGGGTTGAAATTTTGTGAGAACCTAGATCACGGAATTTAGGACAAGTTTTGTATTAAACACTCAGCCAAGAAATGTAAGGAGACATGGATAAAAATTCCGACAAGTCTCAGCGATTGTGGATTTCATCGTTTACCAACTTACAACGAAATCACCCAAGTTTATCGCCGTTCCTTACAAGCTGAGGGTATCCACATGGTTCAGGTGTACCCATCACAAAAGAGTTACTCAACTCCTAGTTAGCCTATTACAACACTTGCCAAAAGTTAGGCTATCCTATCAAGGAGTATGTGCAAAAGTCCTTCCAGGTCGTCATCTAGAAGTCATCCAAGTCGTTGACGGACGACTCGCTGTGAGCAGGAGAGTGAGCTCCCATCTGAGGTGCCTGTGGTACCTCACCCTCGAAATCCATACCGGAGATACCATCAATCTACTGTGGCTCCTCCTCATCTTCCTCCATGTCCTCCTCATGGGGATGGTCATTCTGATCATGGTGCCACTGAATGTGCTCATTAGCATCCTCCAACTCAAGGCTTAGATCATGGAGCTGCTCCTCCAACTGTGCTATCGTGGCATCTCTCTCACCCATGAGAGTGTCCTGCTCCTGAATTTGGTCCTCAAGTTGGCCAATCTGAGCATCTCTGTCGTCAAGATACTGACTGAGCTCCTTAATCTGCTCATCCCTGGTATCTGCCATCATGTGGTAGGCCTGAGCAAGATCAGTGAGCTGCTCAAGCGCCTGACTCTGGAGAGTCTGAAGTCGATAGAGTGCACTCATGCACCGCACGGAGGTATGAATAGTTTCCTGGGCGTGAAAGTCTACCAAGTACTGTGCGTGCTGCACCCTGTTGAGCCAAAAGGGGTCGTTGTCCTGGGCAGCAGGAAACAATCCAATGGGAGCGAGTGTGACAACCTCGGGACGCTGCGCACAAAAAGTGGTGAGCGCCCTCATGGCTGCAAGCTCCCAAGTATCGGCCAAACGGCGACCAACAGCCTCAAGCTCCAAGGCGGGCCACTCCGGGTGTAACGGGTGCGGAAAGATAGTCACGTTGACACGGCACTGGGTAACTCCATTCTCTGCAAACTCCAGTCCGGTGTAACGTGGGGGAATTAGATAGCCCGCGGTACGCAGAACATCCCACAAAATAGAGGGAAAGCCCTCCCAGTGGAGACACTGCGAGTGGACGCTTCCATCCTCATCCACCATCATAGTAACAGGCTCGGCCATCTGAACAAAAGATCAAATGGAGTGAGATAGCGAAGAACTGTGAACAGCACAAGGACAGATTCTGTATAGTGTTCAAAAATACCCATAACTTCCACAGTTCTAATCCAAAAATTCTCAATTTTCACCAGATCTCTCCTAAGGTATTTGTGAACAACTTTGCTAGTCAACTCCAGAGCTAGATAGGTCTCTAAGATGGTCTTTCCTTTCAGGTTTTACCTCTCTGTCTACCCAGAATTTTCAGTGAACAGAGGGCTAGAGTTTCGTGCACCAGGGAAAATCTACCCAGCCAAAATTTACCACATTTTAACAGCAGCTACCTGGGTAAATTTGGAACAAGTTTTGTGTTGTACTCTTTTGCAGAAAACCGAAGGAAGGGGGCCTAAAATTTAAGGGGCAGAAGTGCTTATTCTGGACAGAATTCTGACATTCCAAGGTTTCTGTTATTTCTTACTATCCATAGGTTCAGAATTTTTCATTTTTGAACAGGAGATAGAACACAAAATTTGGAACAATTCTTTCAACATGAACTTCTCCAGAAAAGGTCATTTTCTTGGGTCAATAATTCGCTCCTTTCAGTCATGGCAGATTTGGGACAGATTCTCTAGATAATCCTTATGCAAACCATGCTTAGATACGCGAGGACCTTACATACAACGTATTTTCACTTTCCGATATATATGGTTATAATGCATGCACGTCTTATTCGTCCTCACAAAATAAAATAACTGCCAAATACCTTTGGTCTTACGAAGATAGTCTCGGTGGCATACACAATACGGCTCTCGCTATAATAGCTAGTCGAGTCTTTCTAATCGTTCCTTAACTTATCGTAATCGCGGTTAGTGTACCTGCAGAAGATTGACAAGGCATATACATATCATGAACCTTTCATGCCAGCACTCATGAAAGCGTCCGTATTCATTACCGTTTACTTATAGAAATGATATCTGTACAATTTCCGTCGTACAGACGACGTTAACATACGCTATCGAGATAGCGTATTCACGGGGGTACCGTCATGAGACGGGGGTATGAACAGCGATCGCCATACCCTGCGCCAAACCTTCTACTCCCAATATGTTCAACTAACAGTTGGCATATTGGCAGCACCTCAAGTAAGCCACTGCTTGAGGGCAGCGTTCGGTTCGCATCACCGACAGGAAGGCCAAGCTCTCTCAGTTGGCTGAGGATCCTTACCTTCTTACCTTAGCGATGAGTGCGTCGTTACAGAATTTAAGGTCGGTTGTGCATGAAAGTAAGTTTTGACAGAAAGTAATGTGCTGGAAGTCAGTTGATAATATTTCATAAGTTAGATAGCCACCTAGTACTTTCCCATAATCCCTTAGGGCTTTACGAACTAGGCACCATCCTTAACGTACCAACGTATTTCGCAACACATCCTTCTAGTCAAGTTTTAGTAAATCGAGTTTTTAAGGCTTGTCGCATTCTCTGGCGTATGTATTTTGGCTCTGGCGCCAGCTGTTGCCAGCTGTGGCACCAGCTACGGCTCTGATACCAGCTGTGGCAGAACCACCTGAATTAATCCGGCTAAAGTGTATTAACCATCACCATTAAGGCATTCTCGGTTAACCTTACACTTCAAACGGAGTAATCCACTGGTCTGTCGGGTATAACCTCCCGATACAACCACGGTAAGCGGATCGAGCGCCATACATACAAATGCTCACGCGACGATGAGCCCAGAGAATACCACATTCCATCAAATATTACAACATTAACATAAGTAAATATTACAGACCAAGTTTTGAGTTTAGAAACCAATTACTTCAATGATCATACGAAGACGTTCTTCAGAGTTTAAGTTGCAGCGGAAAATAAAACAACGAAAGCTACTCGACGATAAGGATGTCTCGATGAAGCCCGAACGAGATATCACTCGGCATTATCTCCGTTGGACGGGGGCGTATCCCATTCCACCGACCAACTAGGGGGAAGAGTGCAGGGCCAAGCCAAGCTAGCAATCATATCTTCGAAGGTCTCACCTGAAAACGAGCCACAAGCAAGGCTGAGTATACTAATACTCAGCAAGACTTACCCGAGTAGTGGAATCTACTCCACCGACTCTAGATATGCAAGGCTTTTTGGCTCAGAGATTTGTTTTGCCGAAAAGCATCTACAAGTGGGTCCTTACTTTCAACTTTTAGCTCAAGATTCTAGTTTCATTAACCATTCTAGATAAGCAGCTATCTAAAAGCATACATGGTGAAACATTAAATTTTCATCCAACCAGTTCATTCATCCTCATTGTTCCTCTCCTTACTCTGTGGGTAAAAATGGTTAAGCAGTCTCAATAGCCGTGAGAAACGGACGATTCGAATCGAATTTCTTAACCTTGCAAGGGAAACCCAAACACACGTCACGTGGTTACTCCCTAGAGTCACACGTGCAACTTTTCCCCTTTCTTTCCGGGTCGTGGATCGGGGCTACCCTCCGAGAGTACAAGAGCCCCACGCCACGGTTCGGCGCCGGGTCGTGACCACTCTCTGCACTCGCCATATGCACATGGGACCGGAGTTCAAAGGGTAGGATGCCGTCCCCTTGCCGGGCCAATCAGGTACTTAAGCTTACCGATTCCCATAATCTCGGCATGTGTTTAGTACGTTCAAAGACTTAACCATCACTACCACACCCTGCGGCCTTAGCATTTTTCACTAGACAGACGGGCCTCAATCGTAACCATCGTTCCATAGCCCGTCCGTGTCCTTATGATTGCAGCGTGTAGTAGACATTCAACTCCTATTTTCTCGCGAGTGACAGGAAATCACTCGGCTTTTACCGGAGTCCTATTAGCACAGCATTCTATCGAACCTTACATCTAGTTTTCAAGCATAGGTTCCTAACATCATGCATCTAAGTTTTCATTCAACTCCTATAAACTTAATGCACAAGCAAAGAGTAATGAGTTGCGTAATTAGGAAAGAAATAGGTTATGCTCCGGGGCTTGCCTTCTTGCGAAAAGTTAGTCCGGGGCTGTTCCGAACTTGGGCTCGGGTCTTCAAGAGCTTCAGTTAGATTTACTTGAGCTTCACGCTGCTCACTCTCGGACGCGGGCACCAGCTCGTAAGTTCCGTCGGCGAGAGTTGTCGATTCTACATGAATCCACAAGTTTAAGTCGTGGTAATGGTAATCGACATGATTTAAGTGTAATTACTATAGTGGATAGTTTCTGGTCATGAAACTTTGGATTTAGGCACATCAGGGAACTATGTGCTTACTGTAAAATTTTCAAACAATTTCATGTAGCAGATTAATTATGAAAAATATATTACATAGTTGCTGTTAGACTTTTGTTCTTTTTGTACAGGACAAATGGTGCAACAACTGAGTCTAAGATTTTTACAGAGCTTTCATTTAAGCATGAAAGAGCTACTGTAATTTTTGTAGGATTTATTATGCAGTATTCAGAGCATAGAAAATATGACATTACACATCTAGGTTATTCAAGGATTCATTTTTACAGGACACTACAGAGGGGTTTTGTCCATGCAACTTTTTACACAGCAACCTCTGCCACAGTGTATCTCTTAGTAAAAATTTGAGAAGTTTCCAAGCTAATATACTATTTCCTTGATTTAATGTAGGTTATTAGCACATAAATCAAATAGTTAGGTTCCTGTGAGATATAAAGTCTCCCAATTTTTCTCTGGCATCTAGGTACCATTACACCAGCATAGAAAAAGTTTCATTAGGTGATTCATAACCTAACAGCAGGGATAAAAATATTCTACCTAATCATGGTATGAAACTAAGTTTAATAAACAGTAAAGCTAGAGATGGAATTTGGGCCTGGTCTTTTTACACAATCCCAAACTTTAAGCAACTAACTCACTGTCTAATTTTTAGGGTCAGAATTGATATACAACAGTGGGTACAAAATAAGTTCATTAAAACTTCCATTTAAGGTAGAGCAAAATATGTGGAGAATCTGAGAAACGTTTTGTAACAAAAGTGTAGAGTTTATTCTAAGGATTCCAGAACAGTTGAGTTTGCATTTTTCTGAGTTTTTTACGATTTTATACGAATTTTACAAATTCACTGAATTTGAATCTAGATTTGAAACTTTCTTTTACAACTGGTTCCTTGAATCTTACGCGCAGACCCTTCTAAAGATTTAAATTCTTGCAATTGGGTCCTCGGGCGGCTCGGGTACGGTGGCCGGCCGAAATTCCGGCGAGGGGTGAGGGTCGAGGAAGATTCAGGGGTGCGAGGGCTACCTCGTGGGGGTGTTGTTCAGGTGGGGGACGGCCGGGAATGGCTCGCCGGCGTTGGAGCAGAGGCGGCGGCGGCGCGGCACGCGTCGACGGAGGTGCTCCGGCGGGCTTGGGGCGGCCTGGTCCGGTCAGCGAGCTTCAGTGGCGCGTGGGGAAGCTGCTCAGGGGCTTGGCTTGGACGGAGGAGGTCGGGGTCGAGCTGTCCACGGCGAGCAGGGGCGGCGGCGTCGGCGGCAGCGCGGGCGGCGGCGCTCCGGTGGTTCTGGGCGGCGTTGGGCGGGTCGGCAAGCTTCAGGGGGATGATGTAGTGGTGGCTGAAGCTTCAATTTGGGCGGCGGGCGGCGGTGGAGGGCTGTCCACAGGCGGGCGGCGCTCGGCGGCGGCAATGGCGGCGACGAGGGCGTTCTGGGTGCGTGGCTCGCGCGGGCGGCCGGGGCGCGGCTTTTATAGGGGCAGGAGGGAGTGTGGAGGGGCCTGGGCAACGCGCGGGGCGGAGGCACGGCACGGCGCGCACTGGCCACGGCGGGCGGCAGCAGAACGCCGGCGCGGCGTGCGGCGAGCTAGCGCGGGTGACTGGCGGCCGGAGATTTGGCGTGGGCGCGAGGGGATAGTGTGGCGCGCGGAGTTGTGGAGCAGCTGCTGCAGCGGCTCGGGCGGAGGGCAGACGCAGCGACGGGCGGGGCGCGGGAGCCGGGGCGGCACGGCGGGTCGCGGTGGTTGGGCGAGGCGGGACGCGGCAGCGGCGTGCGCACGCGCGGGCGCGTACTGGGCCGCGCGGCGTGGGGAGGGGGCAAAGCCGGGCGTGGCGGAGTGGCGCGGCGGCCACTGGCCTGGCGCCTCGCACCGGTCAGACGTCGCCGGCCACCTGGCGCGCGGCGGTCGGGCGGGGAGGGGAGAGAGAGAGGGAGCGCGAGGGGCCTTATTGCGAGAATTTGAAAAACTTCAGGGGGCTGGGTGCAAACAGGGCGTTTTCTCCTCTTTCCAATTTGAATTTCAAAAACTTTTGAACATGAAAGTTGTTCAGAATAAAAAGTTCTACAAATTTGGTTTCAGGCAACATCTCATTTGGCTTATGGTTTGAAAGTTAAATTTAAAAGTTCAAAAGTATCCAAATGTGCCCAATTTAAATTTGAATTTCAACTTAACTCGTTCTAACCCTTTTCACCCTTTTATTAGTTGGTTAAGCATAGGGTTAGGCTACTGACATCGATTTTAGAAATGAAATTTTTACCAGGGTTGTCACAGCTATAGATGCCTTTCTTGGGCTGTAAAGAATACTGTAAACATTTATTGCTCCTTTAATGTTACTGCGCCGATTTGCTCCTTCAATGTCACTGCGCCAACCTTATTTTGAACTGTTTCTTTGGCCAGCTTTGCATTTATGTACGCTTTTACTCTGATAGGACGTGTCTCACCATCCATCTACCTCTCTTTCCTTTATAAGTAGACCCTTCACCGCCTCTAGAGGCACATGCATTACTTATCTTCTCTTTCTCTCTTTACCGTCCCAAACCAAACAGCAAGATGCCTTCTTCGTCCTCTTCATCTTCTTCCTCTGTCAACCAGGTATGAACTCTCTTCTGCCTTTCCCCTAAGCACCTCAATCGCTCTGATGTTGGGTAATCTCTTTACCTCTGTTTAGCCAAAACGTCTCAACCCTGGTCTAGAATGAGCGATTGAAATCATGCATTCAGACGAACCACTGTCACAAGCAGACAAAGATCTGATAAGAGCTCATGCTGAGGAACTCAGAGATCATGTTCCCGCTGTTGTTCAGGAATATTGGGACCTTATAGATGCTCACTGTTTGGTCCGTAAACAACCATCTTCTGAAAAGAGTCCTCCACCCCCCCTGTAAAGTCAAGACTGAAACTGCCATGGAGAGTTTGGAAGAGAAGAAGACCCGCCTCCTGATAGAACTTTGCAATCAAGCTGAGAATGGAGCCACCATAGAGGATCCGAAGGAGAATAGGATCCGCCTTATGATAGAGCTGGGTCGCTTCGAGAGAGAAATCCAGAGTAGGCGTAATCAATAGATGCCTCAGTATTTTTATTCTAAGGGCGACTTGTACCATGTCGGCCATGTACTCTGTCATTTTCATTCAATAGTGAACTAGTCGAAATGAATCCCAATGTTTTTTCCTTCAGGCGACGTCAGATATGCAGACGAAAACCGATGGAAAATCGGCCATATTGTCTTGATATATTTTACTACAAGTTATGCATCTACCCAAATGCTTGGATAGTACCTCTTCAGATATCGTCCGTTTAAAGCTCTTGGGAATTCCTCCCCTTCAATTGTTTCCAGAATATATGCACTTCCAGGGGCACATCGGCCGATTCTGTACGGCCCTTCCCAAGTGGGTGACCATTTACCGAATTTGGGATCTTTGGATCCTATCGGCAGCACCAACTTCCACACCAAATCTCCTTGAGAGAATTGTTTAACTTTGACCTTTTTGTCATACCATCTTGCCACCCTTTTCTTGTTCTCTTCTATACTAATCAGGGATCTCAACCGTAAACTTGCTGAATCATCAAGTTCGTCCTTCATGAGGAAGGAATAGTCATCGGCCGTCAACTGATCTTTAAACGATATACGTCTTGACCCCATCCTTAACTCCCAAGGCAAGACTGCTTCATGACCATAAACCAGCTGATAAGGAGATATCTTAGTGGTTCCATGACAAGCCATCCTATAAGCCCATAAAGATTCAGCCAAGGACATATGCCACTTTTTGGGTTGTTCTTCTATCTTCCTCTTGATCAGCTTGATTATCCCTTTATTGGACGATTCTGCTTAGCCATTGGCTTGAGCATAATATGGAGAAGAATTTAATAATTTAATCCCCATATCGGCGGCAAACCCTCTGAATTCTCCAGAAGTGAACATTGTTCCTTGGTCAGTTGTGATGGTTTGAGGAATACCAAATCGATAGATAATATGGTTCTTAACGAATTCAATCATATCGGCCGATGTCACGTTCCTTAAAGGAACTGCCTCCACCCACTTAGTAAAATAATCTGTAGCTACCAAAATGAACTTATGCCCTTTGCTCGATGGAGGATGAATCTGTCCGATGAGATCTATTCCCCAACCTCTGAACGGCCACGGCTTAATTATTGGATTCATAGCCGAGGCTGGCGCGCGTTGTATATTGCCAAACCTCTGACAGTCTTGGCATCCTTTGTAATATTTGAAACAATGCTCAAGAATAGTTGGCCAATAATACCCGTTGTTCCGGATCATCCATTTCAATTTGTGAGCCGATTGATGGGCTCCACACACGCCTTCATGGATTTCTCCCATCAGAACCTTCGCCTCTTCTGTTCCCAGGCACTTGAGAAGAACTCCATCAATCATCCGGTAAAATAAATCATCCTCAAGCAACACATATTTTGTAGCTTGAAAACGTATTCGCCGATCCACTTTTCGAGATGGATCTTTCAAGTAATCGGCGATTTCCTTTCGCCAGTCATCGGCCGCGAGCTCTAACATCATTGCTCCCTGAATCGGCCGATACCCGGAGGCATGTTGGGCCAGCCTGTTGGCCTCTTCATTATAATTTCTGGGGATATGCTCAATTACTGCGGACTTAAACTCTTTTCAAAGCTGAAGGCAATCTTCATAATAAATTCTCAAGATATCATCCTTGCACTCAGATCGCCCCGTTAATTGATCCACAATGAGCATGGAATCTCCAAAAATTTCGACTGCATCAGCTTTGACTTCCCTTAACAATTGGATGCCCTTTAGAACGGCTCGATATTTCCGCCTGATTATTAGTTGCGGAAGCTTCTATCGGCAGAGAAAAATCATAACTTGCCCCCCGAGGCGACACAAGAGCAATGCCGATTCCTGATCCGACCCCACACGAAGAACCATCAAAATACAGAGTCCATGGAACCGGTTCAACAGTGGCAATTTCTGGTCCACAATGCTGAGCTACGAAATCGGCCATTACTTGACCTTTGACAGCTTTGGCCGATTCGTACCTTAAGTCGAATTCTGACAGAGCCAGGATCCATTTTCCAATCCGTCCTTTCAAAATCTGCAATGATAGCATATACTTCACCACATCATCCTTGCATATAACTATGCATTCTGCCGATAACAAATAGTGCCTGAGCTTGGTACACGAGAAGTATGAACACAAACACATCCGCTCCACCGGGGAATATCTTGTTTCGGCGTCTAGGAGTCTTCTGTTGACGTAATATACCACTCGTTCTTTCCCTTCAAACTCCTGTACCAACACCGATCCAATAGCCTGTTCATAAGCCGATAAATATAATTTGAACGGCTTACCAGGCTGTGGTGGGACCAACACCGGAGGTGAAACTAGATATTGCTTAATATCTTCCAATGCTTTGCGTTGTTCTTCTCCCCATATAAATTCTTGATCGGGCTTTAATTTCAACAGAGGAGTAAAAGCCCGAATACGCCCTGACAGGTTGGATACGAACCTTCTGATAAAATTGACCTTGCCGATGAGGGACTGTAGCTCAGTTTTATTTTGTGGGGCCACAACTTTGTTGATGGCGTCTATAGTCTTCCGGTTGACTTCTATCCCGCGCTCATGAACCATGAATCCTAAGAATTGCCCAGCCGATACACCAAATGCACACTTGTTTGGGTCATCTTCAACCCATGCTTCCTTGTGCACTCCAGTACTTCTTGTAAATCGGCCAGATGTTCTTGGTGACCTTTTGACTTGACCACGACGTCATCTATATAAATTTCCATCGATGTACCAATAAGCTTGTGGAAGATATAGTTCATGGCCCGCTGATACGTAGCACCGGCGTTCTTCAACCCAAAAGTCATCACAACCCATTCGAATAAACCAAGATGACCTGGACACCTGAAAGCCGTTTTTGAGATATCTTCTTCGGCCATTAATATCTGATTGTACCCTGCATTCCCATCCATGAAACTTATGACTTTGTGTCCTGCGGCAGCATCTATCAAGATATCGGCCGTTGGCATCGGATATCCATCCATTGGTGTGGTCTGATTTAAGTTCCTGAAATCGATGCACATGCGCAACTTTCCATTCTTTTTATACACGGGCACAATATTAGAAATCCATTCGGCGTAGCGGCACTACCGAATAAATCCTGCTTCAATTAACTTTGTAATCTCGGCCTTTATATCTGGTAGAATCTTGGGGTTGCACCGTCGTGTAGGCTGCTGATATGGCCGATATCCTGATTTTATAGGTAACCGGTGTTCAACAATGGACCGGTCAAGACCTGGCATCTCATGATACTCCCAAGCAAAGCAATCCTTGAATAATTTTAATAAACTTATCAGTTTACACTTATACTCAGGATCCAAATTAGCACTAATATACGTCGGCCTTGATTTGCTGCTATCTCCCAAATCTACCATCTCCAATAAATCGGCCGACGTAAATCCATGCCCAAGCTTCCCGTCTTCTCGGACGAGCTGATCCATCTATTTTGAATCTTCAGAGCCGACTGCTTGGATTGGCTGTAGACCGAAATCGGACACTTTCAGGAAGTCAGTGTCCCAAGTCTTGCCAGATATACATTTGACGTGTTCGCAGCTCCACTGTTGCGTGTCGGCTGCTGCGACGCTGTAGGCGGAATCGGCGGTGACTATCTCTGTGCTGTCGCCGACCCATTGCAAGAGGCATTGATGCATTGTAGATGGGACACAACAGTTTGCGTGTATCCAGTCGCGACCAAGCAGCATGTTGTAGGATCCCTTACCATTAATAACGAAAAAGGTGGTAGGAAGGGTCTTACTGCCGATGGTGAGGTCGACGCAGAGCGCTCCACGGGCGGGAGATATGTTGCCTTCGAAATCCTTCAGCATCATGTCCGTCTTGGTGAGATCTTCATCGCTCTTGCCTAGCTTGCGGAACATGGCATACGGCATGATGTTAACTGTGGCACCTCCATCTACTAGCAATCTGGTGACGGGTCGTCCGTTAACATAGCCTCTGAGAAATAGCGCCTTGAGATGTTGTCGTTTTTCTTCTTCTGGTTTCTCAAAAGTGGCCGTCATCGGCTCTAACACCAGTTGAGCCATTGGCTCTTCCATCCTTGTAGCTTTGTCTCGATCGTCAGGCGCCATGAATTCCATCGGCAATATAAATACCATGTTGATGTCGGCTGCCGATTCTTGATTGTCTGCTTCTTGATCGTTGTTTTTCTTTTCTCTGGCACCTGCCTCTATTCTTCCTCTTGATGCTCCCACTGGCGCAGGCGTTGGATCCTCCGTTTCTGGGATCTGGATAGGCCATCGGGACACCACCTGGGGTTCACTGGTTTGGCCGATGATCTGGCGTGTTCCCAATCCGGTTCCCTTCCTAGGGGGTTCTCGTCTGACACCCTATCATCGGCCATCTCTTCCAGCCGATCGTGCACGCTGATCCTGCCCCCCAGTCCATCTTGTTGGTTGATCCTGCCTTTTGACCGGTGGTACTGGTCAACTCTACCCCCCAGCCGATCATGCACCGAAATGTGCTGTTCCTCTCGTCCGCGCCGATTTCTGCTGATCGGCTATGATCCTCTGTCCCTAGAGTGTGACCTCGGGCGATCATTGCAACTCAATCCGTTACACTCCGGACAGTTATCGGCAGACGGCAATCTGATGTCGTTCTCCCAGCAATGGATGAAGAACAGACATTGCCAGTGATTTTCATGCCGGTGTATCATCTCGTCGTGGTATCTTGATTGTTCTTGCTGCTGCCGATATTTGCTGAGCAAGAACTGGGAGGTGATGGGTTTGTGTGGTCGTTCTGGCCTCCGCCTGTTCCTTTTGTTCTCTTCCGCTGTAATCTGCCTCCTGGGATCGACGGCGCTGCCCCTTCTTGCCGATTCTGACGTCAGCACCTTGGTTTGACGCAAATTTCCTCCGGTGTCAACCATGTTAGCCGGGAAGGGATGCTGATCTATCTTCATCGGTTTTGCCGATTTAGCCGGGACTTCAAATTTGAGCCTCCCCTGCTCGATGGCCGATTGTATCTGCTGTCGGAAGACTTTGCATTCATTCGTATCGTGAGATGTGGCGTTATGCCACTTGCAGTACTTCATCTTTTTGAGCTGATCGGCCGTAGGGATGGTGTGATACTGAGAAAGTTTAATCTGCCCTTCCTGGAGTAATAAGTCGAAAATTTTATCGGTTTTTGATGTGTCAAAGCCGAATATCTCTGGCTCTTTCTTTCCGAAAGGGCATGATATTGGTTTTTTTCCCTTTACCCACTCTGCTAGGCCGATTTCCTCCTCCCCATCAGATTCAGATCCTTCTAAGTATGCTACCTTCTTCAGGAAATTCCTCCGCTGCTCAAACGGACGAACTTCCTGTCCTCCCAATCGGTGCACGATCTGGCTTAGGCTTTCAAACTCCTGTGAAGCATACCTCTCCTTGATTTATGGTAGGAGGCCTTGGAAAGCGATATCGGCCAACTGTGCATCGGTCAGAGCCAGGCTGTAGCATTTATTCCTGACCTCTCTGAACCTCTGTATATATCCAGTCACTGGTTCATCGCTCCTCTGCCTGAGGCTGGTCAAATCTGAGAGCTTCATCTCATGTACTCCTGCGTAGAAGTACTTGTGGAACTGCTTTTGCAGATCGGCCCACGTAACAATAGAATTTGGTGGCAAAGTGGTGAACCACTGGAAGGCCGATCCGGACAGAGACGATGAAAATAGACGCACCCTCAGAGCATCTTGTGTGGCAGCCTCCCCGCACTGGATGATGAATCGGT
The DNA here is from genome assembly GCA_032594955.1 of Panicum miliaceum. Lineage (NCBI taxonomy): Eukaryota > Viridiplantae > Streptophyta > Magnoliopsida > Poales > Poaceae > Panicum > Panicum miliaceum. The sequence continues at coordinate 22,084,585 of CM064066.1, read as the reverse complement.
TGATGTGCTGTACGGTGGATGTATCGTCCGCCCCGAAAATTTGGTGAAATCGGGGACTTTGTAGCGGTGTGGGAACGGCAGCAAGTCATAGGCCGATGGGTATGGCATCTTGTAGGTGTAAGTCTGCACTTTTGGCTTCAATCCAAACTGGTCCTGAATTACTTCTGCTATTCTTGCCGTCCAGTCCACCTGCTGCTGATGAATGACTGTTCGCGGCACCGGCACATGTTGAAGGGCTGGTACGGCTAGGTGATGAATCGAAGCATGCGGCGAATTTTGCTGAGCAGCTGATAGTTGATGGCGAAGTGAATCCGCCGCTCCGTCGTACGTCATCATTGGCGCCGTGCTCCTGAATGCTTCTACAGCACTTGCCCCCCTGCTGATTTCTGATGAGATTGGCTGATGCTGAGGGACCATCGGCCGGACGGCCGATTGGTGCGGCGCCTGGATTGGATAGCTCCCGTATCCGGTTGTTGGATCGGGAAAAACCATTGTCGTTGATGTCCCCCAGGGCACTGAACTTGTGGATAGCGATTGCACAGAAGCAATCTGGATGGGTTGAAGCGGTGCCTGTGATGGGAAACATGGTGCGTCGTTGTATCTTGGAGACGCCGGAGGCAACGGAGTGTTGTACCCCTCGCGTTGCGTCAATATCGGCTGAGGAGCCGATTGGGACGTGCTTGGTAAGCTTCTGGCTGGAAGCGTAATCAGCGGGGCATACGCCAGCCCCTGATAGCCTTGAACTGCTCCGCTGGCCAGAGAGCTGATGACGGCGTTGTACACCGTGTTGGTCATCACCGAGGACTGGTCGATGAACGCCTGGTAGACGGACTGTTGGATCATATCGGACATCTTGCCCGAATCCTCAGCAATGGTGATATGGCGGGGAACTGGAAAAGGAGCTTTCTTGACAGCCTCCCTGCTTCTGGTACGACTGAACAACTGCAGATACATCTTCTTGTAATCTTCTAGATGTTTAGCTAACTCTTCCCTCTGGTCGTCCTTGAGATCCGCTTCTGTAACCTCGATGATGTTGCTGTCGGAAATTTCTGCGTTCTTCGACATATCAGATCTTGAAGTGTCCCACCGGGCGTGCCAAAAGTGTGTTGGCGCTAAAATCGGCCAGACAGGAATCGGCCGATGGTCTTCAGCGTCGGACACACGACCCGGGAGAATCTGCTTAGCTCCTGTTCGGGTTATCGCCCTGGTACGGTTCGTGCGGCGTGCCAGTCAATCTGACCTGTTTATTGACAAGGAAATAAGAGTATTAAATTCCAGGCGCTCTGATCGGCTGAAGTTCCGATCTGTCCTAAAGAGCGCGTCGGCGAATCGGCCGATTTGCTGTAAAGATGATCGGCTATGGATCAGCCGATAATCGTGTAATAATTGTAAAGAAGACTGCTGGAGCGATCTAAACAATTATTACGGATGCAACACTTGAAATAGATCTAATCGGCTGTAAGATGATAAATCGAAAAAGAACGATAACGAAGCCGATTACTCTGATCTCAAGCTGGATAAGTGGTGATAATACTAGAACAACAGGTAAAACTTGCAATTCTAGTAAATATCGATAGCTGGTGAATAAATCCAAATGAAACCACAGCGATGCGCCCGTAGTTAAAGCTCGGATATTACTCGGTTAGCGGAACCTACCAATTGGCTGGAGATCAAGTTGATGCAGCCCTGCCAATCCGTACGAACTCGTGAAAGAAGAAAAGTATTGGCGAAGTCGCCGACTTGAAAGTAAATTGCTGGAAAAAGTAGAAGTATTGTTGTTGATTGATGTGTTCTCTTTTTTTTTCCAAGTCCTGATGACTCCTATTTATACCCGAAAAACTAGGACTCCTGGTCGATTACGACTTGTTACAACCTTATTTAAAAACAGGAAAACAACTATATCTATAATATCTTTAAAAAGGAAACGGACTCCCGCAGAATCTTCCGCCGCCGTCTCCTAATCCAATCAGGACTTTTCCAATTGTTTCTTGACCGAATTAGCGTCGCTCTGTTGACCAACTTTTGACCGGGATCCTCTGATATAGCCCAAACCTATTGGCGCAAGCTGTATCACCAATCGGCCGATTTCCAACTGTTACCTCAATCGGCCGATTCCTTACTGTAGCCTTCAGATCGGCCGCATCGGCCAATCTTCTTCTTCTGACACCGATTCAACACGTGTCAAAATCTGGCGTCAACACCAACGCAACTTCGTTTAGCGAACTTGAGTGTTAATGGCACCAGTTCGGCAAGTTTTGCATCGACTTTCGTGCAGTAACGAAACGGTTTGAAACGTCCCAAAACATGAGTTTTGGATCGAATGGACTCGATCAGGTGCATTCGTGGTGACAAATTAAGACGCAACTTCATTTGTGCGTTAATGGCACCTGTTCAGCCTGTTTTGCATCGACTTTGGTGCAGTAACGAAACTGTCCGAAACGCCCCAAAACATGAGTTTTGGGTCCAATGGAGTGGATCAGGTGCATTCGTGGTGAAAAATTCCGGCGCAACTTCATTTTGTGAACTTCTGCGTTAATGGCACCTGTTCGGCCAGTTTTGCATTGACTTTTGTGCAGTAACGAAACGGTCCAAAACGCCCCAAAACATGAGTTTTGGGTCGAATGGAGTGGATCGGGTAAGTTCGCTAGGAAAAATTCCGGCGCATCTTCGTTTAGTGAACTTATGCGTTAATGACAACTTTTCGGCAAGCTTTGCATCGTGTTTTGTACGGTAACAAAACGGTCCCAAACGCTCGAAAACTTGTGTTTTGGGTCCAATGGAGTCAACCAGGTGCGTTCGTTGCAAAAAATTCCAACGCAACTTCATTTAGCGAACTTGTGCGTTAATGGCACAAGTTCGGCCAGGTTTGCATCGACTTTCGTGCAGTAACGAAACAGTTTGAAACGCCCCAAAACATGAGTTTTGGGTCCAATGGAGTGGATCCGGAGTGTTCTTTGAGAAAATTCTGAAGCAACTTTGTTTAGCGAACTTGTGCGTTAATGGCACCTGTTCGACCAGTTTTGCATCGACTTTGGTGCAGTAATAGAATGGTCCGAAATGCCCCAAAACATGAGTTTTGGGTCGCATGGAGTGGATCGGGTGCATTCATTTCGAAAAATACCAACGCAACTTCGTTTAGCGAAATTGTGCGTTAATGGCACCAGTTCGGCAAGTTTTGCATCGACTTTCGTGCAGTAACGAAACAGTTTGAAACGCCCCAAAACATGACTTTTGGGTCGAATAGAGTGGATCAGGTGCATTCGTGGCGAAAAATTCCGACGCAACTTCATTTAGCGAACTTGTGCGTTAATGGCACCTGTTCGGCCAGTTTTGCATCGACTTTCGTGCAGTAACGAAACGGTCCGAAACGCCCCAAAACATGAGTTTTGGGTCGAATGGAGTGGATCGGGTGCGTTCGATGGGAAAAATTATGGCGCATCTTCGTTTAGTGGACTTATGCGTTAATGACAACTTTTTGGCCAGCTTTGCATCGACTTTCCTACGGTAACGAAACGGTCCCAAACGCTTCAAAACTTGAGTTTTCGGTCCAATGGAGTCAACAAGGTGCGTTCGTTGCAAAAAATTCCGACGCAACTTCGTTTAGCGAACTTGTGCGTTAATAGCACATGTTCGGCCAGTTTTGAATCGACTTTCGTGCAGTAACAAAACGGTCCGAAACGCCCCAAAATATGAGTTTTGGGTCGAATGCAGTGGATCGGGTGCATTCGCTGGGAAAAATTCCGGCGCATCTTCGTTTAGTGAACTTATGCATTAATGACAACTTTACGGCCAGCATTGCATCGACTTTCCTACAGTAACGAAACGGTCCCAAACGATCCAAAACTTGAGTTTTCGGTCCAATGGAGTCAACAAGGTGCGTTCGTTGCAAAAAATTCCGACGAAACTTCGATTAGCGAGCTTGTGCGTTAATGGCACCTGTTCGGCCTGTTTTGCATTGAGTTTGGTGCAGTAACGAAACGGTCCGAAACGACGCAAAACATGAGTTTTGGGTCCAATGGAGTGGATCGGGTGCGTTCTTGCAAAAAATTCCAACACAACTTTGTTTAGCAAACTTGTGCGTTAATGGCCCAAGTTCAGCAAGATTTGCATCGACTTTTATGCCGTAATGAAACGCTCCGAAACGTCCCAAAACATGAGTTTGGAGTGGATCGGGTGCGTTCGTTGTGATAAATTCCGACGCAACTTCAGTTAGCAAACTTGTGCCTTAATAGTAACTATTTGGCTAGCTTTGCATCGACTTTCGTGCAGTAACGAAACGGTCCGAAACGCCCGAAATCATGCGTTTTGGGTCCAATGGAGTGGATCGGGTGTGTTCGCTGCAAAAAATTCTGACGCAACTTCGTTGAGCAAACTTGTGCGTTAAAGGCACCAGTTCTGCCAGTTTTGCATCGACTTTCGTGCAGTAACGAAACGGTCTGAAATGCCCGAAAACCTGACTTTTGTGTTGAATGGAGTGGATCGGGTGCGTTTGCTGCGAAAAATTCCGGCGCAACTTCGTTTAGCGAACTTGTGCGTTAATGACAACTTTTCAGCCAGCTATGCATCGACTTTCCGGCGGTAACGAAACGGTCCCAAACGCTCCAAAACTTGTGTCTTGGGTCCAATGGAGTCAACCAGGTGCGTTCGTTTCAAAAAATTCCGACACAACATCGTTTAGCGAACTTGTGCGTTAATGGCACCTGTTCGGCTAATTTCGCATCGACTTTGGTGCAGTAACGAAACGGTCCGAAACGCCCCAAAACATGAGTTTTGGGTCACATGGAGTGGATCGGGTGCATTCATTTCGAAAAATACCAACGCAACTTCGTTTAGCGAAATTGTGCGTTAATGGCACCAGTTCGGCAAGTTTTGCATCGACTTTCGTGCAGTAACGAAACAGTTTGAAACGCCCCAAAACATGACTTTTGGGTCGAACAGAGTGGATCAGGTGCATTCGTGGCGAAAAATTCCGACGCAACTTCATTTAGCGAACTTGTGCGTTAATGGCACCTGTTCGGCCAGTTTTGCATCGACTTTCGTGCAGTAACGAAACGGTCCGAAACGCCCCAAAACATGAGTTTTGGGTCGAATGGAGTGGATCGGGTGCGTTCGATGGGAAAAATTACGGCGCATCTTCGTTTAGTGGACTTATGCGTTAATGACAACTTTTTGGCCAGCTTTGCATCGACTTTCCTACGGTAACGAAACGGTCCCAAACGCTTCAAAACTTGAGTTTTCGGTCCAATGGAGTCAACAAGGTGCGTTCGTTGCAAAAAATTCCGACGCAACTTCGTTTAGCGAACTTGTGCGTTAATAGCACCTGTTCGGCCAGTTTTGAATCGACTTTCGTGCAGTAACAAAACGTTCCGAAACGCCCCAAAATATGAGTTTTGGGTCGAATGCAGTGGATCGGGTGCATTCGCTGGGAAAAATTCCGGCGCATCTTCGTTTAGTGAACTTATGCATTAATGACAACTTTACGGCCAGCATTGCATCGACTTTCCTACAGTAACGAAACGGTCCCAAACGCTCCAAAACTTGAGTTTTCGGTCCAATGGAGTCAACAAGGTGCGTTCGTTGCAAAAAATTCCGACGCAACTTCGATTAGCGAGCTTGTGCGTTAATTGCACCTGTTCGGCCTGTTTTGCATTGAGTTTGGTGCAGTAACGAAACGGTCCGAAACGACGCAAAACATGAGTTTTGGGTCCAATGGAGTGGATCGGGTGCGTTCTTGCAAAAAATTCCAACACAACTTTGTTTAGCAAACTTGTGCGTTAATGGCCCAAGTTCAGCAAGATTTGCATCGACTTTTATGCCGTAATGAAACGCTCCGAAACGTCCCAAAACATGAGTTTGGAGTGGATCGGGTGCGTTCGTTGTGATAAATTCCGACGCAACTTCAGTTAGCAAACTTGTGCCTTAATAGTAACTATTTGGCCAGCTTTGCATCGACTTTCGTGCAGTAACGAAACGGTCCGAAACGCCCGAAATCATGCGTTTTGGGTCCAATGGAGTGGATCGGGTGTGTTCGCTGCAAAAAATTCTGACGCAACTTCGTTGAGCAAACTTGTGCGTTAAAGGCACCAGTTCTGCCAGTTTTGCATCGACTTTCGTGCAGTAACGAAACGGTCTGAAATGCCCGAAAACATGACTTTTGTGTTGAATGGAGTGGATCGGGTGCGTTTGCTGCGAAAAATTCCGGCGCAACTTCGTTTAGCGAACTTGTGCGTTAGTGACAACTTTTCGGCCAGCTATGCATCGACTTTCCGGCGGTAACGAAACGGTCCCAAACGCTCCAAAACTTAAGTCTTGGGTCCAATGGAGTCAACCAGGTGCGTTCGTTTCAAAAAATTCCGACACAGCATCGTTTAGCGAACTTGTGCGTTAATGGCACCTGTTCGGCTAATTTCGCATCGACTTTGGTGCAGTAACGAAACGGTCCGAAACGCCCCAAAACATGAGTTTTGGGTCACATGGAGTGGATCGGGTGCATTCATTTCGAAAAATACCAACGCAACTTCGTTTAGCGAAATTGTGCGTTAATGGCACCAGTTCGGCAAGTTTTGCATCGACTTTCGTGCAGTAACGAAACAGTTTGAAACGCCCCAAAACATGACTTTTGGGTCGAACAGAGTGGATCAGGTGCATTCGTGGCGAAAAATTCCGACGCAACTTCATTTAGCGAACTTGTGCGTTAATGGCACCTGTTCGGCCAGTTTTGCATCGACTTTCGTGCAGTAACGAAACGGTCCGAAACGCCCCAAAACATGAGTTTTGGGTCGAATGGAGTGGATCGGGTGCGTTCGATGGGAAAAATTACGGCGCATCTTCGTTTAGTGGACTTATGCGTTAATGACAACTTTTTGGCCAGCTTTGCATCGACTTTCCTACGGTAACGAAACGGTCCCAAACGCTTCAAAACTTGAGTTTTCGGTCCAATGGAGTCAACAAGGTGCCTTCGTTGCAAAAAATTCCGACGCAACTTCGTTTAGCGAACTTGTGCGTTAATAGCACCTGTTCGGCCAGTTTTGAATCGACTTTCGTGCAGTAACAAAACGTTCCAAAACGCCCCAAAATATGAGTTTTGGGTCGAATGCAGCGGATCGGGTGCATTCGCTGGGAAAAATTCCGGCGCATCTTCGTTTAGTGAACTTATGCATTAATGACAACTTTACGGCCAGCATTGCATCGACTTTCCTACAGTAACGAAACGGTCCCAAACGCTCCAAAACTTGAGTTTTCGGTCCAATGGAGTCAACAAGGTGCGTTCGTTGCAAAAAATTCCGACGCAACTTCGATTAGCGAGCTTGTGCGTTAATGGCACCTGTTCGGCCTGTTTTGCATTGAGTTTGGTGCAGTAACGAAACGGTCCGAAACGACGCAAAACATGAGTTTTGGGTCCAATGGAGTGGATCGGGTGCGTTCTTGCAAAAAATTCCAACACAACTTTGTTTAGCAAACTTGTGCGTTAATGGCCCAAGTTCAGCAAGATTTGCATCGACTTTTATGCCATAATGAAACGCTCCGAAACGTCCCAAAACATGAGTTTGGAGTGGATCGGGTGCGTTCGTTGTGATAAATTCCGACGCAACTTCAGTTAGCAAACTTGTGCCTTAATAGTAACTATTTGGCCAGCTTTGCATCGACTTTCGTGCAGTAACGAAACGGTCCGAAACGCCCGAAATCATGCGTTTTGGGTCCAATGGAGTGGATCGGGTGTGTTCGCTGCAAAAAATTCTGACGCAACTTCGTTGAGCAAACTTGTGCGTTAAAGGCACCAGTTCTGCCAGTTTTGCATCGACTTTCGTGCAGTAACGAAACGGTCTGAAATGCCCGAAAACATGACTTTTGTGTTGAATGGAGTGGATCGGGTGCGTTTGCTGCGAAAAATTCCGGCGCAACTTCGTTTAGCGAACTTGTGCGTTAGTGACAACTTTTCGGCCAGCTATGCATCGACTTTTCGGCGGTAACGAAACGGTCCCAAACGCTCCAAAACTTAAGTCTTGGGTCCAATGGAGTCAACCAGGTGCGTTCGTTTCAAAAAATTCCGACACAACATCGTTTAGCGAACTTGTGCGTTAATGGCACCTGTTCGGCTAATTTTGCATCGACTTTGGTGCAGTAACGAAACGGTCCGAAACGCCCCAAAACATGAGTTTTGGGTCACATGGAGTGGATCGGGTGCATTCATTTCGAAAAATACCAACGCAACTTCGTTTAGCGAAATTGTGCGTTGATGGCACCAGTTCGGCAAGTTTTGCATCGACTTTCGTGCAGTAACGAAACAGTTTGAAACGCCCCAAAACATGACTTTTGGGTCGAACGGAGTGGATCAGGTGCATTCGTGGCGAAAAATTCCGACGCAACTTCATTTAGCGAACTTGTGCGTTAATGGCACCTGTTCGGCCAGTTTTGCATCGACTTTCGTGCAGTAACGAAACGGTCCGAAACGCCCCAAAACATGAGTTTTGGGTCGAATGGAGTGGATCGGGTGCGTTCGATGGGAAAAATTCCGGCGCATCTTCATTTAGTGGACTTATGCGTTAATGACAACTTTTTGGCCAGCTTTGCATCGACTTTCCTACGGTAACGAAACGGTCCCAAACGCTTCAAAACTTGAGTCTTGGGTCCAATGGAGTCAACAAGGTGCGTTCGTTGCAAAAAATTCCGACATAACATCGTTTAGCGAACTTGTGCGTTAATGGCACCTGTTCGGCCAGTTTTGAATCGACTTTCGTGCAGTAACAAAACGGTCCGAAACGCCCCAAAATATGAGTTTTGGGTCGAATGGAGTGGATCGGGTGCATTCGCTGGGAAAAATTCCGGCGCATCTTCGTTTAGTGAACTTATGCATTAATGACAACTTTACGGCCAGCATTGCATCGACTTTCCTACAGTAACGAAACGGTCCCAAACGCTCCAAAACTTGAGTTTTCGGTCCAATGGAGTCAACAAGGTGCGTTCGTTGCAAAAAATTCTGACGCAACTTCGATTAGCGAGCTTGTGCGTTAATGGCACCTGTTCGGCCTGTTTTGCATTGAGTTTGGTGCAGTAACGAAACGGTCCGAAACGACGCAAAACATGAGTTTTGGGTCCAATGGAGTGGATCGGGTGCGTTCTTGCAAAAAATTCCAACACAACTTTGTTTAGCAAACTTGTGCGATAATGGCCCAAGTTCAGCAAGATTTGCATCGACTTTTATGCCGTAATGAAACGCTCCGAAACGTCCCAAAATATGAGTTTGGAGTGGATCGGGTGCGTTCGTTGTGATAAATTCCGACGCAACTTCAGTTAGCAAACTTGTGCCTTAATAGTAACTATTTGGCCAGCTTTGCATCGACTTTCGTGCAGTAACGAAATGGTCCGAAACGCCCGAAATCATGCGTTTTGGGTCTAATGGAGTGGATCGGGTGTATTCGCTGCAAAAAATTCTGACGCAACTTTGTTGAGCAAACTTGTGCGTTAAAGGCACCAATTTTGCCAGTTTTGCATCAACTTTCGTGCAGTAACGAAACGGTCTGAAATGCCCGAAAACATGACTTTTGTGTTGAATGGAGTGGATCGGGTGCGTTTGCTGCGAAAAATTACAGCGCAACTTCGTTTAGCGAACTTGTGCGTTAATGACAACTTTTCGGCCAGCTATGCATTGACTTTCCGGCGGTAACGAAACGGTCCCAAACGCTCCAAAACTTGAGTCTTGGGTCCAATGGAGTCAACCAGGTGCGTTCGTTTCAAAAAATTCCGACACAACATCGTTTAGCGAACTTGTGCGTTAATGGCACCTGTTCGGCTAATTTTGCATCGACTTTGGTGCAGTATCGAAACGGTCCGAAACGCCCCAAAACATGAGTTTTGGGTCACATGGAGTGGATCGGGTGCATTCATTTCGAAAAATACCAACGCAACCTCGTTTAGCGAAATTGTGCGTTAATGGCACCAGTTCGGCAAGTTTTGCATCGACTTTCGTGCAGTAACGAAACAGTTTGAAACGCCCCAAAACATGACTTTTGGGTCGAACGGAGTGGATCAGGTGCATTCGTGGCGAAAAATTCCGACGCAACTTCATTTAGCGAACTTGTGCGTTAATGGCACCTGTTCGGCCAGTTTTGCATCAACTTTCGTGCAGTAACGAAACGGTCCGAAACGCCCCAAAACATGTGTTTTGTGTTGAATGGAGTGGATCGGGTGCGTTTGCTGCGAAAAATTCCAGCGCAACTTCGTTTAGCGAACTTGTGCGTTAATGACAACTTTTCGGCCAGCTATGCATTGACTTTCCGGCGGTAACGAAACGGTCCCAAACGCTCCAAAACTTGAGTCTTGGGTCCAATGGAGTCAACAAGGTGCGTTCGTTGCAAAAAATTCCGACATAACATCGTTTAGCGAACTTGTGCGTTAATGGCACCTGTTCGGCTAATTTTGCATCGACTTTGGTGCAGTAACGAAACGGTCCGAAACGCCCCAAAATATGAGTTTTGGGTCGAATGGAGTGGATCGGGTGCATTCGCTGGGAAAAATTCCGACGCATCTTCGTTTAGTGAACTTATGCATTAATGACAACTTTACGGCCAGCATTGCATCGACTTTCCTACAGTAACGAAACGGTCCCAAACGCTCCAAAACTTGAGTTTTCGGTCCAATGGAGTCAACAAGGTGCGTTCGTTGCAAAAAATTCTGACGCAACTTCGATTAGCGAGCTTGTGCGTTAATGGCACCTGTTCGGCCTGTTTTGCATTGAGTTTGGTGCAGTAACGAAACGGTCCGAAACGACGCAAAACATGAGTTTTGGGTCCAATGGAGTGGATCGGGTGCGTTCTTGCAAAAAATTCCAACACAACTTTGTTTAGCAAACTTGTGCGATAATGGCCCAAGTTCAGCAAGATTTGCATAGACTTTTATGCCGTAATGAAACGCTCCGAAACGTCCCAAAATATGAGTTTGGAGTGGATCGGGTGCGTTCGTTGTGATAAATTCCGACGCAACTTCAGTTAGCAAACTTGTGCCTTAATAGTAACTATTTGGCCAGCTTTGCATCGACTTTCGTGCAGTAACGAAACGGTCCGAAACGCCCGAAATCATGCGTTTTGGGTCCAATGGAGTGGATCGGGTGTATTCGCTGCAAAAAATTCTGACGCAACTTTGTTGAGCAAACTTGTGCGTTAAAGGCACCAATTCTGCCAGTTTTGCATCGACTTTCGTGTAGTAACGAAACGGTCTGAAATGCCCGAAAACATGACTTTTGTGTTGAATGGAGTGGATCGGGTGCGTTTGCTGCGAAAAATTCCAGCGCAACTTCGTTTAGCGAACTTGTGCGTTAATGACAACTTTTCGGCCAGCTATGCATTGACTTTCCGGCGGTAACGAAACGGTCCCAAACGCTCCAAAACTTGAGTCTTGGGTCCAATGGAGTCAACCAGGTGCGTTCGTTTCAAAAAATTCCGACACAACATCGTTTAGCGAACTTGTGCGTTAATGGCACCTGTTCGGCTAATTTTGCATCGACTTTGGTGCAGCAACGAAACGGTCCGAAACGCCCCAAAACATGAGTTTTGGGTCACATGGAGTGGATCGGGTGCATTCATTTCGAAAAATACCAACGCAACCTCGTTTAGCGAAATTGTGCGTTAATGGCACCAGTTCGGCAAGTTTTGCATCGACTTTCGTGCAGTAACGAAACAGTTTGAAACGCCCCAAAACATGACTTTTGGGTCGAACGGAGTGGATCAGGTGCATTCGTGGCGAAAAATTCCGACGCAACTTCATTTAGCGAACTTGTGCGTTAATGGCACCTGTTCGGCCAGTTTTGCATCGACTTTCGTGCAGTAACGAAACGGTCCGAAACGCCCCAAAACATGTGTTTTGGGTCGAATGGAGTGGATCGGGTGCGTTTGCTGCGAAAAATTACGGCGCAACTTCGTTTAGCGAACTTGTGCGTTAATGACAACTTTTCGGCCAGCTATGCATTGACTTTCCGGCGGTAACGAAACGGTCCCAAACGCTTCAAAACTTGAGTCTTGGGTCCAATGGAGTCAACAAGGTGCGTTCGTTGCAAAAAATTCCGACATAACATCGTTTAGCGAACTTGTGCGTTAATGGCACCTGTTCGGCCAGTTTTGAATCGACTTTCGTGCAGTAACAAAACGGTCCGAAACGCCCCAAAATATGAGTTTTGGGTCGAATGGAGTGGATCGGGTGCATTCGCTGGGAAAAATTCCGGCGCATCTTCGTTTAGTGAACTTATGAATTAATGACAACTTTACGGCCAGCATTGCATCGACTTTCCTACAGTAACGAAACGGTCCCAAACGCTCCAAAACTTGAGTTTTCGGTCCAATGGAGTCAACAAGGTGCGTTCGTTGCAAAAAATTCTGACGCAACTTCGATTAGCGAGCTTGTGCGTTAATGGCACCTGTTCGGCCTGTTTTGCATTGAGTTTGGTGCAGTAACGAAACGGTCCGAAACGACGCAAAACATGAGTTTTGGGTCCAATGGAGTGGATCGGGTGCGTTCTTGCAAAAAATTCCAACACAACTTTGTTTAGCAAACTTGTGCGATAATGGCCCAAGTTCAGCAAGATTTGCATCGACTTTTATGCCGTAATGAAACGCTCCGAAACGTCCCAAAATATGAGTTTGGAGTGGATCGGGTGCGTTCGTTGTGATAAATTCCGACGCAACTTCAGTTAGCAAACTTGTGCCTTAATAGTAACTATTTGGCCAGCTTTGCATCGACTTTCGTGCAGTAACGAAACGGTTCGAAACGCCCGAAATCATGCGTTTTGGGTCCAATGGAGTGGATCGGGTGTATTCGCTGCAAAAAATTCTGACGCAACTTTGTTGAGCAAACTTGTGCGTTAAAGGCACCAATTCTGCCAGTTTTGCATCGACTTTTGTGCAGTAACGAAACGGTCTGAAATGCCCGAAAACATGACTTTTGTGTTGAATGGAGTGGATCGGGTGCGTTTGCTGCGAAAAATTCCAGCGCAACTTCGTTTAGCGAACTTGTGCGTTAATGACAACTTTTCGGCCAGCTATGCATTGACTTTCCGGCGGTAACGAAACGGTCCCAAACGCTCCAAAACTTGAGTCTTGGGTCCAATGGAGTCAACCAGGTGCGTTCGTTTCAAAAAATTCCGACACAACATCGTTTAGCGAACTTGTGCGTTAATGGCACCTGTTCGGCTAATTTTGCATCGACTTTGGTGCAGTAACGAAACGGTCCGAAACGCCCCAAAACATGAGTTTTGGGTCACATGGAGTGGATCGGGTGCATTCATTTTGAAAAATACCAACGCAACTTCGTTTAGCGAAATTGTGCGTTAATGGCACCAGTTCGGCAAGTTTTGCATCGACTTTCGTGCAGTAACGAAACAGTTTGAAACGCCCCAAAACATGACTTTTGGGTCGAACGGAGTGGATCAGGTGCATTCGTGGCGAAAAATTCCGACGCAACTTCATTTAGCGAACTTGTGCGTTAATGGCACCTGTTCGGCCAGTTTTGCATCGACTTTCGTGCAGTAACGAAACGGTCCGAAACGCCCCAAAACATGTGTTTTGGGTCGAATGGAGTGGATCGGGTGCGTTCGATGGGAAAAATTACGGCGCATCTTCGTTTAGTGGACTTATGCGTTAATGACAACTTTTTGGCCAGCTTTGCATCGACTTTCCTACGGTAACAAAACGGTCCCAAACGCTTCAAAACTTGAGTTTTCGGTCCAATGGAGTCAACAAGGTGCGTTCGTTGCAAAAAATTCCGACGCAACTTCGTTTAGCGAACTTGTGCGTTAATAGCACCTGTTCGGCCAGTTTTGAATCGACTTTCGTGCTGTAACAAAACGGTCCGAAACGCCCCAAAATATGAGTTTTGGGTCGAATGGAGTGGATCGGGTGCATTCGCTGGGAAAAATTCCGGCGCATCTTCGTTTAGTGAACTTATGCATTAATGACAACTTTACGGCCAGCATTGCATCGACTTTCCTACAGTAACGAAACGGTCCCAAACGCTCCAAAACTTGAGTTTTCGGTCCAATGGAGTCAACAAGGTGCGTTCGTTGCAAAAAATTCCGACGCAACTTCGATTAGCGAGCTTGTGCGTTAATGGCACCTGTTCGGCCTGTTTTGCATTGAGTTTGGTGCAGTAATGAAACGGTCCGAAACGACGCAAAACATGAGTTTTGGGTCCAATGGAGTGGATCGGGTGCGTTCTTGCAAAAAATTCCAACACAACTTTGTTTAGCAAACTTGTGCGTTAATGGCCCAAGTTCAGCAAGATTTGCATCGACTTTTATGCCGTAATGAAACGCTCCGAAACGTCCAAAAACATGAGTTAGGAGTGGATCGGGTGCGTTCGTTGTGATAAATTCCGACGCAACTTCAGTTAGCAAACTTGTGCCTTAATAGTAACTATTTGGCCAGCTTTGCATCGACTTTCGTGCAATAACGAAACGGTCCGAAACGCCCGAAATCATGCGTTTTGGGTCCAATGGAGTGGATCGGGTGTGTTCGCTGCAAAAAATTCTGACGCAACTTCGTTGAGCAAACTTGTGCGTTAAAGGCACCAGTTCTGCCAGTTTTGCATCGACTTTCGTGCAGTAACGAAACGGTCTGAAATGCCCGAAAACATGACTTTTGTGTTGAATGGAGTGGATCGGGTGCGTTTGCTGCGAAAAATTCCAGCGCAACTTCGTTTAGCGAACTTGTGCGTTAATGACAACTTTTCGGCCAGCTATGCATTGACTTTCCGGCGGTAACGAAACGGTCCCAAACGCTCCAAAACTTGAGTCTTGGGTCCAATGGAGTCAACCAGGTGCGTTCGTTTCAAAAAATTCCGACACAACATCGTTTAGCGAACTTGTGCGTTAATGGCACCTGTTCGGCTAATTTTGCATCGACTTTGGTGCAGTAACGAAACGGTCCGAAACGCCCCAAAACATGAGTTTTGGGTCACATGGAGTGGATCGGGTGCATTCATTTCGAAAAATACCAACGCAACTTCGTTTAGCGAAATTGTGCGTTAATGGCACCAGTTCGGCAAGTTTTGCATCGACTTTCGTGCAGTAACGAAACAGTTTGAAACACCCCAAAACATGACTTTTGGGTCGAACGGAGTGGATCAGGTGCATTCGTGGCGAAAAATTCCGACGCAACTTCATTTAGCGAACTTGTGCGTTAATGGCACCTATTCGGCCAGTTTTGCATCGACTTTCGTGCAGTAACGAAACGGTCCGAAACGCCCCAAAACATGTGTTTTGGGTCGAATGGAGTGGATCGGGTGCGTTCGATCGGAAAAATTACGGCGCATCTTCGTTTAGTGGACTTATGCGTTAATGACAACTTTTTGGCCAGCTTTGCATCGACTTTCCTACGGTAACGAAACGGTCCCAAACGCTTCAAAACTTGAGTTTTCGGTCCAATGGAGTCAACAAGGTGCGTTCGTTGCAAAAAATTCCGACGCAACTTCGTTTAGCGAACTTGTGCGTTAATAGCACCTGTTCGGCCAGTTTTGAATCGACTTTCGTGCAGTAACAAAACGGTCCGAAACGCCCCAAAATATGAGTTTTGGGTCGAATGGAGTGGATCGGGTGCATTCGCTGGGAAAAATTCCGGCGCATCTTCGTTTAGTGAACTTATGCATTAATGACAACTTTACGGCCAGCATTGCATCGACTTTCCTACAGTAACGAAACGGTCCCAAACGCTCCAAAACTTGAGTTTTCGGTCCAATGGAGTCAACAAGGTGCGTTCGTTGCAAAAAATTCTGACGCAACTTCGATTAGCGAGCTTGTGCGTTAATGGCACCTGTTCGGCCTGTTTTGCATTGAGTTTGGTGCAGTAACGAAACGGTCCGAAACGACGCAAAACATGAGTTTTGGGTCCAATGGAGTGGATCGGGTGCGTTCTTGCAAAAAATTCCAACGCAACTTTGTTTAGCAAACTTGTGCGATAATGGCCCAAGTTCAGCAAGATTTGCATCGACTTTTATGCCGTAATGAAACGCTCCGAAACGTCCCAAAATATGAGTTTGGAGTGGATCGGGTGCGTTCGTTGTGATAAATTCCGACGCAACTTCTGTTAGCAAACTTGTGCCTTAATAGTAACTATTTGGCCAGCTTTGCATCGACTTTCGTGCAGTAACGAAACGGTCCGAAACGCCCGAAATCATGCGTTTTGGGTCCAATGGAGTGGATCGGGTGTATTCGCTGCAAAAAATTCTGACGCAACTTTGTTGAGCAAACTTGTGCGTTAAAGGCACCAATTCTGCTAGTTTTGCATCGACTTTCGTGCAGTAACGAAACGGTCTGAAATGCCCGAAAACATGACTTTTGTGTTGAATGGAGTGGATCGGGTGCGTTTGCTGCGAAAAATTCCAGCGCAACTTCGTTTAGCGAACTTGTGCGTTAATGACAACTTTTCGGCCAGCTATGCATGGACTTTCCGGCGGTAACGAAACGGTCCCAAATGCTCCAAAACTTGAGTCTTGGGTCCAATGGAGTCAACCAGGTGCGTTCGTTTCAAAAAATTCCGACACAACATCTGATGTGGACATCACCAGAATGGATACACCCACATGTAATAAACACACATGGAAGGTATGGAGGACCAAAGAAGTTGATTGGGGACCAAGCCTAAGTCTTCCCAATGTTCTCCATCAGGCCACCACGTCACTTTTGGTGCAAGGAAAGAAAGAGTCCATGTCCAACACGTTTTGGAGGCTGGATTCGGACTGCAGAACAACACCAACTTGTGACGGACACCACGGTCGCATACGGACTCGGATAGGGACGTTAAAGTACTTTGTGGAAAGCTTATGAAGTCTAGTTTCATATGGATCCGGACTCAAGTCCATATCTCTCGTGATTCGTCCGCAATGACCAAAATACTACCGACTGGTTTTCTGTCTAAAGGTGCTGCGACATCTTAATTTGGCCCGATGGGCTTTGTATCAAGTCGGGTCCATTAGGGACGCGTCCTAGGGTTGGAGTGCGACTCAAACACCCTCTTGGTCGTCCTCCTAGGTATTAATAAGGGTTAGAGCCGCCATGAACAGATTGGGGGTTTTTGTTTTGTTGAAAGTTTAGCCATTGCTACTTCCTTGTAGACGCGTGTGTCGACTAGACCATCCGTTCTACTCGATTCGGAACCCCACCTTGTTGATTCCAGATTGGTTATTATCTCCATATTTGCAATTGAGTTGCTTGTTCTACTTGTTCTTGCTAGTTCTTCGATTGCTTGCAGGACAGGTGCCCTAGTGGTCGGGTGTCGCGCTCCACAAGATCGCGGCAGCCATTGGAGGTGGTGTATCGGTTGCTAAGGCGCAGCGTCCTTGGAAGGCTGTAGTCGGGCCGTGAACGTCGCCTCCATCTCAAATCGAGTTATCCCCCGCCTCTCATCGAAAGATCGGGACAAAACCCTAGCGGGTTCACATCAACATCGTTTAGCGAACTTGTGCGTTAATGGCACCTGTTCGGCTAATTTTGCATCGACTTTGGTGCAGTAACGAAACGGTCCGAAACGCCCCAAAACATGAGTTTTGGGTCACATGGAGTGGATCGGGTGCATTCATTTCGAAAAATACCAACGCAACTTCGTTTAGCGAAATTGTGCGTTAATGGCACCAGTTCGGCAAGTTTTGCATCGACTTTCGTGCAGTAACAAAACAGTTTGAAACGCCCCAAAACATGACTTTTGGGTCGAACGGAGTGGATCAGGTGCATTCGTGGCGAAAAATTCCGACGCAACTTCATTTAGCGAACTTGTGCGTTAATGGCACCTGTTCGGCCAGTTTTGCATCGACTTTCGTGCAGTAACGAAACGGTCCGAAACGCCCCAAAACATGTGTTTTGGGTCGAATGGAGTGGATCGGGTGCGTTCGATGGGAAAAATTACGGCGCATCTTCGTTTAGTGGACTTATGCGTTAATGACAACTTTTTGGCCAGCTTTGCATCGACTTTCCTACGGTAACGAAACGGTCCCAAACGCTTCAAAACTTGAGTTTTCGGTCCAATGGAGTCAACAAGGTGCGTTCGTTGCAAAAAATTCCGACGCAACTTCGTTTAGCGAACTTGTGCGTTAATAGCACCTGTTCGGCCAGTTTTGAATCGACTTTCGTGCAGTAGCAAAACGGTCCGAAACGCCCCAAAATATGAGTTTTGGGTCGAATGGAGTGGATCGGGTACATTCGCTGGGAAATATTCCGGCGCATCTTCGTTTAGTGAACTTATGCATTAATGACAACTTTACGGCCAGCATTGCATCGACTTTCCTACAGTAACGAAACGGTCCCAAACGCTCCAAAACTTGAGTTTTCGGTCCAATGGAGTCAACAAGGTGCGTTCGTTGCAAAAAATTCCGACGCAACTTCGATTAGCGAGCTTGTGCGTTAATGGCACATGTTCGGCCTGTTTTGCATTGAGTTTGGTGCAGTAACGAAACGGTCCGAAACGACGCAAAACATGAGTTTTGGGTCCAATGGAGTGGATCGGGTGCGTTCTTGCAAAAAATTCCAACACAACTTTGTTTAGCAAACTTGTGTGTTAATGGCCCAAGTTCAGCAAGATTTGCATCGACTTTTATGCCGTAATGAAACGCTCCGAAACGTCCCAAAACATGAGTTTGGAGTGGATCGGGTGCGTTCGTTGTGATAAATTCCGACGCAACTTCAGTTAGCAAACTTATGCCTTAATAGTAACTATTTGGCCAGCTTTGCATCGACTTTCGTGCAGTAACGAAACGGTCCGAAATGCTAGAAATCATGCGTTTTGGGTCCAATGGAGTGGATCGGGTGTCTTCGCTGCAAAAAATTCTGACGCAACTTTGTTGAGCAAACTTGTGCGTTAAAGGCACCAGTTCTGCCAGTTTTGCATCGACTTTCGTGCAGTAACGAAACGGTCTGAAATGCCCAAAAACATGACTTTTGTGTTGAATGGAGTGGATCGGGTGCGTTTGCTGCGAAAAATTCCGGCGCAACTTCGTTTAGCGAACTTGTGCGTTAATGACAACTTTTCGGCCAGCTATGCATTGACTTTCCGGCGGTAACGAAACGGTCCCAAACGCTCCAAAACTTGAGTCTTGGGTCCAATGGAGTCAACCAGGTGCGTTCGTTTCAAAAAATTCCGACACAACATCGTTTAGCGAACTTGTGCGTTAATGGCACCTGTTCGGCTAATTTTGCATCGACTTTGGTGCAGTAACGAAACGGTCCGAAACGCCGCAAAACATGAGTTTTGGGTCACATGGAGTGGATCGGGTGCATTCATTTCGAAAAATACCAACGCAACTTCGTTTAGCGAAATTGTGCGTTAATGGCACCAGTTCGGCAAGTTTTGCATCGACTTTCGTGCAGTAACGAAACAGTTTGAAACGCCCCAAAACATGACTTTTGGGTCGAACGGAGTGGATCAGGTGCATTCGTGGGATAAATTCCGACGCAACTTCATTTAGCAAACTTGTGCGTTAATGGCACCTGTTCGGCCAGTTTTGCATCCACTTTCGTGCAGTAACGAAATGGTCCGAAACGCCCCGAAACATGAGTTTTGGGTCGAATGGAGTGGATCGGGTGCGTTCGATGGGAAAAATTCCGGCGCATCTTCGTTTAGTGGACTTATGCGTTATTGACAACTTTTTGGCCAGCTTTGCATCAACTTTCCTACGGTAACGAAACGGTCCCAAACGCTTCAAAACTTGAGTTTTCGGTCCAATGGAGTTAACAAGGTGCGATCGTTGCAAAAAATTCCGACGCAACTTCGTTTAGCGAACTTGTGCGTTAATAGCACCTGTTCGGCCAGTTTTGAATCGACTTTCGTGCAGTAACAAAACGGTCTGAAACGCCCCAAAATATGAGTTTTGGGTCGAATGGAGTGGATCGGGTGCATTCGCTGGGAAAAATTCCGGCGCATCTTCGTTTAGTGAACTTATGCATTAATGACAACTTTACGGCCAGCATTGCATCGACTTTCCTACGTAACGAAACGGTCCCAAACGCTCCAAAACTTGAGTTTTCGGTCCAATGGAGTCAACAAGGTGCGTTCGTTGCAAAAAATTCCGACGCAACTTCGATTAGCGAGCTTGTGCGTTAATGGCACCTGTTCTGCCTGTTTTGCATTGAGTTTGGTGCAGTAACGAAACGGTCCGAAACGACGCAAAACATGAGTTTTGGGTCCAATGGAGTGGATCGGGTGCGTTCTTGCAAAAAATTCCAACACAACTTTGTTTAGCAAACTTGTGCGTTAATGGCCCAAGTTCAGCAAGATTTGCATCGACTTTTATGCCGTAATGAAACGCTCCGAAACGTCCCAAAACATGAGTTTGGAGTGGATCGGGTGCGTTCGTTGTGATAAATTCCGACGCAACTTCAGTTAGCAAACTTGTGCGTTAATAGTAACTATTTGGCCAGCTTTGCATCGACTTTCGTGCAGTAACGAAACGGTCCGAAACGCCCGAAATCATGCGTTTTGGGTCCAATGGAGTGGATCGGGTGTGTTCGCTGCAAAAAATTCTGACGCAACTTCGTTGAGCAAACTTGTGCGTTGAAGGCACCAGTTCTGCCAGTTTTGCATCGACTTTCGTGCAGTAACGAAACGGTCTGAAATGCCCGAAAACATGACTTTTGTGTTGAATGGAGTGGATCGGGTGCGTTTGCTGCGAAAAATTCCGCGCGCAACTTCGTTTAGCGAACTTGTGCGTTAATGACAACTTTTCGGCCAGCTATGCATCGACTTTCCGGCGGTAACGAAACGGTCCCAAACGCTCCAAAACTTGAGTCTTGGGTCCAATGGAGTCAACCAGGTGCGTTCGTTTCAAAAAATTCCGACACAACATCGTTTAGCGAACTTGTGCGTTAATGGCACCTGTTCGGCTAATTTTGCATCGACTTTGGTGCAGTAATGAAACGGTCCGAAACGCCCCAAAACATGAGTTTTGGGTCACATGGAGTGGATCGGGTGCATTCATTTCGAAAAATACCAACGCAACTTCGTTTAGCGAAATTGTGCGTTAATGGCACCAGTTCGGCAACTTTTGCATCGACTTTCGTGCAGTAACGAAACAGTTTGAAACGGCTCAAAACATGACTTTTGGGTCGAACGGAGTGGATCAGGTGCATTCGTGGGAAAAATTCCGACGCAACTTCATTTAGCGAACTTGTGCGTTAATGGCACCTGTTCGGCCAGTTTTGCATCGACTTTCGTGCAGTAACGAAACGGTCCGAAACGCCCCAAAACATGAGTTTTGGGTCGAATGGAGTGGATCGGGTGCGTTCAATGGGAAAAATTACGGCGCATCTTCGTTTAGTGGACTTATGCGTTAATGACAACTTTTTGGCCAGCTTTGCATCGACT
This sequence comes from Panicum miliaceum, assembly GCA_032594955.1. NCBI lineage: Eukaryota > Viridiplantae > Streptophyta > Magnoliopsida > Poales > Poaceae > Panicum > Panicum miliaceum. The sequence continues at coordinate 22,063,253 of CM064066.1, read as the reverse complement.
TTCCTACGGTAACGAAACGGTCCCAAACGCTTCAAAACTTGAGTTTTCGGTCCAATGGAGTCAACAAGGTGCGTTCGTTGCAAAAAATTCCGACGCAACTTCGTTTAGCGAACTTGTGCGTTAATAGCACTTGTTCGGCCTGTTTTGCATCGACTTTCGTCAAGTAACGAAACGGTCCGAAACGACCAAAAACATGCGTTTTAGGTCCAATGGAGTGGATCGGGTGCGTTCGCTGCAAAAAATTCCGATGCAAGTTCGTTTAGCGAACTTGTGCCTTAAAGGCACCAGTTCTGCCAGCTTTTTCATCGACTTTCATGCAGTAACTAAAAGGTCTGAAATGCCCGAAAACATCACTTTTGTGTCGAATGGAGTGGATCGGGTGCGTTTGCTGCGAAAAATTCGGGCGCAACTTCGTTTAGCGACTTTTGCGTTAATGGCAACTTTTCGGCCAGCTATGCATCGACTTTCCTGCGGTAACAAAACGGTCCCAAACGCTCCAAAACTTGAGTCTTGGGTCCAATGGAGTCAACTAGGTGCGTTCGTTGCAAAAAATTCCGACGCAACATCGTTTAGCGAACTTGTGCGTTAATGGCACCAGTTCGGCTAGTTTTGCATCGACTTGGGTGTAGTAACGAAACGGTCCGAAACGCCCCAAAACATGAGTTTTGGGTCGAATGGAGTGGATTGGGTGCGTTCACTGTGAAAAATTCAGGCGCATCTTCGTTTAGTGAACTTATGCGTTAATGACAACTTTTCGGCCAGCTTTGCTTCGACTTTTCGGCTGTAACGAAACGGTGCCAAACGCTCCAAAACTTGACTTTTTGGCCCAATGGAGGAAGCCAGGTGCGTTCGTTGCAAAAAAACATGAGTTCGATAGTTTTGCATCGACTTTCGTGTAGTAACGAAACGGTCTGAAATGCCCCAAAACATGAGTTTGGCGAACTTGTGCATTAATGGCACTAGTTCGGCTAGGTTTGCATCGACTTTCGTGCAGTAACGAAACAGTTTGAAATGCCCCAAAACATGAGTTTTGGGTCGAATGGAGTGGATCCGGAGTGTTCGTTGCGAAAAATTCCGAAGCAACTTCGTTTAGCGAACTTGTGCGTTATTGGAACCTTTTCGACCAGTTTTGCATCGACTTTGGTGCAGTAACGAAACGGTCCGAAACGCGCCAACACATGAGTTTTGGGTCCAATGGAGTGGATCGGGTGCGTTGTTGCGAAAAATTCCGATGCAACTTCGTTTAGCGAACTTGTGCGTTAATGGTACCTGTTCGGAAAGTTTTCCATCGACTTTCGTGTAGTAAGGAAACGGTCCTAAATGGCCGAAAACATGAGTTGTCGGTCCAATGGAGTGGATCGGGTGCGTTCTTTCAAAAAATTCAGGCGCAACTTCGTTTAGCAAACTTGTGCGTTAATGGCACAAGTTCAGCAAGATTTGCATCGACTTTGATGTCGTAATTAAACTGTCTGAAACGTCCCAAAACATGAGTTTTGAGTGGATCGGGTGTGTTCGTTGCGATAAATTCTGACGCAACTTCAGTTAGCAAACTTGTGCCTTAATGGCACCTATTTGGCCAGCTTTGCATCGACTTTCGTGCAGTAACGAAACGGTCCGAAACGCCCGAAAACATGCGTTTTGAGTCCAATGGAGTGGATCGGGTGCGTTTGCTGCGAAAAATTCCAAAGCAACTTCGTTTAGCGAACTTGTGCCTTAAAGGCACCAGTTTTGCCAGATTTGCATCGACTTTCCTGCAGTAACGAAATGCTCCGAAATGCCTGAAAACATGACTTTTGGGTCGAATGGAGTGGATCAGGTTCGTTCGCAGCGAAAAATTCCGACGCAACTTCATTAAGCGAGCTTTTGCGTTAATGACAACTTTTTGGCCAGCTATGCATCGACTTTCCGGCGGTAACGAAACGGTCCCACACGCTCCAAAACTTGAGTTTTGGGTCCAATGGGAGTCAACCAGGTGCGTTCGTTGCAAAGAATTCCGACGCAACTTCGTTTAGCGAACTTGAGCGTTAATGGCACCACTTCAGCAAGTTTTGCATCGACTTTCAAGCAGTAACGAAACGGTTTGAAACGCCCCAAAACATGAGTTTTGGGTCGAATGAAGTGGATCAGGTGCATTCATGGCGAAAAATTCCGACCCAACTTCATTTAGCGAACTTGTGCGTTAATCGCACCTGTTCGGCTAGTTTTGCATCGACTTTCGTGCAGTAACGAAACGGTCCGAAACGCCCAAAAACATGAGTTTTGGGTCGAATGGGGTGGATCAGGTGCGTTCACTGTGAAAAATTCCGGCGCATCTTCGTTTAGTGAACTTATGCGTTAATGACAACTTTTCGGCCAGCTTTGCATCGACTTTCCGGCTGTAACGAAACGGTCCAAACGCTCCAAAACTTGAGTTTTGGGTCCAATGGAGTCAGCCAGGTGCGTTCGTTGCAAAAAATTCCGACGCAACATCGTTTAGCGAACTTGTGCATTAATGGCACTAGTTCGGCTAGTTTTGCATGGACTTGGGTGCAGTAACGAAACGGTCCGAAACGCCCCAAAACATGAGTTTTGGGTCACATGGAGTGGATCGGGTGCATTCGTTTCGAAAAATTCTGACGCAACTTCGTTTAGCGAACTTGTGCGTTAATAGCACGTGTTCGATAGTTTTGCATCGACTTTCGTGCAGTAACGAAACGGTCTGAAATGCCCAAAACATGACTTTAGGAAACTTGTGCGTTAATGGCACCAGTTCGGCCAGGTTTGCATCGACTTTCGTGCAGTAATGAAACAGTTTGAAATGCCCCAAAACATGAGTTTTGGGTCGAATGGAGTGGATCCGGAGTGTTCGTTGCGAAAAATTCCGAAGCAACTTTGTTTAGCGAACTTGTGCGTTAATGGCACCTTTTCGACCAGTTTTGCATCGACTTCTGTGCAGTAACGAAACGGTCCGAAACGCCCCAGAACATGACTTTTGGGTCCAATGGAGTGGATCGGGTGCGTTCGTTGCGAAAAATTCCGACGGAATTTCGTTTAGGGAACTGGTGCGTTAATCGCACCAGTTCGGCCAGTTTTGCATCGACTTTCGTGCAGTAACGAAACGATCCTAAACGCCCCAAAACATGAGTTGTCGGTCCAGTGGAGTGGATCGGGTGCGTTCTTGCAAAAAATTCCGACGCAACTTCGTTTAGCAAACATGTGCGTTAATGGCACAAGTTCTGCAAGATTTGCATCGACTTTGATTTCGTAATTAAACGGTCTGAAACGTCCCAAAACATGAGTTTTGAGTGTATCGGTTGCGTTCGTTGTGAGCAATTCTGACGCAACTTCAGTTAGCAAACTTGTGTCTTAATGGCACCTATTTGGCTAGCTTTGCATCGACTTTCGTGCAGTAACGAAACGGTCCGAAACGCCCGAAAGCATGCGTTATGAGTCCAATGGAGTGGATCGGGTGCGTTTGCTACGAAAAATTCCGAAGCAACTTCGTTTAGCGAACTTGTGTCTGAAAGGCACCAGTTCTGCCAGTTTTGCATCGACTTTCCTGCAGTAACGAAATGGTCGGAAAAGCCCGAAAATATGAATTTTAGGTCGAATGGAGTGGATCGGGTGCGTTCGCTGCGAAAAATTCCAACGCAACTTCATTTTGCGAACTTTTGCGTTAATGACAACTTTTCGGCCAGCTATGCATCGACTTTCCGGCGGTAACGAAACGGTCCCAAACGCTCCAAAACTTGAGTTTTGGGTCCAATGGAGTCAACCAGGTGCGTTCGTTGCAAAGAATTCCGACGCAACTTCGTTTAGCGAACTTGTGCGTTAATGGCCCCAGTTCGGCAAGTTTTGCATCGACTTTCATGCAGTAACGAAATGGTTTGAAATGCCCCAAAACATGAGTTTTGGGTCGAATGAAGTGGATCGGGTGCGTTCACTGTGAAAAATTCCAGCGCATCTTCGTTTAGTGAACTTATGCGTTAATGAAAACTTTTCGGCAAGCTTTGCATCAACTTTCCGGCGGTAACAAAACGGTCCCAAATGCTCGAAAACTTGAGTTTTGGGTCCAATGGAGTCAACCAGGTGCGTTCGTTGCAAAAAATTCCAACGCAACATCGTTTAGCGAACTTGTGCGTTAATGGCACCAGTTCGGCCAGCTTTGCATCGACTTGGGTGCAGTAATGAAATGGTCCGAAACGCCCCAAAACATGAGTTTTGGGTCACATGGAGCTGATCGGGTGCATTCGTTTCGAAAAATTCCGACGCAACTTCGTTTAGCGAACTTGTGCGTTAATGGCACCTGTTCGGCCAGTTTTGCATCGACTTTCGTGCAGTAACGAAACGGTCCGAAACGCCACAAAACATGAGTTTTGGGTCGAATGGAGTGGATCGGGTGCGTTCACTGTAAAAAATTCCGGCGCATCTTCATTTAGTGTACTTATGCATTAATGACAACTGTTCGGGCAGCTTTGCATCGACTTCGGTGCAGCAACGAAACGGTCCGAAACGCCCCAAAACATGAGTTTTGGGTCACATGGAGTTGATCGGGTGCATTCGTTTCGAAAAATTCCGACGCAACTTAGTTTAGCGAACTTGTGCGTTAATGGCACCTGTTCGGCAGTTTTGCATCGACTTTGGTGCAGTAACGAAACAGTCCGAAGTGCCCCAAAACATGTGTTTTGGGTCCAATGGAGTGGATCGGGTGCGTTTGTTGCGAAAAATTCCGACGCACCTTCGTTTAGCGAACTTGTATGTTAATGGCACCTGTTCGATAGTTTTGCATCGACTTTCCTGCAGTAACGAAATGTTCTGAACTGCCCCAAAACATGAGTTTAGCGAACTTGTGCGTTAATAGCACCTGTTCGGCCAGTTTTGCATCGACTTTGGTGCAGTAATGAAATGGTCCGAAAGGCCCCAAAACATGAGTTTTGGGTCACATGGAGTGGGTCGGGTGCAATCGTTTCGAAAAATTTCGACGCAACTGCGTTTAGCGAACTTGAGCGTTAATGGCACTAGTTTGGCAAGTTTTGCATCGACTTTCATGCAGTAACGAAACGGTTTGAAACGCTCCAAAACTTGAGTTTTGGGTCGAATGAAATGGATCAGGTGCATTCGTGGCGAAAAATTCTGACGCAACTTCATTTAGCGAACTTGTGCGTTAATGGCACGTGTTCGGCCAGTGTTGCATCGACTTTCGTGCAGTAACGAAACGGTCCGAAACGCCCCGAAACATGAGTTTTGGGTCGAATGGAGTGGATCAGGTGCGTTCACTGTGAAAAATTCTGGCGCATCTTCGTTTAGTGAACTTATGCGTTAATGACAACTTTTCGGCCAGTTTTGCATCGACTTTCCGGCTGTAACGAAACGGTCACAAACGCTCCAAAACTTGAGTTTTGGGTCCAATGGAGTCAAGCAGGTGCGTTCGCTGCAAAAAATTCCGACGCAACATCGTTTAGCGAACTTTTGCGTTAATGACAACTTTTTGGCCAGCTATGAATTTTCTTTCCGGCGGTAACGAAACGGTCCCAAACGCTCCAAAACATGAGTTTTGGGTCCAATGAAGTGGATCAGGTGCATTCGTGGCGAAAAATTCCGGCGCATCTTCATTTAGTGAACTTATGCGTTAATGACAACCTTTCGGCCAGCTTTGCATCGACTTTCCGGCGGTTATGAAACGGTCCCAAATGCTCCAAAACTTGACTTTTTGGTCCAATGGAGTCAACCAGGAGCGTTCGTTGCAAAAAATTCCGACGCAACATCGTTTAGCAAACTTGTGAGTTAAAGGCACCGGTTCTGCCAGTTTTGCATCGACTTTCCAGTAGTATCGAAACGGTTCGAAACGCCCGAAAACATGACTTTTGGGTCGAATGGAGTGGATCGGGTGCGTTCGCTGCGAAAAATTCCGACACAACTTCATTTAGCAAACTTTTGCGTTAATGACAACTTTTCGGCCAGCTATGCATCGACTTTCCGGCGGTAACGAAACGGTCCCAAACGCAAAAGTTCGCAAACTTAAGCGTTAATGACACCAATTCGGCAAGTTCTGCCAGTTTTGCATCGACTTTCCAGCAGTAACGAAACGGTACGAAACGCCCGAAAACATGACTTTTGGGTCGAATGGAGAGGATCGGGTGCGTTTGCTGCGAAAAATTCCGACGCAACATCGTTTAGCGAACTTGTGCGTTAATGGCACCTGTTCGAATAGTTTTGCATCGACTTCGGTGCAGTAACGAAACGGTCCGAAACGCCTCAAAACATGAGTTTTGGGTCACATGGAGTGGATCGGGTGCCTTAGTTTCGAAAAATTCCGACGCAACTTCGTTTAGCGAACTTGTGCGTTAATGGCACCTGTTCGGCAGTTTTGCATCAACTTTGGTGCAGTAACGAAATGGTTCCAAACGCCCAAAAAATTGAGTTTTCGATCACATGGAGTGGATCGGGTGCATTCGTTTCGAAAAATTCTGACGCAACTTCGTTTAGCGAACTTGAGCGTTAATGGCACCAGTTCGGCAAGTTTTGCATCGACTTTCCTGCAGTAACGAAACGGTTTGAAATGCCCCAAAACCTAAGTTTTGGGTCAAATGAAATGGATCAGGTGCATTCGTGGCGAAAAATTCTAACGCAACTTCATTTAGCGAATTTGTGCGTTAATGGCACCTGTTCGGCCAGTTTTGCATCGACTTTCGTGCAGTAATGAAACGGTCTGAAACGCCCCAAAACATGAATGTTGGGTCGAATGGAGTGGATCGGGTGCGTTCACTATGACAAATTCCGGCACATCTTCGTTTAGTGAACTTATGCGTTAATGACAACTTTTCGGCCAGCTTTGCATCGACTTTCCTGCAGTTACGAAACGGTCCCAAACGCTCCAAAACTTGAGTTTTGGGTCCAATGGAGTCAACCAGGTGCTTTCGTTGCAAAAAATTCCGACGCAACATCGTTTAGCGAACTTGTGTGTTAATGGCACCTGTTCGGCCAGTTTTGCATCGACTTCGGGGCAGTAACGAAACAGTCCGAAACACCCCAAAACATGAGTTTTGGATCACATGGAGTGGATCGGGTGCATTCGTTTCGAAAAATTCCGACGCCACTTCGTTTAGCGAACTTGTGCGTTAATGGCACCTGTTCGACAGTTTTGCATCGACTTTCGTGCAGTAACAAAACGGTCCGAAACGCCCCAAAACATGAGTTTTGGGTCCAATGGAGTGGATCAGGTGCGTTCGTTGCAAAAAATTCCGACGCAACTTCGTTTAGCGAACTTGTGCGTTAATGGCACCTGTTCGGCCAGTTTTGCATCGACTTTCCTACAGTAACAAAACGGTCCGAAAGGCCCGAAAACATGACTTTTGGGTCAAATGGAGTGGATCGGGTGCGTTCATTTCGAAAAATTCCGGCGCATCTTCGTTTAGTGAACTTACGCGTTAATGACAACTTTTCGGCCAGCTTTGCATCGACTTTCTGGCGGTAACGAAACGGTCCCAAATGCTCCAGAACTTGAGTTTTGGGTCCAATGGAGTCAACCAGGTGCATTTGTTGCAAAAAAATTCCGACGCAACATCGTCTAGCGAACTTGTGCGTTAATGGCACCTGTTCGGCCAGTTTTGCATCGACTTTGGTGCAGTAACGAAACGGTCCGAAACACCCCAAAACATGAGTTTTGGGTCACATGGAGTGGATCGGGTGCATTCGTTACGAAAAATTCCGACGCAACTTCGTTTAGCGAACATGTGCGTTAATGGCACCTGTTCGGCCAGTTTTGCATCGACTTTCGTGCTGTAACGAAACGGTCCTAAACGCCCCAAAACATGAGTTGTCGGTCCAATGGAGTGGATCGGGTGCGTTCTTGCAAAAATTCCGACGCAACTTTGTTTAGCAAACTTGTGCGTTAATGGCACAAGTTCAGCAAGATTTGCATCGACTTTCATGTCGTAATTAAACGGTCTGGAACGTCCCAAAACATGAGTTTGGAGTGGATCCGGTGCGTTCGTTGCGATAAATTCCGACGCAACTTCAATTAGCAAACATGCATCGACTTTCATGCAGTTACGAAACGGTCCGAAACGCCCGAAAACATGCGTTCTGGGTCCAATGGAGTGGATCGGATGCGTTCGCTACGAAAAATTCCGACGCAACTTCATCTAGCGAACTTGTGCGTTAATGTCAACTTTTCGGCCAGCTATGCATCGAATTTCCTGCGGTTACGAAACGGTCGCCAACGCTCCAAAACATGAGTTTTGGGTCCAATGGAGTCAACCAGGTGCGTTCGTTGCAAAGAATTCAGACGCAACTTCGTTTTGAGAACTTGTGCGTTAATGGAACCTGTTCGGCCAGTTTTGCAACGACTTTGGTGCAGTAACGAAACGATCCGAAATGCCCCAAAACATGAGTTTTCAGTCACATGGAGTGGATCGGGTGCATTCGTTTTGAAAAATTCTGACGCAACTTCGTTTAGCGAACTTAAGGGTTAATGGCACCAGTTCGGCAAGTTCTTCATCGACTTTCATGCAGTAACGAAACGGTTTGAAATGCCCCAAAACATGAGTTTTGGGTCAAATGAAGTGGATCAGGTGCACTCGTGGTGAAAAATTTCGACGCAACTTCATTTAGCGAATTTGTACATTAATGGCACCTGTTCGGCCAGTTTTGCATCGACTTTCGTGCAGTAACGAAACGGTCCGAAACGCCCCAAAACATGATTTTTGGGTCAAATGGAGTGGATCGGCTGCGTTCACTATGAAAAATTCAGGCGCATCTTCGTTTAGTGAACTTATGCGTTAATGACAACTTTTCGGCCAGCTTTGCATCGACTTTCCTGCGGTTACGAAACGGTCGCAAACGTTCCAAAACTTGAGTTTTGGGTCCAATGGAGTCAACTAGGTGCGTTCGTTGCAACAAATTCCGACGCAACATCATTTAGCGAACTTGTGCGTTAATGGCACCTGTTCGACCAGTTTTGCATCGACTTCGGTGCAGTAATGAAACGGTCCGAAACGCCCCAAAACATCAGTTTTGGGTCACATGGAGTGCATCGGGTGCATTCATTTCGAAAAATTCCGACGCAACTTCGTTTAGCGAACTTGTGCGTTAATTGTACCTGTTCGGCAGTTTTGCATCGACTTTGGTGCAGTATCGAAACGGTTCGAAACGCCCCAAAACATGAGTTTTCGGTCACATGGAGTGGATCGGGTGCACTCGTTTCAAAAAATTCCGATGCAACTTGGTTTAGCGAACTTGAGCGTTAATGGCACCAGTTCGGCAAGTTTTGCATCGACTTTCATGCAGTAACGAAACGGTTTGAAATGCCACAAAACATGAGTTTTGGGTCAAATGAAGTGGATCGGGTGCATTCGTGGCGAAAAATTTTGACGCAACTTCATTTAGCGAACTTGTGCGTTAATGGCACCTGTTCGGCCAGTTTTGCATCGACTTTCGTGCAGTTACGAAACATTCTGAAACGCTCGAAAACATGCGTTCTGGGTCCAATGGAATGGATCAGTTGCGTTCGCTGCGAAAAATTCCGACGCAACTTCATCTAGCGAACTTGTGCGTTAATGACAACTTTTCGGCCAGCTATGCATCGAATTTCCTGCGGTTACAAAACGGTCGCCAACGCTCCAAAACATGAGTTTTGGGTCCAATGGAGTCAACCAGGTGCGTTCGTTGCAAATAATTCAGACGCAACTTCGTTTTGAGAACTTGTGCGTTAATGGAACCTGTTCGGCCAGTTTTGCAACGACTTTGGTGCAGTAACGAAACGATCCGAAATGCCCCGAAACATGAGTTTTCAGTCACATGGACTGGATCGGGTGCATTCGTTTCGAAAAATTCTGACGCAACTTCGTTTAGCGAACTTAAGGGTTAATGGCACCAGTTCGGCAAGTTCTTCATCGACTTTCATGCAGTAACGAAACGGTTTGAAATGCTCCAAAACATGAGTTTTGGGTCAAATGAAGTGGATCAGGTGCACTCGTGGCGAAAAATTTCGACGCAACTTCATTTAGCGAATTTGTACATTAATGGCACCTGTTCGGCCAGTTTTGCATCGACTTTCGTGCAGTAACGAAACGGTCCGAAACGCCCCAAAACATGATTTTTGGGTCAAATGGAGTGGATCGGCTGCGTTCACTATGAAAAATTCAGACGCATCTTCGTTTAGTGAACTTATGCGTTAATGACAACTTTTCGGCCAGCTTTGCATCGACTTTCCTGCGGTTACGAAACGGTCGCAAACGTTCCAAAACTTGAGTTTTGGGTCCAATGGAGTCAACCAGGTGCGTTCGTTGCAACAAATTCCGACGCAACATCGTTTAGCGAACTTGTGCGTTAATGGCACCTGTTCGACCAGTTTTGCATCGACTTCGGTGCAGTAACGAAACGGTCCGAAACGCCCCAAAACATCAGTTTTGGGTCACATGGAGTGCATCGGGTGCATTCATTTCGAAAAATTCCGACGCAACTTCGTTTAGCGAACTTGTGCGTTAATTGTACCTGTTCGGCAGTTTTGCATCGACTTTGGTGCAGTATCGAAACGGTTCGAAACGCCCCAAAACATGAGTTTTCGGTCACATGGAGTGGATCGGGTGCACTCGTTTCAAAAAATTCCGATGCAACTTGGTTTAGCGAACTTGAGCGTTAATGGCACCAGTTCGGCAAGTTTTGCATCGACTTTCATGCAGTAACGAAACGGTTTGAAATGCCACAAAACATGAGTTTTGGGTCAAATGAAGTGGATCGGGTGCATTCGTGGCGAAAAATTTTGACGCAACTTCATTTAGCGAACTTGTGCGTTAATGGCACCTGTTCGGCCAGTTTTGCATCGACTTTCGTGCAGTTACGAAACATTCTGAAACGCTCGAAAACATGCGTTCTGGGTCCAATGGAATGGATCAGTTGCGTTCGCTGCGAAAAATTCCGACGCAACTTCATCTAGCGAACTTGTGCGTTAATGACAACTTTTCGGCCAGCTATGCATCGAATTTCCTGCGGTTACAAAACGGTCGCCAACGCTCCAAAACATGAGTTTTGGGTCCAATGGAGTCAACCAGGTGCGTTCGTTGCAAAGAATTCAGACGCAACTTCGTTTTGAGAACTTGTGCGTTAATGGAACCTGTTCGGCCAGTTTTGCAACGACTTTGGTGCAGTAACGAAACGATCCGAAATGCCCCGAAACATGAGTTTTCAGTCACATGGACTGGATCGGGTGCATTCGTTTCGAAAAATTCTGACGCAACTTCGTTTAGCGAACTTAAGCGTTAATGACACCAGTTCGGCAAGTTTTGCATCGACTTTCATGCAGTAACGAAACGGTTTGAAATGCCCCAAAACATGAGTTTTGGGTGAAATGAAGTGGATCAGGTGCATTCGTGGCGAAAAATTTCGACGCAACTTCATTTAGCGAATTTGTGCATTAATGGCACCTGTTCGGCCAGTTTTGCATCGATTTTCGTGCAGTAACGAAACCGTCCGAAACGCCCCAAAACATGATTTTTGGGTCAAATGGAGTGGATCGGTTGCGTTCACTATGAAAAATTCAGGCGCATCTTCGTTTAGTGAACTTATGCGTTAATAACAACTTTTCGGCCAGCTTTGCATCAACTTTCCTGCGGTTACGAAACGGTCGCAAACGCTCCAAAACTTGAGTTTTGGGTCCAATGGAGTCAACCAGGTGCGTTCGTTGCAACAAATTCCGACGCAATATCGTTTAGCGAACTTGTGCGTTAATGGCATCTGTTCGACCAGTTTTGCATCGACATCGGTGCAGTAACGAAACGGTCCGAAACGTCCCAAAACATGAGTTTTGGGTCACATAGAGTGGATCGGGTGCATTCATTTCGAAAAATTCCGACGCAACTTCGTTTAGCGAACTTGTGCGTTAATGGTACCTGTTCGGCAGTTTTGCATCGACTTTGGTGCAATATCGAAACGGTTTGAAACGCCCCAAAACATGAGTTTTCGGTCACATGGAGTGGATCGGGTGCACTCGTTTCAAAAAATTCCGATGCAACTTGGCTTAGCGAACTTGAGCGTTAATGGCACCAGTTTGGCAAGTTTTGCATCGACTTTCATGCAGTAACGAAACGGTTTGAAATGCCCTAAAACATGAGTTTTGGGTCAAATGAAGTGGATCGGGTGCATTCTTGGAGAAAAATTTTGACGCAACTTCATTTAGCGAATTTGTGCATTAATGGCACCTATTCGGCCAGTTTTGCATCGACTTTCGTGCAGTAACGAAACGGTCCGAAACGCCGCAAAACATGAGTTTCGGGTCAAATGGAGTGGATCGGTTGCGTTCACTATGAAAAATTGAGGCGCATCTTCGTTTAGTGAAGTTATGCGTTAATAACAACTTTTCCGCCAGCTTTGCATCGACTTTCATGCGGTTATGAAACGGTCGCAAACGCTGCAAAACTTGAGTTTTGGGTCCAATGGAGTCAACCAGGAGCGTTCGTTGCAAAAAATTCCGACGCAACATCTTTTAGCGAACTTGTGCGTTAATGGCACCTGTTCGGCCAGCTTTGCATCGACTTTCGTGCAGTTGCGAAACGTTCCGAAACGCCCGAAAACATGCATTCTGGGTCCAATGGAATGGATCGAGTGCGTTCGCTGCGAAAAATTCCGACACAACTTCATTTAGTGAACTTGTGCGTTAATGACAACTTTTCGGCAAGCTATGCATCGAATTTCCTGCGGTTACGAAACGGTCGCCAACGCTCCAAAACCTGAGTTTTGGGTCTAATGGAGTCAACCAGGTGCGTTCGTTGCAAAGAATTCAGACGCAACTTCGTTTAGAGAACTTGTGCTTTAATGGAACCTGTTCGGCCAGTTTTGCAACGACTTTGGTGCAGTAACGAAACGATCCGAAATGCCCCAAAACATGAGTTTTCAGTCACATGGACAGGATTGGGTGCATTCGTTTCGAAAAATTCTGACGCAACTTCGTTTAGCGAACTTAAGCGTTAATGACACCAGTTCGGCAAGTTTTGCATCGACTTTCATGCAGTAACGAAACGGTTTGAAATGCCCCCAAAACATGAGTTTTGGGTCAAATGAAGTGGATCAGGTGCACTCGTGGCGAAAAATTTCAACGCAACTTCATGTAGCGAATTTGTGCGTTAATGGCACCTGTTCGGCTAGTTTTGCATCAACTTTCGTGCAGTAACGAAACAGTCCGAAACACCCCAAAACATGAGTTTTGGGTCAAATGGAGTGGATCGGTTGCGTTCACTATGAAAAATTCAGGCGCATCTTCGTTTAGTGAACTTATGCGTTAATAACAACTTTTCGGCCAGCTTTGCATCGACTTTCCTGCGGTTACGAAACGGTCGCAAACGCTCCAAAACTTGAGTTTTGGGTCCAATGGAGTCAACCAGGTGCGTTCGTTGCGAAAAATTCCGGTTAGCGAACTTGTGGGTTAATGGCACCTGTTCGGCCAGTTTTGCATCGACTTTCGAGCAGTAACGAAACGGTCCGAAACGCCGCAAAACATGACTTTTGGGTCGAATGGAGTGGATCGGGTGCGTTCATTATGAAAAATTCCGGCGCATCTTCGTTTAGTGAACTTATGCATTAATGACAACTTTTCGGCCAGCTTTGCATCGACTTTCCAGCGGTAACGAAACGGTCCATAACGCTCCAAAACTTGAGTTTTGGGTCCAATGGAGTCAACCTGGTGCGTTCGTTGCAAAAAAGTCCGACGCAACATCGTTTAGCGAACTTGGGTGTTAATGGCACCTGTTCGGCCAGTTTTGCATCGACTTCGGTGCAGTAACGAAACGGTCCGAAACGCCCCAAAACATGAGTTTTCGGTCACATGGAGTGGATCGGGTGCATTCATTTCAAAAATTTCTAACGCAACTTCGTTTAGCGAAATTAAGCGTTAATGGCACCAGTTCGGCACCTTTTGCATCGACTTTCATGCAGTAACAAAACGGTTTGAAATGCCCCAAAACATGAGTTTTGGGTCAAATGAAGTGGATCAGGTGCATTCGTGGCGAAAACTTCCGACGCAACTTCATTTAGCGAATTTGTGCGTCGATTGAACCTTTTCGGCCAGTTTTGCATCGACTTTCGTGCAGTCACGAAACGGTCCGAAACTGTGGCAGAACCACCTGAATTAATCCGGCTCAAGTGTATTAACCATCACCATTTAGGCAATCTCGGTTAACCTTACACTTCAAACGGAGTAATCTACTGGTCTGTCGGGTATAACCTCCCGATACAACCACGGTAGAGCGGATCGAATGCCATACATACAAATGCTCACGCGACGGTGAGCCCAGAGAATACCACATTCCAGCAAATATTACAGAATTAACATAAGTGAATATTATAAACCAAGTTGAGTTTAGAAACCAAGTACTTCAGTGATCATAACTAATAATTTCTTCAGAGTTTAAGTTGCAGCGGAAAATAAAACAACGAAAGCTACTCGACGATAAGGATGTCTCGATGAAGCCCGTACGAGACATCACTCGGCATTATCTCCGTTGGATGGGGGCGTATCCCATTCCACCGACCAACCAGGGGGAAGAGTGCAGGGCCAAGTCAAGCTAGCAATCATCTCTTCGAAGGTCTCACCTGAAAACGAGCCACAAGCAAGGCTGAGTATACTAATACTCAGCAAGACTTACCCGTGTAGTGGAATCTACTCCACCGACTCTAGTCATGCAAGGCTTTTTGGCTCAGGGGTTTGTTTTGCCGAAAAGCATCTATAAGTGGGTCCTTACTTTCAACTTTTAGCTCAAGATTCTAGTTTCATTAACCATTCTAGATAAGCAGCTATCCAAATCATTCATGGTGAAGCATTAAATTTCATCCAACAAATTTATTTATCATCATTGTTCCTCTTCTTGCTCTGTGGGTAAAGGGGGTTAAGCAGTCTCAATAGCCGTGAGAAACGGACGATTCGAATCGAATTTCTTAACCTTGCAAGGGAAACCCAAACACACGTCACGTGGTTACTCCCTAGAGTCACACGTGCAACTTTTCCCCTTTCTTTCCGGGTCGTGGATCGGGGCTACCCTCCGAGAGTACAAGAGCCCCACGCCACGGTTCGGCGCCGGGTCGTGACCACTCTCTGCATTCGTCGTATGCACATGGGACCGAAGTTCAAAGGGTAGGATGCCGTCCTTGCCGGGCCAATCAGGTACTTAAGCTTACCGATTCCCATAATCTCGGCATGTGTTTAGTACGTTCAAAGACTTAACCATCACTACCACACCCTGTGGCCTTAGCATTTTTCACTAGACAGACGGGCCTCAATTGTAACCATCGTTCCATAGCCCGTCCGTGTCCTTATGATTGCAGCGTGTAGTAAACATTCAACTCCTATTTTCTCGCGAGTGACAGGAAATCACTCGGCTTTTACCGGAGTCCTATTAGCACAGCATTCTATCGAACCTTACGTCTAGTTTTCAAGCATGGGTTCCTAACATCATGCAACTAAGTTTTCATTCAACTCCTATAAACTTAATGCACAAGCAAAAGAGTAGTGAGTTGCATAATTTAGGAAAAGAAATGGGTTATGCTCCGGGGCTTGCCTTCTTGCGAAAAGTTAGTCCGGGGATCGTCTGAACGTTGACCCGGGTCTTCAAATGCTTCAGTTAAATTCGCCTGGGCTTCTCGCTGCTCACTCTCGGACTCGGGCACCAGCTCGTAAGTTCCGTCGGCGAGAGTAGTCGTTTCTACATGAATGCACAAGTTTGAGCAGTGGTGATGGTAAACGACATGATTTCCTTCACGATAAAGTTGCAGTTCATAAGACATAAGTTTTGCTGTGAAGTTATTTACTTTAGCATTTCCTGGGCAATCATTAATAGAGTTTATCTTAATCTATTTAACTTCATTAAAGAAGAAGGGGTTGTGTTATATTGAAAACTTAGTTTTTCTTTTAAACACAAACATGAGTTGAACACAATTACTAATCTAGTTAGCTTCTGGTAATAAAATTTTTATTCAAAGTACATTATGCAGAGATAAGATCACTGTAAAAATTTCAGACATTTTTGTGTAGCATGTTAAATATGAAAATGTAATACACAACCACTTCTAGCATCTAGTTATTTTTATACAGAACAACCCATGCAAGTATTGATGCTAAACATTTTACAGGGTGTTGCTATAACCATATTTGTGTTACTGTAAATTTTTCAGATTTTATTGTACATGATATAGAGCATAATAAATGGGACAAGCTACACTCATGTAATTAAATATTAGTTTCTACAAGATGTTATACAGGGTTTCTATGTATGAAACTTTTTGTACAGCTTGAGCTACTCTAGTGTGTTTCATAGTAAAAAGATGAACATTTTCTAAGCGCTTTACTAATTATTTTGAATTAGTGAAGTTTTCCTACCACAAATTCATATGAACAGGTTACATATAGTAAAAATGTTTCTAAATTTTTCTATGGCCTCTAGGTATTACTACAACAACACAGAAAAATTTTCATGACATTAAACATCACAGAACAGCAGGAAAAATTTGTTCTATCACTTTATGGCATAAAACAAGGTTGGACAAAAGGTGTATCTAGAGGTGGCCTTTGGTCCTGATCTTTTTAGACAGCCCTAAACATCAAGCAACTAACTCACTGCCCAAAATTTAGGGTCAGCATTGATCTACAACAGTGGGTACAAAAGAAGTCCATTAAACCTTCCATTTAATCTAGAGCAACATATATTGAGTTTGCATTTTTCGGAATTTTCTACGATTTTATACGAATTTTACAAGTTCACTGATTTGGTTAAAACTTTCTTTACAGAGGGGTCCCTGAAAACTAGCAGAAAACCCCCTGGAAAGATTTGGGCGATTGCAATGTAGTCCCTGGTCGCGATTCACAGCGGGGAACAGCAAATCCGGCCGAAATCCGGCGGGCTCGGTCGCCGGCGGCGAGGGCAAGGTGGGGGAGGAGCAAGAGGAGGTTGGGGGCTACCTTTGGGTGGGTTTTGTGCGAGTTGGGGCAGCCGGGAAGGGGTGCCGCGACGTGGAGCAGCGGCTCCGTCGAGGTGCGGCCGGAATTCCGGCGAACTCCGGCGAGCTGGGCGGCGGGGCTCGGGCTGGGGAGCTTCGTGCGGAGGTAGGAGAGCAATTTTGGGGCCTAGCTCGGGTCGAGGAGGGGCGGAGGAGGGGGTTCCACGGCGGCGGCGTGGGGCGGAGCTCGGCTCTGCTCTGCTCTGTTCTGGCGGGGAAGAAGGAGGAACAGGGAGAGGAGGGAGGGGCGCTGTGCCGGGCTTTATAGCCGGTGGAGCTCATGGGGGCGGGCTTGGCACGGCCGGAACGCTGGGTGGAGGGGGCGGCGAGGCTGGGCGCCATTGGGTGCGGCCGGCGGTGACCAGCGGCTAGAGGCGCGCCATGCGCGTGGCGTGCGTGCGCTGGGCGCGCACCGGGGCGCGACGTCGCGTGCGGATGACGCGGCGGGCGATTGGCGAGCTAGGGCGGCACGACGGGGGCACGCCGTTGGGTGGCGGGGGTGGCGGCCAGCGACTAGGCGGCAGGGGCGGTGCTGCAGGGCGCTGGGGTCTGGCGCGCGAAGCAACAGACCCGGATTGGGCAGAGGCATGGCGTGGGGGGAGGGAGAAGAAGGCGCGGCCGCGGTTGGGCGAGCGGGGGCGGTGCAGCAGGGCGCCGGGGGTTGGCTCGGCGCCTGGTGCCGCGCAGGCGTCGAGGGCCAGGTGGCCGGCGGCGGTCGGGCGAGGGAGCGGTGTAGCAGAGGAGGGGCAAGGGCCTAAATGCGAAAATTTGAAAATTTCCAGGGGGCTGGTTGCAAATAGGACATTTTCTCCACTTTCTAATTTGAATTTCAAAATCTTTTGAACATGAAAGTTGTTCAGAATAAAAAGTTCTACAAGTTTCGTTTCAGGACAAAGTTCATTTGAGCTTTAGTTCCAAAGTTATTTTAAATACTTAAAGAAACACTATTCGAAGGGCGCGCCATTTTATTTCAAAATTTCATTTTCTTCCCTAGGCTTCAACTAAACTTTTATTGGTCATGCTAATACTGGTGTGCTCATTTAATTTCATAGTCATATTTGCTTTGATGTGAAAGTTATCCAATTTGCTTCATTAAAGTACATGCATTTATGCACATACAAACTTTTAAAGGTAAAAGCAAAACCAAACTTAATCCATTCCTTTTATTTTCTTGGTTAGCGATGCATTTTATTATGCCAGTAAGACTTGTTTAACAATTAAAATACCTGAGGTGTTACAGCCTTCCCCCCTTAAAAAGAATCTCGTCCCGAGATTCGGACAATAAGCTTAGCGTGGGCAGTGTGTGTACATACCCGTGGTTGAGGTAAGAAAACCACGGAAATTTTGGTTTAGGTAACTCTCGGTTTCCCAGGTGGCTTCTTCTTCAGTGTGATGGTTCCATTGAACTTTATACATTTTAATCACTTTCCTCCTGGTCTCTCTTTCTTTTCGATCCAAAATTTTAACCGGGTGTTCGACACACGAGAGGTCGGGTTCTAACAATATTTCTTGTTGTTCCACAATCTCGGTAGGGACTCGAATACACTTCTTGAGTTGAGATACGTGGAAGACATCATGGGTGGCCGTGAGCTGAGGGGGCAGTCGTAATTTGTAGGCTACGGGTCCGCAGCTCTCAATGATTTCGTAAGGACCAACATAACGGGGAGCTAGTTTGCCTTTGATCCCGAATCTTTGCACTCCCTTGGTTGGGTGACACTCGAAGATAGACATGATCGCCAACTTCGAATTTTAGGGGCTTTCTCCTTCTGTCAGAATAGCTCTTTTGTCGGGCTTGTGCGGCTTTAAGATTTGCTTGTATTATTTTTACTTTCTCCTCTGCCTTGATTATCAGGTCGGGTCCAATTATTTTACGTTCTCCGGTTTGTGACCAGCTCAAAGGAGTTCGACACCTTCGTCCGTACAGGGCCTCAAATGGTGCCATTTTCAAACTCGTCTGATAGCTGTTGTTGTACGAGAACTCTGCTAGGGGTAGGCATTTGTCCCAATTCTTGTCATAGTGAATGACGCAAGCTCTCAGCATGTCTTCAAGAATTTGGTTTACTCTTTCCGTTTGTCCGTCAGTCTGAGGATGGTATGCTGAGCTGCGAATCAGTTTGGTACCAAGAGACGTTTGCAGTTGTTCCCAAAAGCGTGCTACAAACTGAGGACCACGATCAGAAATAATTGTCTTAGGTATTCCATGTAGGCAAACAATACGATCGAGGTAAATCTCGGCATATTTCTTGGCGGTATAGGTGGTGTGTACCGGAAGAAAATGTGCCGTCTTTGTGAGTCTATCAACGATAACCCATATGGAATCATGTTTCTGGGAAGTGTTTGGTAGTCCAACGATGAAGTCCATACTTATGTCTTCCAATTTCCAGGATGGTATAGGTAACGGTTGAAGTGTAGCGACTACCTTCAAGTGGCTAGCTTTTACTCTCTGGCACGTGTCACATTCTGAGACATACGTAGCAATTTCCCTTTTCATTCTAGTCCACCAGAAGTTTTGCCTTAGGTCTTGATACATTTTGCTACTGCCGGGGTGGATAGAGAATTTGGAAAGGTGTGCCTCATCGAGAATCTGCTTGCGGAGTTCACGATTCTTCGGAACGACTATACGACTTTCGAACCATAGAACTCCCTTATGGTCCTCGCGGAAACATTTATACTTCTCCTCACCTAGAGAGAGTTTTTGTTTGATGATCTTAATTCCTTCATCATGTAGTTGTGCCATGATGATTTGGTCCTGAAGAGTGGGCTCAACTGAGATGTGATCTAGAGTGCCTTGGGAAACTATTTCCATGTTAAGCTTCCTCATTTCGGCGCACAATGTCTCATGGTAGGACTCCATGGATAAGCAATGGCAATGGGAATACTTGCGGCTTAGTGCATCCGCGACTACGTTAGCCTTGCCTGGGTGATAGTGCACTTCAAGGTCATAATCCTTGATTAATTCTAACCATCTTCGTTGTCTCATATTCAGATCGACTTGTGTGAAGATATACTTGAGACCCTTATGATCAGTGTAGATATTGCACTGTGTACCCATGAGATAGTGCCTCCATATTTTCAGAGCGTGAATGACAGCTGCAAGCTCAAGATCATGAGTGGGATAATTCTGCTCGTGGGGCCGTAGGGCTCGTGAGGCATATGCAATCACTCGACTCTCTTGCATAAGCACAAATCCTAGACCAGTACCTGTTCGGCTAGTTTTGCATCGACTTTGGTGCAGTAACGAAACAGTCCGAAACACCCCAAAACATGAGTTTTGGGTCAAATGGAGTGGATCGGGTGCGTTCACTATGAAAAATTCCGGCGCATCTTCGTTTAGTGAACTTATGCGTTAATGACAACTTTTCGGCCAGCTTTGCATCGACTTTTCGGCCAGTTTTGCATCGACTTCGGTGCAGTAACGAAACGGTCCGAAACGCCCCAATACATGAGTTTTGGGTCACAAGGAGTCGATCGGGTGCATTCGTTTCAAAAAATTCCGACGCAACTTCGTTTGGCGAACTTGTGCGTTAATGGCACCTGTTCGGCAGTTTTGCATCGACTTTCCTGCAGTAATGAAACGGCCCGAAAGGCTCGAAAGCATGACTTTTGGGTCGAATGGAGTGGATCGGGTGCGTTTATTGTGAAAAATTCCAGCGCATCTTCGTTTAGTGAACTTAAGCGTTAATGACAACTTTTCGGCCAGCTTTGCATCGACTTTCCTGCGGTTATGAAACGGTCCCAAACGCTCCAAAACATGAGTTTTGGGTCCAATGGAGTCAACCAGGTGTGTTCGTTGCAAAAAAATTCCGACGCAACATCGTTTAGCGAACTTGTGCGTTAATGGCATCTGTTCGGCCAGTTTTGCATCGACTACGATGCAGTAACGAAACGGTCCGAAACGCCCAAAAACATGAGTTTTGGGTCACATGGAGTGGATCGGGTGCATTCGTTTCAAAAAATTCCGACGCCACTTTGTTTAGCGAACTTGTGCGTTAATGGCACCTGTTCGGCAGTTTTGCATCGACTTTGGTGCAGTAACGAAACGGTCCGAAACGCCCCAAAACATGAGTTTTCGGTCACATGTAGTGGTTCGGGTGCATTCGTTTCGAAAACTTTTTACGCACCTTCGTTTAGCGAACTTATGCGTTAATGGCACCAGTTCGGCAAGTTTTGCATCGACCTTCATGCAGTAACAAAAACGGTTTGAAATGCCCCAAAACAAGAGTTTTGGGTCAAATGAAGTGGATCCGGTGCATTCGTGGCGAAAAATTCCGACGCAACTTCATTTAGCGAACTTGTGCGTTAATGGCACCTGTTCGGCCAGTTTTGCATCGACTTTCGTGCAGTAACGAAACGGTCCGAAACGCCCCAAAACATGACTTTTGGGTCGAATGGAGTGGATCGGGTGCGTTCATTGTGAAAAGTTCCGGCGCATCTTCGTTTAGTGAACTTATGCGTTAATGATAACTTTTCGGCCAGCTTGGCATCGACTTTCCGGAGGTATCGAAACGGTCCATAACGCTCCGAAACTTGAGTTTTGGGTCCAATGGAGTCAACTAGGTGCGTTCGTTGCAAAAAATTCTAACGCAACATCGTTTAGCGAATTTGTGCGTTAATGGCACCTGTTCGGCCAGTTTTGCATCGACTTTCGTGCAGTAACGAAACGGTCCGAAACGCCCCAAAACATGAGTTTTGGGTCGAATGGAATGGATCGGGTGCGTTCACTATGAAAAATTCAGGCGCATCTTTGTTTAGTGACCTTTGGCGTTAATGACAACTTTCCGGCCAGCTTTGCATCGACTTTCCTACGGTTATGAAATGGTCCCAAACGGTCCAATACATGAGTTTTGGGTCCAATGGAGTCAACCAGGTGCGTTCGTTGCAAAAAATTCCGACGCAACATCGTTTAGCGAACTTGTGTGTTAATGACAAGTTTTCGGCCAGTTTTGCATCGACTTCGGTGCAGTAACGAAACGGTCCGAAACGCCACAAAACATGAGTTTTGGGTGACATGGAGTGGATCGGGTGCATTCGTTTCAAAAAAATCCGACGCCACTTCGTTTAGCGAACTTGTTCGTTAATGGCACCTGTTCGGCAGTTTTGCATCGACTTTGGTGCAGTAACGAAACGGTCCGAAACGCCCCAAAACATGAGTTTTCGGTCACATGTAGTGGTTCGGGTGCATTCGTTTCGAAAACTTTTTACGCACCTTCGTTTAGCGAACTTAAGCGTTAATGGCACCAGTTCGGCAAGTTTTGCATCGACCTCCATGCAGTAACAAAACGGTTTGAAATGCCCCAAAACATGAGTTTTGGGTCAAATGAAGTGGATCAGGTGCATTTGTGGCGAAAAATTCCGACGCAACTTCATTTAGCGAATTTGTGCGTTAATGGCACCTGTTCGGCTAGTTTTGCATCGACTTTGGTGCAGTAACGAAACAGTCCGAAACACCCCAAAACATGAGTTTTGGGGCAAATGGAGTGGATCGGGTGCGTTCACTATGAAAAATTCCGGCGCATCTTCGTTGAGTGAACTTATGCGTTAATGACAACTTTTCGGCCAGCTTTGCATCGACTTTCCTGCGGTTACGAAACAGTCCCAAACGCTCCAAAACATGAGTTTTGGGTCCAATGGAGTCAACCAGGTGCGTTCGTTGCAAAAAATTCCGACGCAACATCGTTTAGCGAACTTGTGCGTTAATGGCACCTGTTCGGCCAGATTTGCATCGACTTCGGTGCAGTAACGAAACGGTCCGAAACGCCCCAAAACATGAGTTTTGGGTCACATGGAGTGGATCGGGTGCATTCGTTTCAAAAAATTCCGACGCCACTTTGTTTAGTGAACTTGTGCGTTAATGGCACCTGTTCGGCAGTTTTGCATCGACTTTGGTGCAGTAACGAAACGGTCCGAAACGCCCCAAAACATGAGTTTTCGGTCACATGTAGTGGTTCGGGTGCATTCGTTTCGAAAACTTTTTACGCACCTTCGTTTAGCGAACTTATGCGTTAATGGCACCAGTTCGGCAAGTTTTGCATCGACCTTCATGCAGTAACAAAACGGTTTGAAATGCCCCAAAACAAGAGTTTTGGGTCAAATGAAGTGGATCCGGTGCATTCGTGGCGAAAAATTCCGACGCAACTTCATTTAGCGAACTTGTGCGTTAATGGCACCTGTTCGGCCAGTTTTGCATCGACTTTCGTGCAGTAACGAAACGGTCCGAAACGCCCCAAAACATGACTTTTGGGTCGAATGGAGTGGATCGGGTGCGTTCATTGTGTAAAGTTCCGGCGCATCTTCGTTTAGTGAACTTATGCGTTAATGACAACTTTTCGGCCAGCTTGGCATCGACTTTCCGGAGGTAACGAAACGGTCCATAACGCTCCGAAACTTGAGTTTTGGGTCCAATGGAGTCAACTAGGTGCGTTCGTTGCAAAAAATTCTAACGCAACATCATTTAGCGAATTTGTGCGTTAATGGCACCTGTTCGGCCAGTTTTGCATCGACTTTCGTGCAGTAACGAAACGGTCCGAAACGCCCCAAAACATGTGTTTTGGGTCGAATGGAATGGATCGGGTGCGTTCACTATGAAAAATTCAGGCGCATCTTCGTTTAGTGACCTTTGGCGTTAATGACAACTTTCCGGCCAGCTTTGCATCGACTTTCCTACGGTTATGAAATGGTCCCAAACGGTCCAAAACATGAGTTTTGGGTCCAATGGAGTCAACCAGGTGCGTTCGTTGCAAAAAATTCCGACGCAACATCGTTTAGCGAACTTGTGTGTTAATGGCACCTGTTCGGCCAGTTTTGCATCGACTTCGGTGCAGTAACGAAACGGTCACATGGAGTGTATTGGGTGCATTCGTTTCAAAAGATTCCGAGGCAACTTCGTTTGGCGAACTTATGCATTAATGGCACCTGTTCGGCAGTTTTGCATCGACTTTGGTGCCGTAACGAAACGGTCCGAAACGCCCCAAAACATGAGTTTTCGGTCACATGGAGTGGATCGGGTGCATTCGTTTCGAAAAATTTTTACGCAACTTCGTTTAGCGAACTTAAGCGTTAATGGCACCAGTTTGGCAAGTTTTGCATCGACTTTCATGCAGTAACGAAACGGTTTGAAATGTCCCAAAATATGAGTTTTGGGTCAAATGAAGTAGATCTGGTGCATTCGTAGCGAAAAATTCTGACGCAACATCATTTAGCGAATTTGTGTGTTAATGGCACCTGTACGGCCAGATTTGCATTGACTTTCGTGCAGTAACGAAATGGTCCGAAACGCCCCGAAACATGAGTTTTGGGTCAAATGGAGTGGATCGTGTGCGTTCACTATGAAAAATTCTGGCGCATCTTCGTTTAGAGAACTTATGCGTTAATGACAACTTATCGACCAGCTTTGCATCGACTTTCCTGCGGTTACGAAAGGGTCCCAAACGCTCCAAAACTTGAGTTTTGGGTCCAATGGAGTCAACCAAGTGCGTTCGTTGCAAAAAATTGCAACGCAACATCGTTTAGCGAACTTGTGTGTTAATGGCACCTCTCCTGCCAGTTTTGCATCGGCTTCGGTGCAGTAATGAAACGGTCCGAAACGCCCCAAAACATGAGTTTTGGGTCACATGGAGTGGATCGAGTGCATTCGTTTCAAAAAATTCCGACGCAACTTCGTTTAGCGAACTTGTGCATTAATGGCACCTGTTCGGCAGTTTTGCATCGACTTTCGTGCAGTAACGAAACGGTTCGAAACGCCCCAAAACATGAGTTTTGGGTCCAATGGAGTGGATTGGGTGCGTTCGTTGCGAAAAATTCCGACGCAACTTCGTTTAGCGAACTTGTGCGTTAATGGCACCTGTTCGGCCAGTTTTGCATCGACTTCGGTGCAGTAACGAAACGGTCCGAAACGCCCCAATACATGAGTTTTGGGTCACAAGGAGTCGATCGGGTGCATTCGTTTCAAAAAATTCCGACGCAACTTCGTTTGGCGAACTTGTGCGTTAATGGCACCTGTTCGGCACTTTTGCATCGACTTTCCTGCAGTAACGAAACGGTCCGAATGGCTCGAAAACATGACTTTTGGGTCGAATGGAGTGGATCGGGTGCGTTTATTGTGAAAAATTCCAGCGCATCTTCGTTTAGTGAACTTAAGCGTTAATGACAACTTTTCGGCCAGCTTTGCATCGACTTTCCTGCGGTTATGAAACGGTCCCAAACGCTCCAAAACTTGAGTTTTGGGTCCAATGGAGTCAACCAGGTGCGTTCGTTGCAAAAAATTCCGACGCAACATCGTTTAGCGAACTTGTGCGTTAATGGCACTTGTTCGGCCAGTTTTGCATCGACTTCGGTGCAGTAACGAAACGGTCTGAAACGCCCCAAAACATGAGTTTTGGGTCACAAGGAGTCGATCGGGTGGATTCGTTTCAAAAAATTCCGACGCAACTTCGTTTGGCGAACTTGTGCGTTAATGGCACCTGTTCGGCAGTTTTGCATCGACCTTCATGCAGTAACAAAACGGTTTGAAATGCCCCAAAACATGAGTTTTTGGGTCAAATGAAGTGGATCAGGTGCATTCGTGGCGAAAAATTCTAACGCAACTTCATTTAGCGAATTTGTGCGTTAATAGCACCTGCTCGGCTAGTTTTGCATCGACTTTGGTGCAGTAACGAAACAGTCCGAAACACCCCAACACATGACTTTTGGGTCAAATGGAGTGGATCGGGTGCGTTCACTATGAAAAATTCCGGCGTATCTTCGTTTAGTGAACTTATGCGTTAATGACAACTTTTCGGCCAGCTTTCCATCGACTTTCCAGCGGTTAAGAAACGGTCCCAAACGCTCCAAAACTTGAGTTTTGGGTCCAATGGAGTCAACCAGGTGCGTTCGTTGCAAAAAATTCCGACGCAACATCGTTTAGCGAACTTGTGCGTTAATGGAACCTGTTCGGCCAGTTTTGCATCGACTTCGGTGCAGTAACGAAACGGTCCGAAACGCCCCAAAACATGAGTTTTGGGTCACATGGAGTGGATCGGGTGAATTCTTTTCGAAAAGTTCCGACGCCACTTCGGTTAGCGAACTTGTGCGTTAATGGCACCTGTTCGGCAGTTTTGCATCGACTTTTGTGCAGTAACGAAACAGTCCGAAACGCCCCAAAACATGAGTTTTTGGTCCAATGGAGTGGATCGGGTGCGTTCGTTGCGAAAAATTCCGGTGCAAATTCGTTTAGCGAACTTGTGCATTAATGGCACCTGTTCGACCAGTTTTGCATCGACTTTCGTGCAGTAACGAAACGGTCCGAAACGCCCCAAAACATGACTTTTGGGTCGAATGGAGTGGATCGGGTGCGTTCATTGTGAAAAGTTCCGGCGCATCTTCGTTTAGTGAACTTATGCGTTAATGACAACTTTTCGGCCAGTTTTGCATCGACTTTCCGGCGGTAACGAAACGGTCCATAACGCTCCAAAACTTGAGTTTTGGGTCCAATGGAGTCAACTAGGTGCGTTCGTTGCAAAAAATTCCGACGCAACATCGTTTAGCGAACTTGTGCGTTAATGGCACCTGTTCGGCCAGTTTTGCATCGACTTCGGTGCAGTAGCGAAACGGTCCGAAACGCCACAAAACATGAGTTTTGGGTCACATGGAGTGGATGGGGTGCATTCGTTTCAAAAAATTCCGACGCCACTTCGTTTAGCGAACTTGTGCGTTAATGGCACCTGTTCGGCAGTTTTGCATCGACTTTGGTGCAGTAACGAAACGGTCCGAAACGCCCGAATACATGAGTTTTGGGTCACAAGGAGTCGATCGGGTGCATTCGTTTCAAAAAATTCCGACGCAACTTCGTTTGGCGAACTTGTGCGTTAATGGCACCTGTTCGGCAGATTTGCATCGACTTTCCTGCAGTAACGAAACGGTCCGAATGGCTCGAAAACATGAGTTTTGGGTCGAATGGAGTGGATCGGGTGCGTTTATTGTGAAAAATTCCAGCGCATCTTCGTTTAGTGAACTTAAGCGTTAATGACAACTTTTCGGCCAGCTTTGCATCGACTTTCCTGCGGTTATGAAACGGTCCCAAACGCTCCAAAACTTGAGTTTTGGGTCCAATGGAGTCAACCAGGTGCGTTCGTTGCAAAAAATTCCGACGCAACATCGTTTAGCGAACTTGTGCGTTAATGGCACTTGTTCGGCAAGTTTTGCATCGACTTCGGTGCAGTAACGAAACGGTCCGAAACGCCCCAAAACATGAGTTTTGGGTCACAAGGAGTCGATCGGGTGCATTCGTTTCAAAAAATTCCGACGCAACTTCGTTTGGCGAACTTGTGCGTTAATGGCACCTTTTCGGCAGTTTTGCATCGACCTTCATGCAGTAACAAAACGGTTTGAAAGGCCCCAAAACATGAGTTTTTGGGTCAAATGAAGTGGATCAGGTGCATTCGTGGCGAAAAATTCTGACGCAACTTCATTTAGCGAATTTGTGCGTTAATGGCACCTGTTCGGCTAGTTTTGCATCGACTTTGGTGCAGTAATGAAACGGTCCGAAACGCCCCAAAACATGAGTTTTGGGTCACATGGAGTGGATCGGGTGCATTCTTTTCAAAAAATTCCGACGCAACATCGTTTAGCGAACTTGTGCGTTAATGGAACCTGTTCGGCCAGTTTTGCATCGACTTCGGTGCAGTAACGAAACGGTCCGAAACGCCCCAAAACATGAGTTTTGGGTCACATGGAGTGGATCGGGTGCATTCTTTTCAAAAAATTCTGACGCCACTTCGGTTAGCGAACTTGTGCGTTAATGGCACCTGTTCGGCAGTTTTGCATCGACTTTTGTGCAGTAACGAAACAGTCCGAAACGCCCCAAAACATGAGTTTTTGGTCCAATGGAGTGGATCGGGTGCGTTCGTTGCGAAAAATTCCGGTGCAAATTCGTTTAGCGAACTTGTGCAATAATGGCACCTGTTCGGCCAGTTTTGCATCGACTTTCGTGCAGTAACGAAACGGTCCGAAACGCCCCAAAACATGACTTTTGGGTCGAATGGAGTGGATCGGGTGCGTTCATTGTGAAAAGTTCCGGCGCATCTTCGTTTAGTGAACTTATGCGTTAATGACAACTTTTCGGCCAGCTTTGCATCGACTTTCCGGCGGTAACGAAACGGTCCCAAACGCTCCAAAACTTGAGTTTTGGGTCCAATGGAGTCAACCAGGTGCGTTCGTTGCAAAAAATTCCGACGCAACATCGTTTAGCGAACTTGTGCGTTAATGGAACCTGTTCGGCCAGTTTTGCATCGACTTCGGTGCAGTAACGAAACGGTCCGAAACGCCCCAAAACATGAGTTTTGGGTCACATGGAGTGGATCGGGTGCATTCTTTTCGAAAAATTCCGACACCACTTCGGTTAGCGAACTTGTGCGTTAATGGCACCTGTTCGGCAGTTTTGCATCGTCTTTTGTGCAGTAACGAAACAGTCCGAAACGCCCCAAAACATGAGTTTTTTGGTCCAATGGAGTGGATCGGGTGCGTTCGTTGCGAAAAATTCCGGTGCAAATTCGTTTAGCGAACTTGTGCAATAATGGCACCTGTTCGGCCAGTTTTGCATCGACTTTCGTGCAGTAACGAAACGGTCCGAAACGCCCCAAAACATGACTTTTGGGGTCGAATGGAGTGGATCGGGTGCGTTCATTGTGAAAAGTTCCGGCGCATCTTCGTTTAGTGAACTTATGCGTTAATGACAACTTTTCGGCCAGCTTTGCATCGACTTTCCAGGCGGTAACGAAACGGTCCATAACGCTCCAAAACTTGAGTTTTGGGTCCAATGGAGTCAACTAGGTGCGTTCGTTGCAAAAAATTCCGACGCAACATCGTTTAGCGAACTTGTGCGTTAATGGCACCTGTTCGGCAGTTTTGCATCGACTTTGGTGCAGTAACGAAACGGTCCGAAACGCCCCAAAACATGAGTTTTTCGGCCACATGTAGTGGTTCGGGTGCATTCGTTTCGAAAACTTTTTACGCACCTTCGTTTAGCGAACTTATGCGTTAATGGCATCAGTTCGGCAAGTTTTGCATCGACCTTCATGCAGTAACAAAACGGTTTGAAATGCCCCAAAACAAGAGTTTTGGGTCAAATGAAGTGGATCAGGTGCATTCGTGGCGAAAAATTCCGACGCAACTTCATTTAGCGAATTTGTGCGTTAATGGCACCTGTTCGGCTAGGTTTGCATCGACTTTGGTGCAGTAACGAAAAAGTCCGAAACACCCCAAAACATGAGTTTTGGGGGTCAAATGGAGTGGATCGGGTGCGTTCACTATGAAAAATTCCGGCCGCATCTTCGTTTAGTGAACTTATGCGTTAATGACAACTTTTCGGCCAGCTTTGCATCGACTTTTCCTGCGGTTACGAAACGGTCCCAAACGCTCCAAAACTTGAGTTTTGGGTCCAATGGAGTCAACCAGGTGTGTTCGTTGCAAAAAATTCCGACGCAACATCGTTTAGCAAACTTGTGCGTTAATGGCACCTGTTCGGTCCAGTTTTGCATCGACTTCGGTGCAGTAACGAAACGGTCCCGAAACGCCCCAAAACATGAGTTTTGGGTCACATGGAGTGGATCGGGTGCATTCGTTTCAAAAAATTCCGACGCCACTTCGTTTAGCGAACTTGTGCGTTAGTGGCACCTGTTCGGCAGTTTTGCATCGATTTTGGTGCAGTAACGAAACGGTCCGAAACGCCCCAAAACATGAGGTTTTCGGTCACATGTAGTGGTTCGGGTGCATTCGTTTCGAAACCTTTTTACGCACCTTCGTTTAGCGACTTAAGCGTTAATGGCACCAGTTCGGCAAGTTTTGCATCGACCTTCATGCTGTAACAAAACCGGTTTGAAATGCCCCAAAACATGAGTTTTGGGTCAAATGAAGTGGATCAGGTGCATTCGTGGCGAAAAAATTCCGACGCAACTTCATTTAGCGAATTTGTGCGTTAATGGCACCTGTTCGGGCTAGTTTTGCATCGACTTTGGTGCAGTAACGAAACAGTCCGAAACACCCCAAAACATGAGTTTTGGGTCAAATGGAGTGGATCGGGTGCGTTCACTATGAAAAATTCCGGCGCATCTTCGTTTAGTGAACTTATGCGTTAATGACAACTTTTCGGCCAGCTTTGCATCGACTTTCCTGCGGTTACAAAACGGTCCCAAACGCTCCAAACTTGAGTTTTGCATCCAATGGAGTCAACCAGGTGCGTTCGTTGCAAAAAATTCCGACGCAACATCGTTTAGCGAACTTGTGCGTTAATGGCACCTGTTCGGCCAGTTTTGCATCGACTTCAGTGCAGTAACGAAACGGTCCGAAACGCCCCAAAACATGAGTTTTGGGTCACATGAGTGGATGGGGTGCATTCGTTTCCAAAAATTCCGACGGCCACTTCGTTTAGCGAACTTGTGCGTTAATGGCACCTGTTCGGCAGTTTTGCATCGTCTTTCGTGCAGTAACGAAACGGTCCGAAACGCCCCAAAACATGAGTTTTGGGTCACATGGAGTGGATCGGGTGCATTCGTTTCAAAAAATTCCGACGCAACTTCGTTTGGCGAACTTGTGCGTTAATGGCACCTGTTCGGCAGTTTTGCCATCGACCTTCATGCAGTAACAAAACAGTTTGAAATGCCCAAAACATGAGTTTTTGGTCAAATGAAGTGGATCAGGTGCATTCGTGGCGAAAAATTCTGACGCAACTTCATTTAGCGAATTTGGTGCGTTAATGGCACCTGTTCGGCTAGTTTTTGCATCAACTTTGGTGCAGTAACGAAACAGTCCGAAACACCCCAAAAACATGAGTTTTGGGTCGAATGGAGTGGATCGGGGTGCGTTCATTGTGAAAAGTTCCGGCGCATCTTCGTTAGTGAACTTATGCGTTAATGACAACTTTTCGGCCAGCTTTGCATCGACTTTCCGGCGGTAACGAAAACGGTCCCAAACGCTCCAAAACTTGAGTTTTGGGTCCAATGGAGTCAACCAGGTGAGTTCGTTGCAAAAAATTCCGACGCAACATCGTTTTAGCGAACTTGGTGCGTTAATGGAACCTGTTCGGCCAGTTTTGCATCGACTTCGGTGCAGTAACGAAACGGTCCAAAACGCCCCAAAACATGAGTTTTGGGTCACATGGAGTGGATCGGGTACATTCTTTTCGAAAAATTCGACGCCACTTCGGTTAGCGAACTTGTGCGTTAATGGCACCTGTTCGGCAGTTTTGCATCGACTTTTGTGCAGTAACGAAACAGTCCGAAACGCCCCAAAACATGAGTTTTTGGTCCAATGGAGTGGATCGGGTGCGTTCGTTGCGAAAAAATTCCGGTGCAAATTCGTTTAGCGAACTAATGCAATAATGGCACCTGTTCGGCCAGTTTTGCATCGACTTTGGTGCAGTAACGAAACGGTCCGAAACGCCCCAAAACATGAGTTTTCGGTCACATGTAGTGGTGTCGGGTGCATTCGTTTCGAAAACTTTTTACGCACCTTCGTTTAGCGAACTTACGCGTTAATGGCACCAGTTCGGCAAGTTTTGCATCGACCTTCATGCAGTAACAAAACGGTTTGAAATGCCCCAAAACATTAGTTTTGGGTCAAATGAAGTGGATCACGTGCATTCGTGGCGAAAAATTCCGACGCAACTTCATTTAGCGAATTTGTGCGTTAATGGCACCTGTTCGGCTAGTTTTGCATCGACTTTGGTGCAGTAACGAAACAGTCCGAAACACCCCAAAACATGAGTTTTGGGTCAAATGGAGTGGATCGGGTGCGTTCACTATGAAAAATTCCGGCGCATCTTCGTTTAGTGAACTTATGCGTTAATGACAACTTTTCGGCCAGCTTTGCATCGACTTTCCTGCGGTTACGAAACGGTCCCAAACGCTCCAAAACTTGAGTTTTGGGTCCAATGAGTCAACCAGGTGTGTTCGTTGCAAAAAATTCCGACGCAACATCGTTTAGCAAACTTGTGCGTTAATGGCACCTGTTCGGCCAGTTTTGCATCGACTTCGGTGCAGTAACGAAACGGTCCGAAACGCCCCAAAACATGAGTTTTGGGTCACATGGAGTGGATCGGGTGCATTCGTTTCAAAAAATTCCGACGCCACTTCGTTTAGCGAACTTGTGCGTTAGTGGCACCTGTTCGGCAGTTTTGCATCGACTTTGGTGCAGTAACGAAACGGTCCGAAACGCCCCAAAACATGAGTTTTCGGTCACATGTAGTGGTTCGGGTGCATTCGTTTCGAAACCTTTTTAACGCACCTTCGTTTAGCGAACTTAAGCGTTAATGGCACCAGTTCGGCAAGTTTTGCATCGACCTTCATGCTGTAACAAAACGGTTTGAAATGCCCCAAAACATGAGTTTTGGGTCAAATGAAGTGGATCAGGTGCATTCGTGGCGAAAATTCCGACAGCAACTTCATTTAGCGAATTTGTGCGTTAATGGCACCTGTTTCGGCTAGTTTTGCATCGACTTTGGTGCAGTAACGAAACAGTCCGAAACACCCCAAAACATGAGTTTTGGGTCAAATGGAGTGGATCGGGTGCGTTCACTATGAAAAATTCCGGCGCATCTTCGTTTAGTGAACTTATGCGTTAATGACAACTTTTCGGCCAGCTTTGCATCGACTTTCCTGCGGTTACGAAACGGTCCCAAACGCTCCAAACTTGAGTTTTGGGTCCAATGGAGTCAACCAGGTGTGTTCGTTGCAAAAATTCCGACGCAACATCGTTTAGCAAACTTGGTGCGTTAATGGCACCTGTTCGGCCCAGTTTTGCATCGACTTCGGTGCAGTAACGAAACGGTCCGAAACGCCCCAAAAACATGAGTTTTGGGTCACATGGAGTGGATCGGGTGCATTCGTTTCAAAAAATTCCGACGCCACTTCGTTTAGCGAACTTGTGCGTTAATGGCACCTGTTCGGCAGTTTTGCATCGACTTTGGTGCAGTAACGAAACGGTCCGAAACGCCCCAAAACATGAGTTTTCGGTCACATGTAGTGGTTCGGGTGCATTCGTTTCGAAACCTTTTTACGCACCTTCGTTTAGCGAACTTAAGCGTTAATGGCACCAGTTCGGCAAGTTTTGCATCGACCTTCATGCTGTAACAAACCGGTTTGAATGCCCAAAACATGAGTTTTGGGTCAAATGAAGTGGATCAGGTGCATTCGTGGCGAAAATTCCGACGCAACTTCATTTAGCGAATTTGTGCGTTAATGGCACCTGTTCGGCTAGTTTTGCATCGACTTTGGTGCAGTAACGAAACAGTCCGAAACACCCCAAAACATGAGTTTTGGGTCAAATGGAGTGGATCGGGTGCGTTCACTATGAAAAAATTCCGGCGCATCTTCGTTTAGTGAACTTATGCGTTAATGACAACTTTTCGGCCAGCTTTGCATCGACTTTCCTGCGGTTACGAAACGGTCCCAACGCTCCAAAACTTGAGTTTTGGGTCCAATGGAGTCAACCAGGTGTGTTCGTTGCAAAAAAATTCCGACGCAACATCGTTTAGCAAACTTGTGCGTTAATGGCACCTGTTCGTCGCCCAGTTTTGCATCGACTTCGGTGCAGTAACGAAACGGTCCGAAACGCCCCAAAACATGAGTTTTGGGTCACATGGAGTGGATCGGGTGCATTCGTTTCAAAAAATTCCGACGCCACTTCGTTTAGCGAACTTGTGCGTTAATGGCACCTGTTCGGCAGTTTTGCATCGACTTTGGTGCAGTAACGAAACGGTCCGAAACGCCCAAAACATGAGTTTTCGGTCACATGTAGTGGTTCGGGTGCATTCGTTTCGAAACCTTTTACGCACCTTCGTTTAGCGAACTTAAGCGTTAATGGCACAGTTCGGCAAGTTTTGCATCGGACCTTCATGCTGTAACAAAACGGTTTGAAATGCCCCCAAAACATGAGTTTTGGGTCAAATGAAGTGGATCAGGTGCATTCGTGGCGAAAAATTCCGACGCAACTTCATTTAGCGATTTGTGCGTTAATGGCACTGTTCGGCTAGTTTTGCATCGACTTTGGTGCAGTAACGAAAACAGTCCGAAACACCCCAAAACATGAGTTTTGGGTCAAATGGAGTGGATCGTGTGCGTTCACTATGAAAAATTCCGGCGCATCTTCGTTTAGTGAACTTATGCGTTAATGACAACTTTTCGGCCAGCTTTGCATCGACTTTCCTGCGGTTACAAACGGTCCCAAACGCTCCAAAAACTTGAGTTTTGCATCCAATGGAGTCAACCAGGTGCGTTCGTATGCAAAAAATTCGACGCAACACTCGTTTAGCGAACTTGTGCGTAATGGCACCTGTTCGGCCCAGTTTTTGCACTCGACTTCGGTGCAGTAACGAAACGGTCCGAAACGCCCCAAAACATGAGTTTTGGGTCACATGGAGTGGATGGGGTGCATTCGTCTTCCAAAAATTCCGACGCCACTTCGTTTA